>OY728126.1:1230275452-1232675452 GCA_963277665.1 Viscum album
TATTACCATGTCATGAACACTATGTAATTATTTTAGTTAATAACGGCCGTTTAGACGATCATTGGTACTTGAGTCAAAATATCCTCATTATAATTACAATTTGTTCATGTATCCATTTTATCCAGAGTTATAATCATGATTAATATATAATATATATTATATATATCCAGTACATATTCATTTTATACTATTCCATATCATTTAGAGATAAAAAAACGAAAAGCACCGTTCATGGAGATGGTAGGCCGTACGTACGCATGAACAGTACTTTCATTTTTTTTCTTTTTAATATTAATGGAATTAAAATTAAATGATATATATATATATATTATAATTCCAGTATAATATATATGTTATATAGGTCACATGTGTTAATTATTTAATTCTTTATACATTCCATGTATTTAATGTACGAGTCACATCACTTGAGGGGGCGGTAGTCCACACTTCCTCATATGAAATTATCGCATTTACAGAACATGAATAGAATAAATGTATGGTTTAAATATAAAATACTGAAGCATATAGTAAACATAAATACCATATATATCATATATAAAATACATTGACATCATAATGGCCACCTTTAAAGGTGTTAAAAGAATATTGAACAATCATCGTTTCGTGAGGCATAAAATCGCCAACTACAGAAACAGTATGTTATTTAACAATTAGATGAAGGTGTGTGTAAGTGTAGCTTGAATACATCTTATAAAAACATCCTAGTTTATTGAAGATACTGGATTTGTTACAAAAAATTAATAAAAAGAGTTTATGGGGTTGGATAAGAAAAATAAAACAAAAGGACCCAAGTAAAGACATTACCTTAAAATCGGGTAACTCCCTTTGGTTTGAGCTAAAAAGATTCCTTGAAAATACTTCTGCCTGAAGTGAGGCTTCATGGAGTTATATAGGGATGTGGAGAGAAACAATGGCCTGGGTCTGGCCGTTCCAAAGGCTTTGGAAGTGTGTGTAAGGAGGTAGGGGTGGGGGCCTTTTATAAGAGGAGAGTAGGGGCACTCTTGGAAAGGTACAAAATGTAACTTTATTTTCAAATGAGTTTCGGATTTTAATGGACCCACATTGAAGTTTTTCGAGGATAAGGTGGTAAGGGTTCAAACTCCACCCATCCAATAGGTTTTGGACATGTTTAGGTCTTAGATTTTACATTATCATTCCATTTTATTTTAATCGTTAAATAATGAGGTCATCGCTGCATCATCATGATGTCATAAATAATTTAATTTTTTTAATTTATAAAAATTATTAAAAAAATACTATGATTTAGGAAATATTTTTAACTTTCTAACGAATATTTTTAGTTCAAAATATCATTTATTTAGACAAAATAAAAAATATTTTACTTAGGTAATACATTCTTTGTTATATTTAACATTCTTTAAAAATAAAAAGATAAAAAGTCACTTTCTCATAAAAGTGATTCCATGGGGCCCCCAAGATTAGCACAAGGAATCCCATGGTCGGCCATGAGATAAACAGTCGCCTTAGGACACACTTTGTGGTCATTTTTTTATTATTATGATATTATCAAATTATCTTTAACTACCCGATTACTCATTAATCAAGATAATTAAAGATAATTACCGTCATTACTATTCATAATGTCCAAAAACAAAAGATTCTTAATTACATAATTTGGACCATATGATTCCAAAGATTTAATCCATTTTACCAAATTACAAACACATAAATTTCAATAATTAATTTAAAAAAACTTCCCGTTGTCAAAACAAATAGCAGGTTTTTTAGAAACAGTATTTATAAAAAGTTTGGCACTTGTTTATGCCTAATTCCGAAGTGAAATTAATCCCAATGACCATCATTGAATTAAATGGTAAAAATATATTCTAATTACACTTTAAAACAAATTAAAAAGGTTATATAACCATATAATTAAATTATATGAAAAAGTAGTTTTGATGTAAAATGCAGAATTTTTCACTATTCATTGAAAAATGAACATTGTCAGAAAAATACCAAAAATTAACCCAAGGTAAATATCAATGTCCCAATCATAACTAATATGTTTATATTGAAAAATAGAGCTTATAAAATTGTCAAAAAGTGGATTTAAAATAGGTTCTCCATTAAAAGGCGGTTAATCGACCATTGAAAGAATATTGGAATGTTTACGCTTAAATTTGGATTCATTCGCATTTTTAATACTATAACATTTATTGTAAGGAGTAAAAATATTTGACAAAAATATATAATCATTTTTTAGTTAGTTCTATTTATTCCCACCATTACAACGGCTAGGCGTTAACTACCATTTAAAATAATATTATTTTATTATTAGAGTGCAATGCAAGATAACCAAGAAACTCATTGATGCATATTGGGTACGCCATCATGCATAGCGTCCCATTTAAATTAATATAAATATTTTATTCACAAACATGGATAAATATGAAAATTTCATACACTTTATTTACCTTGGGTGTTACATCCTTCCCCCTTTTTGGGAATTGCATCCTCCCAATTTTAAAATTGAGCTTGGAAACATCCTTGAACGTCCCACATTGGAATAAGAGTCGGTAAAACAATCACTTTAAAATAATGAAAGATAAGTACAAATGTCACCAGAGTTAACCCATACTAGGATTCAATGTAAGAAAATATGGACATGGAGTAATAAACAAAGGGTCATGTTCGGATGGAGAGTGATAGTAAACTGTTCTAGGAGAAAGTTAACCATAAGAGAATCACAAACTTGTGATGGGTTAAACGGTATTAGATTCCCCAGTAGGAAAAGTTAATAGACAACATTTTTTTTATGTTACATTTTATTGAGGAATTTATTTATAAGGAAACATAATCACTTATCATGTTGAATTTCAACTTTTATTAGATTCCTTACACAAACTCATATTTTCTCCAAAAGACAAGTATTTATGAAGACTTGTTCATATTAAGAGTACTATAATCAACTTCTAGAGAATCACCTAATCCACAAAAGAGAACTATATACTTCCCATGTATTTATACTTTAACCAATACCAAAACCAAAAAGGTTAGTACATGATCAAATAATCCAGAAAAGGATAACCCTTTATAAAAAGAAAATCTATTCTTAGTCTCCAAAATTTGTCCAACAAAACCCAAAGTTCCGCAAGGACCATTCGATAAACAATTTGTCCATAAAATTATTCAAAGTAAACCAAACTAAGATTTAAACCCAAATATTTGAAGGATTTAGTCACATAGTCTTCCAAGTTAAATCGTAACATTTATCTCCAAACAACATCAGTTTCTCTTAATGTCTCGTGTTGAAATGTAATTAACCTAATCACATATCCTCCATGATAGGTTAATAAATTTCCATAGATAACCCAAAATCAACTTAGTCTTAATTCATAAAATCATCTAACTAAAAAGAATCATTCAAACTAACCAGGGACTTCACGTAGTCCAGTGGTAGGCGATAAATACCAGTTGCACTTTGGTTGTGGGTTCGATTCCCAAAACTAAATAATTCTCAAATCATTCCCCAAAAAGAGTTAAAATCATCAAAAATAACCATAACATAATTTAACCTCAATTTTATCTCATGCCTTTCACTTCCATCATAACATATAGAAACCCATAATTACCTCAATTATAAAGATCTTATAAACCGAAATGGTTCATTATAACTATGTCCACAAATGAACAGATAACCATTCCTTGAATAAAATTTTCATATATTAAACATCAGGGTTATACATACAATAAAAATTATTCTAATGTAACCCCATCATCAAAAGAGACTTAATACTCTTATGAACTTCACCATAACTGTTGAAGCCCTTATATGTTGACATCTTACCCATTCAACATTCTTCATGATCCATTAACCATTCCTTTATAACTTATTTTGAAATACTTCTTTCTTATAAACAAAATCATGAGTCATATCCTATGATTCAAAAATAGGAAAAAAATTGTTATGAAATAATCCATACCTTTGATTGGTCATTTTCAGTTTCTTCATCCTTAATCAGAATGTAATTAGGTATTGGTGAACAAAAATTTGTACGATCTTGGTGATCCCATTCACGAAACTTCTTCATAGGACATGTGTTTTCATAATGACCATGAACACCACATTTAAAACATTCAATTGATCCCCCATAAAGAACTTCCTTCCATTTCCTCGAGTCAAATGGATGCTTCCTTTTTCCATGGCAGGTTCTTGCTTTATGACCTTCATTTCCACATCAATAGCATATTTCTCTCCCTTTGAAACATTTTCCTAGGTGTTTCTTTCCACATTTTTGACACATAAGTTTTTGAACACACTTACCTTTATGATTATTACCTGTAGTTCCGTCGGGATATGTTTCTCGCATATATGATGACTTAGCGAAATCACCAAGGTTTAGGTGGTCAATCATGACTCCAGATAGTTGGTTGAGGATAATCACAAGATTTCTCATTGCAGCTCCCATATCATTCAATTGCTTGCTCAAAAAACTGTCACAATTTCCTTCACATCCACTGTTACTTTGGTTCCAGCTAGATCCAGCCATTTACTAAAACCAAAAAGGTCAGTGTGATTATATCAACAGAACCATCATGTACTAATGAGTAAGATAAGCACTAAGATATACTTACTCATTCAATTTATCTAAAACTAGGTCTCTTTCTGAAATCCTAACCCTTATGGTAATGTCACATATGCTTAAAGAATACACAAACCTCTATAGTTATCTAAAACGACCTCTGATACCAACTATAAGGCCCCAGCCTTAAACCTTACTTAATCTTGAGTTATTACAAGATTACACATTGAGGATATTTTTTAGGTTTAGAGTTTTAGAGAATTATATAATTAAACTTGAATTACATTCCACATTAAAACAAAGTGGTTACATAAAAGATAGTATTAATTTTTTCCCATCAACGGAAACATATTTAAAAAATAAAGCATGGATTCTTTCTTGACACTTCCTTGACACTATCATCATATCATGTACCTTTCCCTTTACCTGTGAAAAAAATTTCAAAAAAACATGGGATGAGTAACCCTCTTGTTTACATTTGGAATATCCACCACATTATATTACCTAAATCTCGTTGGTGAAAACATAACGTTTCACTCCTTCGCGTTACCGAATTCATTGGAGAGCAATATCGGGGTCACCCGCCCTTAGTTTATCACGGAACCACCCATTTTCATAACAATGCCCAAAAACCATAACATAAACGTATCACATAAAACATGCATAAAGGAAACATAACATTTCCACATTTCAATCACAATATAACATTTTAGTATATTGAAAAATGAATCCATTCAAAAAGAAACAATTTCCAAAACCATTTAAAACATTTAATAAAGATATTTTTGAATCAAAGTCTCCCATACCACCTTGAAGATTTTAAAATTTTAAACCATTAATATACATATAAATAAATCCGTAAAACCACTTTGAAAACATGGATATTAATAAGAAAAAATAATTAAAACATTTAAAGAGATATTTTGGATAAAGGGGTTCTACCAAAATTAGAGACACTTGAATACAATAATTGAGGAATAAAATTTAGTCAGAACTTTTTAATATCATGAGAATAAATGGATTCATGATATAATATTCCAAAGGACAGTATATACACCATATAAGAGTGAATTGGTGCATAACAACAAATAAGCCTCAATAGAAATGGCAAATGTGATGAATTCCCTTATAAAGAAGGTATCCTTAAATTAAGGATAATTCAAACTCAAAATTATGTGTGAAAAATATAAATAAACCCAATATAAGTGGATATTATGGGTAAAACAATAAAAGTTCATTCACACATATTCAAAATATTACATACCCAATAACTAGATGTTGAACCCAATGAAATCGAAATTGGGTTAAAAAGTTCCCTTGGTAAAATTCGACAGCCCAGCGACATCACTTCAAAATTCAGAAAATTAGTTGACGAGAGATAAAAAGGGAATCACGTCACATGGACAGAAAATTTACATAAATAAGGATATAAAATAACATATCCCAACATAATAGTATGTGAATTAAAAGATAGAACAAAAGAAGTCTTTTAAAAAGAGAAGGGTGAAAGGTCCCCTTACTGAGTTCGGTAACTTTCGAAACGTACACCCCATGGAAGAAGGGTCATACATTGAAGATGTGAATACCCCTAAATGAAATTATACTAAAAAAAGTTTATAATAATTGGAATTACATACACCACTCAAAGGAAATTGTGTAAAATGTAGCATAAATATCACGGGAATAAATGTGAGATGAAAAATCCCTTACGAAAACTCGGCAGCCTAACGACATCACTTCAAAACTCATAAAATGAGTTAATGAGAGGAAATAGGGTATCTCATCATATGAACATAAAAATTACAGTAATATTAATATAAAATAACATCCCAATCACAAGATATTTGATCATAAAAGGAATGACATAAAAGGGTGTACTTAAAAAGAAAGAGAGGAGTAGGATCCCTTACCTCGGGTCCGACTTTACTCGATCGTTCTTTAATCTCCTGAATAATAAACTTGAGTTAATTTCTACTTCCTTAAGAACATTTTTCATGTTCATTATTCCTTTTATATCACTTATTACCATGTCATGAATACTATGTAATTATTTTAGTTAATAATGGTCGTTTAAACGATCATTGGTACTTGAGTCAGAATATGCTCTTTATAATTACAAGTTGTTCATGTCTCCATTATATCCAGAGTTATAATCATGATGTATATATCATATATATAATATATATAAAGTAAATATTCATTTTATACTATTCCATATCATTTGGAGATAAAAAAAGAAAAGCATCGTTCATGGAGACTGTAGGCTGTACGTACGCATGAACGCTACTATCATTTTTTTTCTTTTTCATATTAATGGAATTAAAAATAAATGATATATATATATATATATTATAATTCCAGTATAATATATATGTTATATAGGTCACATATGTTCATTAATTTCATTCTTTATACATTCCATGTATTGCATGTACGAGTCAAATCACTTGAGGGGGTTGTAGTCCACACTTCCTCATATGAAATTATCGCATTTACACAACATGAAAAGAATAAATGTATGGTTTAAATATAAAATAAAGAAGAATATAGTAAACATAAATACCATATATATCATATATAAAATACAGTGACATCATAATGTCCACCTTTATAGGTGTTAAAAGAATATTGAATAATCATCGTTTCGTGAGGCAGAAAATCGCCTACCACAGAAACAGTATGTTCATTAACCATTAGACGAAGGTGTGTTTAAGTGTAGCTCGAATACATATTATAAAAACATACTATTATATTTACTATAATATATTTGTTACAAAAAAAATGAATAAAATGAGTTTAGGGGGTTGGAAATGCAAAATAAAACAAAACCACTCAAGTGAAGACATTACCTTAAAATCGGGTAACTCACTTTGGGTTGAGCTTAAAGGTTTCCTTGGGATGACTTATTCCCAAAGTGAGGTCTCAAGGAGTTAAATATGGATGTGTAGAGACAAAATGTGCAGGGTTTGGCTAAGAAAAAGGCTTTGGAAATGTGGGTAAGGAGGTGGGGGTGGGGGCCTTTTATAAGATGAGAGGAGGGGCACTCTTGGAAATGTACAAAATGTAACTTTATTTTCAAATGAGTTTCGGATTTTAATGGTCCCACATTGATTTGATTCGAGGATAATGTTATAATGGTTCGAAATACACCCATAAAATAGGTTTTTTACATTTGTAAGACTTAGATTGTACATTATGCTTCCATTTTATTTAAATCGTTAAATAATGAGGTCATCGCTACATCATCATGATGTCATAAATAATTTAATTTATTTAATGTATAAAATTTATAAAAAAATACTATGATGTAGTAAATATGTTTATCTTTCTAATGAATATTTATAGTCCAAAAGATCATTTGTGTAGACAAAATTAAAAATATTTTACTTAGGGGATACATTCTTTGTTACATTTTACATTCTTTAAAAATAAAAAGATAAAAAGTCACTTTCTTACAAAGTGATTCCATGGGGCCCCCATGTTTGGCACAAGTCATACCATGGTCGGACATGATACAACCAGTAGCCTTAGTATAGACTTTGAGGTAATTATTATTATTATTATTATTATTATATTATCTTATTATCTTTAACTACCCGATTAGTCAATAATCATGATAATTAAAGATAATTACCATCGTTACTATTCATAATGTCCAAAAAAAGAGTCTTAATTACATAATTTGGACCTTATGATTCCATATATGTAATACATTTTACCAAATTCCAAATGCATAAATTGAAATAATTGATTTAAAAAAACTTCCCGTTGTCAAAACAAATAGCAGGTTTTTTAGAAATAGTATTTATGAAAAGATTGACACTTGTTTATGCCTAATTCCAAAGTGAAATTAATCTCAATGACCATCATTATATTACATGGTAAAACTATATTCTAATTACACTTTAAAAAAATTAAAAAGGTAATATAACCATTTAATTAAATTATATGAAAGAAGCATTTTTGATGTAAAATGCTGTATTTTTCACTATTCATTTAAAAATGAACATTGTCAGAAAAATACCAAAAATTAACCCAAGGTAAATTAAAATTTCCCAATCATAAATAATATGTTTATTTTGAAAAATAGAGCTTATAAAATTTTCAAAAAGTGGATTTAAAAGAGGTTGTCCATTAAAAGGTGGTTAATCGACCTTTTATGAATATTGGAATGTTTACGCTTAAAATTGCATTCATTCGCATTTTTAATCCTATAACATTTATTGAAAGGAGTAAAAATATTTGAAAAAAATATATAATCATTTTTTAGTTAGTTCTGTTCATTCCCGCCATTACAACGGTTAGGCGTTAACTACAATTTAAAATAATATTATTTTATTTTTAGAGTGCAATGCAAGATTCCCAAGAAACTCATTGTTGCGTATTGGGTACGCCATCGTGCATAGCGTCCCCTTTAAAGTAATGTTAATATTTTATTCAAAAATATGGATAAATATGAAAATTTAATACTCTTTATTTACCTGGGGTGTTACATTTGTACTTCCCTTTCTTTGTTTTAAATTTCTTGTATTATTGAATCTTTTTCCAATTTTGGGACTTTCAATGAAGCTTCCAGGCCCAATTTTCAAATTCTGTAGAGGCGATTTCCAAAATGGGGGAATGATGTAACATCCAAAGTAAATAAAAAAATTGATATTTTCATATTTATTAATATTTTTTAATTGAATAATTATTCTATGTCTGATAGCGAACTCGACACCCAATAATGTGTTTCTCTGAAATCATACAATAAACACAATATTGTGTTTTACTGAAAAATATTATAATAATATTATTATTTTAAATGGTAGTTAACACACAACCATTGTATTGTAATTAATGAACATAACTAACTAGAATATTATTATACTTGTTTTTCAATGTATTTACAGTTATCCAACAAATTTTAGATGCCTAAAATAAGAATGAATCAGATTTTAAACATGAAATACTTTAATATTATTTTAATGTTCGATTTACCTCCATTTGATGGAGAATGTTTTTTGAATATATTTTTTACACATTTATATTTAATTTTTTAAAAAATAAAATTATTCATTAGATTTCTGACATCATAATTTACATTGGATAATTATTTTGTAATTTTCTAATAAAGTTCATTTTTAATAAAGGGATAAAACACTGCATTTTATTTCAGTGCATCCTTTTAATCAAAATTATTTATATAGATGGATTTTAATTTTAATTGGGTTTCAAGTATAATATGATAATAATTTTATTATTTAATCCAATGTTGGACATTGGTATTAATTTTACTTTTTAATTATACATGAACACAAAGTTATCAATTCATAAAACACAGTTTTTTAGTATTAACAACATGACTTAATTTTAAATTAATTTCTGCCACATATAATTTTTTAATTTATAAAAATTCATTCCATAAATGTAATAATGAGGTATAAATTGTGTAAATATGTAACTTTTATTTTTAGACATTATGAATAGTAACTTTTTAAATATTTTATTTACCACGTTTAAATTGTAAATCTGGTAAAATGGGTAAACAATAATGTTATAATAATATTAAACTACCATAACATGTTTCTTAATAATATTTTATGATATATATCCTTCCATTGGAATCCTTGGGTCGATTATGGTACCCCATGTAGCAACATGGATGTGTAAATGTCATTTTATAACAATTAATTTAATGTAATGAAAAACGTAAATTAAATATGTATATTTTTAAAATAATATTTTGTATGGGGTAATATAAGTGATCATTTGGATTATAAATATTCATTAAATATATAAAACAATTTGCTAAATCATGGTATTTTATTTATAATTTTTATAAAAAATATAAATAAATTTATTTATGACACAATGATGACATAATGATTACCTTATTAATGAATGATTTAAATAGATGATGTAATAAATATTAAAATCAATTTATTTTTTAAAATTTTATGCCATAAAAAAATATTAGTGATAATTATGACTTGATATATTTGAATTAATGATGTATTTCTGATAGAATAATGTTGTTTTGGATTTTGTAAATGTCATGATATGAATAGTATATAAATTGACAGAAATTTATTTTTAAACTAAATTTTATTTTATTAAATGATATAATAGACATATAAATCAATGATTTGGAAAAATGACTTAAATTTGATTTAAAAGTTCATTAATGAACCTCTTGAAGTTATATTTCAATTTTATTGTAACAATATTAACCATATAGTATGAATATAAAAAAAGACATGGTAAGAGACAAATAAGGTAACATACGATTAATGCTAAATTATAAGTTTAAATTTGAAACCAAAAATTGTCTAAATCAATTGGTTATGAGTATAAAAAACAATGATTATCTTATATTTGAATTAAATGTGTTGTGGAACTTTGAAAATCGAGGTACAGTTTATAATAAAATAATCATTCAAACACCCCTAATGTACCCCTCCTCCACCTTATAAAAGGCCACCAACTCTAACCATTAAACACACCTCTCATTCCCCCATTAATCATCCAAAAAATACAGAAATAATCTTCCAACATCCCTAACATCATCATATAATCCATACCATGGGAATATGTAAATTTAATAAATCCATTTATCATAAATAAAAAAGAATAACATTATTTGAGGCAATGTCTTCTCTCATGCTTCGTTCATTTATTTTCCTACACCAACCCCATAAACAATCTTTACTCTATTATTTTATTAAAAAAATTGAATATTAAATATACTATAAGGTTTTTCTGAGATATATTCTATCTAAACTTACACACACCTCCATATAATGGATATGAACATATTGTTTCTGTGTTTGGAGAAATTCTTCCTCACGAAATGTTGATTGTTCAATTTTTCCCAATCACTGATCATGGTGGACATTATTATGTAACTTTATTTATATATTAAATAAATTATATATCATTTTTCTCTATTATAATGTAATTTATTTTTACAAACACACCTTTATTCTTTTCATGATGTTTAGATAATATAATTTAATTTTAGAAAGTGCGGAATACCACCCCATGAAAGTGATATCACCCATTCATGACATACATGGAACATATAATGTATGGAATAAATGAACGTATGTAACTTATATATAATATTATATTATACTAGAATTATAATATACCTATGAATCATTTAGTTTAAATTCTTTTATATTTGAAAAACAAATGAAAGTATCATTCATGCGTATGTACGACTTATCGTCTCCATGAATTGTACATTTTAATTCATATCCCCAAATGACTTACACTATTCTAAATACGTAGATACTAGATATGGATACCTATATAATGTATATATATATAATATTTAAATCATGATTACTAGTCTATATATATTGTACTTTTGACTATGTAGACAAATTTAAATTACAACAGGTTCATTTTCGACTCAAGTACCAAAAATCGACAAAACGACCGATATTAAATTAAATAATTATATATTATTTTACAAGGTAATAACTGATATAAAAGGAATAGTAAACATTAAAAATTTTCTTACCATGTATAAGTTATCATATTTTTATTATTCAGGAAGAACAAGGAACATACACGATGAATCAAACTCAAGGTAAGGGAACCTTTCAGCCTCATCATTTTAGTCACAGAATACTTTTATGTTATGTATTTTTATTTAATTTTTTGAAATTTGAATAAATTATTATATTTTCATATTTCATTACATTTTATGTAAAAAATAATTAGAGTCTCTTTTCTCTCTAATCAACTCATTTTCTTAATTTTTATATGACACTGTTAGGCTGCTAAATTTTTTAAGAGAATTTCTTAACTCAATTTCCACTCATTGGGATTTACGCATACATAATTGATTATATTATTCCACGATTATGTGTTTACTTAATTTTTATTTATTTAAGTATTCATTTATACTTATCCTTGTGTGGATAAACGTTTTCAACACATAATTACTTCATTGATAAATTCTTACATCATTTATACAATCTCTGTAAGGGGAATCTTAACTCTATAACCATTCAACGACATAAATATCCATGTAATTGGTTTTTTATTATTATTAATATGTGAGAATTAAATAAGATTTTTTTGACATAATATCTTGTTATATAGGGTGTGTTTTAATTTTTTACACATAATTCTGTCAACTAATCTATCCTTAATCTATGGATACGATATTTCTATGGGACATCGTCTCAATCTCAATTCATTGAGGAATATATTGATGTAATTAACCATTATTATCTTATATGGTGTATATAAAACCCTTTTTATATGTTATATCATGAATTATTATATTCTATTGATATTTAATGATTTGTTTAATATTTTTCCATGATTATTTTTATTCATGTTTTTCTCAACTAGTAGAAGAATCGTTAACAATAAACTCATTTTAAATGTTTTAAAGATTTATTATTCTATGCACTTCTAGTTAAATTAAATTCATTAGAAATGATTTTAAGGATTAATTTATATGTACATGAGTGTTTTAAATTAATAATTGAATTCGATGTTTTTAAAGTGTTATGTGACACTTTGATTCAAAACTCTTAATTTTGAATGTTTTATATGAATTGATTATTTCAATATCATGAAATTCTATTCTGTGATTCCATTGTGGAAATGAAATTTGTACTTTATGCTTGTTTTATGAGTTATTAAAATGTTATATTTCTTGGGAATTTTTTATGTATACAGGTGGTTCTATGATAAACCTATTGTGAGTGAGCCTCAGATAGATCTCCAATGAATTGGGTGAAGTGACAGAGGAAAATGTTAATGTTTCTCCTGTGATATTTAGTGAATATTATGTCATTGGTATTCCAAATGTTACTGCCTATGTAGTTTTTAAAGATACAATGAATGAATGCAATTTATGACACAATTAGATTTATGATTTATTATTTATTTGTGTAATTAATAAATCATATCATTTCATGAGGTATGATAGAGAGAATATGTTTTATTAATGAAATGAATGATTTCATTGAAATGTATGTTTTGATGGACTAATGTTTTCATTCCTTATATTATAAAAATTATTGAGATTTTTATGCTCATCGCATGTTCTTGAAATGTTTTTCATAGGGTATAAGGAAGAGTAATATATTGGTATAATTCAAAAAGATTTATATCAAGAAAATAATTCTTGTTTATTAATGGATTTTGTTTTTGAAAATAATTGTATATAGTAGATGTGTCAACTTTGTATTTATTGATATATAATGTAAAAGTAATTTCCTAATTAACTATAAATCAACCCCTGAAAATAAGCCCAATGTAAAATTATTAACATTACTCACTATTATGTAATGTTTAAGGATGGTCACTTATAGTTGTATCAGATGTCAGTTTGGATACTTTTAGAGGTCAGTGTGTTTTTATGAAAAAGTTAAATAACCATAATGATTAGTATATTTAAAAAAGGCATATCTATTTTTGAGAAATTTAATAACATTATGAATACATGAAAAATTATATCTTATTGTTTACCCTCCTTATAAGACAGTTCATGATGATTTTACCAATATACTCACACTATCATTTTTTGATTTAGTAAATGGCTAGATCTAGGAGGCACCAAAGTAGAAATGTATGTGATAAAAACTATGGTGGTTTTCATAATAAGCAACCAAATTAAAAAGGATCTATAATAAGAACTGTTGTGGTTTTTCTCAACCAATTATCTGGAGACGTGATTGACCACCTGAGCCTTGGTGATTATTTTAAGCCACCGTATATGCAATAAACAAATCCCTATTGAAGTTTATGTAGTAATCAGAAAGGTAGGAATATTCATAATCCTATGTTTCTATGATGTGAAAATAAATTCTCAGTAAAATTATTAAATGGGATTATAAGATGTTATAGATGTGATAATGAAGGTCATAAATTAAATACCTTCCATTGAAAAAGGAATCATTAAATTTATTCCAAGAAAGGGATGAAGTTATTTCTGAGGGATCAATTGAATGTTTTAAATGTGGTGTTCAAGGTTATTCCGAAAATATATTTTCTATAAAGAAGGTTAATGAATGGGATCAGAAGGACTATCAAAATATATGTTTACCAATACCTAATTCCATTAAATTGAGGATTAGGAAACATAAAATTTCATATGATAAATCTGGATACATTGTTAGCTTATGATTTGACATTATGGAATCTTAAAAAATAATTAATGATTTTGATTTTAGTGAGGATGTATACAAGAATAATATAGAAAATCATCGATAAAGGATGAAAATGTAATGTTTCTATGCTGAAGATGTATAAATTTTAGTGATTGAGGTGTTATGTTGGATAAATGGATGATGATATGTTTAAATGTATTAATGATGGGATTACTTTGAAAGACATGTATTATTTTTAACCATTAATTTTTTATATGAAATTTATAATTTAGGAATAATTATCATTAATTTTGTTGATAAAGTTATAAATAGCCATTAGGGTTTATATGATCCTTGAATTTGATGTAATTAAGGTTTAATACTTTCTGGGATAAAAATGCTAGGTATTAGATAACCTTTTTGCTTGAAATATGTTATGGTTAATTTGGAATAATTCATCTTATATTTGGAAATCTTTTAATATTATATAGATTACGAAAATAGAACACACACATACCATGTGATAACCCTTCGTGTCAGACATAGCTGAAGGAATATAACATACAACCATTGTCTGACTAGGTTTTATCTTTTACCTCTTGAATACATGAGGTCCCTATTGAGTATGACTTATTATTTTATGTTAAATGATTTTATAGATCAAGAATATGTTTATTCTTGGATGTTATGTTTTTTAATGGTAAGTATTTAGTAAATGTAAATGATTGGTGATTAGGTGATAATGGTTATTTTTGAAGACGTTCTCTCTTTTGGGAACACTACATACATAAGGAAAATAGAATACTATGGGATAGTATTTAAGAAGTAATGGTTGAATATTATTTTGGAAGAATATATGTACATATTGTGGAATTATGGTGATTTGAGTTATTTAAAAAATGATTTACCTATTATAGATAATATGTGATTTTGTTAATTACTTTTCAATATGGGATATTAAGAGTAGTCAATGGTATTTGGAGATAAATATTAAGTGTAATCATGATAGTCTATGTGATCAATTCCTTCTAAATTTTGGGTTTCAAATTTTTTTGGATTATATTGAAGAATTTTAAGGACAATGGTGTGTGAAGTGGTATTTGTGGAACTTTGGGTATTGTTTTTTTAATTTTTTAGATTAAGAGTGGTATTTATTTTAATAAAGGATTGTCCTTATTAGAGATTAACTGATCTTATAATAACCATGATTGTTTTTCATAATGTCTAAATAGAAGGGAAATATTTATAGTTTATCTTTTTTGGATTATGTGAATCTCTAGAAGTTTATTCTAGCACATCATATGTGACTAAGCCATCATGAATACTCTTTATTCGATGAAAATATGAGTTTGGGGATAAATATTTTTAAAGGATGAATATATACCTGACAAATAAGTTAATTTCCTTCTGTTCATAGTCAATCTCATAAATAATTTCTACAACATTATGAAAAAGAACTTAAAACAATTTGTCCATTAACTTCTCATATTGGGGAATCAATGATTGTTTATCCCATTACAATTTTGAAGTTTTCTAGTGGATAACTTTTTGATAATAATGATTTCTATCTCCCTCCCATAGAAATTATTGGTTAGTTTCCTCTTCATATACATGTTCTCATAGATTCATAGCATGTCATATCTCGGTTGACATTTGTAAATTTCATTAATTCATTTAATGTTAATGTTTTATTTAATTTTTCCCAATGCAAGACATTCAATGTTGTTTCTAAGACAAATTTAAAAATTTTGAGGACGTAATTTCCAAAAGGGGAAGGATGTAACAACCCAAGAAAATAAAGAAAATAAAATTTTTATATTTATTAACAATTTTTCATTTAATATTAATTTTACTTTAAATGGGATGAAATGTCTAATAACATACTAAACACACAACAATTGATTTCTCAGAAATCTTACATGGCACATAACATTGAGTTTTACCACAAAATAATAATATAATATTATTAGTTTAAATTGTAGTAAATGTATAGAAATTATAATGGAAGGAATAAAAATTACTAAATAAATATGATTATACATGATTGTAAAATGTATATATATTTATCTAATAAATTTTAGTGGCTTAAAATAAGAATGAATATGATTTTATGCATGAAATAATCTAACACTCTTTAAATGTATAATTTGCATCCTATTGATGACGAAATTTTTTTAAATATATTTTATTTACCTTTATATGTTCTATTTGACAAATTCAAAATTTTATTATAAATAGGGACATCAGAATTTACTTTTTATAATTTATTTGGTTGTTTTCTGATATAGTTCATTTTTAATGAATAGAGAAAAGCAATGTATATTAATTTGAAACTGCCTTTTAATCTTTGTTATTTATATTGATTTATGGTAATTTTTTTAAAATTAAATTGGATTATATTTTTACCATTTAATTAAATGTTGGTCATTAGAGTTAATTTCAATTTTTCAGTTGACAAAAAACACAAAGTTACCAATTCTTAAAACCGCGTTCATTGGTTTTCAATACAGGAATTTAATTTTAAATAACATTCTTATATATATATATATTTAATTTTGAAAAATGGATTCCATATTTGGAATTAGAGGATCCATATTGCGTAAATATGTAACTTTTATTTATAGAATTTTTTTATAGAAACTTTAGTAAATATTTTATTTATAATGGATAAAGTGTAATTATAGTAACTATAGGTAACAAATAATATCATAATAATATTATATCACCTTAAAACATTTAAAAATCATTTTGGATGTGATATATCTGACCATGGAAATCTTTGATTTGATTTTGGGCCCCCACATTGGTCGATTTGAGGTAATGTCTTATCTCAAGCTTCATTCATTTATATTCCTTATCTAACCCCCTAAACCCGCTTTAATCTGTTATATTATAACAAAAACAGTATAATAAATAGAAAAAAAATGTTTTTATTATACGGATTCTGACTACACTTACACACACGTCTATCTAATGGATACGAACAAACAATATCAGTGTACAACGAACTACTGTCTCCCAAAACGATGATTGTTTGATTTTCCCCTACCACCTCTCATGGTGGAAATTATTATGGAACATTATTTATATATGTTATATATTATATTTATTTTTCATATATGATAATTAATTTTGTATTTAAAATCACACCTTCATGATTTTCATGATTTGTAAACACAACAATTTCATTTGAGGAAGTGCAGACTACCTCCCACTGAAAGTGAAATGACTCATTCATGCCATACACGATACATATAAAGTATATAATTAATTAAAATAAATAATTTATTTATAATATGATATTAAAAAAGAATTATAATATAAATTTTATTAATTAGTTTTAATTCCTTAATGTATGAAAAAGAAATGAAAGTATCGTTCATGCGTACGTACGACTTACCTTCTCTATGAGCGGTAAGTGTCATTTCTTATCCCTATTTGCTATGGAGTGTTTTAAATACATATATAATGGATATATATGATATTTAATCATGAATAAATTTTTTATATAATTTAATTTTTACCACATAGACAATTGGTAATTATATAAAGTTCATTTACGACTCAAGCACCCAATATCGACCAAAAATAGATATTAACATAAATAAATAAGTAATTTTTATATCGTGGTAATAAGTAATATAAAAGGAATAGTAAAACTGAAAAGCGTTAATAACCATGTAAAAATTAACTTATATTTACTATTTAGGAATAACATAGAAATTACGTAACGAATCAGACTAAAGGTAAAGGAATTGTTCACCCTCATCTATTAGTGGAAGACTTTGTTTATTTTATGTATTTTAATTTAAATTTTCAATTATAGTATATTTTTTTCTATTTACATATTTCGTTCAATTATATTTCCAAATTATTAGATAATATTTTATCTCTAATCATCTCATTTTATGAATTGTAATGTGATGATGTTAGGCTGTGAATTTTCATAAGTGATTTTCTAAACTCAATTTCAACTCATTAGGTTTTCCTCATACATCATTGTGTATATTATGAAATGATTATCTGTGGAATAAATATTTAATTATTTATGTTTTAATTTCCAATTACCATTGTGTGGACATCATCATTTAACACATAATCACTCCATTTATAAATTTTTAAGTAAATTATATGAATTTTTTTGGTGGTTCATAACTCAATATCCATTCATTGACTTAAATAACCATGTCGTTGGTTCTGTTTTTCAAGAATATTTGTGAATTAACTTTTATTTCCATACACAGAATATCTACTTATATTGGTTGTGTTGTTATTTTCAACAAATAATTATGTCATTTATTTTTTCTTAATATACAGATATGATATTTGTAAGGGACATCGTCTCAATATTTTTTCATTGAGGCATATCATGATGTCATGCACCTTTATTATATTATATATTGTATATAAAACCCATTTTACATGTAATATCATGAATTAAAATATTCTCATGATATTTAATGTTTTGTTTAATATTTTCCCTAATGATTTTTATTCATGTGATTCTCAAGTGGTAAGAGACACTATAACTAAAATTGCATTTTAAATGTTTTAAAGATTTAAACATCTAAATCCTTCTCTTTCATATACCTGTTTTAGAATTCATTATATGGATTTATTTATATTTACATGAGTTTTTTAAAGTTTAAATTCCATTCAACTATTTAAATGTTCTATGGGACACATTGATTAAAAAATGTTATTTTTTATTGTTTTATATGAATTTATTATATAAAAATCATGAAAAGATTTAGTGTGATTGTAATGTTGAAATGTTATTTTTCTATTGTGATTCGATTATGTTTTAGGATTATGTTATGGTTTTTGGGAACTTTTTAGGAATACATGAGGTCCCATGATAAACATATGGTGGGTGAGCCCGAGATATCTCTCCAATGCATTTGGTACTGTTATTGAGGTAAATGTTAAGGTTTCACCTATGATATTTAGGGAATATTCCATAATGGGTATCCCAAACGTAAGTCCCTATATAGTGGTGAAAGGTACAATGATAGTATTTTTTTGATTTCACATGTTACTTTTATGATTTATAATTTCTATGTGTTATTCATAAATCATAATATATCATGAGGTATGTTAAAGATATTTTGTTTTATGAGTGAAAATATTGATTTCATTGATTTGAATATATTGATGGACTAATGTATACTTTCCTAATTTCATAACCCTTACCGAGCATTTTATGAACATCTCACCTTTTTGAAAGTTTTTTTTCATACTATATAGCGAAGATTAAGAGAAAGGAATAATTAAGGAATATTTATATCATGAAAATAATTCTTTTTTATTTAAAGATTTTTATTTCTGTGAAAGAAAATTTATTGAGTAGAAGTGCATATTTTTTAAATTTTTAGATGTAATGTAATTTTTATGTCCTATTTCTATAAAACTCTAAACCTGAAATGATCCTCAATGTCAAATTAATAACTTAACTCAATGTTAGGTAATTTTTAAGGATGTGGCCTTATTGATATATCCTAAATAAATCTATGGCCCTGGTGTTCTATAGGAAAGGTTTATTTTCGGAATGTCAAAGAATGAGATATCGAGCATATAGGTTGATTGCACTAGCATGCAACCTTCTCGATTAGATATACTCTTATAAATATAATATATTATGAGGTAAATATTTGTATAAGGTGATATGTCACTGTAGAATTAACTTCATTCTATATTAGTTCCTTCACATTTTATTAGATGATAACCTTGGATTTTTTGTTGCAATGCCCAATACCACAGAGAATGATTCCTAGAGGGTCACATACTAAGTATATATAGAATCCCAAATAAATAATTAACTATTTAACAAGTTTAATAAATATTAATCTTGGTCATGGACTAATAATTTTTCAAGAATGCCTGATCATATTTATTTTATCACAAGTTATTCTAGAGAATATATTATGGGTGGAATAATTAATAAATATTGAAAAGAATTGGCGGACCAAGTTTAATGGTTCAGTGAGAAATAGTACTATCAAATATTCTTTTATTAAATAATTTTTAATTATCACTCACATGATTTGCACATGTTAATAAATAATAAAATTGTTGTTCTTATTTGACATGGGGGTTTCTCTAGGATTTAAAAAAATAATTAAAATAACTTCTCAAAATTAGTTTATTATTATACATTTGAAATAAATTCTTGGGTATATTGTTTTCTCATTAGGAAAGGTAATTAATCTTAGACAAGTTTTTTGTTCACAAAATTTTGTATAAAACCTATCAAGCTTCGATAGATCATTATTCAACAAGAATTATCTCATGAATGAGAGAGATACTCCTCCATTGGATCTAGGATAACTATTTTGAAGTCGTTCTCAAGGAGATTGATGGTGGATGATTCCAGGATAAGGATATTTTGTTCTAACACCCACAAAATCCTTCGACAATGTTTGAAGATTCATGGAACAAGTTTGGATCACCACAGGATCCGATAAAACTTTGAAACTTAAAATGCAATGACAGTTCAAAACAGATCTTTGGAATAACACGTCAGAAATGACAGAATAAACCATAGAGGAATTTATTATTTATTTAAATTAATTATAAACATTATATGTTTACCAACTCTCTTTGTACCATGTTTTTATTCATTAATCTTATTTCATTACATTCAAATCCATGGATCATAGTTTTAATCATTTGCATAGATCCCACATTATTCATTGAATATGAAAAAAAAAATGTTGGGCACAACACCTCCCACGCTTCTGATGTTTCTAGAACCTACAAGTGGTATTAGAGAGAAGTATTTATGGTTTATAAATATTTAAATTCATTGGTGATTTAAACATTCACAATTTCATTTTTCTAATTTACGTTTGATCATTCATTTAATATGAAATAAATGATATGTTTCTACCTCCATCGTTTCTTGTATATCTAATAAGATGATAAATTTTATGATTAATATAAAACAAAGGAACTTATCCAAAGGTTCTACGTATTCTGTCTAGATAACAATGCAGCACACACTGTGTAACCGAAGATACAAGTTGTGTATTTGGGATTACTGAACCATTTGTTAATTCTGTAATTACTCAACCCCTGTTCATTAATTAAATAGAGTGAAGATAATTATTTCATCGCATGTTGACAGGGATTGAATGATACATTGTCTTCCATACTACACAACAAGTGGCGCACTATACATGATGTGTAGTCCCTTTAGTTCAGGGTCATGCCATGTATCCCAAACACGGCTGAGCTGACCGATGACCATATAATGTGTAGTCAACATAGAATGTGGCCCATTGGACGCACTGTTTACTTCAAGAATTATGATGTACGCATAATGCATCGAGTCCCTTGATGTGTACTTCAGATAGATGTTAATGGTAGTACACATCATGTATATCAAATATACACATCCTGTAATGTTACAAAATTAAACAAAATTAAAACATTAATATTTAATTAATGATCACATTTGAATATAATGTGTAATTAATATTTAATTTACTATTATACATGTATTAATGCATGACATGTTACTGAAATGTTGTTTAATTCATCTAATCATTATTTTTGTACACGTATTGAAAGAACGTGAAATATCGTGAATGTTATACGTCAAAAAGAATAATGTGTATTCAAGAATAATACATGTTAAGTAGATTTGGATGTGTATTCACCGTGTTACATAATATTTACATTTATATAAAAGTTTAATTTTAAATGATTTTTATCTTTTTTAAAATTATAATGTATTAGAATCTCGAGGAAATTTCGAAAAGGATTATGATAAAAGACTTGATTAATTAAATTTATAGTCAATAAATTCTAGCGTTATATATATTAAATATGAATTATTAATGAATTAAATACTTGTTTTATAAATTTCATAATATGTTACATCCATGTGGATGATCATGAGTTGGACTAGAACTTTGTATGTGATTGGTTTCCTTTTAAATTAATATAAAATTAAATTTATGGCCTATGTACCTTCTCTCGTCATTAATATAAAGGGTGTGTGTTCCCATGGTTTTTATTATGTAATCCCCCTTCTACCCCTCACATGTGTGTTATTAAAATCATCTTTAATGAATTGAGCTCCCAAGACAATGGAAGCAGTTCAATATAAGAGATTAGGTGAAACCAATCCAATGATATACAAAGGTGGACAGGTGGAAAGCAGAAAACACTAACCTTAAATTGTTCAAGGTGTTTCTCCCCTAGGTCAATAATTAGTTTATCAACCTCTATATAAACTAACCATTAGAAAAAGCTCATGATCATACCCTTTATTTTATTTCATTCAGTTTCTTGGTTATTCAATATGGATGTTTTTTCAAGATCACATAATTAATGAATTACCAAGCATGCAAGATAGAACTAAAATAAACTATCTTATGTATAAATTTTATCTATTACATGGTTAATCACTTAATCATATTTCAATTCATACTAACATGAATGTAGGAAGAAAATATTTGAAATTTATGAATAATCGATAAAATCCTTTAATAAAATATTATGTCGGTATATCCTTGCATTACATTGGTTAGAATCGAACCATAGTTCAATGAGTTTGACCATCCAAATTTTATAGAGCATTCAATTATCATGGAATTATAATTTGAGGTTTTGGGATGACTAAACTTGGTAAACATCAAGGGTTGACATCAAAAGTAAGACAATTTTTTAGTGAAATGCAATGGTTTGGGAAATAAAAATTATTATTTTTGGATTGGGGAGCCCACTAAATGTATCAAGGGACTATGAGTTATTGTAGATGACATTTGGAATGCATACTTAAACCATTTGTGTTTCTTTACAAGCCATATTTGTGTTAACGGGAATAGAATATGGCTCATTTCCACTAAAATATCCATGAAACATGATATTCCATAGAAAATGGTGAGGGATAGTAGGTTTTGATAAAATAGTAGGAGACTAATAAATATAAAATTTATTTATATAAATGTAATCAGGTAACACACTAAAATTATTCTAATCTTATTTTTAAAAAGAACCTCAAAAATAAAATTTATCATATTGTTGAGATCCATAATCGATAAGGAATAAATTCTCACCAATAGTCATTTCCTTGAGTGAGAAAGGCGCCTACACATAATAATTCTATATGAATGGAAACATTTTGTTCTGGAAGATTCTTTACCAGTTATGCCTAAAAATGAGGTGAGTGATGAATTGCTCACTCTATATGAGAAACATATTAATAATCCTACAGATGTTAGGTGTTTCATGCTATATTCCATGTCCAATGAGATATTGACGAAATATAAGGGAATGGATGATTATATCATGATTTCTCAACATTGGGATCTGTATCTAGGGAAGGTAAGATATTAGCTGTATGAGATCTACGACAATATATTCACAACTATTATTGGAGAGTCTATTCCAGCTAGGCCCCATATAGTAAATCTTATCAGCTATTTTGAGTGCCTAGAAATAGTAGTGATTAAATTACTATTTTAGTTTCATAAAAATATCATACATTCATCACTGTCCATGTCCTTATCTAGTTTAATTTTGAATTATAATATGTGATAAATTGAAAAGAGTCTATCGAAACATATGACCATGATTTTCCATGTAGATAAAGGCATGGATGACGACAAACCCGCAATTCATATGGTGAATAGTAAATAAATGTAAAAGTAAAAGGGGAATTATACTTACAAACAATCTAAATCCCCCGAGCACCATCAGACCAAGAATAAAAAGATCAAAAGGCAGGGAAAGGAAATGGAGGAAATATGATTTTCATGCAACAAGTTTGGCCACTAGGAGAAAAAATACTCCCAGAGGTAATGGAAATCCAAAGGTGCATTCATTATTTAGTGAAATCATTCCATTTCAACACATTAGGTATTATATGCATCTTTTGGTGCTCACATCTATATTCAAATTTTGGAACCAAGTATATTTCAAAATAATTCTTGAGGAGAGATAGACGTTAAGCTACCAATGGTGTGAGGATGACTGTTATTTTCATAGGTGACTACCACCTTTATTTTCTGATTAGAATGATTTTGGCTTTGCATGATTGTTATTATGTACCTACAATTACTAAAAATCATATCTATATCATGTTTATATATAGATGGGTTTACTTCCATATTTATAAATAAATGTTCATTCATTTATAAAAAATAATTATTATGTTATTCCACATTTATTTAACGATATGTCTGTATAAAATTAAGAAATCCAAATATTGGTAATCGATAACGAATATGGTTCAATGACTAATAAGACACACAGTTGTGGAATCACCGTCATGGTCATGTAAATGAAAAGAACCTGACAAATATCTTTCAATATGGTAATTTAAACGCTTTTGATCTAAAACCACATGATAGATGTCATTATTGTTTACAAGGTAAATGAAAAAACAACAATTTGGTGGATATGGTGAAAGTCAATATAGATTCTATGACTACTACACAGTGATGTGTGTAGAACATTTCTGGTAGAAGCTATAGGTTGATAGACTTACATCATAACTTTTATTGATGACTTTAGTTGATGTGGATATATTTAAATTATGAGGTATAAGTTCGAGGTCATTGATAAATTAAAGGAATTCATGAATGATGTATAGAATCAACTCATAATGATTATAAATAATCTTCTATCAGACTGAGGTAGTTAATATCATAACCAAGAGTTCATCAATTTTCTATTGGAGTTTGTGATACTACCTCAACTCACTCCCCCTTATACACCACATTGGAATGGTGTTAGTGAATAGAGGAATCATTCCATGTTGGAAAATGAAAGGTAGATGATGATTCATGAATATCATCGATTATCCTTTTGGGGATATTCATTACAAAGTGTGACATACACATAAACCATGTATAATATAATGTGGAAAATTAAATTCTATTGTGATAGGGAGTGGAATGAATCCAATTTTGTGAAACACATGTGTATAGGGATGTGATTTATTTGTTATGGATTTCTCAAGAAACAATCTAGAATAATAGAGCATGATGTATATCATTATAGGGTATCCCATTAAAAAATGGATCCTACCTGTACAATCCCTTAGAAAAGAAAGTGATTTTCTACAAATAAGATGTCATTCAGGAGAGGGAGAACATCCTCAAAAATGATTGTGGGAGAAATATTGACTTCAACGAAGTTGATGCTTAATATACACAGGAGATTGTATAGGAGTATGTTACATATCTCCAAGTAGAATAAGTTGTTCTAGAAATAGAAGTATATCATTAGAGTGTAAGAGAGGTAAGGGAAACATAGAGATAAGGATCTCCAGTCATAGAGGATGAAGACAAATGATTTTTGTAAAATGTTAATCCTATCTTATAAAGTGGAAAATGATATATAAGATGTTATGGGATGGATAAAATAATTGAATTCTAATAAAGATTACATGGATGAAATACAATTTTGTGTTCTAGTCAATGCGCATGTTGATTTAATGATCATGGGGTGTAAAAGGGAATTCATGAGGAAACTAGAAATTGAAGGTAAATTAATTACCTATAAACAAAGTGTAATGGATTAAGGGTTAAAGCATTATTTTGGAAGTGACTAAGATGATTCTGCAATTTACATGTTTATATCAATTAGAATCATACCTTCCATTGAATCATACCATGATTGTGATATTTGGTATATAGATGTCAAAAATACATTCCTTAACGGTACCATTTTGGAATATTTCTATATGACACATCTAGAAGGGTTTATGACACTATGTGATTCCAAAAGGGTTTTCATGTTGCATTGATCCATTTATGGATTGAAATAATCATCCAGGTCATGGATAATTCAATTTTATGAATCCATTAGATAATTTGTTTCCATTAAAAAAGACTGTGATCCATGCTTTTACGATAGGTTTAGTCGGAATGTGATTATTATCCTTGTAGTACATGTTGATGATATATTACTTATTGGAGATGACATACCAAAATTATTGTCAGTTATGAACTGGTAGAACAAAGTGCCTCTCCATGAAAGACTTAGGAAATGTAACCTATATTGTAGGGATCAATAACATTTATGATAGATCCAATAGGATTCTTAGACTAAGTCAGAGTACATATATTGACAAGATATTGAAGATATTTACTATGAATCATTCCAAGAGGGTATTTGTTCAAAAATCATGTGGATTACATTTTAATATCAAAATATGTCCCCATACTGAACAATAGAAGAGAGGGAATGTGTAATATCCCATACTCTTCGGCAATAGAATAAATAATTTTTTTCTTGTTATGTAATAGACATGATATTTCTTATGCACTGAGTATTGTAGGAAGATATCAAGCACATCTAGTATAACATCATTGGATTGTTGTTGATTCCATACATAAGTATTTCTGAAGGATTAAGGATATGATCATGGTGTGTGAAGGATATGAGCAGATTGTCATTACAGTGTACGATGATATTATTTTTTAAACAGATCAAAATAATCTAAACTCACAATAAGGATATGTTTTCTATCACCATGGAGGAGTTGTGAGCCAGAAGAGTAAAAATAATCTAGTTGTCGTTGATTATATAACGAATTCCTTGTATAATGAGGCATGTGATGTAACTGCCCAAGATTTTATGAAAACTATTCTTTTTAATTTTATTAATGTCTTGTGTTGTACGCTACACCAAAAGGAGCTTGCACAACACGCATCCTTGACGTGCCTTGCATTATACGCAATCACAACCTTCCTCGATAGCGTGTGTAGTACGCAATACTGAGTTTCACGAAACAACGATATGCTATTAAATTATTATTAAAACTAGCCGTTATTAATAGTAATAACCACTTTTTAAAATTTTATAAATTTTAGCTCTCAAAATGGACTTCATTTTTGGATTCGTAATATCGAAATTATCTTAGGGTGAAATTTTGGTACTTTTCGGATAACTTTCATTTTCTAATGAATAGTGAAAATTACTAAATTTTAATTAAAAACAAATTTTTTTATCGAAATAATTAATAGTGATAAATTATTAATTTGAGTGGTTTTAAAGTATATTTAGAATATATTTTGACAATTTAATACAATGTTGGTCATTGGATGTAATTTCACATTTAAACCAGACATAAACAAGTGTCAATCTTTTGATAGATATTGTTTCTTAAAAACTCGCTTTTTGTTTTAACAGCGGGATTTAATTATAAAATTAATTAATGAAACTTCTATGTTATGATTTTGGTAAAATAGACTTCATTTTTGAATTCGGAATATGAAATATAGCTTCGGATGAAATTTTGGCATTGTTCTGAAAAACATAAATTTTTTATGAATAGTGAAACTACTAAGTGGTAGTTAAAAAACTAATTTTTTTCATAAATCTTAATTTTACCGCTTCTGTGATTGGAATTTCAAAAATCCGAGAGACACGGTTGATGTCAGTAAGTAAAATGTGGTTCAATGAGATGAAAATAATTTTTGGTGAATAGTAACTTTTTACTTTTATTTACCACGGTTAAAAGTAAATAGGGTAATTAAGGGTAAAAATGATATTAATATTACCCTAACACATGTCCTAATTCTATTGGACAAGTGTATCTCGACCAAAAATAACCTTAAGTGTAAAATATTATCATTTAGGCCCACTTGGATTAGATTAGGACATTTATTATTATTTAATTCAAAGAAGAGTTAAAAGAGTTAAAATCAATGTTTATTTACTAAAACATTTTTAATATAGAGTTATACATAAGATAAATTCGATTTTAAATATTCATTAGAAAGATAAAAAGATTTCCTACATGATGGTATTTTATTTGTTATTTTTAGACATCATATAATTTAATATATATATGACACAATGATGATGATGTAATTATCTTTTTAATGAAATATTGACATAATTGATATTATAAATACCAAAATAAATGTAATTTAAGACTTTTTATGAATTCCACATATTTTCTAGGTAACTATGATATATTATTGTTGATTTAAGAAACTTTTTTAGAACATATAATTCTGTTATGACTTTCACAAAAATCATATATCAAATAGTGTCAAAATTGACACAAAATAGTTTTTAAATCAAATATTATATTATTAATTGTTATTTTATTCCTAAAAATCTATGGTTCGGCCAAATGACTTAGATAAGGATATATATATTAATAATAATCATTTTTGGGTTCGTTTGGCATGTTATAGTATGTTTATTAACCATATAATCTAAGAAAACAAAAAGACACGGTAAAAGTTAAATTATTTATCTTAGAGTTAAATCTAATTGATAAGGATAACATAATAACCTAAACTTGTCTAAATCCTATTGGTTGATATTATTTCGACCCATCCCCACTTTAGCTTCGAAATAAGACCCTTTGGAACCATTATAAACCGATTTTGACTTTAATATAAAATAATATTTTGAGATATTCCTAAGGTTCCCCTCTCCTCCCTTATAAAAGGAGACCTCCTCCCCCTCATCCTCACACCAATTTGAGCACTCATTCTCGGCCAACCCCTGCCAAAATCCCTTATCCACTTCCCTAGAATAATCCTAGAGGTCCTGGTCTTCTTCAAAGACCAATCTTAGTTCCCTAAGTGGAGGATTCAAAGAGGCGTTTCATAGAAGAGGTAATATCCATTACCGATCTTTTCAATTTTTTCCTTCTTCAACTTCTTCTTATTTAGTTGTTTCATGATAAAGAAATAACATCAGTATTAATTACATACTGATATGTTATTATAAATATTAAACAACTCTAATTAACCTTCTATCCATCCTACGGAAAAAGGAAATCACCGCGCATGCGTACGTACGGAATACCGTCTCCACGCCGTGGTGTAATCTATTTTCCGCCACCACATTAATTGGATGGGTATAATGGTTTAATGAGTAACTATATATGATTATTATAAAGAGATATTGATACTTAAATAGTATACATACACTTCAACACAATTCCACGACCATGGGAATGATATCATCGCTCCTGCGTACGTACGTACTACCGTCTCCACGACGCAATGAGATTTATTCTCAATGATTAACCATTAATGAATGATTATAAAGTATATATAATAAGTAATAATGAAATATATGACATAATAATGATACTGAAATTATTTATATGTATGTCATCTACTTAATTCCATTAAATTCAATAAGGAAACGAAAACAGCGTTCATGCGTACGTACGGACTACCGTTTCCATGAACGGTGTATTTCTTTCCATTTACTGATTTATTATATATTTATATTATGAATATATATATATAAATCATTTTTTATATTCTGTAATTAAGTAATCATGATCTAAGTAATCATATGAATAATTACAAGTTAAAAACACGAACGACAAATGAGACAATTTTACCCAAAACGCTACTTTAACATGAATTTACAAAAGAACGGGTAATATAAAGTCATAAGTGGACCATATATGATATAATAACAATGAATATGATTCTTTAATAAGTCAATAACATGATTTAAATCATTATACAGGAGTTTCGGACACTTACAAAGCAAGTCGGACATAAGGTAAGGGAAATATCACAATCTCATTTTTATCCGAGATTGTTTATTCTTTGGTATTTACTGGGGTTTATTTTATCATCCACATCCAAGTTACCTAAATATGTAATATTGTTTCCATCCACTTAAAATAGTTTAAATCCAATTTGACCCTTCGGTGAGTTTTTAGTAAAGAATATGAAAGGAATCTTTTGTCATTTTTTTCATACGAGGTACTTTTTGACTTTTCCGAAAAAAGTACGAAGAATGTTTTTTTAACTTATACGGCATGAATGGATTTTTAAAACATTATTTCCAAGAAGATTCCATTACATGTTTTCATGTTTATTTTTAATCAACTTATTTTATTTTAAAGTCGTATGACATGTTATGAAAGGAAAAATGTTTTTGAAGTAGAAAAGATATTTTCCTCAAAAATGGAGTTCAAGTGTTTTATCAAAATTATTTTCCATCTATGATAATAAAGGGTTCTGTTTTTATCCATATTATTACATTGATTTGATTATGTTGTGAGGGAATTATTTTTATGAAGTCATTTACCTTATATGATTTGTTTTATGATGTCATGATGTTTCAAGAATCCCATTTTTGTTACATGTGTTATGCAAAGATGTATGATTTATGATTATGTGGAACACATAAGAAAGGATTCATTATAAGATGGGTGGGACCTATATCTCCCTCCAATGCATTGGTTAAAGATTTTATATCTCATGAGATAGACATGGCTGGAACGGTAGGTTATACCGGTTCAGTGAAACAGTACTGAAACGAGGGTTACTCGATTCAGAAAGGGACTTTGTCCACTAAGATAGTCTTGGAAATGAGTTTTGACTAACAAGAAATGATTCTCTATGATTATATGTGAATGCCACAAAGTTTCATGTTTTATGTTATGATTATTGTGATTACATTTCACTGCCATGATTTATTCCATGTTATGAAATTATGATCTCTTTTGCAGGTTAAGATTTCCAAAAGTTATGTGCTTGTGTATACTATGTGGTTGATATTTCTTTTGTTTACCCTTACTAAGCATTTGAGATCACCCTTTTATGTTTTCTTTTCCCCAGGATATAAAGAAAGGTTTTAGGTATAAAAAAAGGATGATCTTTATGGGAGATGTTGAATATCTTTCACCACGATTAGAAGATTACTTTCCGAGTTTCCAAAGACACTAAACTATTACGATCCTTGTGGGTGTGTGTTTTTGTTATGTACTAAGTATTCCACAAATGTAAAGTAATTTCAATGTACGTCAAGCTTCGGGTCTCTACAGTTGGTATCAGAGGAAAGGTTTAGTCAACCTTTGGAAACTAGGATGCGAGAACATTAGTGAGATCCCTAGAGATATTTCTAAGGTATGTCTAGGGATGTCTCTAAGGTTAAGTATACGTATAGGTTATAGTCCTAGAATTGCGCTAACGATCTTAGAATTAAACCTAAGATGTTAGATATTGAAGGTATTCTCCCTTTATTATGTTGTTTTCTCTAGCATGATTTTTGCCTCTCACACTATTCTTTTTGGGGTTTAGACAATGGCTGGAACCCGAAGGAACCGTGTTGATCAATGGAATGGACAATGCAATGATTGTCCTTCTGAACAAACAAATGTTATGGGAGATGGAGTGCAAAATCTTATTTCTATACATACACAAGCTATTAATCATTCTGGACTTCCAAATGAGCAGAGAAGGGAACAATATTCTATTGAGTCCTTCATGAGGCAACGCCCACCTTCTTTCAGTGGGACATCTGATCCACTTGATGATGAACAATGGATCAGTACCACTGAAAAGATATTTTTAGTTCTTCAATGTTCTGAACATGATAAATTCATCTTAACAGTATATCGTTTGGAAGGTGAAGCTGATCAATGGTGGAATCTTATCAAGAATACGAGGCCAAGAGATGAAATTGAGTCCATGGAATGGGACGAGTTCAAGAACTTCTTTTTCAGTAAGTACTTCCTTCGTATTCTTCGAACAAAGTTGGAGAAAAAGTTTCTTGAACTGAAGCAAAGGGATGATGATTCGGTTGGTACCTATGAAGCAAATTTTACAAGACTTTCAAGGTACGCTTCTGGTATTATCATCCAACCTGAAAGTAAAGTTGATCGATTTTTCAGTGGCTTAAAACCAAGTCTTCAAAAGGGAATTAGCTATAAGAGACTTCGGTAGCTATGAAGAAATTGTGCGTTGTGCTATCAAGGTAGAAATGGAAGTTGGTGTTACATATCCATCTCATGGTTTTGATAAGAAACGAAAGATGGAGTTCAAGGAGAAATCTCAGAATAATGGTGAAAAGAAGATGAATGTTTCCATATGCACAAAGTGTGGAAAGAAGCATGGTGGAGATGGTCTTAAAGGGACTAGAAAATGTTTTAAGTGTGGAAAAGAAGGTCATCGAGCAGCTGGGTGTCGAAGTAATGGAAAAAGGGTTTCTAATGATGTGAATAAAGCAAACACTGCAGACAACGCACCACCAACACTTCAATGCTTCAAATGCAAGGAAATGGGGTATTATGCTAATAAATGCCCTAATCCAAGGGTTAGTGATGATCGACATGAGCAACCTCTTAAGGCAAAGGACAAAGAGAAGTCACATGTGATCACTATTGGAAATGTTGAATATGAAAATGATGTGGTGGAATGATTAAGTGTTTATGTAATGGGATTCCAAAATAATGTTGTATCATAAAGTATTGGAATATTTATGTATTGGTCTAATGTGGTATTCAGAGTGATTGAGATATTTTTTTTTAGAAATACGATGATATGTGCATACTGAAGGGAAAATGAGAAAATGAAATGTTTAACAGTATTCATGAGATCATGATTGATATAAGGACTAAGTGATATCATGGTTTGAGTATAAATAATTTTGAGGATTTTGGTATGTGGAAAGTGTTAACTTTTAACTGCATTCATGTTTTCACTAAGGTATTCAAGAGAACACATGATTAAGGACTTTGAATTTTTGGAATGTGATCAACAAAACATATCTTATGATATATGGGGATCGACGATGGTGTTAAATCTCTGGTAATCATTTTCACTATGTTATGAGAATGGACTGCATTATTATGGATAAGCCTAAAGATTGGAATGGATTATGTTGGACATAAGTTAGTATTGTTTAAGGATAAAAGATTTTCGATATTATTGATGGGATGTTATAGTAATATAGTTTTAGAAAAAGGACAACCTGCAGGACAGGCGACAACCCATCGCGTCGGACAAGGCTGTGGGAATCGAACCCACAACTGAAGTGCGACTGGCCTTTATCGCCTACCACTGGCCTACAGGAAGTCCCTGTTTAGTAGAAACTAGATTTATTATATTAAGAAATATTATATATGAAGTATTAGTCCATTTTAGGAACCATATATGATTAATCTCACTATAAATGACTTATGTATATTTAATAACTTTTTCTAACCTTTTGTTTGAGACAGATGGAATGACCAGTCATTCTATCACATGATCTGCTAACACTTCACGAATAAAAAATTCAATTTCATTTATTTAAGAGATGAAGTGGAAATTGTTCAAGTCACGAACAATAGTGAGATTGTACCAAAATAAAGTAAGTATTTATTCTAATTCAAATTCTTCAACTTTAGGGAAACGATCTTGAAAATAAAAAATGTTGTCCTAGTGATCTTATACCTGATGAATCAGATGGTACCTTAGATCATCACAAATTTATGGCTTTGTGATTGCTGGATTTTCCATAGCCATGTTCTCTACCACTCTCTATCAGAACATGATGGTTAGATTTCTCTTCCATATCCATATTTTCACCTATGTGGAAACCCAGTGATTAGTTTATTTGGGTAATCGTTACATTTCATACTTTAGTTTTTAAAGAAAAGTTTTGGTATTCCTTTTTACGAAGTGGTTTTCTATTAAAGAAACTTTTGAATAGTAAACTATTTATAACCCCAACGAATTTCGAGGGCGAAATTCATTTTAAGGGGGGTAGAATGTAACAACCCGATATTTTATGAAAACTATTCTTTTTAATTTTATTAATGTCTTGTGTTGTACGCTACACCAAAAGGAGCTTGCACAACATGCATCCTTGACTTGCCTTGCATTATACGCAATCGCAACCTTCCTCGATAGCGTGTGTAGTACGCAATACTGAGTTTCACGAAACAACGATATGCTATTAAAATATTATTAAAACTAGCCGTTATGAATAGTATTAACAAATTTTTAAAATTTTAGAAATTTTAGATCTCAAAATGGACTTCATTTTTGGATTCGTAATATCGAAATTAGCTTAGGGTAAAATTTTGGTACTTTTCGGATAACTTTCATTTTATAATGAATAGTGAAAATTACTAAATATTAATTAAAAACAATTTTTTTATCGAAATAATTAATAGTGATAAATTATTAATTTTAGTGGTTTTAAAGTATATTTAGAATATTTTTTTAGAATTTAATACAATGTTGGTCATTGGATGTAATTTCACATTTAATCCAGACATAAACAAGTGTCAATCTTTTGATTGATATTGTTTCTTAAAAACACGCTTTTTGTTTTAACAGCGGGATTTAATTATAAAATTAATTAATGCAACTTCTATGTTATTAATTTGGTAAAATCGACTTCATTTTTGAATTCGGAATATGAAATATAGATTAGGATGAAATTTTGGCATTGTTCTGAAAAACATCAATTTTTGATGAATAGTGAAATTACTAAGTGGTAGTTAAAAAACTAATTTTTTTCATAAATCTTAATTTTACCGATTATGTGATTGGAATTTCAAAAATACGAGAGACACGGTTGATGTCAGTAAGTAAAATTTGGTTCAATGAGATGAAAATAATTTTTGGTGAATAGTAACTTTTTACTTTTATTTACCACGGTTAAAAGTAAATAGGGTAATTAAGGGTACAAATGATATTAATATTACCCTAACACATGTCCTAATTCTATTGGACAAGTGTATCTCGACCAAAAACAATCTTAAGTGTAAAATATTATCATTTAGGCCCACTTGGATTAGATTAGGACATTTATTATTATTTAATTCAAAGAAGAGTTAAAAGAGTTAAAATCAAAGTTTATTTACTAAAACTTTTTTAATATAGAGTTATACATAAAATAAATTCGATTGTAAATATTCATTAGAAATATAAAAAGATTTCCTACATGATGGTATTTTATTTGTAATTTTTAGACATCAAATAATTTACTGTATTTATGACACAAAGATGATGCAGTAATTATCTTATTAATGAAATATAGACATAATTGATATTATAAATACCAAAATAAATGTAATTTTAGAATTTTTATGAATTCCACTAATTTTTTAGGTTACTATGATATATTATTGTTGATTTAATCAACTGGTTTTGAACATATAATTCTGTTATGACTTTCACAAAAATCATATATCAAATAGTGTCAAAATTGACACAAAATAGTTTTTAAATAAAATATTATATTATTAATTGTTATTTTATTCCTAAAAATCTAAGGTTCGGCCAAATGACTTAGATAAAGATATATATATTAATAATAAACAATTTGGGGTTCGTTTGGCATGTTATAGTACGTTTATTAACCATATAGTGTAAGAAAATAAAAAGACACGGTAAAAGTTAAATTATTTAACTTAGAGTTAAATCTAATTGATAAGGTTAAAATAAAAACCTAAACTTGTCTAAATCCTATTGGATGATAGGACATCGACCCATACCCACTTTATCTTCGAAATAAGACCCTTTGGAACCATTATAAACCGATTTTGACTTTAATATAAAATAATATTTTGAGATATTCCTAAGGTGCCCCTCTCCTCCCTTATAAAAGGAGACTTCATCCGCCTCATCCTCACACCAATTTGAGCACTCATGCTTGGCCAACCCCTGCCAAAATCCCTTCTCCACTTCCCTAGAATAATCCTAGAGGTCCTGGTCTTCTTCAAAGACCAATCTTAGTTCCCTAAGTGGAGGATTCAAAGAGGCGTTTCAAAGAAGAGGTAATATCCATTACCGATCTTTTCATTTTTTTTATTCTTCAACTTCTTCTTCTTTAGTTGTTTCATGATAAAGTAATAACATCAGTATTAATTAAATACTGATATGTTATTATAAATATGAAACAACTCTAATTAACCTTCTATCCATCCTACGGAAAAAGTAAATCTACGTACGGAATACCGTCTCCACGCCGTGGTGTAATCTATTTTCCGCAACCACCTTAATTGGATGGGTATAATGGTTTAATGAGTAACTATATATTATTATTATAAATCTATATTGATACTTAAATAGTATACATACACTTCAACACAATTCCACGACCAATGGAATGATATCATCGCTCGTGCGTACGTACGGACTACCGTCTCCGCGACCCGATTAGATTTATTCTCAATGATTAACCATTCATGAATGATTATAAAGTATATATAATAAGTAATAATAAAATATATAACATAATAATGATACTGGAATTATTTATATGTATGTCATCTACTTAATTCCATTCAATTCAATAAGGAAACGAAAACAGCGTTCATGCGTACGTACGGACTACCGTCTCCATGAACAGTGTATTTCTTTCCATTTACTGATTTATTATATATGTATATTATGAATATATATATATAAATCATGTTTTATATTCTGGAACTAAGTAATCATGATCTAATTAATCATATGAATAATTACAAGTTAAAAACACGAACGACAAATGAGACAATTTTACCCAAAACGCTAATTTAACATGAATTTACAAAAGAACGGGTAATATAAAGTCATAAGTGGACCATATATGATATAATAACAATGAATATGATTCTGTAATAAGTCAATAACATGATTTAAATCATTATACAGGAGTTTCGGACACTTACAAAGCAAGTCGGACCTAAGGTAAGAGAAATATCACAATCTCATTTTTATCCGAGATTGTTTATTCTTTGGTATTTACTGGGGTTTATTTTATCATCCACATTCATGTTCCCTCAATATGTAATATTTTTTCCATCCACTTAAAATAGTTTAAATCCAATTTGACCCTTTGGTGAGTTTTTAGTAAAGAATATGAAAGGATTCTTTTGTCATTTGTTTGTACGAGGTACTTTTTGACTTTTCCGAAAAAAGTACGAAAAATGTTTTTTTAACTTATACGGCATGAATGGATTTTTAAAACATTATTTCCAAGAAGATTACTTTACAAGTTTTCATGTTTATTTTTAATCAACATCTTTTATTTTAAAGTCGTATGACATGTTATGAAAGGAAAAATGTTTTTGAAGTAGAAAAGATATTTTCCTCAAAAATGGAGTTCAAGTGTTTTATCAAAATTATTTTCCATATAAGATAATAAAGGGTTCTGTTTTTATCCCTAATATTACATTGATTTGATTATGTTGTGAGGGAATTATTTTTATGAAGTCATTTACCTTATATGATTTGTTTTATGATGTCATGATGTTTCAAGAAACTCATTTTTGTTACATGTGTTATGCAAAGATGTATGATTTTTGATTATGTGGCACACATAAGAAAGGATTCATTATAAAATGGGTGGGACCTATATCTCCCTCCAATGCATTGGGTAAAGATTTTATATCTCATGAGATATACATGGCTAGAACGGTAGGTTATACCGGTTCAGTGAAACATGACTGAAACGAGGGTTACTCGATTCCGAAAGGGACTTTGTCCACTAAGATAGTCTTGGCAATGAGTCTTGACTAACAAGAAATGATTCTATATGATTATGTGTGAATGACACAATGTTTCATGTTTTATTTTATGATTATTGTGATCATATTTCACTGCCATGATTTATTCCATGTTATGAAATTATGATCTCTTTTGCAGGTTAAGATTTCCAAAAGTTATGTGCTTGTGTATACTATGTGATTGATATTTCTTTTGTTTACCCTTACTGAGCATTTGAGCTCACCCTTTTATGTATTATTTTCCCCAGGATATAAAGAAAGGTTTTAGGTATAAAAAAAACGAAGATCTTTATGGGAGATGTTGAATATCTTTAACCACGATTAGAAGATTACGTTCCGAGTTTCCAAAGACACTAAACTATTATGATCCTTGTGTGTGTGTGATTTTGTTATGTACTAAGTATTCCACAAATTTAATGTAATGTCAATGTACGTCAAGCTTCGGGTATCTACATATGATGCAGCCAAGGAGGATGTTTGGATTCAAATTATTATCTAGTATCTTGATGTGGTACCTAGTAGTAAAGAACCTATCAAATTGTATAATTATAATAGAGCAGAATTGCCTCTTTCAAAACAGACAAGGGAACATCCACAGACAAAGAACATACATCAGAAGTATCACCTCTTAAGGTATATTCATCAGAGGGGTGACATTTCAGTAACTAGTGTATCCACAGAAGGGAATGTATTAGACCCTTGACTAAAGGCTTATCACAGCAGAAGCATGAGTAGAATACGAGATCTAGTAGACTAAATTTGTTTACTAGTAGGCTCTTGTACGAGTGAGATTTTATTGGATTTGGTTCCCTACAACAATTTTCTATGTATTTTTTGGTAACATACTCTCATGGTTATTGAATATTAATAAATTCCTTACAACATAATGTTTGTTGTTCTATGTGACATTGTATGTAGTAATTTCCCATGATTAGTTGTCACACTAAAAGGTCATAGTAGTACCCCTCTATTATGGAAACCCAGAAGTACTGTGAAACTATTTATAGATATATATTCTATGGGTGAATGATATCATTTGATTTAAATAGATGATACAAGCTACCAGGGATGGAGGCTCATAGGGATTTTAGGTACCTTCCCATGGTGTACGCCCTTTGTGATATCCAATAGGATATTATGTGAACGAGCCCTGACAACCAAAAATCAACATTTATTAACCTCATTGGATGTTCCTATATACATACATGTGTATTGGTCCTTATAATTTAATATTTTTATTTATGGATATTATGATTCATGTAATTTGATATTTTTATGAATTCCATGACAACAATTGCTTGTGGTGAGGTTGAATATGTTGGGTGGGTCACAAGTAATATTGAATTAATGAAAAATGTGAGAATGGATTTATCCCATCTGTTCACCGATGAATGATAACATCTTAGGTCCATTGATGGAAATGATATATCCAAAATAAATCTATAGCCATGGTGATCTATATTCATGTTGTATTTCCATATATTTGATGAATGGGATATCGAGCATATAGGTTCACAACAGTAGTATACAACCAACTCGATTAGAAATTTTGTGATAAGGGTATTATATTACATGGTAAACCATTGTATTAGGTCACATGTCATAGAGGCATTAAATTCATTTCCCATTTGTTCCATTTCATGTTTTGGGATTCAAACCTAGGATTTTAGGTTTCTCCACCTCATTCCACTGAGAAAGAGGCCTAGAGGGTCACACAGTAAGTGTTTCTATAATCTTAGTGAAATATTTTATTTTTTAACTAGTTGAATAAATATTATTCTGGGTCATGGGTTAAAAATTATTCATGTAAGCATGATCAAATTTATTTAGTCACTAGTTATTCAATTGAATATATCGTTGGTAGAATAATTAATAAATATTGGGGGGGATTGGTGGACTATGATTTATATTATTGTGAGATATAGTAATATTGAATATTATTTTATAAAATAATATTTAATTATAACTCACATGTTATGTTCATGTCATGAGAAAAATAATATTATTGTTTTCAATTTACATGGGGGTTTCCATGAATTATTGTACTAATTAATGTAACTTGTGAAAATTATTTTATTATTACCCTAGTGAAATATGTTCCCGGTAATATTATTCACTCATGTCAAAGGACATGATATGCGATGCCAATTCACTTGTGCACAATATCTCGAAGAAAACCTCTCAAACCTATAAAGAACTTTCTTCATTAAAAATTCTATTAAGAAAGTATAGATCACGGTGAATGCTTTGAAATTTGTTCTCAAGGAGATCAAAGGTCGACGACGCATGCAAAAGGATCTTCAATGTTTTCACCCAAAGACTCCTTTGGAAATGTCTGGGGATTATATTAACACTTGAGGATCACCACTTGAAGATATCTAACCTTGAACTCTATAATGAAATTATAGTTCACAGTAGATCTGTGGCCGAACATGTTAACAAAGAAAGAAAAAAATATTTGAGTTTATTATTATTTAATAAAGTAATTATAAACAATATATGTTAATCCCATATTTTTGTTATAGTTTTTTATTCCTTTTTCTTATTTTCTTGATTCAATTATGTGGATGACGGTGTTCCTCATCAAATAGATCTCATATTATTCACTGAATATGAAAAAGAATCAATTTTGGGCATCATCCCTTCTACACTTCCACAATTTCCCGAACCTACACACCATTGGAGTGATTGATCATGAAAAAGTAGCTATGGGACATTTTTTTCATTCAATTAATCCTAAATCATCACATAGAACATCAAATTGAGGGATGCATAATAGATGAGAAATTATTATTAGTCTCTCTTGTAGAGAAACAAATATAATCTACTACGTATGAGGGGGAGATTTTTATTTGAACTCAACATGATTTAATTTTATTTAATAATAATTTTTTTCTGACTCCCCCTGTCTAAATTTTTTTACTAATGTAAATAATGATTCAACAATGGGAGTATCTACCACAAAATTTATTTTAGGTAATTTGGAGACCCCATACATCATCCTACCATCCCAACCATATTAGATACAATACATATATAAATCGGTGTACATTAAGTACTATAACAATCAAGGGATGTAATTTGAATTTAAGCTAAACATATTTGGAATATAGAACACGTATTGGTACATACCATATATATTCCATCCTACGATAAACTATGGATGATCATAAGAATGTCAAAATAAGGACAATATATGTTCATCCCCTTTTAAGACATATTATCCAATATTCATTAACCGTTATCTTTATTTTCTCATTTTCACATTTTTTAGAAATATTTCTAAAATTTTGTTTTATATAGGTTTTCCCAAATTAGACCGCACATAAGAGGCTAGCTCAACGGTTTCCACAATATTCCAATGGATATTTTACCTCAAACCTTTTGAACAATAATAACTATGTTTTTTCCATATTATTTGTTTTTGACAATACTAATTAATAATATGTAATTAATTTAAAATTTGAATGATGAGAATCAGGGAGGATAGTGGTATTGATATGTTTGGGGAGGTAACTCAACATGTTAATTTATTTATGAATTGTTTTGAAACCTATTAATAAAAAAATGTTTAAAAGAAATTTTTTTGAATCACATATTTAATAAATTTTTTAAAAAAGTTTGTTAATTTTATAAAAAAAATTATAACTTTTTTTGATTATTTTAATATATTCCTGAACATGATTATTTCCTTTCATAGCTTAATCACCATAATATTGTTTAAGAATTCACTAGTTTTGAATCTTTGGACGTTAGATTATTAATAAATGATATGGACATTATTTTCCTAAAAAAAATTGAACATGGAAAAGAGAAGTGAGTAGAAATATTTCTATAGATTCATAATTATTACATGAGTTAAATAAAATTTTGAACTTAATAAATGGTAAAATGGCCTTTGGAAAAAATAACAGCTATGTTATACAACTCAAATGATATTGATACCAATCTTTTTAGCATGGATTAAAATTTGAAATTCAAAACCCATTGTGAATCTATGATACATTTGAAAATAGGGGTGCGATTTTATACCCTTTATACATATCTAATAATATCCTTCCATAGTTCAAAATACATGCATGGATAGAAATTTTGTTTAATAAATTATAATTTTTCTAATAATATAAAATGATTTCTTTCAGGTGAGGGGAATATTGAACCAAAATGAGGAACGAGGGAATGTAATCATAAATATTTTTTTAGTATTTTAAAGAAATTAGAAATTTGAAAATTTGTTTTGGAAGTATAGAAGATATTGAAAAATGAATTTGTTTTTGTTAAATATGTAAATTCATCAAAACATAATTCTAATCACTCGTGAACTTGGAAATCCCACTTTAATTTAAGTGATATAGTGTTTTTATTACGATAGAAGGCATGCTAATTCAAACATTGGACGAACATATGTTTATTTCTTCTCTTGATATATTTTGATATAGAAAGGATAATCCTTGCCCAATAATTTTTATGAAATTTAATTCGATTATAAAATATCAAGGGAGTTTAATATTTTATGTGTGAGGGACATGTAAGATTAAAATGTGAATAATTTTAACTGTTATTCTTTGAAAATTCCCTCTAATTTCCTCTAAACCCTAAGTAAAATTGTAGTTTTTTATTACCTTATGTATTATAGACATAATCATTTAATTTACCCACTAATGATTTTTATTTATTCAATAATTTTTTAGGTTATTAAATAAGGTATTAATTTATTTCGATGAAAATTGAAATTAAAATATATTTTTAATATTTTAATTTAACATTGTCAATATTCAATATAAATATAACATTTTTAAAAGGATTTGTTTTTTAGATTAATTAATTTATTATTTTTTTAATTTATAAAATAAATACATTGAATAAATTAAAACAATGCATTTATTATTCAAATTTAAATTAATATATTATTTTCAAAATGACGAAATTAATTCATTTTTTAGTAATACAATTTGTAATTGTTTAATTTAAATGAATTTGAAAATAATTTGTAACAAAATTATGTTAAGGAATTAAATTATGTTTGTAATTTATTTATTTATTTTTTAATGATTAGAGAGAAATATTTCACTAAATAAATAAAAATTTCGAATGAAAACTATAAATTTAGAAAACCCTGAAGTGAATGTGCTTAAAAAATTTGTTGTGATGACATGTGAATTTATCAAGCAACCATATAGGAAGAGACCAAAAATAAAATATGTTAAGTTACCATGATCCAACTACAACATATCATATTACCTACCCATTGACACTTATATTCATTCAAGAAACAAATATAACATTCTTTTTCACTTTCCAATTGACCAAACCCCTTCCCATGGAAGCTTAAGATATCACATGTCCCCCTTACAAACAAACCAGAACCACGTGATCATTATTTTTTTCCTTCAACCGACAAAAAGTTCCACAAAAATCAAATAAAAATTTCCACCTAGTTACCATGTTTCTCCTCCATCAACCTATTATAAGAATCATGGTTTCATAAGATATTAAAATTTTTAACCCAAGTGATCATGAAATTGACTGACATAAACATAACACACACAAAACCACTATCGAGGATAATTTCTATAAAAAAATAAAACCAGTCACTGGAACATACATGTTCTATGGTAGATATCAATGATATACCCATTTCCAATGACCCATGAAGAGGAATAAATGAATCTTGTTAACTAGGCTCACCATTTTTTCACCAATAGATGAAAAAAAAAAGATTTATCACATTTGAACAGACTCCCGAGGAGATGACCAATCTTGTTCATGATTTCTATAGAACATGTAACCAAATATTTATCATGTTGTAATATTTTGAAACTAAAAAAGTGGATACACTCTAGTTATTTTTGAAAAAGAAAACCTGAATAAATATTGAATATAAATTGAGAGGAGACTGAAAACCTAAAACCATGCAAGTCCGAGATTAATGAAAAAATCAAGTTCGAACCAAAATTATCATTCATGACATATTAAATTCCAAATTGTTGATAGAAATATTGATTGTAGTAATTTCCAAGAACATATGAAAAAATGATATACCTTTTTAGATCCTAATGAACCATTCATGGTTCCAATAGAACTTACATTCTAGGTGTTCAATGTAATTCTTGAACCAATGGTCACTCCACATTAAAATCATATTTACTTAACGCCCTCAAAGAAGACAATAAAATGTTAAAGAATCCTTTCATGAAGTTATTTCATTTACTCACAACTCTCTTGAAACAATTTTACCCACTAATGAAACACCCACCCACACTCAATCATTTATGTCATATTTCATTTATTCCAAGACTTAGACCTAGCACAACATTTTGATGCCAATTCACGAATGTAAGGCCCGACTCAAATCAGGTCTTAGTGCTTGAAATTCATTAAGGGATAAAGTCGATTAGTTCCCAATTCTCACGACTCCATAAAGAATCATATCATATTGGTGGGGGAATTTTCTCAATGACATATTATTGTGCTCATGGGAATAAGGTGATCGACATTGAATTTATCACGGCCATATTTTATGACACTTAGATTCTATCCATGGAATGAGATGGTCATAGAGGATTGTATTTGATCTCAAGAACAAGGAATAATTAAATTCATATATATATTATCTACCCTCTAACTTCAAAATGATTTAGTATATGATGATAGTAGTCATGATTTTTTGAAATAAATTCATATATTTCTGTATTTTGAAACATTTTAATTCTATTCATCAGTATTGATCTATTTATCCCCATGTTTGTCGTAATTTTAAACCAAAATAATGTTATGTGATCACTAAAGATATCATTTATGATGAGAGGATAACGAATCTATTACTCTTCAGATAATAACTAGTGATTAAGATATCATACACCTAACTGGATTCCATATATCTTATCCTGAGGATCTTTGGATATTGAGAGGTTTAGGAGATGGTTGTACCTTGTATTTCATACCATCCATGTTTCATTGACATTGTTTAACACTATCTATCAGACATTTCAAATTACTATTTTATTATGGGATATTTTTTATGAATATGGGATGGGATCATGATTATGACTAATTTGAATGGGTGATGAAATGATCAGATTGGAGATTCTCTTTGAGTGTGATATTCATTCACAAAATTTAATAATTAATATTATGTTTAAACGACTAGAAGCCATAGTGATTAGAATAAAAAATGACAATGATGTGAGACAATAAAGGATCGCCATGTTCAATATAAATGTGTCTACCATTCCTATGTCAATTTAGACTTGAATTTATCTTTTTTTTATGTGTTTCAATTTATCAAAATGTAAACAACATATCTTTAATATTTAAAAATTATTAAAAGAAAAACAGAAAAAAATAAATGATATGATAATATATTTATCAAAATCTAGTCCATGAGATTATAACTTAATTAGAAACTAGTCTAAAATATAAGGTTTTAAAATTTAGTGATTTAACACATCCCATGACATCCACATGATTAATTATCATAAATGTCGAATCCGTAATACAAGTAGATCATTCACTACCTAACTCCACTGATAATATTTTTTAATTGAAGGTAAAAATTTTAGTTTGTGGGAAGGGCCTTTCATGTGAGATAATAGGGTTGATATTAACATTCATGTTGGGTTGAGGTGTGTTTAATTATTCTAGGAAATATAAGAGACTGAAATAGCAATGTGTTATTATTCATTATAATAAATTCATATTTTTTTATCCAAAAAAAATATAAAAAAATAATATAAATAGAAAAATAAAAATGGAGATGACATTGATTTATTCATTATACATATCATTATGGATTATGTCATTCAAAAACATTAGAGTAATGAATTTTCATTTCTTTAGTATCATTTATTTTCATCTCATTCAACATGGAAATAATTAGAAATAAGTAAAATGAAAAAAATGAAAAAAAGGGATAATTGGGATGAATTAATTCCTTATATAAATTTCTTAACCCATGGGCCATATCATTCATATGGTGGGTGTAATGTATCATATATATATAATGGGGATTTTTTGAGTTATATTTTTTGTGTTATTTCAAGATTTTCATGAATTATACTAAAGAGTTCATCATCCCATTTTACCCATTGATTTTTTAATTATATTTATCCACCAACACCTAGCCACAAAATGAACCTAGACATGACCTCCTGATAGAAATCATTTATATGTATGATGGTATAAATTTATGATTATTTTCACAATCCAATAGAGATCACACGTGTTCTTGGGAATATGAAAATACCTATATTGAAATCCAAGAGTGGGAGAGAAATATATTTCTATGGTTTTATGATTGACGGGAACATGGGTTTTAGGATCTATTTGAATGATATTTATTGATTAGTTTTTGGAGTCAGGGAGTTGAAATCCATATGGGTGATAAGATTATTCATTAGGTGTTTTAAATTAGTTTTGATTACATATTTACTCAGAATGTTTTTTTAACCTCAATATTGATTATTTATTATGAGTACAATGTATAGCTGTGGGGGATTAATGGAGGTCATATTTTCAAATATTTTATAACATAATTAATTTTTTTAATAAAGTTAATTTTTTATTATAGGGTTAGATGACACAATTTTAGCTCTTAGGAACAAGATTTTCTGAATTGTGACAATGAATTATTTTTCAATTTTATGTATTTTTATATAATCTTGGGTTTTTTGACCATTTTTTTCTATCATGATTTAAATTATGATATTCTATTTTTTTAGAATTATATATTTTCATAGGATATATTTAATTTAATAGAAAAAAATATAGATTTAAATATTTTCATGCCCAAATGAAGCAAAAATGTGTTGCCTTGAGATCCATACCCAATTTTGATGAATTATAAATACGGGACCATATCTCACAATGTAGAAAACCAAATGAAATGAAATTTTAATTACATATTAATCAATGATTATGGGATATTTTATATATCTATCAATGATCATGATTCAAAATTCATTAATATAAAAAATATATTGTAAACTTTAACATATAACTTCAAATAGTTTCCAAGAAAAACATGGTTTCAACAATAATTCAGTCCTAACTCTAGCTACATGTTTCCAAAGATTATTGGATTTTAAGGGTGCATGAGAATGAAATATATTAACTATATTAGAGAAGAAAAATTTCAGGGATTATTCCATTAAATGATCAAAATACATTCCATCAAACAAAGGGTGTATTTTGGAAAAAATGATTCATCCATTATCCCACAAAATTTTTACTTCCATATCTATTCTAGGAGTTGGAAAATTTTAGATTCTAGGAATGGTGAATAAGATACTATTTAGTTATTAAATATTTTGAATATATATTAGCTCATTTCCGTACTCTTTATATATTACCTTTTCTCTATTTATTGTTCCCCTACCACTTACATATATCTATATGTAAATAGTGAACTAAAATGGGAACAATTTTTATGGAAAGTATTATGGAATGGTTGAGTTATAAAACCACAATGATTTAATATTATTCTATATTGAGAATTTTAGTAGTAGTTAAATTTAATATGGTGACAATTACTCCCATTTTTTATACTAATTTTTTATTTATATTCTTATTTATCTTTATCCTTCATCGTCATAATGCTAAATAAGGAATATTAACATCATGGTGATGAAGTGAGGTAGACTATCCTATATGTAGTGGGTTAGTGTGGGATAATAAAAATTCAAAAGGGAAGGTGTTGATTCATGGGTTTGAACAGGAATTGTGACATAATATTGAAATTATAGCTCACTAAACAAGGATAACAGAACTATAAACATTCAAGGGTAATCTCTATTTCTCACTGACATATATATTTTTTGTTTCATTCCATATATCCTTCAAGAAATCATATATATATATACATATATATATTTTACTGTTTTTAAAAACCCTGCATTATATTAGGAGTCCATTTAGTAGAATATTTAATTTAAATAATGAAAATTTAAATATATTTTTGTTAGTCACCTCCTCTATTGATCGTTCATGGGTGTTCCCAATAGAACATGATTAGATATATTGTAATTCATTTATTATGGATTCACGAAATATCTTTCTTATCATAGTTGATGGTCCAGTTGAGATTAATAGTGTAATATAATAGGATCACCAAATATCAAACCTTTTGACGCTAAAGATAATTTCACATTGTATAATACATTTAAAAATGCTCTGCATGGATTATTAGAACAACTAAATATTTGTCTCAATCATGATGATATGAAGAGGAACTAAGGATAGAAAAATATAGACATGTACTATGGCGTTACATAGAATGTACACCTTTAATGATAAATGGTGTTTGTATTGTTTCTTGCATGTCATGAGAAATAAAACTTATGGTGGGTACAATAATGAACAAAGCATGTGACCATGCCATCCAACTCGACATATACCATGAATATCCTAAGATGAATATTCTCTATCAACATGGTTTCCTTAATGAAAAAATATAGTATTCATTGTAATGTCACCCTGTTTATGTACAATTTCTTGTGTCATGTCATGTATCCCACACATGGAATGTTTTTAAAATAAATACAATGAATCTAAGAAAGTAATCAACAAACAAAATCATGTCACATGATGTGGGAATCCATAACATAACTCATGAGATATTTATAAATTCCAAAACCCTAGCACAGTATATAAGTTGGTACATAGTGTGTACTCATCCTAACCATATTCTATGTAATCTTAATCTCCTCATAAAATTCATGGTCCTACAATTTTATGTCCTTTCTTCTTGTTCTCTTTCCCAACCACAACATCATGACATCAATTATCATTCAAGACAACTAGGGGTACTTCTCAACACTCAACACATCACTATCTACCATCACCGACAGAATTGGATCAGGACATTGCAACCTAAATCATTTTGTGAAATACTAATGTTTTTTCTATAACTAATCTCATTCTTAGACCGAATTCTATGAACAGTAGGTGTCATCCCTTTTCACTTGTGATCCCTTTTATATAAACAACCATCCCAATAGATTTTTGGGGGCTATTTATGACATCATGATGAAATGGACCAAAATTATGGTTCTTATTATAGACACCAACAACCTAATAATTCCTTTCCAGTGAACCGTAAGGCATGTATAAATAGGATAATTACTAAAAAGATGAATAATTTTGGAAGAATTAGGATAAATATCATTTATTATCATTGTGAAAAGAAAATACAAGATTTGAGAAATTAGGTTATCCATTGATAGTCTCTATAAAATAAAATACATCAACAGATGATTAATAATTTGGAATAATAAATTTATAATAGTAGGAGATTAATAAGAAATCAACCATGAAAAATAAGGAATTCATCTTAAAAATTTACATACATCATGGAACAATGTTCATCGCCTTATTCAATTTTTCCAAAAATTGTTTCTCCCATCACTTTTTCATGATCTAATCATCGACATAGTCATAGATTCAATATTGTTTCCTTGATCTAATGTTGAATCTAAGAAGATCCATCCTTACTATAACAACCCGAGATTTTATGAGAATTATTATTTTTAATTTCATTGATGTCTTCTGTGGAACACAACACCAACATTATCTTTTTCTATACGCAACACCGTATTATCTTGAAGTATGCACAACAATATTCTTGGATCGTGTTACACACAATTTCATGTTTTTTTTATAGTAGTTATTCCACGAAACATTGAGTGTGTATATATGTATATTTAATATATAAATGAAATATGGTTGGATTCTATTATACGCAACAACAAAACAGACTTTCACTACACGCCACCCTGACTTGGCTTCCATTACATGAAATATCCACCTTCCATGATAGCGTGTGTTGTACGCTATACCGAGATTCACTAAATAGCGATATGTTATTAAAATATTTCATAAACTAACGGTTATGAATAGTAATACCCACTTTTTAAAATTTTATAAATTTTATCACTCAAAATGGACTTCATTTTTTGATTTAGAATATCGAAATTAGTCTTGGGTGATTTTTTGGTATTTTTATGAAAACTTCCAATTTTTGATGAATAGTGAAAACACTGGGTTACTATTTAAAACCCAACTTTTTATTTAAATAATAATTTATTTTATTTAAATTTATTTTTGTTCAAAATTGATACAAAATACCTATATAATTACAATTTAATTCATTTGAGTCATTTTATAATAATTTTAGATATATAAAAACTTTATTGAACTTTTCACAGTCTTTTACCCACCTCCTAGGAGAATTTGAAAATTTACATAAAACTTATTTTTCTGCATTTGTGAGTAGAATTTTGAAAAATCTGAGAGACACAGTTAATATCAAGGAGTGAAATTTGGTTCAATAAGATAAATATAATTTTTGGTGAACAATAACTTTTTACTTATATTTACCAAGGTTAAAAGTAAATAGGGTAATTAAGGGTAAAAATGGTATTATTATTACACAAACACATGTCCTAATTCAATTTGATAAGTTCAATTCGACCAAAAAAACCTTAGGAATAAAATATGGCCATTTAAGTCCACATGGATTAGATTAGGACATTTATTATTATTTTATTTAAAAAGGAGATAAAATTGTTAAAATCAATGTTTAATAACTAAAACTTTTTTAATATAGGGTTATGCATAAGATAAATTCGACTATAAATATTAATTAGAAATATAAAAAGATTTAAAACCTAATTATTTTTTATTTATAAATTTTAGAAATGAAATAATCTAATTTTTTATGACACAATGATGATGCAGTAATTACATTATGAAGAAAATTTTATCATAATTGATGTTATAAATACCCAAATAAATGCAATTTGATAATTTTGATGGATTGAACTAATTTTAATGGTTAATATGACATGTTATTATTTATTAAATTAACATTTTTCGAACTAATCATGTGGTTAAGAGTTTCTCAAAAATCAATTACCAAATAGTGTCAAAATTGACATAAAATAGTTTTTAAAACAAATATTATATTATTAATTGTTATTATATTCATAATAATATAAGTTTCGTCCATATGAATTAGATATGTTTATATATATTAATAATGAACCACTTGGGGTTCTTTTGTCTTGTTATATTATGTTTATTAACCATATAGTGTAAAATAATTAAGAAGACAAGGTAAAAGTTAAATTTTTTAACTTAGAGTTTAATCTAAATGATAAGGTTAAAATAGTGAACTAAACTTATATAAAAGATATTTTTTGAGATTATTTCGACCCATTCCCACTTTATCATAGAAATAAATCAATTTGGAGCTATTATAAACCGAATATGACTATATTATAAAATAATATTTTATGTTTTTCAAAAGTTTCCCCTCTCCTCCCTTATAAAAAGGGAACCCCTTCCCTCTTCTCTTCACACCTTATTGAGCCTTGAAGCTCGGCCAAACCCTTACCATTTCTCTTCTCCACCTACCTAGAACCATTCTGGAGATTATGGTTTTCTAAAAATCCAAAATATACTTCCTTAAGAGGATGATTAAAGGAGGTGCGTTGAAGAAGAGGTAATCTCTTCTTCTGATTTTCTCAAATTTCTTCATTCTTCTACATCTTCTTCATTGGTTGTATCATTATAAACAAATGAAATAAGTATTAAATATATAATAATATGTTATTATAAAAAGGATACAACCTTATTTCACCTTCTATCCATCCTACGGAAAAGGAAATCATCGCATGTGCGTACATACAGAATACCGTCTCCACGCCGTGGTGTAATATGTTTTTGATCACCACATTACATGGATGGGTATAATGGGGTATATAAATAACTATATATGATTATTTTAAATTGATATTGATTCTAAAATTTTACACATTCAATTCAATACAATTCCACGATCATGGAAATGATATCATCGCTCGTGTGTACGTACGGACTACCGTCTCCACGACACGATGAGATTCATTCTCCTTGTTAACCATTAATGAAAGATTATAAATTATATATAATGAATAATAATTATATTTATCACATAATAATGATACTGGATTTATGTATATATATATGTATGTCATCTACATAATTCCATTCAATTCAATAAGGAAACGAAAACAGCGTTAATGCGTACGTACGACCTACCGTCTCCATGAACGGTGTATTTCATTCCATTTGTCGATCTATCATATATATATTTATATTCTGAATATATATTATATATAAACCATGTTTTAAATTATAGAATTATTAAAATCAGGATATAATTAATAATATCAAGAACAACAAGTCGAAACACGTACGATAAATGAATCGATTTTACCCAAAACACTGCTTTAACATGGAATTTACAAAATAAAGGGTAATATAAAGTCATAAGTGAACCATATATGATATCATAACAATTAATATGATACTGTAATAAGTCAATGACATAATTTAAATCATTATACAAGAGTTTCAGATACAAACGAAGCATATCAGACATAAGGTAAGGGAAAACTTTTCCATTCTCGTTTGTATCCGAGACTATTTATTCGTAAGTACTGGGGTTATATTTATCATCCATGTCCCTAAATTCTAAATATATTTTCATCTATGTTTAAAGTCGTTTTTACCCATTTTGACTTTTACAACATGTAATGTAAGGAATTTTTCTTTTTCTCACCATATGAGGTACTTTTTGACTTTTTCGTCAAAAGTTCGAGAAGAATGTTTTTTTAACATATACAACAAGAACGGGTTTTTATGGTTTCATAACTCCTTATTTTCAAGAAGCTCAATCTACAAGATTTCATGACTATTTTAAAAAAATCCTTTTCTTTTAAAATTTCATGGTATTTTGTAAAAAGAATATTATTTTGAAGTAGAAAGGTTATTTTCCTCAAGAATATTTTTGAATTGTTTTATCAAAACCATTTTCCATCTAAGATGACATTATTTCTTATGTGTATGTCTCAAGTATAATATCTCTATGATTTTTATGGTGTCACTTTCTTTATGAAGAAATTTTATCCATTTGTTTTATATAGATTATATAATGATGGGATGATGTTGATGAAACCCATTTTTATACTTTGGGATATGATTATTGATTTATGTATATGTTGTGGCACAAGTAATAATGATTTCATTATGAGATGGGTGGAACCTATATCTCTTTAAAATGCATTGGGTAAAGATTTATATTTAATGGGATAGACAGGGCTGGAATGATAAGTTAATCCGGTTCAGTCTTACAGGATTGGAACAAGGAGTAAACTCGATTAAAAAGGGAATTTGTCCACTATGATGGTCTTGGCAGAAATGCCTTGGCTACTATGGAAATCAAATCATGTGCTTACTGGTTTTCCACAATTACATGTTTTATACCCATGCTATTTTATCATGATTGATGTTCCTTTATGAAATATGCATTACGTACTTCCAATATTTATGTCATTGCTCATGATTTTGATGTTTAGATTTTATGTTCATGTTTATGAATTCAAATGTTTATGGATTGTTTTATGTTCTCTATGCTTTCCCTTACTGAACATTTGAGCTCACCATTTTTATGTTTTATTTTCCACAGGATATAAAGAATGGTATTAAGTTTGAAAACGAAATGAGAAGATCTTTATGGAAGATGTTGAAGATCATTCACCATGATTAGAAGATTAGGTTCTGAGTTTCCAAAGACACTAAACTATTACGGTCCTTTGGTGTCTTTTTTTGTTATGTATTAAGTATTTCTAAAAATTAATGTAATGTCTATGTACGTCAAGCATTGGGTCTCTACTGCTGGTATCAGAGGGACATTTAATTTACCATTGGAATCTAGGATTCGAAAATTTATTTGAGATCCCTAGATATATTTCTAAGTTAGTTCTAGGGATGTCACTAAGGTTAAGTATAAGTGTAGGTTATAGTCCTAAAATTACGGTAATGATATTAGAGTTTCATTTTAGAAGTTAGATATTGAAGGCACTCCCCCATGATTATAATTTTTTCCTCTCACACAATTCTTTTTGGATTTTAGAAAATGTATAGAAACATGAAGATACACGATAATGGAGGATATTATGGACAATGGAATGATATTATTCATGAGAAACCAAATGAAATGGGATTTGGATGTCAAAATATCATTATTATGCCTTATTAGCAATCTTATAATATGATTAATAATCTCAACTTTGTTAAGTTTCCCGACTCAGCTACTAATAGAAAGATGGAGTTTCATGATGATCATAGAAGACAGAAGGTTCAATTTTTAACATGTAAATAATGTGGGAAGATGCATCAAGGATAATGTTTCAAAGGAACTGGAAGATGCTTTGGGTGTGGAAATGAAGAACACAAATCCAATACGTGAAAAGAAAAGGTTCAGTTAACACCATGGAGAAGGATAATGGTATTGCTATGACATTAACAATGATTAGATGTTTTAAATGTGGAATGTATGGGCATTATGAAAACCAATGACTTAAGGGAAAATATCATGAAGAAAATCATAGAGGTCATATGGGAAGTGTTTATGTGGATGATGATGAGGAGACTACAAATGATATATGAGATGAAAGAAGTGTTGAAGCTTGGTAAATGGTTTAAGAAGGTAGTGGAATGATTGTATGGTTATCAAGAGTTATTTTGTATTGGTAATTTAATGGTACTCTGGAATAAAGACACACATAATGATTGTTACAATATAGTTTTTCCTAATGTATTTGAAGGTATATGTTGAATTTTACTGGTAACCATGAAAGGTTAATTCATATATTTTTGAAAAGTAAATGATATGCGCATAATGACGGGATACAGAGATAATGAGATGTTTTATATTATTGATGAGCTCTTGGCTGATATAAGGACAATCTGATATCATGGTTTGAGTATATAAAATTATTTGGATTTTGGTATGTGGAAAGTGTTAACTTTTGAGAGCATTCATGTTTTTACTAAGGTTCAATAGGTATTCATTTTTCAAGAGAATTCATGATTATGGTATTCACATGTTTTGGAATGTAACCAAAAATATATATCTTATATGGGGGATAAATGATGGTATTCACATTCTTGGTTGATGAAATTTCTAGTAATTGTTTTTTATATTATAAGATTGGACATAAGTATTTTCGAAAAGCTTAATGGGTAGAATGGATTAAGTTGGACATCAGATAGAATTTTTTAAGGCTAGAACTTTTTTCGATATTATTTATGGAATGTTATAATAATGTAGTTTTAGAAAAAGTACAACCTGTACGACGGGCGACAACCTGTTGCGTCAGACAAGGCTGTGGGAATCGAACCCACAACTGAAGTGCGACAGGCCTTTATCACATACCATTGTCCTAAAAGAAGTCTCTGGTTAGTAGAAACTAGTTTTATTTTATTAAGAGGTATGATAAATGTTGTATAAGTACATTTTTGGAACCATATACAATTAATCTCACCATAGATGGACTTATGTATATTTAATATCTTATGTTAACCGTTTTGTTACAGAAATAGATGGGATGACTTATCATTATATCGAATGATCTGCTAACACTTCATGAATGAAAAATTCATCTTCATTTCATTAAATAGAGAAGAAGTGGAAATTTTTCATGGCATGACCAACAATTACGTTGAAATCAAGTATGTATTTCTCCTTATGTAAAAGATCATCAACGTTAGCAAATGATCTTGGAAACCAAAAATGTTGTTCTTGTACTCTCATATCTGAGGACTCAGATGGTACCGTAGATCATAATAAATTTATGGCTCTGTGATTGTTGAATTTTTCAAATCCATTTTCTCTACCACTCTCCATCAGAACATGAAGGTTAGATTTATTTTCCATATCCATTTTTTTCATATATGTTCTCTTATGTGGAAACCCAGGGATAATTAATTTGGGTTACTGTTACATTTCATACATTAGATTCAAAAATTAAGCTTTAGTATTCCTTTTTATGATGTGGGTTTCTATTAAAGATAATTTTAAGAAGTAAATGATTTATAACCCTGATTAATTTTGAAGGAGAAATTCATTTTAAGGGGGGTAAAATGTAACAACCTGATATTTTATGAGAATTATGATTTTAATTTCATTGATGTCTTGTGTTTTATGCAACACAAAAATTAACTTGTTCTATACGCAACATTGTATTAGCTTGCAGTATACACAACAATATTGTTGGATCGTGTTACACATAATTTTAATTTCATATGATATTAGTTATTCAACGAAACATTGAGTGTGTGTGTGTATATATATATATATATATTAAAAATATAAATGATATATGGTTGGATTCTGTTATACGCAACAACAAAGGAGTCTTTCACTACACGCCACCCTGACTTGTCTTTCATTACACGCAATCGCGACCTTTCAGGATAGCGTGTGTTGAACGCTATACCGAGTTTCACTAAATAGCGATATGTTAATAAAATATTATATAAACTAGCTATTATGAATAGTAATACACACTTCATGAAATTTTATAAATTTTATCATTCAATATGGACTTCATTTTTTGATTCATAATATCCAAATTAGCCTAGGGTGAATTTTTGGTATTTTTCTGAAAACTTTAAATTTTTGATGAATAGTGGAAACACTAGGTTACTATTTAAAAACCGACTTTTTATTTAAATAATTATTAATTTTATTTAAATTTATTTTAGGTCAAAATTGACAAATAATACCTATATATTTAAAATTTAATTCATTTGAGTCATTTTATAATAATTTTAGATACATAAAAATTTTATTGAAGTTTTCACCATCTTTTACCCACCTCTTAGATGAATTTGGAAATTAATATAAAACTTAATTTTACCGCAACTGTGAGTGGAATTTCTAATATCTGAGAGACATGGTTAATATCAAGGAGTTAAATGTGGTTCAATAATATAAAAATAATTTTTGGGGAATAGTAACTTTTTGCTTTTATTTACCATGGTTAAAAGTAAATAGGGTTATTAAGGATAAAAAATGGTATTATTATTACCCTAACACTTAAACTAATTCTATTCAATAAGTTTAATTTGACCAAAAAAAACCTTAGGAATAAAATATCACTACATAGGTCTACTTGGATTAGATTAGGACATTTATTATTATTTTATTTAAAAAAGAGTTAAACTTGTTAAAATCATAGTTTAATAACTAAAACATTTTTTATATAGGGTTATACATTTGATTAATTCGAATAAAAATATTAAATAGAAATCTGAAAATATTTCATACATAATTGTATTTTATTTATAATTTTAATAATTAAATAATTTAATTTATTTATGATAAAATGATGATGCAGTAATTACCTTATTAATGAAATATTAACATATTTGATGTTATAAATACACAAATAAATGTAATTTGAGACTTTTTATAGTTTAAACTAATATTCCTGGTTAACATGACATGTTAGTATTGATTCAATATACTTGCTCTGACTGATCATGTTGTTATGATTTTCAGATAAATCAATTATCAAATAGTGTCATAATAGACATTAAATAGTTTTTAAAACAAACATTTTATTATTAATTGTTATTATATTCTTAAAAATCTAAGGATCAGCCAAATGACTTATATAAGGCTATATATTTTAATAATGAACCACTTGGGGTTATTTTTTCTTGTTATAGTATGTTTATTAACCACGCAATGTAAAAAAACAAGAAGACATGGTAAAAGTAAAATTATTTAACTTAGAGTTAAATTTGAATGATAAGGTAAATATAGTAACCTAAACTTGTCTAAAACCTATTTGTTGAGAGGATTTCGACCCATCCCCTATTTATCTTCAAAGTAAATCAATTTGGAAATATTATAAACTGAATATGACTTTATTATAAAATAATCTTTTATGTTTTTCCAAAGTTGCCCCTCTCCTCCCTTATAAAAAGGGAACCCATTCACTCTTCTCTTCACAACCTTCTGAGCCTTGATGCCCGGCCAACCCCTGAACATTTCTCTTTTTCACGTACCTAGCAACATTCTGAGGTTCTGTTCTTCTCAAAAGACCAAATCTACTTCCTTAAGAGGAAGCTTAAAGGAGGACCGTCGAAGAAGAGGTAATCTCTTCTTCCTATTCTCTCATTTTTTTTCTTCTTCAACTTCTTCTTCTTTTTTTGTCTCATTTTAAAGTAATATCAGAAGTATTACTTATATACTAATATGTTATTATATATATAAAAAAACCTTATTTCACCTTCTATCCATCCTACGGAAAATGAAATCATCGCGCGTGCGTACGTACGGAATACCGTCTCCATGTTGTGGTGTAATATGTTTTCAACCACCACCTTACATGGATGGGTATAATGGTGTAAATAAATAACTATATATTATTATTGTAAAGTGATATTGATTCTGAAATATTACACATACACTTCAATACAATTCTATGATCATGGGAATGATATAATCGCTCGTGCGTACGTACGGACTACCGTCTCCATGACGCGATGAGATTCATTTTCCATGTTAATAATTCATGAAAGATTATAAAGTTTATATAATGAATAATAATGAAATATACAACATAGTAATGATACTGTATTTTATATATATATATATATATGTCATCTAGTTATTTCCATTCAATTCAATAAGGAAACGAAAAAAAATGTTCATGCGTACGTACGACATACCGTCTCCATGAACAATGTATTTCATTCTATTTATCGATCTATCATATATATATGCTTAATATATATTATATATAATTCATTTTTTACATTATGGAGTAATGTAAATCAGGATATAAGTAATAATACCAAGAACAACAAGTCGAAACACGTATGATAAATGAAACAATTTTACCCAAAATGCTGCTTTAACATGGAATTTACAAAAGAATGTGTAATATAAATTTATAAGTGAACCATATATGATATCATAACAATGAATATGATTCTGTAATAAGTCAATGAAATTATTTAAATCATTATAAAGGAGGTTCATATACATATGAATCATATCAGACATAAGATAAGGGATAACTTTTCCAATATTGATTTTATCCGAGATTTTTTATTCGTAAGTACTAGGTTTATATTTATCATCCTTGTCCCTATTTTCTAAAAATGGTTTCATGTATGTTTAAAGTTATTTTTACCCATTTTGACTTTTACTACATGGTATGTGAGGAATTTTTTTTCTTACCATACAAGGTACTTTTTGACTTTTCCTGCAAAAGTACAAAAAGAATGTTTTTTATAACTTATACGGAAAAAATGGATTTTTACGATTTCATAACACCTTGTTTTCAAGATGCCTAATCTACAAGATTTCATATATATTTTCAAAAAAATCATTTTCTTTTAAAATATCAAGTAATATTGTAAAAAGAAAATTATTTTTAAGAAGAAAATATATTTTTTCACACGAATTATTTTCAAGTGTTTTATCAAAACCATTTTCCATCTAAGATGACATTATTTCATATTTTTATGATTCAAGTATAATATCTTTATGATTTACATGCTGTCACTTTTATTATGATGAAATGATATCCCTTTGTTTTATATGGATTATGTAATGATGGGATGATGTTTATGAAACCCATTTTTATTCCTTGGGTTATGATGAATGATTTATGTTTATGTTGTGGCACAAGTAAGAGTGATTTAATTATGAGATGGGTGGGACCTATATCTCCCTCCAATGAATTGGGTAATGATTTATATCTCTTGAGATAGACATTGATGGAATGGTAAGTTAATCCGGGTCATTTTTACATTAATGGAATGAGGAGTGAACTCGATTCAAAAAGGGAATTTGTCTACTAAGATGGTCTTGGCAGCAATGCCTTTGCTACTATGGAAATCATATAATGTGCTTAATGGTTGGACACAATTAAATGTTTTAGTTCCATGCTATTTTATCATGATTGATATTCCTTAATGATATATTCCTTACGTACTTCCAAAATTTATGTCTTTGTTCAAAATTTTTATGTTTAGATTTTAAGTTCAAGTTTTTCCATTCAAATGTTTAGGGATTGTTTGATGTTCTCTATGCTTTCCCTTATTGAGAATTTGGGCTCACCCTTTTTATGTTTTCATTTCCCAAGATATAACGAATTCTTTTAGGTAAAAAAACCAAATGGGAAGACCTTTAGGGAAGATGCTGAAGATCTTTCACCATGATTAGAATATTACGTTCCGAGATTCCAAAGAGAAAAAATTATTTCGGTCCTTTGGTGTCTGTTTTTGTTATGTATTAAATATTCCGCAAAATTAATGTAATGTCTATATATTTGAAGATTTGGTTCCCTACACTCACCCCTCTCCCCCACATTAGTGTTTATGTCAATGTAAATGTTATAACCTAGGTATATATTATAATCGGTGTTTTACCAGATTAAAACCATGTATTTTTTAATTATTCTCAAAGACATGGCATGATTATATGAGGTCCTAAGAAATGGTAAAATGAAACATCAACCATAGTTAACACCCATATTATATACATTGATTCATTGTCCAAATTCTTATTCATGCTATCATTTATATTATATTAAAATCTATTCATGTATGATAAATAAATATTAATTTAATAAATATTAAAATTATATATATTGATTGTTAAAAAATTCACTTTCGGTAGAACCACCTACCATAGACTACCAATATCATGATCACATAGTATCATTGTTTTCATTAAAATCAAATGCATGAAATTAACAAACAAGGAAAAATCAAAACATTGATCTGAATTAACATAGAGTAAGATTTCCAGAGAAACAATGAATAAATGGGATAAAATTTGGAGAATTGAAAAAAAAGACACCAGGATCACTATCAAACCAAAAAATGGATAAGAATAAAGGATTTGGATAAAATATAAGGACACAGATGAAATGAGGATTTAGAAATCCAAGCATATGTGTCTCTAACATGCTTACATATACGATCCTACTAGTAACTCGTTAGGATTTCATTACTCTTTTGGAACATTATCGCCAACATGTCCATTGAAATTATTCCTCTATGAATTTTTAACATCTATTAAAAATATAAAAAATCCTTTTATAAACAATAAAATTTAAATTAAAAATATTTAATCATCATTTGAATTGCTCTAAAACTATTCTCAATTTGATACTCCATGTTCAAAATTAAAATATGATACTCAAATTATTAAATTCCCCAAAATCTAATTCCACCCAAGCCCGATTTATTATTATTATTTTATTATTTGATGACCCGGTTCAGTAAAAACTCTTAACTATTTTAAAACTAAGTATTTATAAGTACCCTAAACATTCTTGTAGATTCAAAATAGTCATTTTAAGAAAATATAAATACATATTACAAGTATGCTGGTTTGGGTCCAGGGTAATAGAGTAATATATCAACCCAAATGAATTGTGTAAATTATTTCTATATATAAATGGGTATATGATTTTTTATTTGTCTCCCCTTGAATAGAGGGATGTAAATATTCAACTTGGAACCCCATAAATTTGTTTATTTTTATTAGATATTATTTGTTATGTCATTTTCTATTTGTTATAGAAGCATTGTTTATAATAGTAACTTTTGATGTTGAAAAATTGAGAGAATATGGTTTTTGAACCACCATCTATATAGCTTCAAGAGATATTATTTAAATGATAAATATTCGATCAAGGTATAACAATAAGCTATCCAAAAAGTGGATAACCCATACATGAGGTTCTTAGAGTATTATAAATTATATTAAATGTTTTTACACATATGGATGGAAGCTAGAGATAACCTGGTAGGTATTTTAGTTAAATCATATTCAAATTAACGTATTTAATAAATTAAATAATTAAATCAGAAAAAATGGTTGATTCTTACCACTCTATGTGTGATCATTATCTAACATAAATATTTTTATAGAGGCATACAAACATATGTATGAATTCACTTATTGTAGGTTCCATCGGTTGTAGCTCCTGTGTCATTAGAAGTAAATATATATGTGGTCTTCGTTTTAAAATTTCATTCAAAACATGAAAAATATTGAAAATCTAAAGGATGAAAAATTTGAGAATTCCATATTTAATTATCTAAGTAATGAATTACTTTAAATGTCAAAATGATTGATCTTAAAGGTTCAAAGTATTAAAATTAACTAAATGGGTGAGTGATTCAAGAAAGACTGAAATGAAAATAAGTTAACCTCATCCATTGATAGTTTATATCTATGAATAATAAGAAAAGAAAATTAGTAACTATATAATTTCAATTGGTGACCAATGTAATGGTTGCACAAAAAATATAATGGCAACATAAGTTTTATCTATGAACTCCATCACAGGAATGATTTTATGATCTATATTATAGAAAAATGTATAGTTAATTAGAATCTGTAAAAAGGTGAACTAAATATATATACTAGCTATGAAATGTTATTATTAACCATTGATTAACAATTAAAATTTATTATTTTAAAGATAAATATAATGGGAAAACTGAGAATCCACAAAAATAAGATAAAACACCTTACATTAAAAAGTTATCAGAAGACCATTCTAGTGAATTTTAAGATTATTATAATCATTCCCCATATATAAAATCTATTAAATTGAGGTTTTATTCATGTCTAGTTCATCCTTGATAAATTCGTAAATGTGGTAGGTGGTCATGTCCCTTTTTGGAAGATACCCGCCCAAATTTATTTTCCCTTCGTTGATGCCTCGTTTCAATATCTGGTCTTGTTTTTTGATTCAAATGTTTATCTACTAATTGGGAGAAAATCAAATAATTAACTTGAATGTTCAGTTTTCATCCTCTTGTGAGTCATTGATATGTATAACATCCTCAATCATCTCTAACTTATAGTAATGAATTGGATCCTAGAAATTTGCATTAATGGCATCCTTCTTTACAACATCCTTAATCACAACACTGGCATGCTCTAGTTCTTATGAAACTAGGTCATGATTATACTTGATTATAAGAAAATATGTTTTTGAAATACTATTTATAATGCCTATATCCTTGGATCATTCCTAAAAATTTTCATGGTCATCATTTTTTTCACTTATCTAACATTGTTTTTTATAATATCCATTTGAACCTTCACTTCAGAAAAATGTAGTTTTGAGATTGCCTTCCATTTGTATGATCATAATAACCCCCTAAACATTTTTAAAAGTGGTTGAAAATGGTTATTTAGTCTTTGTGACATTATCATTTACCAGGTAGACATTGGTTTGGGAAAGTATGAGTAGTCTACAACCCCCTTAAGAACATCAATAATATGAGGTCTTTCACAGCTACTTGTTCATTCCACCATCTGTTCCAATTTATTTTTGAATCTCAATTTTTCACTAATGTTTTGGGTGTGACAAGTTTAACTAATAAGTTGATATTTGGTTTATATTGAGTCCAAATGACATTAATTAGATTTTACTATGTTTAATTGAAAAAAATGTACGTTTTTGGGTTGATAAAATGATATTGATGGTTAGTTCATGTTTTGTCAAACTTTGTGCCATTCTCTAGAAACATTTGCGGCTTATAACCATTTTTTGGATTGTGGATAACTACAATGTTAGTGAAAAGTGTGTAAACCATGTGGGATAACTATTTAGGATGTTCCACAATGGAATTAAGGGGCCCACACTTGCTACATGGTTTTTAAAATGGTGTGAGAAAAACATGTGACTTGTCCATGTCATTAAAAAATATAAAAATTACCTTTGTGTCCTCTCTAGATATATCCTTATAATGCCTCTCGTACACCAAATACATTATTTTCTACCATTGGAGCTCCCTGACTAATTCCATGGACCTCTCAGGCATCAATATATGGGTGTTTTTTAGAATGATTCTTCATGGGAACTTCACAAATGTGTCTGAACATTGGATTTCTATCATCATTCAAGGGGTTACTTCCCTATTTAATTGGTTTTCAATTTCACATGATGTGTTTAACCTAGGGATGATTTATTATTATATCTTTTAGTGAGATCTCGATGTTTTTTGATTAATCCTTCCTTAATAGGGTCTTTTAGTGGCACGATTATTGTTTCACACCAATTTATTAATGATTCCATGATTGAGGTAGAAGGATCCATGACCTAACATTGTTGGATGATTTTAATATGATTTCTTGGTTATTTATATGTGATATATAGATTAATTTTTTGGTAAAGAATTCATTTATAAATTTTTTTCCATGGAGATGTGATGTAAATGAATTTTATAAGGGAAATGGATATGTTAATGTATGTGTATTATTGGGGGGCCTCATTTAAGCATTTAATGGGTTCTCTAAAAGGTACCAAATGTGTTTTCAAAGGAACATGAGGTATGAATGTATTTAAATGTGAGTTTTTAATGTTAAATGTAATTTAATTGATGGTCGACTCCCTTGTAGTGCACATTGAATTTTAATTGTGAATTGATTAAATTTTGGAAAGCATCGTTAAAGTGAAATTGGTTTATTTGTGGAATTGGAAGAGGTGAACCCATGAAAAGGGTTGAATATATTTAGTGTTTTTTATAATATACCAAAATGGTTTAATGAGTTATAAAAGTGGCATGAAATTTGATTTACGATGATTTTATATGTGTAAAATAGATGGAGGGTAGTTTATAGAAATGGTAGTCTTGATGTGACAGTTTTTGAAAGTAGTGATTTTTATGTTTTGTTTATAATTCATGGAATGTGTATATAAATTTGATGAATTGTATGATATGCGAAATGTGAAATTTAGAATAAACGGAATCTCGGGTATCTCGGTGGGCTGACTATATCTAGTACGCCATTGTTTTGGAATTGGAAAGCCAATATTCATTTAGTGGGTTTACACAAGATGAATCAGAAGAGGAAACACCATGACTCACATAGAATGATTGATTCATACAATACTATATAAATTATTATTATGATTAGATACAACAATTTACTTGGTATGTTCCCTCCTGGGGGATCATTCATGATAATGTTGATGGTTGTGGTTTCTAAAACATGTTTCACTGAGGTACGCGGTTCTAGTATTTCTCTTGTGCTAGATTACCCGTAGGGATTTTACCATTTTGATATATTTTGTGACATGATACTTAGGAGATATGGATCCATCCATCGATATACAGTATACCGTGAGAGTATTTCACTTTAAGGTAAGTTTATCTAATTAAAAGTTCACTTTTGAAATGATACCTTTAATAGATTTGTTCTGAAAATAATTCCTTGAAGAGATGGTTTTCATTGAAAGTGTTCACTTGAAAATGGTTTTCCTTAAAAAAATTCATGAAAATATTCCAAAAGATTTTGTATAAAGAGTTCATGTATATTTTTCTTTTGATTTAATTACGTGGAATAAATTTATTTTGGTGGAATCTTACTAAGATTTGGCTCACACCCTACATACACCTTTAAGTGTATGTATAATTTTCATTGTATGCACCAGGTAGAAGAAATATGTGTTTTGAATATGGTGGTGGATCAATATTTCTAGTGTTCCATGTCGCAGATTTTGGAGGTGGTGGATTGATGGTTATATCCATTATGTTGGATGAATGTTTTTGGAAAGTTTTTTAGTTTTACATTTCCTTGTCTTGTTTTGAGTTTTCGATAATGTTACAATCCTTGAATCTAAAAAATTGTTCTATCTCATTTGGTTATGATTATCCATTTATATTTTGTTTAACTTTTTTGGATTTTTATGAAATTATATGTGGTTGAAATTAGTCCTAGGTATTATTATTAATACCTAGACATGTGTTTCTAGCCCACTGTGATAGGTAACAACCATTAGTCCACTCCACGAACTGGGTAGGGTGTCAGATGGATGGAACTCTAGAATGATTGATGAAAAAATTGTATCAAAGTATGTCAAGATCTTTTCGGGACATGTTATTTGGTGAAGAGTCTAGGTAGACTGAATCATGGAATACTGGGACATGATTTTCTTATTATTAGTAGGGTATTGGGATGATACACGTCATGATGAGAATCATTTTTCTATGGGATGTGATGTTTTATTTGGGCTACTTGGTTATTGTGGTTTATTTTGTGTTTGGAAATTGAAAAGTGAGTTGGGATAATGGTGTCCATGAAATCGTAGGTCCTAGAAAGCCATGTGGATCCAGATAAACAGACCAAGAATACTTTCCACAATAGTTTAATAATTGTAATGTGAATACCAACCATATGGACAATTCACCCATTGAAACTAATTTCGTCTTGTATTCATTTTTTGTATTTCTTGATTCTGAATGAAATTTTTTTTGGGAACCCATGTTTTTAAAATTGTGAAAGCTGTATTTAATGTGGTAATGGTTTGATCTTTGAAATTTAGAAAATGTATTTTTGAAATTTACATTGAGTAAGACATTATAAAAATGTATTTTTATGAAATATAAATTCCGGAAATGCGGGAAATTTTTTAATGAAAATTATATTTCTACAATCAATGATCTAGAGAAAATGAAAGATTTTGATTAGAAAGTAGAAAACTATTTTCAAGAGGGTTGGAATGTTTTTTCAAACAACTAATTTTTCAATAAATAGGGAAGAGATCATCAATATTTTCTATCTATATTCAAAATATGTGATTGAACAAAATTTTTTGTCTAAAAAACATGAACTACTTCAAGGATGTTTTATAAATATATTTTAAACGGTATTTGTTGACATATAAAAAATATTTTTTTTGAGATTAGTTGGATTTTTAGGATGGAATAAATGTGATTTTATTTTGACAATGGTTTAATGGATTCATTTGTTGATCATGAATATGGGATTGATTTGGTGATTACTGCACTTTTGAAAATTTTTATAAGATTTTTAAATGGGTAGTGAATTTAAAAGATGAAAGTGGGGGTTGAATATTTTTTTTGGAATGTGGAAAAATATTTAATAGATTTTGTGTTTCCATGAGTGATCACATGCATGTAAATATGATATAATGTGAATGAGAGATGACATGATGTGATGGGTTCTCATTATTTCCTGAAAATATGCATGTGTGAGTCCTCATGGAATTCTATTGATGAGTATGTAACCCACAAAACCTATTTTATTTTCAATAGTTATTTTAAGACAAAATGTGATGTCTTGATAGCCATTATACAAGTGATCCGTCTACTTGTGATTTGTAATTTTTTATCTGAGTTATTTTGTGTTTGATAACACTTCATATTTGAATGTTGCTTCATGAATGAGATCATGTCAATGATTTGGCTGTGAGATAATGTTTTCTATGTTCTTTTGAGATGTATATTCAGAACATTTTGAGTTAGTACCCATTTGTTTTATTTTTTTGTATTTTTGGTCTTATGGGTTAATTAGGATTGATTCATGGATCCCCTGTTGTCTAGTGAATGACACCAAAAGAATTGATGCATATTCCAAGTTTTTCCTTGGGTTGTTCACCATTGGAAGAAAATTTAGTTGATAATATTAAGGAATTTCTTCTTGAATTTCAGAAATTGAATCCTCCAATCATCTTCAGTCAAGAGGATTATCTCTGTGAAAAATAGTGGATCTATGTATTGAAAAAAATTTCATTTTCCCGTGGTTCCTATGTCGTTAATGCTATTGTTTTCCACCATTTATGATTGAAGGTGTGTCCTGTAAATGTTGAATTGAATTCTCATAAAGGGAAGCAGCATGCCGTTGTTGAAAATGGAATGGTCTTAAAACGAACTTTATTTCTTTCATCAATTTATTTTAAGTATACGATCATACTATGCAATTAGTTTGGAATGTATGGTTATATGAAATTATCATGTTGAAATTAATCAAGGACCTTACATGCCTACAGATTCCATGGTCAATTGCAATGGTTATGTAGAAGCATTTCCAAGAAATGGTTTTTTCATTTGAGAATTCTGAATTCATTTGTTCTAATGAAGGTGTCTTATTTGTGTTTTTAATTATTTTTGTTAATAGTTAGTATTTAATTGGATTATTTATTTGAATATTCTAAGCCTTTGTCTTAGTGAATGTTCCATGTATGAGCGAGTTGATTCATTTCGGGAGTTGTGTTATTTTAGATCCACCTAGAATGACATTTTGTATGTCATGAAATGAAAATAAAGTGTTCCATTTCGGAATTATAAACTTATGGATGTGAGGTAGGTGATGATTCAAACATCAAGTCTCTATCCATAAGCCCATATTAAAGCTTTTGGGTAGTCAGGGGCCCTTGTGGCGTGATGGAAAATAGTCTAGATTTTATCTTAAGTGAAGTAAATATAGACATTTTAGCCTTCTTGGGTAGCTATTTCATCTTGAATAGTCTTATTTACATGGAAGACATTTAAAGACTTCATTAATCATTATGACCCACATGGTTTTAAAAATCCATTTTTATTGCGAGGAGATAGGTGGTCATGATTCATTGAAATTATAGTGGTTGATCTTTCTAGATGTGGATCCATGTTTGGATATCCCTATGATTTTTCCCATCATGAATTGGTTTTGTTTCTAACCTTTCTCGCGGGTGGTTGATTCCCATGTCATCATTCCATCCCCTAGTAAAGGGGTTTCTTGGATCTTGTTTTTTTGTATGCGTAGGAATTTCCTATATTGGACCATGTGGGGTTCCCTTTTCGATTTTCTCTAGATGGTTATTATGGTGGGGATACCTACTATGGGTCTTGTAGAAATTATCTTCTTGGGTAAATTGGTGTTGTCTTGGTTCTAATGTTGGGGAGTCGATTCGAGCCTCCCATTTTGATAATCCATATTATTCACCGTTTTTTCATATCATTAATAAGTTTCAATTAGAAATTTTGGCTCTGAGTATCCCATCAGAGTAAATGTGGGTATTTTGGAGGTTACCCAATGATCGTGTTTGTGTCATGAACTGAGAATGTTGTGGATTTAGTTTTCTGATGTTCGTCGATAAGTGGTTTAAGTTCATTTATACATTTCAAATAATAGTTATGAGTTTACTTGGGTAATTTTTGAGGGGATTTTGGATTCATATGTTGGGTTACATAGTTTTGATAATTCCTTTTCATTGATCGATCACCTGGAGGTGTTGTGGGCTTCTTCTGGAAGATATTGTATGGTTGGTAGTCAATTCTCACATCCTGGGATGAATTTTGTGAATCCTATTTTTTGTGGTGTTATTTATTCTCCTAATATGTTGTTTGTTTTTAATTTATTTGATTTTTGGAGGAGTATCAGTTTTTTTTCAGATCAATGATTGGAATGACTATCTTAGGGAGAAATGTTTTCTTAGTGGGAAGAAATATTTTATCTGGGTTTTTATTCCCCTAATTTTTCTAGTTTTTTGGGATATTAATTTCTCTCTCAATGTTTTTATAGTGATGGGATTGAATTATAAGATGATATTTAGTTTATCTTGTGTCTATGGGTTATTCATTAATTTACACTATTAGTTTATGGGGAAGACAATATATGTTTTTAGGATGACATCATGAGGATTATGGTTGATGTGTGGGTTTTTAAACTGTTCTCCATTCTCCATGAAACCATGTGTCCTATGGGTAATTTTGGATAATGTCAAACTAAAGGGTTATTGTGTGATTTGTAAACCATGTCGGATAACCATGATTCATGTTCCACATGGGTAGTAACGGGTGCACAGCTACATCACATTTTGGAAAACTGCGCGGGATAATCATTTAACATTTCCAAGACATTAAAAATATGAAAATTTCCATTGTGTTCACTAGGGATTTATCCCTAAACCCAAACCATTCACCATATACATAATTTTAAATTATTGGAGCTCCATACAAGATTCCATGGACATTTTGTGTTTTAATATTTGGCAGGTTTCGACACAAATCCTTCAATAAAACTAAATTAACTAGTTTATCTATTTGATTCTTCCATCTTTCAAGAGATTCCATCCCAATTTCTTATGATCTAAATTTCTATCATGGAGTTTAACCATAATAGGGGTTGATCTTGTGTAATTTATTCTTTATGTTTTTTTAATCTTTCCATTTTAGGGTCTTATTGTGGTGTGTTTTCGGTTTTCAAATTTTTTTTGGAATTTTTGATGATTGAGGTTGGTGTTTTTATGCCCAAATATTGTTGGATATTTTTTATATAATTTCATCGTAATTTATATGTGTTATTTTTTTATTTATTGGTGAGAAATGTATTTTGAATGTGTTTTGGAATTCATATGTGATTTAAAAGGATTTTATGAAGAAAATGGCTATTTTTTGTATGTTTTTAATATGGCGACTCATGGAAGCATTTCATGGGTTGTTTAATGGCGTGAAATGATTTATGAAAAGTAATTGTTGTGTGAATGTATTTGAATGTGAGCTTTCAAGAAAAATGGATTTTTATGGCAGGATGACTCCATTGTATTGAACATTTAATTTTAATTGTGATTTTTTAAATGCTGGGAAGTATTCTTAATGTAAAATTTGTTTATGTGTGGATTTGGAAGGGGTTATCCCATTAAAAAGGTTGAATTGATTATGTTCTTTTATTATAATGTGTCAAATAGAGTTTATTAATTATCTAAGTTGTGTGAGATGTGTTTTGAAATGTTTCTGGTGTGGCTAAAATAGAAAGTTGGTTTTTAAGGGAAATGGTGGTTCTCCTGTGACCGTCTATGAATGTGATGATTTATTCAGTGTGTTTCTAATGATTTCCATGTGTATAAAAATGATGAATTTTATTATATGTGCAATTTGAAATTGAGAACCAAGTGAATCCAGAATATCAAGGTGGTTTGACTAGATCAATTATGCAACTGTTTCTGAAATAGAAAGCTCATATTCTTATTGTAGATTGACACTAGCCCTCACTGAAGTTGAAACTCCCGGACCCACATAGAATGATGGATTATTACAACACTAACTAAACTATGATGTTGATTTGAGACCACTAGGTCCTTGGGATTTTTTCTCCTAGTGTCTCATACATGAGAAATATAATGGATTCAGTTTCTATACCTCGTTTCAATGAGTTAGGAGGTTCTAGTGTCATTATTTTCCTAGATTATCACCAGGGATTTACCCATGGTTCTCTCTTTTTTAATGTTAAAATTAGGTGATGTTGTGACATCCATCATCATATAGTGTACCTTCAGTGTATTTAATGTTACATATGATTATCTTAGTAAAATTTTACATTATAAATTGAACCTTCAAATGTGTGGTTCATAAAATGATTCAAGGAAGAGATGGGATTCTTGGAAAGTGTTCCCTTGAAAATAGTTTTCCATAAAAATGATTTCTTTAAAATGTTGCAAAGACATATATATAATGAGTGAATGTTTATTTTCCTTTTGATGTAATATAATGGAATCCTTTTATTTTTTGTGGAACCATACTAGGCTTTTTCTCACACACTACATAAACCATTGGGTGTATGTAATATTTCTTTTATAGAACTGAGTTAATGTAATGATTTTCCATGAAGATGAAGGTGGATCCGGATTGATAGTGTTCCTTGTTGCAGGTTTAGTTGTGTTGTCTTGAGGATGATGTCCCTCATGTTAAATGGAGGATTTTAGGATGTTTTATATTTTTTATTTTTTATAGTTTGGACTTTTGTATAATGTTGTAAACCATGAATCTGAAAAATTGGTGTATCTCAACGGGTTATTATTATCCCATAGTATAATAATTTTTGGGATGATAATGAAAATATAAGTGGGTTTAATTATTTCCAATGATCAATGTTGACACCCAGTCACTAGTATCTAGTAGGTGGGGATCAAGAACGCACTTTAGACCAAACCACAAACTGGGTTGGTTGTCGGTTGAATAGAACATTGGCTTAGTTTGGGAAAAGGTCCTTCCAAAAAACTATTATAATCATCCATAAAATTGGATGAGACAACAATTTCTACTTTTAAAGGTTGATCTCTTTTCATTTGGATTTTTGTGTTTCCCAACCCTCATCATCAACATTTCCCAATATCTCACCTCATAGTATTTGGAACCTATTATATGAATTTAATCCTATGGTAACCTTATATTTGGAACTATAAGCATCAGAAGAAAAGGTTCGATGAAATATAGAATTGCATGAGTGAGTTCCAAGGAGAACATTCCCATAGAGGATTGACTTAGAGAAGTCCACTATAAGGGGTCCAACATGGGTACTGTGAAGTTTGTTATTTTACTTTCGCATTTTTATATTAAAATTTCTTGCAAAGTTTTCCTGAATTATTTTTTGATAAATTTTCTCAATTAGGGGTTCCAATTTGGCAATCCACATTTTTTTACTCGGGCCTCTTATGGGAATTTCATTTGGCCACCATCCTTTTTATCTCTATCTTCCATTTATCCAGAACATAGTTGAGTATACGGCTGGGAAGATTGAATTCCCTAGACCCATGGTGCAACTCTCATGGATGTGTAGTTATGGGTCGCTAGAGATTTAGTCACCCATATAGAATATTTCTTCAAACAACAGATAGATTTATCAATCGATTATATCACCAATGGTTTCACATTAAGATATAAACCCAAGATCACAGCTAGGCATATTGTTGATCCACAGATCACAAGTGGTTTCATCCTCAATGGAGGACTGATCATAGTGGATTGCTGACATCCTGTCATGATAATGCATCATGATAGACCGTGGAGTTCATTAGTTCTCATCCCTAGTGATGATATATGGCCATTGATAGTGTTAAAAACATCACCTCCAAATCTGGTCATATTCTCCTCTTGAATGCGGATATGAAGTAGTGCAATTGGTTCTTTAATGAGACCAAAGAGATCTACACATCCATACATTTTTTATGACATTGTTAGAATCCTCTAACCTAGTTTCTTTAGATTATTACATGCAGTTCCCACCGTTCATCATACTCATTATTTCTATTTGTCTTGTTTTGTATATTTTTACTATAATCTATTATTATAATTTTTTTCATTGTAACTGGTTCATTTTATTTATAGCATTAACTATAATGGAATGTGTGGGTGTTGTTTCTACTGTGCAATAAGACATAAAGGTAACGAATCATAATAAATCATCATGTTGAATACAATTTTATGATTTTATTTTGTTATTTTATTTTTTTCTGGTGATATCATTATCAAATTGAAAAGTTCCATATTTGTTCCCTTTTTTATTTGGTTGTTTGATTTAGTTTTCATCACCACTCAACCAAAAAATCGGGAATTAGAGCCTCTCTAGCTTACATGGGATTTCTTTTTGGATTACTACATCCTATTTCATATTTCTAGTTTCATGTTTCTTTTTTGAATTAATATATCTAATTAATTCATGTTTGTTTATTCTATTTCTGCATTTTATTGAATCACCAACATCAATTTTTATATCTATTCATTCTGTATCCCAATGTATGTGTATACCCAATGAGATTGGTCAGTTCTTTGAGAAACATTACTAACATTGTCCCTAATCACTCAAAAAAAATAACCATGGTAATGTTGTCTATAATGAGAAAAAGAATCTAGAAAATTGATAGAGAGATATACATCAATCTATGTTGAATTAAAATAAGAGCCTTTCTTGTACAAAAATTCTTAATCGATCCCCTATGTGGGCCCTAGAAACCCATCATGTCTTTTAATAAAACTGGCTAGACCATTTTTTCATTCAAACAAGCCCCCTATGATGTTCTTGTTAAGGTTCCTAACTCTATTTTATTTTCAATGATAGATAAGTTCCTTAAAGTGGTTACGTTAAACTCAAAAATAGAAAATGATTGGATAAAATTAAGGAAATTATATATCAATTCTTCAGTAGATATAATACTCTATAAAAATATTGTAGGTTAACTTGTAAGATGAAATATGGTGGTTCTATCAATTATAATCCTGCTAAGTTTAATAAAATTTTGTTTGATCTTAAAAATAAAAAATCAACAGTCAATGAGAAGGATCATACAATGATCATCTTAACTTCTATCGATATAAATTATAGTTATTTATTCAAAACTATGTTTTCTGGTTGGTAATCTCTAACCCTATTAGGGGTTCGGTCAGTTATCATTCAGATGAATTGTAAACTAATAATAGGTTTAGATCATTATAATATGATCTTGATTCCATGTGTAGAGTAAATAATAGGGGTCAAGGGGAATATAGTTATAAGGGTAAAAGAAAAGGTATGAATTCATTTGATACTATGATGAGATATTAGTGTTGTAAACATGGGTCACATTAGATGGGATTGTCTGGATAGAAATGATTCAAAGGGTAATAGGGATCAATACAATGTAGCTGTGCCTAGTTTTGATTACGTTGATGTCATGTAGTTTTCCAATTTTGCAACAGGGGGATGATTTGTGGGTTCATCTCGGTGTTTTTTTCTTTATTTGTATCATAGGAGGGTTGTTCATCCCAAGAGCTAACAAGGTGTGAGGATATTGAGGTCTTGAGAAGAAGATAAAGAATCCAATTCATCGGAAGATGTTTGGATGATCACCATAATTCATAATGGTGTTGCTGTTATCTCTAGGAATACTTAGGATGGGTAGCTGGGAATTTTTTGGTTGATGTTGTGGGTTAGTTATATTAAAGGGGGTTATCATGGGTTAGTAGTGGCCTACCCTTTCTTTCTGGTTTTGTTATCTCATGGTTATGAGATGGATTTTTGGACGGGGGATGTATGTTTTATACATCAGTATATGTAAGAGATTTTCTTCAACTTCTTTCATTGTTTATGGAAGTGTCTTCTCCTTTGGTGGAGTGTCTTCTCGGTCTATTTTAAATCCATGTGGAGTGACTCACTTTACATTATTAGCCTTGGTTTGTTGTTTGTTTTCATTTTAATGGGATGTTTTCATTGATAATATTATTTTCATATTAAATGTTCATTTTGATTTTATGTACATACCTTATATTGTTGTTTTTCTTTGAGGATGGGAACTAATACTTTTATTAGTTTTCTTTAGGCACTGATGTTATCCAATGATCCTCTAGTTATAATGTGACTGGTAGAAAATTAAGGTATGTGAAATGGGAATCGTAGTTATGTTATGGTAAGTTTGGTTTATGTAGTTATATTTTGATGTTATAATTATGATCTTGTTGTATTAGTAGATTAGTTGTAATTGATGAGGGAATGTGTGTGTTATGTTGATAAATAATTTTTACATAAGCAGTGTATATTTTGACATTCACTATTTAATGTTAGTTTTTTTTCATAGGTTATTTAACATTATTTCCCATTTCAATTGAATGGTAGGGAAAAAACCGAAAACTTCAAATTAATTTGATGAATATTTGTTAAATTTGGTAATTTTATTTCATGTTTTTTTTCATATTAATATTTTATTTTATTTTTTCATGAATTATATTATTATTTTATTTTCTCATTTTAGAGATTCCAATATGGATATCCACATTTTTTTTACATATCCTTCATTAAGTCCATTCAATTGTGTGTCGTACTTTCTATCTCTACCTTCCGATTATCTATAATGTTGTTCAACATACAAATTGGTAGTTCTAATTACATGAACTTATGTAATAGCTCGAGTGACTATTATGTTACAGGTATCTAGGGATTTCATCATGCCTATGAAATATTTATTTGAACAAAAGATAGATTTTGTGCTCAACTTTCTCACTCGTGGGTTAGCATCATGTTATTAATCACAGATCATGGCTATGCTTCTTCTCGATCCATATATCATGGGTGGTTTCTTCCTCAACAGAGGACTGAGAAAGGTGCCTTTCCAACAACACGTCACACCACTATAGAGCGATTCATAGTGGAGTTTGTAGTTTCCTTTCCTTAGTGAATATGTGTTGCATTTTATAGGGTTTATGACACACCTCTATATATGGTAAGATTATCCTTCTGCCAGTGGATTTGGAATAGCATGTTGGGTTATTCAAGGATCACAAATATATCATTACGGATAGACATTAGTCCGATGTTGTAAGCATCCCCTAAACTTGTTTCATCAATTTATTTCCTATAGTTGCAACTGTTATTGTCATAAGTTATTAACAATTGTATTTTTTTAGCTTGTTGATTTTGTCTTTTAATTATATTATTTTTTTCTGAATCCAATTGATTTTATTTTGAAAATTAGAAACAATGGCATATGTATGTGGTGTTCTTAATGTGCAGTAGGCCTTAAAGGGACTGAACCATGTTAAATACTCATGTTGATTACTATTTTACGAACCTCTTGTATTCTTTTATATGGTAAAGGTGAAATCATTATCAAATTTAAAATTTCAATATTTTGTCTTTTTTTCATTTGGTTGTTTTCTTATATTTTCATCACCTCTCAACCACAACAGGTACCAGTATAATGAGATGTAGATACCTAATGATACCCTACACCAAATTATGTGTAAGGATTAAAATAAGGATTGACCACTACATATGGTATCTAAAGCATTTCCATAAAATGGGGAATGATATTAGACATGTTTCCCCTCCCCATGAACCACCAAAATGGATATATCATGGAGCAGCATTAGATAATAGAGGTAACCAATTCCAATTGATTCTGTTTCCACAATCAATGGTTGATGTCATCACAATTTCAGATATTTTATGACCACATTAGGAGAGTTCACATCAAGATCACTAAAATATGAATTTATGTATGATAAATAGATAAAAAGATTTATCCTTTTTAATATTCCTAACATCCAAGATGAAATATGTCGTCTTCCCTTGTGATTGAATAGGGAAGTCATGATACAAGTGACCCAAAAAAAATAAATGATGAAAATGATATAACAATGTATAGTGTCTTTTGAGGACCCCACATATCAATAATTAATTTAAACGTATTCTTAATATAACATAATGTATAATCAATAGAATAAAAAAGTAATATTCCTTAATAATTAAAAAAAATCTTTATATCATGAATAAGTATATTTATTTCCAATATTTCATTAATAAATAAATAAAATACAATTCTATATAGTAATCCCTCAAACTATACCAGTTGTGTGGAACCAAAACCAAACTCCTAAAATCTAGTGTGATTCAATACCGTCTTCACATACTATCTTGTAATTGAATTAATGTGATGCAATTTTAACCATTAATAAACACAATATTATAAACAAATATTAATTCACTTATATCTGAAGGACCTTTTTGGTTTAAACATTATAGTGTTATCAAATATAGTTAACTGATAAAAATTTTATGTAATTATCATCATATGGTAATTTTTTATACTATATCAGACACCAATTGACCATTATAATTCTTCAATATATCCCATAATTCTATTATGATAGGATATTATATGAGAAATATAATGTGTATTATATTTTTTCATAACCTATGGAAAGTGATCCATAAAAAGAAGTGATCTAAAACTCTCAGTATGAGTAAAAATAAATGATAAAAAATATCAAATGATAGAATAGGAGGAACACACATATTTTTGTAGGAATATATAATAAAAATATTTTCATAATCGAATGAAACTATGAGAATAATATATCCAAGGTGTAAATATACATAAATAAATGCATGGATAATTGTAAATTGTTCCATAGTGATAAAATACACAAGGTTAGATAGAAAATTTCATTCAATGAGAAAAGGAATCATGATAATGGGCATAATTATTTTAGTTTCAAGGCCCCATATCTAATAAATATTTTGTTCGGGGTTGTCAGGCACAAAGATATCCATGATATTTTGTCTCATAAGAACTATTGATGTAACCTGTGGATTTATATACCATGGAAAACCAATATATAATTAAATAAAATTCATTCTTCATAAGTGGTATGGAATGAACTATACAATACATAACAAATATTTCATAGTAATAACTAATATCCATGTTGAAATAAAAAATATATAGATTGTTAATATTTGCCTAGTCAATAAATGGAATGTATTTCTATGTTAACATACCTCACCATATAGAGTAATGATATGGGATTAATTCAATAATATTTTATAATTATTTAATGTATGGATATATATTTGAATTCATTTCAGACACTGTATTACAAAATAGCCTATTCACATAGGAAAGGAACTAGAATAGAAATCATTCATATAAAAGTGGATGATTTGGAAAGAAAAAGGATGTGATGAATTTCATAAATTCTAATCCCGTAGGGATAAAGTATAAGAGTTTTTATAAATTAATTCACATAAATTATATATTCCAAAATAGGGAGAAAAGTGGTGAAATATGAATAATATCTCAATGAATGAAAATTAATATCCAAATAACATTGTGATAATGGTAACATATGATTTAATTGGACAAAAGAGGGATAACAGGATATTAAAATATAATGAAATGGAAGATAATATATATACAAGAAGATAATATGAAATTTTATACTATATATATGTTACTCCCCACCCCATGATACACTGAACCAATTCTTCAATATGGTGCACCCCATGACCGTAGCCGTTCGTCCCCATACTCCAAATGATACCAACATGAATAAAGGGTATACAATGTGATAGTGGGGATACAATCCCCTCTAGTGATTGTAATAATAATTGTAATAATAAAATCCTTGTGGAAGCATTTTATTAAACCCAATGGAAGAAATATTTTAGAAAAACAATAACGGTCCAATGTAACCTTGAAACACATTCAATATAATATCTTTATTTAATGACAATAATACAAAAATAATTTAATAATTACAATGTCTTGATCATATATGAATATAAGAAAAATAAAAAAATACTACAAAATGGCATACAAGAATCACATCATTGTTCTACTAAAAAAAATTCAATCAATCCCATATTCCGTCAACTCTTCTCAAATTACTAATGAAAATACCACAAGCCTGATCCCTTTCCTAGAATAAAAGTCATAAATTCTACTAGGTTCCAAAGGGGAATGTTTCGGTTGTGATTCTAGACACATTAGATCACCACCAATGTTTTCCTAACTTACATAAGTACATATACAAGGGTACAAAAATAACAAATAAACTAAAACTACTCTCATATTACATAACCAGCTTTTGTTGTTCTCAACAATGGAAATGGACCATTTTCCTTTATTTCCCAACCTTTGGGTGGAATTATGCATCTATGGTCAGTCAAACTAGAAGGACCCTCAGTCACACATCCATTTCCATACCAAACAAAATCGCATGCCAACCATTAACGCTTTCACAACATGAAATTAAATGTCGACATCTCCATGCAAACCCATTGAGTTAATACAATGTTATAATGGAACAAACATAATAATATCAAAAGGACATTTTAATTCCACTTAATAGATCACCATAAGCATAGCTTCTCAATTACCCAAGGCATGGAAAAACCCATCCTTACATAGTTCGGTGCCATCATCCCATCATAAAGGTGATCCAAAACACCTATCTAATAGCCTTATACAACATAAATCCCCGATTAATACGATAATAATGTACTTTGTACTAATGGTCACCACCATCCTCTTTACATAAAAATCTACAAAGGCATGTACCCATATCAAGTGGTCAACACCACTTTAATGGGACCATATAATTTGTGAACACGACCCCAACGATTCTATTGGCCAACCACAATGTGTGGGAATATCAAAAAAATTTAAGCTACACCTTTGACAAACAACATTCAACTCCAATACCAGTGATCAACATCACATAAGGTCTCACAAGCTATGCCTCATGAATTCCCATGGAACTAACCATGACATAGGCTCACATTAATAAATCTTCATGACCTGTATATCTTGCCAAGCCATCATAGAACCCCATTATATATATTTACTTACATTGAAGGATGAAAGTTCCAATTTACATTTTTGATTACTCTTTCACATCACTAAATAACAATAGAAAAATTACATATAAAAGATGTCACACCTATACCACCCCACTACCAACAATTTATTGTGAATTACATCATACATGAATAAATAGTATAATTTTTGGAACCACCGAACTCATTCTTATAAATATTCACTAATATGATATTGTCTATTGATTTGAGGAAAAAAAGAGATAATTAGGATCCATTAAAATGAAATGGAAATTGGGAATATAATCTAAAATGGAAATGAAATCCATGCTAATGATGTAAATAAATAAATGATTATAGAGAAATCAGAGACTAACCGAGAGTGATCCAATGGGATGAAATACCTTTGAAGGAAAGTTTAGTTGAAGCCATTCTAGGGATAATAGAATAGATATTTACCTATGTTGGAGTTATTATGATAAAATGTGATGAGAACATATGGCTTAAGGTTCAATAGAGGTAGAGGACATCTGAATTTCACTATTTTTATAGCATCATGTAGTCTGGTTGCACGATTTTCATAACCATGTTCCAACTATGTAAACCTAATATCTAAATAAACACAACCAATCATGGATATATGTTTGATCTAAGAATTTTATTTGTTGAAAATGTTGTATGTATTTTTTCTCTTGTTAATCCAAAAATGAATGATCGGGGAGTTTTCAAGGAAATTTACCGTAAAATACTAGATGGATACAGTATAGAAGGTGGCATTGTTTTCTAGTGTCTTAGAATTTTTTGAGGTAAAGAATATAGAGGAAGAGGCTAGAATCATGAACGGTAGTTTTGTAGAAACAAATCATCATGAAAATGGTAAAGGAATGTGTTTCTCAAAGATAATGATGATGTTCATGAAGTTTAGGATAATCATGAATGGTGATGGTGATCTCCACGATTATGTGAACATGAGCTTCATGAAAGCATAAATGCTTTGATGGAAAACAAAATGATTACAACATACATCATAAACAATTCGTTGATTTTTTATAGAATTCATTATGCTTATAACGAGCATAATGAATGGAATATCTCCATTGAGCATTGCGATAGTAGGAGCAACATAATTATGTATTTCAATGATCTAGAAAATCCACTAAGGGGTAGGGGAGAATCACTAATAGTTAGGACTACAAATATAAGGATACACCGCTTCACATCACAAAAAAATATCGAAGAAAATTAGGAATCGCTCTGATTTTGAGAAGCCAAGGGAACTCCATGAAAATAAAATTCCGTGTGATCATTATCACCATGAAAAGACTTGTATAGTCATAAAAAATACCATTACTTTTGAATAATAAGTGCATTATGATGATTCATTATTCTACACTGGCTTAGTGAGCTTCATGAATGTAATTTGTTCCATGAATGTATGGAGCATCATAAAATGAACTTTTAAATATCATATTTTATTGATCATGACTTTAAATGTGCATCAACATTGGTCTACAGTTCCAGAAGAGTCTTGTAATAGAATGGGACAAATAATTTAATTCCAATCCATTGAAATGACATTCATGTTGATAAACTGAGTTATAATTCCATTAAAATTGTGTTGTAGGGGCAATCGATGGACATGTTATAAGGTATTCAATGTGATTACCGTAAAACCATTTAAAAATGTTTTCCTGGCATAATGTGACAATGTAAAACATAATTTATTCCACATCTAGTGAAGATTAGTTGATTTAAGTATGACAGACACACTTTGGACATATGTTCCTTGTACTATCCCTTAATGGACAACAATGTAAAACTATTATTTTTTATCTTTTAATGTGAATGTTTTATTATATCACAACTCCAACATATATGTTCAAAAATTTGTTACCAATTTTATAACAATATCAATCACATTAGAAGATAATTTTGACACCTGGATTCACCCCACCCCTCTCAGGGTTCTCTAGATCCTAAAAGTCCTATCAGAGCTATGGTTAACCTATTTTGGATTTTATATAGTAAATTCATTCTTATTAGAATATTTTATTTTCTTTTCTCAGTCAAATATTATTTGAGGTTTTGATGAAGATTCAATGAAAACAAATGTATAATGCATGACCAAGATGGAGTGGAAAAATAATGAGAAGAGTCATTTGAAGATGTCCCTCATAACTAAATAAGATTTTGTATGTAGTTATCCATTCCATTCTGATAATAATGATATTTTAGGCCATGAATTTAAAGAGTAGGTGTCTCATGTTTCCACCAATGATAAGGACAACATTTCTACCATATGTGAATCAAAATATTCAATTGATCAAGAGGTATGTGTTATCACTTTTGAATGATTTCCTCATAATAAATTTATAAACACAAGTGGTAATTATGATCAATATTGAACCTCACTATAATTCACAGTTTATAGATTATGATTTTTTATGCATATAATTCCTGAAGAAGAAGCCTCCCTTTTTTGTGGAGTATTTAAATGTATATAGGTATAAATCACCCAACAAAAAAAGAAGCAGATTATATAGAGGTAGGTTTGCAATGAAAATTTTTAGATTTCTTAATCCATCCTTAAATGTTGAAATATTTTAAAAAACTAATAGGTTCCATGAAATAAGATCCTCAAAATACATCAAAGAGGTTGAAGAGAATTAGGGTGTTAAAAAGACCCTTTATGAAACGATCCGTGTGATTTAAGATAAATAAAAAAATACTTATGTAAATGGAATAAAATTTGACTAAATATCCAATATGATTAAGGGACATGAATTTTTCATTTACAAAATAGTTAATCAGCATGAATAATAAGCTGTTAGAATGGATAAGGATAGTGAAGAAAATATGATAATGATTTAAGATTAGAAAAACACCCTTAATATGAAATGTCATGATTTGGATGATTTGTTGGACAATAATGAGAATAAATTTATTGAGACATCACAAAAGAAAGAAATAGTTACTATAGCTACTCAATGCCAACTAAAGGATTCAAAAGATAAAATACTACCAACATGGGGAAAGAGGATCATGACATCATTTTATGACCTATCTCAAACATTTGAGAAGAAATAGGTACTGTCCAAACAAACTTATGAAAATTAGTTTAATCATATTTTAAGGAAGAGTGATGTTTGTACGATTAATATAGAACAATTGACGATGAATAATGAATATATTAAACCCACAACCATGACTAGTGTTGAAAAGAAAATGTGTTTGGAATCTGGTTTCCAACAAAGATCTCAACATGTCACGAAAAAGTCTGAACAACCTTATATAATAGATAAAAATAAATAATCATTTCTGGGTTAATGTTGATTCTCTAAATAATTTGGAATGTAAATTAAATTTTTTGTCCAATACTGAAAATTTAATATATAAAGGTAGCACAATATCATGGGGGGTCATGCTATAGATGAATAAAAAAATTCCACAGGTCCAGAAGCATGTATTTAAAATAAACTGATTTAGAATGCTTGGTAACATCACTGATTCATGCAATGGCAGTGGTCATAAGGTTAACACATTCCCATATTAAAATGCTCCCATAACATATAAGAAAATACCATAAAAAATTTTGGCTGTGAAAGAAAATGAATCCTTGTGAATAAATCATAAGATTATTTTGAACATAAATCATTTTAGGAAGGTATTAAAGAAGTATAGTGAGAAGCCCATTGATTCTAAATCCATGAATTTCAAAGGTATTGAATCTAAGGGAACTATTAAAATAGATGAAACTCATAAGAGTCCATATCAATGATCCAATATTTCATCAGCGGTTCCCATGGACATGATAGTTATTTGACCAAAATATTTTTATGGAATGATGAAATGTAAATATTCAAATCATATAAAAAGTAAAAATAGAAAAAAGGTCCAACATGATGATTAAAAATGTGATGTTTTTTTTCTAACAATGATGAAAATATCATGTGAATGATGTACTGAATGAGAGAAGCCTGAGATTTGATCACTTTGAAAAAATTATTTTTAACCTAATAACAAGAGAAATAAGCAGCCCATAAGAGTATTAAGAATGTATAATCCATGGTGGATGTTGAGAAGAAAAACTCAAGAGACAATGGAGAAGAGAATGTAAATATATCAAAGCCACAACGATATAAAATCAAAAAATATGTTCATATCTGCAATCATAATGACTCAATCAAATGGATCAACATGATTGATAAGATCATCTCAACCATTCCATTCATATTTATCAAGATAAAGGGATCCCACTTATTCCCCAAATCATTTTTGTATTTTATATGTTCTTATAATGTAGGGAATTAAAGGATAATTATGTTATTTAGGGGGATAAACTGAGAAGAATATAGGGATGTTAATTCATTATAGCCTTGCTGAAGAAGTCACCATATTTTAATGATTCCTCAGTTGTATATTTAAATACAAATATGATGGAGGATCATTTCATTGATGCAGAAAAATATTTTATATTCTAGATAGTTATTATAAAGAAGGTACCATCATGGATTGATCTTATTTATGGTATCCTATAGAGAAAATGTTCAAGAAAATTATTCGTTACATATGTTGTGAAATATTTCCATTGTGGATAGCCACAAAGAAAATATACATTCATTTCTAAACATTATAATTAAATTTATTGAAATCCATTACAAATGCTATCCAAAATTATTAATATGTTGAGAATTTTTCCCCTTGTCATGGAGATAAAGGATGAGTGAGTAATAATACTCCAAAATGAACCATAAGAGATAATCATGGCTGATTGAAACAATATATGATCCTCACAGGACAAATTGATGAACCCAATAACATGATTTGAAACATGGCACACCTTGTGTGTATATTCTATTCCACGATTATTGGAATTAATGTCAATGAAAGATTTCTCCAATCAAAGGACTACAGTCGGTCAGCATTTTCCATGCTGTTGATATTCAAAGAGGATATAATGTTTATTAGATAGATGATGAAGACAACATTCCTGAACAACACTTTTGATGAAGAATTATAAATTGAATGACTATAACCATGATCATAGTATTTTCATCTGAATTGTTATAAGAAGAATCCCCAATTTAAAATAAGATTTGTCGATCATTATCAATGCATGAATAATTCAAATGAAGATTAATTTATAGTTCATGTCTATGTGGATGATATTATATTTGGTATTAGTGGGAACAAATTAGTGTAATAATTTTATAGTAACATAATGTTAGAATTTGAAATGTTGATGGTTGGTTAACATACATACTTCTTGGGGTTGTAAGTGATTTGGAATAAATACCACACTTTTATTTATCAGGAAATGCATGCCAATGAGTTTCTGAAGAAGTTAAATATTGATGACTCTGAAGAATAATCGGCTCCAATTTCGGCAGGGACAAAACTGGGAAAGCATGACGATTTGACATTTATAGGTTCCAAAATGTACCAGAGAATCATTGTAATCTTGCCGTACCAAATAGTAACAAATCCATATATTGTCTTTTCATCATGCTTACTGCCCCTTATACAATGTAAAATGAAGGAAGAACATATGGAGTATGTGAAAGGAATTATGAGGTACATTCAATGAACTTACAATTATGGATTATACTTTTCTATATGAAAAGATAATAAACTATCAGTGTTCTCTTATGCTGACTCAGATGTATATGTTTTTGATAAAAAAGTACACAAGTGGTTGATCATTCATTATTAGAAATAAATGAATGGGTTGAATGGGTAAAAAACATGAAAGTACTTATCTTAGTATTGATTAATCTGAGTATATATATACTACAATGTCTTACACTCACTTATTTTTAATGAAGCAACAACTGACATATATTGCATATGAGGTGAAATAACCAATTTTGATTCACTGTAACAAAAAGAGTGTGATTGATAAAATGAAGAATCAAATTTAGTATTCTCTTATGAATCATATTGAAATATGATATCACATATTCAAGGAAAATGTTTAACACGATGTGATTTAAATGGATCATGCTAGAGCTATTTACCAAGTGCCTGACATTTTGACCATGATATAGGAAGAACATGTGTTTGAGAAACATCAGTTGGACCTCGATGTTCAACCACCTCCTAGTTCATGGGGAGGATTTTAGTGATCCTATCTCCCCATTTGTGTTAATTGTTTTCATTCATTTTTAATGTGATGAGGGTTTATGGTGGAGATATGATTTAGTGGGTGGGTGTTTTGAGCTCTACAATGAACAAATAAGGGTCATTGGATTTATTTCCAATGGGGGAGAATGAAGAAAAATAAATGTTATAATGGTGGAGAATGAAAATTTATTTGTTTTTTGGTTGTAGGATAATGGAAGATGGTGAAAAGTGGTTACATGTTTTCGAAAAACCAACCAATGCTTCTATGACATGATCAGAGCTTAACATGTCATTGATTAATAATTCCAAAACTTTATAACCCAAATCATGCTTCCCATATTATTTTCATTACATATATTTCCTCACATAGAAATATTTTTTTGGAAGAGTTTTTTAATTTTAGGTCTTGATTGTGGATGGTGCTTCGTTGAATTTATAATCAGATTTCCATCAAACCCAAATGGGTATTATATTATATCTAAGGTTGTTATTTGTAGTAAATGGAGTATGGTCTGTGTTTGTGGTTAATCCTCAAATGTATGATCAAGGAGATTGAATAGAAATGGATTTTATAGTACATGATGGCTACAATATTGAAGGAGGAATCATTTCATAGCGTAAAAACAATTTCGGTCCAAAATCTGAAGGAATTGACTATCATCTCCACAGTTAGTTATCTACAAATAAATTCTTCAATATGGTAAAGGATTGGGTTTGGTGAAGACTGGGATGATGTTCACAAAGATGGAGCACTTTGTAAATGGTGATTGTGATCTTTGTTATTATGAGAATTGTATCTTTGTGAAGGACCACCTGTTTTGACTGATATCTCTATAATTACTACATGCTTTTCAAATTCTATGAAGGGTTTTGATTGAATGCTTCATGGTTACAATGAGCATTAGAAATGGAAAATTTCCATTGATCTTTGGGATAAGAGGAGAACCATGAAGATGTTTTTGAATGATCTGAAAAAATTTCTATGTGGTAGTGGAGCATCATGAATTTCCAGGCCTATAAATATAAGGCTACCCATCTTCATTTCAAAAGAATTATTAAAAGGAAATTCTAGAATCTCTATGATATTTTGAAGCTAGGGGAGCTCCACAAAACTGACATTCCATGTGATCTTGATCATCAAAAAAAATTTTAGAGTCTTAATTGATAGAAATTATTTTGATTAATGGGTGCTTTTTGATAATGGGTTATTCGACATTCACTTATAGTGCATTGAAAAGGTTGTTTGTTCAGAGAATGCAGTGATCTTTATCAAGGAGCTTCATAAAGGGCAGTTTTGATTATCATTTTAGTTGAAGTAAAACGGCCTTCAACGTGCATCAGCTCAGGTCCATAGTGAAAGAAGATTCTTTTGATTGATAGAGTTAAAAAATTTAATTCGAATCCATTTAAGAAACCTTCATGATGATAAACTATGTTAGATTTCTATCAAAGAAGTGATCTCATGGGAGTCAATGGAAGTGTTCCAATAGACGCATGTGTTATCCCTAAAACATTATAAAGGATTTGTTATTTCCATTGAGTGAATTTTTCAAAATATCGGTATTCCACATCTAGTTATTATTAGTGGATTTGGTATGAACAACACACATTTGTCATATGCTCCTTAGACAAGCCCTTAATGGTGAACCATTTAAAAAATTAGTTTCTTTCTTTTCAATTGAATGTTTTATTATTGCACTAATCCTACAGATAAGTTTAACATGTTCCCACCAACATGGGAAAATTATCCATCACTATTAATGAAATAGCCGGCTCCCAGATTTACCATCACCTCTTATGGTGGTCTGGTTTCCTATAAAATCCACACTATAAGAAAAACTGTTCAAAATCCATGAACCTTACATATGCAATTTACTGCAGTCTTTTTTATGTCCATGCAACCTCGTGTGCATGTTTTTACAATACATGAAACACCCTTACATGGTACATAGATGAGTTGAACTATTTGATCAAATTATTCACTAATTGTGTGCCTCTCCATTCCATTAAAAAACTATGTTTTTGTATCTTGATGCTCCCAAAACTCATCTAGAATAAAAAACGCCATTTGGACATTAATACCATTCCAAAAAACAATAGTTTAAATTTTTATAACTCTCATAATTCAAATACAAATCGTAAATTATTATTTGGTCTAACCACCATAATAATGGATCAAATTCCCTTACAATTATCAACTCGATCAAAATAAAGTTTCTTACAACCTTCCCACAATGCAATAGATCATCCAAGACCTATATGGCCACACGTTGACCACATAACTCCCCCAAACTCATCATATTGATCCCAACTTTTCTATATGATGTGATGATAATGTACATACCCATATCATTTCGAACATCTCAGACTAACTCAGTTACTCACTCATGGTTTATTCCTTCTATGGTGCTCCCCTCCTTTGGAAACACATACAAAGTCACTTCCTGGCCCATTTTCCAAACATCCAAATGGTCCCAAAATGACCATTCCCACAAAAAACACATGTCCCAACCATCACATAACTTCAATATACATCTCATCAGATTCTCACTTCACAACTACATCACATATGGAATCTATAAGGTCTAGTATCACATCTGACATATAAATTTCCCTCATCAATCCAGATGTCCAATACTTCCCATATTACATATATATAAACATATTTTAGACATAATGTCTCCATGATTCACACACAACCCTAGTAAATCACACATCATTTCTGAAGCTCATAAATTAACTAAAAATAGTTTATTTAATCTACAATACATGAACCTCATGCGACATATTATTTCATAAAAAAATAGACCATCCTTATTGTGTACCTAAAACATTCATCAACTCTCTATACTTATTCAAAATTGTTGGCTCAACCACAAGTAGTTGGCCTAAATCCCGACTGGCTGACATTTATCATCCCAATAGTGTTTCACCCAAAACCATCCTCTTCACTCACTATATACTACCTCTCCCTATTCCATGATCTATGCATGATGTCATATCCCAAATAACCACTCCTTGTACCATTATAAGTCATACATATTATCCAAGTGTCTGACTTAGTACACGAATAATGGGTATTTGTAACAAATTCTAGAAGAAAATCTCTAAATTACCCTATTTTCCGACATGCAAAGCACTCCTTTGGAGGTTTTTCACATCGAGTTTTTATGTGGCCATGATTACCACACTGGAAGAATACATTTGATGATCAACTACACAATATCCTTCACAATCTCTGACCTGAATTCTCTACTCAATCTCCACAAGTCCTCCCTTATAACTACAATGATCACCTCTTCCTATCTCATCTAACACTGTTTACGAACATTGTAAATTATTATCCATCATGATCCCCTTGGATATAAATGAAAAATACACTTCATTTGTGAACAAGGTCAACCTGAAGATGTTCACATGTACCGTGATGGAATGACAAAAACAATATTCGAATCCATCTCACCTTGGTGATATCATATCATTCCATTGAAGTTGAAAAACACAATAGGTTCATGAAACTACTTTAATATTCCATGAATGATGTGTCTCTACGGTGAATGTTCCTAAAATCATAAGCATGATCTTCCATCAAATTATCAGAGAATAAGTCCTCAAAGAATCTAGTCACAATATCATTCCAGGTCAGTCTCTCATCTATTCAAACATGTACCCATACAAACCACCAACACATATTTGGTCCCATAATCATAAAACTATCCAACTTCGCCATTCACCATGGGGGTTCTCAGTGTGGTTGAAAATTTTCTTCATAACTAATTCCATAACTTAACTACCTATTGTCCACTATCACCCTTAAACAAAGGGGGTTCTCTAACAAAAACTATCACGTCAAATATTCCATGGATGGGTAAGTTCCATGAGCATCCCAGTCAATGTTTTCAATGAACCACACAAATATTTCCCTAATATTCTCATCTAGAAATCGATCAAAATATACTACCCACTATGACTATCTCTCCTACCTCCAATCCTCTTCTATTGTCTAATGGTCATAATCTCCCTTAAAGACCTCATCTAGTGCACATCCTAGTTTTTCTACATCTCCTCTATCCCGAATTGCCACCATATTTTTTCTACGTCGCATCAAAATAGGAAAAAAATACAATATCAATAAAAATAAAAATAAAAATATCACAAATACCACATATAGAGAATTTTGTAATTGACATTCCATGTCACCACCCTTATACTTATCTAATGAACCTATATCAAACATTATTTTTCCTCATGGACCTGGACTACACATAAGAGAGTCAGAAATAAAATACACAATAAATTCATACGACCACACAATAATCAAAAAAATAACCACATGTATAGGTTGACTGAGTATAATTCCATGAAAAACGTATGATGGAAAAAATTGTTCATCTTTTTGTTGACACTTTAAATATCCCAACCCGTTATTTTATTCATAAATACCGAAATTGGTTATAGGAACCACATACACTATACACATATATGATCACATATCAAATACACCAGGAACCATATGCATGGAATGACTAAGTATAATTCCCCACAGAGCCTATACATAAAAACACTTTTTATAATGTTTTTTTCATATTAAACAGATCACCAATTTTATTTATTCAATGTTAAAAGAAATAACCACAAGAACACACAACTTTTAGGTCATCCTATGTTCCTATAAGGAATCATAAATTCTACCCACATTCATATTAGTAAAAGAGTCTAGAAAACTAGTAATAACAAATAAAACATCATATGAATAAAATAACGCAACAATAACCATGAAAACTAGAACACTAATACAATTTTCCATAGTAAAATGGTCTTTGGATGATGATTGTATCAGTTAGACACACAAAACAAAATTTTTCCCATGTTATGAAACTTTTTTTATTCTCTATTCTACCATATCCCAAATAATATACCATTTAAAAAACCCAACATTAAAACCATTTAGAAAATCACCATGAATTGTTACCATATTGTATCCAACCATCCTATGATACAACTATCTAAGGCCCCAACCAGGGTTACACTAAGCATATTACCTATACCATTTCACCAAACTACCATAGGTGAACCACCATATATTTCAAATAATACTGACTAGATTTGTGGGTATTATCTATGATAGTGGGGACATTATACCCTTTGGTGATATTAATTGTAACTGTAACAAAAACAATATTAAATAATAATTCAACCAAAATCAACTAATGAAATATAAAACAACAAAAATAAAGATAAACACTACACCTTATACACATACCAAATTATATGTATATACATATATATATTTCTTTCTAGTAATAAAAATACATTAATGATTTATCATGGGTTGATTTTATATAAATATAATAAAAATATAAAAATATTTTGAGCTCGACATAGAAGAACCACATTGTCCATTCCATCCATCCTATACACATTTAGAATATCCCATAATACTAAGGTCCATACCATGAGATTGATTGATTTCATATACCCAATGCTATAAATTATTCACTCATCGTGAGGGGCTTGTGCATGTTGCGAGTAAGAAGTTATAATGACACCACCAACATGTACATATGTTACATCATTACACATACCAATTTATGAAAAACATAAATAAATAGAAACTAACCACACATAACCTTTCCCACTTTTCTTATACCCAACATCTATACAAGATCTTTTACCATATGCAGTAATTATCATGGAGGAATGATGCATCCATGATCAATCATGCCAGAAGGATCCTCAGCCTCATATCCTTTTCTAAGACATAAAAAACCACAATTGAACCATTACAACAACAAAACATGATATTACATGTAAGAGTTTCCTTGAAAACCCATTGAGTTTATATTATTTTCCTATAAAACTCTATTATCATATCACAAGACCAGGCCGCATCCACATAATAGATAATTATTGGCATTTCAGCCCAATGTTTTAAGGCACTGTGAAACCTAACATTTCATAACCCCGAACAAGGCATATCATAATAATGGTAAAAAACAACAATATGATGGTATCATACACAATTTACCAAGGATTTATATAGTGATCACCTATTTCATACATATAGTAATCACCATACCTTATTCTATTAAATCTAATGTGCCCTCCACCCACATGAAGTGGTCAACACCACCTCACTGGGCATGTATGCTATGTGTAGACAACGCCAATAGCACTTTTTGACGACCTTGATGAGTAAAAATCGCCAAAATTACTAAGACACACCTCTCATAAACCTTAATTTCCACAAATAATAGCGAATAACACCACCCAAGGTCACATGTTCAGTGCCCTATGTGTCCTCATTGATCCAACCTAGATATAGGCTAACATTAATAAATCCTCATAATGAGAACATCCTTCCAAGCTACGATGGAACCTAGCATCACACCTTTCATTCCATGCAACACACAATGTATCAAAATAATCCAAATAAAATAAACAAGCCACCCAAGTAATATTATCATGGTGGAGAGGTGAAATAAGATAATGGAATCCATTCTCATATATAACAGATTTATAAATATAATTAAATAACCAGGAGTAAGAAAGATATACAAACAATATCCATATAACCCAATCAAAATAGGGTAAACAAAATGGGTACGAAGATGAAGAAACTAACAAGTATCCATGTGACCTATTTTGATCTATATACCATCTCAAACCGAAGGAAATGAAAATTGGAGAATCCATCATTCTACAAGATTCACTTCCCTTTAAAATAATCCTTCATTATAATATCTAAAACCAAAAAAAAGAAAACGTTAGGGTTTGAGAACATAACCCTGTATTATACAACCATATAGTATATATATGGTATAATATCAAGAATTTCACAATTTCATATTTTAAAAAATAATAGTTATTCAATCATTTCCAAAAATACAAACCCATTTTTAAATAGTTTTCCTTTTTTTCATAACATCCATTCATATTCACAAATCCAAGAATATAAAAAAGAATAATTGGTAAATTAAGGAATCATATTCACACACAATAAGTTAATCAAGTACACATTAATCTATGATATAACCCGTCTTGCAATGACACGAGATATAACCTCATGTGGAAACCAATAAAAAATCCTTGATAAAATCAATTATGTGATAAATAAAAAAAATTAAAAAGAAAAATTAATTTTTCCCTAGACTATGAGAATACATAGTAGAAACAAAATATCCTAAACGAGGTATACATTGGTACCAACCAATATCGAGTCCTTAAACAGTCTATTGATACCCCTAATGTTAACCCAAGCAGTGCAACAAACAAAAAATCACCTCTGTACCTTTTCCAATTAATCAAAGGATCCCAATGTGAAATATTGAAAAACAATTTCAAAATCATGACACAATTATTAAAACATTTTTAATTCAAATAACATCTTCATTAGTTTTTGAAATCCCATTTTGGAATCAAGACCACCATTCAAGCATTTAATCAATAACATAGTGTGATAAAAAATATATTAAAAGAAATAACGTTTTTAAAAACATGATTATTTTGATCAAATTATTTGAAATGAATAATAATTTTAAATAAATGAATAATCAAATAGAATTTTTCATGATTGATTTTTCAATTAATAGAATTATCCCATTATATGAGTTAATATACTTAAAAATGGAGGTAGAACCAATCAACTATGAAAAAGGATACCAAGGAAGAATAAATAGGAACCTCTTGACTTCATATCAATTTTAAAAAAATTAAATCCTCCCTAAAAAATGTAACATCCCAGATCTGAAAGCCACACAACTGGTGCCCCGAACCAGATTGGTCACATGACCAAAAGCACATTTCCCTAACTTCCAGAGGCAGCTGACTAGCAGCGAGACCCCGGGTATGATAGTGGGGAAACTATTCCCTCAATTTTCAAAGTGTAGCACAGAGGAAAAAAATAATATACAACAGCAGACGAAGTAAACAATATACAACTAAAATGGACAAATATAGTACATGAGAACCAGCTGTCACATATACTAAGATGCAGCATGTCACTGATTCTATGAAGAAGTCATAAGAGGATACACTGCAATACAATACAATAAAACTCAATGTACAAGGTAGAACAAAAAACAATGAAGTGTAAATAGAATGCAGCTGCATTGCAAGACTAAGAACCATCCCATTCCCTCCTACTCCTCGGTTACAATAATGTAACTGTATAGGTACCCATTCCCCTATCGACATTTACAGAAATATATTCTATTTGGGCCAAAGTCATGACCCAAATATGGTGTGAGAAATAAATCCCAATAGGCACCCACCAAAGGCCTCTTCCCAACTTTCACTGAAAATGTGCAACAACTGTGTGCAAAGGTAAATTAAATAAAATAAGCAGTACTCAAAAGTAACATACATTACCAGTTATATTTCCATTTTTTAATATTCATTTATCCATTCCAAGCATGTGCTTTAACATGACATGTATAACATACAAAAATTACCAGGGTGAATATTAATGATAAAACTGCCGTCAGATTTACAATCCTTACACACATGTAATCAAAATAGAAACCCTCATGTTTCTACCCACATGAAAAACAAATATTTCCCAATGGCGAATGAGGTGTCGACCATAGGCACAAAAACTAAAATCCATGGGAATAGAAACTGCTTCCCACAGGCAAGAGAATGGTTTCCCACAAGCTAAATGAACACTGCCCTCAGGCTATACAAGTAACCTGGACGAGCCGAACACATATGTAAGAAATTATATACAATTCATTTCAATGCAATTCAAGTCATTCTAAAATTCACGGTATACCAACAGTTATTCTGGATAAACCACTAAACATTGGAACACACACCAAGGAGGTCCTAGATCAAAGCAGTAATACCCGAAAACAGTTTTATCTTATCAAAAGACAATCTATGCAATTCAAGATAACTTTCAGTAAATGAAATAGCCATATTACACCCTAAACATGGGTTTGTAGCACAATGGTACACAAATTCAGTCAACAGATGATAATGAACACCTGACCACCTACCTCGATCGTCTCTGATTGGTATACATGATCAAAGCCTCCCGAATCATCCAAGAATGACGTAGATCTGGGATAAATGTTCACTCATTCAAACTCAAATAGCATTACATCAAGAAATAATTAGTTTCAAACACAAAAGGAGAGGGAATAACTAACCCTTGTGGTTCAATCGAGGCCGTCAGAGAAGGATACATATTCCCGGTGTGCGGTTGGTGGATCTCTGAAGCTCTAGCCTCCTCTCCCGACTCCAAAACGAACTCAAAGCCTCCTCTTCCGAAAGAGGGGGCTACATCTCACTTTAAGAGAAAAAATAACACATTGTGTAATATCAAGTAAACGGTGTGTACTTTACATTTTTAACTTTTCATCTGGTGGCTTCTTTCCACCGTGAAACTTTTCATTAGTAGACATGGGTACAAGACATGTATTCCTAAATACACTGAGTGTACTGTCGCTCAGATAGAAGCTGCCTCTGCCACCTTATTATATATATGCCGACAAATTACATGACATATAAATACCTAGTACATGGTGTGTATTTGGTTTTTACACACTTAATCACCGACAGGCCTATACGCCCTGTGTACTCATCCTACAAGGGAAAAGTACCAGGTGTGTGTAAAAGTACACGACATATACCAATAAAATTTTGTATTTTTCCCCATTTTCCTTATTTTCTCAAAAACACACAAGGAAAAAAGTTATGAAGAAACTCGTACATCAATAATAAGAACTGGGTTCTTACAATAATCCCCCGATAATGCAATTCGTCTCTGAATTTCCCTTCCAATGGCGACGAAGATAAAGCTGTGAACAACTATGGCCACTGAGAATGTATGTTGGTCTCCCTCTTTCAAGTTTCGTCCTGCACTCGTCCATGCTTCCATGCACCTAAATGAGAGGAACTGACAGACCTTAGAGAACCTATGTGATCCTATCAACAATATGAGTCAGATGCTTCTAAAAGGATGCATCGACCCGAAGCTTAACCTCCTCGGGCTGAATGACGTGAGATGGTTCTATGTGATAATTGTGCAGCTTTGATACATGGAAGAAGTCATGCATGGCCTGGTATGTCTATGGTAACTGAAACCAGTAGGAAACTGACCTGACTCTCTACATTATCTCAAGTTCCCCCACATTCCTCGGTGATTGTTTACCCTGTTTGCTGATCCGCATATGTCCCAACCTCGGCGAAACGCGTAAGAAAACCTGATCTGTGACGATGAACTCCAAGGGTCGTCTACGGTGATCAGCATATAATTTATGAATATATTGTGATGTATCCATCGAATTCTGAATCAATTGGACCATCTCAAAAGTCTCCTGCATGAGACGTGGTCCCAATAAACCTTCCTCACCTTCCTCTAACCAGCACAAGGGTGATATACATGGCCTACCATATAAATCTTTATAAGGTGTCATCTCAATACTTGCATGAAAACTATTATTGTAGGAAAACTCAACCAGGGGTATATGCTTCTCACAAAAGACCTCAATGTCTATAGAGAATGCACACAACATGTCCTCTAGCACTTGTATCGTACGCTCTGACTGACCATCAATATAAGGGTGGTATTTTTTTCTCAGAAACACCTATGTACCCAGTGCCCTCTGAAAACATTGCCAAAAATGAGATGTAATGTGGGGGTCCGAATAAGAACCGATATAACAGGGGATCCCATTAAGACATGCTACCTCTCCGATATACAACATTTTGATCTTTTCAACACTGATGGTCTCCTTGATCGACAAAAAGTGAGATTCCTTCGTATCTATGTCCACAACAACCCACACAACATCACTACCTTGAGGTGACCTTGGCAACCCAATCACGAAGTCCATCACGACCACATCCAAATTCCACTCCAGAATGGGTACCTTTTGTAATAGTCTGGTTGGTGTCTAATACTCTGCCATAACCTACGGATAGGTGGAAAACCTTGTAACAAAACCTCTTACCTCTCCCATCATACCTGGCCACAAATACTGACATCTTAAGACAAGGTACATTTTGGTATCTCTGAGATACACTGCCCAAGATGAAGTATGAAACTCCCACATAAAATCCTCGCGTATATCCCCTGGAACCCACACTCGTCCATGGAAACGCAGAACCTCTTCATCGAATATCGTCAATATAGGAGGAGGGTCCTCACTTTCCACCATCTCCCATAGAACTAGGCCATCAGAATCTGATAGTTGTCTCATCCCCACTCTCTCTATGAGGGTAGAAGTCACATCTTAAGAAGAAACATAGTTTTTCCCCTGAATATCATGCACCTCCAAATGCATCTATGAGAACAAATCCATAAGATTCCACTAACTATTGGCATCCTGCACTGCTTGTGCCCGAGTCATCCTACTCATTACATTAGCTGTTGAATTACCATTACTAGGTGTATATGCAAGCTCAATGTCGAAGTACTGAAGGTATTCAACACACCTTCTCTATCTCAAATTCATGTCACATTGGGTAAAGATGTATTTCAGAATTTTGAGGTTGGTGAAAACCACAATATACTCTCCCAAGGGATAATGTCTCCTACAGTGCAATGCATGAACAACTAAAACCAACATGATATCATGCATCAGGTAATTCCTCTCCAGAGGCCTCAACCTCCAAGACCCATACAAAACAACTCGATCGCCCTACATCAACACTTCTCAGAGCCTAATACCTAATGCATCATAGTAAACTATAAAGATCATCCTTTGCTTTGGATGTATCCGAATTGGTGCTGATGTCAACCATCCATTCAACTCCTGAAATGCTATATCTCCAACTTCTAACAAAATGAACATCACACCCTTCTATGTAAAACTCGTCAACAATGCTTCTATGAAGAATATATCCTATATAAATAGCTTGTAGTAACCATCCATCCCCATGAAACTCGGTATCACAAACACGTTCTTAGGATGATCCTATGAAAATACTTCTCTCTATTTCTCTAGGTTGACTGAAACTCCTACCTATGATATAATGTGACCCAGGAAGTGATTTTAGTCCATCTAGAAGTGGCACTTTGAGAGCATAGCATATAGATGATGCTCTCTCATTTTACTCAGTATGATCTCAAGATGGGTGGCATGGTCGTGTCGAGTGTGGGAGTACACCAATATATCATCCATGAAAACTACCAAAAAGGAATCAAGATAAGTATGGAACACATAATTAATCAGAGCCATGAAAACTTTTGGCGCATTCGTGAGTCCGAATGGCATAACCAAGTACTCGTATAGATAATATCTACTATGAAAAGATATAAGCGGTATGTCTGATATTCTAATGTGTAAATGATGATATATGGATCTCAATTCAATCTTCGAGAACACTCGTGAACCTAAAAGTTGATCAAAAATATCATCAATCCTCTGTATAGGATATCGGTTCTTAACCGTCAGCTAGTTCAGTATCCGATAGTCTACCTAGAGTTTGATGGTACCGTCAGCCTTCTTCGCAAAAAGGATTAGTGAAACCCAAAGAGAAGTACTGGTTCAGGTAAAAACCTTTGTCTGCAACTCCAGTAACTACCTCTTGATCTCCTGCAACTCAGGTGTGGCCATCCTATAAGTTGGAATGGATACCGGTTCCACTCCAGGAGCAAGCTCAATAGAGAAATCTACCTCAGGCTCTAGAGTATGGCCTGGAAATTCATCCGATAAGACAACCTAGAAATGATCAACCACTACAGGGAAATCTATTTAACAAGTTTCCTGATCATCCATATATAAGCTCCTAATCTGGGTTGTCACTCCACCTCTCCCACGATACTCCGGTCCAGCTCGGCATGCCAGGACATCCCATTTTCCATTGTGTAGAAACACTCCACCCTCTGGTGACGTCAATCTCACCCTACGACTATAGAAATCCACAAAGGCTCGGAATGATACCAAACTATCCATTCTGAGAATGATATCATATCTCGTCATCCCTAAGAGACAGAGGTCCCATAGAATGTGACACCCACCAACCTCTAGGGGGCACTCCCTACACTGACGGACACTAGCCGTTCTAGTTCCCAACAAAGTCTCTAGCTTCATAACATCAGAAGAAGATGAAAAACATATCCCAAGGCTCTCCACAACCAGAACATATATAAATCTATGTCTAACACCCATATCAAAAAAGAACTAAAGATAAAACAGAAGCAACTAGAATAGTACCTCTGACGGTAGAAGGTCTGGGATCCTGCTCATATTGGATATGTTGTACTACATATGCCTGCCCAGTTCCGCGGCCCTATGACACAACATGGCTACCATGAGATTTCCCGCCCTGCTACCTCTGAGATCCCAGTGTCTAGATAGCATGGCCACAACCACCATCGTCGCCTGGACACCACGACGTATTCCAATTTCCCTACTAGTAAGAAGCTGTTGGTCCTGCTCCACCATGAAGAGTCTGCACAAAACCCCTCTCACTAGCCATAGGTGGAAATGCCCTGAAAAAACATTGGAGATGACCCATCTTGCCACATGCTCGGTACTCCACTATGTCATCTGAACTCTGCAGTGTGTTGTGCCCCTCCTTACCACACTAGTAGCACATGACATGGTCACCCGAAGACTTATTCTGGATAGTACTGCAACCGTGAGAGAAGTCAATCTACCTCTTCCTCTTACTATTAGAAATAGTACCAGAAACAGGTGTCAAACCACCCTGTCCCACACCACTTGCTTCCCATAGGATCCGCTCAGAAATCAGTTCCTGGTTACAATTCCATGCATTGAAGGAATCCTGAAAACTTTTACTAGCACTAGGATGTCACACCGGAGACCATCCTCAATGTGTCTATCCTTCAATGCCTCATCACCCACCAGAACTGGTGAAAAACGATGAATCTCGGTGAAGAAAGTAGAATAATCCATCACTAACATGGTTCCCTACTGTGGATTTATGAACTATCGAGCTCAATCATCCCTCAGTGTCTCTCTGGGATGATGATGTCATAGAAGGCTGCCTAAAAATATTCTAATGACATTTCTCAGTGATGCTCAAACTGGATGGTAACATCCCATGACCTTTTGACAGAATCACGTAGAATGTAAGTAGTGAGCTTGACCCTCCTCCCGGGACGTGTCTCTAGATGCTCGAATATTGTCTGTATCAAATCCATCCATACGTCGTAGCCTGCGGTCTTCCATCCCCTAAAAATGTAGGAAGAAGCTGCTGCTGGAATATATGTGCCAACTCTGCAATAGATTTGGTGGCCTGTAGTTCTCCCTAGATGGTCTGCATGAACCGTATGAAGCCTTCACCGAACTGCGCATCCACGCCCATGTCATGTATAACGGCTGGAGACACATCTGGCACCGCAGGAGGTCCCATTGGTAGCCCATGGCCGACCACATTTGGAGTAAAATCGTCACCTCTCTCTTGGCAAACAGCAGGTTGTCATCTTTGTTGCATTAATCTACAAGGTCAAACCCACACCTTAGATTAAGATTTTCAATGAATGGAAATTAGGGTTCCAAAATGGGAACAAAAGGAAAAAAGCATTCAAGATTGACAAAACATGACTACATGATGTGTATAAATACTACACGACGTGTTCTCACAGGCCATCCACATGGGCGTGTACTCCAGCTAAAACTGGTCGTGTAACACCCCAAACACATGACATGTCTTCTGAATAGACGGTGTGTACATGAATCCTTATTCCCTACCCGATTCCTTCTACATGGAAAGGCCACATGACCCCCTTAAAAAAACTACATGGTGTGTCCCAAGGGCACAAAACACATACATAGAATGATAACATCGACATGTGTTATTAGTTTCATGGTCGGGTTCCTGGGACAGATTATAGGGCATGTTCAATGTCTACATGGCGTGTATGTATGAATGTTCTCCTGTCCATGTTGTTAGTTACACAGGCAGACACCGGGTCAACACAACACATCGTGTACAACCAGTACAAATCGTGTTCCCCTCAAAACAACCATATCATGTGTCTCTTCCCACACAGCATATGACACGGTAATAGACTACACGGATTGTACTTAGGGTATATGGCCTATAATTAAATATTTCCCTTTGTTCCTGAATAGAAGAACACACGGTGTGTGTCTAAGGAAATACACGGTGTGTATCCTGTGTTTTATGGAATGTAAGCCTCAAAAACTACTTCGGAACCCAGAAAAAAAACATCAAACTACCACTAGGTGACATATTCAGATCCATCAGGACCCATACTACTTGCTAATTAAATCTTGGCATCCTATAAATGTTATTACAAAGTAAACTCGTCATTTATCCACCAAATTCTGGTTATTGAGGGCCCATACTACCCAAAAACAAAATTATCGCGTTTATCCTCTCATCAACCACTCACAACAATACCCTATCAAATAGATGGTATTTATCAAATTATCTATCACAACAACATGATTTTATAGAACAACAACTATCACAACAACATCCAATTACTAATACACCTACATGGCATGGAAAGGATGCATGACATGTGATTTCAAGTATGTGCTTAATGATGCATGAGTTGGAATACCCTCATCTAATCGATTTGCAACTAAATTGAACCCATGTATAAAATATAAAAAACAAAGTCACTAGGGCGTCACCCAATGGTGAAAATCAATTCATATGTCAAATTTGAAAAATTAGAAAAATTACAAACATTATGCCAAAGAAAATAATCTCCTCTAATACAACTTTGTATCATCCCAGATCCGAAAGCGACACAACAGGTGCCCTGAACCCTATTGGTAACATGACCTCCAGCGCATTTCCACAAATGGTAGAGGATCCTAACTATAAACGAGGGACCAGGTCTGATAGTGGGGAAACTATGCCCTCATTTTTCAAATTTTAGTGTTGCAGAAAAAAATTAACATACAACATCCAAAGTAGTAAACAATATACAACTGAAATGCACAACTGTAGTACTGGAGAACCAACATTTACATATACTAAGATGCAACATTTCACTAATTCTATGAAGCATCCCGAATATAATACACTACAATACAATAAAATACCACTCAATTTACAAGGTACAACCAAACAAAACAATGCATAGTAAACAGAACGCAACGACATCACAATCCTAAGCTCAGTCACATGCTCTCATACTCCTCAGATACAATCATGTACCTGTATAGGGACTCTTTCACCTGTCGACACCTACATAAATATATTCTCTTTGGGTCAAATACATGACACATACATGTTGCGATAAATAAATCATAGTAGGCACCCACCAAAGGCCCTTGCACAACTATCAGTGAAAATGTGCAATAATTGAGTGGAAAAGTAAAAGCAATAAACTGAGAATTACTAAAATGTATCAAACTATGACAGTTATATTTCCATTTTGTTATATTCATTTATCCATGCCAAGCCTGTGCATTACCTTGACAAATGTAAAATAAGAAAATAACCATGGTGAATATACATGATAACACTGTCCTCATACATACAATACTTACCCTCAGGTAATTAGAATCAAAACCCACAGGTATCATCCCACATATATAACAAATATTTCCCATAGGTGAATGAGGTGTCGCCCACAGGTATAGAAACTAATACCCACATTCACATAAACTACTACCCATGGGCACATAAACTACTTCCCACAGGAATGAGAAAGGTTTCTTGTAGGCTAAACGAACACTGCCCTCTGGCTATACAAGTAACCGGGCCAAGACCAACACACATGAAAGAAATTATATAATATTCCACTCAAGGAAATTCAAATCATTAAAAAATTAACTACATAACCACATGTATTCTTGCCAAAAGGCTAAATAGAAGAACACAACCCTAGGGTGGTCCTGAATCCTAGCAATGATCCCAAACAGTAGTTTTGTCTTATCAAAAGTTTATCTATTCAATTCTAGGTAACTTTCAGCAATGGCCCCAACCATAAAACACCCCAAACATGTGTTCGTAGCTCAAAAATTCACATATTTATATCAACATGTGAAAATAAACAGAAGAAAACCTACCTCGATCATCTTTGATTGGTATACGTGAACGATACCTCCTGAATCTTCCATGAATGGTGTAGATCTTGGATTAATGCTCATTAATTGAAACTCAAATAAATTTACCTTGGAAAAGAATTGGTATGAAACAAATAACGATTGGGAATAACTAACATGTGCGGTTCAATCGAGACCGTAAGAGAATGATTCAGATTCTCGGTGTGCAATAGGGAGATCTCTGAAGCTCTAACCTCATCTCTCGTCTCCAAATTGAACTCAAGGCCTACTCTACCAAAAGAGGGGGCTACTGCACATTTTAAGAGAAAAAAAATACACGTCCTATAATCACACGTACATGGAATGAAAATTTTATTTTTAATTGTTCTTCTGTCAACTTATTTCCACCACGACACAGTTCATCTGTCGACATGAGTACACAGCGTGTATTCCTGAATACACGGTGTGTAGTGTCGCATAGCTGGCAGCTACCTCTGACGCCATACTATTCACATGTCGACTGATTACGCGACGTGTAAATACCTAGTACACAAAATGTAGTCAGTTTTTATACCCTTCATCACTGACAAGACTACATGACCAATTTACAAATCCCACACAGACAAGGTACATGGCTTGTGGAAAAGTAAATGGCTTGTACCCATAAAATTTGTGATTTTCCCCCATTTTTCCTTATTTTCTAAAAAACAATTAAGGAAAAAGGAAAACAAGAAAATCATACCTCAAGAATAAGAAACATTATTCTTACAAAAAACATTATATATTACATAACATCCTAATTGGTTTCTAACAAAATGAGAGGATAAGGGAGCTAGCATAGATCTACAATGAAGAGGGAAAACCAGATCAAAAAATTATACATACCTCAAGGTGATGTATAAAAAAATATGTATTAACAACAAGACTCAAGGTGAGATACCATAAAATAATTTGGGAGGATTTAGGATGAGAAAAATGGTATTAGAGTGTTATAAGGCATTTAAATGACAATGTGAATAGGGTAAAATCCAATTTTTAACAGTTTGAAGGAATATTGCACGATTTTTAATAGTACGCTAGACAGTTAAAATAATTATGAACCTTAACTATGTGCCTTGATTATAAATTATGGATTGGTTCATGGTTTGGATACATTATTAGTTTAACTATGCACCAACCATGAAAACCCCTCTATATAAAGCGTGGACAATTTTCATAAGAGGATACACAGTTTCTTTAACCATGCTCAAATGGTGAAAAACTATTCTATCCAGTCATAGTTCTATAATACATTATTATCATTCAGTTAAAATGATAATTTATCTAAACCATTAACCTAACCCCTTACCCCCTCAAAACCTTTTTTTATCCTTTAACCCCTCAAATCTTATGGGACCCCAAATAAAAATCGGGGCTCGACTAAGGAATTCATGTGACCCATAGGGCATCCTAATTATACCGACCAAAAGTGCATTCAATCCTCATAAATTCATCATGTTTTTTGACCTAAAAAAAGAGATGAACATTAATACCAAGTCAATGATTAACTATCCCACATATAATTTCTATCCCATTAACACTACCATAGTACCTGAAACAAAGGTAATCATTTTAAAGAACAATATCGTATCCTGGTGATCCTTAATCTGGAATAGTAACTCAAATATAATGTTATTGGGATACAAAAAAACATTCTCCCATAATATCACATGGAATCTATTTGGCTGATACATTCTTATCATTGTAATATGAAACACACCATTGGTTAAAGTTAATCAAAATCATAAATCCAATGGATATTCCACTTTTTCTTATCACTAAATAATATAAAAGTGGCCAAGAAACCTTATTGTTAACTTGTCCATCTTATCCAATGTGTATATCTGATGAATGGTGAAACTCTAAGAAAAATGCTACCACAAAAAATCAAACACTATCTATTGACGAAGACAAACTGCATAAGATTTATGATGGATTTACGGAGTGAAAAAAATCTTTTGTATCAATGGTACCGTTTCTATCTTCCTACGAATGAGTCTTATCCCAAAAAAGGTCTACACTCCCATATATGACTATCACAAGGGAGATATAAATTTCCTCCAACAAAATTATTCATAGGGAACCACCTTTATCAAATCATGATAACTATTGTTGTAGGACAATATTACTAGTGGTTACTGATTTTCCTAAGATCTACCCAAATCAAGCATGCAATCCCAATGCATATCCTCAAGAACCTAGATATGAATATCTTTATTTCTATCCATCTATGGATTATATGTTGCTATCAATTTATAATGGAAACCCATCACCTCTTTCAAACATTCTCAAATCCTCAATGTGAATATTATGGCAATATTAGAAATAACCACTGAGGGAACAATATGAAGTCCAAAACTCTCACAAACATACATGTCCTCAAGATATTCCACTTCTATCATATCAATAATAGGAATGAAATGCATGTATTAAATATGTTGATCAATGATCACAAAAATCACATCCTTAAGCTAAGGTTCCATGGAAAACCAATGGTGAAGTCCATGGAAATGTCATCCCACTTCTATAATGGAATATGAAATTGTTGTAGAAAACCAGCATGTTTTTTGTGTTTTGGATTAATTTGATAACCATTTAGACACCGTTAAATAAAATATGCCATCAACTGTCACATTCCCAAACACCAATAATGATTTCTGAAGTTGTGATACATATTTGTATCACCAAGGTGTTTGGACCTACATGATCAACATACATTTTCCATCAACTCCTTCCATAGAAAAACTAGAACATTAATTCCACTAAAAAACTAAATAGATCCACTGGTCGGCTGATACCACTCACCCAAGGTCTCCACACCACAATATATTTCATACAAGTATTGGAAAATAGTTTTTATTCAATTGATCAATCCAACCTCAATCCTCAAAAGATGATTCATCTTTCATTAATTCCAAAAACAATTGTCCACAGATCTCATCCACTACCAATATTATCTCAGCAAAAAAACTTATCAATAAATTTTCCTAAAATGATTTCTTCATAGACTGTGTTAGTAATTTTACAGTCAACAAATCAACAAACGGGTTCCCTGTTATGGGAGTGCATGCAATTTCAAAATCAATGGTCTAATGATATTCAACCCTACATCTCTACCGTGAGGTAATTTACCTATAAGTAAATTTATATTTAATGCTCTTCGGACCAGAATAGATTATAAATTTCTCACCAAATTTATAGTGACACCATTTATTTACTGCATGCATAACTACTGCTAACGGAAGAGCATGACTAGGGTAGTTCATCGCCTTAGGTTGTAACTGGCGAGAGCCATAGGCCACTACATGTGTCCACAACATCATGAAACATCCTAAACACATTCCAAAATTATCACAAATAACATCATAACATGACCACAGTTCCAAAAGAATAAAAAGTTGCGTTTAAGTAATTCTCACCATCATCATCTGAAGTTCTGTATATGGGTTTTCATTCAAATGAAAATTTACACCATTACGACTTAATGATCTCATCAAATATGTGAGATTAGAGAAATACTAAAAAAAATAATCTATAGTAACAAACCAAAACCAAGAATATTTGTTTCTCAAATAGTTTTATGGGATAATACTAGTACACATATTCTAGAATCCTTTTCTGATACACAGAGATTCAACTCAAATATATTATATTCCTCAAAAATTTCACTTCTTGGATCCAAAACTGAAATTAGGTAATCATACCATATTGAAAATGTTCTATCATGGATTTAAGAATGATATCCAAATGGACCATATACTCCTCCTCTATCATCATGTAGACCAAAATTTCATACATGAAAACTATAACAAAATACACCAAGTTTTGATGAAATATTCAATTAATCAAATCCATAAATGTAACATAAGAACTTCTGAGAACGAATTGAATAAACCAAAACACAGAATTCCCATATATGCTCTATATTGTTGTCTTAGGTATATACACTTCTCAAAAAATCAACTAGTGGTACATTGAGCGGAGGTGACCATTTGAAAACCAACTATCCGCTCTAATATTTTCAAAGTGATATTAATCCTAGGAAAACAATAGTTATTAACAACCACATGATTCAACTTTATATAATAAAAAAAGTCTAATACTTCTATCTATTTTCATAGAAAAGAGTATTGGTGAAGACCATTGTGAAATTCTTGGAAAAATAAATCCATAAGCCTCTAGATCATGAAGATAAAATTTAGATTCTACCGACATAAAAGGATATAATCTATAATATGACGTAGAAATGGGAATCATACTAGGGATTAGGTCAATAGTAAACATACCCTTCTCAATAGAGGTAAACAACAAAAATCATCCAAAAAATAACCCAGGGTTTACAGAAACCACTATTAGAATTGGAAAAAATAAAAAAGGTTCAATGAAATCAAGGATCTTCTCTAACAACTGGAACTAGATTTCGACATCATAAGTAACAACATTCCCCTTCATTCATAATCTAGAGTCCCACCCACCCTAAAAAACATGAATGACCACTTCGAAAGAAAAAAAATCAACCCGAAGATGATAAAAGTGTATATAATATTTAGTGATGATCATCTAATCCATTCCAAGTATCTGGTTAAATATTTCATGATTGATCACTAAGAAGTCTCATTCCACATAAATGTCAGTTATCACCACCACGACACAAGAGACACTAGAAATAATGTTCAGATCTCTTTCTCAAAGGCATGGAACGATACAAAAAGCATGGTATACATTCTGAATGTAATCCCAAAATATTAAATAATTTTTATGATATAAAATACTGAGTAGAATCCATATAAAAAAATCAAGAACCATCCATGATTAAATAAATACAATTCGTCTATGAATAGATTATTTTTTTGCTTCAGATTCCTCTAGTGAATACTAAATTGTATAAATCCATATAGTATTAGCCACATTAATATCCCATGTAGCCTAGGTATTGAAGTGCATTGTGTTGCATTTATTGTCAATGAGGCATGAAGTTGTCTTGGAATGAATGGAAGTCAAGGAATGTCAAGATGTGAATGAAAAAGGTTGTGATGGTGTTGGTGATGAATGGAGAATGGCCATGGTACTAAGATGCATGTCACTTAGGAGATTCACTAAGTGACATGGGAGATGATGGTTGAAACATTCTCCATGGACATCAGACGATTGTGAAGCTGATCTTTAAGTTCAAAGAACTTGTATCCTGATGATACAAAGTCACAACATTGATTGAAGACCATGCATTGTCTTCACAATGCATGAGGAGTTGAAAGGAGTTCCATCCACAACTACTAAGTGGATGATGTGCATTAACGAAGTCCATGTACTAACTCTTAGTGCATGTGAATCAGATGATGTTCCAATTGATCTCTGATTAGATCAATGAAGAATGTTGAAGACCATGTGCGATTCATGAGATTCAGTTGAAGAAGTCCCTCCTAAGTATTGAACACATATGGAAGAGGAGATGAAGAAGATTAAGAAGAAACCTTTTGAATTCCATATACTAAGTGAAGATTATATGTTGAGGAGGATTGAGGAATTCTTAAGAAGTAGAGAAGGGAAGAAATGGAGAAGAATAATGAAAGGGCTTGGTTTGGAAATTTTTATATGGAGTACTTTGTTTTTATACAAAGGATTCATTCATGCCTTTGCCAAAAAATTGGGCAGCCAAGGCACCTTGGGGGTTCAACCCCAAGGCATGGGCACTAGGGCACCACGCCCGGGGGAACCCGTGGGGCGAGCCAGGGCGGCAGGGCGCACCCGCAGGACACCGCACGGGCGCCTGGGGCACGCCCGAAGGAGCGCGCGGTAGGGGCGCAGGAGCGCGCCCCCGAGAGTGTCAGTGTGCATAGTGGGCGCAAGGAGCGCGCCCGCAGGAGCAGAGATTGGGCGCAGAGCGCGCCCGCAGGGAGAACTCGGTGCGGGGCGGCACCGAGAGGGGAGGAGATTCAACTGAGCATATGGCGGCAGCGCTTATTTGATAAACCGCGGAAAATCCGCGGAACGTTTCGATGTGGGACGCGGAAAATTTCCCGGGAGCGAATCTGAGCCGCTCGATTGATCGCATGCTTGATCTGCGCCGCACAACTGATCCGCAGTGAGGCAACCAGATCGCGGCCGCCCGATGTATCTCCATCGCTTGATCTGACGGTCGTGGCTCGTCTTCCACCTCGAGCTCGAGCCGAAGCCTCCCGCGAAGCCGCCGCTGAACCAGAGCCTCCCCGAAGACAAAATTCGAGTTCCCGGCCACCATTTTCGAAGCCGAAGGCTCCCTCGTGCTCGTCTGGACACACTGAACTCATGCATGCATTAAACTGTTTCATGCATGCATCGAGAAAGAATTTGGACATCAGCCGAGGCAAACGGAGTTGCCGAGGCCACGAGGAGAGCATGCTGTGCATGCATGAGCCTAAACGAAGGCCGTGCATGCGTTCTAAGTCGCATGCACGTGGAGGAAACCGAAGGAAAAGAAAATGAATCCCGCGTTGAAACAGAGTATAAAAATCAAGATTTGAAGATTTTAAAGATCCGAAGATCCCGGGTGTTTGAAGTTATTATCACGCGGACGATGCGAGGCAGTCTATGCCTAAAAAAATGAGGCCGAGCCCTCTGTGTTGCTTGCTGATCCTTTCTCGAAAATCAGAAGACCCGTGAGTGCCTCTGCCTCGCGAAGAAGAAGCCGCCGCACAAAGTACTTGCGCGGCTGAAGATCTCGGTGCCACCCGAGGCCCGAAAGAGTTCCCTGCGCGCCTATCTTGCGCGACAGGAAGATCCCGATCCACTTGAATTTGCGCGCTCAAGGATTGGCACCCTCACTGCCCGCATACTTGTGCGGCAGGAGGAAGTGCCCGCGGGTGCAGCACTTGCGCGCCCCGCAGTAGGAGGAGCTTGCGCGCTAGAAGGCTTGTGCACCTGTGGAGCCTTGCACCGAGACACCTTGCGCGCCTCCTTTGAAGGACAAAGGAATTCAAGTATGTGCAAGAAGAAGCCAAGAAAGGCCGTAGCCTAGTCTGTGTGCAAGAAGAGAAGGAAGGATGTGGCCGTGTGTGTGCATAAGGAGGAAGACCACACTATTTGTGTGTGTGCAATTCAAGTGAAGGTCGAGACTTTCATGCCTTGTGTGCATAGTGAAGATAAGACCCTATGGTTTTGGTGTGTGCAAGGAGAACCCAAGGCTTGAGCACTTGTGTGTGAAAATTGAAGAACACTTAGTGTGTGCAAAGAAGCAAAGGAGGCCAAGGCCTTGCCTCGTGTGTGTGCCATGTGGAGAAGAAGAACCCGAGGCCATGTGTGTGCACAAAGGACAACACCAAGTGGTGTGTGCCAAGTGAAGTGGAAGACCACACTTTGTGTGTGTGTAAGAATTGAATAATCCATAGTCTTGCTTGTGCATTTGAACAAAGAAGAACACACTTTAAGTGTGTGCATTTGAAGAGGCCGAGGGCTGTGACCTTGTGTGTGCATACCTTGAAGAACAAACTAAAAGAACACTAAAGTGTGTGTGTGCAACAAGAAGAGGAGGAGGCCAACTCATGTGTGTGCTAAAGTGAAACAATTGTGTGCAAATTAAAGAAGTGGCCGAACCTAGGTGTGTGCACTAAAAAGTGTATACACATTAGAAGAAGAAGAAGAAGTTCCACACTAAAGTAAAACACACTTCTAAGTGTGTGAACAATTTGGATATAGTGTGTGAAGTTCAGTGAAGGTGTGTGCTTAAAAGAATTACACCCTTTAAGGGATTATTGCACCTAGAAGAAAGAAGAGGAGAGTGCATGCAGGCATGCATGCACGTGCACACGTGAACAGTGCTAAATTAGTGGTGTGCATCTGAGGAGTCCAAGACTTGAAGATCTTGAAGTGATTTGAGAAGGCCGTGCACTCATTGCATGAAGTTGAATTGAGGTGAGACTGGACCAGACTGAAGTTAAAGATATCAATTGTCTGAGTATTCAGTAGCTGGAGAGAAGCCGGGTCATCCTTAGAAGAAGGTGATAAAGCCCGAGCAAGACGAGAAGACCTGATCATCACAAGTGATCAGAGGTACAGAGCAAGGCCAGCAGCCTTTATCCCAGGCTGCTGAGGATACTTGAAGAACTTAAAGTGGAGAAGAGCTACTCGTGTGACTCGAGGAGCCAAGAGAAGACCCTGTGGGACTCAGGGAGAAGAAGTCTTCAGTGCGATTCTGGAGCAGGCCAGTGGGACTCTGGTAACACTATGGGACGCAGTATAAAGACCCTCCTGTGGGACTCAGGAGAGATACGGTGGGAAGCTGTATCGACCATTGTAATTCTAACAAGTTATAATGGGAGAATCCATGCTGAGAGAGCATGGCAAGGATGTAGGCCTTTGGTGCCGAACCTTGTAAATCCTTGTGTCCTGTGCCTTTTCATTAATGCATTATCCGGGAAAGGTTGAGAGACATAAGAAGAGTGGATCGAGGCCTTAACAAGCCATAGAGGTTTAATTGATAAGGAATCAATTAGTAAAAAGTTTTAAAGGATCAATGATTCACCCCCTCCCCCTCTCAGTGATTCACACTGATCTGGGAACTTCAATTGGTATCAGAGGGAGGTTACCTCTAAAAGATCCAAGAGAGTCTTTATGGAGTGCAGATTTGAGGAAATGAGTGACCAGCCTCAAATGGAGATATCTGCCAAGACTCAGAAAAATAGAAAGAAGAAACAGGCAAAGAAGATGAGGAAGAAGGTTGTTGCAATCAGAGAAACTCCTTCTATGGAAAGAAATGTGAATGTCACATCAGATGACAATTCCTTTTATCATTCTTCTGATGAATCCTGCTCTAGCTGTGATGAAGATGGAAGAAACAATGATCTTCTAAATGCAATCAAATATCTTCAGAAGAGAGTCCCCAAGGAAGTTGCAATGTGTATATCTACAGGCCTCCTTGATCTTCAAGAAGAAAAATTACAGCTAGAAGAAGAAGCCAATGCTATGGAAGATCAGCTGGCAAAAAGGGTTGTCATAACCAACACTCTCAGAAAGCTGGTGAAGGCTAAAGATGAAACCGTTTCTCTTTTCAATGAAAGATACGAAGACACTGCTGAAGAATTGCAAAGAATCCTTTCTGAGAAATAATTCTTTAAAGTAATAATCAAAGATGTTTACCATGCACTGGAAAAGAGGCAAAAAGTTTCAATGAATGTCAGAGATGCTCAACTTGAAGACAAAGTCAAAATGGTGAAGGAGCTTGACAACTCATTGCTTGAAATCAAGAAGGTTCATGAAGACCAGTTAGAACAGCTGAAAGAAAATTGGGAAGGAAGGCTAAGAACTGTTTAGGATGAGAAGAACTCCCTCAATATGAAATTCTTAGAACTAGAGGTGATATTGAAAAATCAGCAATCACCCAAAGCCAAAGCCTCCCAGTCAGCTGAATGGAGAAATTTTGCTACTCAAGTATGCATTGAGCAGGATGATTCTAAAAGAAAGACAACCTCTAATAAAAGGGCAACATCTTCTAGAAAGAAGGTACCATCCATACCATCTTGTACTCATGCCTCTAAATATGTTTCCACAAAAAGTGCAGGATGAAAGAATAACTCTGATCAAGTATGGATGAAGAAGATGAAGAAAGAGAGCTCTCCTGAAACAACACAACTTGTCAAGAGAAGTACCCTACAATCAGAAGGAATGAAGAGGTCAGGATTCGTGGGACAATGCTGGTGTTGTAACAAGTATGGGCATTGTGCAAAGGATTGTTGGTACAATCCACTGAATGCTAAAGCACAGAGGAAGCCCATGCCAAGGGGGAGCAAGCCAGAAGAAAAGAAGCAGCATCCACAGGTCCAGAGACATCTGTTTACTGCAAAAAGATTTGGATTACTTGACAACATCTGGGATGGTTGCAAAAGTGGTCAAAAGAAAGATACATGTCAATCTCCAACTGTATCCAGAGCTCAAAAGAAGAAAAGATCACATAACCTGGCTCAGAAAGATTCCTTGGGAAGCAAGAATAAGAAAGTGGAAGATGCTCCCAAGAAGAGTTTGAAGAATGAAGAGAAGTCCTTGGAGTCTAAATCCAAGAAGGGTGATGCATCCATAAGGACCACCAAGACATGCTTCTACTATGGAAAGAAAGGACACATCATGGACCTTTGTAAAGAAGCCATGAAACTAAATAGAATCAGACTGAACTCCAAAAGACAATCAATCCAGAAGAATAAGGGATTGATTGAAAATAAGTTGCCTAAGAGAGGTAGCTTAGCAGCATCCAAAGAACCATGTGGAACTTCCAAAACTGAGGCCACTCTTCCAAATGATTTACAAGTCATATGGCCAAATCAGTGGCAACTTGCCAAAGATCTCCAGAGAGCTGAAAATGAAGTTCTGGAAATTGCTAAGGCAAAAGGAAAGAAGAAGATTTCACATGAAGATATGTTGAGATTCACACCATCACAAACATCAAAGAAGATCAAATGTGCAAGTGTGAAGAATGGTGAAAATGGGACATCTCGGTTGAGAGAATCTTCTCAACCTTGTTGTTCACATTGATGAACCAAGGAGGTTCCATCTTATTCCCTTATACATTGGTATTTACATGTACTAACATTGCAGGGAATTGAAGATGATGATCATTCTCAGCTGGAGGATGGATTGGATTGAATGGAGTGCACCCCTTGAGGGGGAGCCAATCTGGAGAAGATGATGTTTTGAAATTAATATCATCTTGAGAACGTAGATGAAAGGGGGGAGCTTTATCTTTGCACCTGAAGTTTCTAATGAGTTTTGTGAAGTTGTGCATGATTTAGAAAATTCATTATTACATCTGAAAAATTTCAAACCTCCAAGCATGATCTCACATGTGTAGAGAATTATGGACAGCTTTGAATTCCTTGGTCATATCACTCTTGTTTTCTACACTGGGTTAGCCCAAGTAGACTTAGAGTTGATCAACTAAAGGTTCTTTGCTAAAGAAGATCATGTGACATCATCCCTCTCCTAGTGTTTTTCAAGAAGATTCTATTCCAAGGGAGGAAGATATTTTTGAAAGAGAACCACACCACACCATTGCATTTGATTGCCAATAAGGGGGAGAAAATATTGGCACACATATTGACCCATTCATATGTGCTGAAGGAGTGTATTGACAACAAATACAAAGGGGGAGATTGAAGTGCATTGTGTTGCATTTGTTGTCAATGAGGCATGAAGTTGTCTTGGAATGAATGGAAGTCAAGGAATGTCAATATGTGAATGACAAAGGTTGTGATGGTGTTGGTGATGAATGGAGAATGGCCATGGTACTAAGATGCATGTCACTTAGGAGATTCACTAAGTGACATGGGAGATGATGGTTGAAACATTCTCCATGGACATCAGACAATTGTGAAGCTGATCTTTAAGTTCAAAGAACTTGTATCCTGATGATACAAAGTCACAACATTGATTGAAGACCATGCATTGTCTTCACAATGCATGAGGAGTTGAAAGGAGTTCCATCCACAACTACTAAGTTTATGATGTGCATTAACGAAGTCCATGTACTAACTCTTAGTGCATGTGAATCAGATGATGTTCCAATTGATCTCTGATTAGATCAATGAAGAATGTTGAAGACCATGTGTGATTCATGAGATTCAGTTGAAGAAGTCCCGCCTAAGTATTGAACACATATGGAAGAGGAGATGAAGAAGATTAAGAAGAAACCTTTTGAATTCCATATACTAAGTGAAGATTATATGTTGAGGAGGATTAAGGAATTCTTAAGAAGTAGAGAAGGGAAGAAATGGAGAAGAAGAATGAAAGGGCTTGGTTTTGCAATTTTTATATGGAGTACTTTGTTTTTATACAAAGGATTCATTCATGCCTTTGCCAAAAAATTGGGCAGCCAAGGCACCTTGGGGGTTCAACCCCAAGGCATGGGCACTAGGGCACCACGCCTGGGGGAACCCGTGGGGCGAGCCAGGGTGGCAGGGCGCACCCGCAGGACACCGCATGGGCACCTGGGGCACGCCCGAAGGAGCGCGCGGCAGGGGCGCAGGAGCGTGCCCCCGAGAGTGTCAGTGTGCATAGTGGGCGCTAGGAGCGCGCCCGCAGGAGCAGAGATTGGGCGCAGAGTGCGCCCGCAGGGAGAACTCGGTTCGGGGCGGCACCGAGAGGGGAGGAGATTCAACTGAGCATATGGCGGCAGCGCTTATTTGATAAACCGTGGAAAATCCGCGGAACGTTTCGATGTGGGACGCGGAAAATTTCCCGGGAGCGAATCTGAGCCGCTCGATTGATCGCGCGCTTGATCTGCGCCGCACAACTGATCCGCGGCGAGGCAACCAGATCGCGGCCGTCTGATGTATCTCCATCGCCTGATCCGACGGTCGTGGCTCGTCTTCCACCTCGAGCTCGAGCCGAAGCCTCCCGCGAAGCCGCCGCTGAACCAGAGCCTCCCCGAAGACAAAATTCGAGTTCCCGACCACCATTTTCGAAGCCGAAGGCTCCCTCGTGCTCGTCTGGCCACACTGAACTCATGCATGCATTAAAATGTTGCATGCATGCATCGAGAAAGAATTCGGACTTCAGCCGAGGCAAACGGAGTTGCCGAGGCCACGAGGAGAGCATGTTGTGCATGCATAAGCCTAAACGAAGGCCGTGCATGCGTTCTAAGTCGCATGCATGTGGAGGAAACTGAAGGAAAAGAAAAGGAAACCCACATTGAAACAGAGTATTAAAATCAAGATTTGATGATTTTCAAGATCCGAAGATCTCGGGTGTTTGAAGTTATTATCACGCGGACGATGCGAGGCAGTCTCTGCCTATAAAAATGAGGCCGAGCCCTCTGTGTTGCTTGCTGATCCTTTCTCGAAAATCAGAAGACCTGTGAGTGCCTCTGCCTCGTGAAGAAGAAGTCGTCGCGCAAAGTACTTGCGCGGCTGAAGATCTCGGTGCCACCCGAGGCCCGAAAGAGTTCCCTGCGCGCCTATCTTGCGCGACAGGAAGATACCGAGCCGCTTGAATTTGCGCGCTCAAGGATTGGCACCCTCACTGCCCGCATACTTGTGCGGCAGGAGGAAGTGCCCGCGGGTGCAGCACTTGCGCGCCTCGCAGCAGGAGGAGCTTGCGCGCTCGAAGGCTTGTGCACCTGTGGAGCCTTGCACCGAGACACCTTGCGCGCCTCCTTTGAAGGAAAAATGAATTCAAGTGTGTGCAATAAGAAGCCAAGAAAGGCCGTAGCCTTGTGTGTGTGCAAGAAGAGAAGGAAGGTCGTGGCCGTGTGTGTGCATAAGGAGGAAGACCACACTATTTGTGTGTGTGCAATTCAAGTGAAGGTCGAGACTTGCATGCCTTGTGTGCATAGTGAAGATAAGACCCTATGGTTTTGGTGTGTGCAAGGAGAACCCAAGGCTTGAGCACTTGTGTGTGAAAAGTGAAGAACACTTAGTGTGTGCAAAGAAGCAAAGGAGGCCGAGGCCTTGCCTCGTGTGTGTGCCAAGTGGAGAAGAAGAACCCGAGGCCATGTGTGTGCACAAAGGACAACACCAAGTGGTGTGTGTCAAGTGAAGTGGAAGACCACACTTTGTGTGTGTGTAAGAATTGAATAATCCATAGTCTTGCTTGTGCATTTGAACAAAGAAGAACACACTTTAAGTGTGTGAATTTGAAGAGGCCGAGGGCTGTGACCTTGTGTGTGCATACCTTGAAGAACAAACTAAAAGAACACTAAAGTGTGTGTGTGCAACAAGAAGAGGAGGAGGCCAACTCATGTGTGTGCTAAAGTGAAACAATTGTGTGCAAATTAAAGAAGTGGCCGAACCTAGGTGTGTGCACTAAAAAGTGTATACACATTAGAAGAAGAAGAAGAAGTTACACACTAAAGTAAAACACACTTCTAAGTGTGTGAACAATTTGGATAAAGTGTGTGAAGTTCAGTGAAGGTGTGTTCTTAAAAGAATTACACCCTTTAAGGGATTATTGCACCTAGAAGAAAGAAGAGGAGAGTGCATGCATGCATGCATGCACGTGCACACGTGAACAGTGCTAAATTAGTGGTGTGCATCTGAGGAGTCCAAGACTTGAAGATCTTGAAGTGATTTGAGAAGGCCGTGCACTCAGTGCATGAAGTTGAATTGAGGTGAGACTGGACCAGACTGAAGTTAAAGATATCAATTGTCTGAGTATTCAGTAGCTGGAGAGAAGTCGGGTCATCCTTAGAAGAAGGTGATAAAGCCCGAGCAAGACGAGAAGACCTGATCATCACAAGTGATCAGAGGTACAGAGCAAGGCCAGCAGCCTTTATCCCAGGCTGCTGAGGATACTTGAAGAACATAAAGTGGAGAAGAGCTACTCGTGTGACTCGAGGAGCCAAGAGAAGACCCTGTGGGACTCAGGAAGAAGAAGTCTTCAGTGGGATTCTGGAGCAGGCCAGTGGGACTCTGGTAACACTGTGGGACGCAGTATAAAGACCCTCCTGTGGGACTCAGGAGAGATACGGTGGGAAGCTGTATCGACCATTGTAATTCTAACAAGTTATAATGGGAGAATCCATGCTGAGAGAGCATGGAAAGGATGTAGGCCTTTGGTGCCGAACCTTGTAAATCCTTGTGTCCTGTTCCTTTTCATTACTGTATTATCCGGGAAAGGTTGAGAGACATAAGAAGAGTGGATCGAGGCCTTAACAAGCCATAGAGGTATAATTGATATGGAATCAATTAGTAAAAAGTTTTAAAGGATCACTGATTCACCCCCTCCCCCTCTCAGTGATTCACACTGATCTGGGCACTTCAGGTATTATACCCACCACCCTTGGAATCACAAGTATGAACCATAGAACCATTAGATATAATGTATAGTAACATAATTTACTATGATATCCTATTAAAAAAATAATATAGATGGCCCGATAACCCACAACAATGAAAAGTATTCAGATAAATCGTATAGTTCGTCTTTTTTTGACCACACCAACCACAATAATTGACGAAAAACTAAAAATATCTGGAATAATCCATAAAAAATGTCCAAAAGTGAATTTACCACCCTTCTGCATCCATTTTTGGTTTGAAGACAATCCCTAGATAAAACTATAGCAATTGACAGTCCACCCAAACCAGTCATTCTAGGTGTGTCTGCATCAAATAAATATACCTTTTCAGTGACATTCCCAAAGGTTATAAGACATATTAGAATCAACATTGTTGTAATAATATTCCCCAATCCCAAGTCAAACATTTGTTCCATTAGGCACTCATTAGTATCTAACTCTATTGTCGGCTACACAAGACCAACAATGATGGTGGAATACTCAGGAATGGTATTTACCCATTTATACAAGGCGATAATGTTTTTATTCTCATCTACATGATACTTATCAGTGTAAAACATCTTATTAAATATTTTCATAAGATAATTCCATGTAATTACATCAATTAACTTGTATTGAAGAATAAAGTTCCACCATCTCATTCTTGGTCACTCAAGCATGTACGTGGGAAAATCCACCTTATAGTCCTTAGGAGTCTTTATGAATTTGAGGTTCATATCAATATGCTCAATCCATTCTACAGATTGGCAGGGTCCTGTTTCACCATGGATGATGGGTGGATTATGCTTAGTTAATTAAGAGCCATGATCCACCACACATCCTAGGTTCTCAAAACATACTTGACCTTGAGAATGAAATGAAAATATTACAACTTAAATCAAATAAGGGCCCAATGGGGGATTTTCTTGTAGATCGTATCTAACATATTCATCCCTTGGATTTGAAATATATATTCTTAAAGGAATTTAATGTTAATCATAAGACGATGACAATTCGACATTAGAATATATTCCAAAATTGAAATACTATATTCAATAATATAGGCTTATGATATAAAACATAATTAATTTGAAGAAATTATTAATTCTATGAATATAAAACAACACTCTTACAGGGAACAAGTCCATTAAAATAAACATACCAAATAGTAAATTCAAATGAATCCAAACACTAAGAATCAATCCTAGTAATAATTTTCGACCAGACATGGTAACTTCAGTTCCAAAATTGAATGTTACTATCCAAGAAACCTTACACACTTAATACCATCATTTTGATGGTCCTTATTTCAACATACCTAATACCAAAAACCAACCAAAGGACGTTTTAACACATTTTAGCAAAAGAATACCATAGATAACAGACTATAACAGACTAAACTAAGTAGACTAAATAAGTGACCTAAGGAAACAAATACTGATGGTTAGGTGAATCAAGATAAAAAAAACTAGTATCATATATAACAAAAAATAAATACCATTATATTTCCTAGCTGAAGGAAGAGATGCATCAAAGATCCTTACCAACCAATACAAATAGGGTAAACCATAAAATTGTCAATAAAAAAACAAAAAATGTTTCCATATATCCTAACATCACCTCAAAACCATCCTGAAAAAAATTAAATGATAATGGGGTAATATAGAATTCTAAAATATTCCATTCAATTTATTGAAATAATGATATACTACTTTTATTACAGTCCAAATGAAATTTTTTTGGGAAAACATATCCCATTATGATACCACCATAGATTCTATATAAGTTCTAATATCAATAATTAAGCTATTATATATTTTAAATGAAAAATATTTTTACAGATAATATTAATAAATAAAAAACCATTTCAACCATTTCATTTGGTTTTTCAGAAAAGCCTTTCATATTAAAATATCATGAATAAAACAATTATAACTGATAAAAATAGATATCATAACCGCAAACCATTATGTCATCATGTAAACACATATCCATGAAACATCCTATCATTTTGAATAATGTGATGCATAATCATGTAGAAACCTATGAAAAAAAATCCATGATAAATTCCATAATGCGATTAATAAGACAAAAATGAAAAAGAACTCCATACCAGGCCCTACACTATGAGAATACATACTAAAAATGACAAATCCAGACAGTGAATACATTTTTATAAATTCATATCGATTCCATAAATAGTCCATTTATACAGCATAAGTAACCCCTAGTGGTGCGACACACACAAGGGTTACCTATGTCTCTTTCCAGACACACCCAAGGTTCACAATGTTCGATTTTCAAAAACCATTAAACTACCAGTATCAAAATTTATAAAAAATTTTAAAATACATTCCATTCTACTTCATTGGTTCAAACCCAATTTTTAAATCAAAACAAACATTATATAATTTAATCAAATAGATAGGGAAAACAAAACATTTCTAATTTCAATACCCCTTGAAAACATGCATCTTTTTATTAAATCCATTGAAACCACAACTAAATTTAAATCAATGAATAAAAAATTATAATTTTATAATAATTATGTGAAGTTCATTGTATCATTCCATTGTATAGAAAATTTATCTCAAAATGGATTTATAACCAACCAAATTTTAAAATGGAGCCCCATGAATAGATGATCGGGTCCTTATGATCCTAGATCCACAAGAAAAAATTGATGTCTTCCATAAATACCATTATATATGGAATCACATACTAATATGGATATCATGTGATGAGTGGAAAAAGTATCCAACATATATTTATAGAGAAGCTGAAAACATGGTCAAAACAACAACAAACTATAAGATAATCTGTTAAGAATGAATTATTTAACTTTGAATACAATGTGAGAGACCTCCAAAGAACTGGGAAAGATTTAAGATGTCCCAAAATGATATTAAGGGTAATTATTATTTATAGAGACCAATTTTTAAAGGGTAAAATCATATTTTTTTAATAGTTTGATTGAGGGTTGCATGATTTACTTTAGAAGGTAGCACCATTAAACTAATCGTGTTCCATGATTAGGGACCCCAACTATCAAATCTAGATGAGTGAATAGTCTTCACATTAGTATACAGATTTTCTTTAACTAGGCTTAATCCATAAAAACTCATATACCTAAAAAAATTCATACAACACGGTTACCACATTGTTAATCTAACTGTGCACCTTAACCATGAACCTCAACATTTTTCCTTAAAAAATTATATCATTTTTAAATGATCCCCCAAATATTTTTAAACCATAAAATGTAAATCCCATGATTGAATAATGAATAACCATGATTCAGTGTTAAACACACTCAAAATGCCCTTTAATGCATGGGATTACCCATTCAACATCTCCAAATAAGAAAAAAAAGTATACAATTAATCATACCCATACCACCCCACAAAACCCTATTTATTAAAAGTTTCATTACACAATCAAAAATAAGAATAATCTAGGAACCATCTACCTTAGTTTTAATGTGAATCTATCATCTGATATTGGAATTTTATCCGAGAAAAAAACAGAGAAAATTATGATCAAGATAATTTAGTCAAAATAGGGAATATACTCTCGCAATTAAATTACATCAATTAAATAAAGGTAAACTGTGATATTTTTCTTGAGTAAAGATAGAAAACTCAAGAGGGATATAGTGTGATGATTTGTGGTCAAATACAAGACACATTCTAGTCACCAAACCACATAATACACAACACTTTAAAGTGTTTCGACACTCAAAAATCCCTTCCGAAGAATAAATTGAGATTTGAACTGACCAATTTAACATTAGTTTAAATTCCCATATAATTTTCAACTCACTAAAAATATAGGATCTTATAATACAAAAATAAAATTTCATTAGTAATACTAAACAAGACTCGTAGAATTGAAAATAGAGAAGTATAACAATTTCAAAATTATAAACATTTGAATAAAAACACTTTGAAAGATGGACATCCAAATGAAAAACTAAATAACTATAATAATGATAGGATAATGGACAAAATATTAATGGGGTAGTATATAAAATATTCCATATATACCATAGTTTATAATAAGAAATATGTCTCTTGAAATTGAATTTTAGAAAATAAAACCTTACTGTTTGTGTATCATATATATCAAATTCATTGAAGGAAAAAGGTATTGATAATAAACACAATATTATATGAAATATAACAATGATATAATATATATAATTGGATATAAATACACCACAAAATGTAAAATTGGATCATAATAAGAAGTATATCTCATGAACATAGAATTACGGCTTATAAACCCCATTCCTGAAACATAATCATTAATGTAAAAAATATTTGGTAATGGGTTTATAATGAAGAATTGAAGCAACCAACAGAATTATTAGAAAATTAAATTAACATTATTCATTATTTAGAATATATAAAACCTTTATATTTATAGTAAATTTATATTTTTTGTAACTAAATTGATGAAAATTTATTTAGAAAAACCCTTAGTTTCATCCCGATTAGATCTGTTCAAGCATAAAAAATAATGAATAATCAATTAATGTTTTTATATACCTTCTTATGAAATTATAGATCTTTAATAAATTTACTAGGAAACAATTATTATTATTTTCTAGTTACATGTAATATGGTTTTCCTTGTGTTTATTATTTTGTGTAAATATTTAATAGTTTTAGGCTTGTTTTTTAAATTTTAGAGATCATGGATGTTATTTTAAAAGTAACATAAATAATTAAAATAACCATTAATGAAACATCAAAAATAATTATTTAATTATCTATATATAATAACATATGTATTTAAGATCTGATAGTCATATTTGATAGAGTATTATAGCATGGTACCTATTTGGGTTAAAATCGGCTCAAACAGGAACACTCAATAACTCGATGGGTGAATATAGTCATGTAATGGGTTTTTAAGGAAATATGAGCACAATGGATCTAATATAAAAAAAATAAAAATTAAACGAGTCTGATGGAATGAATTTATAGTTTCTACTAATGAAATGTATGAATCATGTGACAAAGAAGTGTTATAAATCAGACACTCCACTCTTCAGTTAACCCAATGTTTGCAAGATCATCAAAAAGATGGCTGGATTTGCAGAATGTGTTACTGATAATAAATTTCAATGAAGAAAATTTTGTTAAGTTAATTGTCCTATTTCGCTATCAGCTTCCATGAGAGTTGTACCATTCGCATAATGACAATATGAACAATGGTGGTGGCATCACACTCGAACCATATGTTATTCCATATTATTTGACATGTGATGTCAACCGATTTGATGAAGCCAAAATTCTCTGATTCTTGTGTAGTGACATGGAAATCATAGCCATAAAGCATTTCCATGACATCCCCATTATGGTCTCTGAAGATTATTTGAAATCCTAATGGCCCTTAGTTTCCCTTCGAGGCCCCATCAGTATTGAATTCTAGCCATACAGCAAGTGGGGATGTCCATATGACATCTAGAGTTCCATGAGTCTAAGGTAATTTACCTAAAATGTCCAGCCATCTTAGAACCATGAGATCTCCCATTGACATGTTGTAGCATCCATTATTCAGCACATTTTCATTACGCATAGCATTAGTAATGTCTTCAATAACTCGATGATCATTGATGGGGTCATTTTTGCGCATGATTTTGTTCTTACACCTCCAAACAATGAGGATTAATTCGGCATGAGCCATCCTTGGAAGAAAATAAAAATGTTCGGACTATTTTATACTTAGAATAGAAACAAAAAGTACTGGATAGTGTATGTTTGATGATGCTAAATGTCAAAAAGATTGATTAAAATATTTACTAGGTACATTGATGTGTTGGAACATAATTAGTGGTGTCTCAAATTCTCTCTATTATGATGACACATGATGAATTTGGAGCAATGAGAAATTATAACATTCTGGATATTATCATCCACTAGTAAATTGTTAATAATGATTTTTTGGATGATGGTGAACCTTGATGGAGGCATAAACATTTGTGGATGATACCAATCCATTTTCTCTCTCCGTGGAATTGGATATGTTATAACATCTTGTAGTCTAACAACCCATTTTGGATTTCTAGCATGTAAACACATCTTCCTAGTTAAATAAATTCATGGGTGGAAAATGTTTTTGTAATGACATCCATGAGATGGTACATGTTTTCTAGATGGTCCTCAATCAAAATGTTTTAGTATGTTTCAAAATCCAAGGAGATACATAGATCAATCAAAGTTCCTCCAGTCCAGTTTTAATTAATGAAACTAAGAGAGTAGTTTATAATTACAGGCCAGTGCGAGTGAGTATAAATATTATTGAAGACCGATCTTAAACCCCAGCATCTAGAGGTTTAAATGTATATTATATTTCCTTCAACTATCATAGGGAGTAAACTTAACCATATAAATTCCAAGGATTGATATTTATTATTAATTAACAAGCACAAGAACTGGGCTTTGAGGGATAATTAATGAAATCATAAATCTTGATGTCATGGCCTCCTAAGGAATGGTTCATACACCATTCATTTCAAGAATCTATGATAGTTTTCCTCTATATAATAATTCGTATCCATAAAGAGTTCTTCATCATATAGTGTATTGATTTAATTAATTAGACAAACCATATTTTCACCATAAACAAATAAACATTCTTCGATACCATAACATGTATGACATGGAATATTTTTCTTTCCCATAAATGTAATTTTCCATTATATGAGGTTATAGTTATTATAATTTGACTCAAGATATAAAAAAATCTATAATGGGAAAAACCAACCCCAAAACACGGAACTCTCTATGTTATATGATGGGAAGATAACACCCACTTATTCCCATATCATGGATAATACAACACTTCCATGATCCTGTAAAAATCATTCAAAAATAAATAAAGTACGTGATCTAGTTATCCACCTAGCCTGAGACATTTCCATAATGAAGAAGGTAACTTTTGATGTTGTTTATTTTCTTTCTGTTCGTTTGGGTAAAAATTATTGTGTCATTAGTAAAGAAATTTTTTTTAAGGGTTTTATCTACCTATAGCTGATTTGATGGCTTCTAAGTCACACATGTATACCATGTGAGAAAAATATTTCTAAGATAGTCCTATATAATACAAAAGATAATATATGAAGGTGGAACACACTACATCACTCCCAGGGAGAATTTTTAATATCCTTTTGGGGAACCATTAATGAGAAATGTTATACGGATAGACTCATGTAGAGAATTGATCAAATAAATATACTTTATTTTAATGCCAAAACTGTGAAGAATTTTTTTTTAAGACCATATAAATTGTTTGAAAGTATTTATAGATGTCATGTTTCAATTAAATTTGCCTTCCGGGAAGGATTTTTAAAGAGATTGATACACATTGGGGTGGTGAGTAGACAATCGTATAAAATCCTTCGTTTCAAAAATCCCAAATTGATTATAAGAGATGGTCCTATAAAAACCGATAATGTATTCTGAAAAGGATATATATAATAATTTATGGACTTGTGTGGAAAAGGAAAACGATACACAATGTACTTATATAAATGTAATTTTTTACTTTTTGGAATATACAGAAAAACTGAACTTTGGAACCATGGGATAAGGAACAAAATCTGAAAAATTACATGACCAAAATGATCACATCATTTTGAATAACATCCCAATATTATCAGAATAATTTTTTTGTAAACCCATTTGGTCTAGTTTAAAATTATTTTTTCATACCAAAAAATTATTCCATGGTTTCAATATCAAGAGGGGTAGAGGTGAGAAAAGAGTTAACATCCTCAGATATGAGTTTAGGAATTATGTTCACCCTTAACACTTCATTTCATGGTGGTCTATCAAAGAGATCCATATAAAAGGAGAAAATGTGATTTGAAAACACATATCTTTCCTCTATAGTACTATCTCCATATTTTGTTAGTGAGAGGGGCCTATTTTCCCTCTGAATTCATTGAAATTAATTTCATAACAAGATGTTTTTATCTCCCTAGGAAATTTACCTGATTGTTATGAGATCATTTTTAATGTTTTTTGATCATGATGAGGTTTTGAAGGTTACAAGACAATTTATCATCATGTGCAGTGTCTCCAAATAAATTGCTCATTATAATTGACATTTGGAGGTCATGATTGTAACTGTACATTTCATCAATTTCAGCAACAAGTATGCTAAATATCTCTTTGATTAATAATTTTTATTTTTTTCATAATTTTAATCTATGTGATGAATTATAGAGGGTTATCATTGAATTCATCTGGATCCTATGATCCCAGGATAATTATTCAGAACTCTATGAGAGTAGCCTATTCATTATTGAATGTGAAAGGGACATGTTGCCATTACCTCCTACCCAAAAAGCATAACAGTTTGGGGTGGTGGTCAAAGTTGTGTTTTTCTAGAGTAACACATGAAATAGAACAACAATAACCAAGACATTGTTCATTGAAAAATAAATTTTTAATTTTTATTTCCATATTTCCATTTAGATTCATCCAATTTCCTATGAATTTTGTTCCAATAAGGATGTCTTTAGTAAGTTTGGCCTCCTCAACCCAGGCTCTAAATTATCTAATTGATGTGGTGCTAAAAAATGGACTAAGTTTCTCATAAGCATCTAGAATTGAATTAACTTCTCCAAGGATTTCCCATGACTCAATGATTACACAAGATAGATCCTTTATGTGCCACCTTAAATAAATTCATTCTATGTAACAATTATAGGGATAAATAACAGAACATATTTTTTTTCCATCCAAGATCATGAAAACTACAATTGACCATATGATCATCCTTGGTATCAATGGTAGGATTCGTAACATTATTGTAGACCAGAAGAAAATTATTTTCAAGGCTAGACACAGATAGAATAATTCTAATCATAGAGTATCCTCTACTGATAAAACTATTTCCTTTATTTGAATAATAGGACATTATCTCAATATGTCTAATAATATTACGTGTGTAACCACCTACAATGAGCAAGATGGAACCTTCTACGCCAGGGATGGTTATTCCCTATAATTTACAAAAGAGTATCAATATTATGAATTTTATCTTAGGGTGATTAAACATTTTATTTCATTCATATATTCCTTTTTTGTTTCATATAAATCCCTACCATTGGGGCGGTTTTGTCTGATTTTGAATGATTTAATAAATCATCAATATGATCATGTATAGGTGAAGTGGGTTCCTCTTTCCAAACATTCTGAATTGAATATTCATCCACTGAAGTTCCATCGTCATTGTTTACTAGTGTCTCACCCTGAGCCTTATCCTTAATAAAAGAATTGTTTTCCACTAGACTAGCCAGGGGCATTCCTGTTTGTATCATTGTACTTATGTTAAAGGATATGACATCATGTGGATACTTCTCTACATGTATCAAATTATTTTTCAGGAAAATTTCCACTGATAAGGTCAAGAGTTAATTGGTTAATTATTATTTATTGTCTTCATGATTACATCCAATAGTTTGGAATATTTTATGAACAAAATTTGTCAAGATGGATTTCTTAATCCTCAAACTGGTCCACCCATGAGGATGTTGGAGTAGCGACATTTTGTAATTTCAGTCATTTCTATATATCAGCATCATCATTTCATTCCTTTCCCATCGGGTTGTCCTTCATTCCTTTTGATACTTCCTTCCATGATCTGGTACTAGTTTCCATATTGAATGACTTTGGTAGCACTAGATAGTTATTGAAATCATGTCTTAACTTCTTGTAGTGTTAAAAAAACATGGGAAGTTACTCAAATTCAAAAAAATCCTCCACATTTTGATCAATTAATACTAGAGAGACAATTATATATAGAGGTAGTAACATATTCATTTCAACAAGAACCCTATCATAAATACCGATGTCCCCGCTGATTGTGATATGACAAATCTTCAGCAGGGTTATAATTCCAGAGAAAAAGTCATTCAGGATTTTCGGATTCCAATAATCCTATGGTAGTCCATGAATCCTTGTCCACACAAGGGAAAAGAAATTCCTTTGATTAAAATGATAAAATTGTCATTTGAATCAATGATACATAAAAAAATTTGTTTCGAAATGAGGTTCCCCACATTCCATAACAAATCAAGTTCCTTTTTTCTCAATATAATTACATGGAAAAAACCGTTGCTGATGGAGATAAGTCTCCACTTTCAAGAACTACTACAACATTCGATCCAATCATTAATATTCATATAATAACATTTATTTATTTAATAATTATTCTTATGTAATTATATTATTGTGGTTACGGTATGTTTGGAATAAAAATATTATATTAAAAAAATATTTATTTAGTATTACTCACAATGGGGCCATGGACATTCTATTCAACGAATATATTGAAATATAGGTATTAGTATTAATTTTTTAGAATATAAAATTATAGACATGTGATATAAATATATAAGTAGAAAAACTACATACATTTAGAAATAAATTAGATTGAATGTCTATCTCATGATTGGGTTGATGTTTCCAATTTTATAAGTGTAGAAATGGGAACATCTGTGAACAACTTATTTTTTTCAAAAATGGAATGAAAGTATTCAAGGGTAAAAGGTCCCAAAAGATTTAAGGAATGAATTTTGAATTGATATTTGGTCAATAAATCCTCAAAATATTATTTCCATTATTTTTTAACAAATGATTGAAGTCATTTTCTCTTATATTTTTTATTTTACCTTTTTCTTTTTTTACCAGGGTAACTAGTAATTACAAAAGTTCCCTATGTATTAATAAATATATAAAAACCCATATTACTAAAATTTGGAATGATGAAACAAAATTTGATTATTTAAATTTTTTAATTAATTGAAAATAATATTTTAAATTACATTATTATTTATACAGAAATAATGTAATGTAGAAAAATGTTACATTCACCATTTATTGTTACTTTTATTTAGTAATGATTTACTATTTAATGAGTGATAATTTATATAAATATTGGATTAAAAAATATAAGAATATATATTTTATTAATGGGTTAAATTGTTTTATTAGATAAATATTTTTACATATTTAAAAAACAATTCTTGGAAATAATAGTTTTTTCGTTTTCTAAATCATTATCAATATTCTTACTAATCAATAATTTATGTCCAAAAATTAAATTGACATAATTCAATAAAATGATCCAGTTAATCAAAAATATGAAATATATTTTTATTCATTTCATATTTGTAATTAAAGAAAATTTATTTTTAATATAATGGAATAGATCAGTTTCTTTAGAAAAGTATTACATTTGTTTCGAAATTAATATACATGGGATTAAAAATTTAATCCTAGTAAATGTAAATGATTTATTTTACATATATATATATATATATTATAGAAAAAAATTAAAAACATTTATGTCATTTAATTTTTTTAATGTAATAAATGTGATTATTTAAGAAATATTGATATATTTTACACTAATCACCTTAAAATTAATTATTTTTTAAAAATAAACATAATTTACCCTATGAAAATTTATTCACGAAGATGTAAAAAAATTAATTTCATTTAAAAATAAATTAATTTTCTATAAATGTATCTTTAAATGAATAAACTATTTTTAAATAAAACTGTTATTGTTAAAAATTCATAATTTTTAAAACATTCTTTATTCTTATTCATATTTTACATTAATTAATATTTTTTCTATTTTCTATCTTAATAATTTAATTTTTCAATATTTTTATATTAGAATACTATTTTTATTTTTTATTATCATTCATTATTGATATTATATAATAAATAAAAATATTTATTTAAATTAAAAAAATTTATTAAATATTATATTTGTGATTGGTTATTTATTATTTCCATAACACTTTATTTAATAATTCTAATTACTACAAATTACATAGTTATACCTATTTTATACATGTATATCTGACAACCATATTTTCAATGAACATAATTGTGATGATATTATTTCATTCATATATATATCCTTACAAAATTTATTTATTCTAGTCACTCTTCTTATGCCAAACTTCCGATTTCAATAGTTTCCATTTTTATGTCATTATAATATTTATATTTAATTTTTTTTTTAATTAATAATTTTCATATTCTATTGGTGATCCATAGTGTTGAATGTCGTCAATGGTATTCCCTAATCATGAATATCTTATTATATTATATGTGTTGACCCCTATTAATTTATTCACATTTAAAAGATGTATTGATCTACGGTGACTAATATTCAATGATGTGTAATACTTAGTTTATTGTTATTTTGTAATAATGTTTCATCATAATAAAAGTTATCATATATTTTTATAGTTTTTTGTTTCATGTTTACAAGATAGCATAATATTAATGTATTATTACATATGGGGTATTACATTCTACCCCCTAAATATATTGTTTCAACATAATTTTAATTATTACATACATATGGAAATATATAAGGATATATAAAAGAAAAAATAAATCATCATGTAATTTAAAGAGACATATAAACCATACAAAAATTGAAATATTTTTCCCTCAAAATTTTCTTATCCCTAATATTGAGATATTCTCCAACCATTTGATACTAGAGTCTACCAGTATTCAATATCATGACCCATATAAAATAATTTCCTTCTAAATGATGTTCATAATCATCCTTTCATTGATATAAAATCATAGGTTTATATAAAAATTGATCTATTCATTCCAAATAATTTTTAAACTAATTGGAGAGACACAATCCATTCCAAAAATAACATTAAATTAATCTAAAGATATTATTGAAATTTTATATAAATGTAAAATATATATTTAATAATAACATCGATATTTTTTTAATTTATAAATCAGAATCTGGTCATCAAAGTGATGATTTCTTGTCATTAGTAAACATTATAGGTATATAAGAGTGTGTATAACATGAATAAAATACAATGGTAATAGGTGTTGAGTATATAATAAATTTTCCTCACTCCACATCATCTTTAGAAATCAATTCCATAGCTGTGGCTGATTAGGAATTCTCGTTACTTATATGTTTTTGGTTCTCATATTCGATTCTAGCCATTATATTAGGAATTGACTTGAATTACATCCATGTTTCACACATTTGAGACATTCAATTATCTATGGAACATTGGGAAGAACTCTTAATTTTCCTTTCATAATGTCTAATAAGCTATTCAAATTTCCTAAAAACATTTATTATCTATGACCTAATTTTACACACATAAAACACCTCCCCATTACTTTTAGAAAATTTCTTTTTTCTTCCTCCCATATTTACGTGTAATTGAAAATTGAATATTATTTCTTTCATAATCTTTGTCACCCAAAATTCAATGTAACTAAAACCATTAATTCATGGGTATGTTTGGAAACAACACTAAATTCACACGGTAAATCATGATTCTTGATAGCTAGTTCAACATGATCACAAGGATTATCAATTCATTTTATATCCCATTACATTACTCATTTGTAAAATCACATCACTATTCCTGAAATCCATTTTAACATGATTGTTATGGGATTCATCCATTACCAATAAGATAATGAGTTGATGTGGGTGATGAATACCATAGGAGAATTATGATGAGATAAGTTACATCATCCTAAAAATGTCTTTCTCTTAAAAATTATTACATTATATTTTTGTTCAACCTAGAACTATGCTTCATAAAGTCTACCCTAGAAAAAGTAAAAGGGTGCTGAAATTTATACTCCCTCCTCATATTAGACATTCAAGTTACAACACACCTTGGGTATCTTCCAATGACTTTAATGAATCATAAAATGTTCTCGTTGAAATTCTCTCAAACATCCTCACCTGACATAATCATTGCCTCAGGTGACAAAATGATAAGATCTCCTCAATCTATATCATCTTGTTTTCCTATAACAAATTGGGGTTTTACATTCATACCACTAAAACTAAAATCATGAACCATATGAAACATTTCAAAAAATTACACATTTTTAGAAATTAAAATATTCCACAACAAGTCACATCCCCAAACCAGTCCACATGATAAAAACTGATGACCTTTCACTACACTTATCCATATAAACCCAGGGAATTATTATTAAAATAATTTCATATTCTCATATAAAATTTCTCATTATACAAAAATTTATTATCATAGTGGATAATTTGAAAATTTCATTCATGTTAGAAACATTTTAATTTCAATTACACAAGAACGATAAAACAATTAAAGTTAAAAAAATTATAGAAAAATTATTTTCTCGTGCATGCTTAATATGATGCATGTTAGATAATAATAATTTATGCCTATAATGATGAATAAAAACTAAACTATCATAAAATACATAATTATGAGATAATTGTAAAAAAAATATCAATAATATTTTACATCACACCACTAGTGCATCACCCAAGGAAAAATAATAATCATCTATTACAGAAAAAATAATACCATTCCCACACTGGGTACATGGGTTTTTCCCCTTACATGGGTTAAGTACTCACATTCATAGGTTCATAAAGATTCTCGGAATATTATTTTTCTTTTATATACCATTCCAAAATTGTAACACAAAATAAAAATAAAATAATACTCCTCTATTACCAATTTGTATCATCCCCTCATGGGTGCCACACATCGGTACCCCAAACCAGTCATTCACATGACCTCATGAATGCCTCCCAATCTGTTGGAGGATTCCGAATCATAGAGTGGGAATAATATCCATCATTGGAAGACATTAACAAATTTTTCAGAGTAAAACAACATTAGAAAATAAATAAATAATAACCAAATATGTAACCATAACAAAATGGATACCAGTATCACATGATGAAAAAAACTAAAGATACAATATCAAAAAGAATAATAGATGTTCCATTATAATGTATTTACCATACGTAATAGTGAAATATCTAAAGTAAGTACCCTAAATAACCCTTAGACATTTCAGAACAACATCAATTTTCTTCATACATGCACCATCCTGACACATCCACCTAACAAAAAGCTATTCCCCTAATCTGATCCTCCAACCATGAAATATATTTAGGTATCGATCAGGCAGATGATGTGGGGTGTGAGTACAACTCAGAAGGATACAAACAATGAAGTATATAAAATATCTAATAAAATAATATAATATGAAATTGTATAAATAAATAATTAATATTCATAATTGAATAGTTCCATGTTATCAACTAATACTTATTTAATCACATAAACCCTTTGGTACCTATTGACAATCATACCTCGATACCTATATTGTCTCATGTAGTAGATTGATGTATGTTTGAGAGATATCAATCTCATAATTCCATTGTTACAATTTTTTAATTCATACTTGAATTCTCGTGTCACTATTCATACTTCACACAATAGAATGACCATGTTCCCATTATTTTTTTCTAACAATAATACCAATTTAACAATTCATACTTTATATAATTGAATGATCATGTTACTATTCTTTATTTCACATCTAAATATCTATGATAGCATTCATAACTTCAAAATTGAATGAAAATTTTTTCATTTAACAACACATTATTAATTCATTAATTAAATATCTACATCAATTCCATTACTAATTCAAAAAATAGTGAAACATTAAAATCCCATTAATTAATTCAGAAATTAAAAAATCATCTCAATATTAAGAATAATTAGACAATTAATCATCACATGATTTACATTAATTAATTACTCAATCAATTAATCACCTCAATCACATTAATTTATCCCTCAATTAATTAATTAATATACAGAAAATAATATACCATAATTAATTCAAAAATCCTATATTCAAATCAACAATCTCAATATCAGGTAATTTATTATATAATTAATTATTCAAATCATCAATCAAAATGTCTCAAAATTAATTCTACAATTAATTATTCAACCCAGTAAACTAAATATATAATAATTAATTCATCAATAAATAATCTAAATTCCACAATTCATAAAATCCCTACATTCATATATCCTCAATTAAATAATTAACCAAACTAATTAATTGAGTTAATAACTTGATTATTAAACACCAAATAAAAATTTGAATATTACATATATGAAATTTAAATCAAGTTATTGGGATTTGAATTATAAACTAACTACCTCACTTCGTTGATATTTTATCCTGAAAAAAACTACTAATTGAATGGAATGATGACATAAAACATGGTACTGATCTAAAACCCAAAGAGGTTTAGATCAAATAAACAATATTCAAATAACCATGAACAGTGGTTGGATGACCTTGTAATACTTCTGAGAGGATATGAGATTAAGATAATTCATTATGGGTCGATCTAGGATGTTTGAGGGTAAAAAAAGGGGTTAAATAAATATTTTAACTATTTTTTGGGGAGTAAAAATCCCTACAAATGGTTTTCGTCTTGGGGAACATGATTTTCCCTACCAGTGTTCCTTAATCGTGCACCTATTATATTGGATCATCATTTCTCTTTTTAGGGAACAATGTTTTGAAAACCATGACAGGACCATGAAAAACCCCTATATCCAGGGTATCATGATTTTCTAGGCCAATGCGCATTGTTTGGGAAAACTGTTCCCCTACCATGCATTTTCATTTTTCATCCATTTTTCCCATATTTTCACCCAAACACACCCCAAATTAAATCCCATATATAAGATAATAGACACAAGGAAAAAAATTATATATAAACAAGTCTGAGATATCTCCTGAAAAGGAGTAGGATTTATAGTAACCATACATAATACTCTTTTACAAATTTGACACATGTATATCCAATGAGCATGTTTGTAATGACCATAATTTAAAATACTATATTTGTAATGGTATGATTTTATTCCTATATATGGCCATATAGAAAATTTAAATTTCATTGAAACTTCATCAATATCACTTCACATTTCCATCGTTTTCATTTTAGATCTCACAATATGAATTTTCATTTCATTGTGATCTTTTCAATATAGGTTTTCTTTGGGTATTGGTGATCCTCCATATTTAAGATGGTCTAGGTGGTTTTCTATCCATTATAATTTTATTTTTTCTATTTACTATCCCCTATAATTTCAGGAACTTTTAATGGATTTATTTTTCCCTTGTGAGTAAGATTCTATTATATTTATTACTTATATTAACATCCTTTTGTTGTAAAAATTCTTTATAATAAAATGTATCATGATTATTATAATTTGGTTATTCATGTAAGAAAAATTACCCTAATATTACATATTATGGCATATGGGGTGTTATAGTAGTCATATTTATTCTTCAATGTATTTATTTTATCCTCATAGATCATACACATAAAGATAATTCATTTAATCTATTGTCTCTAGAATAGGTTGTTGAACAACCATTGACAGAATCAAGATTCCATAACGAATTAAATCAATTATACATGATTCTTCCCCCTCATGAACATCTTGATTCATGAAAATATTATCATTCTACCCAGATATGAACCACCACCATAATCCACTATCCTTCATCACTCCTCGATCATCAAATTACTTCTATTTTGACCAATCATAAAAATAATAAAATTATCGCATAATGATAAATTGATTGTAGGGATGGTTGAACCACCATCCTATTAATTTATGGAGATAAATTCCTGAATAATGGATGGGGAATCAATAAAAACATAAATTCTATTTATTATGATGATGATTATATGGGCATTATAATTTTAAACATTTAAAAAAATATATGATGTGAGTATTATTCTAAGGTTATAAACCAAACAATCACATACATAATTTAAATCAAAATTGGAGATGATGGTCCATGTAAATACTATATAATTGAATCAATTTAATGAAAAATTAACCATGTTAATGTCATTATTAAAAATAATATAAATACCTTCAAGAAATCATAACCCCAAGGGTTAATTTATATCATGTTGTTCTTATGTCACAACCATAAGATTATTTGTTGTCTTAATCATAATTTGAATATAAACATTGTCATAGAAACAATCCTAATATAGGATTTTCTGTCATAGAAACCATTTTAGATGATCTCCTATATTGTCTCAATGAATGGTCAATAAATAAAAAATCTTACCGTACAAGTAATTCAATAGGAGGATTAGATAGATGTGGAGTAGGATTTCACTAGAAATTAGAAAAATTATTTAAATAATTACATTATTTAATTAATCATACTGTAATGATGAACACCCGATGTTCATAATGTGAGATGAACTAACTTCACACCTTGGGTAAACACCCCATTATGAACTAAATAGAAATCACTTTTTTGGATATGATGTATCATTCATGAAATATCAATGTTTCATTATAATAAACAGAAACTCCATATCATTTATATTAATTTTATAATATTAATATTAAATCCCCACATAGCATTATTTTACATGATCCGTTTACTGAGGGGTAAACAATATATTCAGATTTAATCAAACTATCATAAAAATTTTATGAGATCTTTTTTATGGGTAAAATTACTATCTACCCCTAGAAAGGTATCATGTAATCAAAACTGAAATTTGAGCTGAGTCCCACTCAGGTAAAAGCCAGGATCACTACATCCTCCTTAGAGTGTTAATTTTCATAACAAAAAAATTAAATAATTGGTCGTGATGAATAAAATATCATGATTCAAATGATGTGAAATCTACACACAATAACAAGAAATACCATCAAATTTGAGATCTGAAATCTTAGAGTACTTTGTACATCTACAGTTGAAAAGTAATCATTTATTCATTCTTTATGTTACTATCCTTAGTCCATATTGATTAATAAAAGAATCTTGGGAATTCATCAGTCTATATATCAATTTAATTGGCCAATTCATTTCATTTGATAATCATCACATCTTGTGGGACAAGATAAATCCCACCAGTATCATACCATAATAATCAAATGATCACAAATAAGATCACCCCTAGTAGGATAATCATGGTCCCCACCATTTATAGAGTTTCTATGATGGACATTATATATAGTAAGACAATATATGGAACACAACCACACTAGTAAATTCTAAAACAGTCTATGAAGAACTGATAAAAATTCATAGCTATATGTTTTTAGGTTTCATATTAGAAACCTCTTCTATAAAATTTCTATGAAAAGCATGCCCCATCAGCATAAGAATATTTCCTAGGTGAAACCAGTCCTTCCACCCACACCTTGACATGTTTCATTATGATTTTTCCTTTTTTCTCATGAAATCCAACGTACTTGCATCCTCACTCAATGATATCCCAATATTCTTGTCATCACTTGTTTTGTAAGGATATCAGTGAGCACGCCAACAACAAAAACTATCACATCCAAATGACTAAAAACACGTCACTGCTCTTCGGGTAACCCAATAAACCATTTTCTGATGCATATTGCCTAGACCATTTTGATAACCGATCTTTAAGAACACTAGACCCAAATAAAGAGCTATCCTGAGAAAAAAATATCAATAATATTTTTGTAAAATGTCATCTTTAGAAAAAATAATGGTTTTTAAAAATATCGTTATATCTAGAAAAAAATACATGTTTTGAAACAAAAAGTAAAATTCTTTATTAGAGTAATATTTCGTTTAGATTTTCATCGAAATACCCATCATGTCTTATGGGGTAAATTTTAACATCCTTTAATTTTGGATCCTATAAAATGATTATTATGTTCAAAACATGTTTCACATACTTGACACAATTTCAAAAACAAAAAAAATATTAATAATACCTTATTAATATATCTATAATAAACATTAATATTGTAAACCATTAATAGACATTTCCTTTAGAAGTTAAATAATTAATAATAGTTAATATTTTAACATTTATTTCTTATAAAAGAAGTCTTATTTATAATATATATTTTATTTTAAAATGATAGATTTAAATTTTTATGAATAAAACTAGATAAAATAAAACTCATTTAAAAATTCACCACATAAAAATTTACTTATTATAAACATTAGACAATTATCTTAAAGGGGTTATTTTTATTCGATAATGATGGATTTTTAAACAATTATATTTTCCTTGATTTTATCACTATGTGAGAGTAAAAAAAGATGTAAAAACAATTAGAGTAATAAAATTTTTATTTATGGAATAAAATGATGCATTTTTAATAATTTTTTAAATAGAAAAACTTTTCCACACATTTTTAGAACTAAATTAAAATGTTACATAAATATACAAACTATTTTGGGTATTCTTTTTAAATAATGTATTTTCAAGGTGAGTTTCAGTTTTTGATTAACTTTTAAATAAAATAATTTTTTTAGAATTTATAAATAATCAGTTTATGACCCTAAAATTAGTAACCATAATTAATTTATTATATATGAATAAAAATGTGTAATATATTTTTTTCAATAAAGAAATGAACATGTTTATGTGAGTATATTTTTAAATTAAAATTCAGTAACTATTTTTTCATAAAATGGGTTTAAAATTATAAATTAGAATTTTATATTTATATAATCTCGTAAAAATTAATTTTGGTCATTAAAATTAATAACTTTCGTTTCAAATTAGTTACCCTGATATAAAATTAAATCATAAAGGTACTTTTACAAAGGTGGAATGTCCAAAAAATGTAAAAATAAGTATTCCAATTTTATTTCAATGTAGTGGATAGACTGAAAATCTAACAATTTTAACTTTCATTCCCAGAAATTCCTTCACCATTTAAGACTAAAATTAAATTATTGAAATTCAATATGAATTTCAAAAAGAAACCATCTATCCACTTATAAAATGGTAACGATTCCATAACATAAATAATAAAATCTCCATCAAATTAGTCGTTTAATATATAAAATATCACTCTCCCTAAAACCAAATCCCATTAAAAAATCCACAGTTCGATAATAGTTATTATAATCTCATCAATTTTAAGGGGACTACCAAGGAATGGTAAAGTGTATAATGTATGTATTATCAACATCTAATAATTTTCTTCTTAACATTAATCTTAAAAATATCTTACCACCATAATAATATAATGGATTTATTATTATTATTATAATGATCTATTTTTTAATTAATTGCATTGGCATTAGCAATTCATTTCCATCCACTTATAAAAAATGAACATCAATCATGCATGTGTGTCAACTATTACCTTAACGAGTATTTTGTTTTGTATATTTTTATAGTTTTCTCATTATTTATAAATAAAATATTCAAATAGGGATAAAAATATTATATTAATTATTTATCTTATGATTAACATATATTTTTTTTATTCACAAAAATCATCGAAATAAGCCTACACTGATTCCATTTTCACACAACATAACTAAAAAACATATGGAATGGTATGAGTGGATAAAAAATAAAAATAACCTATATATTATCATATCATTAAATATATATTAATTATAAACAATGTATCAAATTAATAGATAATTATATCAACATTATATTACATGCACTGAGGGTTAATGTTATTAACTCATAATTGTTGAAAATAAGTTATATCTAAAAAATATACTCATAATAAATAATTATAAATAAGTGATAAAAAGTAACATATTTGGATAAGGAAATTAAATATAATATTATGGTATATATATTTGTTTTACAGGTATTTAGTGTGTCATCAACTATGAAAAGAATCAAGGTATGGGTTTTTTGTCTCAACATCTCTTCCTAGAAATATGTTGAAAATTATGAAACAATTTATTATTTATATGGTGTGTATAGTTAACAGTAATTTATTTGTTGAATAATAATTTATCAATTTTTTATGATTTGTTGAACCATGTAATTTTTATACTACAAATGACAACTGATTATAAAATTACTAAATTTAAATGGGTTTTCATGAATCAAATTATTATCTTTAGTCCTAATAACTATTATTAATCTATTATCATTAAATATTTATCAATTACAATCTATGATTATTTTATAATGTATTAATATATAATATTCTATGGAAATAATGTTCCATACCACATCATTCTTCTTAGATTATTCTATTGTTTTGTTAAAATGAATTTTTGTTAAGAGTTATTATTACAAACTTTTATTGGATTTTTATTCCTTATCCATGTTTATAATTCCAAATAATATTCTCATATACGTAGTTGGAACAATTTTTTTTAATTTCCAATGATAATTTTTCTCTCGTTTATTCATTTTCAAACAAAAGATTCATTTTTAGTGAATTATGTTGGTTTTATGTAATTTTATTTATAAATTTTCAAATGATTTTTTCTTCCATTCAAAATAAAAATGTTTTATAATCTCCTCCAAATTTTTTTTGATAAATTTTGTAAATTTTTTAAAGATCCATTATTAATGTTGACGATTAAAATTCTATATTTTTGATGTATTTTCACTTCAATATTTGGATGACATTATTTATTTTTAAAGCCTCCATTATTATACATTCTTTTAAATGTAAAAATTTTTCAATTCTGTTCACATATAATTTTTCAAACCATTATATATTTTTAATTATATTTTCTTAAGAACTATTTATAATAAGTTTTTCAAAATTCTTTACTTTCCCTCTATATAAAAATATTGAATGTAAATTTCTAACATTCTTTTATAACAATGATAAAATGATTTTGTGAAAACATTAGTATCTTCACATATATTTCTCCTCCAATGTTTTTCTCTCATGAGGTAATTTTTTTAATCCTAATTTATGTGTTATTATTACATGACTTCTTTTTGGAAAATTATATTTTTTGTAATCTATGATTTTTTTAGTTCATGATTATTAATGTTTTATGAAACAATTTCTTTTATATATGGGATCTTTTTCGATGTTGAATTTTTTTTTTCTTGTGGTATAGAAATGAATGAATTATGAGATATGTGGGAAATTAATATCCCTCTAATTTATTGGTTTAAATTTTATATATCATTATATATAAATGTTTTGTGAAAAATTTATTTACTATCTAGGTTTTCAAAGGCTGTGTGTGATGAATATTAAATATACTATAAATTTTATTCATGGACATATTGTTGAGTAGTCAATTTTCATAATAATAATAAATAAAATATTTATTATTGTTCCATATGTTATATATGTTTATAAATTTATTCCCTCTTGTCATGATTACATAGTATTTTAAAGTATCCACACATTTATGTCATGGTCAAATATTTTTGGTTATTAACATATATTTTGATCAAACTCATATAATTCATATTCCCTTTAAGATATTTTTATGATCTCATTAAAATATGTCATATTTTATGATTATATATTATTTTTTATGATATCATATTACAATATTTACGTCTTTCTCATAATTTACCCCTTGTTTATTATCTGATATTTTATGATATGTTTTTACATTTATTGACCATCTGATATCACATATTTATTATTCATCTAAACCAAGTATTATAATGATTATTACATAATGTGAAATATATAATAAAGGTCTTAATGAAGTATGATTTTGGGGAAATGTTCAATAATTTAGTATTATAATATTTTTATATAGATAATATCTAATAAACCAATTACTTATGTCCATGGATTTTGTAATTATTGTGAGATGTATTAATCAACCCATTATACCAATGTATAACTTATGTAATATTTATATTGGGCTAATTTATTTATTATCAGATCAAATTTGTGTAATTTTTTATAAAATTTTAGTTATTTTTGGAGTATATTTTTTCGAAATATTGTAATAACCCTATAGAAATTTCTATAGGTTGTTTCGATATATAGGATAACATCCTATTGTTTTTGTAAAATAGATATTTTATTTTTATGTAGGAAATTACATTCCTATCTAGATATAATAGTTTATATGGGCTCGGGTACAATTATACCTAGGGGAAATAACCCCAATGATGGCATATTTGGTATTAAATCAATTGTCACTCAACATATGATAACGTGGAATGAATACACACTTGGATTTAAACTTGTTGGTGGGTATTAATTTTTTGATCATATTCCCCTTATGAAACACTATAATGTACAAACATCCTAATTACATTGATGATTGTAAAAAAACAAACATATTGCAACCTATATTAAACTAAGATCGATATATGTTGAAAAAATGTATTTATAAGACATTGTGAAAATATAAATGAAAAATAAATTTTAATGTCGAATTCCTTTTTATTATTATGTTAAAATATTCATATTGTAAATTTTTAGTCAGTCTATTTTAAACTATTTGTTTTAGTAATGTATTGAACAAAAAGGAATCATTGGTATGTGGGAAATGGAAAGATTCCCTCAATGAATGACCCAGGAGAAATAGATATGGAATTCCAAACCTTATGAATATTCTATAATACATATCATTGAATATGACTACCAATGTGTACATAATTTATGTCATCACACATAAAAGAATAAAAATACACAGTCTTGTGAAATATCATGTGATAAAGATGATTAAAGAACATTTTTTAGTTTATATATGTTAGAAATGTCAAAATAATCATTGAGGTAATTTCATGAAGGGGACTACAAAATTCATTACTTATCCTAATGGAGGCCATATAATATCAAACTGTCATATTAAAATGAAAATTCTAGTAAACATAAGTATATAATATATAACTCATCAAATAATACCACTAAATATTAAATGTAATATATGTTGAGAATTGAATAATTTTCAATTCCAAATAACTAATCCATGGATTTATGAGAAATAATGGAATCCACAACCTCATATACAAAAGGATAAAGGAAATATCTATGTAATGACAATCAATGATGTTGATAGTGGTAATTAGGTTTCACTTACCCTCATGTCCAAATTATCATATATATTATAGTTCTATCAACATTTTGTTTCTAGGATGTTTTATATAAACATAATACAACCACCATAGTTGATTTTTATTTTATGTAAAACATAAATTGGTTTGATTTTTTTATATAGAAATAAACTCTATGTAAATCATAATATAATACTATAAAATTTTAACTTGTTTTTTGAAATAGAATTTATATCGTCAAATTGAAACCACATGAAATTATTGAATAGGGAATCACATTCTAGATTAAATGTTTCGATATATTAGATCAAGGAAAACTATAATTATCTAATTAGAAAAATAAATACTTCATATAGACATTAATACCTACCTTTTAGATACATTTTGTTCTAATGTTTTGTGAAAATAAGATCATTCTAGTAGTCTACTATGATTTTGAATATAAAATTTCATTAAAGATAATATCTTGAGGAATTTAAAAATTTTCACCAACTTTAGCTATCCCATTACTTAAATGACAAATAAATAGTAAGTATGTATCTTACTTAAGGGTGTAGAATACATTGAACGACGATTTTGAATCCTATAAAATGTATATAATTCTCTATAACATATTTCAAATGATACACCAAATTAAATAAGGAAAAAATATTATGAATAAATAATTGACAAATCTATAATAAACACTATGATGGTAAAAAATTAATAGTTAATAACTTTATAATGTAAATAATTAATATAAATTATTATTTAAATGTCTATTTTTAATATAATATGTCTTATTTATATTAAATATTTTCCATTAAAATGATAATTTTAAAAATTGTAGAATATAAATTAGATAACATAAAGAAAATTTTTAAATTATACATAATAAAATTTAATTATTATGTTATTTTTATAATTTTCAAAAATGGTAAGATTTTATTTGAAAAATGTTGGAAAAAAATTAGAGATTCCCTGATTTCATCACCATGTATGCATAACCTACAATATTACAAAACCATGAATGTAATCAAATATTTTTTAATTAATAACATTATTTATTTTGAATTATTCTTTGTACATAGAAATCCATTGCTAAATTTCTTTAGAACTAACGTAAAATATAAAATTGATAAAAAAAAAATTTTTGGTATTCCCATTAAATAATGTATATTCAAGATGAGTTTTTGATTTTAAATTCCATTAAATCCTCATAAATTTTATTAAGGAGAATACTTGGGGTTTAGAATGATTATTTATACACATCCTTCACATGGTCATGAATTATATAAATCAAATAGGATTATCCTTATAGATCAATGAATTATCTATTCTTTTAGAATTTATAATTGAAGTCATTGAATTATAAATCTATGGTAATTACATTTCAACTATTGTAATAGTATAGTGATAGATGTCAGTGGAATATTTCCTCCAAACATTATAATGTTTATGATAAGATATTTATTTTATTCTATAGAATTGGAAAATTAAATGTAACTTATGATTCACAAAAATGAAGTGGATGTGGATGCAAGGATAGAAGGGAAATATAGTATAATGACATTTATTGTGACTATCTATCAATTGTAAAATATTATTGATTAATGAGGTAGTATGAAATCACATTTCATGGTCACTTTACAACATTCAAAATCGTACTATCTGATTGGTTATGGTAGTAGAGTATAATGAAATCTAATTCCCTGCAATATTTCCCTTTCTTACGCTATAATTAGCTTACCTACATCAAATAAAAATGGATTAATGCTTTATGGAATATAAAAAACCTCCAATATCTCAACATAATGAAATATATTAAGTAATTTATTAATTTAACCTTATATCATATAATATTTGAAAAACCATGAAACTGTATAATAAATATTTTTCATATATTAAATATCACTTTTCATAATATATTATCAATTTCATCTAATATCACATCATATGTAATACCTTCTGAAAACCCATCAAAAACACTTTTGGATAAAATAATTTTTTGAAGAAACTGTATGATTCAAAGTTAATCACAGTTAATCCAACAAAAAAGTGTGACCCCATGGCTCTTTATAACATTTAAAAAAAATAAAATCACAATTTTAATAAATATTAACCAATAGTGGCCTCCATTAAAGTATCAATTTCACTCAAAATACAAATGTATATAATGTGGTATCTATAATAGAAATAAACATTTAAAAATACTTCCACCAGCCACAAATCATGAAAACATGCACTCTCATATATGTTTTTTGTTTGAAACGTCGATTGATAATGGGGCTTGGTGTATGTCAATATCAAATAGATAACACATTTTTTTCACAATTCACAATGAATATAAATAATTTTTTTAATTAATATATTACATTTGATTTATCTTTAGGGATAATCACATCACATTCCCCTCATCCAAATAGATAGTCATATTATTTTAACTATTTTGTTGTGGTTTTATACTCACTAGTATATCTCTATCGAGGGAACACATTTCATAGTAATCATAATAGAGAAAAAAATTATCTTTATTGACCCCCAAATGATGAATTGATCAAAAACATAAAAAAACTCCTAGATTAGCTAATCTATATTGGATTGTGTTATATATTTATTAATGAATAAAGGATGTCATACCAAATAACTTTCCAGCCTCAAATAATGGGGACCCAATATGACCCGTGAACCCAAATTATACCAGAGGCATATTTTTTGACGCTCTATGTGGTATACATAGTGGATCATAAAAAGAAAAATGAATTTTTTTTTATATTATCCATCATGATAATATAATGTATCATATATAAGGATCATACTTTTGTTATCGTTAAAATTTCATCACATCCTATAGTAGTCTTTGCTGAACATCGACTATGGACGAATCAAAGATACAGTTTGGGTGGTGATTTATCATTACCCATCATGAAATGTATATCAATATATACATATGTATAGCCAATATCAATGAATCAAAAAGTGAATATTACTATTTATATGATTCATTTCATGAAAATATTTTATGAATATTTCACCAAACACAACAAAAGAACTTGTTAGTTAAATCATATAAGACAAATTTACATATTAGCCTTATATTGATGAAAAATGTAAATTTAATTAGCATCTGTAAAAAGGTGAACCCAATATATCTACTAGATATGTAATGTTATCATAAACCTTTTCCTAAAAATTAAAATATAATATTTTAAAGATAAGCTATTTGGGAATAGTGGGAATCCACACAAATAAGTTAAAAAACCATACATTTAAAATGTTATCATAAGACCATTATAGTGAATTTTATGATTATTATAATCATTCACCATATATAAAATCTATTAAATTGAGGTTTCATTCATGTGTATTTCATCCTTGATAAAATTGTTAAAGTGGAAAGTGATCATGTCCCTTTTCTTATGATTCCCATCTAAATTTATTTTCCCTTCGTTGATGCCTCGTTTCAATATCTGGTCTTCTTTTTTGATTCAAATGTTTATCTACTAATTGGGAAAAAAATCAAATAATTAACTTGAACGTTCAGTTTTCATCCTCTTGTGAGTCATTGATAAGGATAACATCCTTTGTCATCTCTTATTTATAGTAATTAATTGGATCCTAGAAATTTGGATTAATTACATCTTTCTTTACAGCATCCTTAATCACCCAATTTGAATGCTCTAGTTCCTACGAAACTAGGTCATGATGATACTTGACTATTAGAAAATATTTTTTTCATATAATATTTGGAATTCCTGTACCCATGGTTCCTTCATGCACCTTTTCTTGGTCATAATTTTTAACACATATGTAAAATTGTTTCTTATAATATCCATTAGTACCTTCTCTTCTGAATATTTTGGGATTGGGATTAACTTACATTTGAATGATCATTGGAACCCCCTCCACATTTTTACAAGTACTTGTTCATGGGTATTTGGACATTGTGAAATTATTTTTTACCAGGTATCCATTGGTTTGGGAAAGGATGATTAGTATGAAACCCTCTGATGAACATCAATAATAGAAGGTCTTTCACAGATGGGTGTTGATTCCACCATTTTTTCCAATTTAGTTGTCAATCAAAAATTTTCTATCATGTTTCAGGTGTGACAAGTTTAAATTATAAGAAGATATTTGGTTTTTATTTAGTCCAAATTTCATTAATTAGATTATACTATGAATTTCTCTAAACAATGTATGTTTTTGGGTTGGCAACATGATATTCATGGATGGTTCACCGTTTGTCAAATATTGTTCCATTCTCTAAAATCACTTGTGGCCTATGACCATTTTTTGGATTGTGGCTAACCACACGGTTAGTGCACAGTTTGTAAACCATGTGGGATAACAATGTAGCATGTTCTACAATGTAATTAAGGGGCACACACTTTCTACATTGTTTTGAAAACGGTGTGAGAAAAACATGTGAATTGTCCATGTCATTAAAAATCTAAAAATTACATTTGTGTCCTCTCAGGATTTATCTTTAAAATGCATCCCGTACACCCAATACATGATTTTCTCCCATTGGATCTTCCTGAAGGATTCCATGGACCTATCAAGCGTCAATATATCCGTGGTTTTGATAATTAATCTTCACGGGAACTTCACATATGTGGATTAACATTTGATTTCTATAATCTTTTAAGGGGTTCCTTCCCTCTATAATTGGTTCTCAATTTCTATTGAGGTGTTTAACCGAGGGATGATATATTATTATATTTTTTTAGTGAGATCTTGATGTATTTGTTTTTAAATCCTTCATTGTTAGGGTCTTTTAGTGGAACAATTATGGTTTCACACCAATTTATTAATGATTCCAAGATTCAGGTAGGAGGTTCCCTGACCTAACGTTGTGGGATTATTTTAATATGATTTATTGGTTATTTATATGTGATATATAGATTATTTTTTTGGTGAAGAATTTATTTAGAAAGTTAATTGCCATGGAGATTTGATGTAAATGATATTTATAAGGAAAATGGATATGTTATTATATGTGTATTATTGTGGTGCCTTATTTAAGCATTTAATGGGTTGTTTAAAAGGTTCCAAATGTGTTTTCAAAGGAACTTGAGTTATGAATGTATTTAAATGTTAGTTTTTAAAGTTAAATGGATTTTTATTGAAGGTTGAATCTATTATAGAGCAATTTGAATTTGAATTGTGAATTGATTAAATTCTGGAACGAATCATTAAAGTGAAACTAAGTTTTGTGTGGAATTGGAAGAGTTGAACCCATGAAAAGGGTTGAATATATTTTGAGTTTTTTATATAATATACCAAATTTTTTAATGATTTATGGAAGTGGTGTGAAATGGGTTTTTAGATGCTTTTATGTGTGTAAAATAGATGGTGGGTTGTTTATGGAAAAGGTGGTCTTGATGTGTCAGTTTTTGAAAGCAGTGATTTTTATGTTGTGTTTATAATTCATGGAATGAGTATATAAATGTGATTAATTGTATGATATGATAAATTTGAAATTTATTATAAAAGGAATCTCGGGTATCTAGGTGGGCTGACTATATCTATTATGCCAGTGTTTTGGAATTGGAAAGCCCATATTCATTTAGTGGGTTTACACAATAGGAATGAGAAGAGGAAACACCCTGACTCACATAGAATGATTGATTCATATGATACTAACTAAATTATCATGATTATTTGATTCAAATGTTTCCTTGGTATGTTCCCTCCTGGGGGATCATTCATGCTAATGTTGATTGTTGTGGTTTCTAAACCATGTTTCTCTGAGGTACGAGGTTCTATAATCTCACTTGTGCTAGATTACCCCTAGGGATTTTACCATGGAGATATCTTTTGTGACATGATACTTATTTGATTTGGTTCCATCCATCGATGTATAGTAGATTGTGAGTGTATTTCACATTAATGTATGTTTATCTAATTAAATGTTCACTTTGGAAATGATTCCTTTAAAATATTTGTTCTGAAAATAATTCCTGGAAGAGATGGTTTTCATTGAAAGTGTTCACTTGAAAATGTTTTTCCTTAAAAAAATTCATGAAAATATTCCAAAAGATTAAGTATAAAGAGTTTATGTATATTTTTCTATTGATGTAATTATGTGGAATATATTTTATTTGGGTGGAATATTATTGAGATTTGGCTCACACCCTACATACACCAGTAAGTGTAAGTATAATTATCATTGTATAAACCAGGTAAATGAAATATGTGTTTTGAATATGGTGGTGGATCAAGATTACATGTGTTCCATGTTGCAGGTTTTTGTGGAGGTGGCGTGATGGTGATATTCTTTATGTTGGATGGATATTTGGGGAATATTTCTTAGTTTTCCATTTCATTGTAGTGTTATGTGTTTTGGATAATTTTACAAACATTGAATCTAAAAAACTGTTTTATCTCATTTGGTTATGATTATCCATTTATGTTTTCTTTATGTTTTTTGGATGTTTATGAAATTTTAAGTGGTTGAAATTAGTCATAGGGATTATTATTAATACCTAGACACTTGTTTCCAGCCTATTGGGATTGGGAACAACATTTTGTCCTCTCCACGAACCGGTTTAGGTGTAGGTTGGATGGAACTCTAGCATGGTTCATGAAAAAATGGTATCAAAGTAGGTCATGATATTTTTGGGACATGTTATTTGGTGAAGAGTCTAGGTATACTGAATCTAGGATTTCTAGGACATGATTTTCTCATTATGAGTTGGGTGTTGGGACGACACACATCATGATGAGAATAGATTTTCTATGAGAAGTGAGGTTTTATTTGGGATACATGGTTATTGTGGTTTATTTTGTGTTTGGAAAATAAAAAGTGAGTTGGGTCAATGGTCTCCATGAGATCGCAGGTCCTAGAAAGCCATGTGGATCCAGGGAAACAGAACAAGAAGACTTTCCACAATAGTTTAATAATTGTAATGTGGATACCAACCATATGTCCAATTCACCCGTTAACACTAATATTATCATGTATGTTTTTTTGTCTTTCTTGATTCTGAATGAATGTTTTTTGAAAACCCTAGTTTTTAAAATTGTGAAAACTGGATTTAATTTGGTAATGGATTGATCTTTGAAAATTGGAAAATGTATTTTTGAAATTAACATTGAATAATACATTATAAAAATGTAATTTTATGAAATATACATTCAGGAAATGCGGGAAATAGTTTAATGAAAATTATATTACTACAATAAACGATCTAGATATTATGAACGCTTTTGTTTATAAAGTAGAAACCTATTTTCAAGAAGGTTTTGAATGTTTTATAAAAAAACTAATTTTTCAATAAACATGGAAGATTTTATCAATATTTTATTTCTATAGTCAAAATATGTGATTCAAGAAAATTGGTTGTTTGGAAAACATGAACTATTTTAAGGAGGTTATGGAAATATATTATAAATGAAAGTTGTTGACATATCAGAAATATTTTTTATGAATTTAATTTGATTTTTTGGATGAAATCAATGGGATTTTATTTTGACAAATATTAAATGGATTAATTATTGGATCTTGAAAAGGGGATTTGATTTGGTGAATACTGCACTTTTGAAAATTTTTATCATATTCTGAAATGGGAAGTGAATTGAAAAGATGAATGTGTGGGTTGAATGTTTTTTTGGATAGTAGAAAAAAATTTATTAGATTTTGTGTTTCCATGATTGATCACATGGTTGTAAATATGATATAATATGAATGAGTGATGACATGAAGTGATGGGTTCTCGTTATGGCCTAAGAATATGCATGTGTGAGTCCTTATGGAATTATATTGGTGAGTATGGAACCCAAAAAGCCTGTTTTATTTTCAATAGTGATTTTAAGACAAATGTGACGTTTTGATAACCATTGTACATGTGATGTGTCTACTTGTGATTTGTAATGTTTTATCTGATTTGTTTTTTGTTTGATAACTCTTCATATTTGAATTTTGTTTCATGTGTGAGATCTTGTCAATGAGTTGGCTATGAGATAATGTTTTGTAGGTTCTTTTGAGATTTATTTTCAGAACATTATGAGTTGATACCCATTTGTTCGATTTTTTTTGTATTTTTGGTATTATGGGTTAATTAGTTTTTATTCATGTATTCCTTGTTGTCTAGTGAATGACCCCAAAATAATTGATTCATATTCTATGTTTGTCCTTCGGTTGTTCACCATTGGAAGAAAATCTAGTTGATAAAATTATGGAATTTCATCTTGAATTTCAGAAATTAAATCCTCCTATCATCTTCAGTCAAGAGGATCATCCCTGAGAAAAATAGTTGATGTAGGTAATTGAAAAGAAATATCATTTTCCAATGGATCATATGTCATTAAAACTAATGTTTTCCACCTTTATGATTGAAGGTCTAACCTGGAAATGTTGAAAGGAATTTCTATAATGGGAAGCAACTTGAAGTTATTGAAAAGGTCACCATATTAAAATGACCTTTATATCATTCATCAATTTATTCTAAGAATATGATCATACTATGCTATTAGTTTTGAATGTATGGTTATAATAAATAATCCTGTCAGAATTAATCAAGGACCATACATGGCTATAGACGCATAGGACACTTGTAATGGTTCTGTTGAATAATTTCCAAGAAACAAGTTTTTCTTTTGAGAATTCTGATTTCATTTGTTCTAATGAAGGTGTCTTCTGTGTGTTTTTCATTATTTTTGTTAGTTTTTAGGATTTAATAGGATGATTTTTGTGCATCTTCTAAGCCTTTGACTTTGTGAATGTGCCATGTTTCAGCGAGGTGATTCATTTCGGGAGTTGTGCTCTTTTGGATCCACCTAGAATGACGTTTTGTATGTCATGAAAGGAAAAAAGTGTTCATTTATGAATTATCGGCTTATGGATTTGAGGCTGGTGATGCTTCAAACATCAATGCTCCGGCCATAGGCCTAAAGTGAAGCTCGTGGGTAGTCAGGAACCCTTGTGGAGTGAGGGACAATAGTCTATATTTTATCTTATGTGAAGGAAATAGAGACATTTTAGGCTTCTTGTGTAGCTATTTCATCATGAATAGTCCAATTTACTAGGATGATATATAAAGACCTCATTTAACATTTTTACCCATATTTTTTTAAAGATCCATTTTTATTGCGTGGAGATAGGGTGGTCATGATTCATTGAAATTATAGTTGTTTATCTTTCTAGATTTGGATCCATGATTGGATATCCCTATGTTTTTTCCATCATGATTTGTTTTTGGTTATAACCTATCTCATGGGTGGGTGTATCCCATTTCATATTTTCATCCCCTTGTAAAGAGGTTTGTTGGATCTTGTTTGTTGGTATGTGTAGGAATTTCCTATGTTGGACCATGTAGGGTTCCCTTGTCGATTTTCTCGAGATGGTTATTATGGTGGGGAGACCTACCATGGGTCTTGTAGAAACTTTCTTCTTCTGTAAATTGGTGCTGGCTTGGTTCTAATGTTGGGGAGTCTATTCGGGCATCCCATTTTGATAATTCAGTTTATTGTCTATTTTATCAGGGCATTAATAAGATTCACATAGAGATTTTGGCTCTGATTATCCCTTCTGAGTAAATGTGGGTATTTTGGAGGTCACCCGATGGTCTTGTTTGTGTCATGAACTGAGAATGTTGTGGATTGAGATTTATGATGTTCCTTGAGAAGAGGTTTAGGTTCATTTATACATTTCAAATAATAGGAATGAGTTTCCTTGGGTAGTGTTTGAGGTGATTTTTGATTCATATGTTGGGTTACATAGTTTTGATAATTCCTTTTCATTGATCGATCACATAGGAGTGTTGTAGACTTCTTTTGGAGGATGTTGTATGGTGGGGAGTCTATTCTCACACCCTGGGATAAATCTTGTGGATCCCATTTTCTGTTTGCGGTGTTCTTTATTTCACATAATATGTTGTTTGTGTTGACTATCATTGATTTCTGAAGGATTATCAGTATTTTTTTTCAGATCTATCCTTGGAAAGACTTTCTTAGGATGAAATGTTTTGATGGTGGGATGAATTGTTGTATTTGGGTTTTGATTCCCCAATTTTTTCTAGTTTTTTGGGATATTAATTTATCTATCATGTTTTTAGTGTGATGGGATTGAATTATAAAATGATATTTAGTTTATCTTGTGTCCTGGTGTTATTCATTAATTCCCATTATTATTTTATGGGGAAGAAAATATATGTTTTTAGGTTGACATCATTATGATTATGGTTGACGTGTGGTTTTTCAAACCGTGCTCCATTCTCCAAGAAACCATGTGGCCTTTGGATAATTTGGGTAATGGCTAAATAAAGGGATATTGCATGACTTTTAAACCATGTCAGATAACCATGAGTCATGTTCCACTTGGGTAGTAACAGGTGTATATGTGCATCACGTTTTGGAAAACTGTGCGGGATAATCATGTAACATTTCTAGGACATTAAAAATATGAAAATTTCCACTGAGTCCACTTTGGAATTACCTCTAAACCCAAACCATTCACCCCATACCCAATTTTCAGTGATTGGATCTCCATCCAATATTCCATGGACATTTTGTGTTTTAATATTTGTGTGGTTCTGACCCAAATCCTTCAATAAAACTAAATTAACTAGTTTATCTATTTGTTTCTTTCAAAATTCAAGAGTTTCCTTTCCCATATCATAAGATCTAAATTTTCAGCAGGGAGTTTGACCATAATATGGTTTGATCTTGTGTAATTGAATCCTTATGTTTTTTTAAATCTCGCCATTTTAGTGTCATATGTTGGTGCATTTGCGGTTTTCACAAATTTTTTGGAATTTTCCATTTTTTAGGTAGGTGGTTTTATGCCCAGACATTGTTGGATGTTTTTAATATAATTTCATGGATATTTATATGTGTTCTATGTTTTGATTGTTTGGTGATAAATTTATTTTGAATGTGTTTTGGAATTCATATGTGATGGAAAAGGATTTTATGAAGAAATGGTTATTTTTTGTATGTGTTTTATTGTGGTAACTCATGGAAGCATTTTATGTGTTGTTTAATTGTGTGAAAAGAGTTCTCAAAGGTAATTGTGGTGTGAATTTATTTGAATGTTAGTTTTCAAGGGAAGTGGATTTTAAGGCAAGATGACTCCATTGTATTGAACATTAAATTTTACTTGTAATTTTTTAAATGCTTGGAAGTATATTTAAAGTGAAATTGGTTTCTGTGTGGATTTGGAAGGGGTTATCCCATATAAAAGGTTGAATTGATTATGTTCTTTTCTTATAATGTGTCAACTAGGGTTTATGAATTATCCATGTCGTGTGAAATTTGCTTTCAAATGTTTTTCTTATGGCTAAAATAGATGATTGGGTTTTTAAGGGAATGGTGGTTCTCATGTGACCGTCTGTGAATGTGGTGATTTATTTAGTGTGTTTATAATGATTTCAACGTGTAAAAAATGATGACTTTTATTATATCTATAATGTGAAATTGAGAACAAAGGGAATCCAGAGTATCAAGGTGGTTTGACTAGATCTAGTATGCATGTGTTTCTGAAATAGAAAACTCATATTTTTATTGCTGATTGACACTAGTCATTGCTGATGTGGAGACTCCTAGACTCGCTTAGAATGATAGATTATTACAACACTAACTAAACTATGATGATTATTTGAGACCACTATACCCATGTGATTTTTTCTCATAGTGTTTCATGCATGAGATATATTATGGATTCAGTTTCTATATCTCTTTTCAATGATTTATGATGTTCTAGTGTCTCTCTTGGGCTAGATTAACCCCAGGGATTTACCCATGGTTCTATCTTTTGTGACGTGAGAATTAGGTGATTTTGTGCCATCCATCATCATATACTGGACCTTTAGTATATTTCACGTAAAATATGTTTATCTTAGTAAAATATTACATTATAAATTGTACCTTTAAATGTTTGTATCATAAAATGATTCCAGGAAGTGATGGGTTTCTTGGAATGTGTTCCCTTGAAAATGGTTTTCCATAAAAATGATTTCATTAAAATGTTGCAAAGGCATCTATATAATGAGTGAATGTTTATATGAATTTTGATGTAATATAATCGAATCATTTTATTTCGTATGGAACCCTACTAGGCTTTGTCTTACACCCTACATACACCATTGGGTATATGTAATATTTCTTTTATATAACTGAGTGAAAGAAATGCTTTTTCATGAAGATGAAGGTGGATCTTGATTAATAGTGTTCCTTGTTTTATGTGATAGTTGTGGTGGCTTGAGGATGATGTTCATCATGTAAAATAGAGGATTTTCGGAAATTTTTTATTTTTAATTTTTTATAGTTTTGATTATTGTTTAATGTTGTAAACCATGAATCTGAAAAATTGGTGTATCTCAGCAGGTTATTAATAACCCATATTTTAATAATTTTTGGTTCATTATGGAATTATAAGTGGGTTAAATTAGTCCCAATGATCAATTTTGACACCCAGTCACTAGTATCCAGTATGCGGGGATCAAGAAATCCCTTTAGACCATGCCACAAACTAGGTTGGGTGTCAGCTGAATACACATTGGCTTAGTTTGGGACAAGGTCCTTCCATAAAACTATTGAAATCATGCATAAAATAGGACGAAACAACAGTTTCTACATTTAAAGGTTGATCCATTTTCATTTGGATTTTTTTGTTTCCTAACCCTCATCATCAACATTTCCCAATATCTCACCTTATAGTGTTTAGTACCTATTAAAGGAATTTACAACTATGATAACCATATATTTGGAACTACAATCTTCAGAAGAAAAGGTTACACGGAATATAGCATTTCATGAATGAGTCCCAAAGAGAACAAACCCATAGAGGACTGACTTATAGATTTCCACTATAAGGGGTCCAACTTGGGTACTGTGAAATTTGTTATTTTATTTTCATATTTTTATATTAAAATTTCTTGATATGTTTTCATGAATTATTTTTCATTAGGTTTTCTCGATTATGGGGTTCCAATTTGGATATCCACATTTTTTTTCTCGGCCCACTAATTGGAAATTAAATTGCCCACCATACTTTTTACCTCTATCTTCCATTTCCCCAGTACATAGTTGAGTATATGGATAGGAAGATTGAATTCCATAGACCCATGGCGCAAATCTCATGGATGTGTAGTTATGGGTCATTTGAGATTTAGTCACCAATATAAAAGATTCCTCCAAACAACAGATATATTTATCAATATATTCTATCACCAATGGGTGCACATTATGATATAAATCCAAGATCACAGCTAGGCATATTCTCGATCCACAAATCGCTGGTGATTTCATACTCAATGGAGGACTGAACATCATGTCTTGTTGACTTCCCGTCATGCTAATGAATCATGATAGACAATGTTTTTCATTGTTTCCCTTCACTAGTGATGATGTATTTCCATTGAAAGTGTTCAACACCTCACCTCCAAATCTATAAATATTCTCCTTTTGAATGTGGATATGGATTAGTCAAATTTTTTCTTCAATGAGCTTAAAGAGATCTCTATATCCATACATTTTTATTATGTTGTTAGAATCCTCTAACCCAATTTATTTTGTTTATTACCTGCAGTTCCCACCGTTCATCATACTCATTATTCCAAGTTGTCATGTATTGTATCTTTTTACTTTGATATATAATTATTATTTTTTCATTGTAATAGTTTCATTTTTTTTGAGCATTAACTATATTGGAATGTGTGGGTGGATTTATTACTGTGCAATAGGACATAAAGGTACCGAATCATAATAAATAATCATGTTGAATACAATTTTTTTCATCAATTGTGTTATTTTATAAGGTTATGGTTATATCATTATCAAATTGAAAAGTTCCATATTTGTTTCCTTTTTTATTTTGTTGTTTGATTTAGTTTTCATCACCACTCAACAAAAATATCTGGTATTAGAGCCTCTCTAGCTTACTAGGGATTTTTTTCGATTACTGCTTCCTATTTCAAATTTCTAGTTTCACGAATCTTTTTTGAAATAATATATCTAATTAATTAATGTTTGTTTATTCAATTTCAGATTTTTATTGAATCACTTAAATCAATTTATATATTTTTTCATTATGTATCCCAATGTATGTGTATACCCAATGAGATTGGTCAGTTCTTGGGGACACATTCCTAACATTGTCCCTAAACACTGAACAAATACTCACCTGGGTAATCTTGTCTATAATGAGAAACAAGATCCAGAAATTTGATAGATAAATAGACATCAATCTATGGTTAATTAAAATAAGAGCCTTTCTTGTACAAAAATTCTTAATCGATCCTCTATGTGGGACCTAGAAACCCATCATGACATTTATTCAAACTGGCCAGACCATTGTTTCTTTCAAACAAGCCCCCGATTATGTGCTTGTTAAAGCGCACAACTCTATTTTATTTTCCTTGAGAGATATGGTCGTTAAAGTGGTTACATGAAACTCCACTATAGCCAATGTTTGGATAAAATTAAGGATATTATATATGAAAGCTTCGGTAGATAAAATACTCTATAAACACATTGTATGTTAACTTGTATGATGGAATATGGTGCTTCTATCAAAAATAATATAGCTGAGATTAATTTAATAATGTTTTATCTTAAAAATAAAAAAGTAACAGTCAATGATAAGGACCATACACGGATCATCTTCACTTCTCTCGACATAAATTATAGTTATTTATTCAAAACTAGGTTGTATGGTAGAGACTCTCTAACCCTATTAGAGGTTCGGTCAGTTATCATTCAGATGGATCGAAAACTAATAATTCGTTAAGATCATTGGAATATGATATCGATTTCATGTGTAGAGTAGATAACAGGGGTCAAGGGGAAAATAGTGATAAGGGTAAAAGAAAAGGTATGAGTTCATTTAAGACTATTATGAGATATTAGTGTTGTAAATAGGGTCACACTAGAAGGGATTGTCTTGATAGAAATGATTCAATTGGTAATAGGGATTAATACAATGTAGCTGAGACTCGTTTTTATTATGTTGATGTCATGTAGTTTTCCTGGTGTGCTATAAGGGGAAGAGTTGCGGGTTCATCTCTGTGTTTTTTCCTTATTTGTATCCTAAGAGGGTTGTTATTCTCAAGAGGTAACATGGTGTGAGGATATTGAGGTCTTGGGAAGAAGTTAAAGAATCCAATTCATTGGAAGATGTTTGGATGATCACCATAATTGATGATGGTGTTGATGTTATCTCTATGAAGAGTTATGATGGGTAGCTGGGAATTTGTTGGTTGATGTCGTGGGTTGGTTATATTAAAGGGGGTTTTTAGGGGTCATTAGTGGCCAACCCATTCTTACTGGTTTTGTTATCTCATGGTTATGAGCGGGCATTTTGGACTGGGGTTGTATGTTTTACACATCAGTCTATGTTAGGACTTGTCTTCCACTTCTGGCATTGTTCATGGAAGTGTCTTCTACTTTGGTGGAGTGTCATCATGGCCTATTTTAAATTAAGTTGGAGTGACTCACATTACTTTACTATCCTTGTTTTCTTTTCTTTTTTCTTTTTAATGGGATGTTTTCATTGAGGATACTATTTTCATATGAACTGTTTATTTTTATTTTATGTGCATACCTTATGTTGTTGTTTTTCATTGAGGATGGGAACTAAAACATTTATTAGTGTTCTTCAGGCACTGAAGTTATCCTAGGATCCTCTAGTTAAATTGTGACTAGCAGAAAATTCAGGTATGTAAAATGGGAATCTCAGTTATGTTAATGTAAGTTTGATTTATGTACTTATATTTAGATTTTTTAATTCTGATCATGTTGTATTAGTATATTTGTTGTAATTGATGAGGGAATGTATGTGTCAGGTTGATAAACAATTTGTACATAATCAGTGTATAGTATGACATGCACTATTTAATGTCAGTTTTTTTTCATAGGTTATTTAAAATTACTTTCTAATTCCATTGAATGGTAGGTAAAAAAAGAAAATTTAAAATGATTTTGATAAATATTTGTTAAATTTGGTAATTTTATTTCATGTTTTTTAATATTAATATTTTCTGCCATTTTTTCAGAATTATATTATTATGTGATTTTCTCACTTTAGAGATACTAATGTAGATATCTACATTTTTATACATACCCCTCATCTAGGCCATTCATTTGCGAATCGTCCATTCAATTTCTACCTTCCATTTATCTAGAATGTTGTTGAACATACATGTTGGTAGTTCTAATTACATGAACTTGTCGAGTAGCTCATGTGACTATGAAGTTACAGGTATCTAGGGATTTCATCATGCCTATGAAATATTTATTTGAAAAAAAGATAAATTTCGTACTCAATTTTCTCACTCGTGGGTTAGCATCAAGTTATCAATCACATATAATGGATATGCTTATTCTTGATCCATATATCATGGGTGGTTTCTTCCTCCAAAAAGGACCGATAAAGGTGGATTTCCAACAACACTTCACACCACTCTAGTGCTATTCATACTAGAGTTTGTATGTTCCCTTCCCTAGTGATAATCTATATCATTTTCTAGGGTTTATGTCACACCTCTTTATCTGGTAATATTATCCTTCAGCAAGTGGATTTGGAATAGCATGTTGTCTTATTCAAGGATCCCGAAGAGATCGTTATGGCTACACATTAGTCTGATGTTGTATGAATCCCCTAAACTAGTTTCATTGATTTATTTCCAACAGTTCTAACTGTTATTGTTACAGGTTATTAACACTTGTATTTTTTAGCTGGTTAATCTTTTCTATCTGTTATATTATTGATTACTGAATCCAAATCATTTTATTTTGATAATTAGAAATATAAGCATGTGTATGTGGTGTTCTTATTGTGCAGTTGGCCTTAAGGGGACCGAACCATGTTAAATACTCATGTTGATTACTATTTTAAGAACATGTTGTATTCTGTTATATGGTTATGGTGTTATCATTATCAAATTTAAATGTACAATATTTTGTCTTTTTTTTTTAATTTTGTTGTTTTCATATATTTTCATCACCTCTCAACCACAATAGGTACCGTTATAATGAGTTGTAGAGGCCTAATGAGACCATGCACCAAATGATGGGGAAGGATTAAAATAAGGATTTACCAATACCTATGCTATCTAAAGCATTTCCATAAAATGGGGCATGATATTAGACATGTTTCCCCTCCCCATGAACCACCAAAATGGATATATCATTGAGAAACATTAGCTAATAGAGGTAACCAATTCCAATTATTACTATTTCCATAATCAATGGTTGATGTCATCATTATTTCAGATAGTTGATGATCACATCAGAAGAGTTCACACCAAGATCAATAAAATATGAATTTATGTATGATAAATATATAAAATGATTTACCATTTCTAATATGTCTAACATCCAAGATAAAATATGTTTTCTTCCCTTACGATTGAATATGGAAGTCATGATTCAAGTGACCTAAACAAATAAATGATGAAAAAAATCAAACCAGGTATAGTGGCTATTGAGGACTCCACCGATCAATAATTAATTTCAACGCATTACAAATATAACATAATGTATAATCTATAGAATTTAAAATTTTTATTCCTTATTAATTAATAAAAATCTTTATATCATGAATACATATATTTATTTCCAATATTTCCCTAATCAATAAATGAAATTGAAATCTTTATAGTAATCCCTCAAACTATACCAATTTTGAGGCCCCAAAACCAAACTCCTAAAATCTAGTGTGAATAAATACCATCTTCACAAACTATCTTGTAATTGAATTAATGTTACCCAATATGAACCCTTAATAACCACAATATTACAAACCAATATTAATTCACTTATATCTGAAGGTCTTTTTGTTTAAAAATTATATTATTATGAAATATAATTAACTGATAAAAATATAATGTAATTATCATCATATTTCTTTTTTTATACTATATCAGACACCAATTTACCATAATAATTCTTCAATTAATCCCATAATTCTATTAAGACAAGCTATTATATGAGAAATATCATGTGCATTATATTTTATCATAACCTATGGAAAGTGATCCATAAAAAAAGTGATCTAAAACACTAAGTATGTGTAAAAAAATGATAATAAGAAAATATCAAAAGATAGAATAGGAGGAACATGCATATTTTTGTAGGAATATATAATAAAAATATTTTCATAATCAAATGAATCTATGAGCATAACATATCCATGGTGTAAATATACATAAATAAATTCATGGATAATAGTTACTTCATCCGTAGTGACAAAATACACAATGTCAGATAGAAAATTTCATTCACTGCGAAAAGTCATCATGATAATAGGCATCATTATTTTAGTTTCAAGGCCCCATATCTAATAAATATTTTGTTCGGGGTTGTCATACGGAAAGATACCCATTCTATTTTTTCTCATAAGACCTATTGATGCATCGAGTGGATTTATATACCGAGGCCAACCTATATATAATTAAATCAAATTCATTCATAATATGTCATATGGAATAAAATACATAATACATAACCAATATTCAATAGTAATAAACTAATATCCATGTTGTCAAAAAAAATATGGATTGTTAATATTTCACTAGTAAATAAATGGAATGTATTTCTATGCTAACATACCTTACTATATAGAGTAATGATATGGGATTAATTCAATAATTTTTTCTATTTTTTTGATGTATAGTTATCTTTTTGAATTCATGTCAAACTATGTAGTAAAAAATTTCCTATTCATATAGGAAAGAAACTAGAAGACAAATCATTCCTATAAAAGTGGATGATTGGGAACGAAAAAAAAGTGAAGCATTTCAAAAAGACTAATCCCACATGGAAAAAGTATAAGAGTATTTATAAATTTATACACATCAAAAATATATTCCAAAATAGGGAGAAAAGTGGTGATATATGAATAATATCTTAATGAATGAAAATTAACATCCAAATACCATTGTGATAAAGGTAACATATGATTCAATAGGACAAGAGAGAAATACCATGAAATTAAAATATAATTAAATTGATGATAATATATATACAAGAAGATAATATGAAATTTTCTACTATAAATATATTACACCCCGCCCCATGAGACACTGAACCTATGCTTCAATATGGTGCACCCCATGACCATAACCATTCATCCCCATACTCTAAAGGCTACCAACATGAATCAAAGTTCTACTAAATGATATTGGGGATACAATCTCCTCTAGTGATTGTAATAATAATTGTAATAATAAAATCCTTGTGGAATCATTTTATAAAACACAATGGAAGAAATATATTAGAAAAACAATAACGATCCAATGTACACTAGCAACACATACCATATAATATCTTTATTTAATGACTGTTATACAAAATAATGTAATAATTCCAATGGATTGATCATATATGAATATAAGAAAAAGGAATAAATAAAATAACACATTGAATACAAGAAACAAATAGTGGTTCTACAAAAAACATTTCCATTCATCCAATATTCCCTCAACTCTCCATGACATACTAATGAAAAAACCACAAGACCAATCCCTTTCCTATACTAAAAGTCATAAATTCAACTTGGTTGCAAAGGGGAATGGGTAGGTTGTGAGTCTAGACCCAATATTTCACCACCAATGTTTTCCTATCTTACATAAGTACATATACTAGTGTACAAAAATCACAAATAAACTAAAACTACTGACATATTACTTAACCAGGTTTTATTGTTCTCAACTATGGAAATAGATCATTTTCCTTCATTTCCCAACCTTTGGGTGGAATTATGCATCTATGGTCAGTCAAACTAGAAGGACCGTCAATCACACATCCATTTCCATACCAAACAAAATCACAAGCCAACCATTATGATTTACACAACATGAAATTAAATGTCGACATCTCCATGTAAACCCATTGAGTTAATCCAATGTTCTAATGGAACACAGATAATAATATCACAAGTAAATTTGAATTCCACTTAATAGATCACCATAAGCATATCATCTCAATTCCCCAAGGCATGGAAAAACCCATCCTTCCATAGTTCTGTCCCATAATCCCAGTATAACGGTGATCCAAAACACTTATCTAATTGCCTTATACAACATAAATCATAGATTAATATGATAAGAACGTACATTGTTCTGATGGTCACCACCATCCTCTTTACATCAAAATATACAAAGGTATCTACCCATATCAAGTGGTCAAACCCACCTTAATGGGACCATATATTTTTTGAACATGACCCCAACGATGCTATTGGCCAATCACGATGTGTGGGAATAACAAAAAATTGTAAGCTATTCATTTGATGAACCACTTTCAACACCAATACCAGTGATCAACAACACATATGGTCTCACAAGTTATGCCCCATGAATTCCAAAGGAACTAACCATGACATAGGATCAAATTAATAAATCTTCATAACCTGTATATCTTCCCAAACCATCATAGAACCCCATTTCATACATTTCATTAGATTGAAGGACAAATGATCCAATTTACATGTAATATTACCATTTCACATCACTAAATAACAATAGAAAAATGACATATAAATGATGTCACACCTATACCACCCCACTCACACCAATTTATTATGAATCACATAAGACATGCATAAATAGTATAATGTTTGGAGCCACCAAACTAATTCTTATGAAGATTCACTAATATGATATTGTCCTTTGATTTGGGGAAAAATAAAAGGTAATGAGTATCCATTAAAATGAAATGGAAATTGGGAATATAATCTAAAATAGAAATGAAATACATGCCAATGATGTAAATAAAGAAATTATTCTAGAGAAATGAGAGACTAACCTGGAAGGATCTAATGGGATGAACTACCATTGAATGAATGTATGTTTGAAGGAATTATATGGAGAATAGAATAAATATTTACCTCTGGTGGAGTTTTTATGATAAAATGTGACGATAACATATGGCTTAAGGGTTAATGAAGTTAGAGGACATCTAAATTTCCCCATTTTTTATAGGATCATGTATTTTTGTTGCACTATTTTAATAACCATGTTCCCACTATGTTCACCTAATATCTAAATACACTCAACCATTCATGTATAGGTGTTTGATCTAAGCCTGTTCTTTGTTGTAAATGTTGAATGTACTGATTCTCTTGTTAATCAACAAATGAATGATCAGGGAGTTTGGATGGAAATAGATTGTACAATACTAGATGGATACAATATAAGAGGTGGCATTATTTCCTAGTGTCTTCTACTTTTTGGAGGTAAAAAATATTGAGGAATAGGCTCAAATCATGAACAGGAGTTCTGTAGAAACAAATCATCATGAAAATGGTAAAGGAATGTGTTTCCTGATGATATGGACGATGTTCAGGAAGATGAGGTCAATCATGAATGGTGAAGTTGATCTCCACGATTATGTGAACTTGGGCTTCGTGAAGGTATAAATGCTTTGATGTAAAACTAAATGATTACGACATTCATCACAAACACTTCGATGTGTTTTTATTGAACACTCTATTGTTACGACGAGAATAATGAATGTAATATCTCCAGGGAGCATTGTGATAGTAGGAGCAACACGATGATATATTTAAATGATCTAGAAAATCCTCTAAGAGGTATGGGAGAATCACTAATAGTAAAACCTAAAAATATAAGGATACAACACTTCATTTCACAAAAAAAATTCAAAGAAAATTAGGAATCTCTCTGATTTTGAGAAGCCAAGGGAGCTCCATGAAACTAAAATTCCTTGTGATCATTAGCACCATGAAAAATATTTTATAGTCATAAATAATACCAATTCATTTTAATAATGAGTTCTTTGTGATGATTCATTTTTTCACATTTACTTGGTGAGCTTCATGAAGGTAATTTGTTTTGTGAATGTATGGAGCTTCACAAAATGAATTTTTAAATATCAAATTTTATGGAACATGACATTAAATGTGCATCAACTTTGGTCTACAGTGCCAGAAGAGTCTTGTGATGGAATGGGTCAAATAATTTAATGCCAATCCATTGAAATGACCTTCAAGTTGATAAACTGAGTTATAATTCCTTTAAAATGGTGTTCTAGGGGGAGTCGATGGATGCGTTTTGAGGAATGCAATGTGTTAACCCTAAAACCATTTACAATATGTGTTCCTGTCATAATGTGACTATGTAAAAACAAATTTATTCCACATCCAGTGAAGATTAGTTGATTTAACAATGAAAGAAAAACTTTGGACATATGTTCCTTGTACTATCCCTTAATGGCCAGCCATGTAAAAATATTATGTTCTATCTTTGAATGTGAATGTTTTATTATAACATAACTCCAACAAATATTTTCAAAAAGTTCTTTTCAATTTGATAACAAGATCAATAACATTAGAAGATAAAGTTGACACCTGGATTCACCCCACCCCTCTAATGGTTCTCTAGATCCTAAAACTCCTATAAGGGCTATGGTTAACCTACTTTGGATTCCCAATATTAAATTTGTTCTCATTACAGTATTTTATTTTCATTACTAATCCAAATATGATTTTCAGTTTTGATGATGATTCAATTGAAATGATTATATAATTCATGACCAAGATGAAGAGGAAAAATAACGAGAAGAGATATTTGAAGATGTCCTTCATATCTAAATTAGAGGTTTTATGTAGTTATCCATTATTTTCTGATAATGAATATATTTTAGGCCAAGAATGTAATGACTACGTGTCTCATGTTTCCACCAATGATAAGGACAAAATTTCTACCATTTGGAAATCAAAATATTCAGTTGATCATGAGGTATGTGTTATCACATTTGAATGTTTTCCTCATAATAAATATCCAAAAAAATGGTAATTATGATCAATATAGAACCTAATAATAATTCTCATTTTATAGATTATTATTTTTTTGAATAACATTCCTGAAGAATGTGCATCCCTTGTTTGTGGAGTATTTAAATGTATATAGGTAGAAATCACCCAACTAAAAAAAGAAGAAGTTTATATGGAGGCAGGGTGGTTATGATAATTTTTATAATGTCTTAATCTCTACTTAAATTTTTAAATATTTTAAAAAACTAATAGGATCCATGAAATAAGATGCTCATAATACATCAAAAAAGTTGAAAATAATGAAGTAGTTAAAAAGACCCTTGATTAAAAGATCCATGTGATTGAAGATAGATTAAAAAATAGAACTTATGTAAAGAGAATAAAATTGTAGTAAATAACCAATATGATTAAGGGACATGACTCATTGATTTAGAAAATAGTTAATCTGCATGAATAATAAGTTGTTAGACTGGATAAGGATAGTGAAGAAAATATGATAATGATTGAAGATTAGAAAAAGACCCTTTATATGAAATGACTTGATTTGGAATATTAGTTGGACAATCATGAGAATAAATTTATTGAGACTTCACAAAAGAATTAAACAATTACCATAGCTACTCGATATTATCTGTAGGATTCAAAAGATAAAATACCACCAACATGTGAAAAGAGGATCATGACATCATTTGATGACCTATCTCAAGAATTTGAAAACAAATTGGTATCGTCCAAACAAACATATGAAAATGACTATAATTATATTTTAAGGAAGTTTGATGGTTGTATGATTAATATGGGACAAGTGTCAATGAATAAATAAGATATTAAACCTACCACCATGACTAGTTTTGAAAGGAAAATGTGTTTGGAATCTGGTTTCCAACAAGGATCTCAATAAGTCACGAATAATTCTGAACAACCATATTCAAGAGATAAAAAGCAATAAACATGTGTGGTTAAATGTTGGTTCTATAAATAATTTTTTATGTAAATTAAATTGTTTGTACAGTTCTAAAAATTTAATATAAAAAATAAGTACAATATCATGGGGGATCCTGCTAGAGACAAAGAAAAAAATTCCACATTTCCAGAAGCATGTATTTAATTTAAAATAATTTAGAATGCTTGGTAACATACCTAATTCATGTGATGGTGGTTGTCATAAGGTTAAAACATTCCCATATTTAAATGTTCCCATATCATATAAGAAAATACGATAAAAATAACTGGTTGTGAAAGAAAATGAATCCTTGTGATTAAATAATAAGATTATTTTGAACATAAATCATTCCAAGAAGGTATTAAAGAAGTATAGTGAGAAGACCATTGATTCTAAATCCAAGAATTTCAAGGGTAGTAAATCTAATAGAACTATTAAGATGGATGAAACTCCTAAGATTCCATATCAATGATCCAATATTTCATCAGCGGTTCCCAAGGAAATGTTAGTTTTTTTAACAAAATATTTGTTTGTAATGATGAAATGTGAATATTCAAATCATAACACCAGTGAAAAAAGAAAACAAAAGGTACAACATGATGAGTTAACATTCCATGATTTTTTTCTAACAAAAATGAAAATATCATGTTAATGATGTTCTGTATGAGAGATGCATGAAATTTGATCACGTTGAAAAAAGTTGTTTTAACCTTATAACAAGAGAAATAAGAAGTCATTCAAAGTATTAACAATATATAATCTATGGTGGATGTTCATAAGAAAAATTCAAGACACAAAGGCCAAGAGAATGTAAATAGAACAAAGCCACAACGATATAAAATCAAAAGATATGTTCATATCTGCAAGCATGATGACTAGATCAAATGGATCAACATGGTGCATATGTTCATATCAACCATTCCATTCATATTAATGCTAAAAAGAGGATCCACATTATTCCCCTAATAATTTTTGTATTTTATAAGTTCTTATAATGTAGGGAATTAAAGGATAATCATTTTATTTGGGGTATAACCTGAGAAGAATATAAGGATGTTAATTCATTATAGCATTGCTGAAGAAGTCACCATATTTTAATGATTCCTCATTTGTATATTTAAAGACAGATATGTTGGAGGATCATTTAATTGATTAAGAAAAATATTTTATATTCTAGATAGTTATGATAAAGAAGGTACCATCCTAGATTGATCTTATTTATTGTAACCTAGAGAACAACTGTTCAAGAAGATTATTATTTGCATATGTTGTGAAGTTTTTAAAATGTGGAAAACCAAAAAGAAAAGATACATTCATGTGTAATCATTATAATGAAATTAATTTAAATCCCTTAAAATTATATTCAACATTATGAACATGTTTAGAATAGTTCCCCTTGTCAAAAAGATAAAGGAAGAGTGAGTAATAATACTACAAAATGAATCATAAGAGATAATCCTGGCTGATGAAACTTTATCTGATCCTAAAAGGAGAAATTGACGAACCCAAAAATATGATTATAAACATGGAACTCCTAGGGTGTATAGTCAAATTCATGATTTTAGGAATTAATGTCAATGAAAGAGTTCTCCAGTGGAAGGAATAGAGTCGGTCAACATTTTCTTTACTATTGAAATTCAAAGAGGATATAATGTTTATTAGATAGATGATGAAGAAAACATTCATAAACAATACTCATGAATAAGAATTCTACATTGTATGACTGAAAAAATGATCATAGTATTCTCATCTAGATTATTATAAGAATAATCCCCAATTTAAAATAAGATGTGTCAATCATTATTTATGAATGAATAATTCACATGAATATTAATTTAAAGTGCTTTTCTATGTGGATGATATTATATTTCGTAGTAGTGGGAATTGATTAGTCGAAAAATTTTATAATCACATAATGTTATAATTTGAAATGTTGATGGTTGGTTAACATTCACACTTCATGGGGTTGTACGTGATTTAGCTGAAAAACCACACTTTTTATATCAGGAAATGTATGCCAAAGAGTTTTGGAATAAGTTTAATATTCCAGACTCTGAAGAAAAATCGGCTCTGATTTCAGTTGGGAAAAAACTGGGAAAGCATGACGATTTGACATCTAATGATTCCAAAATGTATTGGAGAATCATTGTATTTTTCTATACCAAAAAGAAACAATTCCATATATTGTCTTTTCAACATGCTTACTGCCCACATAAAAAGTAATATGATGGATGAACATATGGAGAATGTGAAAGGAATTATGATTTACATTCAAGGAACTCACAATTTTGGATTATAATTTTCTATAGGAATCGATAATAAACTATCAGTGTTCATTGATGATGACTCAGATGTATATGTTTTTGATAAAAAAGTACACAAGTGGTGGATCATTCATTATTACATATAAATTAATGTGTTGAATGGGTAAGAAAAATGAAAGTCCATCTCTTAGTATTGATGAAGCTGAGTATATATATATATTATAATGTCTTACACTCAGTTATTTTGAATGAAGAAACCGCTGACATATATTGCAGATGAGGTTAAATAACCAATTTTTATTCACTGTGACAAAAAGAGTATGATTCATCAAATTAAGAATCCAATTTATTATTCTCGTATGAATCATATTGAAATCTTATATCACATATGCAAGAAAAATGTTTAACACGATGCGATTAAAATGGATCATGCTAGAGATATATACCAAGTACCTGGCATTATTACCATGTAATTGGAAGAAAATGTGTTTGATAAACATCGGTTGTAACTCAATGTTCAACCACTACCTAGTTCATGAGGAGGTTTTGAGTGATCCTATCTCACCATTTGTGTTAATTATTTATTCTGTTTGTAGAAGTGATGTGGGTTTATGTGGGATATATGATCTAGTTGGTGGGTGTTTTGAGCTCTATAATGAACAAATTAGGGCCATTGGGTTTACTTCCAATGGGGAAGAATGAAGAAAATTAAATGGTATAATGGTGGAGAATTAAAATTTAATTGTTTTTTGGTTGTAGGATAATGGAAGACGGTGAATAGTGGTTACATGTTTTTGATAAACCAAGCAATGCTTCTATAATTTGATCAGAGCTGACAATGTCAGTGATTAATAATTCCAAAACATGATAACCCAATTCTTTCATCCCATATTATTTTCTATACTGATATTTCCTGACATAGACATATATTTTTGTAAGTGTTTTTTATTTCAGGTCTTGATTTTTGATGGTGCTTCAATGAATTTATAATCATATTTCCATCAAACACAAATGGGGATAATATTGTATCTATGGTTGTTCATTATAGTAAATAGAGTATGATATTTTTTTGTTGTTAATCCTCACATGTAAGATCAGGGACATTAAATAGAAAGAGATTTTATAGTACTATACGGCTACAATATTGAAGGGGGAATCATTTAATAGTGTATCCTAAAAATTTTGGGTCCACAATCTAGAGGAACTGACTGTCATCTCCATGGTTAGTTATCTTCAAATAAATGCTTTAAAATGGAAAAGGAATGGGTATTGTGAAGACTGGAATGATGTTCACAATGATGGATCACTTTGTGAATGGTGATTGTGATCTTTGTTATTATGAGAAATGTATCTTTGTGAAGGACCACTTGTTTTAACAAATAACACTATGATTACTACAAGCTTTTCAAATTCTATGAGGGTTTTTTTATTGAAAGCATCATGGTTACAATGAGAATCAGAAATGGAAAACTTCCATTGAGCATCGCGATTAGAGGACCACCATCAAGATGTTTTTGAATGATTTGAAAAATTTTCTATGGGGAAGTGGAGCATCATGAATTTCCATGCCTATAAATATAAGGCTACCCATCTTCATTTCAAATGAATTATTACAAGGAAAATCTAGAATCTCTATGATTTCATGAGGCTAGGGGAGCTCCACAAAACTGATATTCCATGTGATCTTGATCATCAAGAAAAAACTGTAGAGTCTTAATTTATGGAAATGCTTTTGATTAATGAGTGCATTTTGATGATGAGTTATTCCACGTTCACTTATAGTGCTTTGCAAAGGTAGTATGTTCAGAGAATGCGGTGAGCTTCACGAAAGAGCTTCATGCAGGGTTGTTTTGAATATCATTTTCATTCAAGTAATATGGCATTAAATGTGCATCAAAACAGTTCCATAGTTAAAGAAGAGTCTTATGATTTATAAAGTTAAAAAAGTTAATTCCAATCCATTTAGGGAACCTTCGTAATGATAAACGATGTTAGAATTCTCTCATAGAATTGATCTAGGGTGAGTCAACGGAAGTGTTCCATTGGACGCATGTGTTATCCCTAAAACCTTGTAAAGGAAGTTTTATTTCCATTGAGTGATTGTTTCAAAACATATGTATTCCACATCTAGTTAATATTATTGGATTTAGGTATGAACATGACACATTTGTCATATGATCCTTGTATATGCCCTTAATAGTGAACAATTTAAAAATTCAGTGTTCTCCCTTTTCATTTGAATGTTTTATTACTGAAATATTCCAACAGATAGTTTTAACATGATCCTACAATCATGGGTGAATTATCCATCCCTATTAATGAAATAGTCTTCACCCTGATTTACCATCCCCTCTTATGGTTCTCTGGTTTCCTATATAAGGCACACTATTAGAAAAACTGTTAAAAATCCATGCACCATACATATGAAATTTACTGCAGTCTTTTTTACGGCCATGCAACCTCATGTGCGTGTTTTTACAATACATACAACACCCTTACATGGTACATAGATTAGGTTCACTATTTGATCAAATTATTCACTAATTGTGTGCCTCATATTTTCATTAAAACACTATGCATTTATATCTTGATGCTCACAAAACTCATCTAGACTAAAAAAATTCCATTTGGACCTTAATACCCATCCAAAATACAGTAGTTTAAATTTTTATAACTCTCACAATTCAAATATAAATCATAAATTTATATTTGGTATAACCACCAAATTAATTGATCAAATTCCCTTGGAATTATCAATTTGATCAAAATACAGGGTCTTACAACCTTCCCACAATGCAATAGACCATCCATGATCTATATGGCCACAAATTGACCTCAAAACACCCTCAAACACATCATATTGATACCAAATTTTCTATATGATTTGATGATAAAGAACATACCCATATCAATTCGAACATCCCAGACTAACTCAGTTACCCACTCATGGTTGATTCCTTCTATGGTGCTCCCCACCTTTGGAAACACCTACAAAGTCACTTCTTGACCCATTTTCCAAACAGCCAAATGGTCTCAAAACGACCATTCCCCCAAAAAACAGATGTCCCAACCATCACATTACTTCAATATACATCTCATCAGATGCACAGTTCCCAATTGCATCACATATGGAATCTATATGGTCTAGTATCACATATTACTTATAAATATCTCTCATCAAACCAGATGTCCAATATTTCCCACATTACATATATATAAAAATATAATGGACACAATGGTTCCATGATTCATACACAACCCTGGTAAATCACAAATCATTTCTGAAGCTCATAAATTAAACAAAACTAGGTTAATTAATGAGTAATACATGAAAATCATGTACCATATTATTTCATAATAAAAATAAATAGAATATCCTCATTGTGTACCTAAAACATTCATCAACTCTCTATCCTTCTCCAAACCTGTCATCTAATCCACAAGTAGTTGGCCTAAATCCCGATTCAGTAACATTTATCCTCCATATAGTGTTTCACCCAAAACCTTCCACTTCCATAACTATATAGTACCTCCCCCAATTCCATGATCTATGAATGATGTCATATCCCATCTAACCACTCCTTGTACCATTATAGGTCATACATAAAATCCTAGTGTTTGACATAGTACATGACTCATGTCTATTTGTAATTAATTTTAGAAGAACCTATCTAAATTACCCCATTTTCCCACATAAATAGAACTCATTTGGAGGATTTTCACATAGTGTTTTTATGTGACCTAGATTACCACACTGGAAGATTACATTTGATGATCCACTACACAATATCCTTTCCAATCTCTGACCTGACTTCTCTACTAAATCTCCACAAGACCTCGCTTTTAATTACATGGATCACCACTTCCTATATCATCTAACACTATTTACGAACATTATAAATTATTATCCATCATTTTCCCCTTGGATATAAATGAAAAATACACTTCTATTGTGAACAAGGTCATCCTGAAGATGTTCACATGTACCATGATGGAATGACAAAAACAATCTTCAAAACCATCTCACCTTGGTGATTTAATATCTTCCCATTGAAGTTGAAAAACACAGTAGGTTCATGAACTAACATTAATATTCCATGAATGATGTGTCTCTATGGTGAATGTTCCTAAAATCATAAGCATGATCTTTCATCATCTTATCAGAGAATATGGACTCAAAGAACCTAGTCTCAAATTCATTCCAAGTCAGTCTCTCATCTATTCCAACATTTACCCATACAACGCACTAGCACATATTTGGTCCCATAATCATATAACTATCCAACCACACCATACACCATGGGGGTTCTCAATCTGGCCGAAAATAGTCTTCATAACTCATTTCATAAATCCACTACCTATTGTCCACTATCACCCTTAAACAAATGGGGTGCTCTGACTGAAACTATCGTGTCAAATGTTCCATGGATGGGTCAGTTCCCTGAGTTTCCCAATCAATTTTATCAATGAACGACAAAATATTTCCGTAATATTCTCATCTACCAATCAAACAAACTCTACTACCCACTATGACTATCCCACATACCTCTGATCCTCTTCTATTGTCTAATGGTCGTAATCTCCCTTAGTGACCTCATCTAGTGCACATCCTAGTTTTCCTACATCTCCTCCATCCTGAATTAGCACCATATTTTTTCTAGTTCGCATCACAATAGGAAAAAAATCCAATATCAATACTAATAAAAATTGTAATATCATAAATATCACATATATAGATTTTTGTAATAGGCAATGCATCTCACCAACCATAAATATATCTAACGTATCTATATCAAGCATTATTTAACCTCATGGACCTGGCCTACACATATGAGTGTCAGAAAAAAAAATACACCAAAAATTCATACGACCACATAATAATCACACAAATAACCACATGTATAGGTCGGCTGAGTATAATTCCACCATGGGAGTATGATGGAAAAAATTGTTCATCTTATTGATGACACTTTAAATATCCCAACCAATTCATTTTTTCTTAAATACCCAAATTAGTTTCATGAAGAACATACACTATACACATATATGATCACATATCAAATACACCAGGAACCATATGCAAGGAATGACTATGTATAATTCCACAAAGATGTTATACGTGAAAACGCATTTTTACCATGTTTTTGACATATTAAAAAGATCAGCAATTTTATTTATTCCATGTTAAAATAAATAATAACAAGCAAACAAAAATTTCATGTCATCCTATGTTCCTATAATGATTCATAAATTATAACCTCTTTACACTTAGTAAAAGACTCTAAAAAACTAGTAATAACAAATAAAACAACATCTGAATCAAATAACTCAACAATAACCATGAAAACTAGAACAGAAATACATTTTTCCAAAGTAACATTGTCTTTCGATCATGTAAACACATATCCATGAAATAAACTATCATTTTGATTAATAAAATCCATAATCATTTAAAAACCTAGGAAAAAATCCATCATAAAATCCATAATGCAATGAATAAGACAAAAATGAAAAAGAACTCCATATAGGGCCCTAGACTATGAGAATACATACAAGAAATAAAAGATCCAAATAGTGAATACATTTGTACAAATTCATAACGATTCATTAAATAGACCTTTGATACACCTTATGTAACACCTAGTGTTGTGACACACACTAGGGTCACCTATGTCCCTTTACAGACGCACCCAAGGTTCACAATGTTCAATTTTCAAAAACTATTAAAGAACGAATATCAAAATTTATAAAAAATTTTCAAATCCATTCCATTCTACTTCAATGGTTCAAACCCAATTTTTAAATAAAATTCATCATATTATTTAATAAAATAGTTCGTGTGAAAAAAAATTGTGAATTCAATACCCCTTAAAAACTTGCATCTTTATATTAAATCCATTGAAACCACACATAAATTTAAATAAATGAATAAAACAAAATAAATTTATAATAATGAGGTGAAATTCATACTATGATTCCATTGTATTGAAAATTTATCTCAAAATGGATTTATAACCAATAAAATTGTATAATGGAGCCCCCTGAATAGAAGATCGAGTCTTTATGATCCTAGATCCCCAAGAAAAAATAGATGTCTTCCATAAATACCATTATATATGGCATCACATACTAATATGGATATCATATGATGAGTGGAAAAGGTAACCAATATATATTTATTGAGAAGTGGAAAACATGGTCAAAACCACAAGAAACTACAAGATGATCTATTAGGAGTAAATAATTTAAATAAGGATACAATGTTAGATACCTCCAAAGCATTGGGAATGATTTAAGGTGTTACAATATGATATTAGGGGTAATTATTCATTATAGAGACCATGGTTGAAAGGTTAAAATAATTTTTTTTTAGTTTGATTGAGGGTCGCATGATTTCCTTTAGAACGTAGCACCATTAAACAAATCGTGTTCCATGATTAGGCACCCCAACTATGAAATCATTATGAGTGAATTTTCATCACTTGTTTCTAAATATTTTCTTTAACTAGGCTCAATTCATACAAAACTCATATACCTAAACAAAATTTCATACCACACTGTTACCAAATAGGTAATCTAACTGTGCACCTTAACCATGAACCACAACTGTTTTCCTAAAAAAGTCATATCTTTTTATCTCTGATCCCTCAAATATTCTTAAACCATAAAATGTAAAACCCTTGATTGAATAATTACTCACTACAAATCTGTGTTAAACACAGTCAAAATGCCCTTTTATTCACGGGATTACCCATTCAACATCTCTAGATAAGAATAAAAAAAAGTATACAATTGGTCATACCCATACAAAACCACTCAACCCTATTTATTACAAGTTTCATAACACAATCATAATTAAAAATAATCTAGGAACTATTTACCTTAGTTTTAATATGAATCTATCATCTGATATTTGAATTTTATTGTAGCCAAAAATAGAGAAAATGATGATCAAGATAATTTAGTCAAAATATGGAATATTCTCTCACATTTAAATAACATTAATTAATTAAAAGTAAACTGTGAAATTTTTCTAGAGTAAATATAGAAAATACTAGGTGGGATATAGTGTGATGTTTTGTGGTCAAATACAAGACAGCTTCTAGTCATCAAACCACAAAAAACACAACACTTCAAAGTGTTCCAGCACTCAAAAATCCCTTCTGAAGCATAAATTGAAATTTGAACTGGCCACTAAAACATTAGTTCAATTTCCCATGTAATTTTAAACTCACACAAAATATAATATCATATAATAAAAAATAAAATTTCATTACTAATACCAGACAAGACTCATGGAATTGAAAATAGAGAAATATAACAATTTCAACATTATAAACATTTGAATAAAAACACTTTAATAGATGGACATTGAAATAAAAAATTAAATAACTATAATAATGATAGGATAATGGAAAAAATATAAATGGGGTTGCATATATAATATTCTATATAATTCGTAGTTTATAATAAGAAATACGTCTCTTGAATTTAATTTAAGATAATAAAACCTTACTGTTTGTTTATCATATATATCAAATTCATTGATGGAAGAAGAGATTGAGAATAAACATAATATTATATGAAATATAATTCATCATATAATATATAAATATGGATATAAATACACCTTATAATGTAAAATTGGATCATAAGAAAAAGCATGTCTCGTGAAATTTGAATTAGGGTCTATAAACCCCATTCATGTAACAGAATCATTAAGGTAAAAAATATTTGGTAATGTGTTTGTAATGAAGAATTGTAGAACCAAATATAATTATTAGAAAATTTAATAAATAGTATTCATTATTTAGACTAAATAAAACTTTGACATTTATAGTTTATTTATATTTTTTTAAACTAAATGGATGAAAATTTAGTTAGCACAACCCATAGTTTCGTCCCGATTAGATCTGTTCAGGAATCAAAAAACATGAATAATCCATTTATGTTTTTATATAACTTCTTAAGAAATTATACATCATTAAAAAATTTACTAGGAAAAAATTATTATCATATTCTAGTTACATGTAATATGGTTTTCCTTGTGTTTTTTATTTTGTGTGAAAATTTAATAGGTTTAGGCTTATTGTTGAAATTTTAGAGATCATGGATGTTATTTTAATATAAACATAAATAATTAAAATAATCATTCAATAAACATCAAAAATACTGATTTAATTATTTATATATAATAACAGAATTATTTATGTTTTGAAAGTCATATTTGATAGTGTTTTATAGCATGGTACCTGTTTGCTGTAAAATCAGCTCAAACAGGAACACTCAATAACTCGATGGGTGAATATAGTCATGTAATGGGTTTTTAATGAAAGATGAGCACAATGGATCTAATATTAAAACAAATAAAAATTAAAAGAGTCTAATGGAATGAATTTATAATTTATTCTAATGAAATTTTCAAATCTTAGCATAAGGAAGTGTTATAAGTCAGACACTCCACTATTCAATTATCCCTTTGTTTGAAAGATCATCATAAAGATGGTCAGATTTTCAGCAGGTGTGACTGATAATAATGTTCAAAGAAAAAAATTTGGTTATGTTAAATTTTATATTTTGCTATCAGCTTCCATGAGAGTTGTACCATTCGCATCATGATAGCATGAACAATGGTTGTGTCATCACAATCGAACCAGATGTTATTCTATCTTCATTGACATGTGATGACAACCGATTTGATGAAGCCACAAATCTCTGATTCTTCTATAGTGACATGGATACTAGGGTCGTAAAGCAGTTCCCTGACATCCCCATTATGGTCTCTAAAGATTATACCAAATACTAATTGTCACGAGTTTCCCTTCTAAGCCCCATCAGTATTAAATTCTAGCCATCCAGCAAGTGGGGATGTCCAGAAGACATCAAGAGTTCCATGAGTCTGAGGTAATTTACCTAAAATGTCAAGCCATCTCAGAATAATGAGATCTCCCATTGACTTTTTGTATCTTTAACTATTCAGCACCATTTCATTATGCATAGATTTAGTAATTTCTTCAAAAACTCTATGATTATTGATGGGATTATTATTGTGAATGAGTTTCTTCTTGCACCTACATACAATCTAGATTAATTATGCATGAGCCATCCTTAGAATAAAATAAAACATTTTGGACTATTTTATACGAAGAATAGAAATAAAACATGCTGAATAGAGTATGTTTGATGATGCTAAATCTCAAAAAGATTGAATAAAACGTTCAATAGGGACATTGATGTTTTGGAACATATGTAGTGGTGGCTTAAATTTTCTATATTTTGATGAGACCTGATGAATTTGGAGCAATGAGAAATTATAACATGCTTGATGCTATCATCCTCTAGAAAATTGTTAATAACGAGTTTTCAGATGCTGGTGAACCTTGATGGAGGCATCCACTTCTTCAGATCTTACCAATCTATTTTTTCTCTCCTTGAAATAGATAACTGTATAACATCTTGGAGTCAAACAACCCATTTTTGGATTTCTAATATATAAACATTTCTTCCAAGATTAATAAATTAATGGGTGGAAGTTGTTTTTGTAATGACATCCATGAGATGGTACATGTTGCCTAGATGGTCCTAAATCAAAATGTTTTAGTAAGTTTCAAAATACAAGGAGCTACCCAGATCAATCAAAGTTCCACCAGACCAATTTTAATTCCAGAAATTAAGAGAGTAGTTTATAATTATAGGCCAGTGCGAGTGAGTACAAATATTCTAGAAGACTGATCTTAAACTCAAGAATATAGAGGTTTCAATGTCTATTATATTTACTTCAATGATCATATGGATTAATCTTAACCATATTAATTCAAATGATTGATATATATTATTAATTAACCACCACAGGAACTGGGATTTCAAGGCTAATTAATGAAATATAAATTCTTGATGTCGTGTCCTCCTAGGGAATGGTTCATACAACATTCATTTCGAGAATATATAATAATTTTACTCTATATAATTATTCTAAACCACAATGTTTTCCCCACCATATAATGTAATGATTTAATTAATGAGACAGTCCATACGTTCTCCAGAAACAAATAAACCTTCTTCGATACCATAATGTGTTTGACATGGAATATTTTTCTTTCCCATAAGAGTGATTTTCCATTCTATGAGGTTAGAGAATTATTATTTGACTCAAGATATTAGAAAACAATGAGTCACAAAACCAACTCTAAAACATGGGAACTCTATGTTATATGAAGGTAATAGACCCCTAACTTATTCCCACATCATTGATAATACTACTCTTCAATGATCCTACAAAATTAATTCAAAAATATGTAATGTACTTTCTCCAATTATCCTCTTATCCTGAGACGTTTCCATATTGACGAAGGTAACTTTTGATGTTGTTGATTTGCTTCATGTTCATTTGGGTAAAAATGATTATGTCATTCGTACGGAAATGTTATGAAGGGGTTTATATACCTATTGCTAATTTGATGGCTTCCAAGTCACACATGACTACCAAGTGGAAAAGAACTTTCTAAGATATTCATATATAATAGAAAAGATAATAGATGAAAGTGGAACCCCCTACTTCACTCCTACTGAGAATTTGGAATATCATATTGGGGAACAATTAATGAGAATTGATATACGGAAAGACTCATGTAGAGCATTGATCCAATGAATATAGTGCATGCTAATGCCAAAACTATAAAGCACATTTTATTTTCAAGCCCCTATAAATTGTGTGAAAGTATTTATAGATGTCATGTATCAATGAAATTTCCCTACCAAGAAGGATTTTTGAGGAGATTAATACACATTGAGGTGGTGAGTAGACAATCCTATATAATCCTTCCTATCGAAAATCCCAAATTGATTCTAGGAGATGATCCTATCTAAAAACTGATAATATATTTTGCAAAGGATATATATAATAATTTATTCAATTTTGTTGAAAAGGGAAACTAGCCATAATTTACTTATATCAATGTATATTTATACTTTTTGGAATATGTAGAAAAACTGAACTTTGGATCCTCGGGAGAAGGAACCAACTCTGAAAACTTAATTGACAAAAATGATCACATCATTTTGAATAACATCCCAATATGATTGGAATAACTGATTTCTAAACCCATCTATTCTAAGATAAAATTAATTTTTCATACCAAAAAATTATTCCTTGGTTTCAATATCAAGAAGGGTAGAGGTGAGAATAGATTTAACGTCCTTAGATATCAGTTTAGGAATTATATTCTCCCTTAACACGTCATTTAATGGTGGTGCGTCAAAGAGATTCATATAAAAGGATAAAATCTGATTGGAAAACTCATGTCTTTCCTCTATAAATCTATCTCCGTATTTTTTGTGTGTGAGGGGCCTATTTTCCCTCTGAATTCATTGAAGGTAATTTAAGAACATGATAATTTTATCTCCCTAGGAAATCTACCTGATTGTTATGAGATCTTTTTTAATGATTTTTTATCATGATGAGGTTTTGAAGGTTATGGGACAATTCAGCATCCTGGGTAGTGCCTCTAGAGAAATTTCTCATTGTAATTGAATTTTGGAGGTCATGAATGTTACTTTACATTGAATCAATTTCAGCATCGAGTATTCTAAATATCTCTTTGATTCATTATTTTTATTTTTTTCAGCATTTTTATCTAAGAGATGCATTATAGAGGGTTAACATTGAATTCATCTGGAGCCCACGATCCCAGGATAATTCATGAGAACTCTGGAAGAGTAGCCTATTCATTATTGAATGTGAATGGGACATGTTTCCATTACCTCTTATCTAAACACATAACATATTATGGTGGTTGTAAATGTTGTGTTTTTCTAGAGTAAAAAATGAAATAGATCTACAAAATCCAAGACATTGATCATTGAAAAATTACTTTTTAATTTTTATTTCCATCATGACATTTAGATTCTTCCAATTCCCTATGAATTTTGATCCAATAAGGATGTCTTTAGTATGTTTGGCCTCCTCAACACAGGCTCTAAATTATCTTATTGATGTGGTTATAACATATGGACTAAGTTTCTCTTAAACATCTAGAATTAAATTAACTTCTCCAATGATATCCCAAGACTCCATGATTATAGAAGATAGATACATTATGTGCCTCCATAAATCGCTTCATTCTATGTAACAATTAGAGGGATAAATAATTGAATAGATTTTTTTCCATCCAGAATCATGAAAACTAAAAGTGACCATCTGATCATCCTCAGAATGAATTGTAGGATTCATAAAACTTTTGTGAACCAGAAGGAAAATGTTTTCAAGGATGGAAAGAGATCGAATAATTCTAATCATAGAGTATCCTATACTGATAAAACTACTTCCTTTATTTGAATAACTTTTCATTATCTTAATAAGTCGAATAATATTATGTTTTTACCCACCTAAAATGTGCCAGATGAAACCTTCTATGACATGGATGGCTATTCCCTAGAATTTCCAAAAGATAATCCATATTATGATTTTTATTTTGGGGTGATTACCTATTTTCAATCATTCATATATTCCTTTTCTATTTATTATAAATCCCTACCATTGTGGAGCTTTTTTCAGGTTTTGAATGATTTAATGAATCATCAATATGATCCACTTTAGGTGAAGTGGTTTCCACTTTCCCAACATTCCAAATCGATGATTCATCCATTGATGTGCATAATCATTGTTTACTAGTTCCTCACCACGAACCTTTCCATGAATTGAAGAATTTTTTTATTTCCACTGGAATAGCCAGGGGCATTCCTGTTTGTATAATTGAACTTATGTTAGAGAAGATGACATCAAGTGGATACTTCTCTGCTTGTTTCAAATTATTTGTCAAGAAACTTTCCACTGTTAAGGTCAACAGATAATTAATTAACACTTCTTTAGAGTTTTCATGATTATTTCCAATAGGTGGGATGATTTTTTGGAACAAAATGTTATAGGATATATTTCCTCTTGCTCAACATGGTCCACCAAAGAGGAGGTTGGAGTAGCGACATTTCGTAATTTCTGTCATCTCTATATATCAACAACATATTATCATTCCATTCTCATCAGTTTGACCTTCTTTCCCATCAATAATTCCATCATCTTGTACTAGTTTCTATATTTAACAAATTTAGTAGCAGTAAATAGTTATTGAAATCATGTCCTACCATCTTGTAGTGTTAAAAAAACATGGGAAGATACTCAAATTCAAAACATGCCACCACTTTGTGATTAATTACAACTAGAGAGACAAATATATGTAGAGGTAGTAACATATTATATTCAACTAGAACCCTATCATAAATACCAATGTCCCCACTGATGGTGATTTGATCAATCTTCAGTAGGGTTGTAATACCAGAAACTAAGTCATTCAGGATTTTTGGATTCCAATAATCATATGGGAGTCAATGGATCCTTTTCTATACAAGGGAAATGAAATTCCTTTGATTAAAATGAGAAAACTGTCATTTGAATCAATGATACATAAAAAATTGGTTTCAAAATGTGTTTCCCCACATTCCAAACCACATTATGTTCCTTTTTTTCTATATATAATTACATGGAAAAAACCATTGTCGATGGAGATAAGTCTCCACTTTGATGAACAACTATAGAGTGCGATCCTATCATTTATATTCATGTAGGAACATTGATTTATTTAATAATTATTCTTAGGTAATTATATTGTTCTGGTTATGGTATGTTTGGAATAGAAATATTATAATAAAAAAATTATTTATTTAGTATTACTCACAATCGGACCATGAACATTCTCTTGAATGACTCTATAGAAATATAGGGATTAGTATGACTTATTTAGGACACGGGGGATAATTGACATGTGATATAAATATATAAGGAGAAAAACTACATACAATTAGAAATAAATTAGATGGAATGTGTGTGTCCTGATTGGGTTGATGTTTCCACTTTTATAAGTGTAGAAATGGGAACATCTCCTATCACCTAATTTTTTTCAATAATGGAATGAAACTATTAAAGGGTAAAAGGTCCCAAAAGCTATATAAAATGAATTTTTAGGTGATATTTGGTCAATAATTTATCAAAATATTATTTCCAATTTTTTAACAAATATTTGAAGTCATTTTCTCTTATATTTTTTATTTTACCTTTCTGTTTTTTACTAGGGTAACTAGTTGTTAAAAAAGAAACCTATGAATTAATAAACATAAAAAAGAACCCCTATTAAAAATTTTGTGCATGATGAAACAAATTTTAATCTAATTAAATTTATATTTAATTGAAAATAATATTTTAAATTAAATAATTATTTATGCAGATCAAATTTAATGGAGAAAAATGTTGCATTCATAATTTAGTGTTACTTGTATTTAGTAATAATTAACAATTTAATGAGTGATAATTTATGAAAATAATGGATTTAAATATATAATATTATATATTCTGTGAATGGGTTAATTTGTTTTAATAGATAAATATTTTAACATATTAATAAATCATTCCTTGGAAATAATAGTTTTGTCATTATATTGGTCATTAAAAATATTCTTACTAATAAATAATTTCTATCCAAAAATTAAATTGACATAATTAAATAATATGATCATTTTAATCAAAAATCTGAAATATATTTATATGTATATAATATTTGTTTTTAATGAAAACTTATTTTTAATATAATTGAATAGATCAGTTTCATTAGATAAATATTACATCTGTTTTGAAATTGATATACATGGGATGGAAATATTAATTATAGTAAACATAAATGATTTATTTTACTTATATATCTATATTATAGAAAAAAATTAGAAACATTTAGGTCATTTATTTATTTTTAGAGTATAATAAATGTGATTGTTTTATAAATATTGATATTTTTCCAATATTGACTAAAAAATAAATTATTTTACAAAAATAAAAATAATTTTCCCTAAGAAATTTTTTTCACGACGATGTAAAAAAATTATTTCATTTTAAATTATAAATTTACTATAAATGTATCTTTAAATAAATAAAATATTTTTAAATAAAACATTTATTGTTAAAAATTCAAAAAAATTTAAACTTTTTTAATCTTATTGACATTTTACATTAATTAATATTTTTTCTTTTTTCTACATTAATAATTTAATTTTTAAATATTTTGAAATTAGAATACTAATTTTATCTATTATCAGAATTATTTATTGATATTAGTTAATGAATAAAAATATTAATTTAAATTAAAAAAATTTAATTAAATATTATATTTTTGTTTGGTTATTTATTATTTCTTTAACACATTATTTAATAATTCTAATTACTACACATTACATAGGTATACCTATTTTATACATGTATATCCAACATCCATATTTTCAATGAACATATTTGTGATGATATGTTTTCATTTGTATATATAGCCTTACAAAATTTATTTATTCTAGTTACTCCTCTTATTCCACACTTCCGATTTCCATAGTATTCATTTTTATCTCATTATAATATTTATATTTAAATTTTTTTCTTTATTAATTGTCATTGTCTATTGGTGATCCATTGGGATGAAAGTGGTCCATGGGATTCCCTAATCATGAAGATATTATTCTATTATATGTGTTGACCCCTATTAATTTATTCACTTTTAATAGATGTATTGATCTACAGTGACTAATATTCAATGATGTGTAATACTTAGATTATTGTTATTTTTTAGTAACGCTTCATCATAATAAAAGGTGTCATATATTTTTAAGGTTTTTTGTTTCATGTTTTATAAGATATCATAATATTAATGTATTATTACATATGGGGTATTACATTCTACCCCCTAAATAAACTGATTCAACATAATTTTAATTATTACATGCCTATGGAAATATATAAGGGTATATAAATGATAAAAATGAATCATCATGTAATTTATAGAGATATATAAACCATACAAAAATGGAAATATTTTTCCCTCAAAATTGTTGTATCCCTAGTATTGAGATATTCTCCAACCATTTGATCCTAGAGTCTACCAGTATTCAGTATCTTGACCCATATAAAATAATTTCCTTCTAAATGATTTTAACAATCATCCTTTAATTGATATAAAATTATAGGTTTATATGAAATTTGATCTCCTCATTCCAAATAATTTTTCAACTAAATGGATAGAAGCAATCCATTCAAAAATCACATTAAATTAATATAAAGATAGTATTTGAATTTCATATAAATGTAAAATATAAATTACATAATAACATCAATATTTTTTTAATTAATAAATAAAAATCTAGTCATCAAAGTGATGATTTCATGTCTTTAAGAAGCATTATATGTATATAAGAGTGTGTATAATAATGATAAACTACAATGGTAATATTTCATGAGTATATAATAAATTTTACTCACTACACATCATCTTAAGAAATCACATACATAGCTGTGGTTGAATCGGAATTCTATTTACTTATATGTTTTTGGTTATCATATTCGATTCTAGTTATTATATTAGGAATTGACTGGGATTACATCCATGTTTCAAACATTTGAGATAGTGAATTATCTGTGGTACTTTGGGAAGAACTCTTTATTTTCCTTTCATACAGTCTAATGAGATATTCACATTTACTAATAAATTATTTTCTCTATGACATACTTTTACACACAAAAAACACATCCCTATTACTTTTAAACAATTTCTTATTTTCTTCTTCCCGTATTTACGACTGATTGAAAATATAACATTATTTCATTCATCATCATTGTCACGCAAAATTCAATGAAACTAAACACTTTAAATCAATGGTATGTTTGGAAACTATAATAAATTCACACAGTTAATCATGATTCTTGATAGCTATTTCAACAAGATCACATGGTTCCTCACTTCATTTCATATCCCATTAGGTTACTCATTTGTAAAATCTCATCATTATTCATGAAATACATTTTAACATGATTGTTATGGGCTTCATCCCTTACCAATAAGAAAAGGATTTTATGTGTGTGATGAACACCATAGGTGAATTATGATGAGATAATTTACATCATCCTAAAATCGTCTTACACATAAAAAGTATTAAATTATATTCTAGTTCAACCTAGAACTATTCTCTAAAAAGTCTACCCTAGAAAAAGTCAAACGTTGCTGAAATTTATACTCCCTCCTCAAATTAGAAATTCAATTTACAACCCACCTTGGGTATCTTCCAATGAATTTCATGAAGTAGAAAATGTTCTCTTTGAAATTATCTCAAACATCCTCACCTGACATAATTAGTTCCTCAGGTCTCGAAATGATAAAATCTCCTCTATCAATATCATCTTGTTTTCCTCTAAAAAATTGTGGTTTTAGATTCATACCACTAAAACTCCAAACATGAACCATATGAAACATTTCAAAAAATTACACATTTTTAGAAATTAAAATATTCCACAACAAGTCACATCCCCAAACCAGTCCACATGATAAAAACGGATGACCATTCATTACCCTTATCCGTCTCAAACCATGGGATTATTATTAAATTAATTTCTCATTCTCATATGACATTTCTCATTAGACCCTCATTGATTATCATCGTGGATAATTTGACAATTTCATTCATGTTAGAAACATTTTCATTTAAATTACACAAGATCTGTACAACAAATAATCTTAAAAACATTATCGAAAAACTATTTTCTCGTGCATGCTTAAAATGATGTTTGTTAGATAATAATCATTTATGCATATAATGATGAATAAAAACTCCATGATCATAAAATACAGGACCATGGGTTAATTTTAAAAAAATATCAACACAATTTCACATTACAACACTAGTACATAAACCAAGGAGAAATAATAATCATATATAACAGAAAAATAATAACATTCACATACTGTGTACATGAGATGTACCCCTTGCATGGGTTATCTACTCACATTCATAGGCTCATAACCATTATATGAATATTCCTTGTGTTCAATCTATCATTCCCAAAAAGTAACACAAAATAAAAATAAAATAACACTCCTCTAATACCAATTTGTATCATCCCCTCTCAGGTTCCACACATCGATACCCCAAACCAGTCATTCACATGACCTCATGCATGCCTCCTCATATATTGGAGGCTTCTGAATCATAGAGAGGGTATAATATCAATAATGGGAAGACATTATCCTCTTTTTCAGAGTCAAAAAACATTAGAAAATAAATAAATAATAACAAAATATATTACCATAACAATAAGGATACAAGTATCACATGATGAAAAAAACTGGAGATACAATATCCAATAGAATAATAGATGTTCTATTCTAATGTACGTACCATGTGTAAAAGTGAAATATCAAAAGTAAGCACCCTGAAACCCCCTTAGACGTTTCGGATCCACATCAAATTTCTTCCTCAATTCACCATCCTGACACATCCACCTATCAAAAGTCTATTCCTATTATCTGATCCCCCAACCATGAAATATATTTAGGTATCGATCACGTAGCCGAAGAGGGGTGTGAGTACATCTCAGTAGGATATAAACAATGAAGTATATAAAATATCTAATAAAATAAAATCATATGAAATTGTATAAATAAATAATTAATATTCATAATTTAATAGTTCTGAATTATCAAACAATACTTATTTAATCACATAAACCCTTTGGTTCCTATTGAAACTCATACCTCGATAACTATATTGGCTCATGTTGGAGACTGATGTCTTTTTGAGGGATATCATTATCATTATTCCATTGTTACAATTATTTAATTCATACTTGATTTCTCATTTCTCCATTCATACTTCACACAATAGAATAACCATGTTCCCATTCTTTTATTCTTACATGATTACCAATGTAAAAATTCATACTTTATATAATTGAATGATCATGTTACCATTATTTATTTCACACCTAAATGTCCATGATACCATTCATAATTTCAAAATTTAATGACCAATTTTCCATTCATCAAGACATATTTAATTCATTAATTAAATATCCACATCAATTCCATTATTAATTACAAAAATATCAAAACATTCAAATCCAATTAATAAATCATATCAATCATAATAATAATTAAACAATTACGCATCACATGATTTACATTAATTAATTACTCAATCAATTAATCACCTCAATCCCATTAATTAATTCCCCAATTAATTAATTAATATCCACAAAATAATATCACATAATTAATTCAATAATCATATATTCAAATCCAAAATCTCAATACCAGGTAATTAATTATATAATTAATTATTCAAATCAAAAATCCCAATTTATCATAATTAATTATACAATTAATTATTCAAACTAGTAATATCAATATCTCATAATTAATTCATCAATAAATAATCTCAATTCCACAATTCACAAAATCCCTACTTTCATATCTAATTAATTAATTAATTAACTAAACTAATTAGTTGAATTAATAACTCGATTATCAAAAACCAAATGAAAATTTGATAATTACATAAATGAAATTTAAATCAAGTCATTGGGATTTTAATTATAAACCAACTACCTCACATCATTGATGTTTTTTCCCAAAAAAAACTACCTATTGAATGGAATGACGACATAAAACATGGTATTGATCTAAAACCCAATGAGGGTTAGATCTAATAAACAAGATTCAAATCACCATGAACGGGGGTTGGTTGACCTTGTAATACTTCTGAGAGGATCTGAGATCAAGACAATTTATTATGGGATGATATAGGGTGTTTGAGGGTATAACAAGGGGTTCAATAAATATTTGAAAAATTTTTTGGTGAGTAAAAATCCCTATAAATGGTTTTCTTCTTGGGGTGCGTGGTCCCACAAAAAATGTGCCTTAATCATGCACCTATTATAGGGGATCAAAATTTCACATTTTAGGGAATAATGTTTTGAAAACCATTAGATAGACATGAAAAACCCCTATATCCAGGGTTTTATGATTTTCTAGGCCAGTGCGCTTGGTTAGGGAAAACTGTTCCCCAACCATGCATTTTAATCATTCTTCTATTTTTCCCATAATTTCACCCAAACACACCCCAATGTAACACCCATACAAAAAATAATCATCACAAGGAAAAAAGATTATATAAACAAGCCTGATATATCTCTAGGAATGTTTTGGGATTTATAGTAGCCATAAATAATACTCTTATACATATTTTACACATGCATATTCAATGACCAAGTTTCTAATGACCATAATTTCAAAGACTATATTTGTATTGACTATATTTGTAATGGTATGATTTAATCCTATATATGGACTTATAGAACATTTTAATTTCATTCAAAATTCATCAATATCACTTCAAAATTACATAGTTTTCATTTTATATCTAACAATATGTATTTATCTTTCATTTTGATCTTTTCATTATAGGTTTTCTTTGGATATTGGTGATCCTCAATATTGAAGATGGTCTAGAGGTTTTTCTATCCATCATGATTTTATTTTTTTATTTACTATCACCTATAAATTCATGAACATTTAATGGATGTATTTTTCCAATGTGAGTAAGGTTCCATTATGTTTATTCCTTATTTTAACATCATTTTTATTGAAATCCTTCTTCATAATAAAATGTATCATGATTATTATAATTTGGTCATTCATGTAAGACATGTTACCCTAAAATAAAATATTATGTATTGTAGGGTGTTATAGTAGTCATATTAATTCTTCAATGTATTTATTTTATCCTCATAGATCATACACGTGAAGATAATTCCATTAATCTATCGTCTCTAAAAATGTTTTTTGAACAACCATTGTCATAATCAAGATTCAATAACCAATTAACACAATTCTACATGAATCTCCACCCTCATGAACATATTTATTCATGAAAATATTATCATTCTACCAAGATATGGACAACCACTATAATCCATTTTCCTTCATCACTCCTCAATCATCAAATTACTTCAATGTTGACCAATAATGAAAAAACAATTATCACAATGATAATTTTATTGTAGGGATTTTTGAACCACCATCCTATTAATTTATGGTGATTAATGCATGAATAATGGAGGGAGAAACCATAAAAACATAAATTCTATTTATTATGATGATTATATGGGTATTATAATTTTCTACATTTTCAAAACTAAATGATGTGAGGATTATTGAAAATTTATAAACCAAACAATCTCACACACAATTTAAATCAAAATTTATGATGATGGGGACATGTAAATGCCATATAAATGATTCAATTTAAAGAATAATTAACCATGTTAATGTCATTATTAAAAATAATGTAAATTCCTTCAAAAAAATCCTAACCACAATGGTGAATTCCTATCATTTTGTTCTTCTGTCACAACAATAAGATTATTTTTTGTCCTCATTATAATATGAATTTAAACATTGTCATAGATACAATCCTACAACTGGATTTTGTGTCATGGAAACCATATTAGATGATCTCCTCTCTACTCTTAATGAATGGTCAATAAATAATAAATCACACCCTACTTGTGTTTCAATAGGAGGATTAGATAGATGTGGACTAGGATTCCATTAGAAATTAGAAAAATTAATTAAATAATTATATTATTTAATTAATCATATTGTAATGATGAACACCCAATATTCATAATGTGAGATGAACTAAATTGACTCATTCGGTAAACACCCCATTCTGAACTAAATAGAAATCTCTTTTTCAGATATGATGTATCGTTCATTAAATATCAAATTCTAAATATAATAAACACTCACGCCAAAACATAATATATTAAATTTATTATATTAATATTAAATCCCCACATATCTTTATTTTACATAATGGGTTTACCGAGGGGTAAACAATATATTCATATTTAATAGAACTATCATAAAAATTTTATGAGATCTTTTTTATGGGTAAAATTACTGTCTACCCCTACAATGGTCTCATCACTTCAAAACACAAATTTGAGCTGATTCCCACACAGTTAAAAGCCATGTTCACTACATCCTCCTTAGAATGATAATTCTGAAAACAAAAAATTAAACAATTGGGTGTGATGAATAAAATCTCAAGATTCATATCATGTGAAATCTATACACAATAACAAGAAATACCATCAAATTTGAGATGTGACTTCATGGAGTACATAGTACATCTACAGTTAAAAATGAATCATTTATTCATTCTTTATGATACTATCCTTAGATCATATTGAATAATAAAAAAATTGGGGCATGCATAACTCCATATATCAATTTAATTGGCATATTCATTTCATTTGATAATCATCACAACTTGTGGGACAAGATAAATCCCACCAGTCTCCTGCCATAATAATCAAACAATCACTAATAAGATCACCCCTATTAGGATAATCCTGGTCCCCACCTTTTATAGAGATTTTAATATTCTCATTATATATGGTAAACCCACATATGGAAAACAACCACACTAGTAAATAATAAAACACTCTATAAAGACATGAAAAAAATTCACAACTATATGTTTTTAGGTTTCATGTTAGAAATATCTTCTAAAAATTTTCTATAAGGAACATGCCCCATCAGTATAAGCCTATATCCTATGTGAAACCAATCCTTCGTCCCACACCATGACATGTTGCTTTATGATTTATCCATTTTTCTCACAAAATCCAATGTACATGCATCCTCACCCGATGATGTCCCAATATTCTTATTATCACTCGTTTTCTAAGGATATCAATGAGCACGCCAACAACAAAAACTATCTCATCCGAATGACAAAAATGAATCACTACTCTTCGGGTAACCCAATCCACCATTTTATGATTCATATTGTCTAGACCATTTTGAAAACTGTTCTTTATGAACTCCACACCCAAATAAAGTACTATATGGTGAAAAAAATATCAATAATATTTCAATAAAATGTCATCTTTAAAAATAATAATGGTTTGTAAAAGGATAGTTATATCTAAAAATAAATACATGTTTTGAATCAAAAATTAAAATTCTTTGTTATAGTAATATTTCATTGGGATTTCAATCGAAATACCCATCATGTCTTATGAGATGAATTTTAACATCTTATGATTTCCGATCCTATAAAATTAAAAATATGTTATATACCTTGTTTCACATAATAGACACAATTTCAAAAACAATCAAAAATATTAATAATACATTATTAATATATCTATAATTAACACTAATAATGTAAACCATTAATAGATATTTCCTTTAGAAGGTAAATAATTAATATTAGTTAATATTTTCAATGTTATTTTTTATACAAGAATTCTTCATTATAATATATATTGTATATTAAAAATGATAGATTTAAATTTTTATGAATTAAATTTGATAAAATAAATCTCATTTAAAAATTCACCATATAATAATTTACATATTATAAACATTGGAAAATATTCTTAAAAGGATTATTTTTATTTTATAATGATAGATTTTTGAAAAATTATAATTTCTATGATTTTATCACTCTGTGAGTAAAAAAAATGATGTAAAAACAATTACAGTGATAAATGTTTTATTTATGGATTAAAATGATGCATTTTTAATAATTTTTAAAATAGAAAAACTTTTCGAAACGTTTTTAGAACTAAATTAAAATGTTACATTAATATACAAACTATTTTATGAATTCTTTTTAAATAAATTATTTTCAAGGTGAGTTTCATTTTTTGATTTCGATTTAAATAAAATACTTTTTTTAAAATTCATAAATAATAAATTTACAACCCTCAAATTAGTAACCATAATAAATTTATCAAATATGAATTTAAATGTTTAATATCTTTTTTTCAATAAAAAATTAACATGTTTATGTGAGTTTATTTTTAAAATAAAATTCAGTAACTATTTTTTTCATAAAATGGGTTTAAAATTTTAAATTAGAATTTTAAATTTATATAATCATGTTAAATTTCATTTTGGTCATTATAATTAATAACTTTCATTTAAAATTAGTTACCCCGATATAAAATTAAATCGTAAAAGTGCTTTTACTATGGTTGAATGTCCAAAAAATGTTAAAATCAGTTTTCCAATTTTATTTCAATGGAGTGGATAGACTGAAAATCTATCAATTTTCACTTTCACTCCCTAGAAATTCCTTCACCCTTTAATAGTTAAATAAAATTATTGAAATTCAATATGTATTTCAAAAACCAACCATCTATCCACCTATAAAATGGTAACGATTCCACAATATAAATAATAAAATCTCCATCAAATTCCTTGTTTAAAATATAAAATTTAACTCTCCCTAAAAACAAATACCATTAATAAATCAACAGTTCCATAATAGATATCATAATCTCATCAAATTTAAGGGGACTACCAAGGCATGGTCAAGTGTCTAATGTATGTATTATCATCTTCTAATGATTTTCTTCTTAACATTACTCTTGAAAATATCTTACCACAATAACAATATAATGGATTTATTAATATTGTTATAATGAAATATTTTTTTATTAATATCATTGGAAATAGCAATTCATTTCCATCCACTTATAAAAAAGGAACATCAATCGTGCATTTGTGTCAATTATTGCATTGTCGAGGAATATTTTTTGTATTTTTTATAGTTTTTTCATTATTTATCAAAAACAATTCAAATAGCGTTAGAAAAAATATAAAAAATAAAATTAATATCATTATAATTATGTTAAATTATATTATTAAAAATGAAATACCACTTTCATAGTACCCACTAAAAGTGTTAATGCGGGTTCATGTTTTGGTAGATTTGACCACTTACATGAATGATGGTATAAAAATATTTTTTTACTATAAATAAATAAAAAATGAAAATATTATAATATTATAAATAATTAATTAATGGTATATGGTTCCCAAAAATATTATATTAATTATTTAACTTATTATTAACATATAATTTTTTATTCGCTAAAATCATTTAAATAATCCTACACTGATTCTGTTTTCACACAACATAACTAAAAAACTTATGGAATGGTATGAGTGGATTAAAATTATATATTAATTATATATTATCATATCATTAAATATATATTAATTATAAACATTGTATCAATTAACTTATAATTATATAAACATTATATAACATGCACAAATGGTTAATATTATTAACTCATAATGGTTGAAAATATGTTATATCTGAAAAATGTACTCATAATAAATAATAATAAATAAGTGATATAAAAGGTAACATATATGTATAAGGAAATTAAATATAATATTATGGTATATATATTTGTTTTACAGGTATTTAGAGTGTCATCAACTAAGAAAATAAACAAGGTATGGGTTTTTTGTCTAAACATCTCTTCCTAGATATAAGTTGTAATATTATGAATCAATTTCTTATTTATATGGTGTGTATAGTAAACAGTAATTTATTAATTGAATAATAATTTATTAATTTTATATGATTTATTGAACCATGTTATTTTTATACTACCAATGACATCTGATTAAAAAATTACTAACTTTAAAGGGGTTTTCATGACTCGAATTGCTATCTTTAGTCCTAATCACTATTATTTGTCGATTAACATTAAATATTTATCTATTATCATCTATTATTATGTTATTATGTATTTACATATACTATTATTCGGAAATAATTTTCCATACCACATCATTCATCATTGATTAATCTATAATTTCGTTAAAATGAATTTTTGTTAAAAGTTACTATTACAATTTTAATGGGATTTTTATTCCATATCCATGTTTCTAATTCAAAAAAAATATTTTCATATACCTAGTTGTAACAAAAAAAAAATTATTTCCAATGATAATTTTTCTCTTGTTTATTCATTTTAAAACAAAAGATTCATCATTTTTGAATGATGTGGGTTTTAAATAATTTTATTTGTAAATGTTCAAATTATTTTTCATCTATTCAAAGAAAAAATGTTTTATAATCACCTCAAATTTATTTTTTGATAAATTTTGTAAACTTTTAAAATTTACATTATTAATGCTAACTATTAAAATTTTATATTATTTATATATTTTCACTTCATTTTTTGGGTAACATTATTTATTTTTAAAGTTACCATTGTTATAAATTTATTTTAAAAGAAAAAATTTGTAAATTATTTTCACATCCCATTTTTCAAATAATTATATATTTTTATGTAGAATTTTTTAGGTTCTATTTATAATAAGGTTTTCAAAATTCTTCACATTCCCTCTATATAAAAGTATTGAATGTAATTTTCTAATCTTCTCTTATAACAATGATAAATTAATTATGTAAAAATTTTAATATCTTCACATATATTTTTCCCCGAATGTTTTTCTCTCATGAGGTTATTTTTTTACCAAAATTTATATGTTATTATTATATGACTACTTTTTGAAAAATTATATTTTTTATATTCTATTATTTTTTTAGTAAATGTTTTTTAATGTTTTATGAAATTATTTCTTCTATATATGGGATCTTTTTCGATTAGAAATGTTTGATTTTCTCTGGTACAGAAATGAATGAATTATAAGATAGGAGGGACATTAATATCCCTCTAATTTATTGGTTTAAATATTATATATCATTATATAAATTTTTTTGTGAAATGTTTAGTGACTATCTAGGCTTGCAATGTCTGTGTAATGCCATATTAAATATAATATAAATTTTATGTGTGATCATATTGTTGAGTATCCAATTTTTTTATTAACAAGAAATAATATATTTATTATTGTTCCATATGTTATTTATGGTTATAAATTTATTACCTCTTTTCATGATTACATAGTTTTTAAAAGTATACACACTTTTATGTCATGGTCAAATATTTTTTGTTATTAACATACATTTTGATCCAACTCATATATTTTATGATCACATTAAAATATTTTTATGATCTCATTAAAATATGTCGTATTTTATGATTATATACTATTTTTTATGATATTATATTACAATATTTTAGTCTTTCTCATAATTTACCCCTTGTTTTTATCTGACTTTTTATGATATGTTTATAAATTTATTGACCGCTTGAGATCACGTATTTATTATGTTTCTAAACCATGTATTATAATGATTATTACATAATGTCGAATATATAATAAAGGTCTTAATAAAGTATGATTTTGGGGAAATGTTCAATAATTTAGTATTATAATATTTTTATATAGATAATATATAATAAACCAATTATTTATGTCCATGGATTATGCGATTATTGTGAGATGTATTAATTAAACCATTATACCAATGTATAACTTATGTAATATTTAAATTTGTTTGATTATTTTTATTATCAGATCCATTTTATGTAATTTTTTAGAATTTGTTTTTATTTTTGGAGTATATTTTTTTGAAATTTAGTTATAACCATATAGAAAAGTCTAAAGGATGAGTCGATATATAGGATAACATCCTAATGTTTTAGTAAAATAGATATTTTAATTTTATGTAGGAAATTACATTCCTATCATGATATAATATTTGATATGGGCTCGGATATAATTATACCTAGGGGAAATAACCCCAATGATGGAATATTTGGTATTTAATCTATTGTCACTCGACATTTGATAAAGTTTAATGAATACACACTTGGTTTTAAACTTGTAGGTGGGTATTAATTTGTTGATCATATTCCCCATATGAACCACTATAATGTACAGACATCCTAATTACTTTGATGAGTGTAAAATAAACCCACATAATGTGACCTATATTAAACTAAGATCGATATATATTAAACTAATATAATTGCATGACATTGTGAAAATGTAAATGAAAAATAAATTTAAATGTCAAATTAATTTTTATGATTATGTTAAAATCTTCATATTGTAAATTTTTTGTCACTCTTTTTTAAGCTATTAGTTTTAGTAATGTATTGAACAAGAAGGAATCATGGGTCTGTGGGAAATAGAATGATTACCTCAATGAATGACCCAAGAGAATTATAGATGAAATGTCGAACATTATGACTATTGCAGAATACATATCATTGAATATGACTAAAAATGTGTACATAATCATTGTCATAACACATAAAAGAATAAAAAGATAGAGTCTCATAAAATATCATGTGATTAAAGATGATTAAGGAATAGTTTTTTAGTTTATATATGTTAGAAATGTGGAAATAATCACTGAGGTGATTTCATCAAGGGGATTACAAGATTCTTTACTTATCCTAAAAGATGCCACATATAATCAAACTGTCCTATTAAAATGACAATTCTAGATAATATAAGTAAATTATATATAACTCATCCAATAGTACGACTAAATATTTAATGTATTATATGTGGAGATTTGAATAATTTTCAATTCCAAATAACTAATCCATGGATTGATGAGGATTAAAGGAATCCACATCCTCCTAGACAAAAGGATAAAGGAAAAAAAGCTATGTAATGAAAATTGATGCAGTTGATAGGGGTAATTAGGTTTCCCTTACCCTCATGTCCAAATTATCATATATATTCTAGTTCTATCTACCTTTTATATCTAGGATATTTTCTAAAAACATAATACCACCACCATAATTGATTTTTATTCTTTCGAAAACATAAAATGGTATGATTTTGTTGTATAAAAATATACTCTGTGTAAATCATAATATAATACTATAAAAAAATTACTTGTTTTTTGAAATAGAATATATATCTTCAAATTGAAACCACCTGAAATTATTGAATAGGGAATCAACTTATATATTAAATGTTTCCATATATTAGAGTATAATTACAATCCTTGGGGTTTCCGGGAATGTTTAGGATCTAAGAATAGTCGGTCTTAAATTTATTAATGAAAATAAAAGTGCATACAAATAACATAAGTCATGTGGTACATGTCACCACCTAAAACACAAACAGTAATCTGCCAAAGCAATAAGATATCAAAATATCCACCCATAAACTAGAAAAATCCAAAAAAATGCCCCAACCAAATTAGTGTCGACACATTCAGCTTACCGATGTTGAAACCAGAAGTGAAGACAACATCCCAAGGTCCCATCTCACCTACTAGGAAGCAAATGTCACCCAAACCCGTAGTCCGAACATTTCTTGACTCACTCATCATCGTCGTCAGTTCACTGAACATGCTGTCACAGCTTGGAAATCAGGAAAATCATGCATCCAAATCCCAAAATCCAATGTTCTTATTCATCGTCCATGACACAGCCCTTGCCCAGATCGGAACTCGATCAACATATCAGTGTTGGCTGAAGTCCCCATTTCCATCACCCTCATCAAGGAGGGTCCCCATCACCTCGAACCCCGTATCCCGACCATATCCAAAATCAAACCTGGCTGCCGCAACAGAATGCATGCCCCACAACCGTGCTATACAGCGCCTCCTCGACAGCTCATAACTCCAACAGTCCACCAGTCGACTGCACAAGGCATCGATCAACAACTCTCTACGCCCCATAACCAAACGATGTCACCAGTTACCTCAACACCCACCAGGATCCCAAGTCACAAAGCAGAACCTATCCCCTCTAGCCGGTGGGGCTGCCATCTACACCACCACAAAAAAATCACCCCCATCGGTGTTCTTCCCACACAACCTCCATAGCCAGTTCTATCATTGAGGTAAATCTCCAGTCATCGACCCCGTGAAACACGATTTGTCCACAAGCCTTGAAAGTGACCGAAGCCATCCCTGACCACGCGATACTTCACCACCCACACCCATCGTGGTAATATCTTCCACCACCACCATAAATTCACCGTCAATGAAAACCTTCATCAGGCCGCCATCACAAACTGCCACCATCTAGGTTCCATCACCCAACATCCAGATGTTGTCGTCAGCGGTCAATTCACCATCACAAAACATCTGTGAGCCCCCATCTTCAACCCCCTATAATCCCGCAAACATCTCCCTTGGACGATTCCCAATGCTACATGCATGTAGCGGCTTAGCATGTTCTCTACCGCACGCAGCAAAGAGTTCAGAGTTTCATACAATCACCTCCTTACATTTTCCTCTTGGAAAGAGCGGTAACACACCAACCCGATTGCCGGAGCAATCCTCATGAAGTATAGGGAGAGGCTCTCGTTTTATGAGAGAGAAACTCTCCATCTTTCTATGATTTCCTTGGGATTACCTATCAATTGTAAAATATTATTGAGTCATGAAGTAGTATAAAATCACATTTCATGGTCCCTTTACAACATTCACAATCATACTATATGATTGGATAAGGTAGTGGAGTAGCATGAAATCTCATTCCCTACAATATTTCACTTTATTACCCTATAATTAGCTTACCTACATCAAATAAAAAGGGATTAATGCTCTATGGAATATAAAAATCCTCCAATATCCCAATATAATGATATATATTATGCCATTTTTTCATTTATCCTTATTTCATATAATATTTATAAACCCATGAAACTGTATAAAAAATATTTTTCATATATTAAAAATCACTTTTCATAAAATATCAGCAATTTCATCTTATATCACATCATATGTAATACCTTCTGAAAAACCATAAAAAACTCTTTTGGATAAACTAATTTTTTTGTAGAAACATTATTATTCAAAATAAATCACAATTAATCCCATAAAAAAGTGTGACCCCATGTCTCTTTATAAAATTTTAAAAAAATAAAAATCACTATTTTCATAAATATTAACCAATAGAGGCCTCCATTAAAGTATCAATTTCCCTCAAGATAAAAAGGTATACAATTCGGTATCTATAATACACATGAACATCTAAAACTATTTCTACTAGCCACAAATCATGCAATCATGCACTCTCATATATGAATTTTGTTTGAGACATCAATTGATAATGGGGATTGGTGTATGTTAATCTCAAATAGATAACACATTTTTTCTCAATCCACAATGTATATAACGAATTTGTTAATTAATATATTATATATCACTAGTCTTTTATGATAATCACATCACATTCCCCTCATCCAAATAGATAGTCAGATTATTTTTACTATTTTTGTGGGATTTCAAACTTACTAGTAGATCTCAATTGAGGGTCCAGATTTCATAGTAATCATATCAGAGGAAAAAATTCTCATTATTGATCCTAGACTAATGACTTGATAAAATAAATAAAAAAACTCCAAGATTAGTTAATACATAATGGATTTAATTATAATGGTATTAATGAATAACAGATCTCATTCTAAATATATATCTAGCCACAGATAATGGGGTTCCAATATGACTTGTGAACCCAAATTATACCAAAGGAATATTTTGTGATGCTCTTTGTGGTATACATAGTTGATCATAAAAAGGACAATGAATTTTTTTTATCCATCATGATAATATCTTGTATCATATATAAAGATCTTACTTGTGTTATCCTTAACATTTCATCACATCCTATAGTAGTCTTTGTTGAACATCGACTATTGATGAATCAAATATTCACTTTGTGTGGTGATTTATCATAACCCATAATGAAATGTATATCAATATATACTCATGTATAGATAATATCAAGAATCAGAAAGTGAATATTACCATTTATATGATTCATTTTACATTCATAAAAATCTTTTATGAATATTTCACCAAACCCAATAAAAGAACTTGTTATTTAAATCATATAAGACAAATTTACATATTAGCCTTCTGTTGGTTGGAATTTCTAGGGTAATGATAACATATTACATCAATATAAAATTCCCAAAAGATCTCAATGTGACACTATAATAAAAACCTTACACTGAACTCTTTAGTGAGAATCATTTATAAGGAAATACTGTTTTAATAATGCTGGTATTTAGGAATCATATTCCTAATGTTCAATTCATTTAATGTAATAAAAATTATTAACATTATATCCTCAAAAATTATTATTTATACATAAATTTTTTACCTTGATGTTTACCATGATTAAAAAAATCATCCTCGAATCCTATTCCATCACAACATTTCCTTAATTTGTAATGTTAATATTTACATAATTATTCACTTCCACATATTAACATACATTAAGATAATGTGACTTTAAATTAATATTTTTACTGTTATAATCCTTCAATATATATTAATATTAATATTTTATGGTCACTAAATAAAAAATTTACATTTTCATTTTTTATCACATATCATAAAATCATTAACAGATATTGTCAATATAACATTATCTTTGGATTGGTATAATCATTTTCTATTATATTTGAATTCTCTATGTTCAAATACAATCCCACTATATTCTTATAAACTAAATTATATTCACGATATCATCCTAATATACACAAATATCTTTTATTTTTATAAATAACACAAATATTCATTCAGAATGAACATTTTTCAAATATAATTCTATTTCAATATAATATATGGTATTGTATATGTTTAGATTAATTTAAATTGAAAATAATTCTAAAATATTCCATTTGTGAGTGGATAGAATATATTCCAATATATTTTAACAAAATAAAAAAAAATTATCTTGGGAAAAGATAGTTTCATCCTCATTTCCTTCTTAACAATATGATATAAAGAATAATGAATCATAAACCATGACTGCAAAATTTATCCTCACACATTTTTCATTACAACAATTTATTAATGGATAAATTATTTTATTATATAAGATGAATGATTCAAGGATACACATTTCAATCATAGATTCTTTTATATTGATAAATTACTCAACATTAAAACCCTTGATGTAAAAACTCTTAATCCATCACATTAATGAATAATATATACTATTTCAATTATTCACATTAATTTAAAATCCCATATATTCATAAAACTAATAAAAATGTAGTTGGAATCAAAAACCCTTCAAAATTAAATAATCAAAATATTTAACATTAATACATATAATATATGGAAACATCACACCTTCCTAATAACATCATATGTTTAAATGTCCTTTAATGGCTATATTAAGAACCATTATTGGACATTCCAGTAAAAAATCTTCGTCTATTTTGACATTTGTATTTCCACTTGTACTTCATATAATGTACTAGAACATTGATATCACTGGAATTGTTCATCTGATATCAACACTTCATAATATCAGGTAATCATTTCATTAACTCATTTATATTATTGAATAATTTCTATAGATGATAATAGATTGAATTCCATGTCCATAAAAATCCTTAAAATAAAACTATACTCTCACCATGTCATTGGAATACTCAATCATATTGAACATATATGTGGAGATTAAAATTATGATGGTAATTTATAATCTAATTCCATTGAAACCCATAGGATAAAATATCATTCCTTATTAAAAATAATATTTACCAATTAAAAACATCACCACATGTTCATTCATAAATATATTTTTCTGATATATATAGATTTTATTATACATTAGAACATTTTTATATTTTACTAATCTAAAGAGTTTATTAAATTCATCTTCACCTTAATACGATTAATCTCAAGGTTTCATTTGATTGTTATAATGATTTTATCTTCAACATTATATTTTTTCAAATAAGTATATTGTTTTGATACAAATTAATATAGAATTTTATTAAATACATTCCCACAAAAATGATGAAATTTGTTTAACAAATCTTTCCATTAGTAATCGAAGAATCATATTTCACCAATAATCTATTCTATTTATCATTTTTTCTATCATACATGAATTTAGTTAGTGAATCCACCCAATCATATCATAGATAAATTGTGGATAGTTATGAAAATAAATCTTTTGTTCAATCCATCCTGGGGATAAAAATAACTCTATTCCAATATCATCTTAACCATAAGGGTTCCCAACAATGATTAATCCAAATAAGGTTCCTAGAACAAGTCAAATAACCATTAGAGTCACCATAATTATTTATTTCATAACATAAGATTATTATTTGGCACATAAAAGATAGGTCCACTAATAATGAATAATCATGGACGTTACAAGTTCAAAATTAGAGGTAATATAACAATTATTATTTGTAGAGGACTAATCCGACCAAATTATCCCACAATATTCTCATTATATAGGCAGTTTTTTAAGGATTACGTTTTTTAATATTATTCCCTCAACTAAATTAAAAATTTTATTCAATTTTTAATTGTAACTCTTTACTAAATCGAAAATTTATTTTACTCACTAATAAATAGAATGTAAACATATTTAAAAATATATAATATTATATAATTCATAAGTTACATGGAATCATCATGAAAAACCTAAAAATTATATAAAAATGGAAATCAGCACACGAGTAATCATACATAAATAGATTTTAAACCCCCATTTTTTAGAATAAGGTATTTCCCCTTATGTTTGCGGTTAGTCAAAACCAAAGTCCCTCTCCTCAGGTAGACATTAACAAAGAAATAATTTATTTCATCATAACTATAAAACAAAATTTTCAACAACAAAATTTAATAATTATTTTCATTGTAATAACATCATCTATATTAAAGGTAATGGTACCTGAAAACATTATCTAGTAATGAAATTCATAATATATAGTTCAAAGATTGAATATTTTATATGAATTATTTTAATACAATTAAATTAAAGTATTCCTTAATTTATAATATAAATTTTTTCAACTATATATAATCCTGATAATAACCTTTAGAAAATAAACACATCCAATATTTAAACATGATGCAGTAATTAATAATCAATTTTTATGAAATTGTTATTAAAAAACAATTTATTATAATTTTTTATTCATTATAGATATTTAATTATTTTATATACATGAACTTTTTGTTCATTTCATAATATAAACATCCATATTATTTGAAATATGGAATTTTATTTTAAAATATTATATTTCATGAATTATAATCATTTTATAATCCATTATTCATTATGTATACATCTTACATTATCAATATATATTTTAAACTAACCACTTTTTATTATTTTTATTAAATAAAAAAATAATTATTTTTTCCGATGTTTAAATAATTTTCTAAATTAGAGAGCGATTTAATTTTATAAATTAAAATAAATTATGAAAAATTCAAAAATAAATATAAACTCTTTATACTCAAGAATTATTTTTACTTTATAAACAATTTATAAATTACAGCTTATGATTGTTAAATAAAAATTTATTTATAATCAATAAGGAATGGGAAAAGGTATTTTAAATATTAACATTTAATATTTCAAGGAATAAATAATAATAATTTTTTATTTAATTTTTTAATTGATTTTTTTATATATCCCAAAAAAAATTAATAAATATTCCAACAAACTAATTGCTTTTATAAATAAACTACTTACATATAATTAATTCAATTTATAATTTAATATCAAGAATAAAAAATTCCACTACATATCATATTCTATGATTCTCCCTGAATCGTAGAATATGGTTGATGCACACTATTTATCATTCTTTATGATTGATAGCTTTAGTGTTTTTTATGATATCACTATATTCATATCTATCATTATCAATGATATTCATTGTATCATATGTATGATACCATACAATTTTTTGCAACTCCATGGGGTGGAATCGTATCTTAATATAGGATGGAGTCATATACTATGATGAAAATAAAAAAAAAACAATCCATATCATTTATTATTATATCCTATATTGTATACCATGATATAAATTCTAAAGGATACTCCCATTTATAATATTTTATTATTCCACAATGATATACAATATATTTAAAATTTCAACTTTTCTAGATATGATTTCAAAAATCTAAGAACATGGAATGTTCTTGTACTACCGTTGGGATTTCTAGGGGTATAAACCAATGAATCAAACAAACAAGATCATAAACCTCCGTCATATGGTAGAGATTCATAAAAATTCTCAATAATGATTCACATATTTACTCATGTCTATCCATGGATGTGTTAAAGAATCTGAATATATATTCATCATATCCATGTATTTTACTCCCTAATGTTTCAACTCTTTAAATGATAAATTTATCAGTGTATATTGTATTTTTAATCCTCAAGTTATCATGTTAATGATATTTTTTTTAATTACATAATGGAATTATTAATTATTCTTGAAATGTAAAGGGTTGACAATCATTGTAAAAAGGATTTCACATTTGGTTTAGTTAATGAAAATGAATGGAAATACATGTTTTATTGTTAATTAATGATGTTTAATTAATGATGTTTTATATACCCTTTACAAGATTAAAATGTGAAATTTAATTCCCCCAGTTATGGTCCATAGATCATTGGAACTCAGGATATATAGGAAGGGGAAATATAAGGTATAAGAATACACTAATTGTTTTCGACTACAAAGAGTGTATTTATGATAAAACATAAATTAAAAATTTTAATGATAGAGGGATCATTGTTGATGGTGTTATACTATTACTAGGCCCATTATTCTACATATTTTATCGCACATTTCCATATATTCACTATGTTTTAAAGATCCTAGAGAATACAGACATAACGTAACATAATATTAAGTTTCCATATTTCTATTATTTTTGAAATTATTGTTCTGTAATTGTTTAGAAAATTATTATCCATCTTTGTTTTATAAAATTATATAAAATGGTGACTTCCCAATTTTTGTTTTAAAATATGAAATATTTTATTTTGTGCACTTATTTTCATAAAATAATGATACATGGATTATTTATTTATAACGACTTATGAAATCCACAGTGGTATCCTATTAGGATTGTTTTTATAACTCTCTACATATGCCTATTGGAATGTATATATACATTTGTTTATTTGATGTAGGATGATTATAGGAATCTTGTTGTGGCGGTTTGTATCCATTTTAGTAGGTTGTGTGAGATTGGTGGTATCATGGATGTATGTTATCCCACATAACACAAAGATATGTGTTTACTTTTACATTAGGTAATTTAGTTTATCTATTTCAAATTTTGTGTGTATTTTCCATGATATCATTATCATTCACAATCATAATCTTTTTTAATATGATTATATACTATTATATATTCCATTATTTATTTATTTGGTTATTATTTTTGTAAAAAATAATTCCAAAAGGTAGTATATGATACCCAAATTCATGTTGTCATCTATTGGGTATCAATAACATACTTTAGGCCCATATATGGTAAATATCATGTGTTTGGTTTAGGTATAAAATGTGTTGGTTCATTAAAAATAGGTATTATACTATGATTTTTAAGGTATTCTATTTTTGGGATATTATGCTATACATGAGGTTGGGATTTCACTCCATTAGTATTAGGATAAAAGAGTGTTCCAAACCAAATATCATCCCAATGAGCCTTATGATTCCAAAATATATTGGGATATGTGTGTTCCATATTTATTTGTGACCTAATTTATCCTCATAACAAAAACTAAGATTGTTCTTCGGTCTATTAGTCTGTCTCTTATAAATGATCTAGTTCCATGCCTCCATGAATGAATCCTATAAATCTATTGGAGAGTGTCATGGGAAATATTGAATATGGAAACCCTCTGGTTGATTTTAATTTCGTCAATGATGTAGTGCATGAGGTTTTTTCCATGGACCAGGGTAATGTCCCTAAATTGGATCAAGCTAGTGATATGGATGAATTATCAATAGGAGATGAAGGTACTATTTATGAATTTATTCACCAAATTACTCCATACATTCTGTCGATGAATAAAACATTGGAAGATAAAGATATTCTAGAGATGAAATATTTTATTTTTTAATTCTTTATAAATATATATTCTCTCACGGTTAAATTTGATACTTTTAAACTTAAAGGATCCCATTGAAGATCACGGGACAAGATTGTTCGGAAAAAAATCATTAATGTTTATTATATCAAATTCATTAAGAATATATTTTTCCATAATATTATCCTAAAATCATTGAATGTGGATAATTCCTTGATCTTCCTTACCCTTAAAAAAGGAGAAAAAACTCTAATGGTATATTCCATCCACATTACTGAATTACTTAATTTTTATCCCTTGATTGTATTGAATTATATGTTTACTGATAAATATTTTAGAAGGGATTTAAAATATATATTCAATCTCATTTTTTCATGTACATAATTACCATATATTATTAGGATTTGGACCTATCCAAAATGGAAAAAACTGTTATGGAATGAAAATTGAGGATTGTTAAGATTCACATTTTTCTAGTGGTCATATCAACACAACTTCGATTGATAATATGATGTGGTACTAGAATCACAATAATGGTGTAACTTTCTCCCAGTATAAGACTTATAAAACACATTTTGATGTATATATTCTTGATAATTTTAATTAATAACATAATTGAATGGGTGGTCACAAAAGGCTTTTTTCCCAATCCTCACAATATTTATAACTAATGTAGATGTGGAGGACACTTATAATGGTTTTGTGAAGATATTTCTACTCTGAATAATGTCATAGTATACATAATAATTATATTTCATCTGTCGTAGTCATATGATTAAAAAACTATAGGTCTCCTGAAAATGGTCTATAGAATGAAGTAATTGAACATAATGGAAGTGTCTTTAGCGAAATCTGATGCAGACCCCAAAACAGTGATAGGAACAACCATTATTACTTCATATTATGAAATATATTTATTTGATACTAGTGAATCTATTTATTTTGTGTCAACCCACATTTTGAACCATTTAAAACATCCATAAAAATTCATTCCCTTTATTGGGGAGTGGATGCTGCCTCTTGTAACTAAAGTGTATGGATTTTGATGTCCCTCATGCCTCTTTTGATATAGGAACTCATGTTAGTTTTATATTTTCATATTCTCAACAACGATATTATTAATTTTAATAACCATATTTTTTATTTAGATTCCTATAATGTAGAGATTAGTTACTATCACTTGTAGGTTTTGGTTAAATAATATGTTGGGAGCTCTTAAGTGTTTAAGGAGAGTGTGATCTGAGGTATATTCTAGTGGGAACTCCCATATAGAGACATGGGAACATTATTTCATCAATCACAATTGAACTTGTGGATGAACCTGTGGGTTTTAATATTAAATTAGTAGTTATGTAATTTATATAATTGTTTCCAAATGATTAATTTATTCTACCTAAGGAGTGTTATGTATATGTATATATGGAATTGGTTTCATGAATTATTCTGATATTTATTTATTTATATTTTATAGATCTTGTGAAATTTTAAGTCATTGAATTTTGAGTAAGACGATTTGAAAGATCATTTTTTTCTTCATTCTAATGTATTTCCTAGGGAATCCCCTATGCCTTTTTCCAAAAATCCTAAATGACTATTTTTGTGTGTGTTTATTATAAGATATTAATCACGTAATGATTAATAATATGTATCATTTTCCCTGTACTGAAGACATGTTTGAATAATTAATGGTTCCATTGGTTTTTCTCAAAAATCTACATTTGGTCTGCATATCTCCATATCAATGTTAATTAGTCATATATTATAAATATTACCTTTAGTAGTATGTATGTTCGCTTCTAATATCTTGTGATGTTGTTTGCCTTGACTAAAAATCCTTTAGTTTTCATGGAGCTAAATAAGTATATTTTCCAATGGTACCTTGATTCCTTATTGTTTTATTTTTTATGATTTCCCCATCTATTAAAAAACTTATGTAATAGCATGAGATTCCCATAAAATTTGATTTAGAAATCATGAGGGATTACTGGATTTATGATAAATTATCAAAATTAAATATTTGGATTTGAGAAATTAATTCATTATGACTCTATGTATTGGAACAATGAATCTCAGTTGACCATGAAAATGTATACAGATATATCCGTTGGATGAGACATGGAATGATGTTGATATTTTAATCTTATTGGTATTAGAATTATATTGTCGGTTATTCATGATGTATTTATTTAATATAGTATCATCATTAACTAGACTTTCCCAAAAATGGCTATTGTTATTATGTGATTTGAAGTATTATAAATATTTTGTTTAATTGAAATGACATCAAACCCTAGCACAAATTTTTATTTTTTATATAAGGATGTGTTGTATATGTCATTCCGTGTGATGCTTTAGGTGTTTCCCAAACATTTATTTCGAGGAAATAATATCATTTAGTGGCTTAAAAATATTATTAAATTTAGAATAATGATGAGAATTAACCCACACATTACATATATCTAAAATTAGATATTAACAATCATAAGTGACTGACTTGTTACCTCCTCCAAGAATGGTCCAACATCTATTCTTTCCATAATGGTTTTACTTATATCTTTTCATAGAAACACCTGAAACATTGAAAATACAAATTTATGTAATGCCATAATATTTTTATCTTGATATTTCAAAATGACCAAATATGTGGAGTGTTGTATTAGACACTCACAATAGGAAATTTCACTATCATGTTGTGATAGAATCTATGTACGAATGGAACATCATGGAACTGTTTTCTTGGATGACACTAGAAATGATGGAGTAAAGGAATAGTATTATCTTTTTTGTCATAGAGTTTACATCATCTCTACATGAGTAAATTTATCTAGAGAAGTTGTCAGATGATGTTTTCTAGAGTATCATGGACACATCATATGGTGGGGAGACCGTCAACAATTGGTATCCCTCTTAATAGGGTGTTCAATGCTTTGAAATTCAATTTTTTTCCTATGATTGAAAGATAAGATATTATGTAGGATTTTCGTTTATCACTATGTTCTATTAACCTTTGACCTATAAATATTTATTTTCACATGATACATCAGTTTTGGTGGCTTTTTATAAACTATTACATTGTAATTTTTTTGAATCATTGTTATAACTAGAAGAAAATTATGGCGGAATAGAAAAACAATTTTATGTTATTATATCCTTTTCATGAACCTATATGGAAATGTGATTATGTACCCATGGATTTCATCATTATACTACTATGGACCCCCCTCAGTAAATATTTTTATATGGGTAGTGATTGGTTGATTGACCATGTTGGCTCATTTCATTCCAATTTAAGACACCACTAGGTTGAGGAATTTTAAAATCTATACATGAATGAAATTTTAAGGTTGGATGGGGTTTATTATTCCAGCATTTCAAAGAGATAACCCATGTTTACTAGTCACTTTTATAAAAGAATCCAATAGACCATGGGTACATGGGTGAGGATTATTTTTCTTTATATTCCATAAATATATGGTTATACAGAGTTAGAAATTTTGATTTGAGAGGATATTCATTATACATGTGTTTTGGACATTAGAGGATCTTTGAATAATGATTTTGGACTTGTTAGACTTTCTTATAATAATAGATATTAGTCACCTATAAAAATGGATTAATTTGAGTATTTTTTATGAATGAACCAACTAATTACCTCCTTTTTAGTCAGAGAATGGTGAGATTTGTCTATTTGTAATTTTCATGGTTCAAGATATGTTGGTGAAGATTCATACTATTCATAAAAGGTTGGTAATGTCCATGGTTTTGTATAATCCCTATAATGTTCATTAGCTCAATCTCATGGTGTTTATTGTTAGTTTAAATGTGTTATTATATGTTTCACTTGAGTTGGGTCACTGTCAGCTTAGAAATGAGGGAATATTTTCTTTTAGGTGTATATGAATTTTTTAGACCAATAATCTGGTTACAATGATACCTTATCAGTTATCTTTATCATTTCAATGTATGTTAATTTACAATGTGTTTCATGTTTTATTGTTCAACAAGTATCATCTTGACCCTTCCTAGTTTATTGTCATGACCCAACCCGACCCGGGCACGAGCCGCAACTACCCCAAGCCCTCCTCCATAGGCCAGTGGCTGGCGACCAGCGCCGAAGTCACAACAACTCGAGAAGGACTTTTCCTAAGTACCATTACACACACTCACAACCCACTCAATGCAGAAGTGCATATTAAAATAGAAAAGTAAAGTACCAACTTCTATAAATACACCAAAAAGTGAATTGTCCTTTAAACAGTCCAAGCAAGTGTTAAAGGTAAACTGAAAAGAGAAGGGGCAAACACGCATCCAACCATAAAAGGTGCCATAACCCGGCAACAAGTAAAAAAAAGAAAAACATCTGGAAGGGTCCACCACCTGAAACCGTACTATGACCACCGCACACGATCCATGCTCCCAAACTCCTAAGCTCTGTTGAATTCAATTCCAACCTACCTGTTGCCTAGCCTTAGACCGCACCATCGCCGCCTTAGCCTGAAACTGCCTGCTGCTCACCAGACAACCGCGAGAACCCCGTGGAAAATACCAAAACACATCCAAACTTTGACGGACCATTACGGGCGACTCGATACTTGTAATTAAGATATGTAACAAGTGGCAGATAGATCAGAGAATATACTACACATTCAAGTTCATTCCTCAAAAAGCAAACAGCAATTCGACATGATTAATCGAGCTCAATGTAGATGTAGGAAAAATAAAATGAAACACACGATCCTACCCTGTTGGGTATTTCCAGCAGCAACGCCGCACATGCCACCACTCGATGCCACGCTGATAGGAGGAGGGAGGGGGATGGAATAAAATAAGTGCACCTCCTTTACTATTGGGAGAGTTTGCGCCATAAGGAAAACAAGAAGAGAGTGGGGGATGTGTTTAAATAAAAAAACACTTAAACACCCCACCCGTAGGACATGTACCTGAACCCTCAGCGGGGTCAAGGTTAAGCCTCCTCTAAGCTAAACATATCCTTTCAAGAACAAGTTTGTTCTCAGAATTTTAATTTGATCCTCCGTTCGAATGTTATTATACTCAATTCCTGAGGCCACCAAATTTTGAAAACACCCTCGGTGGAATTTTTCACAGAAGGCCTATGCCTGCAAAAGATACATCCCTCCTAGGGTTAACGACACACTCCAGACTCAAACGTGCCCTTTTTTTTGCATCCAAAGCCACTGTTTATGAGATACCTTATTTTAACAATTAACGAATAAATTAATTATTTTAATTATCCATTAAATGTTCTGTTAACAGGAGAGGGGTCCCAACATCCAACAACGACCTGTTTTATGTCGTCCCTAGGGTAAACACACCATTTCAGAGACATATGTATACTCTGATTTCTGATATGGAACATTGTTTAGGAGTTATCCCATTTATTTGGCATTCCAAGTGTTAATGCACTGAAAATTTAATTCCGACCACACTGGGGCTCGGAATCGCACACCGTCTGAAGATGTTGCACTGGAATAACAACATGAATATTACAAAATATTTTATAGAAAAAACCATGTTATTACATCATTCCCTCCTTCATGTTTTTAGTCACCAAAAAGAAAAAATAGAAAACAAAATAGGGTACTAAGCTGACACATGTCTCTCCCGTACCCAGAAGATCTCTTGCACAGTCTTGTGTCGCTGCACACAGACCAAAGGGGTTGATCAGTTCACGCGAGGTCTCCCCTTACTGATGATGTGCATAGGAGCATGCACACTTCTTCTCAGGTGAGTCATGTGGGAGACGTAGTGCACCCACTCTAGACATTGGGGTTAGAGGAAAAGAGGTTGGGAACCTTGACATCCCTGCGCACATTCTCAAATGGATTGAAGGAACTCAGGGGTACCTCACCTCCCCGATCAAACCTCTACATCGCATGCTGCGACTGGATTCAACGCCCGCACCTGGAACAAGGCCTGGTGATTCCATCCTTCAAAATATTCATATGGTGAAACACCCAAGGATATATGGTCATGAAATATTTCATAGTTTATGTCCCACAACAAATACTCTCTTACACGCTCGAAAAATGAAGGAGTCGACACCATCGACTAAAGAAAAAGGTATCAAGGCTTCTACCTTTCCAACACAGGGTAACACAGACGCCCATGTCACCCTGGTAACATCTAAAGCAAGGAGAAGAGATAAAATCATTTAACACACAGAGTCTAGCAATTCTACTTCAAAAAGTAGCAGAGTTGTAGAGCATACCTCTTAACACCTCATGCTCTACAGGATCGTAGACATCCAATGCTAGCGGATGTCAGCGGTCCCAACTATCAGCTCCCAGAGACTAACGTGGACCACCTAGTGGTGATGGGAAGACCTTCTAAGGTAGTCCTCCACTTCCAACTCCTCCACCACCATTGATAACACAACTTCTCTGGGATCTACTCTAATCATGGTGCTGCCTCTGTCGTGGTGGTGCACCAGCTGCCTCTCCGATATTCTCAGCATGCCTGGTCGGGCAGTCTCGTGCCAGGTGACCACACCCATCACAAGCATAGTAGTGAATCTCTCCGGGCTGCACTGGTTCCCTCTGGCACCACTGTGGTGTATGAACACACCCCTCAGTCCGGTTGTATGAAAGCTAGTTGCATCGAGGTTCTTCTTGCTGATGCCCGCTAGTAGCTGCAGACGTCTCGGCTCCAACGTTTCTGCTATGACCACCAACTGTAGAACGAGACAATATTATTTTTTTTCACCAGTACCTTCTCTAGCCCCACGTCATAAGTGGTAATTCCCGAGGATACTATGATAGAACATATCTCTCTGTAGAGACCCTTCTCGAACTTCTGTGCTTGGAAGTCACCGTCATGGACCAAGTCCAGGTAAAAGCGTGCACGGTCTGCCAAACACGCCGCATACTCGGCCATAGTAATCCCTCCCTACTGAAACTGAAGGAGCTCTTCAATCCAAATGGATCATAATTAGGAGGTGAAAAATTCCTCACAAAAAAACAACTGAAATATTCCCCATGAAAGTGATTAGTTGTAAAGAAACTGAGTCACCAAACTCCACCAATGCCAAGCTTCTACAGAGAAAAGGTTGGCGGACAAAGACACCATAAGATCTATCGGCGTCTGCACAAACCTGAAAAGGTGAACCACCATATCCTGCCAAACCTCTGGTGCCTGAGGTTCTAGCTCACCACTGAACCTCAGCAGCCTATGCCGCTGGAACTCACGGTACGTGCACAACCTGCACTCAAGCGCTGTCTGCTCTGTTGAAGTTGTCTGCTGCTCAACAGGTGGGGGTGCCTCTATTGGCCCACCGGGAGAAAGGTACTCGCAAGATTGGTCCCTGCCTAAGGCATTGTAGATCACTGGGTCATCTTCACGAACCAAAACTAGTATCCTAGTTGGCTGTCTTCGCAGAGACATCTTGAATGATATCAAGAAGTGTCGCGGTCAGATGAGCGTATATGTATTTCACAACGGCAAAAACATTGGGGATATGACTCAATAAGGACAATCAAAGACTCAGTCCTAGGTGATGCAAAAAACAATTTTCCCTGTAACGAGTGTCTTAGCATTCCGAGTCAACAAGCAGGTTATCAGGGTCCTAGTCAATGGATACATCGGTCGTCGCACCATATCTGGACTCCCTAGGCTGAGAGCCGCTCTTGAGACACGTAAACATTGTTTCCCTAAATTACAGCCAATTCCTTTTAGGGATTTCCGAACAATGTCCAATTGAACGAACCACCTCTAATACGACTTTTTAATGACCAAAACCTACCCAGGCACAAGACGCAACTACCCCAAGCCCGCATCCATATTCCAGGGGCTCGCGACCAGCACCGAAGGCATAACAACTCGGGGAGGACTTTGCATAAGTACTTGTACACACACATGCATCCAACTCAATGCAGAAGTGTATAGTAAAAGGAAAATTAATGTACCAACTGCTATAAATAAACCACAAAGTGCATTGACCTCTAAATAATACAAGAAAGTGTTGAAGGTAAACTGAAAAAGAAAAGTGGAAAATACTCGCCCAACTAGAAAAGGTCCCACAACTCGGCAATAGGTAATCAAAAGAAAAATAGTTGGACTGGGCCCCCACCTAGAACCCTACTATGACCACCGCACATGGTCCAAACACCAAAAATCTTAAGCTCCGCTGATGTCATGACCAACCAGTCCGTTGCCCGGCCTTTTCCCGCCCCGCCCCCACCTTTGCCCGTGCCGCCGCCACCTTAGCCCGGACCTGCCTGCTGCTCAGCTAACCGCCGCCAGAACCCCCCGGAAAACACCCAAACACATCCAATCTTTGTCGGACCACTGTAGGCGGCTCGGGAATCAGAATTAAAATCAGAAACAAGAGTAAAAAGATCAAAGAATATAATATACATTCATGTGATTTTCTCAAAAATCAAACAGCAATTCGACGTGATTAATCGAGCTCAAAGTCATGCTAGAAAAATAAAATTAAACGCATGATCCTGCCTTTTTGGGCGTTGCCCAGAGCAACGCCGCATGTGCCTCCACTCGATGCTGCCTTGATTGGAGGGTGGAGGGGGTGGAAGCGGATACGAGATCCTCCTTTACCATTGGAATAGTTTGTGCAATGTGGAAAATGAACAGAGAGGGGGGGGGGGCATTGTTTAAATAGAAAACACTTAAACTCCCTGCCCGTAGGCCCCGTACCCGAACCCTCAGCGGGGTTGAGGTTAAGCCTCCCCTAAGTTAAAAACCTCCTTTAGAGCACAACGCTGGTCTAGAAATTTTAATACGAGCCTCCATTTGAATGTTATTAAACTAAAAGTCTAAGGCTGACAAATTACGAAAACACATTCGTTGGCATTTTTCACAGAAGTCCCGCGCCCAAAAAATTTGCACCACTCCTAGGGTAAACGACATGCTCCAGGCTGAACAGTGCCCTTGGATTTCAAATCTGAGCCACCGTTTAAGAGATACCTAATATTAAACATTAAATGAATAAATTAATTATTTTAATTATCAGCTAAAGATTCCGTTAATGGGCGAGGGATCCCAACATTTCATGCTGACCTATTATACGTCATCCCTAGGGTAAAAACCCCCTTTCGGACACATCCGTACACTCAGATTTCTGATCCATATCACCGTTTATGTGTTATACCATATTTATGTGTTCCCTGTGTGAATGCACTGAAAATTTAATTCCCACCACCCCGGGGCTCGGAATCGCACGCCGTATGAAGGCACTGCTCTGGAATAACATCAAGAAAATTTGAAATTCTTCTATAGAAAAAAGCAGGTTCATACATTTATAAATATATAGGATCATGATATGGAATTGAATATATCGATAATTTAGTAGATGATTCAGATTTATTATACATTGGTATAGATCTCTTATAGGAAATATATTCTTTTCTTCTGATTGTTTTGGAAGCATGAAAATAATTATCATGAGACATGTGTGTAAGAATAAAGGATGAGTTATAAACAGCCTTATATTTTATCATATCATACATATTCAATATTTATTCCATTATATATGAAGTAATATATCGAGGATATTTTATCAACCATGGTTTATTGTATAAGTATTTAAATTACATGAGTTTGTTTATTTCATGTTTGGAATATTTTGGAGAACAAAAGATGATTAAAATGGGATTTTGGTTATTTTAAGGTGTAACATGTGATGGAACACACAATGGAAAAATATTTGTTTTTCTTATGGACTGACTATAAAAATAGAGAAATGAACTCATATAGGATAGGTGTGTTCAAGATAATCTAGCTTAGGGAGTATCTATATATATGATGGCCATGAGGGACAAACTACACCATGGTAATAATATATGTGGGTGAAAAAACATAATTTTTTTTTCTCCATTACATGGTCGATCTCCCTATTTAATCTTCTAGGAATGTTGTATCAAATACATCATTGTCATATTGGATAACCCTATATCATGGTGTTGACAGTTTTGGATTTATTTAATGGTTAAATCAGTCTCCTTCTCTTTCAACGTAGTTACACCAATTGATTATAGAGTGTTTGATATTATAGGGAATGTGTTTAAGGAGTTCATGGAATGATTTTACCTCTACATAACCACTCTTATTCCATCCCTATTTAGGATTCATGATCCATGCAATTCTATAGGGAATATTGTTCCAGTTTTTTATATTCAAGATATAATATAGTGTTTTCTTTATCCATCGAATCTCTATTATTTTATGATCTTACAAGGATATTAGTTATAGAAAAAGGAAAACCCATATCTAACAAGTTCATTTAGTGGTTCATTAATAATTACAACTATAAAATGTATGTGGTTACATGAAAAGAATATATTTTGTGGACCATGATTTCTTTCTCACCTTAATTTTCATTTATTAATTGTTTAGTTTTTTATTTATGATTCATTAAATATGATGGGATGTGATTATTTTTAATTAAAATTCATCATTTGGAATTACTAATTAAATCAAATTTCAAATCATGATTTATTGATATTTTTTTGTAGATGGGTTACTGATATGCAATATTTCGTATAAATGATTGGAATTATGAAATTGAATCCCACAAGTTTAAGCTATGAGAAATTTTATCCTAGGCTACATTTCAGGGTAATATGTTTGGGAAAATCATGCTAGGATGGTTTTAGATACCTAGAATTGATTTATACTATAATTATGACTAAACAATGTTATGATAGGGAGTTCCAATAAAGTGTGGATCTCTAATCCATAATACCATTGTTATTGAAATTCATGAAAACATAATAATATGATATCCTGGGTGTGAGCATCAAAGAATACACAAATCTAATTTATATTGGGTTTTAGTTCGGATGTTACATTTTTTATGAATGGGTTTTTTTTAATTCTTTGAAAACTAGTTTTATTTTGCAATGTTTTATAAACTAGATTAAATGGGTGAACATCCATGTTTTATTTTTAAAAATGAAGAACTATATTTGAAGAATTTATATTTTTTTATATGATAATATGTTTATTTATTAATGACTTCTCATTAAACACTTAGTGGGATATTATTCTGCTTGTTTTTCTCTCACCCTTAGAATGATTTTGGGAATATGTAGACCATGTTTTGTCAGACACATGAAGAGGAAAGGAACTGCATGGTGGCGGTGGATATCCTTTTTAGAAATCCTTTAGACTTTGGTGGAAACATAGTGGTATGTTGATACCATTAATAAAATGGATATTGGTATTATTTATGTATTATATAATTTAGTTTATATATTTGGGGCATGTGTATATATTATCCTTACATTGTTTGTATTATATTATAATACATTATATTATCATGTTTTATTTCATTTATATATGTCTCTTTTTATTCCTTTCATTTATCATTATTGGAATAATCATTCCCAAAAGTATTTCATGATTCACAGATGCTTTTTATAATCCCTTGGGTACTAGGAATGAACATTGGGACTTGCCACAAGATGTATTAGGCTTTTAGTTTAAGGATGAATCTGGTTGGTTCATGACACTATTAAATCAAATGATTAGTCAAAATTCATCACATGCATTAGGCTTAAGTATTTATTTCCTAAAAATCTCGTTCAAGAGTCATTGTACGACACTCATCACAAATAACAACAGACATGTCTCAAGATAATATATATTTAATCTATCATAAAATCTCTATTCCATATATATAATTTTATATTATATTCAAAAAATCATTTCAATTTTAATGGATTAAAAAGACTATGCATTCCCTATATTTCAGTATAAAAATTATACCTACTCAAATAAAAAAACGGGAACCCATATAAGCCTTATAACACTACATGAGTAAAAACATGTCACGTGCAAGATACTTTGACAAGAATATCACTCATTCCAATTGTATATAATATAGACACCATTGGGGGAATAATATTCCACAAAAAATAACATTATCATGATTTTTATTGAAATTTATGAATCCTTAATGGTCCTAACTATTTTCTACATAAATTAAATTAAAAAACCTAAACTATACTCAAATAAAACTTGTGACATTACTAATATGTATTGATGACTAGTTTTCCAATTATATCATCACTAAACCCAATAGTGTCCCATTATAGATCATGATGAATGGGTGATATCGATTCAAATTATATGAGGATTGACACAAATATAGAATATACGATGGGTGCACCAATATAACACTCTTATACCATGGTTAATATTGATTTTATTGATATGAAATAAGTATGGAATTACTAAGGAGGATTATCCTGTTATTTTAACTAGTATAAAGTTATTTATAACATAGGCTAGGATTGAAGTGCACAATGACTTATAAAATGTGTGTTTATTTGCATGATATTGTTTTAATAGGTTTTATTTGAGAAATAATTTATATTTCATTTTCATGTGAGAAAATATTTCATTCTCTTAAATATCATTTAGTCAAAGGTAAAATTTTAATTGGTTTTCTTTTATTCAGCATACTAACAAATATAATTTTTTAAGTCCCTTAATGAGTTTTTTTTATCATCCCACATTTTAAAATATTTTTCATTCTGTTAAATGATAGTTAATAATAAATAATAAGTAAATTGGAATGTAGTGATGATTTCTCATGGAACTAAAAATTGTTTATTTTCAATAGTTTTATATTGTTGGAATAATGTATGTTGATAAGAAGTGTCCTCATTGTAAAAATTTTCTATTTTAATTATGAGTTATATCAGAATTCTCTAATACATTAAACATGAAAATATATATAATTTAATGAGAATCATTTCAAAAATTAAACTTAAGATTATTAATTTTAAGAGAATATGATCTTACAATTTTTATAATAGTATGGTTTAGATAAATTTCTATGTTAGGATGTAATTTGGGAATAATATTATAGTCAACTATTACCCAGAATGGTAGAATGTTAGAATGAACTATGTTTTTTTTATTAATAGAAAGTGTATAAGACCAAATGGTTAGGTTTTCTTAGTATTTAACCACCTTATATGATATTTTATTATAATATTATTAATATTCTCACAGTAATGATTTTGGGTCTTGTAAATTTATTGATCTAACATGAACCATTGTAAAAATGTATCTTTTGGAAAGTGTGGTTGTTTTTTGAATGATCAATTTAATGGAATTAGACAAATAGTGAAAACTCTTATGTTTAATGTTATCCATATGGAATGAATTATTATTTACAACCTAAACTGAGGTAAGTTTCCCAATACATAAAATAAGACATAAATGTGGAAATGTGTATGTTCAGGTTATAAATATCATAAATTTGAACATATTAAATGACATATGTGTTGATATTGTTTGAATAAGAACTCATGAAAATGTATTAACATAATCAGATTATATTTTTTTTTATAAAGGATGGTATAAAGCAATAATATTCCTAATATATAAGATGTATTTAGTTAAAAACATGTCGAATAATGATGTTTTTTCAAAGGTATCAATTGAATGTTATAAATTTTGGGACTATGGAAATTTTTAAAATCATTATCCATGATTGAATGCTTAAGAACATGATCAACATAACCTTGAAAATAAATGATTATAAATTCCTAATTCATTATTATTATTTAGAATGGAGATACTATAAATGATGTATAAAAGGTATGGATTATATCTTGAATTTTGTTTCAATATTGTTGAATCACAGTTTCAGATTTATATTTTTTTAAGAAGGAATTATTATAAAATAATACAGAAAATCAATGTCATTTGATTATATATTGTGTTTAATAATAGAGAAGTCTATATGTAGGGATTCAAGAGTTATGGTGTAGTTGTAGATGTTAGGATTATAATATGTTTAAAATCATTAAAAATATTTTGATTATTTATTTTATGGTCATAAATTGGGAGACAATAATTGAGTATTGATAGATTATTTATGTATATATATCCATTACATTTAACATAACGAAATTTTATTTCAGTAAGATGGGATTTTATTTTTTTTATAATAGTTTAATGTAATTGGTAACCTTTAATATTTATATGATTTTTTATATTTATTTAATTTCATGTTATTACAATTTGGAAAATATATGTTTTATCAAATAGTTAACCATGATATTGATAAGTGTTTTGATGATTAATTTATTAATGTTATATTAAAATAAGTTCACTATTTTAGGAACATTTAATGAATATCTTAAATGGAAATATTCAATTATGATAATGGGTTTTATTAGAGTAATGAAATCATAGATTATCTTTTAGAATCATATATATTAATAATGTTACTTTTTCGTTATTTATGAAAATGATTACTTTATATTAAAAAATATATGTTTAGGGATTATTAAATTTTTGAATATAACTTTATTTGTGACGAATGTGATTTCAGATAAATATTAAATTAATCTTAAAAAATTTGTTATCAAACCATTATAAGTTTTGGGATTTGAACATGGTCAGAGATATTTTGAATAATTTTAATGTTATTTGTTTACCAAATGATCTAATTTGAGTATTTGATGTTATTGTTGAGGATTTAGAGATTATTATAAAATTTTTTCATATGTTGGTTTATTTTTTTTATGAATTCTCTATCCTTTTGATAATAATTTTCGTTTTGGTAAATTTTTAAAATTAGGAAGAATAATCTTTTTCCCTTTTGAGGTTATTTTTATCCATTAGAATTTAATTTTACTAACTTGGGAAAAAAATTCCATCTTATATACTGATAATTTGGAAAGAAGATTATATTATGTTTAAAATTTATTAAGGGATTAAACTATACTCATCATGTAATTATTATCCCTTATATTCCAGGTCTATTTTTAAATGAAATTACTCAACATTAGGAAAACAATATTGAAAGAAAGATGGTAATAATTTTTGATAAATTGATGGTCTCCGCTCTCTAAATGAATGTATAATGTTATCTTATATGTTAAACTTATTTCCAAATCCATTTTATCACTTCATACAATTCTCTAGTTTTGTTGATCCCTATTTTTGTTTTGTTTTATTTGACATTTTAATTTTCCCTTAGTATTTTTTATGAGGTAGTTTTATTAACCCGTTTTATGATCTGTTTCTCCACAAATGAAATTTCAAATTTTTAGACCCTTGTTTACAAATTTCAAGTGTAAATTTTTGGGAAACAATATATAAAATTTATATATAATGTAAAAGCCTTATATTTTTAAAATATTACTAAGCAATATAGCATATAAGACATGCAATAATGAGCCTAAAATAACCCATGAAATATTACTTTTTATAATTGAATGTTATAAAGAAGGAGTTAAATTGGAAGGTATGAATATAAATTAATAAATTATGAAAATAATATAGTTTATAGATGTGAAAAATAAATTTATTAGTTATCAATTTATTCAAAATGAAAATAAAAAAAATTTTAATGTAATATTAATGATTTTTGAAATACTATCTATATGCTCACAAAGTGTATTTTTGATAATAAATTTATTTAATAACTATTGTAGAATTATTTTATGAAATATTTATATTAAATATTAATTAATAATTTTTTTATTTCACTATATATATATATTCCTGTCATGGGATAAGAAATAAACTTGTTTAATGAAAACATTTTTTCCTCTAAAACAATGTAATCGTGTTTTTTGAAATTATTTTAAAATTAATTTCTACAATATTTAGAAAAAGTATGTGATGAAACATATACCATTTCAGAAATAATAAATTTATAATATTTTTATATTAAATATTTGATGATTTTCAGAAACGATTATCATTTTAATGAATAGTGAAAATACTAATATTTATTAAAAAATATTATTTAATTTAACGAATATAAAAAAATGAATTTTGTTTTATAATGGATTGAAATGTAAATTATCTTTTATAATTTTCTTATTAATCACTTATAGTTCAAATGGTTATCTATTATTTATAAAATTTATAAAACAAATTATTATACTTAAGGAAACTTTTGTTTTGGAAAAACTATGTGTCACCGTTTTAACGGGATTAATTTTAAGATAATATATTAAAATTATCTAATTTATATTTAGTAAAATAGAATAAGTTGTTTTCATACTCATAATTAATTTTAGTTAATAATTTGATCTAATTTTATTTTTATATTAAATAATAGAACGAGTAAAACTCAGTTACTAGGGTTGAGGATCAACTGCTTTACCATGGGTTAGACACAAATTATAAGGGTTAAAAAAATACATATATAAATTCTATGTTCAAGAAATATTTATTCCTTTATAACATGATTCTTGAGATTTAAATTTTTTATTTGAAACTTTTACATAAAATGAAATATATAATAGTTTAATTAATGAAAAATAATAAAAACAAATTTTTATTTCTTTAAATAAGTATAATGCATTTTTATTGAGGTAAAAAAGCATATGTTTATTTATGAAAATTAATTTAAAATATAAATTATATTATTATCATTTGTAATTTATTTCTAATTTCTATTAATGAAATAATTACCATAAATTATTATGAAATTATAATAGTGTATTTATTTAATAACTAATAAAATAATTTAAAAAATAACAAGTAATATAAATAGAATTAATTAATCTATTTAAATTTTTATTATAAAATAATAAAATATTTTTCTATTTTGAATGGAATATAATTTAATTACATCCCTTCCCTGATGTTTTAAAGTCAATTTATATGAATATTGTCAAAATAGACATTAATAAACAGACATGACAAATAATGATTTCTTACATGATTTAAAATTACTAAATTTATTTCCATAATAATATAATATAGTGTATGGTTTATAATATCAACAATGGTCTATTTCATTTTAGTTTTTCCTTTTATATAAACTTTCATGACCTATAATGAGTAAAAATTTTATTAACATGGAAATTGGAAAAAATGGTTAAAAGGGGTTAAGAATTATATGGGATAAGTCATCACCTATATTATTAATATTTTTATTTTATTAGTGTATTTAGACTCAAAAAAAACATATCACAAAACATTATTAATTTTGAGTCATTTAAATATTATAATTTATTTATATAAATTTAATTCTTTATGCAATTTCATATGTTCCCCTAAGCTCTTTTATAAAATTCCACAAACACTTCTATTTTCATTAAATTTAAAAATTAATTTGGATCTATAAATACTTGATAAAAAACGTTTCTTACATCCATCATCACATCCTATATGCCTTGAATTGATCATAATTCCTATTAGAACCCTTCCCTTTATTACATTTTTTCATCATTTATTACATAAGATAACTCATAATAAAATTATAAGAACAAGAATTCTAGTGTCTTTATTTTTAAAATACATAATATACAAATTTTAAATACAGAATACATCATATTTATTTAAAACCTCCTTACGAAATCCATAATATTCCATCATGCTTAAAGCTCCAACGGATAATCTGGGGACATACATAAGAACAAGGTGATCTATAAATCTTATAATGGGAATAATTATAGAATAACATGATTAAATTAACTTATTTTATATTCTAATATTATAAATGGGTTATAAAATTAGTATGAATCATAAAAACGAAGTATGTGACATGGTATAACATAATCCCCATAAAGGTAACATGGAAAATGTGGAAACAACTTCAAACACTACATCATAAACATTAGTCAACAGATATTTCAAAGAATTCATAAGGGAAAAAGTCCCATAAAGGAATAAGGATAAATAAATGTGACTAAATTTTGACTTAAAGTACTTAAAATTACCTAATTCATTGGATTTCTATATAATTTCTGGCGCACACGCCACATTCATTTTATTCTCATTCTTAAGTGTGGTACATAGATCATATAACATGCATTAAATCATTATAATATTTTAACCAAGATGAACAAGTTTGGAATAAATACATGTAATTCCCAAACCACATATATCTATGTAAAGGTGAATAACCCAGATATGAAATAAATATAGTATTCACTACATAATTTTTTTTTGATGGAAAATCATGTCGAAATTTTGGCAGCATAACAACATCACATAAAAAATTCATAAAATTTGTTTAAGATAGAGAAATATATCTCCTATCCTTTTTAAATCATGTTAGTAGTAATTGTTACATTAAAAGAAATATACAAAAATCTATAATTGGAAATAGAAGGTAGAAGATAATAAATAAACTTTAATAATGAAGAGACTGTGAGGATCCCTAACTAAATTTCAGAATGGTAATAGGGGTAAAAAATATTTCATGGGAATGATTAATGGTCATAAAAATGGAATCTCATAAATCAGACAAAAATTGACATTATTGGGGAAATCGAAAACATATCACAATATTTGGAAATGAATATAATATACATATGAAAAAGTATCATTTATAAAGAGGAGGAGAGGATCCCTTACCCTGAGCATGTATTTCCAAATGGTTTCGATGGGCCTCTAAAGAGATTGGGGACACCTTGAGAGATTTATGGATATTGGAGGGAAGAGTAATTATTTTTTCCAAGTATTTTTAGTTAAAAAAATTTGGAGCTTTGGTGGGTTTATATAGGAAAGAAGAAGGGAATTATTTTTTATTTCTCAAACATAGGTTTGGGACTGTATATAATAAAATGACCAAAACCAAAAACATTGAAATGGTTATTGGATATGGTTTCTACCAATGATGATTGTATTTAAATAGTTTATATGTACAATAGACTAACAAAATAAAATAATATCCTTGATGATGTAAAACTTTGTTATACTATTAAATAAATGATTTTAAAATCATAAAATATATTAATGGATCATGGGAAATTCATAATGGCATTATAAAATTAATAAATAATAAAAAAGTAAATTATGTTATATTTAAAACATATATATTATCATTTAATTACATTATATTGTTTAATATAACACTTTTGGGTCAATATAATTTTATAATACAAATCATACATTAATATGGTAATTAATTTTTGCCTAGAAAATTTCACTCTCTCAGAAAATTATGAAAAAATCAACATTGTAAAAATCAGAAATTGTGATTATAAATAAAATATTCTTTATATAAAATTAATTTTCTAAATATGGTTATGTAAAAATTTAAAAAAATATCAAAATTTGTTGAGAAATTCATATTTTTTTGAAAATAACAATATTCAAACCCTTATTCAAAATTAAATTTTACTTCTTAAAAATTATATGATCATTTATATATAATAAAAACTATTTAATATTAATATTTTATTCAAATATTATTTATCTTAAAATATATTATTTCATGAAAATAAACATATTTATTTAAATTTAATACTAATAAAAAAAATACAATTTGTGTTTAAAAAAAATCATGTATAAAGTAATTATAATAAGAAAAAATTAAAATTTATTCATCTAAGAACACAATATACATATTCTTATTATTATGGTATGGATACAAACCCCTTTAATAAAATATATAACACCCTATGGGTAATGTGAACGATGGTGAGACTTTAATCGGTTGGTTTGGCATACATGGTTTGGGTCACAATATTGATGTGCTTGAACTTCTTACGTAAGTAGTTTAACTCATTCTTGTATTGTTGGATATCATCTTGGTATTGGTTAAGGTAAATCCCTAGTTATTATAACACCCTCATAATATCATAAAAAGTTTATTCATAGGTTACAATCATACTTGTTGAGTTCATCACATCCATTGTACATGTCAATTGGATTAGTTAAAACAGTATATATATAATAATAATTGGATCACTATTAAAAAACTATTTTATCTATATAATGGATGATTAATATTATTTTAAAAAATTTAGGATATAATAAAACTAAATAATTTCATGTGTTTTGTATAATCATATTATATTATAATACATTTAAATAAATCACATGGGGAATCTTAATTATAAACATTTGGGTGAATACAGTTCTCCACGTTATAAAAATTTTCCTTCAAAATTTACTTTTCCCAAATTAAAATATATGTGGGAAATTATTTTTCATCACTTCGTTTGTTTTCCATGTCACTTCATCAACCATTTTCTTTGTCCACGGCACTTTGACTAGGTGCGTTGTCTTATTTCATAGAACATTTTCTCTATGATCTAATATCATTAATGAATAGTCCTTATATGAGAGATCATTCTCCAGCGGTATGACATATAGATTGAGTATATTTGGTTTGTCTGGTTTTTACTCCCTCAAGAGGGATACATGGTATATATTAGTTACATGAGATGTGTTAGGTGAAAGTTTTATCAATAAGTCATTGGTCTAATATGACCAAGGATATTAAAGGGATCAATGTATCTCGAACTAAGATTACCCTTCTTCCAAAATCTCATGATTTTTTTCCCTGGAGATATGTAAAGGAATACCATGTTTCCAAAATCAAACTATAGGTCTTGTATATTATTTATATAATATTTCATTATTCTAATTTTATTTGCCTTGAAGTGATTCTAAATGCTCCAAACCATTTCCACCATTTCATCTACCATTTTAGAACATATTAGTTTTTGATTCCCAACATAATACAAACATGTATTTTTTTACCTCATCCCATAAAGGGATTGATATGGAGTCATTTGAATTATATATTGGAAACCATTATAGATTTAGAACATGATCATATGAATATATTTACTCCATCCTCCTTTAAACTCAATTGTTCACACTCATAACATGTCCTTGAATGTCTGGATAATCAACTCATAATGGAAATTGGTTTTTGGGTGACAAGACATGTTAAATTTGAACTCAGTATTTAGAGAATATTGTATACTCTTCTATAATGTGAAGGTTAATATTGGATCTCAATTAGGTGCAATCGATAGTGGCTCTCCAAAAAGCCTCAAAACATTTATTATGTATATCCTTAGAAGTTGATCAAATGATAATCCTATCAAATCATAATGAAGTTTTCAGATTTGGTATGATGATCCACAAAAACCATGATAGAATTATTCCATATTTTTTTCATTGGATGTCCAGGGACAAGTTCCATGGTTATGTTTTCCCATTTCCAGATATATATGGTTAATTTTTTCATCATCCCCTAGTATTGTTTCCTTTCATACATCACTTTCTTAAATAAAATACATATTGTTATATATTCCATGATATTCTTTTTCATATTGTCCAACCAATTGTACAATTAGAGATCTAGATACATCATTGTTCTTCTATGATGGACAGATAATATCAAATTATGTTCATCATCCAACAAATCCTTCATTAACTCATGATTTAATGGTACAAATACACATGATAGAAATATTACAACTCCTTCATTAACATGGAAATCCATTTATTTATCCTTTCTTATAGTTTACATTATCTTATGAATTCCCACATCATCTCTTTAATCAACCTTTATCCTCTCTAAAAGGGAATCTTGAGCAATCTTTTATGATTTTATTGATGATGTTCCTCCATTTATGATTTTCATTTCCATACATTCAAAATCATTAATGATTAGATCCCTCTAAATTCTCATGAATGATAAAATTTGTTGGTACTTTTTATTTAGAGAATATGTCTGATTATTCATTTTTATGGGACTGTGGTGAATTGAGCATTCATGGACCTTTACCAGCACTAACCATCTTCATTGGTGCACAGTCAACACTTATTGTCTGAATATATACTTGATTTATTTTGTGATCCATGTATATTTTAAAATTCTCCCCAAAGATATAATGAACCCATATTTTCAAATTGAGGATCACTATATACAAATCTATATCATTTTGAGGTAGTTATATTCATTAACATTCAATTACCTTTATGTATAGGATGCTGATTTTTTATTATGCCTAAATACACTACTCAATCACTACTTTGAATCATCACTGAAAACTATGAAGATTTCTCCACATGTGGGTTGTGTGATGATATGGGTAGTGATAAGCCTCTTTCTCAAATGATTGAATCTATCTTCAAAATCATAATTTGAAGCAAACATGACTACCTTTCATGTGATCTTGGTCATATGGATTCAATATCATGTGAATTTTATCAAAAATCGACGATTGTAACAAGGTACTTTTTTGAAAATATACATATCAATCATATATATTGTTCTCAACCATCCTTAAATTATTTCCATTTTTAATGGTAAATAGAAATCCCATTGCTTGTGATGATATTCCCCACAAATGTTACATCATTCAATTAGAACTCACATTTTTGTTCTGGTCACAAAGCATATCATTTGGAAATTTCATTAGCATAGTCCATAAATACTCTTCATGTAACACCATAGTATTGGAGAATCATAGAATATCATCTAGAAATACTAGAATTTTTTTATATTAATTACATAAAGACTATATTAATCATTTAAATGAATATTTCTGGTGAATTTTTCAGTCCTAATGGAATTTATATGATCCCATTGTTCATGTAACTTGTATGAAAATAGTCTTGGAGATTTCCACATTCTAAACACTAACATGGTAATATCATGAATGCATAACCAACATGAAGAAGTGTTTTTCTCCTCATAGATGATAAAAAAATAACAGCAATACATTTACGAGTACACATATTCATTGTCAGGATCATGTTGAACTCACGATAATTAATGAAAATGTCTATTGAACAATCCTTATTCTTGATGAAGAAGATTGGTGCACACTATGGTAAAGAAATATGTCATTTTAACACCTTATCTGTATTATTTTGTAGTTTTTTCTTCTCCTCCTCAAGCTCTAAAACAAATATTCTATATATATTCTTGGATAATGAAAACTAACTAGGCATGATCTCAATTGAAAATTCAACCTATCGGCTTGATGAAATACTAGAAAATTCATTGGGATACAAATTAGTATATTCCCACACAATGGGTATGTCTTCATAAATGATATTTTCCTTAGATTTATAATTTGAGCTAGATACTCATTCATATAGGATAATAATATCTATTCAAGAGATGTTGGTGCTAAATAATTTTCATCATCTTCATTGAACTATAAAAAAATCAGTGGATGATTCATGATCTGGATAGTTATTTTCTACTCAAGGAAATTTATGTTGGATCTACATAGGGAAAGTCAATTAATACCCATAATTTCATCAAATTCCACCATAGGTAGTATCAGTAGAATAACGAGGGTTCTTATCCCCCATCATTTGATTGAGTATGGATTATATACCCATGATACAATAATTTCTTCATTTATCAATTTCACTGATTACACATCATCCCTACATTGTTTTGTTATTTGAATAGTTCTACTAAAATATTATGATATAAAGGAATTCATATAAACAGAATAAAAAAGTATTTCCATTATTATTAAATGAATAACTATAATTCTTTCTTCCACTTCATTGTAACGATCCATCTCATTAGGGGTGATTGAAGAAACTATCCCTTACTTCCTTGGTGGTTATTGGTTTTCTATAAAAACCACTCCATTAATACATTGTTTATCAATGTTTCATTGTTCCAGGTAGTTAATTAAATAAACATTGAAATATGTGTTTATCATAGAATTAAATTCCTCCATCACATTGGTGGGTTTCCCTTATCGATAATTGCTGGTTAGGTGTTGATATTTCATATACTTAAAGCATTTCCTCACCCCCCCCCTTATACACTTTCTGGGGTTTTTCATTCATTAGCATTGAAAAGTGATGTTTAGAGATTTCATGAAACAATTATATTTCTATATCAAACCTCTAGAAATAATCTCTAATTTCCAGTTCATATCCCTTTGATACCCTTTAGCTAATCAAATATCCATTTCTACATTGATGGACCATTGGAAAATTTCCTCATATCTATCAAAGTCCTAGATCGATTGGAATTTTCATAGAGTATGTTTTATCCCAGTAAAGAAGTGGTAAACCTTATATTTTGGGGTAATTACAAATCTAGATGTGTATCATTAAATTCTTGTTTTGTTTTCCTTGTACGACCTGATAGATTAATTATCTTTTTTGATGAGGTCAAGGAAATCATTTTGCATTTAATTATGGATGGAATGAGAAAAAATTTTTTGAATGAAAATTTTTTAATTCCTCAATACCCATAGCTACAATATATTTCAAATACTTTTTGTTTTTGGTCAATTCCCACCATTGATCAACTTATCCTTCTATATGAAAAATTTTCAGTAGAACATTCTCTTGATCGGATCATGGATAGATGGAGATGATCTTCTTAATGGAGTTGATCCATTGTTCTGTAAGTAAGGTATTATTTGTCCGCATGAAATTCAGAGGCCTTTGTCTCATAAAGGACATAATTTCAGCCTCATATTTATTATGGGGATTTGGGTGGTCTTTCTAATGAAGGATCCTATTTAGAACCTATGTTATTTGTGAGATTATTATCATAATGTTCGTGATTCCTCCTCCCATTGGGTTGGGAATCTTGTTGCGATTGTCATCATATTTCTTGACACAAGAATTGGTTACCCAATTTTACATATTTTTTCCATTGATTCAATAAAGTGTAAATTATCGATATATAGTCCTAAAAAATTAAACACATAAATAGATATCTTATGACATTGAAGAGAAAACATATATATTACATGTAATTTATTTACATATGAATTTCTAGGATTAAATATATGTTATCCACAATATATTTAATAACATATATTATTATTGGTATTTTTTCTATTATTAATGACTCATAATGTGATTTTTAATTTAACAGATCATATCCCATAGTAGTGTCAAACATATGAGCAGTGTGGCCCATTTTATATCACTAGTTCATGGTTTATTCTAGCGCAATGGGGTGTTTCTGAGTCTTACCTCTATGTACATCTGCATCATATCCAAAATCAAAATGTTTATCATGATAGGGATGTATTTTTATGATATGAACTATAATCTATTCTTACATAAATTTAGGGATTTCTTCTTATACATAGTCTTATAAAAAAGGCATTCACTAGAGTTTTATAATCTTATTCCAAAAATAACAAAACATTTTCATTGTCACCAATTATCACAAAACTGCTCTTTATTTCAATTTATTTCATGATTTATTACATAATATTACATATAACACATACAATAAGATCAATAAGTATAATGTATTTAGGAATTAGGTATATTACATAACAACATAAAAAAAGGAAAAACCATCTTAATTGAAAACCTCCTTAACATGTTCATAATATTCCCCCATATATAAAATTGCATGACGTAACCTTGGGATATACATAAGAAAGTGGTGATCTATAAATCCTAGTATTGGAATAATCATGGAGTAAGATCATTAAATAAATACATGATAGACAGTTCGAATATCAATGGTTCATACAAGGAGTAGAAATAATCAACAACAACAACTATACATGATACAACTTCATAATCATAAATGAAACCTATGAAATGTGGTAAAAACATACTACACTACATCATAATCATAGGTCAATGCTATCTTCCATGAAATCATGATGGAAAAATACCAATTAAGGAATCTAGTTCCCATCATATCCCAGAATGACATCTGAAGAGACTAAACATTACCCAATGCATTGGAGAGTATTAAAATTCTAGACTCACTTGTAAATATCATTTTAATCCCATTATGAAGTGTTCCACATATATTATACAACATGTATTCAATCATTATATTATTTTAATCCACTATTAAGGACAGTAGGATAAATAAATTCAAGTTGCAATTCAAGGATGAATAAGTGTATAAATGTGAACACACTTAATACAAAATGGGTATGGTATTCACTACACAATTGTATTGTCATAGAAAATCATGGTGAAATTTCAGCAGTATAACTCTGTCACCTAAAAAATTATTAATATGGGATCATGAGAGATAAATTTGTCTCTCATAAATTGAACATTAAATTGTATGTAATTATGAAATGTAAATACATATCCCAATACTCAGAATTTCAAATATAATGCATAAGATAATAAAGAAACATCAATAAAGAATGTAAGGTGAGGATCCCTTACTATGTAATATAATAAACATGTTGATGTGGATGTGAGGAATACTCATAATTAAATGATTTTAAAAAAATAAAATAAATTAATGTGATTAAATGATTTATAAAGGCATTAAAAAATTAATCAAATAAACACAACATCAAATTATTTTAAATGGATTATATAGATTTTTTAATGCATACCCTTTATAGATTTTATTACATTACATTTTGGTAATTATTATGTTATAAGGCACATATTATATATATATAGTATTTAAGTATTTCTTGATAAATTGATTTTATCTGAAAATAATGAAACATTCACAATTAGATAATTTCAAAATTATGATTCTTAAAATAATATTCATTTTATCAAAATAAATTTATAAACATATATATTATAACATTTAAAATAGTAATATAAATTTATTGATAAATACTTGGTTTTTTGAAAATAATAATTTTCAAATCCTTATAATAATTACATTTTATTTAATAAAAATTATATGATCATTTACATTTTACAAATTTTATTTCATAAAAACAATTTATTAATATATTATTAATTTAAAAAATAAATCAATTCATCAAAATGAACATTTGGAGTGAAATTCAATAAAAATTAAAAATAGAAATTGTGTATTAAAAATCAATATCATTTATATAGTTAAAATAAAAAAAAATTATGAAAATTATATATTGAAAATAAAATATACACAATCATATTATTATGGTCTTGATATAGAATAATTTAATATACCATATAATTTCTGTAACGCCCCGACCCTAGTTACCTAGAGTCGGTGCATTATTACATAACATTGGCATGATCATAAGAAAGATCAAATCTCGAAAGACCGATTGATTTAGTAGCCTTGGAAACACTAGATATATTCATAAGTTTTACATTACATCATAAAACGAAAAACTACTACAACAACATATTGTATCCATAATACACACTCATATCCCCACATAATATCCCTGCAGGTCATTCATAACTTACTTTTTAACTTCCTGGGAAAAATAAAACATAGAAAAGTGTTGAGCTCAAATGCCCAGTAAGGATAACAATATAGCGGAAACTTTCATAAATAATAATAAACATTTAAGGAAATGTATTACTAAAACGAAATCCTTTCCAACATGAACTTTCAACATGGTATGGCAAAAATAAAATGAAATAATGCCATTTACTTATTCACATGGATATTCTACTAATCGAATAATAACATGAAAAAATCAATAAACACATTCATAATGTTGGAATGCATAATGCCAGACTATCGTAACCACATAGTCAAGGCCTTGTTCCAAGACTACAAATAATATTTTGTCAAGGCCTTGTGCCAAGACACTAGTTTGTCTCATGAGACCTACCGATGCATCGAGGAGCCATAGCGGGCTCCACCCGTCACTTACTAAGTCCAATGCATTCGCATATGAAAAGGTTTAAACATAACATAAACATTCGTATTAAAACTAGCATACGAAATGTCAATAATTTCACCATAAACTATGAATGGTATAAAAATAGCACATCCACAGTCAAACATATCACAAAACATTCAATACAATATAGATGTTTTGTATCATAATAAATCAACTTCAAATAATCTTAAAATCCATCAAAGGATGTTGACATAGATGAAATAAAAATTCTTTTTAATGAAATATCTCCTTTTATTTTGAAATCATTTAAGATCCATATAAAATAAAACATTTTCTTTGAATATATTCTTATAAGCTTGTAAGGGAAGCTTTGAAGATTTTATAATGGAAGAAAATAGCCGCACCCGCTGTATAAGTTAAAAAAACATTCTTACCTTAATTCTGTCGAAAAGGTTAAAAAGGACCTTGTTTTGAAAACGACGGAAAGATTCCTTTATAAACCTCTTATTAAAAGTAAAACAAGGTTATAACTGACTTTAACCCATATTCTTGTATATAATAAATATGTTTTTAAATACATTTCGAAGAAACATGGATGTGGATGATAATGAAATCCCAGTAGATTATTACATATAAACAATCTCGGATAATGAAGTGATTGTGAAATAACCCTTACCTTGTAATTTTCCTTGGTTGGGGTAGGTTAACCTCCTGTATAATGGTTAAATAATTGTTATTAAATTATAAAAGAATCATATATATTAATATGATATCATATATGATCTTTTAACATTGATTTGTTAATAATATCTTAGAATTATCGTCGTTTCGGGTGTTAACTTACTCATTTTCTTTTATATGTTTTGTTACATAAGCCATGTTTGTTGTATCTTATTCATATACAGAATGATATCAAGTCCTTAAACATCATTTTTAAATCATCAAATGATAATTATACTTGAATGGATACGATGGAGAATGAATCTCATCGCGTTCGTGGAGACGGTAGTCCGTACGTACGCACGAGCGACAATATCATTCTTTTGATATTAAAATAATATATAAATGGATGGTATATCATATATAAAGAATCATTAACATGTTATATTTATTATTTACATGAGTTACACAACATTATTATACCCATCCAAGTAATATTATATTGAATAACAATTACACCACGACGTGGAGACGGTAAGTCGTACGTACGCACGTATGGTGACATGTTATTCAAAGGGTGGATAGAATTCTGAATATGGTTGTACCATATTTATAATAACATAAAAGTATATATATGATACTGGATTTATTATTTTAGAATGGTAACAACAAAGGAAGAAGAAGTGGAAGAAGAAATGAACTTAGAAAAGAGTGGTGAAATCATTACCTCTTCTTCGGGTTCTTCCTTTTCATTTGATCAAAAGGGCTCCTTAGGATGGCTTTCTGATAAAACTAAGGCCCCTAGGTTGTAGTGAGGGATGTTGGGAGAGTATTTGGGCAGAGTTTGGCCGAACCAAAAGGCTTTGAAGGTGTGATGAAATGAGAAGGAGGAGTTCCCTTTTATAAGAGGGGTGAGGGAAACCTTTGGAAAAGCTAGAAATATTAATTTATAATAAATTCATATTCGGTTTCTAATGGATCCAAAGTTGATTATTCAAAGTTAAAGGTGGTTATGGGTCTCAAAAAACTCAACCAATAAAATTTAGACAGGTTTGGGTACTTATATTAACCTTATCTTTAAGTATTAACTCTAAGTTAATTAGTTTCACTTTTACAATGTCTCTTTGTATTTTTATATAATATGGTTATTAAACTTACTATATACATACAAGAGACCCCCAAGTGGTCCATTATTGATGAAACTATCATGATATAAGTCTCTTGTCCGAAACTTAGATTTTTAGGAATTTAATATCAATTAATAATATAATATTTGTTTTAAGAACTCTTTTATGTCAATTTTGACACTATTCAATTGTTGATTTTTTTGAAACTCATAACAGATTGATTACTTCGAAAAAAGTCAATTAAATCAATCCTAATATATCATATTATACTAGAAAATTAGTTTAATTCATTAAAAGTTTCATATTATATTTATTTGGGTATTTATAATATCAATTATTTTAATTTTTCACTATTATTGTAATTAATTCATCATCACTGTGTCATAAATAAATTAAATTAATTAATTTCTAAAAATTATAAATGAACTTTCAATATGTAGGAAATATTTTTTTCTTTATAATGAATATTTATAATCTAAAATCCAACATATATAACCTTATGTAAAAATTGTTCTTCTAAAAGATATATGCTTGTGTCATTTTTGTATTCATTTTAACTTAATTAAAATAAAGTGTCCTTATCACCTACAAGTGGCACCATGGGGTCCCAAAATCGACCCAAAGATTCCAATGGTCGAACATGTATCAACCAATAATTCTAGGAAACATTTTAGGGTAATTTAGTATTATTATAATATTATTTTTTAACCCTTATTTAGCGGATTTACCCTTAACCATGGTAAATAATATATTTATCGCAATAATTATTCAAAATGTCTAAAAATAAAAGTTACCTATTTAAAAAATTTGAAAATCTTGATTCCAAATATGGAATCCATTTTTCTAAATTCAAAACACAGAAGTGGAAGAAATTAATTTAAAATTAATTCCCGCTGTCAAAACAAAAAGTGTGTTTTTAAGAGATAATAACTATCAAAAGATTGACACTTGTTTATGTTCGGTTTAATTGTAAAATTATGTCCAATGACCAAAATTATATTAAATGGTAGAAATATATTCTAAATATACTTTAAAACCACTCATTTTCATAATTTATCACTATTTATTATTTTGATTAAAAAAGTTGTTTTTAATTAAAATTTAGTAATTTTCACTATTCATCAAAATATGAAAGTTATCCGAAATGTACCAAAATTTCACCTTAGGCTAAATTCGATATTCCGAATCAAAAAATGAGTCCATTTTGAAATATAAAATATATATAATTTCAAAAAGTAGGTTTTACTATTCATAACGGCTAGTTTGATTGGTTATGGTGTGTTAGAACTCGGTGTTGCGTACAACACACGCTATCACATTATTCAAAGAGAAGCGTACCGTAGAAGCTTGTGGTGCTACATTCTTCCCTCCTTCAAATAATTTCATACTCAAAATTTATAGAATACTATAGCATGAAAATACTCGGGTGGTTCTTCATCATAAGTTCCTCGGGTTCCCACGTTGCCTCTTCCATCTTATGGTTTCTCCACAAAACTTTTACCAGACTCGTCGTCCGGTTTCTCAGTACTTGTTCTCTCGTATCAAGAATCCTGACGGGCTCTTCGCAATAAGACAGATCAGGTTCCAATTCTAATTCTTCATAGGTGAGTACATGCATTGGGTCAAGCATGTATTTCCTCAACACAGATACGTGGAACACATCGTGAACTTTAGAGAGACTTGGCGGCATTGCCAATCGGTAAGCTACAACCCCAATACGTTCTAGAATTTCGAAGGGTCCGATGTACCTGGGACTCAATTTACCTTTCTTACCAAAACGTATGACTCCCTTCCATGGAAATACCTTTAAGAAAACATGATCACCGACTTGAAATTCCAAATCCTTCCTTCGATTATCGGCATAGCTCTTCTGCCTACATTGAGCTGCTCTGATGTGATTTTGGATTACCATCACCTTTTCCATCGTTTCCTCCACCAGTTCTGGACCTAAAAGTTTTCTTTCACCAACGTCATCCCAACAGGTTGGTGTACGACATCTCTTTCCATATAACGCTTCATATGGTGCCATCTGAATACTCGAATGGAAGCTATTGTTATAGGAAAATTCTACCAGTGGTAAATATTGATCCCACATACCCTGAAAGTCAAGTGAGAAAGATCTCAACATGTCTTCTAAGGTCTGAATAGTCCGTTATGATTGTCCATCTGTCTGAGGGTGGTAAGAAATGCTCCAATGAAGTTCATTATCCAGGGATTTCTGAAGACTTTTCCAAAATATTGAAGTAAAATGGGGATCAAGATCAGAAACAATTGATAAGGGTACTCCATGAAGCCTCACAACTTCATTAATATATAGTCTTGCTAGACGTTCCAGGGGTAGATCCTCTCTTATAGCAAAAAAATGTGTTGACTTGGTAAGACGATCAACAATAACCCATATTGCATCGTTTCTTCTAGGAGTCTTTGGTAGCCCCATGACAAAGCCCATCGTAATATTGTCCCATTTCCACTCCGGTATGGGAAGAGGTTGCATGACTCCTCCAGGCTGTTGCCTTCCAGCTTTCACTTGTTGACAAACCATACATCTTGACACAAAATCAGCAATCTCCCTCTTCATGTTGTCCCACGAAAAATGGTCCTTCAAATCTCTATACATTTTACTGCTCCCAGGGTGTATAGAGAAATTGGAACTATGAGAATCATCCAGCAATTCCCTTTTTAGATCAGGTATATTGGGAACACAATGTCTCTTCCCGATTTTCAAAATTCCATCTTCATACACAAAGTCTCTCAATCTCCCATCATTCACTACTTTAATCTTCTTTTGGAATTCTTCATCATCGGTCTGAGAACTCTTAATCCTTCCTAGTAAAGAGGGTTTGGTAACCATTTGAAAAAGCATTGATTTTTCACCTTCCCTAGTTATACCCATGTCCATCTTTACTAGATCCATGAAAATTGGATCCCTTTCCATCCTCATCATGTTCAAAACTCCATGGTCTTTTCTACTCAAAGCATCTGCCACCTTGTTTGCTTTCCCCGGGTGGTAGTGTATCGTACAATCATAATCATTGAGTAATTCAAGCCATCTCCTTTGCCTCATGTTGAGTTCTTTTTGTGAGAAAATATACATCAAACTCTTGTGATCAGTATAAATCTCACATTTTTCACCATAGAGGTAGTGCCTCCATATCTTCAAAGAAAAGATCACAGCTGATAACTCGAGATCATGAGTAGGATAGTTTTGTTCATGAATTTTCAACTGTCGTGATGCATAGGCAATAACTCTATCATTCTGCATAAGGACACAACCAAGTCCTTTCTTTGATGCATCACTATAAATAACGAACCCATCATTCCCCGATGGTAGAATCAATATAGGAGCATTGACTAATCTTTTCTTCAGTTCTTCAAAACATTCTTCACTCTCTTTTGTCCAAACAAATTTAACCCCTTTGCGTGGGAGCTTCGTTAATGGGTTAGCCAATCGGGCAAAATTCTGGACGAAACGTCGATAATAACCTGCCAAACCAATAAAACTACGTACCTCAGTTATACTCGTAGGTGTTGGCCATTCCTGGATTTCCTTGTTCTTAGAAGGATCAACAGAGATTCCATCTTTAGAGACAATATGGCGAAGAAAAGAAATCTCATGAAGCCAAAATTCACACTTGCTAAAATTCCCATATAATTAATGCCTCCTCAGAGTCTTCAAGATAATGCGCAAGTGATTTTCATGATCTTCGTAGGTTTTGGAGTGTACCAAGATATCATCAATAAAGACCACCACAAATTCATCGAGATACTCCCTGAAAACTCTATTCATCAGATCCATGAATACAGAGGGTGCATTAGCCAATCCAAACGGCATTACAGTAAACTCGTAATGCCCGTACCTGGTTCGAAATGATGTCTTCGGAATGTCTTCTTTCTTCACAAACAACTGATGGTATCCAGATCGAAGGTCAATCTTTGAAAATTATTGATCTCCATGCAGTTGGTCAAATAAATCATCAATACGAGGTAGGGGATACTTGTTCTTTATCATTATAGCATTGATCTCCCTATAGTCGATGCATAACCTCATAGATCCATCGTTCTTTTTAACAAAAAGAACAGGGGATCCCCATGGAGAAACACTAGGGCGAATAAATCCTTTATTAATCAATTCCTCTAGTTGTTTCTTTAGGTCGACTAACACTACAGTAGCCATTCTGTAAGGGGTATTCGATATAGGCCTTGATCCAGGAATTAAATCAATGGAAAACTCAACTTCTCATTCTGGAGGATGTCCAGGTAAATCATCCGGAAATACATCTACAAATTCTTTCACAAGAGGTATATCCTCTATTTGAACATTCTTTTCCTCACCGACAGTTATTTCATTCTCTTCCTCCCCAATAATTGAATTAAGTTGAGCTACTGGGGGTGGATCTAAATAAGAATTAGGTGGTGACGATTCTACTCTAAAGATAAGGTGTTCCTTATCATTATTATCAAGAATCATAACCTATTTATTCTTACAATAAATCTTCGCATCATAGTCCGAAAGCCAGTCCATACCGAGGATTATATCAAACTCAATCATAGGTATGATGATGAGATCAGCAGATAAAGAACATTTATGTGCTCTAATGGGGACTGATTGACAAAACTTTTTTGCAATGATACTTCCCTTAGGAGTTTTAACTGACAATTCCCTTATAAAATCAAATTGGAAATATCTAATTTTCTTAGCAAACTGGGAAGATATGAAACAATGAGATGATCCAGAATCAAATAATGCATTTACTAAACATGAGGAAACCATTAAATTACCTGCCACCACGTCTTTCGGAGCTTCTACCTCAGCATTAGTGATAGCATAAGCCTGGCCTTGATCCCTTGGCCATTTCTGAGGTAAGTTCTCCTGACGCTTAGGACATTCATTCTCATAATGTCCCATCTCCCTGCAATTGTAGCACTGAACGTTGGTGGCTTCCTTCTTCCCTTTGCAATCACGATCTTGGTGGCCTTTTTCACCACACTTGTAACAGACTCCCATTCCCTTCAAGCAAGCACCGAGGTGTTTCTTCCCACATTTACCACAGGATGGATATTCAACCTTTCCTTTCTTCCCCTTATTTTCATTCCCAGATTGATCAGCAGGCCTCTTCTTCTCTTGCTTTGCTTTAAAGTCATAAGACTTAGAGAATTCCTTTTCGGTCTTAATAGCACATGAGACAATGTCTTCGTACAATGAAAAGGATTGTGAGACTAATGCTCGACGGAGAAATGGGTTTAACCCATCAAAGAAACGATCAATCTTACTTCTTTGTTTACGTATATAATCAACATCGTACCTTGCTAACCTTGTAAAGTTAGCCTCATACTTTGTGACATTCTCATCCTCCTTCTGTCTCAGACTTAGAAATTGCCTTTCCATATCTGCTCGATGGTCGCGAGGAAAGTATTTTTCTAAAAACAGATCTTTGAACTCCCTCCATTCCATATTTGATACTTCATCATCTTCCTTCGTATTTTGAATCAATTACCACCATTGATCAGCATCTCCAGTGAGGCGGTAAACTGTCATGATAACTTTTTCTCTTTCACTGCTCCCCAAAGCCTGAAATATTTTCTCTAGGGAAAATATCCATTGCTCATCTACTAAGGGATTTGTACTCCCATTGAACGTTGGTGGTTGTTGCCTCATGAATCGATCTAACATTGATCCTCCACGCTGTGGATCAGGGTGCTCTATACGGGTAAGGTTATTATTCATAACCTGGGTAAGTTGTCCCAGTATGGTGATTAGCTGATCGGCACCAGTTGCATCACCAGCCCCACTATAATTATCTTGAGCAGGAGGGAAATCCCTACACGGAGTGCTTGCATTGATACAGTTTCCATTTCTTCCACTAGGCGCCATTTCTAAACAATGGCATAAACTAGAACAATTTATGAATCCAAATACATAATCCCATACTTATAAAACACTTAACATAAATTGAACTATTTATGGATATAATCCATAATCATAAGAATGTTTTCTTTGAGGAAGTATATACTCATAATCCCTTCAAAATGATTTGTAATGAAAAATGAGATTTATCCTAAGCATATCCCCCGGGAGTGTCATAACCAAGAGTGCAGCAAGGCCCATTGTCGTGCACCAGTTCTCGTTCGAGTCTAGCTCAAAGCGGTGTTTTCGAGTTTTACCCCTAGGTACATCTGTGCCAGAGACGCCTCTACCTGCTCATATCCAGACAGGGATGTATTGCTCGGAAAACTCACAAAATATCTACAATACCAAAATTCTAGGAAGCTCTTCTATACTAATCCTCAAAGTTCATCTTAGGTCTACATGCTCTAATCAGAGTTTATCTAAATCTAGTTTCCAAGGTTTGTACTAAACTTCCTCTGATACGAACTGTAACGCCCCGACCCTAGTTAACCAGAGTCGGTGAATTATTACATAACATTGGCATGATCACAACAAAGATCAAATCTCGAAAGACCGATTGGTTTAGTAGCCTTGGAAACACTAGATATATTCATAAGTTTTACATTACATCATAAAACGAAAAACTACTACAACAATATATTGTCTCCATAATCCACACTCATATCCCCACATAATATCCCTGCAGGTCATTCATAACTTACTTCTTCCCTTCCTGTGAAAAATAAAACATAGAAAAGGGGTGATCTCAAATGCCCAGTAAGGATAACAATATAGCGGAAACTTTCATAAATAAGAATAAACATTTAAGGTAACGTATAACTAAAACGAAATCCTTTCAAACATGAACTTTCAACATGGTATGGCATAAATAAAATGAAATAATGCCATTTACTTATTCACATGGATATTCTACTAATCGAATAATCACATGAAAAAATCAATAACCACTTTCATAATGTTGGAATGCATAATTCCAGACTATCATAACCACATAGTCAAGGCCTCATGACATGAATACAAATAAGATTTTGTCAAGGCCTTGTGCCAAGACACTAGTTTGTCTCATGAGACCTACCGATGCATCGAGGAGCTATAGCGGGCTCCACCCGTCACTTACTAAGTCCAATGCATTCCCATATGAAAAGGTTTAAACATAACATAAACATTCGTATTAAAACTAGCAAACGAAATGTCAATAATTTCACCATAAAATATTAATGGTATAAAAATAGCACATCCACAGTCAAACATATCACAAAACCTTCAATACAATATAGAAGTTTTGTATAATAATAAATCAACTTCAAATAATCTTAAAATCCATCAAAGGATGTTGACATAGATGAAATCAAAATTCTTTTTAAAGAAATATCTCCTTTTATTTTGAAATCATTTAAGATCAATATAAAATAAAACATTTTCATTGAAAATATTCTTATAATCTTGTAAGGGAAGCATTGAAGATTTTATAACGGCGGAAAATAGCCGCACCCGCCGTATAAGTTAAAAAACATTCTTACCTTAATTCTGTCGAAAAGGTTAAAAAGGACCTTGTTTTGAAAACGACTGAAAGAATCCTTTATAAACCTCTTATAAAAAGACAAACAAGGTTATAAATGACTTTAACTCATATTCTTTTAAATAATAAATATGTTTTGAAATACATTTCGAAGAAACATGGATGTTGATGATAAAGAAATCCCAGTAGATTATTACATATAAACAACCTCTTATAATGAAGAGATTGTGAAATAACACTTACCTTGTACTTTTCCATGGTTGGGGTAGGTTAACCTCCTGTATAATGGTGAAATAATTTTTATTAAATTATACAAGAATCATATATATTAATATGATATCATATATGATCTTTTAACATTGATTTGTTAATAATATCTTAGAATTATCGTCGTTTCGGGTGTTAACATACTCATTTTCTTTTATATGTTTTGTTACATAAGCCATGTTTGATGTATCTTATTCATATCCAGAATGATATCAAGTCCTTAAACATCATTTTTAAATCACTAAATGATAATTATACTTGAATGGATACGATGGAGAATGAATCTCATCGCGTTCGTGGAGACGGTAGTCCGTACGTACGCACGAGTGACAATATCATTCTTTTGGTATTAAAATAATCTATAAATGGATGGTATATCATATATACAGAATCATTAACATGTTATATTTATTATTTACATGAGTAACACATCATTATTATACCCATCCAAATAATATTATATTGAATAACAATTACACCACGACGTGGAGACGGTAAGTCGTACGTACGCACGTTTGGTGACATGTTATTCAAAGGGTGGATAGAATACTGATTATGGTTGTACCATATTTATAATAACATCACAGTATATATATGATACTGGATTTATTATTTTAGAATGGTAACAACAAAGTAAGAAGAAGTGGAAGAAGAAATGAACTTAGAAAGGGTGGTGAAATCATTACCTCTTCTTCGGGTTCTTCCTTTTGATTTGATCAAAAGGGATCCTTAGGTTGGCTTTCTGATCAAACTAATGCCCCTAGGTTGTAGTGAGGGAAGTTGGGAGAGTATTTGGGCAGAGTTTTTCCGAACAAAAAGGCTTTGAAGGTGTGAAGAAATGAGAAGGAGGAGTGCCCTTTTATAAGAGGGGTGAGGGGCACCTTTGGAAAAGCTAGAAATATTAATTTATAATAAATTCATATTCGGTTTCTAATGGATAAAAAGTTTATTATTCAAAGGTTAAGGTGGGGATGGGTCGAAAACAACTCAACCAATATAATTTAGACAGGTTTAGGTACTTATTTTAACCTTATCTTTAAGTATTAACTCTAAGTTAATTAGTTTCACTTTTACAATGTCTCTTTGTATTTTTATATAATATAGTTAATGAACTTACTATATACATCCAAGCTACCCCCAAGTGGTCCATTAATGGAGAACCTATCATGATATAAGTCTTTTGGACGAACCTTATATTTTTAGGAATTTAATATCAATTAATAATATAATATTTGTTTTAATAACTCTTTTATGTCAATTTTGACACTATTCAATTGTTGATTTTTTTGAAACTCATAACAGATTTATTACTTCGAAAAAAGTCCATTAAATCAATACTAATATATCATATTATCCTATAAAATTAGTTTAATTCATTAAAAGTTTCATATTATATTAATTTGGGTATTTATAATATCAATTATTTTAATTTTTCACTATTATAGTAATTAATTTATCATCACTGTGTCATAAATAAATTAAATTATTTAATGTCTAAAAATTATAAATGAACTATAAATATGTAGGAAATATTTTTATCTTTCTAATGAATATTTATAATCTAAAATCCAACATATATAACCTTATGTAAAAATTGTTTTGCTAAAAAATATATGCTTGTGTCATTTTTGTATTCATTTTAACTTAATTAAAATAAAGTGTCCTTATCACCTACAAGTGGCACCATGGGGTCCCAAAATCGACCCAAAGATGCCTATGGTCGAACATGTATCAACCAATAAGGCTAGGACACGTTTTAGGGTAATTTAGTATTATTATAATATTATTTGTTAACCCTTATTTACCGGATTTACCCTTAACCATGGTAAATAAAATATTTACCGCAGTAATTATTCAAAATGTCTAAAAATAAAAGTTACCTACTTACACAATTTGAACATTCTGATTCCAAATATGGAATCCATTTTTCTAAATTCAAAACACAGAAGTGGCAGAAATTAATTTAAAAATAATTCCCGCTGTCAAAACAAAAAGCGTGTTTTTAAGAGATAATAACTATCAAAAGATTGACACTTGTTTATGTTCGGTTTAATTTTAAATTATGTCCAATGACCAAAATTATATTAAATGGTAGAAATATATTCTAAATATACTTTAAAACCACTCAAATTCATAATTTTTCACTATTAATTATTTTGATTAAAAAAGTTGTTTTTAATTAAAATTTAGTAATTTTCACTATTCATCAAAATATGAAAGTTATCTGAAATGTACCAAAATTTCACCTTAGGCTAAATTCGATATTCCAAATCAAAAAATGATGTCAATTTTGAAATATAAAATATATATAAATTCAAAAAGTAGTGATTACTATTCATAACGGCTAGTTTGATTGGTTATGGTGTGTTAGAACTCGGTGTTGCGTACAACACACGCTATCACATTATTCAAAGAGAAGCGTACTGTAGAAGCTTGGGGTGTTAAAATTTCACAAGGGTATGAGGATTATATTGGAACTTTCATGGGATGATTCTATGTACATGGTTTTGGTTGTGATGTTAATGAGCTTGAACATCTATCATAACAAGTTTCACTCATGCATATGTTGTTGGATCTCAGATTGGGCATGGTTAATGTAAAAACAAATGATTTAATATCCCTTATAATAACTAATAAATTGAATTCATAGTGAGTGGTGATACTATTTGAGGTCATCAATTAATTTATTTATGTCAATTAATTTTTTTAAAACCCTATATTTATTCTAATCTTGTGATTAATGTTCAACAAAAATATTCTCAACAATAATGATACTTATTGGTATTATAAATATGATAGGATATAATAAAACCACATAAGTTATTGTGTTTTATATAACATTATTTCAAAGAATACAATTAATTAAATCAAAGGGAAATTTTATTTAAAAAATTTTATGCTGTCATAATTCAACCCTATGAAGGATTTTGGGGCAATGTTTAAGAGGTTGTGTTAATAAGAGGTTTAGTTCATAACCTAGTGTTTCTTATTTAGTTATTATTCCACCTCCTTCAATCATTCATCAATATTTTATTAAAAAACAAGTATATTAAGTAAAATTATATTTATTTGTGTTGATTTTATGAACTACATACATCTCTTTTTCTATTAAATGGGATACATAACTATATTTTTTGTGTATGGTGGAAAATATCCTCGCTAATCGATGTAATTTATTTTCCATCACCTACTCATACATACGAGTTTAATAATGTATTTATTTGACCTAAAAATTAATTTTTTATTATTCAAACACTTTTAAGGAATAAGTGAGAAACCATAGTTAAACCACAACCTCCAACGAACACATTTCACATGCCGTAATTAAAATTCCAAACCATTCTACTAGATCCAGCATCACCGTGCCAAAACACTCACCATGCTTCCTGTTACAAAATTCAAAAGAGAGACCATATGTTACCAAATCCCAAAAATCTCACAATTTACTAGTAGTGCTGCACATATCCTATTCCACGTCGTCTCCAACATCACACTGCATCGCCATCATCTCAACACCCGCGTCCACCATGGCGAACCAAAAAAATGAAACAAACTAGTATTCATCCCCATCGTACCTTCATCAACATGAAAAAAGTGATTCTCTTCCATGGCCTTCAAACCGTGAGCAGGAGCCTCAATCCGCAAACCCTGACACACCTTAGCACCCATTATCATCCATAAGACCACAAATAGCAGCCCGCCAGATATCCTCATCACCGGAACCACATCGCTTCACCCTTTTCATCACCATAGATGTTGACTTCATCACCACTCTTAAGACAAAATTCACCGATCCACATAAAAATAACAATTTCATCGAACGAGCATAGAACAAGCATTCAAAAAATACCACAAACCCTCATTACCTAATACATTGAATAAGATACACCGTGCAGATCGGTCAAACCAGAAGTCATATTCTCAAGAGAAAATTGACTCTGGTCATGCCTGGAATCCAAAAGGCCACCACACTATAGATCCCGAAACCCCAAAGATACCTGCGCACCAGATCCTACTGGGAGAGGCACCGAGGATCGTGATGTCAGAGCAGAGCTTTGAGTAACTGAGGACTCCGAACACCACCATCGATGAGAAATAATAAACCCAAAAGTAGAACAAACAAAATTGATAGCACATCGGTAGCGCATGGAAACCCATAGTCCGCCGAACCCCATAACCCAATGCCAAATTGTATCCATCACACCAGCTCTGACTATGAGAGGTGTAGAGTCACCTATGGCCTGAGAAGGAATAGAGTATCTTAGGGCTTCCATAGCACAACCGACAGGAAGCCGAAAGGGCCACTGGAGGAAACCCATAGTAGCTAGCACCATAATGAATAAGAAGAAATCTAAATAAAGAAGCTGTGGGAAGAAAGAAACCACAATAGACAAGGAAAATAGAACCGGAGGACGTTGAAGATGTAGGAGAGAACCATCGCAACCGAGGAGGGCCTCAAAAACCCTAGGGGGAAGTCGATAGCATAGGGGAACGCCCGACGAGTGGGGTGGCATCATTTTTTTATAGGGTATTGATTACATATTTATCCTTATTAATGTCTAATATATAATTTAATTTTATTTTATTCCACTCACTGAAAAATTGTTACATCCTTAGTGATTACATGTGTACTACCACCTCAATGATGGGATGTGATTATTTTTTCATAACTGAATCACATTGATGACATTTATAATTATATTTATAAGAAATATATTGAATTTATATTAGTATGATAATCTTGTAAAGATAAATTATACTTATCTTCTTTCCATAATGATCGTTGAAAAGTTAAAATGTTACTCCGGCGTTTGTACGACATATAGTCTCCATGATTGTAATTTAGTTCATTTTTAATAATATTATATCATTGTTGGATTTAAATTTATAATTAATTTTTATAAAATTATACTTATTTAATTATTATTAATATATAAATAATGGAATGATGACCATATTGACAATAGTCATCCCATCGAAGTCATTTTGGATTAATAATCTGAATATCATCAAAAGGTATGATGTGAACATAATGGATTATGTAATTATAAATAAAATTATTCTAAGTGTAACCAAAGTAATATTAAATAGGAAAAATTTTATTATAAAAGTATATATTTGACAATTATTACGTATTCATGATGAAAAATAATTCATGTGATTAGCCCGGGTCAAGGTGAGGGTCACATTGACTAAACAAACCATTTATAATGTTTTAAATATATATTGACTTATATTTTTATTATATGTTCATATTATTATTAATTATTAAATAAAATCCATATTGATTCTTAAAATTATAATAAATTTCATTTTTACCATAATTTTCATTCCTTAAAAAATTAGAATCAATATTTTAAATTTTTTACATAAGGGAAATTTTAAAAAAATCATAATTTATTATTTACCAAAAAAGTATTTTTATTCCATGTATATATTTTTTATAATATAGTTTTAATTTATTATATGAACCTAAAATAATTATAAAGTATAATTAATTCCAATTTTTTACTTTCTGTCAATGGTTTTCAAAAGGAATATTTTGAAGTTGTTTTATAAATAATGTTTTGGCTTTTTAAAGATAAGAGAAAATGAATTTTCTATTTAAATGTATATGATGAAAAACAATCATTCAACCACTATAACTATTATTTTATTTTTATATCCATTTAAATATACTATTTTTTCATTAACTAAAACCCCTCATTCCATTTTAATTCTTATTTTGGTATTGGAAATATTTTTTTATAAATGTGTATTTTAATATATGAAAGTGTTTTAAATAGGGGCTTAGATGAGTTGATCAATGTTTTTATGAGGAAAAGATGATATCATAAATATTTGTATACCAGATATTGAACTAACGAATTTTAGATGAGAAATGAGTGATCATGAAAGACGGTGTATGATTAGTTTATCCCCATTATAGCTAATGATTAATGGGTGATCCTCAAACAACTTATACAATGGGAATGATCGATATAACATATACAATGGGTGTTCTATGATATTTATCGAATTAATTAGGAAATGTTAATTTTATTAAAATGAAATAATGAATTACCAAGGAGTTTTCTCCTATGAATTTAACTAGGCTCTAGTGTTTTCATGACAAGGATTTTGAATGTAATTATCCTTCCTAAAATGGGTTTTTATATAATTAATACAGAGATTAAATGTTTTATTTGGGGAGAAAGTTAGTTTATTTCAAATGTAAATGATTTATTTATTTCAATATAAAATCATTGAGTTAAAGGTAAATAATTCAATGTTTTTTGGGTTATTCACAAGAGTAATATATTTTATCATTTTATGTATATTACTGATCCTTTTTTCTCATCCCATATTTTAATAAGTTTTACACAAGTTTTAAGGATGAGAAATAATAATGAAATATTTATGAAATAATTAGTAAATATTTTTAAAGAAAATAAAATGTTTTTCTTTTGAAATTATTTGTATTGTGGACAAAATGGATAACAATCTGAACATTCCACTTTATAAAATTTGGTTTTATTATGTCTGTGTTAGGACATAATCCTCTAAAACAGTAATCTTCAAAATATAGTAAAATATAAGTGATTTAGATATTTAATTAATTTTGAAGATTATATAATGCAATATAATTGGTTCTTACATTTGGTAGTATATGTTAGTTTAGATAAGTTTCGAGGTTATGATTTTGTATAAAAATAATTTAAAATCCCACTGTAACCAAAATAGATGGAATCTTGGGAAAATTTATGGTTATTTTATATAAATAAAAAGAGTTTAAGGTAACATGGTTAAAGGATATCATAGTTTTAATCTATATTATAATATGGTTTATTAGGTTTTTATTAATAGAATCACACTAATTGTTTTTGTTTTAGTTACCATTTGGATCTAGGAGGATCCAAACTAAAAGTTTATGTGAAGGAAAATGTGGTGGTTGTATAAATGAGAATACAATAGGAATGGAAGATCTACTAAAAGATAATTTTGTTAATATTAACTAGATATCAATGTTTTTCTTAGATACATAAACCTGTGAGGATTTTCCAATAGATCAAATAGTTATGAAATGGAGATCTATGGATGTTTAAGTGGTAACTGTAATAAATGTCAAATTTTTAAACTACCTATTAGTTGAAAATGTAGGAATAATCACATAGTAAAATATCCCTGAGGAAGAGGAAGATATCATGAATTAGGTAAATGAGGTAGAAATTAGCAATCTATAAAGGAAAAAAAAGGATGTGTTGATTTAACACATTGAAGTATAAAAAATATATTTCCAAGGTATTAGTTGAATTTTTTAAATGTGGGGACTATGGGAATTATGAATGTCGATGTCCGAGGGGGAAAATCCAAAAATGGATTTATCAATATCATGTAGAAATTTATTTATCAATTCCAAATTCGATTATTTTCGAGTTTGAGGAAACAAAAATGATATATAAAAGGTATGGATTATATCATGGTTTATATTTTCTAATTGTTGAGTATTATGACATGATAATTTTTTAGATGAATTATGTATTAAAGAGTAATACGGAAAATCATGGTTTAGGGATTATGAATAACATTTTATAATTATGGTATCCCGGTACAGAAATTGATAATTTATTATGTACAGTTAGATTTAAGGATGATAATATGTTTAAATTAAATAATACACTTTTGATGTAGTATATTATTGTATTACTTTTGGACATATTTTTTGATTATTGATAGATGATGGAGTTATATGTAACATTTCTGTTTAGCATGATGAAATGTTATATGAGTAACAATTCCTTTTTATTATGCTTATTAAAGAATAATTGTGTATATAACATTGAGGGTTTATATGAACTTTGATATTTTTGTAATTTTGGGTTTCTACAATTCAGGGATCTTGTGTTTTAAAATATAGAAAACATTTGGATTGATAAGTGATTTGGTGAGTAGTTGATTAAGTTTATTTCATAATAACTTTAATATTTTGAAAACCAAATATGATTATGTTAATTAGAATGTCTTTGGGATAATATCAGATATTATTTGATCAATATATGGTTGGATTAGACTTTTTAAGAAAATAATTTTTTAATTTGGATTTATATTTATTTGTGGAAATTATTTACATTTCATTGGGATTATATGATTGGGATTATTTATTTTTTAGACTTTTTGATTGGGTAATGTGATTAGAGATAAATGTATAATTAATCATAGAAGAATATGTGATAAAGCAAATATAAATTTAATGATTCGTAATTAATAATGAATATTTTTCATCATTTTGTGTTTTGATACTTATAAAATAATCTATGTTGATCTTTGGATGTTATTGTTGAGGTATTTAAAATTAATGTTAAATTTTTTATATAATGGTTTATTATTTTTGGGAATTATCTTACCTTATGCCAATAATTTTGGTTTTAGTTAATGTTTATGGACAATATTAATAATTTTATATCCATTTGAGGTTTACGTAATCCATTAGAGGTTAATTTTAGTGCATTAAGCATGATAAATTCATCTTTAGTACTCATCATTCAATGAAAAGTAGAGATTTCTGTAAAAAATACCATCGCAGAAATTATAATTATAATTTAAGAATTTTTCCTTATATTATAGGTCTATGTGGTATAATATATCCTTAAATTTATGAAAAGGATCATTAAATATAAATGTTAAACTATTTTTATAAATCAATGGATTCTTCTCTTAAAAAATGTATAAAATTTTCTCATAAATTACTCTTCTTTCCATATCCTTATTATATCTTCTAGCCAATGTTATCCTTATATAGCAACCTAGATTTTTTTTTATTTTAGATAGAATTTTTTTTACATTTATATACATTTAAAATCCTATTTTATTAACTTTATTTCTTATATGGGTTCCACCATATAAATTTCCAATATCATGCCCCTATTTATTAATTTCAAGTTTAAATTATGATGATGTAATTTATTAATGAAGGTTATGAATCTATCACTCGATGATTTTTAAATTATTAGTACATTTTATTTAATATATATCACAAAACACCAAACCTAAAATTAACCAAGAATTATTAATATTTAAATATTATTTTTATAACATAGCTGTTATAATGGTGTGTATGAATATGACTAAATATATTGTAAAAAGAATAAATTTTAAACATATAAGTACTAAATTAATTGGTTATGAATTTTTTATTAATAAAAATAAAAATCATTTGATATTAAAATTATTTTTTTCTAAAGAATATTCTTTATATACAAAACATGTTTTTATCTTACCGAAAAAGTTATTTTGATATCCAAAATTATTTTTAATACATGTTTAAAATAGTATTTAAATGGTTTTTTGGTCAAAATGTGAAGTAATTAATTGTTTTAATCTTGATATCATGCATTATAATAGTATATGATTAAAGAGTCAGTCGCACATACCTTATATGATGGGTGCACCATGATAGTTCTCCAATGCATTGAGTGATTTTCCTTATCTTAATTTTAAAGGAGGGAGTAACAAATGAGGTTTATCTAACACATTTAACTTGGATCTCATTATATATGTCATAGGTTCTGAATGTAATTCTATAAAATTCCTAAAATAGGTTTTTAGTTGTCTGTTTTGGGTTTTGATGGTTTTATTATAATAACAAATATGTGTGATTTCCATGAGGATATTATATATTTCATTCTCTCAACGAACATTGACTTATAGGTATAAATTTTATACTTTTTCATAAAAATTACTAAAAAAAATATTTTATCTTTTTATATTCCTTGTAATGGAATTTGTTATCATCCCATGTTTTTAAAAAATCACATTACATAAGGATGTGTACGAACAGAGATGAAGTTAATTTTAAATTAAAGATGATTTCATTGAAAAGAAATTTTTTAAGAGTTTTATAATTCCGTAAAATTTGATACTTATAAAATTTCCAATGTCCAATGATTTGTTTTTGTTATGTTTATGTTATGACCTAATTTTTAAAAACTATATATCTTAAAAGACAGTAAAATGTAAGAGAATCAATTCTTGACTTGAAACTCGAGATTATATAATGTAAAATAATTGGTCCTTTTACAAACAGAATACATCTACCTATCCAAAAGATACTATAAATTTACATTCTTCCTGAATCCTTTTAATAAATAGCTTCAATAAATCACATAAAACATAAACAATTTTTATCAAAACATGTGAATATTCTTCCCATAGTGACCCATAACAAACTATTTCACTTATAGAAACATATCAAAACTAGTTTAATTTTTAACACAGATTCCTGATATAATTTTTAATTTCTATTAACAAAAAAACACATCAATATCCCAATTTCAATCCACATAAATACATTTTTAAATTATATCATTATTGATTAATAAATTATCCTTTAATATAATATTATATCTAATTATAAATGTATCTTTAATTATAAAAATCAACACATTAAATTATATTATTTTTATAGTAAATTCATCACACACACAAAGATAACTCCTTAAGTTTATAAGATGTATTTAACACCGTTATACATGAATTTTATTATAAAACAATTACTCAATTTGATCAAAATTAAATCATTCATAAAATCAAAAAATTTAATTTATTAAACATTGGTTAAATTCATTCATGAATGAATATAATTTATACTATAGTGAACAAAAAATTAAAACATCAATTAAATATCAAAACACCAACTTCATTGGTCAAATTCAAAAATAAAATTTCACATTTATCTTATGCATAGAATAAAAATATTATTTAATAATTTTTTTTCATTAAACAATAATTTTAAACATAAAATTCAATAATTTAAAACTAAACATTCATTAATAAAATATTCACAACACTTAAAAAATCATAAATAATCTTGTAACATAATTTGAACTAATTTTCTATGGAACATAATTAAAATAATTATTAAATCATATTAAAATTTCACAATATTATAATGTCACTTATTTAATCACAAAATACAGTAAGAGGTCACCTACCATACACGTGAAAAAGATTATTCACCAATATAGAATGATTATATCCATTTAAATATCATGAATTTAGAAAAATAATTAAATATGAAGAAAACTGGGAGAACTATATAATGATAAATTATTAAAAAATTTCATATTCTTAAATAAATTTATGGATATTTTTATACTTATTGTAAAAAATACAACACCATTTAAGGATTTTCATTCAAAAGAAATGTTTAGGAAAAAGAACCTCATAATGTTAGAGGTAGAATGATATAGTTTCATTTGAGATAAATTCACAGTAATCTCTCCCTAGAATATGAAATTTTAATTTTTAACAATATTCCCATTATATCATGACAACTATAATTCACATATTTAACAAATACCAAAAATGATATTAGACCCCCAATATATAGACATCATGTGTCTGGTTTCAATCTTTAAGACACCCCCACTCTTCCTCCTCTACAGGATACTTGGTACCCTACCACCAGGGTTTTAATGGTTCCATCTTGTAAATTCAATAATCAACCACCTATATCCCCGCATCCAAAATCATTCGTTCAACCAAAGTCCATGAAAAAAAATTCTAAAAAATTCTATATATAGAAAATATCAAAATAAAGTATACCTAAAACTATATATTTGTCATAAACTCCCACCCAAATATTATATTATACTTGAAACGTTTCATTGAGAACAATCAATGTAATACAACATCTACTAACACCTCATTTAAGATTTTCTTTCCTATTATCCTATTTTAAACATATATTTCATGATAAAACATGTATAAGTGGCACATAATTCCCCATAAAATTTTTCATACATCAATCAAATATATTCATCGTTCATTCGATAAATTATATTTCTGAATATAATTTTATATAATCCTATTAAATCTATTAAAACAATCTAGATCATATTTCATCAGTATTGATATATGAAATACCACATACATATTATTATTATTTTTAGGTAATGTGAAGAGATATGCAACCTCTATTATCTTATCTATAACCTTAAGAATAGTAATAAATATTTGATATGATCCCTCATTCATTGTAATTTCAAATATCCCAACTACGATAAAACATAAAGAAATATGTGATCACAGAAATTAATCTCAATAACATAATACCTATGATTTAAAAATGAAATATTATTTCTGAGAGTAATATATTATATCATATTATTAATTTTAACAAAATTACGACTCTCTTATACTATGATATGCCTAAATAATGATTCCACATGATATTACATCCAATAAAATTGTTACCGATAAAGAATTATCAATAATTCCTCAAATATATCCATTTTAGTACATTAAAGGAAGTTGTTGTTATCAATAAAATACACCAACGCAAAATATTATTCTCAAGCACTAGAAAAGTAAATATTATATTTAGGAGTTATATAATTATGAATCTGAATAGTTTTCTCAGATTAGTCATCCACATTTGGGAATATTTGTTATGATCTGGTATAATTTATAACAAAAATATTTTTTAAAACATTCAAATATCAATGTGTGTATCTTTGATAACGGTTTGATATTGTGATGTTTTATATAACATTAATTCTTATTATCTCTGGGATATAAATCCTTCACATATCTTAAAGTGTTTTTATCACTCCATTCTTATGAAAATATGTAAATTTAGTCAAGTGTTCAAAAATAACCCAATACATATCATTCAACATCTATTATCTTCAAAAAATAATTATGATATCTATAATAATATCATATCATATACATTCTATAATAAGTAATTATTGAAAAAAGTCAACTATAAAATTATTTGAAGCATTATCCCTCAGATAGTGATATATATCAAAACAGAATTTATCATGTATCATATCATGCTTCGACAATAAAAACATCATTTAACGTCATTGTACATCTAGGTAATTCAAATATTAACTTTGAATTGTAAATGATAAATATTTATTATCACTCCATTCCATAAATCATTCAAAACATAAAATTATCAATATAAATACCACATATAATTCTCAATACAGGACATCATAAAAATATTTTCCTTAATGTACAATCATTTATAATGAAACAGGCACACATTGGTTTATCTCTGCATTTCTTTCAAAAAATAAATAAAATATGACATGATGGATTATTTTTAATGAAAAACATGGCCTTCCCCTTATGGTATAACAATATGAAATAATAATAAATGTGATATATTTTTTCACTAATCCATGACCCATAATTGATATATAAAATATTATTCTTATTTAAAACACTATTAGTGAATTTTTACATTCCAACAGTATATATCATAAACAAATCAAATTATTAATGTTATTTGAATCATATTATCTATAATAGATTAAAATATCCAAGTGAAAATATATATTTAAATATTTTATTATCATTTATTTTCATAAAAATCTCATTGAATATATAATGTTGTTAAATTTTGAGTACATAGACAACTATGTCCAAATCGAGAAAATGAGTAGGATAATTCTTTTTTAAAGAATTAGGATATCGATTGATATATTCTTGAACTAATGTCTTCTAAACTGACACAAAACCCAATCTGACAATGGATACATGATAATATACATTATAATACTGCCATGGATCTTGTAAAATAATAATATGCATTGATTTAAATCTATTGGTCATCTCTCAATTGATTCTTAATGTTTATTATCTTGAAAATATTTCACTCCTCTCATAGTAAATTTCATCATAATTATATCAATTTTAGAAATATTTTGATTTAACCAATGATAATAACTAAAAAAACTAGAGATCTTATAATGATTAATAATTGTCCATAAATATTACACAATGAACACAATCTATGTATCCATTAATATACTATATTCAGAGACAAATATCGCAAAAAAATCACCTATTAGTTCTGAAATTTTTAATTCAAAATCTAACTATCCTTTATGATAAACTCTCAATATGTCCATTATAATAGAGAAATATTACCTATGATATTAAAATGATTATAAGTTGTCATTATGTCATCAAAAAATAAAATTAAAAATAATTCTACAGAAGAATGGAAAAACAGTTCATCAAATACAAGATCATATTTGATGCTAGCTAGGATTTTAGAAATGAGTATATAGACTTCTATAAGGTAATATGATGTTATTAATTTAATATCTCATAAAAGGATGTTTATGGTAAATTTTTACCTGAGAAATTGTTATGAGACCAAAAAGATCACAAAATAGACTATCAAAAGGATCAGAGAAACTGAAAATAACCAATTGTAAGGGAAACACATTACAATCAATTGGCACGTTCAATACCATAAAAAATAACTATAATAATAAAAATTAATTATTTAGTGTCCAAAAAGATTCTTTATGAACAAAATCAACTCAAATATTCAACTGGAGATAACAAAATTGAATATTACTGTTTGAAAATCATCAATCTCCCTTCAACCAATTAATATGTTTAACAATCTAGAAAAATAGTTTCTCATTCTTAATCATCACACAACTAAATCACTAATAATCAATATATAATAACAAAACCTCATCTAATATTTTATAAAAATGAATAGTGGTACCCATAGAGACACACCAAGCTTGATTTTTCCTTTGGATTAATGATATTGTACTTAAATCATCAAATCTCTCAATTTATTTAATGAATTATGATTTGTAGGGATATAAATGGGCTCAACATATTGAACCATGTATTTTAGAAACTCATTCCACTAACTTATTAAAAATCTACTAAATATTCTAGAAACACATCCTGATATCTATCTAACAGATGAGTAAAATTAGAACTAGAAATAGCCACAACCAATCATAGAAAACTCTATGCACCTTATATTTAATTGTTCTCAACATCCAAAAAAAACTCACTCTTATATTATGATATTATCAATTACCTATTAATACATATTATTTATATAATGATGAAAATATTTCAAACTATATTCAGTATCATTTTATAACTAATAAATGAAAATAAATAAATAAAAAATATCTCCGTAAAATAATTTAATCCCTAGAATCAAAAAATATTACATATTACCATATACACATTTATCGAAGGGAAATGTAGACATATTTAAATAGTCTACAATATTATTCCTAAATAGATACTAACATACTGAACTCATGACTAGAACTCAACAATCAAGCCATTGATATAAACCAAAAAATAACACACAAATGAATGAGAAGCATCAATATAAAATAATATCCTATCAATGATAGATTTTAATATTACAACACCTATAATCATATAATAACCTTTTGAAAGATCAATTTGTTCTTAATCAATAGTGAACAACTGAATGTATCATATACCATCACTCAATCCTGATGTTTCCTTACTCTCTTTCATAATATCCCTTCATTGAACCACTCCCAAAGAACTTCAACCGACTCAACAATAATACATATAAGATTATATAAAACATGATACATATTTCATTCAATATAGAATGAATTATATTTTAATTCATAATTTAAATCATGGAATTTTAACATCTAATATCCATTTTATATTTATGATAAATATCTTAGGTATAACCTCTTCAACCCTACTGATAATAATTTTATAGTTCCTAGTCTCTAAATAAATTATTAGAGAATTCCTTCAATGACTGTCTAACTATTCACTAACAATGTTTTATTCATCTCCCTTTATATTTTTACAACTACTAGATCAACATAATCTTATAGAATCTCTCTTTTATTCCTAATAGTTATCCTCTTCACAAAGAGCATTGTTTACCACCATAGTGAATTCAGTTAAATATAATAGATGAGCCATTGATTGAAACACAAAAATTAGTCTAAACACTATTTAATGATCATTAAAAGATTCTTCACCACCCAATGTTAGGGGAAAATCGATAAATTATATATGTTTTGTAAAATAACAACAACTAAACATATTCCAATAAATCAAATTAAAGATACATAATTTATTATTAATATTTATTTGCTGAAAAATTATGTGTTATATTATATAGTATTATACACATAAAAAACATAGTGAGTCCAATAATTATTTAACTCATTAATGAAAATCACAATATTATACAATAATTAAACACATTAAAATTCTAAATATATCAATTGGAAAAAAATATGAAATATTAAAACTATAGTGGGATTGAATAGATCATCCCAGTCATCTAGAATCACCACTCCCACAGTAGACACTATGCAAATGAAATAGAATATTACTTAACAGATTAATATATTTAAAATAGAAAAAAATAACCGTGGAATGAATTGTACTGAATTTTGAATGAATGCATTTAAAGGTACATATAAAAGGTAACATGGCCACTTTGTAACAATTTGAATATTAACATGAAACTTGCGAATAGTAAATTGACCATTAGAAATGTTATTGGAACTAAAAATATAATCATGTAATTTTTATAATATTAATCATGTTCAATTTATGAATCCATAAATATTAAAATTCTTTAAAATAAATATAAATATTCAAAACTAAATGATGTTATATGAACATATTTAGTAACATGTATATTAATGTATTTCTTAAAATTCATAGTTTTTAAATTAATAATTAAAAAATTATTTTAAATTAAATTATTCTGTTAAAATAATTTTAATTTCATGAATTTTAATATAATAATTTTATAAGAGAGATATTTTGGTTTTTTTCTGAAATACTTCTATTTTCGTGAAGACGAAAAATATTGTTCTTTTTGTAATTGGTGTGTCTTAAATTACATCTTATAAGATATAATAATGATCTAATAAATTATAGAATTTTAGAAATGAAAAAATTGTTTAATTTTTTAAATAATACATGAATTTATATTTAAATTCCAAATTTTATATTCTAAAGACAAAAGTATAAATTATTTTAATAAAATAATAATTTTTTACTCATTACACTTCTTTTTAAATAAACAAATGAAATAATTTTATATATGGGTTTAATGTACTATATAAAATTTATTTCACTTATATATGATTTATAATGTCAAAAAAATTCCTATTAAAAAATTTATCTTTGACATTTTTATCTATTTAGTATTTTATCAATAAAATTCTTTGTCTCATCATGTATACATAACCCATCAACCCATAATTTAAAAATAACTACTCCCTCACTTAACACTACCAATTTTATACACAAATCCCATATCTTAATTATTTTTTTAATCCTTATGGACATTGTATATCCACTCAAATCAAAGAACTCTAGAATTTTATTTGTGTAGAAAATAATCAACACTGAGAAAATAGAATGTTTTCATCTACTTATCAAATAATTTTCTGCCATAATTTCTCTTTTAGTCAACTAATTTGAAACAAAAATAACTAAAAAGATAATTTATTAGTATTTTAAAATTTTTGTAATGTGGTTAAAAAAATATAATGAATATATTTATGTTGTATTTATACTTCATTCTTCTCTTCTTTCTTCTTTTGACAATGTAATGTTAATGGCGAGTTAACAATCAATGAGGTTACTTACAGTTTTTTTCTAATCACCAACCAATATAAATGATAATATCAAATCAATTGATATATATATATATATATGTATTTATAAGTATATTGTTTTAATATTAATAATGTGTAAATATCAATTAATCCAGATCATTAAATCAAAGGATGACCCAAATTTTTTTTCAAAATACCATATAAAAACATTTCACATTTAAAGATATAAATTAATAAATATAACCCAATGAATATAACAGGGAAATAGTTTGAAAATTAATACAATTCACTTCTGGGTCAAGGTTTTAATAAACCTACATTTATTATTTAGGGAATATAAATGTTACAAAATAAAACATGATTCAAGGTATAGGGGGTATCCTTATTTTTCAATTACCTGCTATTTCATTTTTATTTTACTATATGTATTCCTCTAGAATCCTGAATATGTGCTTCAAGTATTATTTCCCATTAGTTTTTTTGATATACAAATTTTCAACATACAAAAATGGTTTCTATGCTAAATTAAAATATTTATCGTAATGAATTTATTTTTCCAAAACAAATAATTTTTTCATATTTAAATTTTTCTCCCTAAAAGTGAAATGATATTATATACCCCAGTATTATATCAATTATTCATTTAAGGACCTAGAACATTAATCATTTAAATATTCATTACCAATCCTTTATGAAATCCATTCATTTCTATGGTCTTGATTCATGACTTTTATTTTTATATATTCTATGTGGAATGAATGATTATGAAGATTTTATTATGTGACTTGTAACACTGGATTTATATATCCCTAAAATGAATTGGGTAATGTAATTAATCTTATGATGTTATGAAAATTATTAATGAAGATATTCTAATATTTTTTAACAATTACATTATTACTTATGTACAAATGTTATGAAATAATGTGATGTTAGGTTTATTCACAACTATTTGTTCTATTTTCCTAATAAATTATATTGTTTAATTATAATTCATAAGCCACATTATAATTCTTGACCAATGATTTCACTCATACTTATTTTGTTTCTCCCAGGGTTTTGATATTATTATGATGATTATGATCTCTCATGTAACATTGATTTATGTATCTTATTCCTACTATGTAATCATTCCCCTTACTAGGAATTATTTCAAATATTTCTTTGATGTATATCATAAAATTATTACTTGAAATAAATATATTTTCATAACCTTTATAATCATAAATTATAATTAATTAAATAAATTCTAATTTTTTATGTATAAGTTCTGAATGAGCCAAATTTTCCCAAGATATAAAAATTATTATCTTTGAATGAATCATTTTTATTTTATTTATTATCAAATTTGTGTTATAATCTTGTAAGAAAAATTTGGGTTTCTATAGTTGGTATCATAAGTATAGTAGAGTTAATATGAGAATTAATATTAGAAAATGTCAGTGAATACCATAAGCATAAGTCTATATATATGTAATTATCCACGAAGAATCATTTTAGAATATTGTTAGACAAAGGTATCCCATAATATATGACTTTATTATTAATTTGTATAGAAGGATAAATTATTTATTCATAATTTATAGATTTTTATTTTTGTCCAACGATTTTCTATTTTAGAAAATGGTGGGAACCGGGAGAAACTTGACCAGCATCATATGTGATAGACAATTCAATGATTATAAAATGACATTGTTAATGTCGATGGGATGTGGAGTTAAAAACATCATGTCGACGATTACACAGCTGTTTTAGGATATTCAAAAAAATTAATCATTTTGAATTACTACTATTACCCATGAAGGAGTAACTATATATTGATTCATTAATATGAAGATTCCAACTAATATTTAGTTTGTATTCTGATCATCATATTATAGAGTAGTGGGATAACTCAATGGATATTATATTTTTGGTATTCCTATTTTCAAAGATAGATAATGTAACCTTGATTGTTTATCATTTAGATAAAAAGGATTATTAATGGTGGAAGTAGATAAAGAATATGAAGAAGAAGGGTGAATTCGAAGAATTACTGAGGGAAACTATTACAAAGATATTTCTTAAAATTTATCTCCCTTGGAAACATAGAAAAAATATGGATATCTAATTCATAAAAATTAAGAAAAATGTGGGTAAATGTTTCCTCAATTAGAAGTATAAATTCCCATAGATTTCACGAAATTCCTCACATTTTTTTGTCAATAGTTATACTAAAATTGATAGATTATATTGATGTTTAAAATGACATATTAAAATTTCTCTATCCATCAATGTCTTTGGGAATCATGATGTAGTATTTCAATGTGTTCCCAAATAAGATATGGAATTTATCAAATGGTCATTTTTATAAAGATAGGAAATGAATGATAGAGTTTCAATATGGGAGATCGAATGAAAATGATAGAAGGAAGATAAATTCATCCACATTTGAAAAAAGTGGAATGAACCATCATGGTAATTTCCATAATGGGATAGGAAAATAATTATTTTATTAGATAGATAGATACCAAACTACAAAATATCGATGGTACATGATGAAACCATCCAACAAGATGGTGTAAATGAATGATCTTCCCAATAAACGACCAATGGATCAATTAATCAATTATAAGGAGTAAGGGAATTTTGGAACATAAGAGTATATGATGGATCTGATATATGGGGGGTGAATTTTAGTATAATAATTTATACTAAAACAAAAAAAACTTGTTAGGTCATAAATATTAGACTCAAACTTTTAATAAAAATATTATTATAAACATACCTTATAAGTTATAATCACAAAGTAAACTAAACACATTGACAAAATTATAAAAAAGTATTATAATAGTAATAATAACTCAGAAGATTTATAAAATGTAGTTTTACTCTATAACATTAAGATTTATGGATATTAGAAATTCTAAGTTATGATATCTTAAATTATATTACTTGTAATAAAGGTATTTGTTTACATATCAAGAAATTCACCGATAAAATTATTGGAATAAGTATAAAATTATATTCTTAGAATTCCGTGATCTGATAGATCTAAGTCATCTCTATATTTCTTAAATAAGAAATCCATTGATGTAATGATTTAATTCCCTATCATCCTACCCCCAAGATTCGTCGGTCTGATGGATCAGATTCTTCTATAATAAAATTCCTTGAATCCATCAATCAACCATGATTAGGAAAATTGAATAAAAAAGAAAAAATTTTATAATTAATTTACTATTCTCGTATTTATTTCATCGAACAAAAAATCACTATGATGTTATTAATGATTTATAAAGAGATTTTCAGGAAGAGAATGTATTTAGACATGTTGAGTTGTTAATGAATCAATTAATAACTCTTAGAATATCTTCTTATTTATAAGAAAATATTCAATAGTAATACTTTCATAATTATTACAATGACCTAAAATCGATTTCACATTGACATCTTATAATGATATGGATTTAAATTATGACAGATAAGAATAAACTATACAATATTTTTTGAAATTGTTTTATTATGACCATTACAATTTTAAAATATATTTTTTCCTGATAGAAGAAATTATAAATAATGAAATTATATAATTTTGATAGCCACATTTATTTCACTATTATAATCCAATCTGAAAAAATAATCAATGGTTAGTTCGATGTATTAATATTATTTTTATTCTCATGGTAATGGATTTTTTCAATATATAATATTGTACATTATTATAAAAATGGTTAGTGTAGTATATGGTTTGATGAATCAAATGCACCTTCAGTCCAATGAGCTGGATTTAATAATAAAATCTTATATTCAGTTTATGTAAGAACTATTTCTATTTTCAATATAAATATATGAGTTCTTCAAAAACCTCACTAAAACACTTGGGATATTTAAATTTAGAAAAATAGTGTTTCAATATAGTGTTTGTGATTTCCAAAACTATGGAATGAAAAATTGGTATGTAAAACATTTAACTCAACAATTTCGCACATTTTCGAATGAAAATATTCAAAACACATATAATGAAAAACTTATAAAATTGAAATACATATACCTCTATGTAAATTCACAAAATATAGAAATAATCCATATAAGAATATTTTATCTTATAATAATTTAGCTCTCCCTGATTATATCAATTTTATATGATCTGATAAAAATTAATAATTCAAATTCCCACTTAGAAAAAAATCATTCTTGGAGTGATTCTCTATTTTTATAAAATATCTCTCCTTATGATTGTTCCTTATATTTTTTGGAACTCTCCACTTAATTAAAATCTCCTAAAATTTGTAAAATATCTTCCTAACTTCTCCACCTTTGTGATTTAAAACAATAGACAATGAAATTATATATCTTTTAGAAATGTTATAAAAGTATAACATAAGAAGAAATTATGTTTTAATAAGAATTAATCCAATAAAATATATTGAATATTCATCCATGTTCTTTTTGAAAACATTTATTCAAAATTTAACTATATAAAAACATATTTCAAATAAATTTAGTCAAAAGTTATTACTACAAGAAGAGTTTAGTTAAAATTTTCATTAATTATTATTACGTTTTTTAGGATCTCCTTTAAAGTCTTGATATTTTCATGTTCTTTCAAAACATCATTAAATAATGACAAAAGATTCAAAAATTTTCCATCATAACTATTAAATTTAAACCCCCTTACTACAACCATTCAACCTCCTCATCAATATACTTATTTTTGTTCTTAATAATGAATAATTCATCATCACATGATCAAATCATTTTATTATATAATTACCAATTCTGAAAATTTTGTTTCATAATAATTAATTCTTCATCCCAGTGATTAGTCAAGTATTTTAACTCTTCTAAAAACATCACTCTCTATAGAATATTAGATGAAAACTTATCAAAGGAATCATCATAATCATGAGATTATTTTTTATTTTCAACCAATGGATATTTGTGATCCTTAAAATCATTATCAACCTATATTTAGGATCTCACAATCTTGTTAAATCTTCTCATGATAGCCGTTGAATTAATTTTCATTGTCTTAATAATTGAGACATTCTGAATAACTATCTTAATCGATATACTAAATTATTTGAATGTTTCATTCATGGAGTTATGTATTTTATTCATCTAGTATCAATAGTTATAAGATAATTTATAAAATCACATAAACATTTAGAATTTTAGAAATTGTAGTAAATTTGTTTTGTGTCTCCATTTTAGTTGTGTCCATTGATTTTGATAGAACATTTGATATATGTGATATTTATTATTTGTCATATGAATTCATTCCAATTTGAACCATCTTCTATTTTATTATACTATTTTTCATCTTATCCTTTATTATATCACTTTTCATCATCTATTATTTTTTAAAAATGAAGATCATTATCAATTTCAAATTTATCTAATACAATAAAGTCTAAATGTTTATGTTATTATTCTCCTTCTTAAGATGAATTAACTTATACTAGAACATTTATCTATGGATTTTATCTGATTGAGACAATAAATTTGTCTACTTATAGAATGACTTGAATGAAAATAATTATTCCTTAGATTATTCGTTAGTCTCTATTTCCACTTCTACTTCGTCTTCTTCCTCATCTACTTTGGGTTCTTTTTTCAACAACTATATAGTTCATAGAACACCTTTACTAAAATTCATAACTAATTTGTGTTCCTTATTTTAGAATTTATTCTCAACATATATTGGTATTGATTATGTTAGATACCTTTGAATATAAAATTTGTTAGAAATATCCTTTCCATTACATTTTTATCCAACTACTAGAACTACGGAAGGAATAATTAAAGATTCAACGAGCTTCAGAAAGGTATCTGGAATTTTTTTTTTGTGTTAGGAATGGTCCAAAACACTAAAATGGGTTATAATAATGATAAGGGATAAATTGATACAACTAGAATTTATGATGCCTTTTTCCACACCCTTTAACAAAGTTTCAACAATTTTTACCTCATCAAATTTATTATATTATTTTATTTTCTTTTAGGATTCCATTAACTAGTTTGATTTTTGAATTTTTAAGGCCATGCATTTAGCCTTATTTAATCCAAAAACATGATCAAATGTTTTTTGTGCCATCTTTCATAAAATCCATGAATTCTTAACCAATTATATAATTTTTATTGATATGATCATTCAAGAGTGAATACTCTTCATTTACTTTTTCTTTCACCACATCATTTTCTTTTATAGGTTGCGGATAAGAAATGATTATATCAATCTTATCCATAAATCCCTTTTAATGGAATTATAAACTAAATTTAGCTGAGACATGTTATCTTCAACAATAAGGTATATATTTTCCCTCCTAGGATATGTCTAATTCTTATTTTGATAAAATAACATGTTGTTGACTAAGAACATAATAATAAATATAGGTAACATCAAGATATTTGATGTCTTTAAATCCTTATTAATTTATTACACCTATATAATATTTTCAGTAAGGGTGATTTGTCACATGATCATAAAAAAATACAGGACAAATATTTAAAGACATTCAGGGAATCAATAACACACTTTATCAGAATCAAATAACCCTATATCTAAATAATAACCACTTTTACATCTACAGTTAGGTTTGAAAACATTCATACATTATCAAATGGTGTAAAATATTATTTATCTGTTGACTTCATGAAACTCCCAATATTACCATGAAGATTTTGGTAAGGAACATATGTTTCACCATTCATGGTTACTTCTACTAACTAAGATAGTTTTTATTAAAAATGATTAACATTTTCACCATAAAAAGTAAAATAAACATATTCATTATCCTCCTCATGAAGAAATGAAAAAATGTAATAAAATTGTCTCACAAATTCAGGGTGATAAAATTAAATTTCATCTTTCAAGACAAAAAACCATTCCCAAATATGAATCATTACAATTATTTTTAATAATGAATCATATTTCCAAAAAGTAGTTTTCTTGATGAGTTTCTCATTAGAAACTAAACATTTCACTATGTCGATAGTGGTGGTCATTATAATGACACTAGTATCAAATATATGATGAATTCCAATGAATTGGATTGGGATCTAAAAGTGGTGGGGATATTTGGGAACAAATTATATGGATATCAATGTGGGAAATGGGGTGACCTACCCTAATAATGGAACAAGTGGTAATTTTTCACTTCTCGAAAAATTACAATGAATCCGATTGTTTTCCATTTCTGATCCAATTATTGAGATTTAATCCAAGAATCTTATTAATGGTAATTTTGAACTGTTATTGTTTTTAAGAAAACATTTTATCAATATAAACATTAATAGTGTTAGAAAATATTTTTATTATGACAAGGAAATAATATTTTCAAATGTAAAATAAAATATAAATAAAATATGTATAAACTATGTAATGAATATGTACAGAAAATAAATAAATAACACCATTAATAGAAGAATTTTACATTGAAAATTACTAACATGTTCTTATATGTTTTTGTAAAAGAAACTTATTACAATATTTTTTAATACAAAGTTTTGAGGTTGATAAATTTTATAAGGTATAAAATTTAATTATGTATCCATTTATTTCCAATTAACACTTAATAAGTAAATATTCATTTCCATTAATTATTTACAATCTTATTTCAAAAATTAAATATTAAAAGAATAGCTATGTGTCAATTAAAATGATAAGGTTTAAATACATAAAATAAGTTATCAAAAAATTAGTGGATGATGATATTACAACCCGATATGATCTAATATTGGAAATAGTGATAGTTTTGAGGGTTTTTTTGAAGGATTTGATATTTTTATAAATTAAAATTTTTTAGAGTCTCCTAAATTGACCCTCTCCTATCTTATAAAAGGGATCCTCCTCCCACACATCTTCACTTAATTTTGTGCCATAAATATATGAAAATATTATCCATTATTCATATCCACTTCTCTAGTAAGAATATGGAGTTTATTGTCTTCTCAAAATACCAACTATAGTGCCCTAAGTGAAATTTCAAAGGAGGCACGTCGAGGATGTGAAAATCACTTCTACTTATTCCTTCAAGTTTCTTTCATCTTATACATTTTCATGATTATTTTTTATTTATAAAATTATTAATTAAGTCTCACTAATATACTAATAAGTTATGATAAATATCAAACATCCTTATTTCACCTTTTATCCATCCCATGGAAAATTAAATTAATATGTGTTTGTATATATGGATTATCATCCCCACGTCGTGGTGTAATCTTTTTTTTCACCACCACCATACATGGATGGTTATAATGGTATAAATAATAACTATATATGATTATTATACCATTATAAAAATTATAATATATTATAATCTATCCATGTCAATACCGTTCAACGATTAAGGGAATGATATCATTGATCGTGCATACGTATGACTTACCATCTCAACGACGCGATGAGATTCATTCTCCATGTTAACCATTAATGAATTGTTATAAAGTATATATAATAAAATATTATTAAATATATTACATAATAAATATACTTGAATTATATATATATATATATGTTTGTCACTTACTTACTTTCATCCAATTCATTAAGGAATGAAAATCCATATTCATCCGTACATACGGCCTACCGTATCCATGAACGGTGTATTCCATGACATTTATCTGCCAATTAAATATGTATATACTAAATATATAATATATATATAAATATTTTTTTACATTATGGTATTAAATCATGATAAAATTAATCATATGAAGAATAAAAAACAAAACACATACAATAAATGAAATAATTATTTCCCAAAACATTGCAGTAACATTGAATTGACAAATTAACGGGTAATATAAAGTCGTAAGTGAATAGTATATGATATGATAAATATTATTATGGTTCTTTTACAAGTTAATAATATTTTTAAATCCAATTTACATTATTTTTGGATAGATACATATGAAATTAGACATTTGGTATGGTATAACTTTTCTAATCTCATTTTATCTTAGATTTTTCATTATTAAGTATCTATTGGGAATATATTTATCATACATGTCCATATTTTCTAAAAATATTCGTATTAATTTGTATTGTTCATCAATTTATGTTTAATGTCATTTTTACAGATTTTTACTTTTACGTCATGGTTTGGAAGGAATCTTTTTTTCATTTAGTGTAAGAGGTACTTTTTGACTTTTCTATAAAAAGTACGAGAAGAATGTTTTTTAACATATAATACATGAATGGTTTTTTAAATCATCATAATGGATTAATTTCATGAATCATACTCTACACATTTTCTTGTTAATTTTCAATTAAATTATTTTCTCTTAAAATTGTGCAGCATTTTTAAAAAAGAAAACATTTTTTAAGAAGAAATGATATTTTCATCAATAATTAAGTTCTAGTGTTTTATCAAAATTATTTTTAATCTAAGATGAATCTATTTAAATAGAGCTGTTTTTATACCCAAATTATTATGGTGATTTGATTATGATAATGATGGCATGATATTTTATATGTATTATGTTAGATGGAATGATTTTTAAAGACACCCATTTTATATCATGGGTTATGATGTGATGAATGATTTATGTGTTGTGGAACATGATTGAATGATTTCACTAGTAGATGGGTGGGACCTATATATCCCTTAAATGCATTGGTTATTGATTTTTATCTCCTGATATAGAAATTTATGGAACAACAGGTAAATCGGGTTCAGTAATAGACGAATGGAATGACAAGTAACTCATTTCAGAAATGGCCTTTTGTCCAATATGATGGTCTTGGCAGGAATTCCTTTTCTACTATAGAAATCATACTACGTTCTTAATGTTTAAGAAAATTACTTTTTTTATGAAAATTATATTATATCATTGTTAATGTTCCATTATGATCTATGCCTTACGTACTACTAGTATTTTTGTCATTTATAATGATTTTGAAGGTTAACCATTATGTTCTTGTTTTTATGTAAAAATGTTTATGGGTTGTTTTATGTCCTCCATTTTTACCATTAATTAGAATTTGAGATCACCCCTTATATTTTTTCCCCATCATATAGATAATGTTTTTAGGTAGGAAAACAAAATAGTGGAAGAGTAATATCCAAGATTTTGAAGATCTTTCACCATGATTAGATGAATATGTTCCTAGGTCCAATGACGGTAAAGTAATATTTTCTATGGGAATTTGTTTGTGTCGTGTATTATGTATTTCAAAAAATTAATGTAACTTCCATGAACATCTTGCTCGGGTTTTTATAGTTGATATCAGACAGAAGGTTTAGAAAACCATTATATACTAGGATGTGAGAGATCACTAGAAATATTTTTAAGGTATGTCAAGGGCTGTACCAAAGATAAAGTATATATATAGTATACAGTACAAAAATTATTTTAATGATCATTAATAACATAGGATTAAACCTAATATGTTATTGATATAATGAACTCCATTATTATGTTTTATTTATAGTATTTTTTTATACTCTCACAATGTTCTTTTTGGTTTTTATAAAATGGATGGGACCTGATGAAACCATGATATTGATCAATTCACTTTTCAATGCAATGATTTCCCTCCTGAAAAACCAAATTTTATAGGAGATGGAGTGAAAAATCTTGTTGATTTAATTACACAAGCTATGAAAAATTCTTTACATACAAATTAGAATAGAATTGAATAGTATTCTATTTAGTCCTTCCTGAGGCAATGTCCACTATAATTAGGTGGGTCTTCTGATCCACTTGTTCCTGAAAAATGGATCAATACCATTGGAAATATATTTTTAACTTTTTCTATTAAGAACATTTAAATGTTAATTTGGTTGTCTATCATTTAGAAGGTGAAGAATTCAAGTGGTTTAATCTTATTAAGAATAAAATTCCGCAAGATGAAATTGAATCCATGTAATATGATGAGTTTATGAACTTTTTTAAAATATGTAAATCTCATTTATTTGTCAAAAAAAGTTAAAAAAAGAGTCCCTTGAGCATAAGGAAAAGGATGATTAATCTGTTGGTACATGTGAGGAAAATTTTACAAGGCATTAAATGTATGGTTATTGAATTATCATCCAACATGAATGTAATGTTGATCAATTCTTCAGGGGCATAAAATCTAGACTTTGAAGGGAATTATTGATAAGAGACATCAGTAGGTATGAAGAGATTCTATGTTCTTCTATCAAGGTAGAAATGTATGTTGGTGTTACATATCTATCTCATGGTTTTTCCATGAAATGTATAATGGAGTTCTAGTGAAATTCCCACAGAAATGGTAAAAATAAAAATGGATGTTTATTTATGCTCAATGTGTGGAAACAAGCATGGTGAAAATTTCATGAAACATTGTAGAAAATGTTTCAAGTGTGGAAAAGAAGGTCATCGAGCAGTTGATTTCCTAATTAATGGTAAAACGGTTACTAATGATGTGAATTGATGAAAGACTACATTTAACTCACCACCAACACTTCAATTCTCTATGTGCAAGGAAATGGGGAATTATGTTATCCAATTCCCTAATCCTGGGGTCAATGATGATCAACATCAGCATCCTCTTATGGAAAATGATAAAGGGAAGTCAAATGCAATCACTATTGATGATGTTGAGTGTGAAAATAATGTGGATGAATGATTAAGTGGTTATGTAATGGGATTCCCTAATATTATTGTGGAATCTCATTTATAGTATTATGGAAAATTGGAATATAAAATCATTGGTTTAGTGTGGTTTTTCAATAATTATATGGTACCTGTAACCTTGAATAGTGATTCAAATATTTTGTGAAATAACATGATATTCACATAATAAAGGGATAAGGAGATAATAAGATGTTTGTTTGTATTAATTAGATCATAAAAGAAAATAGGGATATCATGGTTTGAGTATATATAATTTTTTGGTATCTTTGGTGTATAGAAATCGTTATCTTTTGATAGAATTCATGTTTTCATTAAGTTTATAGGGTAATTTAAATTTCAAGACAATTCATTGTTAAGGTATAAACATGATTGAAATTTGACAAAAAATATATGTCTTATATGGAGTAAAGACCTGGAAATTTTATGAATTTTTTTTTCATAAATTCTCTGGAATTTTACGAGTCCGTAGTTTTTGACGGCACCTGATTCCGAGACCCGGTTTGTGCTGAATCTATTTTTGAAGTTTGGTTAGGGTACGTTCATTAAACTTACGTGAGAGTTTTCTATCATTTGAACCTGTTCACAGAATTGAAATCCGAGGACACTGATGAACTGGCAGTGCCGATATTCACATAAGCTGACATTTACCATAGTTGCGTTTTATGCAGGTTGAGAGTTAATTTTGGGGATTTTGAATAAAATAAATAAAATTGTAGTACAAAATTTCATTTGAAGATGTTAGTTGTATCCTACAAGGGGAATTTATAGGTGGGTACCACACCCACATAACTTCCCATGATAGGATAATGTGAGGTGGATCCCACATGAACCCATAACCTTTTAACTCGCTTAAACTCCCCATTAATTCCCCATTAATAAATTTGACAAATCTTCCCTTAATTAATGAGATCTCTTCACCTCCTTCCCTCCCATTAATTTGTGCCAACACTATTAATTAATGAATTGATCCATAAAATTAATTAATAAAAGTGTTTGAATTTTTGAAAATTAATGTGTTAATAAAATAATAGCCTTATCTATTTTTTTATTTTGTCACTCGTTGTGTTGGGAGAATTTTTGGGAAAGATCTGGGGGAATAGAAGTTTTCTTCCCATGATGAAGAACAACTCCGACGTAGAAAATTGTTCTTCGACGAAGAACGACACCCTCTTCGATGAGGAACACTGATTTCACCGATGTACGACGACATGTCTTATTTCCTCTTCCTCCAACATTGACTAGACGACACCGTTCTCCACGATGCTGTTTTCTGCGACGACCGACTACTGCGACGCTCATCTTTCACGGCTCTTAGAAGAACGAACCACAATTACGTGGTAGAGGGATTTTTTATAATTTTATATATGTGATTTATACCCTTGAACATGGGATTTTATTTGTTGGGTGATTGTTTGAACCACTAACATTGTGGGTACGGGTTAATGAACAAGTTCGTACCCCACTGCCTACCTGTTCGTGATGTGCATTTTGTTGAGAGAAAAATGAACAGAAGGTAAACATGGATTTGAGGCCGTCCCAGTGAAGAGCAGAAACTGAGGAGGCCGTTGGCGCAGACATGAGCTAAAACAGACCACCAAAATGAAAATGGTGGCCCGCGGAAGACCGCGTCGGCACAGGTCACGGGCGCCACCACTCCGGCGACCGGAGGCGGAGGCCGGCACCGGCCGGCAGCCTGGAGGAAGTGGCGCCCTAGCACACCGTCGGACGAAGACCACTGTGTCACTGGCCGTGATGGCGGTGGAGTGGATCCTGCACCTCGTGGGATCGTGAGAGGTCGGGGAGCACCAGCCTGGCACCGCCGTTATGAAGACCCCCCCCCCCCCGGTCGGCCAGCCTGGTCGGGCCGCGACCGCCCACCGGCCCAGACATCTTGCATGTGGGTCGGGATGCTTATAGCATCCCGCCTTTCTATCACATAAACTTTCATTACACTTTACAAAACCGATGATCTTTAAGGTTTAGTGTCTTGGAAACCTGGAACATAAAACATGAAAACATAAAACACTCTTCTTAAAAACTTGAATGGATTCTCCTCATGTTCATCCTAGGTTCATTAATGCATCTCATAACCTGGGGGCATAAATCAAAAAAAAGGTGAGAAGAAGGCCCAGTAAGGGAAACAAGGGGAAACATTTAACATGTGAACTTGAGATACTTCAATAAGGCCATGAAAATAACTTTAAGGAATGAGAAAGAAACCATGAGATATATCATAATAAAAATAACCTTTTTCATAACTTGAAGATGTGGCTACAACTTTTAATATTGACAATCATTCTGTTTCACCAAGGTCCATCCACAGTGTGTCATTGAAAATTACCAAGGTTATTCACCAAGGTAACAGACTAAAAGGTCATCTCTAGAGATTAAGTGTTTACCCAATGCATTGGAGCGCTATCTGGGCGCACCATTGACATGTATTTATTATAATGTGAGCCACATATATCATCAAAAATCATTTCATAAAAAAACCATATAGCATAAAATAAATGGTCTTCATTTCATTATCATAACGTTTTAAAAACTGCTTTAAAGACATGATCATTACGTCACTTTAAACCCACGGAAAGAGAAAGCAGGTTTTATGTATGTAACTCCCAGAATTTAAATTATAACATTTTGATATATATTTGAATACCCCAATAGATATAAGTGCTTTCAGTATTCACTTAATAACATAAAATAATTTTGATAAAAATAGAGAGGCATGTTGAGACAAAAATTCTACAGCATAACAGCTATGTTACAGGGTTTTAGAAAACATTGAAAAGAGAGGGTACATGGGTAACCCACTCATAAGTGATAAATAAAATAGTATGGGGAGAGAATATAAGGTATTTATGAACATGGTAATGAAATTTGAAAGATATAACATATGAAATGAGAACATGATAGGAAGACAAAAATAGGATTTCTCTTATTAAAATTCGGCAGCCTAACGACGTCACATAAACTTGAAAAAAAAATTGACGAGATCAACTAGGGTATCTCATCATATGAACATAAAAGATCTGTATGATAGATATAGAGATCATACCCCAAAATAATAAAAAGTAACATGAAAGACTTGACATGAAAAAGGAGAAAGGTGAAAGAATCCCTTAAAATTTGGCTGCCTAACGGCGTCACTTAAACTTCAACAAAAGTGAATTGATGAGATAAAATAGGGTCTCTCATCATATGAATATAAAAGATCAGTATTATAGATATATAGATCATACCCCAACATAATAAAAAGGAACTTGCAAGACTTGACATGTAATTAGAACTTTGAAAGAAGATAAAGGTGAATGAACCACTTAAAAATTCGGCAGCCTAACGGCGCCACTTAAAGCTTCAAAATACTGAATTGAATAGATCAAATGGGGTCTCTCATCATATAATCAAAAAAGATTAGTGTGATAGATATATAGATCATACCCCAACATAATAAAAAGGAACATCAAAGACTTTACATGAAAATTGATCTTGAAAAATGAGAAGGGAGAAAGAATCCGTTACAAAAATTTCGGCAGCCTAACGGCACCATTTAAATCTTCATTAAACGAAATAATGAGAGTAAGAGGGGATCTCTAATTATATTAACACGAAAAGGGATGTATGTGGAATATAAAATAACACCCTTTAACATAAGAACATGGTGCATAAAATAAATGACATAAAAGAGATTACTTGAAAAGAAAGAGAGGTCGGATCCCATACCTTTAAACGCAACTCTTACAACTCAATGGTTGGGACCTTGAGAGGCATGAGGGAACCTTGGGAGGACACCTTGGGAGGTAAGGAGACCAGAACATCGTTGAGAATGATTTTTGTGTCCAAAGGATGAGAGAATGGTTTGGTATTTATAGGGAAAGTGAGGGGACAAGGCATTAATGACCAAGGGACACCTCAAAAGTGGTTTTCTCAAAACCATGTGTCTCCCATGGTATTTCCCGCGAATTTAGGTCACATGGGGACCCCCATACAATAATTAATCACCTATGGTCGACCATCCTTTAAAATATCTCATGAAATCATCATGACACAGTTATGATGTCATTAAACATAGTGAAACCCTAAAACTATAATTTTACTATTCACTGAAAATTCAATATTATCAGAAAAATCCGAAAATTTCACCTTAACCAAATATCAAAGCTCTGATTAAACATATGAAATTCATTTTATAAAATAATTTTTAAAAATAATTTTAATTTAATTATTAAATAAATACACTATTCACCGAAAATTCATTTTTTCAGAAAAATCCCCAAAATTTACCAAAACATAATATCGATGCCCTGAGTTCAAAAATAATGTCCATTTTATTAAAATAATTTTTGAATTATTTTTAATTTAATTTTTAATTAAAAAACACTATTCACTTGAAAAAAACTAATATTTTAATAATAATTTATGAAACCATTATTTAACCATTTCATTGAATAACATTACTTAATCAAGGTGTCTAAATTATATTAAAACATTCTTTAAGTGAGATTACTAATCCATTTGGTCACATTACTAATCCAATGCATAAAATCACTATTCATAATTTACTATTCATCATAAATTATGTTTATCTTATTAGGCTCCAAATTTCGTACTGAACATAATTGTAGAAGACCATTTTTGAAAAGAATGACACATTTTTAATTATTTAAGGTATATATAAACATTTTTAAAATATCCTTTATCTAAAATTAATCCAAAATATGCATTTTATATTTATCTGGACATTTGAAAAATCAAAAATTTCATCATAAGAAGAAATCAAAATTTTTATTTAAATCAAAGGATTACACAAGGCTGTTACAGTATCGTTACATAGCCTCTTATAATAACATCATAGGACCTAAGGGTAATGTGTGCTATGGTGATAGAATCTTGGGGCGGCTCGGCCAACATTGCCCGAATAGTAATTTCTATCATTTTGAACTTCTCAAGAAGGTGATTCGGTTCTAGCTTCACACGATGAAGTTCGGCTTGGGATTGGTCCAGAGCAAAGCCTAGTAGTGCTACCTCTTTCCCAAGTTCTATTATATGGGCTTCGATCGGTCCAAGACTAATGGGTGAGGCCATCGAATCTTCTTTCTATATTAATTAACCAAGATCACTTGTATTAAGAGACAATAATCGAAACATTTAGTTTATAGTGGTCATATTGAACAATGGTAATATAATAGTCAAAACCCAATGGACTTATTTTAATTATAATCATGTTATCAAATAAAATTGTTTTGTTGAGTATAAAATAACACAAAAAATTAGGAAACATGATTTATTCAAAATTTCGGGTCGTTACAATCTTCCCCCGTTAAGAAATTGCGTCCTCACATTTTTTTAAAATCGGGTTTTGAAATTTCGTTGAATGTCCCACATTGGAAAAGAAGTCAGTAAAACTATTACCATAAAAGAAAGAAAGGGAAGTAAAAAGGTCACCCGAGTTAACCCACACTAGGATTCCATGTAGGAAAACATGGACATGGAGGAGAAAACCAAGGGTCATGTTCTAGGGGAGAGTGATAGAAAACATGATTAGGAGAAAGTTGACCACGAGAAAATCAAAAACTCATGATGTGTGTAAATGGTCTTTTATTAGCTAGTAGGAAACGTAAACCAACAAAATTTTTGTTTTACGTTTCTTTTCATAATTTTGAGGAATTCATTTACTACATAGAACAAAAACATAAGGAAATATACCTAACTTTATGTAGAGTTTCATCCTTTAATAAGATTATACTAAAACTAATCTTTTCTCCAAACGATGAGCATTCAAAACTACTTGGTATTATCAAAAAAAAGAATCATCTTCGAGAGAATCACATAATCCACAAAATATTAACTATCTATTTCTTCTATCTTTAAATAGTATCCCAAAAATAGAAAGGCTAAGGTAAAACAACTCTTCAAAAATAATGAATCCCATAAGTATGGAAACTACATTAAAATCGTCAAAGTTCCATGGTACTACCCAAATATCATCATAGACCATTCCATGAATAAAGGTTATTAAAATTCCTCAAAATAAACCAGACTAAGATTGAAACCCAAATACAAGAAGGATTGGATAACATAGTCTTCCAAAATAAACATCATCATTCATCTCCAAACAACATAAACCACTCCTATCATCTTATAACAAAAGTAACTAACCTAAACATATTTTCCCCAAGATAAGTTAATCATTTAAGTAACCTATATTACCATATGTTCACCTTAAATTAATCGATTCTTCAAAATATAAGTCAACCTTACTTCTCAATGAAAATTTCGTAGTAATCTATTACCTCGATCATATAAGGTCCCCAAAATATTGAACGTCTTCCAAAATAATAATCATCTTTTAATCCCCTAATCATATATGTCATATTAATACGGCAATCATCACATTTCCTATTACATTGGTTGTTGGGACATGTTCTTCCATTTCCCACCATTAACTAAGAAGAGAAAGTATAATTAGGGGCTTAAATACTTATCCAATAATCATGAAAAGGAACTTAAAGCATATAAGGATAACTTGTAGAAAAAAATTATACCCTAACTTGTGATCCCCTAGGGTCCCACATAGGTTATCCATGATCATATATTCTTATGTGAATATTTATTTTCTTTTATCTTTGTTCCTTTAACAATGGTCCATACAAAGCTTATGAATTTACCAAATCATATCCCCCGGGAGTGTCATAACCAAGAGTGCATCAAGGCCCGTTGTTGTGTACTAGTTCCCGTTCGAGTCTAGCTCAAAGTGGTGTTTTTGTGTTTTACACCTATGTACATCTGTTCCAGAGCCACCTCTACCTGCTCATATCCAGATAGGGATGAATTTTCTTGGCAACCCCTTACTCAATACTCACCAAAATACTAGGAAGATTTCATATATTTAAACATTTTTATAGGTTTCTTCGTAAAGTTTTAATATCCTAATTTACACAAATAACTAAACCATACTCTGATACCAACTATAGAATCATGACTTTTAATAACATAAACTTTCATTACACTTAACAAATCTGAGGATCTTTAAGGTTTAGTGTCCTGGAAACCAGGAACTTAAAACATGAAAACATAAAACATTCTTCTTAAACACTTGAAAGGCTTCTCATCATGTTAATCCTAGGTTCATTACTAAATCTCATAACCTGAGGACTTAAATCAAAAAAAGGGTGAGGAGAAGGCCCAGTAAGGGAAACAAGGGGAAACGTTTAACATGTGAACTTGAGATACTTCAATAAGGTCATGAAAAGAACTATATGGAATGAGAAAAAAATCATGAGATATATCATAATAAAAATAACCTTTTTCATAACATGAAGATGTGGTTACAAAATTTAATAATGACAATCATTTCTTTTCACCAAGGTCCATCCCTATGGTGTCATTAAAAATTTCCCGGGTTATTCATCAAGGAATCAGTCTAAAAGGTTATCTCTAGAGATTAAGTCTTTACCCAATGCATTAGAGCGCTATCTGTGTGCATCCTTGAAATGTCTTTATTATAATTTGAGCCACATATATCATCATCAATCATTTCATAAACAACCCATATATCATAAAATAAATGGGCTTCATTTCATTATCATAATGTTTTAAAAACTGCTTTAAAGACATGATCATTACTTCACTTTAAACCCACGGAAAGAGAACCAAGGTTTCATATATGTAACTCCATGAATTTAAAATAGAACATTTTTATATATATTTTAATACCCCTATATAAATAAAAGCATTCAGTATTCACTTAATAATATAAAATAAATTTTCGGAAAAAGAGAGGCATTTTGAGACCAAAACTCTGCAGTATAACGACTATGTTACAGGGTTTTAGAAAAAATTGAAAAGAGAGGTACATGGGTCACCCAATCATAAGTGATCCATAAAACAGTAGGGGAAAAATAATATAAGGGATTTAATAACAATGTAATAAAATTTGAAAGATATACCATATGAAATGAGAACATTAAAGGAAGACAAATATAGGATTTCTCTTAGGAAAATTCGGTAGCCTAACGACGTCACTTAAACATGAAAAAAATGAATTAAAGAGATCAAAAATGGAATCTCATCATATGAACATAAAAGATCAGTATTATATATATAGAGATCATACCCCAATATAATAAAAAAGAACATGAAAGATTTGACAAGAAAAAGGAGAAAGGTGAAAGAATCCCATAAAATTCGGTAGCCTAACGGCGTGACTTAACTTAATCAAAAATGAATTGACGATATCAAATAGGGTCTCAAATCATATGAACATAAACGATCAGTATTATAGATATAGAGATAATACCCCAACATAATAAAAAGTAACTTTCAAGACTTTACATGGAATTATAACTTTGAAAGAAGAGAAAGGTGAAAGAACCACTTAAAAATTCGCCAGCCTAACGACGCCACTTAAAACTTCAAAATACTGAATTGAAGAGATCAAATGGGTTCTCTAATCATATGACCATAAAATATAAGTATGATATATATAGATATCATAACCCAACATAATAAAAAGTAACATTAAAGTCTTTACATGAAAATAGATCTTGAAAAATGAGAAGGGAGAATGAATACGTTACTCAAATTTCGGCAGCCTAACGGCGCCACTTAAAACACCATAAAACGAAATAATGATAGTTAGAGGGTATATCTCATTAAATGAAAATGAAAAGGGATGTAAGGGGAATATAAAAGGACATCCTTTAACATAAGAACATGGAGCATAAAATAAATGACATAAAAGAGATTACTTGAAAAGAAAGAGAGAGGTCAAGTCCCTTACCTTAAAACGTAACTCTTAAAACTCAAAGGATGGGACCTTGAGAGGCTTGAGGGTACCTTGGGAGGACTCCTTGGGAGGTAGGGAGACCAGAACATCGTTGAGAATGATTTTGGATTCCAAATGATGAGAGAATGGTTTTGTATTTATAGGGAAAGTGAGGGGACAAGGCATTAATGGTCAAGGGACACCTCAAAAGTGGTTTTCTCAAAACAATGTGTTCTCCCATGGTAGATCCCAAGAAGTTAGGCAACATGGGTCCCCCATTCAATAATTCATCACCTTCGGTCGACAATCCCTTCAAATATCTCATGAAATCATCATGACACAGTTATGATGTCATTAAACACACCAAAACCCTAAAACTGTAATTTAACTATTCACTGAAAATTCAACTGCTTAGAAAAATCCAAAAATTTCACCTTAACAAAATATCAATGCTATGATTAAAAATATGAACTCCATTTTATAAAAATAATTTTCTAAATATTTTTAATTTAATTTTTAACTAAATACACTATTCACCGAAAATTTATTTTTTCAGAAAAATCCCCAAAAATTACCATAACATAATATCGATACCCTAAGTTCAAAAATAAATTCCATTTTATAAAAATAATTTTCTAATTATGTTTAATTTAATTTTTAATTAAAAAAATATTCACTCGAAAAAAATAATACTTTAATAATAATTTATGAAACCGTTATTTAACCATTTTATTGAATCACATTACGTAATCAAGGTGTATAAATTATATTAAAACTTTCATTAAGTGAGATTACTAATCTATTTGGTCACATTACTAATCCTAAGCGTAAAATCACTATTCATAATTTACTATTCATCGGAAATTATGTTGATCTTATTAGACTCCAAATTATGTACTGAAAAAAATTGTAGCAGACAATTTTATGAAAATAATTAGATATTTTTAATTATTTAAGGTTTATATAAACATTTTTAAAATATCCTTTCTCTAAAATTAATCCAAAATATGCATACTATATTTATCTAGACATTTAAAAATTCACAAATTTCATCATAAGAAGAAATCACAATTTTAATTAAAATCAAAGGATTACACAAGGTTGTTACAGTCTCGTTACATAGCCTCTTCAAATACTAGAATAGGAACTAAGGGTAAGGTGTGCTAGGGTGATAGAATCTTGGGGCGGCTCGGCCAACATTCCCCGAGTAGTAATTTCTATCAGTTTGAACTTCTCGCGAAGGCGATTCTGTTCTTGCTTCACACGATGAAGTTCGGCTTGGGTTTGGTCCAGAGCAATGCCTAGTGGTGCTACCTCCTTCCCAAGTTATGTTAGATGGGATTCGATTGGTCCAAGCCTACTGGGTGAGGCCATCGAATCTTATTTCTATATTAATTAACCAAGATCACTTGTATTTAGAGCCAATAATCGAAAAATTTAGTTTCTAGTGGTCATATTGAACAATGGTCATATAAAAGTCAATACCCAATGGTCTCATTTTAATTATACTCATGTTATCAAATAAAACAATTTTGTTGAGTATAAAATAACACACAAAATTAGGAAATGAGATTTATACAAAATTTCGGGTCGTTCCACCGCTTGCGTGCGGGCCGAGCCTCAGCCGTCGGGTCGGGCCACGCCCTACCGGGCCGGACCCGGACCCAGGTCAGGTCGACCCGGTTCAGGCCGATCCAGGGTGGGTTGGGCCGGGCGTACCAGGCCCAGACCCCTCTCTTCAGACCATTTTCAGTCAATCACCCATAACATGAGCTACATACCTCTGATCTACACACAGTCAGTTGTTTAGGATTCCTCGGATCATGATGGTCCTTTTGGTATATTAGACTAAATATTTTGGCGATGTTTGGGTATGTCTGGGTTGGTTCGATCCTGAAAAAAACCAGTCCCTGGGAGAGGAAACACATATAACATAAGGACCGGACATCCAATTGACATGTCATGAACTATGATGGTTTCCTTTTGATGAGATGGATCTTTTGGAATACTCCACTCGAGGTTCGGACATAGTTTGAGTACGGTCGGGTTGGTTTTAGCTTAAAAACTATGCTGGCCCTGGAACGGAAAAGCCAATAACTCTCAGACCGGACGTCCGTTTAACGTTCAATCGGTGGCATTGGTAATTTAATTGAGAAGCAGTCCCTTTTAGTATACTAAAATTGAGTTTTGGGGTATAGTTGAGATATGGTCGGGTTGGTTCATACACAAAACCAACCAGGGCCCCGAGACAAAAAGGCTAATAACTCACAGACCGGGTGTCCGATTGACACGCCGTATTTTGCATTGAGACGCCTATGACGTGGTGGTCCTATAAGATACTTCTTCGTGGGACATCTTGACACTTGAAGTATCAACCAGTTGCTCGTGGATCAGATCCTCCCATAGAAAAGCATATGGAGTACGGATACCTAGTAGCTGGCTGAGACCTGATAACTGCTTGTCGGATTCACTTCGGAGTGACTTCACTAGCCCAGTGGGGAGCACTACTGTGTGAGGTGGTAGAACCATGGAAGAGGAGTACTACTATGTAAGCCAGTAGACCTATGGTACTCAAATGGAGGATAACCACTATAGGCTATCAGGGGGAGTGATACTGTGTGAGGCGGAAGACCCATGGTGGGGAGTGCTAATGTGTGAGGCGGGAGACCAGTGATACTCGACAAGAGGAGTACCTCAGATGTTTAAGGTTAGTGAGTATCACCTCAGAGTAATGACAGTACTACTGTGCACGACAGAGGAGGAGTTCTCCACCACCTATGGTTTTGACATAATGAATAATATCCTGGTTTGAGCTGAGTCAATGACCTTTGGGTTTTCCTCCTTGTGGAGATGGGTTACATGATAACTTAGGATTATTTATTATCATATACCAATGTAATGGTTATCCATTGAAATAATACATTTTGGTTGATCCTTGTTGGATTTTGTGAGACATTCAGGGTCTCAGGATCCCTACTGATTATCGTTATACTCATCCCTACACGGGATATGCCCGCACCTCGTTGTGTTGGATGCAAATGATGGATAACGCTGGAAGAGGCCGAGAGAACCAGGACTAGAAGATACCCGAATGAGGACTTTATGACGTATTGGTACATGGGGGAGTCTGACATACATGTAGAGCTGAGGATGACATATGTACCTACCCATCTGGTAGAAACCCCGGAGGACGATACAAGAGTTGATTCCCCTTTCTGTTGTTTGTCCCCTTTTCAGTTGTACTTTTTTTCAGGTGTGTTTTTACTTTACAGTTGGGCCTGTATTCTAGACCATTTTCTTTCAGTACCCCGGATATACAGTTTTTGATAAGTGTTTACTTCCTCTTGTACTCTTGTTGTGTGTGTATATGATTCATAAAGGCAATTCCTTCCCAATTATAGGGAATTATTCCTTTGTTTCAAGTCGCCATCCCCAATCCTATGGAAGGCGGGCATGGGGTAGTCATGATACGGTCCTCGGGGGATGTGTCATGAAAAATTGGAATGAATGGACATTGGTTCAACTGCATAACTATGAATATGATATTTTCTTTTTGTGAATAAATAGTGTTTACGGAACTAAGTGTGGGTTTCAGTTTAGGGAGTTCAGTGTTGGTTCGGGCAGTTGACATATCCATACAACAAGATCTAGTCGCCTGTTATCCAACTCAGTACACGAAAACACTGACAGTGACTGTGTTTTCAAAAGTTTTCTTTCAGGCAGCTCAAACCAGGTCATCTCACCAGGTATAATCTTTGATCGTGTCGCATCTGTTTCTTTCAGGATGCCTCCCCACCGACGACCAGCTAGGACCCCGAGAGTTGTATGTAATGACAACCAACCGAGCAGTGAGGCCTCAGTACATGGCCCTCTTCTAGTTGAGGAACCAGCGGAGGCACCATCTGTACTACCACTCGTTGGGCCACCGATTCCACAAGCCCCGACAGCAGGTGATACACGCCTCTTAAGCACAATAAACGAGTTTCATTGCCAGAGGACACACAAGTTCTGGGGAGAGACAGACCCACAGTTGTCAGAGGAATGGCTGGAGTTTGTGGTGAGACTTTTCCGGCTAGTAAGGACAACAGAAAAATTTATAGTGATCCTTGGCGCCAGCCTCCTTCAGCAAGAAGCAGGCAGATGGTGGAGCCTGATGCTCCAGATTCAGGACGAGGTGACACTTCTAAGAAAAAACATCGAGAGCCTGTTCCTGGTAGATTTTGTACCAGCCACCCTTTGAGCAGTGTGGATATAGAAGATATTGCATCTACAGTAGGTTAGAATGACAGTGGCGAAGTACTCAGCGAAGTTCACTGACCTCTCGTGCCACTCAACTGATATGGTAAGAGACCCATTCTTCAGGGCCTGATCCTATGAGTAGGGACTCAGACGAGATATGAGAGCTTCAGTTATCTCTCACAACATCCGTACACAGACATGGGTATTCGAGATAGCCCTATTTGTGGAAATATTCTTTACTGAGTAGTCTCTAATAGCGGGACCCACCACTATCTGACATGCAGCGGAGTCTTATACAGCTGGCAGTAGACAGAGGATGCAGTGGTCCAAGACGACCAGACTTATAGGTGGTCGACCACATGACTCCAGGTCGGTAGTGCAGGGCACCTAGGGTTGAGATAGAGCCAGAACTGCTAGGTAGTGTTACTCATTCAGGGGACATGGTCACAAGGCTCGTGATTGTCCAACCCACTGTTCGGACAATTAGCAGATAGATGAAGGTCCTCCCAAGTAGAGGCAAAGGTTCGAACGTCATAGACTGCAAGGAGCAAGAGACAATGGTAGCGGAGAAGGTTGTGCATCTAGTGGTGGACGATTCTTCGAGGTGTTTCCAACACCACAACCAGGAGGTCCATTCCGACCGCAGGTAACGGGAGGACATGAGAGACCACAACATCAGGTAGATGAAGCATATGACTATGGAGCTTCAGAATCAGGTGGACAGGAGCGTGACTAGTTCCAGGCATAGAGGCCTTTGTTCATGATGCCTCTAGCATTGTTAATGTCGTTGTTTGTGGTTTCTTTGTGTCTTTGTAACTTGAGCTACGGTAATAAAAGAAACATGTCCCTGTGAAATTTTCTTTCCATTCTTTTTGTGTGGTTAATACTAAGAGGTTCTGGTTTAAACTATTGACTTGACCCCCACTTTTGAGATTTCTACTACAGGAGACCCAGTTACCACACACTAATGCCGATAGTGTGACTCAACCCTAGGAGGCGAGAGTAATGGTTGGATCTCTTGGTAGTAGTGTCGATACCTTACGACATCGTCCAAGACATGAATTAGTATCATTCATGTTATTATTGACTTTATTAGGCAATGTTCATGGTTCATCTAGGGGAGGAGACTGGATTTCGCTTTTCATAAAAGGATAAATCTTAGGAGCACTTGTATAATGTATGAAAAGAAGTGTGAGAATGATCTCAGTAGTAGATGGCTTGAGTTACTCCAGGACTATGACTTCGAGATAATCTATACTAATGGGAAGGGGAACATAGTAGCAGATTCTCTCAGTAGAAGATCATGGATTCAGGTGTTAGGAGAGGGGACAGAGCACATGGCTGCCTTAAATATATCATTTGTGGATAGATATTGTGAAACCAATATACATTATATTACAATCACTCCTTCACTTATTTATCAAATTAGGTTAGGCGACTTACCTCATGTCCCTTCCACCTCAGTTGCACCGGGTCCATGAAATATTCCATGTATCTCAGCTGAGGATATGCATGCATGATCCATCCAACGACATCGACCACGTGGAGATGGACATATATGAGGGGGTGACATTCATGAATGTTTAAGTGGATATTGAGGATCGAATGGAACGGGTACTATGTGGACGGTAGAATCTTCTAGTGTGTTTTGGCTTGCAGCACGGAAACCTCCAGGATAACTCATGGGAGTGAGAGGCTCAAATGCATGCTCGGTACCTCTTTTGGTTTCCATATTTTGTGGTATAGTATAACGGGGACATAAATCTCTAAGGTGGAGGTATTGTAAAGACCCAAAAATTTCAAGGAAATTTTTTTCATAAATTCATTGTAATTTTACAAGTCTGATGTTTCTGATGGCACCTGATTTCGTGGCTTGGTGTGCCCGGAATCAATTTCTGAAGTTTGGTTCAGGTACGTTAAGTAAACGTACATGCAAGTTTTTCTATCCTTTGAATCGATGCTCCTAATTGAAATCCGAGGACACCGATGAACTCGAAATGCTGATTTTCTCTTAAGGGGACCTTTACCACAGTTGTGTTTTATGTGGATTGAGAGTTAATTTTTGGGATTTAGAGTAAAATAAATATAATTGTAGTACACAATTGTATTTAAAGATGTTAGTTATATCCTACAAGGGGAATTTATAGGTGAGGCCCACACCCAGATAACCTCCCATTAAAGGATAATTTGAGGTGGGGTCCACAGGAACCCCTAACCTTTCAACTCCCATAAACTCCCCATTAATTCCCCCTTAATTAATTTGACAACCCATCACTTAATTAATGTTATCTCTTCACCTCCTTCTCTCCCATTATTTTTTTCTAACACTATTAATTAATGAATTGATCCCTACAATTAATTAATTAAGGTGTTTGAATTTTTGAAAATTTATGTGTGAATAAAATAATAGCCTTAGCTATTATTTTATTTTGGCACACGTTGTGTTGGGAGAATTTTGGGGAAAGCTCTAGAGATATGGAAGTATTCTTCCCTCGACGAAGAACAACTCCGATGACGAACATCGTTCTTAGACGAAGAACGAAGCCCTATTCGATGAAGAATGACTATTCCACCGAAGAACTACGATGTGTCTTCTATTCTCTACCTCTAACGTTGACAAGATGACACTGTTCTCCACGACGCCATCATCATCGACACCCGACTACCGCGACGCTCATCATTCATTGCTAGTTGACGAACGGACCTCAATTACAAGGTAGGTAGATTTTGTATAATTTTGTATTTGTAATTTATACCCAAGAACATGGGAATTTCTTTTTTGGGTGATTGTTTGAACCACTAACGTGGTGGGTACAGGTTAATGAACAAGTCCGGACCCACCGAAAATTGTTTGTGATGTGAGTTTTTTTGGGAAACAGATGAACATAAGGGAAACATTGATTTGTGGTCATCACAGTGAAGAGCAGGACATGATGAGGCTGTAGGTGCAGAATTGAGCTAAAACGGACCACCAAAATGACTATGGAGGCATGCGGAAGACCGCAGCTGTGCGGTTCGCCGGCGCTGCTGCGCTGGTGACTGGAAGGGGCGGCCAACACCCTCCGGCCACCTGGAGGGAGCAGTGCGCCAGCGCGCTGCCGGTGGAAGACCCCCGCGGCACTGGTCGCGGTGGAGGAGGAGAGGAACCCACACTATGTGGTTTCCGGGGAGGCAGGGCGGCGCCAACCTGGAACCGCCGTTACAAAGACAGCCCCGCCTGCTCGGCCAGCCAAGACGAGCCTTGGTAGTCCACTAGGCTAGAACACTTGTGTGTGGGTCGGGCCGCCTGCCGTGTGGGAAGGTCATTATCTGTGGGGCTGGGCCGCACCCTACCAGGTCAGGTCAACCCTGTTCTGGTCGACCCATGGTGTGTTGGAATGGGTTAGACCTGGCCCAGACCCCACTCTTCAGACCATTTATGGTTAATCGCCTATAACATGAGATACGAACCTCCGATCGACGCACCGTCTGTTGAGTAGAAATCATTGGATCGACGAATTCAATTTGGAATACTAAACTCAAGATTTTGGCGATGTTTGGGTACGGTCGGGTTGGTTCGAACACAAAACCAATCGGGCCCTCGAAGAAAAAACACGTATAACATAAGGACCAGACATACAATTTACGTGTCATTAACTACATTGTTTTCCTTTTGATGATGCGATTATTTTGGAATACAACACTCGATGTTCAGACACAATTGGTGTACGGTCGGGTTGGTTTTAGCTTAAAAACCAACTAGGCCCAGAACAGAAAAGCCAATAACTCTCAGATAGGACGTCAGTTTGACTAACCATATGTGACATTGATAATTTCATTGAGAATAAGTACATTTGATTATACCACAGGGGAGTTCGGGGTACAGTTGTGATATTGATGGTTTGGTTTGTACACAAAACCAACAGGGCCCCCGGGACAAAAAGGCTAATAAATGACAGACTGGGCGTCAGATTGACACGTCGTCTATTGTGTTGAGACCCCTATGACATAGTGGTCCTTTGAGATAATTCTTCATGGGACTTCGTTCACATGGAGTATCGACTAGTAGCTCGTGGAGAATATCCTCTCAGATATGGGCATACAAAGTACAGAGGGCTAATAGCTGGGTGAGACCTAATAAATGCTTATACGATTAGATTCAGAGTGACTTGACTAGACCGTGGGGAGAACTAATATGTGAGGTGGAAGACCCCTGGAGGAGGAGTGCTACTATGTGAGGTGGCAGACCCACGGTACTCGACAAGAGAAGTACCTCTGTAAGCTATCAGGAGGAGCGCAATTGTATGAGGTGGCAGATCCATGGAGGGAAGCGCTACTGTGAGAGGCCGCAGACCCGCGATACTCAACAGGAGGATTATCTCAGCAGTCTAAGGTAAGAGAGTATCACCTCGAGGTCGCATAAGGACTACTGTTCTCGAAATAGTTGTATTTTTCCTGCAGTCGTGGTTTTGACATCATGAATAAAATCATGGTTTGTGCTGAGTCAACGAACTTTGTGATTTCCTCATGACTTAGATGGGTTACTTGATATATTAGGTATATGTATGGGAATATACATAAGTAATGTTTATCCATTTAAATTGTACTTTGTGGTTGATCCTTGTTGGATTTTGTGAGACCATGAGGGTATTAGGGTCCCTACTGAGTATCTTTATACTCATTCATTCACAGGCTATACCAGCACTTTGTTGTGTTTGATGCAGACGATGGACAATGCTGACTGAGGACGAGAGCTCCAGGAATGGACGGTACATGGAGGAGGACCATACGGCGTATCTATACACGGTGGAGTCTAAAAAGACATATAGAGCTGAGGATTCCATCTTTACCTACCCTTCTGGTAGGAACCCCGATGGACGATCCATGAGCTGCTTCCCCTTCAGCTGTTTGTCCATTTTTTATTTGTTCTTGTGTTCAGTTGTATTTGTTCATTACAGTTTTGCTTTTATTCTGGCCCATTTACATTTAGTAATCTTGTTATAATGTTTTTTCTTAGTGTTTACTTCTTCTTGTACTCTGGTTGAGTGCGTTTACGATTTATAATGGAAATGGATTCCCAATTTTAGGGAATTATGCCTTTGGTCCTTGTCGCCAGCCCCTGGCCTATCGAAGGTGGGAATGGGGTGGTCATGATAAGGGCCTTGGGGGATGAGTCGTGACATATAGGGGATAAATAGTGGTATTCACATGCTTGGTATATCACATTTCTGTTAATTGTTTTCTAGTAATTGTTTTCATTGTACTAAAATATTGGATAGGAGAATTTTCAATAAGCCTAATGGTTGGAATGTATTTAATTGGACATTATATTGAATTGTTTAAGGCTATAACATTTTTTATATTATTTCTAGAATGCTATAATCTTATAGTTTTCGAAAAAGGAAAACCGTAGGATGGGCGACAACCCATCGCTTTAGACAATACTATGGGAATCAAATCCACAACCAAAATGCGACATACCTTTATCGCCTACCACAAGCATACATGAAGTCCCTGGTTAGTATAAATTATATTTATATTATTTAATTGGTATGATAAATGATGTATAAGACCATCTAAGAACCATATATGATTAATCGCGCCAAAAGGGCACTTATGTATATTTGATAACATCTTTTAACCTTCTTATTGAGACATATGGAATGACCAATCATTCTATCCCATTATATGTTTACACTTAACGAATGAAAAATTCAATTTCATTTCATTAAAAAAATGATGAATTAGAAATTTTTCAGGGCCTGAACAATGGAGAGATTGTACTAAAATAAAGAAATAATTTCTTCACATGTTCTTCATATTTTTCGTAAGGTTATTGAATGTCAAATATGTCATCATAGTACCTTCATATCTAATTAATCATATGGTTCCCAAATCCTAAAACATTTATTGCCTTGTGATTGTTGAAATTTTCTTATCCATGTTCTCTACTACTCTCCATTAGAACTTTATTGAAATATTTCTCTTCCATATACATGGTTTAACATCCCACCGATGTTCTCCTATGAGTTACTTTAGGTAACCATTATGTTTTTAACGTTACTTTTTAAAATGTAGTTTTAGAATTTCATTTTAAATTGTGGGTTTTCAAGAAAAAATCATTCATGTAGTAAATGATTTATAACCCAAACTAATTTGGGGGGAAATTTTAATTTTATGGGGGGTAGAATTTAACTGCGCATGATTTTATGAGACATATTATTTTTGTTCTTGGTAAAAATGATCTAAAGTTGGATTATGTTATACTTTAATCCAAAGGAAGCTGTTAGTACATGAAACACTGACATGGCTTGCATTACATGTAAGAGAGACCTTCTAAGATAGCTTGCATGGTACACAATACTGATATTTACTGAAAAACGATATATTATTAAAATATTATATAAACTAGCTGTTATGATTAGAATTAACCACATATTTAATTTTATATAAAAATATAATTCATTATACACATGATATAATAAAAAAAATCAATGTTTCAGTTAAAAGATTTGTTTTTCCTAAAATGATGTTTTACCACATTTGGATCGGGCACCGATTTTAAATGTAGTTTTTTATATATTTATAAGATAAAATTGAAAAAATAATCTTCCTCTTTGGAATCATGATATGAAAAATTACTTTGGATAAATGTTTTATATTTATATAATAAATTTAAATTTTTTGATGAATATTAAAAGTACGAAAATTTTTAATTAAGAACAAATTTTTTCATCGAGATAATTTATATCGTGAAATTATAATATTGAATTGTTTTTAATTATAAATAGAATATATTTTAACATTAAATATAATGTATTTCATTAGATATAATTTTTCATTGCATTCATAGGTAATATAATTTCAATATTTTGAAACGTTTTAAATTTTAAACTCATTTTCTCATTGAAATTATTATGTCCAAATTATGTAAACATGTACCATTTATTTTTGGACATTATGAATAGTAACATCCGTAATTATTTTATTTACCAAGGTTAATGGGTAAATCAAGTCATTAAGGGTAGAAATATTATTATAATATTACCCTAACACCTGCCAAAATACTATTTGATGAATAATAGTTGACCCATACAACCGGAGGTTCAGAAGAGATTCATTTCATGGACCATTGTCCATGAAAATGAAGTAATTATCTTTAAAACAATATAAAGATACAACCTGTCACGCTCTTATATATTTTCACTATAATATTTATAATTTATTGATATACTTCATAAAATATCAAATGTAAATATTAAGCTAAAATATAATTAATTTATCTACATTATTTGAATTTATTTATATGATTTAGATATTAATAATTTATCATTAATGATGACAAAATGTGATGCAGATGTTATTATTTTCATGGAAATATGAAATAAATGGGATTAAAAATATTAAATGAAATATCATATAAACTAATTAAGGTGCTAAAATAATTATATATGTGTATATGAGATTATATTATTGTATTTAATATTGTATTTCTAATTTATCTTATGTGAGATTTTTATTTAAATTCTAATAATTTAATAGTTTCAAAATTGATACTATTTATATTTTATTAACATAAAATTTTATTAAATTATTTAAAAATCATAAAAATAATTAAAAATTACAAAGTGATAATTAAAAGTTATAAAATAAAATAAAGTATACATTTTTTGATTAATTAACACCACATAAGTAAATATTTTTTACCGTTTAATATTTAGAATGTTATTTCGAAAATTAAAAATTAATTGAATAACTATGTGTCAATAAAAAGGATAAGGTTTAAATTGACAAAATAAGTTATCCCAAATTTAATGGATAATGACATTACAACCATATAGCGTCTAATATTTAATTAGGGACACTTTAATGGTTTCTGGTTATGGATTGATTTTAATATAAATTAATATTTTTGAGAGTTTTTTAATGTGCCCCTCTCCTCTATTATAAAAGTACACCACCTCCCTATACTATTCACACCCTTTTGAGCTTTCATGCTCTGCCAAAACCTGATGATTAATCTTCAAAACATCACTATTATCATTATATAGGGTATTTCTTTCTCAAAAGGCCAACTTGATAGCCCTAAGTGGAAATTCAAAGGAGGCGTGTCAAGGAAGATGTAATTTGTCCTACTAATTCATGCAAGTTTATTTCTTCTTATAATTCCTAATATTTAGTTATTTCATTATAAAATAATAACTTTAGTATCACTCATATACATATATGTAATTATAAATATTAAACAACACTATTTTACATTCTATCCATCATTCGAAAAACAAAATCACCATGAGTGCATAAGTATGGACTACCGTCTCCATGCCATGGTGTAATCTATTTTTCCACCACCAACTAATATGGATGGGAATAATGGTTCAAAAAATTAATAAATATGATAATAATAATGTGATACTAATTATAAGATATTATAAACCATCTTCATAAATATCATTCAACAATTATTGGAATGATATCATTGCTTGTGCGTATATATGACTTACCGTCTCCTTGAGGCGATGCGATCTATTATCCAGGTCAAACATTAAAGAATTATTATAAATTATATATAATAAATAACCATGACATATATGACCTAATAATTCTACTATATTTATATATTTTTTTGTGTGTCATTTACATTCTTTAATCTTATTAAATAAGGGAATGAAAACAATGTTCATTCGTACGTACAACAAACTGTCTCCATGAATGGTGTATTCTATTTATTTTATCTATCAATTATATATATATATATATTCTAAATATATAATATATATATAAATAATTATTTACATTATTGAAGTAATTATATCATGATATAAGTAATCAGATTAAGAATAACAATTCCAAACATGTATTATAAATGAATGAATTATTACAAAAAATGTTGCTTTAACAATGAATTGACAACAGAATGTGTAATATAAAGTCACTTTTGAATCATATATGATATAATAAATATTATTATGGTTCATAAAAAAGTTAATTATACTTTTAAAACCAATATATAAGTGCTTCAAACCCATACGGAGTAAATCCGACCTATGGTTAGGGATTCCTATTCTAATTTCGTTTTATCCGAGACTGTTTATTTGTATGTATCTATTAGGAATATATTTATCATCAATGTGCATATTTTATAAATATATTCTCATAATTGTTTACTATTCCTTTATTTATTTTTATGATCATTTTTACCCATTTTGACTTTAGAAACATTGTTTGGGAGGAATCTTTCTTACATTTACCATACAAGGTAGTTTTGACTTTTCTGGAAAAAGTATGAGAAGAATGTTTTCATTACATATGAAGCGTGAATGGATTTTTACATATTCATAATGACATATTTCAGTAAATAAACCACTATATGTTTTGATGTTTATTTTCAATGAAATTGTTTTATTTAAAAATTTGGGGGAATTTTGAGAATTTAAAACTTTTTTGAAGAATAAAGTATTTTTTTCTCAATAATTATGTTCAAAAGTTGTATCAAAATTATTTCACATATAAGATGATTATCATTATCTAAGGTTATGTTTCTACCAGTATTGTTACAGTGATTACGATATTTTAATGTAGAGATTGTATTGTATATGGATTATGTTATGATGGAATGATGTATAAAGAAACCCATTTTATTTCATAGGTTATGCTATGACGATTTCATTATGTTTTGTGGAACATGAAAGAATGATTTTGTTATGAGATGGTCGAGACCTATATCACCCTCCAATTCATAGGGTAATAATTTATATCTCATGATATATACAAGGGAGGAACAGAACGTAAATCTGGTTCAGTAATACAAGGCTGGAACGACATGTAACCTAGTTTAACAAAGGAAGTTGGTCACTATAATGGTCTTGGCAGCAACACCTTGGATACTATGAAAATCATATTATGAGATTAATATTCTTCCACAATTAAATGTTTTATGAAAATTATATTCTATACATTTTAATATACCTTTATGATCTATTCCTTCTGTACTACCAAGATTTATATAATTACTAAAGATTTTACTTTTTAAAATTTAAGTTCATGTTTTTATGTTCTGATGTTTATGGTTTGTTTTATGTTCTCCATGTTTACCATTACTGGGAACATGAATCACCATTTCTATTTTCTCTTTTCCCTATGATATAAATAATGGTTTTAGGTAGGAAAACAAAAAGTGGAAGATAATTATAGGAGATTATGGAGATCTTTCACCATGATTAGAAGATTATGTTCTGAGTATCAAAAGTCACTAAACTGATACGATCGTTGGGAATTTTTTTGTGTCATGTATTAATTTTTTCATAAATGCAATGTAATGTTCATTTAGGTCATGATTGGTTATCTACATATATCTTTATTACTTATTATCTAGATTATTATACTATTTAGTTTAGGTTGATTTTTCATCTCAGGATGTAGAATTTTTCTCATTATTTCTATCCTCATAATTAGCATTTATTTTATGGTTTGTAAGAGAATTAAAAATACATATCTTATTAGTGATATATTTATTCACCATTGGTATTTTTTAAAATAAGAAAATATTTCTCTTTCAATTACTATTATTTTCACAAGAAATATCAAAATAAATATATCTACCAGTTTGAACAAAATGTTTCAGAAGCATTCGAATTTTTTTTCTCTTTTGCTTACAATACTTCATTATATTTCAATCAGAATACGTATCTTCCATATCCATTTTATTATGCTTAAGAAAATCAGATACTATATGTCATGTTTTCTTACACTCATAACGTATAAACTCTTTTGAATCATTCTTATCAACCTTATATCTATGATACTTTTTTTATCTATACTAAAATTATTTCTTTTCCAAAATCATGTTCACCCTTTTAGGAAAATTAAGAAACTCATATCAAGTCTATTATAAACAAATAATATCTAAATAAACAATATATTTCTCTTTCATTTAATATTTCATAACATTATTAGTAGAATGATCATTAGTAGTAATAATAGATTTATTTTCAAAATAGAGTCCTCCTTTTTTAACATTTATCATCTCAATATACCATTTTAGTATACCTTTATATTAAAAAATGGAACAACTGAGATCTTCTAAAGTATTATTATAATCCCCCTCATATCATATATATCAGTTCTTATGGAATCTTATTCATTGTTCATAATCTCAATTAATTTATCTACTAAAATTTAACTTTTTAAATCATTATCTCTAATAGAATATGGAAAATTAATATTGGTGCTGAAGCATTGATTCATATTATCTACCAATTTTATAGTTAATAATTCAAAATCTGGATAACCAGCACAAATCATAGCCCTTATAGTTTCAATAACATTCAATGTTCCAATGAGATTAACATATAATATTTTCTATATAAAATTTGTGACATAAGTAAAAACAATTAACTATAGATTCTTATTGTTATAGAACAAAAAACAATATTACATACTCTATAATGTAATTGATGTTATTTATTTTTCTAATTTTTAAATATTGTAACTTCATCTGTAGGAATTATATAATCTTAAGTTAAAATAACAAATATATTCAAACATAGTATTGATAAAAAACTATTATTTATATTACTCCAATACTCGTAATAATTCCCATAAAAATTATGAGGTATACTAGGATTTAGATATTCATGTGAACCAACATTAAAAAAATCCATGTTATTTAAATTAAGCTCTTTTATAATAATACATGCTAGTGTAAAAGAATTTTGTAAATTACATGTTTATGAAAATTTATTGAACACTTTTAATAAATATAAAAAACCCTTGAAATTATATATTTATAACCTAAATTGATACAAGTTGTTGGATCATAAGAGTATGAAATGGCTAAAATATGGGGAGAATTGTAGTTTAAATTTTAAACAATGAAAAACATCCTATTAATTCAAAATAATCATTCTCAAAGTTCATCTGCTGATCTGAGTGTTAAAATAGGAACAAAAAAATATCTGATATATTTTAATTCCTATTAGTATCACATAAAATTTATCAAACCTATTAATATAAAGATAAGTATAAAATAAATTTATAATTTATATTTAATAAATAAAATAAATCAATAAATAAATGTGAAACAAAATCTTGTAATGGTTACAATGACATACATGAATTATTAAAGGTATAATTAATCTTTTGACTTAAGATATAAGGAAGTTAGAAATATGTACTTATGATATCAATAGTTTTCATACCTTCTTTAAAGTTATATATTTCCTTACTAGGAAAGCCCACAATATGATTATCAAAATAGATTTTTATTTATATCCCTTAAATCACATGATTATTTTAACCAGATTCACCTCTGTCTATTTTAAAAAAAGAAATCATAGGATATAAAGACCAATGAATCTTTCATCATAGAACAAGAATACCTTGATCGCAAGGACTGAATTCACATGTCATCATATCCCCAAAATACATTCATCTATCTAATATCATATACAATGAATACAAAAGAAAACTCATTTTTAGGAATTTAAAATCCTAACATGTATTATGTAGAACTTCAACACTATTAAATTTCAATGTGTTTAGAATGATATTTTAATGAATAGAAAATAAATAGATGTGTTGAGATGAGATTGGATCATCTCCCAACTATTCAAATGACCTCGTGTTTATAGGAAATATAAAATAATCATATTTCATTGTTGGTTGAAATAGCCTCAAACAATATTCACATTAATTGATCATTATTATTTATCTATTTATCTAGATAGCTAAAATGAATTTCACTTTATTGTCAGAATTTGTTTTTTTTAGAACAATTAAATTTCTTAAAAATATTTATTTCAGAAAAAAAAAATTAACTAATCCAATTTTAAATTTTTGAAATTTTTATATGCATCAATATTGTTAGTAAATATTATAAACAAATCAATGGTTATTATGATGTATCTGTAATATTGTTAATCTTATGGTTATGATTTTTATCAGTCTATTAAAATAGTCATTATTCTAACCAATGGTCTGTAGATAATTATGTCTGATTAATCAGAAAAACCTTTAGTCCGATGAATCAGATTCAATAATAAAAGTAAACATTCATTTTATATTACAATTATTTCTATTATCATAATAAAATGTTTTTTAATAAAAAAACCAAATAAACATGAGAAATATAAATTACGTAAAATATAATCTTATAATTAATTTTTCATTTTCAAAAATATGGAATGGAAAATTAGAAATTATAACATCCTAATTGAGATTGAAATATGCATGTTTGTTTTCTAAATAAAATTTCCTGAGGGGTAATCAACATCAAAGACCAGTAAAATATATTGAGTATGGTAATGGTTATGTCATCACTACTACTAAGGTGGAGCATTAAAATGAAGTAAAATAAGTTACACATTCTATTTACTCAATTCTTAAAAATGATTACTTAGATTACAATGTTACATTCATGAAAAAACTTTAATGGTCTGACCTGTGACAACCTCAATCCCACCTTCAATATGATTAGGGCTGGAGACCAATGCTGATAAGGTATATCCTACAAATGGGATGAATTATCCTATACTACAAGTACATGAGAACAATTATTGAAGCCATAATATTGTTGAATTGTAAAACAACTAATACCAATGCATCTATGTATCTAAACTCCAAAAAGCGTACAGTAGTAAACTACTAAAAGTGGGAAAAGGGTGAAAAATAATGTTTCAACAAAAAATGTAATGATTATTACCATCTATAAGGGGGATAACTATTGTAAATTGAAAGATCTCAGTAAAAACCATGTTATGAAAAGATCCATCTATACTCCACCCACTCCATGTCCTCTCTTGACACCAGTAAAATGGTCATCATCTACATAGGACATAATATATTTGAAAAAATCCCATGAAAGGGTTAATATAACATAACCTAAAAGGAAAACATGATAACACTAAATATTAAGCACCAAGTATAGTCAAAGGAATAAAATATATATCAATCATTGTATTCTATAAAAACCAAAATATACTTAGGAAATGTACCACACCACTGGGCATTCATAACCAATTATCTACCACATGATTCTGCTCAAATCAACACTCATTCTGGAAAAATCCACTCCACCTGCCATGCTATAATATGGGACACATGGTGAAGAGGTAAAGGTCATTAGGTCTATTCTCAGATCTCTCATTGATTTGTGAATACCCTAATACACATATATGGGTCATGCCTAGAATCACTAGGTGGACACCAAAAATTGAATATGGATCATCCCACTGCATAGGTGGTCAACTAAAAATGATACCACAAACCCTGTCAATATGTTCTTCTAGATGTTGTATCAACACCCTGGTCATAGAGTCCGTGTTGATTACAAAAAACCCACCGTAGGAACAATGTTGATAATGGATCTCACTCTAGTCTCAAATAGTAACACCACAACTCTATCTTATACATGACCTCTAGAGGGGATAAAAATCATGTAATGTTGATGTAATGTCATCTTTTACCCTTGAGGTAATGGACCAAGTAAACATACTAAAAAATTACCATTCCAAAATATGTAAATAAACATCTACGAACACTCTTGAAGGGGGTGCCTGGAGTACACCAGGTGGTACGTGGCATGTACAGCTATCACCAAGTCCTCCCATGTGGTACAACCACACATGGACGGTATGTATCATCATAAATGAAATCTATATGAATAACATTTCATTTTTATAGACATGATAATCAGCCTGTTTTTCTTGGTTGTGTTATTTTACTTGGCCTATCTGTGTACCAACATGTGTACAGGTGGTCGTGGTTGTGTCCGAGTACGCAAAATTCCACTGGTCATGTACTAATACATGTGTACATGTACCAACTATGTTATACTCCATCCCATATAGGGAGTTCACATGTGATTTTACCGAGTCACAGGACATGATATACATAACATCATCCTGAAGCACTAGCCACCACAGAGATGACCATTCATGACATGTAATACTGAAATACACATCGTGATTCTCTGGATTTTACTGATCCATCTTGATCTCTTCCATGTATTCCATTTCTTATATGGTTACACAACCATTATTGAAACATGTCGGTTATGTATTATATGGTCCTTTCCAACAACGATGAATGGAAAAATGGGATAAAATCCTCTCTGAAATCACCTCGTCCAGCCATTGTCACCATGTTTAAAAAATTGGGAAGAATAAAAACCTCCAATCCATCAAATCCACTCATTATCATTAACCTCCATTATTAAATCTCAAATTCACCATTGAACACAAACCAAACATATAGTATCAATCCATTATGATGAATATTGGTCACCCAATAATGGTATACTAAGCATTTCATCATGCCACATGTGAAAATAAATTCCTATGAATAATGTGTGAAGAACATGGGAAGAAATAAAAAAGACTAGAAATGTAAGAAGTATACCTCATTTTATTTTTTATGAATCAATTCACTATCACATAAGAATATAAATGAAAAGGGATAAATAAAAATTTCTTAAATTTATTTATACCGATGATTTGTGTAACAATTTTGTTCATTGAATTTATCTGTGTAAATTTGGGATTATGTAACACAAAGGAATTAACAAACCAAAAATTCATAACAAGATTTTGGATTTTCTATTTATTAAGAAGAATTTGGTTTTCATCATTGATGAGATCCAAAATATTTTTTGGAATAATGATCCATGATATGATCTTGATCGATCAATGTTCACCGTGAAATATCACCAACATTCATCTCAATATCTAGGGTTGTAGTGGCTAAACCTAAATAATTTTAATACACATATACCAATAAGATAAAAAAATTGATGTGTCCAAATAAAAATAACCTCTAAAATAAATATATAATTTTATTTTTTTAATATCGTGACAAAATTTTCACAAACATCTCACACAGAAATCGGTTATGTGGTGCCCAGGTTAAAACCCCTTGTTCTGAACACAAATGTTCCCTCAGGGTTCTTGACCCCCAACCCTATTCAATACTTTTTCCACTTTTTTATAAAAACTACACATGTGTGATATATAATAGATATATTAAGTTTCAAATATTTATTTATGGAACACTAGGACATTGAATCACATTTCTTCTCTACACATGGTCCTAAAAAATTGAATTTAATATCCAAAAATATCACATTGAAAATATGAGTCATTACATTCCTAACACCATAAGTATTTACATCCAAAAAACCTACATGAAAATATGAGGGTATTAGGATCAATCAGGGTCTCCCACTATTAAACTCTCTTTATGAGATTCACATTCTTCCATTGGACACACACAAGGTACATTAATAACCTATACAGTATCCTCTTCTCCCGATCATCGATCTTCACTGGGTATCATAGAGAGGTAGCTACATCCTCGAAATCCAACTCACACGATCAATAACACGTGATAGCTCATGTATGTTCATACATAGATACGTCCTGTTTAAGACATCATGCACCCAATCCAAATAGATTAGTGGAGATAATGGGTATTCCAACTTAGAAAAATTAAACAATATTCAAAAGGGACAAATTAATCATAGTGATTACATGCATCCACAAAAAAATATCCCCAATCTTCATCAATATTAAACCCTTAGAAGCACAAGTTATTTCTCCTAAAACACTATACGTCTCAATTATTTATCCTTATAGTACCAGTTATGGATCTTTTTAATCCTCATCCTCTCCTATATGATTTGAACCTTATTTGTAGAAGCACATACCAACTTCGGGACCATGAGTCCTGAGCCTCTTAGATCGATGACCTATAGGTTCACCCATGAAAATCCTCAAATTGTTCCATAAATATTTTCAAATGGTATTTATTGATGTATTTATACTCCACCAAGGTAATTTGATCCTCCAAACGACATAAATTGTCCAGCAAGAATGCCTTCAATATATCCTTCATAACATGAATGATATGCTTTATCTTACTATTATTCAGGTGGAGAAATGCGGTGCTCAATCATCAATCAGTCCTAATGGTCTCCTATAATCCTTTATATAATATATATTTACATAAAATATCATGATTAGAGAAGATAATTTAAGGAACTACATGGATTATGACTATCTCATGTAAATAACGGTGTCCTGAGAACTCTACTAAACTAATCTATCGAACAATAAATAAGTGGGACGATTTGATGAATATGAATTATATCAAACAGATGGAATCATGTACCCTGTAAATACATGTCCATACCAGCATAACTTCCATGGATATCAAATATCTCTTCCACTCTTGCACTTAATGTGTTTGGGCTAATCCCGCTGGAACCTGGTTCTCATCCCTCACCTTGTAAATACTGCAGAATTTAGAGTCAAACTCTGCAACTCCCATCTTCAGACATGGAAACCAAAATTTACATAGGTGGTATCAGTAATAATATTATACACCAATTTTTACAAACCAATGGTAACTATAAAACTTCCACACCACCTCCTCCTTCAATGTCGAAGGTACGATCATCCATTTTCCAAAGACGATTGCATCCTCCCAACATTTAGAATATCCATCCAGAGCATGACTAGATGATATTAGATTATACAAGGTCACAATTTCATAATGTCAGCCCAGATAATACCTAACATAGTATAATATTTGTGGGTTAACAATCATCGACTGTATATATGAAGTTCAATCCATTCCCATGAAAGATAACTGTAATGAATCTTGCTACTCTAATGACTCGACCAACTACTGAGAACATGATCTCCTAGTGAATGAATGTTCCACCATGTTCTCGTTCCTAGGAGCATAGAAAATACAAATTTCATAGTCCTAGAGGAACTCTATCCATCGCCTCTATCTCAATTTAATATCCTTATGTGGGAATATAATCTTGATCCTTTTTTTGGTCATTATAAATTCTAAACAACCCACCCTTTAGGTAGTGTCATTTCATATTTAGTGTGAAGACTAGCACTGCTAAATCAAGATCATGGGTCGTATAGATATTCTAGAATGGTATCAATTGATGAGAACCATAGGAAATAAATTGATTCCATTTCATGATATCACACCAAAGAATGATTCTTGATAGATCACATATATATATGTACTCAACACCCTCATCATGTAATATCAATATGGGAGAACATGTCCAACTTTTCTTCATCATTTGAAATAATTTTGGAACATTTCATTCCAAAAAAAAGTATTCCCCTTCTAGTTCAATGTTATCAATTGGTGATACCAGTCTGGATAAATTAGGTACAATCCTCTGATAGTACCATACCAACCCAAGGAAACAATGAACCTTTGTAACACTCTTGGGTGGCTCCAAAGCAAGCACCATGTCATGTTTTTTTTTGGATCCACTACTACTCTATCATATGATATGATGATTCCAAGATAGTGGACCTCTTGAATCAATATCTAAAACTTATATTGCTTCCCATAAATATGGTTCTCTTAGAGTGTGTCTGAGACCATCCTCAAGTGTCTCACATGCTCCCCCTAAGACATTGAATACACTATGATGTCACTAATTATGACCACCACAATCTAACCAACGAAATTATAAAGTATCTAGTTCATGAGTCCAATGAACAATTCATAGATGTTTTTCATTCCTAAAAACCTCACCAAATACTCATAGTGTCCTTAAAGAAATCTAAATATCGTCTTTGATATATCCTAATTCAGTACTCACAGCTGGTGATAGCCAAAGATGAGGCCAGCCATAATGAACTATTTCACTCCTCTGAACTGATCAAATAGTTCAATGGCCCTCTATGGTGGATACCTATTCTTCATGATAATCCTATTAAATCAATTGAAATCCAAAATGATCATCAAGATCACATCTTCCTTATTGGGTAACAACACTAGGACATCCTAGGGAGAAATATTGGCTCTCACAAATCCATTATCTCATAAGTCCTCCAACTACACCCTTATCTCTAAACACATTGAGAGCCATCCGATATGATACTGTAGATATCAGTGTAATCCCATGATGAATATCAATGATGAATTACAGCTATCATATATGAGGTAAACTAGGAACATATTGAAGAATGAAATCCCCGTTCTACACCACAACTGTTGGAAACTGATCGATCACATAATTCACAACTCTAAGGTTCATGATATCCAAATAGTGATTAATGGGTTGAACTCTCATATTCATGATATAATACTAATCTTATATGGGTTCTTTCTGACCAATAAAAGAAAATTATTTTTTTCCACTTCATACTCATGGTATCTTCACCTATAATAGTCAATCTAGGAATGAATTTTGGATATCCTATACATACCTATGATTACTTCGAATTGAATTGTTTCTAAAAAATAACATACAAAACACTCAAATCCATGGACCATATTGCACTGTATGAAAAAGTGCACTATCTTTGAGTCACCTCTTATTAGAGTCTCCAACTGTAAAGGAAGAACCAATGGATCAACCAGAATCATTATTTCTCAATAAATTTAAGTGGAATGGAAGAAATTTAATTCACCAGTTTTTATCAATATTGTATCAGTAGTAGAAAATGTACATATTGTGCATCCTATTATCCTTATATACATAGGGTCCCAGGCCTCAATAACATGCAACTAGCCTAATAATTATCCACAAGATCCATAAGCCTAGTGAAAACCATCTAGGGGCATGGTGTCAATAAGTTGATCCAATGAAAACCACATGATTCCATATCATCCACTCTATCATGTCCAATTCCCTACAGACCACACTACTCTTTCCTTTGTCTCTAGCTCGAGAGTCCCTTGATACTAATGATCACATGAATGAATATTCTGAAAATTATGAGACAGATTACCCCAACCATTCTCAGAGAAGAATGTCATCTTAGTTCGTTGATTCGAGCAACCTTAAGAGCTCTGCAATGCTGAGCATGTGGCTGGGATCTATTCTTGGAGATTCTGATATTCATGGATATACGTGACTATCATTAGATGCCTATTGTTGAGGTCTAAACGAATAGGTTCCCATTACTATCCCACTCTATTGTGGTCTACTATTATAGAATGATCCCCACTACCAAGGCTCTCTTAATAACCCTAGAAATAGTGGTAATACAAAGGGTTACTATTGAATCCATGATTTCCCTATTTAATATCATCTCAATGTCACATGCTCTATAGAACTATTCCCACACTATATGAAAGTAATAATTTTATATATCAATAAATATCATTGAGTACTCATCCACAGTCATACATCCCTACTATAGATGAAGAATTTCATGTATGAGTACTGATCATAATGTGTTTGGATAGAAATCCACCCTGAAGAGATACTCAGATTCTGATTAGGAGTGGGTCATTTCACTGTTTGACTGAGTCACTAAAACAGACCATTTCCTAGTAGATCACTAAATAAAAATTTCCATGTGGACCTCAATATGATTCACATTTATTCTCAAATGGAGGAAAATGTTTGTGGCTACATCTATCTAGTCCTCATCCACCTAGGGGTCTAGCTCGCCCCACATCCTACAAGTTCACTTCCTTTAAAACTCATGAAACACAATCAACCTATGTTAATACTCATATGGTACTACCAATGAACAATTATTCTCAAAGGGTTGTAGTATATTTGGTATATTTCCCATAGGATCTATCACAAGTTCAATCACTTGTACCGATGCATCACCACTAGCAGAATCATCATCATGATCATGAGGTGGAATCTTGGTTGGCTGTCTGCATGGAGGAAACATGAAATAAAATAAGATGTTTCAGGGTCAAAGGAGTGTATCTGGGGACATGGATCAATAATAGAATGGAAAAAAAACAGATCATATATTATTCATGTAAAACAAAATTTCCATGTATCCACTGTCTACATGTACCAAGCTAAAAGGTAGGTGATCAGAGTCCTCGTGTATGAATACATCTGCTGAAACACCTAAACTAGGCACCCTAGCCTATAAGATGAACTCAAAACCCAAAATATATTTTTTCCTTAACAAAACTCACTAATTTTGTTCCCAATGTAGAATCGACTACTTTGATACGACTATGTCATGATTTGACCTAATGAGGTTCAGATCCATGAGTACCCCAATTCCACCAACAATAGGATAGGGACTAGTGACCAGTGTTGAGTTCGCATATCACATAAACAGGATGCATTAACATAATGTACATGTACACAAACACACTTCAACAAGTGAAAACAATACTGAAATTAAAAAAAAAACTCAATCCAATACATGAATACATCTAAAATCCCACAACAATGTATTATATTAATGTATGGAAAGCATGAAAAGGGGTTTGAATACTAGCCCAACCGAACTATAATGGGTCCAACATACTCTAAGGGACATGAATAAATTGATATTAAATTTCTCAGTAAACAACCAAGTATGAAAATATCTAGTAATGATTCAACCACTCCCTTTCCTTCCAAGACACTATTAAAATATTCTTGTTCTATATAATACATGACACATACAGATAATTCCAATGAAGGGGTGAGTATAAAAATTCCCATTAGGAATCCTTGAATAAAATAAACATTAATAATCAAGTATATTAATATTAATAAAAGATATAAAAATCAATTTATAATAGAAACACTCTGATATAATCCGAAACAGAACCACACCTTGAAGTGTCCATAACCAACTATTAGCCATACAATTATACTTGAAGCAATTCACATTCTAAAAGAATCCACTCAATTAACCATTCTATCATCAAAGAGATTTGATGAAGAGTTATAGACCGTTGTGTCTCACCCATGAATTCCCAATTGTCTGAGAATACATGGATACATAGATAGGGGTCACACCTAGACCCGCTAGGGGACACCACAAACCGTTTTTAGATCTGCCTGCTATATTGGGGATAATATTCCAATGAATGAACAAACAACGCCTATATGTTCTGATCGATGGAAGAATGAATCACTTCTTTGGGAGGAAATTATGATTCTATAATACCCACATAGGTTACAAATATGATATTGGATCGCACTCGAGTCCCACAAAGGGTCACCAGAACACTATATGAGTCTCAACCTCTAGAAGGGATCACAATCTTGTAATGTGGAATAAATTTCATACTATACCTCGAATGTAATGGACCAAAGGATCATGCCCATCCTAGAATTGTAACACCCCAAGATTTCATAGTGTGTTATTTCTTCAAAATAATTCAATAACTTGCACTACACGCAACACCGAGTTCAAGCGCACCATGACTTACCAAACAAGCCGTTCAAAAAAGGTTATGAATAGTATTAACTAAATTTTAAACTTTATATAATCCTTATAATTTTAGAATCAATATTATGAGTTTCTTAGACATAATGTAAGAACAAATTCATCTTCAGTATTGTAGTTTTACCAACTTTTAATAGTAAACCCTTTTTAAATAAAATATTTTAAACTTTTTGACTACATGGGGACATCAAAAAAATTTAAAATAAAACATCCCAAGCTTCCACGGTATGCTTTCCTTTGAATAAAATAGTAGCGTGTGTTGTACGCAACTTCGAGTTTTAACACACACCACAACCGATCAAACTAGCAGTTATGAATAGTAATACTTAATTTTTTTGAAATTATATATATTTTATATTTCAAAATGGACTTCATTTTTGGATTCGGAATATCAAATTTATCCTAAGGTGAAATTTTGGTACTTTTCGGATAACTTTCATATTTTGATGAATAGTAAAAATTACTAAATTTTAATTAAAAACAACTTTTTTAATCAAAATAATTAATAGTGATAAATTATGAATTTGAGTGGTTTTAAAGTATATTTAGAATATATTTTTACCATTTAATATAATTTTCGTCATTGGACATAATTTTACAATTAAACCAAACATAAACAAGTGTCAATCTTTTGATAGTTATTATCTCTTAAAAACACGCTTTTTGTTTTGACAGCGGGAATTTATTTTAAATTAATTTCTGCCACTTCTGTGTTTTGAATTTAGAAAAATGGATTCCATATTTGGAATCAGGATGTTCAAATTGTGTAAATAGGTAACTTTTATTTTTAGACATTTTGAATAATTACTGCGGTAAATATTTTATTTACCATGGTTAAGGGTAAATCCGGTAAATAAGGGTTAAAAAATAATATTATAATAATACTAAATTACCCTAAAACGTGTCTTAACCCTATTGGTTGATACATGGTCGACCATGGGCATATTTGGGTCAATTTTGGGACCCCATTGATCCACTTGTAAGTGATAATGACACTTTATATTAATAAAGTTAAAATAAAAATAAAAATGGCATAAGCTTATATCTTTTAGAAGAACAATTTTTACATAGGGTTATACATGTTGGATTTTCGATTATAAATATTCATTAGAAAGCTAAAAAGATTTCCTACATAATGATATTTTATTTATAATTTTTAGACATCAAATAAGTTAAATTATTAATGACACAATAATGATGCAATGTTTACCTCATTAATAAATCATTTAAATAAATAAGATTATAATGATTAAAATATTATCTAAAACCTGTCCAATTCTTATTGGTTGATGTTATTTAGAATATGAGTCATCTTATCTTCGACCTCAATGATTTTTGGACCATTATAAACCGAATATAATTATATTATAAAGTAATACTTTCACTCTTTCCTAAAGAGCCCCTCCTCTCCCTTATAAAAGGAGACCACTTCTACTCATTCCTCACACCTCTCAAGCCACTTGGCTCGTCCAAACTCTGCCCAACTAAGCTCCCCACATCCCTATCCTCCTCCTTGAAGCTTCCCCTTAGGCAGAAATCATTTCAAGAAGTCCTTTGGTTCCAACCAAAGTGAGTTACCTAAATTAAAGGTAACAATTTCTCTTAAAGTATTTTCATTTATTTTGCTTCTCCAACCCCCAAAATCTTTTTATTTCCCTTCTTTTGTAACAAAAACAGTATCCTCAATATACTAGGATGTTGTTATAAGAAGGATTCAAAATACACATTCACACAACTCCATCTAATGGATGATGAACATAATGTTTCTGTGGATGGCAAACTAACGCCTCACGAAACGATGATTGTTCAAATACATCTTACCGCCTCTCATGGTGGCCATTAGGATGGCACTGTAATTAAATATGATATTAATGATATATATTTTATATATAAGCTTCTGTAATTCCATTTTATTTCATACCATTATTCGTTTCATGTTGTATATACATACGATAATTTCATTTGAGGAAGTGCGGACTACCGCCCCCTTAAAATGATATGACTCGTTCATACCACACATGAAACGTATAAATGATGGTGTTAATGAACATAAGTAACATATATAAAATATTATATTATACTGGAATAGTAATATACCTATGTATCATTTGGATTCGATTCTTTTAAAATAAAAAAATTAAATGGAAGTAGCGTTCGTGCGTACGTACGGACTACCGTCTCCACGAACGCGATGAGATTCATTATCCATCGTATCCATTAAAGTATAATTATCATTTAATGATTTAAAAATGATGTTTAAGGACTTGATATCATTCTTGATGTTAATAAGATACAACAAACATGACTTATGTAACAAAACATATAAAAGAAAATGAGTAAGTTAACACCCGAAACGGCGTTAATACTAAGATATTATTAACAAATCAATGTTAAAAGATCATATATGATATCATATTAAAGTAAATGATTCTTGTATTATTCAATAACAATTATTTCACCATTATACAGGAGGTAAACCTACCATCGACCAAGGAAAAAGTACAAAGTAAGGGATTCTCTTATCTCACTTTCAATTCTGTGAGATTTCCATTGTTCGCTACTAAATTATTGAAAGTAGTGTATTGTGTACTTCAATTTGATATATATTATCATGATTCACTTTATATTCATGTTATTATGTAAATAATTCGGTGGTTATTAACTTTTGGCCATGCGACTCAGTTGATTAACGTGGTAAGGGTTTTCTTATCTCACTTTTAATTCCGTGAGAATTCCATTGATCACCACTTAATTATTTCATTTGGTGTATGTGTACTGCCCATGATCGTATTCATTGTGTAATATACTTTAATTTATGGGTATTTACATCATCATGGTATGATACTTCTTTCATGGGTGTATGTTTCGTAAGTTACCTAATCGATAAGGGAATTTGAGATTTCAATTTCCACTCATTTGGCTTTACACATATTTCATTGATTATATTACCCCAAGATTATGTGTGGAATCACTATTCATTTGATTATGTCATAATTTCCACTCCCCTTCCTGTGGATAGAAGTTTGGTACACATAATCACTCTATTGGTAATTCTCAAGTCATTGATATGAATTTGATAAGGGTAATTTTAACTCATTCTCCATTTGTTGAGTTAAACATCCAATTCGTTGGTATTGTTTTTACAAGAATATGTGTGAATGTCCTTTGATTGTTTTACACTGAATATCCAATCATATTTAGTGTATTTATATTTGTCACACATAATTATGTCATTGATTTATTCTTAACCTAAGGATACAACCTTTTTGAGAAATTTCATCTCAATTTACATTCCATTGAGACTTCTTTGATGATATACACCAAATCACTTTTATGTGGTGTATATAATGTACTTTGACATAGTATATCATGAATTCCTTTATTCTCATGATATTACAATGTTTTGATTACCTCAATTATTTGTATTCAAGTGTCTCTCTTTTGGTTAGAAACTCTAACCAAAATACCATTTTAAAATGTTTTAAAGAATTATTCTTCTAAATCATGCTCATTAATGTCCATATTTTAAAAATGGTTTTAAGTATTTATTTATATGGACATTAAAGTTTTAAAATTAAAACTCCTCTTAAAAGTTTCAAAGTGGTATGGGACACTTTGATTCAAAAATATACTTTTAAATGGCTTCTTGACAAATAGTGTGACTTTTAAATGTTTTCAAGAAAAGGGGGATATTCCTCTCAAATAGTTTTGATGATTATTTTCATCTATGTCAACATCCTTCATTATTATTGATTGAGGTTAATGTGATACAATACAATCTTCCATATTGTATCGAATGAATTATGTTTGACTGTGGATGTGCTATTTTTATACCATTCATGGTTTGTGGTGAAAGTATTGACATTTCGTATGCTAGTTTAATACGAATGTTTAAGTTATGTTTAAACCTTTTCATATGGGAATGCATTGGACTTAATAAGTGACGGGTGGAGCCCGCTATAGCTCCTCGATGCATCTGTAGGTCTCATGAGACAAACTAGTGTCTTGGCACAAGGCCTTGGAAAAATCTTATTTGTAGTCTTGGCACGAGGCCTTGGCTATGTGGTTATGATAGTCTGGCATTATGCATTCCATCATTATGAAAGTGGTTATTGATATTGCATGTGATCATTCGACTAGTAGAATATCCATGTGAGTAAGTAAATGGAATTATTTCATTTTACCTTTTCCATTTTATGCTGAAGTTCAAGTTTAAAAGGCTTTTGTTTTAGTTATAAATTGCCTTAAGTGTTTATGCTTATTTATGAAAGCTTCTGCTATAATGTTATCCTTACTGAGCATCCGAGCTCACCCCTTTCAATGTTTTATTTTTTTTCCCAGGATTATGAAGAAGTAATTTATGAATGACCTGCAGGGATATTATGAGGGGATATGAAGACAAGATGTTTTTTTATGATGTAATGTAAAAATTTATGGATGTATCTAGTTATTACAAGGCTACTAAACTAATCGGTCTTTCGAGACTTGATCTTTCTCCTGATCATGCCAATGTTATGTAATTAATGCACCGACTCTGGGTAGCTGGGGTCGGGGCGTTACAAGAATAGTCCATACTAAGCGAACAAATATCTAAAAACACTCTAAAATGGGGTACACAACATGTACCAAGGGGTACATGGCATGTCTAGTTGTCCCCATGTATTCTCATGTGGTAAAGCCTATCATTTCAATTATGTCTCTACATAAATAATGTTTTGAATAATTACACGACATTTAGAGACCCAAAAACACTATTCACATGTCACCTAGACATGTCCATGTACATGGCCAACTAGTTTTCCATCCAATGTATAGGTGGTACTATCTTTCTATGAGTACATGATGTGATACCAGTCATGTACTCCTACCTGAGTTTATTTACCATCCAAGGTACTCATCGAGCCTCCCAAAGGGGTCAAATGGAGTGTGACCGATTCACATGGAATTTGATACTTAACTTCATCCAAAAACCATAGATACCACTTAAAATTATCTACATGGAAAGAAATCCTAAAATACAAATAATGTTTCTTGGGATTTTCTATATCTATTGGTATCTCTTCCGTTCTCTCCTATTGTTCTCCAGAGCATCTGCCCTTATCGGAACCTATAGATTATGGTTAATATTGTGTATTCCAGCATTGATATATAGAAAAATAGACTCGAATACTGGCAGAAATCAACACCTCAATCCTTAGTCATTTTGCATCAAAAAGATATGAAGAATGAGAATGTTAAAGCCACCAATTCCACTATTAATCATCCATTGATGTCTTTGAACCATCACCACACCATTAAGGATATATGAAACCCATGGTATATATCAAAATCATTGATTAATGGTCTCAAGATGATTGAATACTAGGTATTTCATCAAACCATGGGAAAAATTAAATGCCCATGATGTACATCAAAGGAGTGGGGGAAAATGAAAAGGAAAAAAATTTCAGGAGAGAACATCATCCATTGGGATAAATCAAAATTCAAAAATGAAAATTCCATCAATTTAATTTTACTGACGATGAAAATCTCAGTTATTTTCTTGGAATTGATCCTATTTCATCAATGATTAATAAACAAGTTGGATGTTAAAAATTAAAACATCCTAGATGTAGGTTGAAATTATCATTGATGAAGAACGACTACATTTATATCATTGATGTGATCCCTGAATGCCTTTAACACAATGATCCACAATTTTATCTTTATCGGTCGACATCAAATACGAAAGTCCTCTAATGGTCATTAGAATCTACAGGGTTAGAATAAAAAAACCTAAGGAATTTCAATAATCATATACTTATAGTAGAAAATAGTAGTTGCAACAAAAATAAAAAATAAACAAATTAATTTTATTTATTAATTTATTCTCTAGATAAATTTATCATAAATGACCCATACTGAAAAATATATTTTCATTCCTTGGATAAAATATTTTTTATTTAAAAAATGGTTCCCTAATATTATTGATCTAGGTCACTGTTCATTAGTTCTGTTAGATTTTTAGAAAAATGAATTTTTTGTTCTACAAAATAAATTTAATAAATTTAAAACATTTTCTGCAATCACACTATGCCTTGAAATCTGACAACGTCTTGCTGCATGGTCTAAAAAATAATTCATATAATATAAAAAAATACAATAAAATATAATTAATTAAATATACATATTACTTTATATCCCTCATGATTTCAATAACTTTTGAATCAAACACTAGATACAATAAAGTAGATATATCATTAAAAACACATAGTGGTGTTATAAATGAAACCCAATTATTTGACTCTTCTCAGGTTAGCATATGTGGGATGATTATTCTAGAGAATCTCATAATAATTATCTTGGTGTAATTTAATGATACACTATTCTTGTATTACATATTGTAATATAGTGCTCCCATAAACAATCAGGAAAAGGAAATCTCATTCTATATTCTGAACCATCACATGACCCTATACAAACTCAAGAATGATCATGAATATCATTTTAAAATTCACTCAATGGTGTGGATGTTGATACCCCATGAAAAATAATACCTTTAAAAGATGATTTATTAGATGTAAAGCCTCATCCATAAGTAAATTTCCAATATAATTGAATATACTTACGTATTTCCTAAAGGGGTACCCTAGATTACCCTAAATAGTGTTGTAATTTTATCAATCTATATTATACATAGACCCACTCTAATATCCAAATTCCCCTATAGGATGGACCTGATAAAACATAAAGATTTGAAGAGGTCATTGTATGATAATTTGGTTAAATCAATCATACACCCTAGTGTATCACCTTGCGGTGAACCTATTCTATTTTTCAAGAATCATGGATGGATAAATGAAGATATTTATCAATTTATGTGGACTTAACAAGATCTAAAAAAATAAAAAGTATCCCCATAAAATGATGTATTACTTAATTGAACAAATTTAATAAGATCAGTGCTTTTCAGATTATGATCATCATTCTGGATATCATTAAATGAAGGTTAGTATGGAATATATTCATAAGATTGCTTCAATAAAATTTATGAACAGTATGAGTTCATAGTGAAGACCTTCATAATTACAATTCCCCTATAATAGTCATGTATTTTATGATTAGTATCTTTATATATTACCTTGAAAATATTGTCGTTGTCTTTATGGATGAAATTTTTATTTACTCAGAGATAAAGGAAGTTCACGGATAGAATCTGAGGATTGTTCTAGAATCATAAATAATGACAAAATTTATTCTAGGTTTAGTAAGTTTGAATCTTGGAATCAGAAAGCAATACATTTTAGGCATGTGATAAAATTTGAAGGAATGTATGTGGACCCCTTAAAAACGAAATTGATTAATGGAATAGACCGACATGTTTTATGTAAATATATAGTTTTCCTATATTATTTAGTTACTACTAGAAATTTTTGAGAAATATAAAATAAATGTATTTCCCTCTAACTAATTAAACATGAAAATGGGATAAAATATACTATGATGGAAGAATGTGAGGAATTACATAAAGATATTTGGAAAATATAACTCACTTCACATTTACTCACACTACTAAATATTACAATGGTAATTTTTATAATAAGTTTTACTAAAATTAAAGGATTCGATTTTTTTCTATTACAGATTGAAAAGGAGATTTCATATGTCTCATGATATTCAATGATTAATGAGAATAAATATGTGATTCATGATTTTAAGTTAATAGTTTTCATCATTTCCTTAAAGAGTAGGTGGATCTACCAATATGGTGTGAATTTTGAAATATATATAGATAAAATGATTATATACTATATAATCTAATATAAGTGATCAACATGAATGAACGTAGATCATTAGAGTTGATAAAGGACTATGCTTTATCTGTTCATAGATATATTTGAAATGTAAAAAGGTAATTAATGCTCTTAGAAAAAATTAAACATCCACTATATACATTATTTGGATGGACAAAAAACAAAAAATTCATGTATATAAAAAGGTTTTATCTTGAAAAAATAATGGAAGGGAATACATCCTACCTTGACCATATTATTTTTCAAGCATATATATAATAGAAATTCGAAGACGCAAAAAGGATGATTTGGAGCAACAAAATATTGTTAAATTGGTTACATATGAGAAGATTAATGAATTAAAAATTAATGAAGATGGTTTCATTTGGTTTATAAAAAGACATCTCTATCCTTTATCAGTAATGAAAAATATTTATCTATTGGATAATGTGAATAGCCTATCTTTATCAAACCATCCTAGAATAACCAATATTTACTCATATTTTAAATTGATCTCCTAGGGGTAATCATGAAAAATAAGATCACTATGTTCCACCTGTATTTCATGGTAAGTTAGAATGTTATATCAGAGTGATAGAATTACAAGGGGTTTATGTAACCATTTCCCATTCCCACATAGAAATGGGATAAGATCATTAAGGACACATTCACTGGTCTCCGACAGACATCCATAGTAAGCAATGCGATTTGGTTTGTGGTGGATGAACTCAAAAATTATTCCCACTTCATCACTATTTGGGGAAATTTATTACATAAAAAGCATACTATGATATACATAATGGAAGTGGTGAGGATGCATCAAGAACAACTTTTATTCTTCTCTGATCATGATTCAATGATTACTTCTAAATTATGGGGAATTATTCAACATTATCTAAGTAATAAATTGAATATCAATAGGCCTATCACCCACAAATTTATGGCCAATATGAAGAGTTTATTTAGAAGAACTAGTAAATAATGAGAGCGTAGTCATTGTAATTTAAAGGAGTATAAGATCAACATCTCCCATTAGTAGAGTTCTCATATAACAACATCTTTCACTCGATTTTTCGAATGTATCCATAAAATAATCTATATCGGAAAAATGTGTATATCATACATTTTGAAATTAATTTGGTGAAAAAATGATACATGGAAATGATATATTACAGGATTTGACTAAAAATATTCAATCCATCAAACAACACAAATAAGATTCACTAATTTGACTGAAGAGGTACGATGACAATAGTAGAAGGAACATGGAGTTTGATTTCGGAGATATTATTTACCTAAAATATCACCACAAAAGATATTAATGTGGGTTATAAAGATACGGAATCTTGTCTCTATGTACATTGGACCTTTTGAGATCCTTGATTGTATATAATAAATGTCCGTTTAGCTAGATCTTTCATTAAAAAATGGTTCATGTTCATGGTGGGTTCCATGTATCTCTCCTGAGGAAGTACATACTTAATCCCTCACATGTACAAATTCTAGAGGTGGTATAGTTGGAGCATGACAGATTGTGAAAATGTTGTATTAAAGTGACACATTTATATGCAAAAAAAACATATCACGATACCAAATTGTTGTAGTGAATGAAGAAGTGTGAAGAATTGTTGTGGGATCTAGAAGAATTGATTTCAAAAGTACCCTCACCTATTCTCAAATGAGATTATGAGTTGAAATTTCAGGTATGAAATATCTAATAGGGGATGAATGTACCTACCCTTACATTATTATCAATATTTTTTTGGAATAAATATGTGTTATATAATATTGTATTATACACATATAACATATAGTGAAACAAAAAATAATTTATTTCATTAATTGATGTTGTAATGTTATTCGATGAAAACACCCATTACAATTCCACATATTATAGGTATGAAAATTTATAAAATATTAAAAAAATATGAAAAATTATGATCACCTCGATATACTACAATTACCACTCCCATGAATAATTCTATAGAAAAAAATAGAATTATAGTAAACAAATCAACCTCTTAGAAATTAAAAAATTAAAAACTTTGATTAACCATAGTATATGATCAATGAAATAATGAATTGGAATTTTTAAGAGGTAATATGACATTTATAATATTAATGGGACCAATTTAATAGTAAACTATCTATTGGGAATAGTCATATGACCGATGTGAATAATAACTTTATTGTTGGAAAAGTGATTTCAACAATAAATAATATTAATTACTATAAGTAATATTTATCATGTGAAATTTAGGGTAATATAAATATTTCAATTACATAATGTAAATATCCTAATTAGAAACTCAATGTAATTAAATGCACCATTTTAATTAAATATACCATCATGTGCATTATCATGAATTGATAAGCATGTTAGAAAATTACAATGAAATATACCATCATGTGCATTATCATGAAATGATGAAAAAACTGACATTTGGGATCTATCCTATGGGAATAAATGTCCAACATGAAAATAAATACCTACTATATACATAATATTAATCCAAAAAGTATAACCTCTAGTGTAATTACACACACTAAAGGAAAACAAAACCTATAGTTCCATTAAAAACTCCATAGTAAAAAAGTTTAATTCCTAACATATACAACGTAACCTAAAATGAAATTTTTTCCAGTATCATCTAAAAACCATGATCATTGTTTTTAAAAAAATATACTAGAAAATAATATAATTATCTATAATTGAGACCCATTTCAGAGTCCAAACCACCATTTAAGAATTTTATTGAACACTTCTCATGCACAAATCTATTTTTAATGAAAACCCATATAAAATGTGTATATCTTCCAACTAAACCACAAAAATGAAAAATAAATAAATTTAATTAGAAATATGTATTATTAAATAACACAAATCATTTCTTGTGTAATAATCATTATATAGTTACACCTACATCAGGAATTGATGGCAAATTAGATTTCCTTGAAAATATAGATAAAGAAATAGTTCGGGTCCTCACCATCCTAGATCTAAATGAAACAACATAAAACATATGTACTATACCTTATATCTAACATAAATATATGATTATAATTCCATCACGTTAGTAAAATAATATATCTAGTAAGGTTCTATGTAAATAAGAGCAAACCAAATCACAAAAAACAAACTGTGGGAGATCCTTTAAGAACAATGGTATATCATAGTGAATCCAAATGGAGAAACCAAATGAGAACAATAAAAGGTTTAGGTAAATTAATATAAATATTATATCATGGTTATTTGTTTTAACTAGAAATATGAAATGGGTAAATTCCAAATTTTTAACATTCATAGGATCATGCATGGTTAGAATACATAGTTAGGAATATTGTATGCCAACCTTGTTTGTATACTCTCTATTTCCAGAAGACATCATAGTACAAGAGGAATGGTTTCAGAAAACCTTGTGAAAACCATTTTACACCCTAGGAATATCACCTAGGCACCCACACAGTCTCCTTAGTGAGATTAACAATTTTATGAACCATTCTTCAATTGATAAAAACACTAAAAGATACTCATAGCACCACAATACATAGTTACTACATGGATAATACTTACCATGTGCGTACTATGAAACTATAATTTCCTCACCAAAATTAAATATTTTTCAACATTGTTGCAATAAAATCCTCTATATTGATCCCAAATAGAGTTCAGGATTTAATAAATAATACATGTTTCTAAGGGAGAATCATAAATCTCCACAAGATGAATGATTTTTGTCCCTAAAAATTGCTCATGATTTTCAACGCATAAAAGGAGTGGGTCACTATAGAATAATAAATTATTACCACTCTAAAGTCTAATTGTTGTAGTATCTATAAAACCGTTATACATGGACAAATGGAATCATAATACAATGACGTACCTTATCATGGAAACTGATAATCTGAACCGCTATCTCAACCATAGTGGTTCCTAGTTCACGAACAACATCCTCCCATTAAATCATAAATTAATGATCTATTTGATACCTCATATGCTTGGAAATATGAAACAAACCATGAATCAATGTCAATAATGGTATAAATTCTAACCAATACACTACCTTTCTAATATATTCCATGATCTAAAAGGGGTCACCAAACCTTTGTACCGACCTTCCCTACGTACACAACCAATAATGTCCTGTGTGAGGTCAAACATAAAAAAAATCATTCTCACCATTCAAAAATTATAGTTGATTATAATGGTGGTATTAATAATATTTCTAATGACTCTATTTTATGACCATTAACTTTTATATAAACATAACCTTTATAGTTATCTCTTGAATAAGGATTAGTCCAACTTATTTATACTCTCACATCTTTTCCTACAACAAGGGAGATTTATAGGTCAACCCATTCCACACGTAACAAGGTTAAATATTTACTAAATCTTGGTAACACTTTTTATAGGAAAACTCAAATAGATGAATATTATTTTTTTTAAAAACCACCAAAATCATGCATACATGACCAGAGCATATCCTTAAGGACATGGATAGCATAATCAGTCTTTCCATATATATACAGATGATAAGCCACGTTCAATTTTAGTAGTGAAATCATCACCTCATATAAACCTTCCCAAAAATAATATTTTAACACCGGGTCACTATAAAAAATAGTAATAGAGGGTATCACATGATATATCACAACCTCTAGGACAAAAAGTTCCTGAGATACTCTAATTTCATAATATCCATGAAAGGGATGCAATTATAAAATTTCATTAGTCGATCAATGACCTCCAAAATCACATCCTTAAAAAAAGGAGTCTATGAAAAAATCATAGATGATGTCTGTGTAAATCACATACATATTCCATATCAGAATGGGAAAATGTTTTCATATACATGTATGTCTATGGTATTCCACCCCAATTTTCTATGAAGTCATGCACCATGATACAAAATTTTTAATCTAACTTCTCATCCCCTGTCACCAATACCAATTCTTCAAATAACTATAAATATTAGTAGTAATAGGATTCATTGAAAAACACTGATATCCAATTTTTATCAATTCACACCTTAGATATATCAAAAAAATTAACCATTCTGAGAAACACAAGGTGCCACTAAGAGATGATACCACTCGCATGAGGTCTCCATTCCATTAAAGATGATTCCAAATGTTGGAACTTGATGTAATGAACCTACATGAGATGAATGTTCTAATATGATAATGATCATGCTTTTCTAGAAGATTGGAACACCTACCCATTTACTTCTTCCACTCACTATCTCATGTCAATGAATGAACACATCAAAAACTAATGCATCTCTAATTCCATAGTGGACTGAATCTGTAATTTATTTCTCAAAGCATCAATAAATACATTCTATTTACTAGGTGTATATACAATATCATTATCTTAAAGTAAAAATATACTCCATCCAGAATATTTTTCACAACATCAAATCCTTATGTATAATAATATAATTTTGTATTATATGATCATAATATAACACAAACTGCTACCTAAATAGATAGTGATTCCATGTTTTGAGTGCATACAAATTTTTTTCCAACATAAGATCATAGATAAGGTAGATCTCACAATGAGGAAATAGTTAGAAAGATCCATAATCCACCACAACATTCCCCTACAACAATACACAACAATAACATCTACTTGAAGCATCACTGAAAACATCAGAATCTGAACACGGTTCGGTAAGAATAAAAACTGGATTTTTGTTAAATATAAGATTCATTTAATCAAAATATCTCTTTTATATTTCGTTCCATTCAAACATAACACCTTTATAGTTCAATGTTTCGATCAGATATGAAATCTTGGAGAAGTGTCAAGAATTCTTCTTGAAATAACTATAATATCCCAGAATGCATCAGATCACAAATAAATTTCATGATTTATCAAGGGAAATTACCACATGAAAATTTTATGAATCCACTAATACTCCTATATCAAATATTACATTCCCCAAAAACATAACTTCCTTGATCCAAATATCACATTTCGAATGATCACATTATAGATGATATTCTATCAAATTTATTCGGATGACATCCAAATGATCCATGTGTTACTCCTTTGACATAGAGTATAAAAAAATATCATTTATGGAAACAACCATGAATGATTCCAAAAATAGATTAATGTTTGAATTCTTCAATGAAACAAAAACATCATGAGTGTAAGTGAGATCAAATAGGACAACAATAAACACAAAATTCCCATGTCATCTCCCAAATATTGTCATAGGTATATCCTCTTCTCAAAAAATTATTTGGTGGTACTCTGACAAAAAAAAATCATTAAAAACTAATGATCCCCTAATTTTGATAAAAATACCATAAACACTAGTTAAGGGGTACTTTTTTAACAGTCACTTGATTTATATTTTGATAATAATTTGAAAGTATGAGGTTTCTATCCACATTATTAGAAAATATTATAGGAAAGGACCATGGTAACACTATAGGATGAAAAATCTATTATCTTCAAGGTATAAAATCTAAACTATATGTTCCATAAACTCAGTAGGTGTTGTGTGATAAGATGACATAGAAATGGGCATCATAATAGGGAAATGTAAATAGTTAAGTCAACCTCTCTCTATAGCAGTAAACTGGGAAATTCATCCAGAATTACCTTAGGGTAGAAAATCACCACCACAGGAACTGGACTACCCAATAATGGCCTAATGACAGAAGTAAATAATTCCAAAAAAATATAATAGATTACCTCATCATATTGAACTATAAGTTATTATCCCCTCGAACATGAATCTCATTTACCCTAGAAAACATGATTAACTCCACTAAGAGATAGAAATTGAACACGACGAAAATAATATTCAATTAGGTACATAATTTTGATCAAAAAATACATTCCAAAAATCAGGTAGAATATAACTAGGTCCAGAACTAAAATATCCCACACCACATTGATGTTTCCTATAGTTTCTTAAGACATGAGACATGTGAAACCTTGTTTGGACCTATTTAATAATGTTGTGTAATGATCCAACAAGAAAAACATATGTTCATAACATAATCCCAAAACATAAATAAACATTGATGATATAAAATAATAATAATTAGCTATATCAAATAAAGGATTAAATAAATAATGAATCTTTAATAGTATTCGACCATGCATTAGATTACTTTTTTGTATACTATTCTAAATAATTAAATCTAGTATTAGATCCTAACTAACTTTTTTTATCCACATGAATATCTCCATAGTCTAAAGGATAATACCAACCACCCTTGGATGAATCAAAATGAACCTATAAACCATTTGTGTTAGTAATTTCAACCCCACTATCTTGGGACATACATCCAAGAAAATACCTATAATGGGTAGTTTTTTCAAAATGTTAAAAATCATGGGAGACAATGTATTGTTAGTGTTGATATGACTAGGACTTCAAAAATTATAGAAAAAACCTATTAAAGTCCCTATGAACCCCAGAAAATTGTTCTTGAATATAAAAAGAGAGATGTTTTTTATCCTATTCTGGCTAGAAGACACACCATGGATAAAAAATTCACCATATGAAACACCAGTCAATGTAATGTTCACTAATATGAATTCCAATACCATAGTCTATTTATTAGATACCTCTAGGAAAATCATATGGAAAATTAGTATCATAATCAAATAAATATCATCCATAAATCCCATAAATAACTCCATGATTCTATGAAATCATTGGTAACAAGATCCATTACTAAGTGTAACCACTCAACCAAAATGGTGGAATCTGCCAAAATTTATACATTCCTAACTCTAAGGTATAAAATTATCAGTTATTTCACACATGCAATGTCTTGGAATGAATCTACTTGTTGAAAAATTCCTTTTATATAACCCTTGTAATATCATCATGAAAAATAGTTTCCACAATTGTGTCTGAGCATCTCCTTTATTATCCCTCATGCATGTTCATGGAATACCCCACTGTAGATTCACCAGGTTTTTTCAAAATGTTAAATATTTCCTCAATTGACTCAAGACATTCCATATATACCCTAGGTCTATTGCCCCTATGAATGATGTGGGGAATATTCATTGTGAACATTGAGGAAAAATCAACAATCCATTTGGTTTTTAGTAAATCTCATGACCTAGAGTCTGAATATTTTGGAATATATCATCCTCTATAGAAAGATTCACTGGAAGAATTTATTATGGAACCTATCTCAGAGATTCATCACTCAGATTCAAAATATTACTTCTTAGGTACATTTTCTAATAACATTTCAAAATAATACTTTATTTGAAGAGAAAATTCCCCATATTAGAAGACAAGTTCTGGAATCCATATAAATTCCATTAAACATCTAGAATTTAGAAAAAATTATATATTCAAGGAATGGAGAATAATTCATTTAAAAGTATGGAGTATTTTAAATTATTCCCCAAATATAGTTTATTCAAGGAACCTCAACCACCATGTCTCAATATTAGATAGAACCCTTTACCACACATGGTAACTCTAGTTTGTACTCATTAGTGCCTTGAATATGTACCATTCCATGTTTACAATCATAATTTTAATGGTTTTGAAATCTGTCATCCATAGACGTTGAAAAAAAATCTTAGTTTTGTAACACATTCGGCTGGGTAAACCCTTTGATAACATTAGGAAATGAACCAATGTGAATACATAACAAAATTCTACCTAGATAGACCCCCAAAATGGTGATATATAACAACAATTCAAAATTATCATGTATAGATTAAAGAAAAATAGAGTACAAAGTGAAATAATGACAGAAATATCCATGAGATGTATAAATTCAATATAAAAACTAATATCAAAATATATAACATGAAAAGAAAAAAATAATTCTCAATGTGAGCATCATTCTCAACTAAACTATCGTACTATGAAAGAAATTTCTATAAGAGAAACCTATATTCTAGAAAATTCCATTACCTTAACCTATGTTCTATAAAAGACTATTTATAACCTAAAAAGTGAAAAAAAAATTGGTGTTTGAACAAATCCTTCTAGGATTTTTTAGTGACACATTTATTCTCATTTACATGAGAATACAAGTAATCATTACTAGTCCAGAAGTGACATCCCCAACAAGAAAAATGTATGAAATAAATGCCTGAGTGATTCAAATACTAGTGGGGGATTATTTTCCATTTATAAATAAAAACATTAACTCAACATACCATAACCAAACATCTCACTCTATTATATATGAAAAAATTAAAGAAAATTCATCCACATCATTTATTTGAAAACAACATCAAAGTGTACCACAATAGAAGAAAAATAAACTATCAAAGTAAATAATAGAATAATAACTAATTACTCTATGAAGACCACATGGGATTATTATCCACGATATATAAGTTCCACTATAACCTAACAAACCATGGATCATGTGGTGGTGATACAAACATGCGATATTTTAACTTTTCCCTTGTCCTAGAAGATAACATCTGCATAATCACCAAATTTCCAAATCTTGGGTGTGTATAAAACATAGTAGCCTTTCCCCAATAACATCCCTACTCACAAAAGTAGGATATAAATGTTTTCCACATTTATATAATACCGTTTATATATAAAAAATTAGAAAAATAAATTATAACACAATATAAAAAAGCTCCAAACCCATTTGTAAACAATTGAAAATAAGATAATTTGATTCCAATTTTAGAGAAAGGTATTTTCCAAAAAAAATAACTAAACAAAGCATTGATACCATTTCTCAATATTCTATTAGCATACCAAATGCATTCCACATATCCACACAATCTTTCGTCCTTTTAACTTTGATATCCCTATACTCGCAAGTGGTGAGTCCTCCTTTCATTATGTCTTCCATAGTGAACCAATTGATTGGGTAGAGACCAATCCCTTATCCATCCCATTAATTATTAGGTAGACCACTAACCATTATCCATATTGTATTCTCCCTTTTACAGGGGAGATACCTATCCTTTATACATCTAGTTAATGATGGGGGAGACCCCAATCCGATATATGTCCCGCAAACCTATGAAGACCCACACCAATCAAGACGAAAATGATGTATATTAAACCAATTCAAAAAATTTCATCAGAAATATTATTTTAGTGAAAAAAATTAATAATACCAATTCAAATCAACGGTTTCATTTCCATGAAACATTCCTTTTCAATAAAACAGTCCATTTATTAAAAAAAATAAAAAAAATCTGACAACCATAACACTTCAATAAAACATTCCATTTTTATTGAAAATATATTAGAAAAAACAAGTGACTTGATTTTAGGAAATTACCATTTTATAATCTATATTTTAAAATCACAAACAAAAGGACATTAAATAAATAACCCAATATTCCAGATTTTTCTATTTTGAAAAATCTTCATAATGAAGGGTTTCCAATGATTCCTAAACAGAAAAATAATAAAACATTTATCACAAAGAGATAAATTTTAAATCATTATAATTCGTCTAAATATGTTCAGATGAGATTGAATCCACCTAGTTCAATGATTTTTGGGAAACCTGACAACAGACGAAGAGCGCTCTAGAAAATTGGGTTAATTCTCCAGAAAAAGGGCATTGATCCCTTCTCCTATCACAAAAAAGACCGAATATCACCATATTTTGCATCACCCATCTTAGATCTACCAATATAAGGATTATATCTATGAAATAGATAGAATAATAGAATTATATATATGTTGATCTAATGAAATTTGAAAGGAATGAAGAAGAACATCACATAACGTAACATTAGGGATTGAAAATTACAAGGGATAGATCTAGATTTGTTCAAAGACACATGGGATAAGTTTTCCAACATTCAATGGATAAAAATCTAAAATTTGATCCATTAAAGAGAAAAAATGATCTTGTAGGAGCAAAACTGAATATGATCGTAAATATTAGGATCATACTTTTTCCTTATGCATGACAAGTATATACGGTTAGGAATACTCTGCGCTAAAAATAGTTTTTCCACTGTCTCAAAATTGTATGTGTGCATGGTTTCTCCTAGGACATCAGTAGGGTTTGGATAAACCTTACACAAACCGTACAACACTCCATTATCCCCAAAAACGTCATGAATGTTGACCAAACCCTCCCATTATCTACCCTTACTCTTTATAAACATCAAAATCATGTCGTAAGGGTGACATACCAGAAACCATGGTTTATAAATTTTCCAATCAAGTTGAATTTTTTCCTCAAAATGTGAAAAAATTCCAAATCCTCAAAAGGATCCATTCATTTCTCATTAATTTCAATCCCATGCTCCCATGTATTTATTTAATTGAGAACTTTTTTCCATAAAACCGACAGTAGACCGATGATTTTTCAATAAATAATATTCTCTTGCCTATCCACAATATTCACCGGAATATTATCCAACGAAGCATAGAGATATATGTCAAAATGTTCTCATATGATGACATGGATAGGATCAATATGATACTTCTCAACTAAGATATATTTTACACGTTATGCACCAAAATAAACCATGGTGTCAATGGAAACTGATATGCCTCCACTCAAAACCATTCTAAAATCCTGAAGGGGGTAATGTATCGATGAGATAACATTCCATGGTTCTTGAAATTATGATTTTCAATCCTTTGGGTGATCCTCAAGAACACATGATCACTCAACCAGAATGAAAGTGGAATTAGAAAATGAATTTTGTAATATTTATTATGAATCTGAGTCATCTCCATCCTCTTTCTAATCAACAGAATCTTCTTCATCATTTCGTGGACAAGGCTTCACCCAACTAGTGAATTTTCAACTGTTTCCATCCAGCATAGTAGAGAATGACAAGGACACACACTAAAATCTTTGAAATGATCCATATGTATAGTGTCCTGATATCCATTGGTATATTAGAACACCACTAAGCATAGATGCACCTCCCATGAGCCAATAAATTCAACTACACAAGACCAAAACATGTCTTCCAATGTATGTATCATATGTTCCGATTGTATTTATATTAGAGGATGATATGATATAATCATATTAAACTATGTTCAAGGGGATTTATTTAAGGATTTACATAAATTATTAATTAACATATGTTCACAATTTGTGATGATCAAAAATAGTATGTCATATCACTTTACCACATCTTAGATATAGATTATGGACAGATCCTCCACAAAAACTATTTCATCAACACCATGATAATATTTTGTATACAGAGATGTATATAATATCTAGAATGGTGGTAATAATTAAGAATTTGTTCCTAAAAATATATAGGTATAACCATCTGATATCTGAACCACAGAACAGATCTTTTATCAAGTATTCATCCCTTAATGGTCTCCCCACCATTGTGTTTTGAACTCATAAACAAGCATTTTGCATCTAATTTTTGTGTGTCTTTAACCATCATTACGAAATCTGGAATCTCTGAAAATAAAAAATGAAACCACAACATCACCTCAGTCTTAATATTCTACATGCATGTCATCTAGGACAAAAATAACCTACCACTAAATTGAATATTCTATTTCCAACTGAGCATTTGAATTTTTTCTAAATGAATCAACAACCCAATTATCTTTTCCTAGTGTATACATTATAGAAAATTAATACATTTGGGGATACTCCATCTATATTCATTGAACTACTTTCAAATCATGTTTTGAGAAAATATGAATCAATATTATCTATTTTGTGAAGAGAGTAAATTTATCACCAAATAGATAGTGATGACAAATCACCAATGAATGAATTACTACTGCTAACTCTAAGTAATGTGTATGGTTGTTCTTCTCATTCTCCCTCAACATCATTGAACTATAAGAAACTATATAATCTCCATGTATGAGAACACAACTCCACCCCATTCTTGAAGCATCACATTTCACCACATACCGTTATTCTAATTCTGTAAAACTCAAGATGGGAACTCATGTGAGATGAACATTCAACTTTTGGAATTACATATGGATGTCCTCAGTCCACTATTACAGATTTTTCTTCACTATTAATGATATCATTGTTTAAGATAGCTATGATATTAAGGAAAAAATCATCTATAATGGCCATATAGACGAAGAAAACTTCATATCTCAAAGACATTCATCGGTGGTTTCCATGAGATCATAGCTTTTGTTTTTCAGGGTCAACTAAAACAACATTTTAAAAAATAATTTCGCCAATAATGCATACCAATTTTACCCATAAATCACATTTTGATAGTTTTCCAAACAATAGACGATCTCTTATGATTTCAAACAGTATTACAAAGTGTTCCTCATGCCCAACACTTGTCTTTTAAAACACCAAGATATCATTCACTAGGACAAAAACAAAGTATCTTAGATATTTCTGAAATATATAATTCATCATGTCCAAGAATACAACTAGTGATTTCGTATGAATGGAAGGAATTACCACATATTAATAGTGAACATATATTCCTCGATTGTTTTTGGAATATCTTCCATTCAAAAATGAAATTGTTGGTATCCTAATCGCAATTCAATTTTATATAATCACGTATATACCCTCAATTGATCAAATTTATCATCAATTAATTATAGTGGATATCTATTATTTATCTTAACTTGGTTGAGATTACGATAATAAAACTAGATCCAAAGAGTTCCATCCACTTTTTTCAAGAACAATACTGGTGCTGCCCAGTTTGACGTGCTCATCTTAAAGAAGCCTTCACTATCCACCTCATTTAATTGCACTTTCAGCTCTTGTAACCCTATTGGTTCTATCTTATAAGACATACATGAAATGGGATTACTCACTAGAAGTATATAAATTGTAAAATCCACTTCTGTTATAAGTTTTAAACATGATATGTTTTTGGGAAATACATCTAGAAATTTATCAACAACCATAAGAAAACTACTTCATTCAGTATCGTCCATTGATTCCAATGTTAAATCCACAAACATGTAAGAGATAATCCCCACAAAACATTCAAACAATCTCGTTGCACCTTTCATTACAACACTCTCACCTATAATGAGATGCAAGATTTCGTCCTTAGTTGTGAAACTCAACGTCCATCTATAACAGTGTTATGAGCCTTAAATGTTGTAAATTTATCCATAACAAGATAAAAACATAGACATAAATATCCAACATCGATATGTAACACTTTAGATCGACACTATAATAGTTATAGATCATGTTGTACTCATGAAGTCTTGACATTCTCTTTCATTAATTGGAGTTTAAAAAATTATCATAGAAGGAATTATATAATGTTTTTATCATATAATGTAAATTTCATAAGATTCAATGACGGTATGAGATTCACCTGTATCAGACAAGTCATTCATTATGGTATAATTCAAAATAATCGTTCTTGTCAGTATAGATAGTCTAGCCTAATCATTCATGTCTATCTATCCAGCTCCATCAAATTTCATCATTGATGCACTATGCTACTTATTTCGTTGATGAGATTTTAATCATTGATGAGTCATGGTATTCTGAGATTGTCTATTTCTATCTCTGCTCTACAGGAGAGACTAATTCTACAAGTCTTGCCTTGTTGGAGCATTCGATGCATGCGGCACCTGAGAAGTGTCATGAGCCCCAGACCTCTGAACAATGTTTTAATTGCACTGATGATACCTATTTTTCTTGATATTATGGCATGCTATATATTGGGATATACTCTCTCTCATTATTTAGTCTACTGAACCACATTTGAAATAGCCGACATTGCTCTTGGGTCATGGAGGAAGGATCACTGATCTAGGTGTCTGATGTTTAGTCTCACAACCACCTTATAAATATGTTTCCCTCTTTCTCGTTCCCCCAAAATTTTTGTTCCCACCATTTCGATTCGGTATCATCATATATCCTTATCCCACATATCATGATATATTTCAATTATCTATGATCTCTCATTTCACCATCTCTGTAAAATATAAAATACAAACCACCAAAATCATCGATCAAATCTTCTACCATAGCCCTGATTTAATGAAGTGTTCTTCCAAGGACTAACTCTCTTTAAATTCAGTTGAAAAATGCACCAAATTAATGAACTTTCATGCATATTCAGTGATAGAGATATATTCTTACTTTAGACTAATTAATTTTATTGATCTTTAATGTGTGAGGATATAATTGTTTGTTAGAAAATTTGAGATAATCCTCCCATGGAAGGCCATGATTCCATTTAGCATGCAGCGCTAGTTCCCACCACTAGCAAGCATGATACTCGAGAATATAGCTGACAAACATGAAATTTAACTCCAATGGTGTGCCGATGAATTTTTAGATATGATTCGTCATGTTCAGCCCCACCTCCGCCCTATCAAGTTCATGATCACCACTATGTATGGGTGTATTATTCTTCATTAGTATTATGGAGTTATCCACATTCCTAGGACTATCCCTCTGATTTCACGTATCCATATCTTGAATCTATTTTCCTATACTCTGAACTAGCTCTTTGTTCACATGTGGCGTAGGTGCATCTATTTTCATTGTAGCTTATTCAGGTTGGTTTCTTTGATTCCTATCAGGTTCGATTTTCTAAAAAACAACAGATATATACATCTCAAACAATATAAATTGATGTCTTAGAATTTAAAATCCCGTCACATAAATCATCACAACAATTTATTTCCATAATCATCATTTTTCACGATAACCTATTTTTGATAAAATCTACTCTTTCAATTTTGAAAATAAAAATATTTTCAAAATACATTTATCATGATCATTTCAAAATATATAATTTGAAAACAATTTCTACATTTATCAAAACATTACACCTTCAAAAAATCATAAATAATTTATCCAAACGAATTAAGCAATCCTAGTGGGAAGTAATTCCTCTACAATTCATGTAATGGTCATCTCATTAGCTAATCCCATGAAAATGAGATTCGAAATTCCTATATGTGTCTCAAAAACATTTATGTACCAAATTCCATGGTAAAATGATGTTCAATATAAAGGGGTTAACTACATCCTATGATGTTATAAATTTCATTTTTTGACAATCCAATACCTTTCAATGATCAAAACCCATAGAATAGACCCAGATGAATTGAACACCAAGACTAAGAAACCGAAAACTACTTGTTAGGAAATGACAAAACAACCTGATACTATTACTAAATATTCCATTAGAATACCCAATACATTCCACACATTAAAAAAAATAAACATTTTTTTAACTTGTATCACCCTATACCAATGAGTTGTAAGTCATCCTTTCATTAATCCATCCCTAGTGAACCGATTGATGGAGGAGACCCATAACCCTGATTCATCCCCAAAATGATGGGGGATACCCATAACCCATATCCTCTAACATGCACCATTTTATGGGGAAGATCCCTAACCCTTATCCATTCTATTAATTATGAGGGAGACCCATAAACCTTATCCATCATACAAACCCGTGAACACACACAATAATAATGTCAAAAAATTGTATTGTTAAACAAATTCTAACCATTTCAACAAAATTATTCTTTTGTTGAAATCCATTAAGAAAACCAATTCAAACAGACCATTTTATTTCAATGAAACATTCCATTCCAATATAACTATTATTTTATTAACAACCAATAAAAAAACCAGTTTCAAATATCCATATCACTTTAATAAAACTATACCTTTTCACATAAAACATCTAAGACAAACCATGTTCTAGAATTATAGAAAATTTCCATGTTAAAGATCTATTTTAAAATCAATAAAAAATCACTTTATTCAAATCACCAAATTATCCAGATATTCCTAATTATCTAAACCAACAAAAAAGGTTTCCAATTATTTCTTTACAGAAAATTCCCAACCAATTTACCAAAAATAAACCATTGTAGTAGCCTTAAAATCAGTTCTACTAAGGGGAGCCCAGAGTTAGTCCACCAACCTAGATGTTTTTGGAGAAAAATGACAACAAATGAAGAATGATCTAGAATCTGAGTTTATTGTCCACAAAAAAAATCATTATATCCCTTCTCCAAAAACTTTCAATACAAAATGTCATCATAAATGGAATCCACCATCTTATATCTACTCATAATAGGAATAGATATGAGAAATAATGAAAGGAGGAGAAGTATATCTATGTAGATCTAATGAAACCTTAAGGGAACCTAGAAGAACATCACATACCACATGAATTGGGATTGAAACACCATGTTAGGGATACAGATTATCTCAAAAACACTTGTTAGAGGTTACCCAACATTTAGTGGAGAGAAATATCAAATTAGGGGCATTTAAGAGAAAAAATATTCATGTATGAGTAAAACTAATTAAGATCATAAAAACAAGATCATACATTTTCTATACGAATGGTTAGTCTACACTATTAAGAGAATCATGCACTAACTGTGCATTTTTTTCTATCCCATAATTATATGTTTTCATGGTTTCTCCTAGGACCTCTGCATGGTTTGGACAATAAATGAACAGACACTGCACCCCTCCATTCTCCCAAAAAAATATTGATGGTTAACCAAACTATCACATCCTCTACCATTACACATTATAAAAATAAAAATCCGTAGGTAAGGGTTACATAGCAGAAATCATGGCTACTACAGGTTTCATGAAGGAATCTATACGAAACCTCATATCAATAATTTGTTAGAACTAACTTTAAAAAATCCAGTTTTCAAATCATTTAAATAAGAAAAAACCAATTTTAAAATCATCATTTTATTTTTAAACAAATACTTCCAAAATCACATAATTAAGAATATAAATAATAAATTTGATATAGCATGAAATAATAAAAAAACCATGGATACACTCATATATTATCATGTTAAAATATAATCTTGAAATATACCATCATGTGAATAATCAATCATAAATGATGATGCATTCCATTTGTGGTCCACCCATTGAGAATTAAAACTATACACCAAAATAAATCAATAAAAAGTTATTTTTTGGATAAAAACAATTTAACCAATAGTGTAATTACACAAAGTATAGTGACACAAAACCATCAGTGGCATAACACACACTAAAATAACATGTCTGTTTCTTGACACACCCAATGTTACCCAATGTTCTTTGTTTGTAAAAAACCATTTAAAACTCAAGGTAATAGTAAATAAAATTATAATAAAAATTAATATCATTTTTTATTCCTGGAACACCATTTTTGAACAAAAATCACCATTGAACACTTGTTCTACACAAAACTGATTTTAAATAAAAATAACATTAAAACTTTTATCACTTTCAACCATACCACTAAAATAACTAATATATAATTTCTATTTGAAATACAATGTTAATTTTTAGGAACATAAATCAATTTATTTGTTAGACACATTTTATAGAAACTCATACCTCAAGAATAGAGGGAAAACTAGTCACCTTCAAAAATAGAGATCTAGAAAGAGTAGATTGGGTCCTTGTGATCTAATATACATATGAAAAAACCTCAAACTTCTGTAAAACTAATATTAAATGGAATAAAAACCCATAAAATTTTTAAAAAGACAATATGAGAAGAGAACTAGTTATGATCCATGAATATAAGAGGAAAATGCATAAAAAACTAAACATTCATTGAGAGATCCCTCAATAAAAAAGGGTATATCATCAAAAATAACAAGTGAGAATCCCCAAAAGTATTGAGGAATGATTAGGTTGAAAAAATATAAGATTATATGTGGATTTAAAATAAAAATAACCATGTTAAGTTGATATATGATAACCATTTAAATGTTTGATTGGTCGTACATGGTTACACCACATGGTTAGTTAATCCATGCAAAAACATTGGGAGGATACTATATCAAGACGCATGAATTCTTTTGGAATGTAACATTGATTGGAAAAACCAGGATAAAACCATGTAACATCATTGGAATATCACCTAGATAAGAACATGGTATCCTTGGTGAGCTTAGAGATTTAGATAAGTATTATCAAAACATGAAAAACACAGTTGGATAGTCATTGTGCCATACAACACGATTAATGAAAAATTATTTCATACCACGTAAAAACTATGTGCCTTGATTGTCTTCCCCGAAATATACATCTTCAATACCCATTCCCCAAAAAATTATAGAATGAACAAAATAAAAACCAAGATTAAATTAATGAATATTTTTAACTCAAAGGGATTAAATAAATAGAGTTGTATATTTGTTACAATGATATATACATGAGAAAAAAAAGATTAAATTTATTATATGATAATAATATGGGAATATGGGAATAAGTGAAGAATTACATGTATAAAATGAATAGGTAAATAATTTTTATAAGGTAAATAATGGAAATGAAAAATAAAATGGTGAGTAGACAAGATGGGTTATGTTAATATGATGAAAAAATAATGTTCCACCAAATATTATAATATTAATTAATTTTTTTAATTTTTTTTATTATTGAAATTACACAAATAAATTCCATAACCATTGGTATAATGATTATAGTTAATATCATAAGACTTTAATAAAAATGGAACAAGGAAGAAAATATTCAATCACTATTATTAAAGATGAACATGATAATGAAATGATTAAACATATACTTATTATCCCATTCTGATTTATGAAATTTTAATATAATAATGGTTATTAAAATTCTTTGATATCAAGAATGTTTTATATGAATATTTATTCACCCACTCAAATACTATATTTTGAATTATCAATGGAATCCTCTAGAGGTTTTATTATTCCATCAATGGTATATAAAAATTCTCCAATTATGGTTTGTGGGAAGATACATCCATCACATTTTGGTCTTTTTCCATTTGTTAATTTTTGTGTGATATTATGCATGTATTATATCTTCTTATGTATAGAACATATGAGGTCTAAGATAAAAAAATTATATATATTATACCAAATATTACCATTATTAAATATCAATGAAATAATGATTTTAAAAAGTATTTAGGAAAAAATCATTAAATGATCCTTGATATGTAATAATGTCAGAGGCATGTCTCAAATTTTTTTTTATAGAACAATACATTGAAATCAATTCCAAATAAGTTATTGGGTATAAAACCATATGATTATTTTTCTTTGAAATTATTTAATATTATTATAACATTATATTCAATTTTTTTGTCATAAAATCATGAATACATCATTGCATTTTATTTGACTCCAGAAACACATATGTCCTATAAACAAAAAAGGAATAAAAATTCATAAATATTATGAGATAAAATAAAATTTCAAAATATGTAATCTATGTGGGGAACATTTTGATTCATATTAATCTAGATAGAGAGTTTTATATATCAGAAAAAATTATATCTTGAATTTTTATGGATTCATTATCTATATTCTATAGTGGTACATAATTAATATTCTGAGGATCTGGTTTCTCAATAGAGGGTAGAATATAATACTATGAGAATAAAATATGTATTTTAATTAAATAAAAACTATTTTTAATATATTTTATCACATGAAACAGTAATCCAAAATGAACAGAAATATAATTTATTAAATTTTAATGTGATCGCAAACTCATTATGAGATTACAATGTGAAACATGACTTGTATAATTACATGAATAGTAAAACCACTTGAAAATAGATAGTTATTAATTAAAATTATTTATTATAGAAAAATAATTCAAATGGAATACATATTATATTATTATTTTTAATGAATTCCTTAATATTATATAATAATATATAAATATTGTAAATTTAATTTTTATAATATAATAATTAATATGATATGATTAAAAACATTTAATGTTATAATGGGTTATTTTATAATGATTTATATTTATAGTGTTTTGAATTTATTTATTAAATTCATTTGAATAGTTTAAAATACTCATTTAATATTATTTTTTTATGTAAAACATGTTGATTGAAATTTATTTATAAATATATATATAATAGTATAAAGAAAACATAAAGTTTATGAAATTTATTATATTAATAAAATTTGATTTTCATTATGTTTGGTGTTTTCATTTACAATTTAAATTAAAAATTTATTAATTTTAATTTAATAAATCAAAGTATACTTTTTATTGACCGCATTAAATTATGTGGTTGTTAATTATTGTGATTTTATATAATATTATGGTATTTACTAAATAGGGAATATTCCATCTTTATAAAAACCATAAATTTTATAACAGCATCTGGATATAGGAAATATTTATAAAATCCTGAATTATATTTTCAAACTAATATGTACTTGATGATTTAAATTATATTTGTCAAAATAATGTTTCGTACTTCATAAACATCTGATTGATATTTTTGAACCTAGTTTTTATTTTATTATAATAAGAAACCACTTTTATGATCTATTTAATATGATTAATTAAACATATTCTCTCACTTGTTTATTTATTGGTTTAATGAACAAAACAATTTCATGGAAATCAATATTACTATTAAACATTATCCTAAAAATGTATAAATATAGTATTCTATTTAAAACAATTTGTTTTTTTATAAATATTAATTTTGTATTATTCGTACTCAAATTAAAAATAATTAATAAATAAATATAAATTGAATCTTTCATAATAGATTTTTTGTCATTAATAATCCTAATAATACTATTAAGAAATGTGAATTTATTTTTAGGTCATGAAAATAATTGACAAAGCTAAAAATTACTCAGTCTAATAAATGTTAATTTGTGGTAAAATGTTAAATCAAGAGGTAATGTATCCAAATATAAAAAATACCATCTATATATGGGTGCATGAGAAATTTATATAACTTACACTCTATTTTATTTTGTAATTATATACTTTTTATTAACATTAGTTTATTTAAACAGTGTTATTATATTCAGAAATTATTATTCAAAAAAAACCCACTTTCCCAACAATAAAATAACACTTTCACCACCCCACCTGTCCTTATACCTAATGCCTCGTATCTCCACAAATATCAGCCAAATCCACTTCCAAACCACTTTCCCACATACTATAGGTTCTAGTATCACAAAAATACTAATTTAATATTGCTAAATGAGTAATCTAATGGAGAATATCGAAAGATGGGGTAATTGTTTTAACAAGGTTTTTATGTTCATTCCTTCTTCCACCTCTTCATTTCTTTTATAATTGAACAAATATAACAGAAAATGTTTAATTTTTGAACTTTAAAATTTTTATGTTTATGTAATAAAAATTATAAACCTTCCTCTCATCCATTTTAAAATGAAAATATTTATTATGTTATGGTTTGATTACCATGTCCAGAAATGAAATATTTAATTTCTAATAACCACCATACATGTAATCTTCTAAATTTTTATTTAATTAATATTTATTATATTTACTAAATTATTAATATATTTGAATAATAAAAAACGAATTATGCTAATAATTTTGTTAAAAAATGGTTTCGTAAAATTTAGAATCTTAAATCGAGTTTTCTGAGAGTTTATTCATAATATAAATTTATATAAAAAACATCCAAGATGTATAAAATTGATTCTAATTTTATTATATGATACTAAAAAGTAAAAAATATATTTATTTATATGATGTTAATATTAATATTTATCACATTATTAATATAACACCACTTTATATGTTAAAAAGTGTTCCCAAAAACATGTTATTGTTTTCATATTGATGAATTATACCTGAAAAACTCATGTAGTGAACCTGGATGATGTTGTGTAATTATGGGAAATATTTTATAGTTATATTAAAATTATCGGTATTACGAAACAATTTTAAAGACCCCTTTAACCACAATGAACATACTGATAATTTTTTCAATGAATTGGTTATGAATCCCAAAGTTGCTGATGAGAGAAACAAATATACAATGGATAAATTAAAAATTAAAATAAATGGGATTAATAAGGAAGTATATTAGACGAATTTTTCTAATAAATTATTTAGGATACATTATTTGTTTATTCGTGTCGATAAGAGTCCTTTAGGGAAGTTTGGAGTAATGGTAAGGGTTTGTCATTTCAAATTTCTTCTTTGATACATTTTTCCTCTTATTCACATATTTCCATTTATATAGTGTATATTATTACTCTGATAAATATTATACCATAATTAAAAATTTATTAATGGTATTTAATGTTTTATTTCAAGTTACCTATATCAATATGTATTAATTTAATTGTTATAATATTTGTAATTTTTTTTTTCACTAAATTATAATTTCATTGAGTAATAAAAATTATCCCTTAACTAAACACTTTTGTGTTTCTTTTATTTGTTAATATTTAATATTTTATTGTATTTAAACTTAAAATATAGTCAAATTACAGATTTAAATTAAAATATTATCCATTAATGAATTAACCTCAATATAGATATATAAAATAATTATTAATAATTATTAAACATTCAAATTGTAATTTTACCACAAAGTCTATATTCATTTTCTTACTATGAAATCTAAATTTTTATAATAATTTTAATTTCTCATACTTATAATTATTTATTATGTAGAATAAATTTTTAAACAGTTTCTTTGATCTGGTGATTTAATTAAAATTTCTTAAAACCTATAAGGAATTTCTTTTCATTCTTATTTAATTTTATATTTCCTTCCAAATTTATATTAAAAAAATATAATATTTTACATTATTATGTACTTTTTTATAATGATGATTAATAAATTATCACCTTCAAATTCTTCAAAATTAATTTTTAAAGTTACTCATAACATGGATTTTATGGAAATAATATAAATTAATTTTGAAAAATATTTTTCATGACTTCAATTTAATTTTCCCCTCTATCTCTAAATTTTATTTACATTATATAAAATTTATATAATTCTATAAAATATTTTGTACAACTTCTTTTAGGATTAATTTTATGATTCAAATGATATACAATTTAGTCCATGATATTCTATACTATTTTTTGTTGATATTATACAATTTTTCATTCTAGGCTCTATCTTGATATGATATATTTTCTATTTTAGATTGAACATAAAAGTATAATTTATCATTATGTGTAATGTTTGGATTCATACAATCCCTTTAATGTATTGGTAAGGGTTGTTTATCTCATCAAATTGTTATATGGAATGATTTGTGATATTTGAATCAATATGAGGTATCAACAGTGATATCTTTTCCATTATGATATGGGATGAATGTTTGTTTGACTAGTACACTATGTTATGGGATGAATGTGTCAATTCCTAGTCTACTATGTTATGATCCGTGGGATTGTGAAATTTGATAAACTTTTTTATGATTTAAATGTTTCTAATTATGCAATATTTATATGTTATATGTCAATGTTATAATCCGTAGTCCATGATTACTATCTCATGTTCCTTGACCGTTACATAATTATTTAATTATTAAAATGAGTGGTTTTATGATATTTTACCATACATTATGGAAAAAAATTATTGTTCTATGTTCCTTTTAATATGTTATTTATCCCATTATATTGTTTTATCACATTATTATGACATAAAACTTTATGAATCATTGATAATTTCTCACTTATAGAGGTGTTTCTATCAGTTTTTTTTGATTTCCACATCTATAAGAAATAATATACAAAAAAAAGTATGGAAAAATTTTTTATATAGAGATGATTATAGTAGTATATGAAGTAATAATGTGAAATAATATATTTATAAAACTAGTAATCAAATACATAAATATGTGGGGTTATTGAATTATTTGATTATTTATGATATGTAATGTTCAAATTATGAAAATGATGTAAGATATATGCATCTTATTTTTGGGTCTTCATAGCTGGAATAAAATTGGGGATTAGTTATTATTGGGGATGAAGTAAAGATAAAAAAATAAAATAAACTAATATTGAATAAAAGTCATATAGGTTGAGCTTAAACTTTACTGGTCAGAAATGAATATTTCATATAGTAATACAATATATGATGGATTTTACAAATACATTCAAGTGTTAACTCAAATTTCTTTAGATAATATTATTTATTTCTCATTCTAAATAATTGTCATTTTATTAAATGCCTAGAATTATGAGTAAATGTAACAGCCTTAGTTTTCTTAATTTACACATTTATTAGGAATTTTTATGGTAAATAATACGTGGATGAAGTTTAGGAGTTTCTAGATAGTTTCATAGTGTTTTGGAAACATTTTATGTAGTTATTATTTTGATAATTATGAAGGGAAAGTATGAACCTTCTATAGGACACTATCCAATATGGTTTTGGGAGTCACTTGGTATGAACATAGTAAGTTCACAAGATGATTAAACAATGCAAATAACTATGTAATATTGTATTATTTTGACATTAGAATAACATTATTAGATAATGTTTTTCCAATCCATGTGAATAAACTATGAGTTTCCATAAGTGATTTCTAGTATCATTTCCAGGATCGATTCATGGTTTGTTAAACATTAATGACTAACAATTCAAAATGTATTAAATTTTTTTAAAATTGTACTTTAACTCAATTGTAAATCCTAAAACCATCATTTATCAGTAATTTTATCAAAATATCAATCTATGTTCCTCTATTAAGAGTATGTTCCAATTTCTATTGATCAAAAATATTTTTTTTGAATTAAGGTGTGTTAGATCACAAGAATAAATAGTAAGACATCAATATTTATTATTTTATATTATGAAACTCATATTATCTAACACAGAGTAATGTATATAATCCTTTATGGATAGATATATATCCAATTGAGTTTTTTATGATATATTTTTGGAATCTATAATATAAATAATTTTCAATTCCGGATCTAGAGGTTTTATGTGTTATTGTATATTTTCTATACTATTTTTATGTACTTCCTTCTATCAAACACTATAGTTTCTATAAAATAAATTCTTGATGTTCATATAAATCCCTCTATATTTTTAGGAAAATAGTTTTTGGTTTTCGTACCTAACCCTTTTTCTAAATAATTTATAGAATATTTTTTATTAAATTAATGATAAAATCTATTTTTCATTTGAAATTGTTTTTATTGATAATATTTCATGTGTAATTGGTGAGAAACCATGAATATTAAATATGGGGACTCTTTGTTTAATAATTTTTGTTAGAATCAAATTTGAACATGTTATATTCGATAAGATGATGACTTGGTTATGGAATGGGTCACCGTTCATGAGTATTGGGACAATCATTCAACAATAATGCATGAATTTATATGTGTAAAATATATATGGGTATACCATGTGAAATGATTAAATAAAAAAATTTATTTAGTTCAATTATTTTTTCTGAAGCTATTTTATTATAGTAAACTATTTTTATATTCTCATCAACCATTTATATTAATGTGAGATAAATTATGCTTGGTCGTTGGGCTTGTGTTGAGAAATCATTGAAGGCTAACTATTGAGTTTTATACTCACTAGATGTTTCAGAACATAGGTGTGTTTTCAGAGGTTGAATACTAAGATATAGTTAAAATGATATTTCCATACATTTAATGTGATGTATCATGATATAGTGGGCTTGGGACTTGTATTCATATCATAGAGCATGTTTGGTGTAATGCTTGGGTTGATATTGTTTGAGTTTAATTGAGTTATTTTTTTCCTTTTTTATGTCAGTATTGTATATTTTCATTCTATATTATACTTTTATATTAATTTATGGTATGAGTTTTAATGTATTAATTTATATTCATTATATGGTTTTTTTATTATTTAGTGTGTTTTTCCCAAAACTATGAAAAAAATACCCAAATGATCTAGTATACAATTGGAATTTTTTTCCAAACATTGGTGTCATAGTTACATAACATAATGATAAAAGCACATTAAACATTGCCTCAACCAATGGGTGGTTTGGGAATGTTACACTTATTGAGTAAGTAATATCTATGAAGGAAAATGTGGTGGTTTTTCAAATGTGAAACAAAATAGGATAAGATATGGAGTGAAAAAAAAAGTTTTTCCTAACATTGTATCTCAGGTTATTATTAAAAACATGAACATATATGAATTACCGAACAAAAAAAGCTATCAAAAAATAGATTTTCATTGTATTTAATGTGATAAATAACCTAGAGGAAAAAATATTCAACATCACATGTATCAATAATTTGGGAATAACCACCCATTGGAATATCTCAAATGGATAAGAAATTTTTTTATGTAAAAAAACGGAATTGATCGGAAAAATATTGAGCAAAAATAAAGAGTTTAGTTATAATTTGGGTGTTATTTATTCTTATTTCTAATGTACTACTTAATATTAAATTTTTTATTATCGGTAGTTTAAACAATATTGAATAAATACCCATTCTTTAGGAAAAAAGGATAATATGCATCAAAAACCTCGACGTCCTAGGGTAAAAGGATTTGACTATAAAAACAATTATGTTGATGTATACCAGGATAATGAAGTGCATAAATTCACACCTATTATCCACTTTATATTAGAGTATTACTTTTTCATCCACTTATTCATATTCTTTCATATCAAGTATGTTTTCTATGAATTTTTCTTCACCACTAAAAAATGGTATATTTAATTATCATTGAAACCCCATGATTATATAATGATTTCATGAATGTTATATAAATCTTTTTTCATGAAGGATTATTAGAATACAATTGAATTAAATTTAATTCTTCTACCACTCATGTAATTTTATATTATATTTGGCATGGATTCTATCACATTATATAGAGATCATATCAATTGTTGGGATAAGGAAACAACATTTCATCTCCCAAATCACCCAATTATCAAATATCAATAGAAGAATGATTATAATATCAATTTGGAAAACATATTCTTAGATACGATTCATAATTTCCAATAATGGGGTAAAATCATATAAAATAGTTTGTATAAAACTATACAATGAAATTCATTCCAAATGAGTCATTAGGTATGAAACATAAGATCATTTTTCTATTATTTTACTCAATTTCATTAAAACCATTTTTGTTATTGAAATTGGATGGGTAAAAAAACATGATAATAAAGATATTAATGTTATGTATCTTGAAATTAATATGTCTTATAACCTACAATAAATGAATATCTAAAAAAAATGGTTGAGGTAATGAAAATACTTATATATTCATATTATGTGTGAAATGATAAGTTTCATTATATCTAATGTATTGAGTTAAAAATTTCAGTATAAATTATATCATTATTTTTTATGTATCAATACATTATTTCTCTTAATGAAGAATAATTATAATTTTGAGGGTTTTATTTCATTAATAGGTTAAAATGTAACACCCCCAAGATTATAGTTTACATTCCTTTAAAAAATACTCTTTTGAATAGCTTAGATCACATCTAAAACAAAACTAAAATAAATCCTGATATATTTCATTATAATTAATTATGAATATTAACATATAATTAAATTACATCATGGAACATCATTTATCCATATAAATTAAAATATATTAATTAATTAAATTGACATGTTTAAAATATTTTGTCTAATTACATTATTATTGTTATTAGTATAATTATTAAAGATTGATTTAATGTGTTATAATATTAATTATATTATTAAAATTTTAATGATGAAAATATAAATAAACATGTAAATGAATATAAAATAATTTAGTGTTCAAAAGGGGTATTTTATAAAGAAAATTATTGATTGTGTTGTGAATTGTTTGGTTATATTTTGTTTAGCACATTTAAATAATTACTATAATAGAATTGTAATTATTTTTATAAAAATTTAAAATAAATTAAAATATAAATTTTTAAAAAGAATTTTTAGGAATCCTAATTTTTTATAAGTCAATTTTCTAAAAAAATAATTTCATTAAATTTTATATTTAAATATAATGTTAAAATAATATATTTTAGAATTTTAATATGATAAAAAAATTAATTTTTGGATAATTCATTTAATGATTATATTATGGTTAATTTTTTAATATTTTTATGAAAACAATCATTTTTTAATGAATAGTGAAAATTTAGTTTTCATATAAAGTGTTAATTTTATGACATCAATTTTATTTGAGAGTGAATTTAAAATTTATCAAGATATTTTCCCATAAAAAAGTGTATTTAAATATTATAATAACACATTTATGAATAATATTTTCAATCTAGATTTATATATTTTATATTTTGGAACTGAAGTATAATTTTATTCTAACAGAAAATAAGTTTTTTTTATAAATTTCCTTTTTTTAATCACTCACTTGATTTCATTAAATTTTCTCTCGTTTTATAACAAAATAACCCTACATTATTCAATCACAAACCAATAAATATAATTTTAATCAATAATAGTCATAATATTTTCCCAAAATAATAATAAATTTTTTTTATTCTTAAACCCAAATGGTTTCTAAATACTATTTGTATTTCCTTGTGTATGATCATATTAAAATTCAATTTATTATATTTTTAAAATAAAAAAATATAAAATATATTTCATATTTTGAATCAATATAAAAAATATTATTAATAATTTCAATAAATGTGTATGGTATAAAAATAAGTTACTGGGGTTATAATTAGACCCCACGATAAAAGTTAAAATTAGGAAAAATGTAACAAGAATAGATAAAGCCTAAAAAAATTAAAAAATATAAAATCTAAATGAGTTTATAAGGTGTTTATCAACATTAAACTATAATTCCCTATAGAATTATCAAATTTTTATCCACATAACTTGAATAAGAATATTTCTTTTATATTAATAAATTTATTTTTATAAAAACAGCACCCCTCCCTCTTTATAAAGCATCCCTTCCCAACCCCACTTCTACTCTAACTAAAATATTCTTGGATTGAAAATTATATATAAGAAATCATCCCCAAAATAGTTTACCTTATTCTATAGGGTCTTTTGTCATGATAATAGTAATCTAAGAAAACATATGGAGTGGTCTAATAGATGATTTACTAGGAAGTTGTAATTGAATTAATGAAGTTATTTCATGTTTATTGCTTCTCCAACATCTTCAAAATATATTATAGACATATTAACATAATTAACATATCTAATAATGATACTGAAATATTGTTATATTGATTAATTAACACTTATTTTCCTTCCACCTAGGCATTAGAAGATGATAATTTCTCTTTTTATATGGTGGAATTATTGCCTCCATGAATGAATTGTTTCATTTTTCATTGCCACCTTACAACGATGGTTCGAAAAGTGGATTAAATGTATAATTATGATATTTATGACATTATTAAGATCATATAAATGAAGATTCGTAATAATATTTATAATATTGATAATAAATTATCATTTTAAATTTTACTTCATAAATGATCTTATAGAGTAATCATTCATAATTTAAATCTTTTCAAAAAAATAGATATATAATTTATTTATAATAATATGATCATACATTAACACATACTTTTTTGAATATTATTATAAAAAGGTTATATTAATATTTTACTCTTTATTAATATACAACCTTTTTAATCTTAAAAAAATATTGGAACCATCATTTTATAGATTTCATCTTGAATAATAATTTCTAAAAAACAATGGTGTACTGAACCCGAAACATCATGAATCATTAGGAGAATTTTATTTCAGTTTAAGAAAAAATTATAAAATTTATGAACTATTTTATGAAATATTTTATAGTGTTTAATATACTGAATATGTTTTGAGGAAATTGACCAAACAACGCCAAGTGGACAAAGATAAAAAAATATATAAAATAAATGAATAAAAATTACAAAAAATGGGACCTAAAATTTTTAATATAAATATAACTTCTATGATGGAATTATTTAATAATCATAATTTGGTTATTCAATAGGAGAAATATTCATCATGTATGTTGGGAATAAATGTAAAGGATTCACTTTTGAAAGTTCTTTTATTATAAGATATTTCATATTATACACCTATTTCAATTTATATAATGTATATTATAACCATAGTAAATAATATATAGTCATTACCTCTTTAGTTATGTTATGAATTTTTTAATTTTCAGATTCTATTTTTAATATATATTTTTTTATTTTAATAATTGTCATATATTGTTTTTTAGAGACATTTTAATTTTTTTTAGTCAATAAATTATTCTTTAACAATAGAAATATAAGATTATTTCATTATTCCATTTTCATATTCAATAGGTTATTTTCTCATTATATATTGGAAATTTACATCATTTCATAAAAATATTCTATGTTTATGAGTTTAACTCTCAATAAAAAAACAATTTCATTAATAATAATTCACATACAATCTAACAGATCAATTCCTTCCATGTCCATATTCTTTAAACAGAAAATGATTTTTTTTCATATTATTAAAAAAAATATTAAACTTATTTTTTATTCCTCATACTTATTTGTATCTCTTTCATGAAATATATTTTTCAACTTTTTCTTTGATTTTAGTATTTCATTTATACTAATATAAAAATAAGAAGGAATTTTATTTCACTTTGAACCATTTTTTCATCCACTACAAATTTATTTTGAAAAATATTAAAAAATTTAAAATATATAATATTATGTATTCCTCTGATGCTATGTTTTATATATTATTCTTTTATATTTATTGAAAATTATTTTTGAATGTGAATATAAACTGTTACATTTATGGAAATTATATAAATTATTTCCTAAAATAATTTTTTCAAGAATTTAGTTTAATTATCCTCTATATCGAGACAATTTAGATATATTATTGGAAAATAAACTTTAACATTCTATAAAAGACTTTATTCTTCACTTTTGGGATTAAATTTTAGGTACCAACAAATCTACCATTGATTCCATATTGTGCAATACAATTTGAAAATGATGTGATAGTATTTTTTCATGGTCTTTCTTGATATGATGGTTGTTAGATTTTATGTGGTACATATATGTATGATTTTTCATTATATGATATGTTGTACGAAATTAATCCCTCATGTGTATTGGTTATGGCTTTATATAACATAATATAATTATTAGGAGTGAATCATGATATTTGTTCCACTATAGAGATTATTATGCGATATGTTGAATCAATAATGTATAATAATATAATTATATATCTTCTCTCAAAAGACACTAATCCTTATTTAGGATTATGTTATTATATTTGAGTTGTAATAATTAAATTTTGAAAATAATGTAAAATCTATGCCTGTTAAAATTGGTTGATCTTAGTTTTTATCAATGACATGTATAATTATATGGTTTAGTATATGATATTTCATCATAAAAAACCACTATTAAACCAAATATGTATTGGTTTAGCATAATAGATATCATTATAATGTGAAGGATTTTAGAATTATTAAAAAATAATATCGTCATTTTGAATTCATAACTATATTTACTATGATTTATTATGGTTTTATTATTTATTTCAAATCAAAACCCTTATTTATATTAAATTTATGGTAATATGAGGATTTAAGTTAACATTGGGTTTGAAGGATAAGGCAGTGGTATTCAAAACTACAAACCGAATGAGGGATGTGTCCAAGATAATGATATATATTAATGGATAACTAGATATATCGATTAATGATTAAATACTAGAACCTATCTGAAATTATAGACACACCAAATAACATAAAAATTTAGTTTCATAGATGTTTATGTTAGAGAGACCATGTAGGAAAGAATATCCAACTCAGTATGTTTCAATAATACTTAATTAATCACCAAGGGAAATTTTTACAAGGAACACAAATATTTTTTATTTGATGAAAAATAATGGTATAAATTAGTAATCATCTAATGAAAAATAAATATTTTAGTTAACATGATAGTGATAATTAAATTTATTATAATGGTAAAACTATAAATTAGTTATATAAAATTGTAGACATCTTACATTACAAAAATAAATTCTATAACTCAACAACTGATGTCAATAATATGCATCAATAACCTTGAAGTCCCAGGGAATAAGGTTGAACCTATACAATCACTACTATCAATGTAGACCATGACAATGAAGTGATTAAATGTTAACTTATTATATGCTCAATAAGTTTGAGTGTCTTATTTATTTTGGGTTCTTCTCAATCGTTCATATAATGAAATTAGTAAAATAATTTTGATTTACAACTTAAAAAATTATGTATTAAATTATCCAGGAAATGAACTCATTTTTTGATGATTACATCCATGGAATATATCTCTCCTACAACAAAAATTTGTTTTAAGATACTTCAATTATATTTAGTTCAGTATCCCTTCATAGAATTTATGTGATATTGGGTATGGATTGGCTCTCCCTAAATAAAGATCATATCAATTTCTTGGATAATGGAATCATATTTCATATCCCAAGTCATCCCATTATAAAATATCAATTCAATGATAATTATAATGTTTTTCTAAAATTAAATTACTTAATATGATTCTTGAAACCTAATATTTTGGGATACTCATCTTATATAGTTGTTGTGGAACTAAACAATGAAATAAATTCTACATTTACTCTTGGTTATTAAACCATGAGATATGTTTTCTGTGATTTAATTTAAAATTATCATAAAAAAATTTGTTTTATAATTTCATTGGATATATAATCATGAAAAACACTTATGACATGTATGCCTATAGAAACTCTCAATTCTTAAAACCAATAATGTAGAATATTTGGTATAATTTATTGAGATAATAAAATATCATTATATACATATTATAAGTGAAATATGAGTTTCATTGTATTAATATTTGTATTTTTATATCTTTTATGAAATTATATAATGAAATTCTTATAGACCCCTTATATAATTTCCTCAGTTTATTAAAACTAAATTTGTAAGGACTTAATTTCCTAATGTTTATTAGAATTACACAACCTAATATTTTAGTATATTCTTTCATCTAAAACATACAATATTCAATTTCTTGTATCACCTGCAACATTGATCTAAAATAAACAATAATTTATTTTATTAAAAATTAATATGAATATTTACACATTAATAGAATAAAGTGTGAACCATTAATAGGAAAATTACGAGAAGAGAAAAAACATGAATAAATGAAATGACATTAATTTTTTGAATTGTTTCACTATAAAAACATTTATATTAATTATAAAAATACAATAATAATTATTTTTCAAATTATTATTTAATGTGATATAATACGATTTATTTAATGAAAAATTAATGAAAAAAATTTAAATTATTAAAGGGGTGTTATTAAATCTATTTATTTTTAAAAAGGGATATTTTCCAAAGAAATGTATTTAATGTGATTTGTACTTTTATTTTAATTTTAGTTGAAAACATTTAAATTGGTATTATAACGAAATTATTTCATGTAAAATATTACATTAATATTTATTTATTTATAAATCTATATGTAATAATATTAATAACTCTTATTTTTAAAAAAGTAAATTATTTATTAAAAAAGTATTATATTTAAATCATTCTTTTATAAGGAAAATAAATAATTTTTTGAATTTGAATTTTATATTACAATATTAATTTTTGGATCAATTATTTAAAAGTTATATCAAGGTAATTTGTTAAGATTTTTCCAAAAAGGTAATTTTTTTATTGAATAATGAAAATATAGTTTAGAAAAAACCCATAAATTTGATGACATCACCATTTTATGGGGATGATGTAAATATTAATAAAAAAATTTCTCTAAAAAATGTACTTTCATATTAATATAATATATTTTGAAATAACTTTTTGATTTTATATATCGATGTTTTAGGGATTGGAAACTATGTTTTTGTTATTCTAATCAAAAAAATATTATTTGTATTTTACCATTAATTTAGTTCTTGTATGAAGCCATTCGATTTTGTATTGGATTAGAAACATGTTGCACTATTTTATATAATAAAAAAAAATGTAATTTTTAACCAATCAATATTATGCATCATCATTGTCCTAGATTTGATTAAATTCATTTTTTGGATTAAGGATACACATTTTTGAAAAAACTGATGTTGTGTAATGTTTAATCAAAATAAGATTATATTTTAACGTTATTTAATTGATTCAAAAAATATATTTAATATAATTGATCATCATAATAAACATTATTTAATAAGATAAATTTAGTTTTGAGTTCACAAAAATAATTTACAAATGAAAAAACTAATCACTATGATAAAGGATTAACTGAGGTAAAAATCTTATTTCAACAATTAATGTTTAAAAAAATATCAAAATCACACATTTAAATGGGTGGATGCGGTAATTTCAAACCTTAACGTATATTTTTCTTCGTAATTATCCTGTTCAGATTCACATTACTTGAATAAGGAAATCCTTTTTTTATATAGAAAGTAATATTTTCAAAATTGTCAACCCTCTATCCTATAAAAGAACCCATTAACCAACATGATTATCCATACACCTATAGACTCTCATAAAGACCAATATATACAAAAACCCTCCTAAACCCTCTTTCCCATTACCTATATATGTTTTTTATCATAAAAAGGACAATCTGGTAAGGCATAATGAGCAGTATAAATGTTGATATCTTAGGAATAAGTAATTATTTAAAGATTGTTCATTCGAGTTTATATATTTTTCTATCACAAAAAATTATTAATGTAATATTCATTGTCTTCATTCCACTCATATATTAAAAAATTAAAACATTACCCATGTTACGGTGTGATAAATGGGTCCATGAATGTCAATTTTCATTTTTCAAAACCACCAAATTTTTATTGTTTTATAAGTGTTATTTATAAATAAATATGATATTTTTAGCATTATTAATATTATATAATCATATAATAGGAATTCTATAAAAAATATTTACATTAATTTGTAATTATAAATTTAAGTGCCTAAAATGAGCATATAGATACATCTTTCCAAAAAATTAAATCAATTTTGAAAAATAAATAATTATTAATAGTATGATATAATATTAATAATTATTTTTTTTAAATGTAATATAAATATTTGTATCATTATAAATTGTTCACATTTTATATTATCAAAATTACTGAAACAATCACAATATAAATTTACTGTTACTAAATCCAACCAAAAACCCCTGTAGAGAAAGCATAAAATATAATTAATAGTTAGAAGACATATATTATATTATCTTTAAAATTATATGGATAATGATAATATTTTATAATTGATATTACCACAGATAATGTAATGAAATAGTTTTAGAGGAATTGACCAAACAACCCCATTTGGCCAATGAGATCACAAAATATTCAGTAAATGAAAGGAATATAATAAAAATATATGTTTAAAATCATGTATACATTAATTATTTTTTTAATTTTTAATTTAATAATTCTTATATGGTTTATTGGTTTTCAAGGTCCTTTGTGTTGGATAGGATTAATGGTATGGGTTTCTCATATCATATATTCTTCTATCAGATGTGTTTCATATTATGCAAAAATTCCCACTTATATGGTTTATATAATAATTATTTGAAATATTATATAACTATTAACTCTTTATTTATGTTATTTACCAATTAATTTCATGCTATCTCTTTCAATAGATTTTTATTCAAAATTTATAATTGTCATAAAGGGTATTTTTCAACTCAGTTTCCATTTCATTGGGATATAAACATTATTCCTCTACTATGATCATATAATATTATATAATTATACGATTTTGTTATTATATATTTTATTTTATATTACTATGAGATTTATTACATATTAATATAATAATTTTATCCTTTATTTAATTACACTCTCTATAAGAATTTGATTTTCTTTGGAATAATTATTATTATTTATAATGGATGTCTTTTCTATTTATCTATAATTTTTTTTACTAAAATTATTTTTTTATTTTAAAATTTAAATATGTATAATCTTATTAATTCCATATAATTAATTTTATCTAAATTTTCAATTTTTTTCCAATGTTATCTTTGATGTGGGGTTTTCTTTAAAACTACCAAACAACTAAAAAGGTTTTTAATTTCCTAATAATACACTTTTATCATCCATTAATAATTTATTTTCAAAAAATAGTTTTCTTTTCAATGATACATTATTAGAGATTCTTCAAAATTTATTTTTTATAAATTATTCCATTACCTTTTTTGAAAATCAATTTTGAAAGTGACATTGAACATTATATTTTAGGGTGATTAGAATAATTATTTCAAAAGTTCTTTTTTATAAAATCTCATTAATTTACCTCTCTACATGAAAATATATGTATTATCAAAAAAATAATGACTAATCTTCTGCAGATTTTATACTGTTTTTGAGGGACTTAGTTTTTTGTATCAATTGATATAACATTAATTTAAATTTAATTGATACTATATGGATACGATATGAGGCCAATTTTAATTCCATGGGTCCTTCATGATATAGTGAATGACTTATTTTTTGTGGAAAAAATCTCATTTCTATAATTGTGTGATGGTTGTAGTACTATGAAGCCCTATAATTTATTGTTTAAGGTTTTAAATATCATAAAACAAAAATGTTGTTCGAGTCATGATAATCGATCCACTATGGGTTTCAGGTAGTGATGTTATATCAACAATGTTATGGGATATAAGTTTTCAAAATTTATATACTTTGGTTATGGGACAAATGTCCATGATTCATCATTTACTATATTAATTATTTATATTGTATGGTTTTTCCACATTACTCTGTTATATGCCTATATTTTGATCTATGTATCATTATTTGTTTCTCTAACTCCTAGATATTACATCATGGTATATAATTTTTATTTGATGTTTTATGTCTTTCAATCATTATTTATACAAAAACCATTATGTAATATTAATCCCATGCTCATTTTGTCTCAAATGATTACGATCTATCCTTTTATGACTCCTTAAAAATTATTCCCTTACTATTATTTTGATATCATTCCTTTTGTTTTACAATTCCAAACTTATGTGTATGAAAATTTATTGATAAGATTGTGTTATATTTTTTATCAATAATTATTAATAATATATTTATCTAGCTGATCTCCAAAGACACTAATGATTTAGCCTATATGATTATGTGATTATTTCAGATATATAATATTTATTTTGTTAAAATTATGTAGTTTATATTAATGTTATATTTGGGTAATATCAATAAGCCTATATATCATTCATGGACACAAATAAATTAATTAAAACATATATATATAAAATAGTAATTATTATTATTTAATTAAGCCTAATAGGTCAAATAGGGGAAAATTAATCAATAGTTTCATACCCACAATAACTCTAGAGAAAAATGTGTATTATACTAAATAAAATATCTACCCTATGATATAAATAATGTTTAATTTTTATTCCAAAATTTCCAAACAATTAAATGCAAATTGCATGAAATCTATAGGATATTTCAACTAAAAATTTTAACTCAAAGAAAATACTTAGAAATGAAATGTTTCCTCAAATCCTTTGTCTCCTCTAACATTTTCAAACAAAATCAGAATCATTTTGGAAGGATTAAAATATAATTATGATGCCTTAATCATAACATCCATTTATGATGAGGTTCTACATAGAATCAAGCTTCTCTCCCCATATGGAAGTGGCTACTAACATGAAACGAGATTCTAATTCATATAATAGTGATACTATTAGCTCAAATCAAAGTTATAAAATAGTGAAAAAATAAAGAATAACGAACATCCACAATTAGTGCATTCTTTTATAAGTAATAAATAATACTATATCAAATTAAATATTTTCATAAAACTATAAATAAGTTGATCTCCCATTAGGAAAATCCAAAATAAAAAAATGACATAATAAGTTTAGCAGAAACACTGGCCTTATCGCTATTTCCAAACATCACTTCCCAATTATCTAAATAAGTATAAATAATACACATACCTATCTACTTCATGTATCATGATAAACCTACAATAAAACATTATATATGTACATGCATCAGGGTGCCAATGCAGAGTGAGAAATATATCTAATTATGTACTAACTAGGTTCCCAAAATATATACCATCAAATTTATATGAATGAATGAGGAGATAAATAATCTTTTCAAACACGTGTAATAGATTTCATGCCCTAATCATCAAACTATGTATCAATATTAATTAAAAACCCATATGATAAAAAGACAACCACCATACCAGATCATACCTAATTCCATGCCATGCTAGAGTTTCACCTCATCGTCTCATCCAAATCAAGAAAATATAACCATTGTCAAAACCATTATAATTTACATAAGGTTTGTAAAAATCCAAATCCATGACCCACTATTCGAATCAAAATAGAATGTTCATTATTTTATATGTTTACTCGACATCATGTCATTCATGTTAGGACCAATCGTTCAGGCCACACATTATCATGAGTTCCTTCCCAATCACTCACAGTCTTCCTCTTCAACGGTCCAAGCCTCCCAATGAAAGATCATCTACCATGACACAAGCCTCTCATGGAATGGTCTTCTTACATGACCCATTCCACATTAATAAAGATAAATGAATAAATAATCAAACCATTACATATAAAAAATACATAGTTAACATGACCATGTATCTCAAGGACAAGGCCTCATATGAAACTATTAGATTATCACTCAGTGAATATCCTGACAACATTCACATTAGGACTCAATATCACCCATGGAAGTATTAAAATCCATCTTACTAATGGTATGGACAATCAATAGGATCTACTCCCCCATTATCATCTAAAACCTTCACAATAACACACATGAAGCACCACAAAAATCCTATAAACCATTTCAATAACATAATAGTTATTTACTTGGTTTCTAGACACTCTGATATACCCCCCCCCACAAACATTCCCTATAATCCAATCACAACATATCAATCCTCATGACTTTCTCATCCTACCCTTCAAGTTAGTCATTAAGGTACACTAGACCCATATAGTCATTATTTGATGATATAATCTCACATAGGTCTCCAATCAATGATATCATAACCCATAGTCTCATCAGAACCCATATCACAAGGTCTTACCAAACATTGAAAAAGTAAACAATCACTCATGGTTAAACTACCTAGGAATATCATGTTCTATCAATTTCTAAAACCCGTGTTATCTTGATACCAAGTCCCAAAATTACATAGGATTGTCACTCATGTATTATCTTAGATCTCATAAAGGAGATATCATAGAAAATTCCACATAGGAAACCCCTCTCTGACATATCTCAACTCATCATAAAGGAATCATCCCCATCAGAATGCTTATCAATCCTCAACAACATTAAAGAGTTTGTCTCTCGGAATTGATGATTCATAAAACCATCCAGAATATCATCACATAGCATAATCCATTAAATCATGGATAAATAGACAAAGGAAATCCATCATAGGTTACCCAGCATCACCACTCATACCTAGGTTGGTTGGGTGGTATCAGAGTAGTTAACACACCCTATAATCCTTATTTAAATCCATGATCAAATCAAGGAGTATGTGATTTTTTTTATTACTGTAGTAGTTACTATAGTGGGTACTGCATCAATTACTGTAGTTATAGAACAATTCATTTGATTTGGGCTTATAGACCACTGATTGTGTATTTCAGTCCACAAGGCCTTCTATCAACCATAGTCTTTCTAGACACTAAGAATTTGGTTCATATCACGCCTTCATGCAGTAGAATTTTTGGCCACAAGGTATTTTGGACATTAAGTAGTTAGGTCATACCACACTAAAAAAAACTCCAGAAGGATAATAATAGAAATTATTATCCTCCCAACTACAAATATCAAGATAAAAATAATGATAATGTTTCGCAACTGTCATTAGTACTAGTAACCATGCTGCTCTAGATGGGGAAATTCTTTTCAATCATCCATACAAGGAGGGGAGCTAGGATCCATCAATAATGCAGATTTTTGGGGAGGTTATGTTATAGTGTATTCATGTATTTTGTATATAACGTATTGGCCCAAAACTTATATCTCTGGTCTTATTATTCATGTAAGGGGTCCCTCTCAACCATTCTAAAAAGGGGATTATCAAAAAAAATATAAAAAATTGAATGAATGTGGTACATTTTGACTACCACTACTCATAACCTGAGACCTACCCAAAGCCTAAAGTTAACTAAACCTATATAGATACCCCATTATGACACATTCTTCAAGAATTCCAAGACATTAGATGTATAGAAAAGATCTAAATCGAGTAATAGGAAGAACCACTATATCCTATTACATTTTCCCAAGGCATTCATTGTTTATGTATCATTGTCGGAACCCCTTAAATAAAAATGATTTTGGAAATTGGTAATAATATGTATATGGATATTTATTAAAGGGACCGCCTACCTCTTCCAAGGAATTACTAACAAGGCCTAGCACTATTCTCTATTGTCCAATCCCATCCCTTCCCGCATTCATTATTTTATTGACACGTAATATCCTTCATATAGTTATTGAAAATATAAATTAATTAATTAACTATTTAATTACATTAATAAAAGATATAATAACAAAAATACATACCATGTTCCATAATAACACCAACACATCACTCAAACATAGCTAAAGGTCATTGGAACATCACAATCACCATCCTCGAAAAAATCCAAACAAAAGACAATCAATCAAATTGTAAATTAATTTTATTTGTGGGATATATCAAAATATGTTCATCATTTCATGATATAACCAACTTTTATTGGATTCCCACATCAATGAATGAAATTAATAGATGAGGCCAACTAACTCCTACCCGAGTGCCAACATAAAACATCAATTGTCACCTTTTCATGCTAACCAATATTGGCATCTTCAGTTACCAATGGTTCACTCCCAAGGATGTGACAATCCATATACTGCTCCATGATCATTTATTTCAATGATTTATATGGAAATAATGTGTGTCATCATGCCAACACACTACTTTTTCCCACATTTTCCATCTTTCCAATGGCGGGTGACATCCATCGCTACTTCAAAAATGTTTTTTCCATGATCAAAACAGGATGACGGGATGTCTGTTTCCTCTTCCATGGATTCCTCATCACAACTCATTTCCTTTTTTGGGTATCTGTTATATATATGAGTATTAATTCGTGAATCGAGTTTTGGTTCAATATAATAGTGGATGGATATTAATTACATTTCTTCCCTTAAGACATTCCAAGGTCTCCTTACAGGGTAGTAACCTTCGATCATAATAGAAGGGAACATCTGGCCTATTATGGAATTTCTAGATTCTAGAGCGTTGGAAACATGTATTCTTCCTCATAGTATGGATTCTCAATGGTGTACACACATGAGTAATCTAACATTGATCGTGGTGTATCATATGTTGAAGACTTGTGTCCAACATTTTCCTCATCTTCCCATGTTGAACATGGGGAATGCCGCAAATTTAATGTCTGGTGGAGATTAATTAGACTGATCATAATAGTGATAAATGTAGACCAAATGGGTACATCCCTAGGAGGGAGCACCTGGAAGGTTTACCATATGGATGGATTCAAATTCCCAATGAGGACAGAACCTCGTTGGTGTGTCCCAAAGAGGGATGATGTCTCACCCTAGAGGCTGATCTGGACACCAATGAGGGCGGATCAAAAGAATTGGGACCTATGGAAGAGGAAACCATGGTTTATCATTTGATTTGATTGGACCTCATGTATGGTTTCTATGTATCCCCGTGGTTGAGTATCAAAACCCACATAATTTTAATGGATGATTGGGGGATTATCCATTGAGACATACTGGCTTCTTCTAGGAGAAAAAATTAGATGGACTAAATTGTATTACACAATGAGATGGAACATGGGGATGACATTACCCCCCCATGATATGGGTGGGGTGATGGAGAAGATGGTTGTGGCTTATTCATGGGAATCTATCCATATGACTGACGTGATCCCAAATGGGTTGAAGTTGTCGGGTTTTGAATTAGGATGGATTATGGATGATTGAAGGAAGTTGATGAGATTAATGGGGTGAAACCAATGAGAAGATGATAGTGTTGGTCTTTTACATCAAGGGGGTTCCAATGTAACATTCTTGGGGGGCATTGTTAAATTTCAATGTAGTCCTAGAGTGTGGTGATGGGTCACATGGGGAGGAAGCTCATGAGGACCGAATCATGGGTGTGACCATAAGGAAAAGGAAACATGTGTTGATACATGATATTCCAAAAACATATGGGATCATGGGAGGGAACTGGATGAGATATTAATGATGGGATTGATCCTCGAAAATTATTCATAGATATCCCCATGGAACGTAATTAAATTAGACTTAGTTAAGAATGGGGCATCGAAACTGGGTGTACATGAAGGACACCCATCCAGAGACATGCTGGTGATTATGTCTTATTATATTCCAATAACAAGAGGGAATCTTTAGGTTGGAGGATAATGGATTGAGATCATGGATTATTTATGGTTAGGAACCTACGTGGATTAGAACACCTCATGGGGGCGGATCCATAAGATGTGTCTCAGAGAGGGAAGATATCACATAATGAGGGTACATCCGTTGTAGGGAGTGACAATGTTTTCTATTGATTGGTTTGAACCCGATGTAGGTGTCCTATGTACCCTATACTGTGGATAGGGAAAAAATCTCATTAAGTTCAAGATGAAATAAATTTTAACTTCATGCATGATGAGTAGAGAAAACTGTTGTAGAATGGTTAGAATATATGGATGAGTGAATTCAATGATAGGGATGCATCCTATGTACCCTACGTATAGGAAAGGGATCCAAATACAAATAGTTCATTAAATAGGAGTGTGAAGAATTTTATAGGTTAACAGCCTAAGGATTGGAGGTAGATAAGTGCTAAGATCTCACTTGGATGTGGCAGCCTGAGGACTCTCAAAGTGAACAATGAAAGATGGAAGAAAGATCAACATACCATATGGTTGTGGATCTGGGGGGATGTGTCCCATAAAGAGAAGATGTCACATCATGAGGGTGGATCCATAGGAGGGAGCACTAGATTTTATTAGTGATTGGGTCAAAAAATCCTATGAGACAAACCCAAGTATTGTGTCCCATAAAGGTAATATGTTACAATATAAAGGAAGATCTAAACAAAAAATGATGTGGATCCGAGATGGTTCACCCTTATGAGGGGGGACCCAATGTTAGCCATTGGTCAGGATTGAACTTCAAGAAGGCGTCCTATGTACCCAATGTATAATACGTGGTTCATATCCTATATAGTTTGGAATGAACTAGGTAGTAAACAAAGGAAGGTCCCAAGTGAATCTATGGGGAATCATAGTTGATGTTTCTTATGCATGGAAGCTATTATGGTTCTGTTATGGAGTGACATTATTGAATGGGGATTATGCGTGGAAGCTATCCAGATGCCACTAAAGAGAAGAAATAGTGAATTGGGCATATGTGTGGATGTTTCCCTGTTTCCTCTGAGGAATGGAAATTTCCAATGGGGAATACATATGGATGTTCTCCATGTGTAGCTATGGAGAGACACTAGTGAATGGGGATAACCTATGGAAGTATTCTGGGTGCCGCTAAGGAGAAGAACTAGTTAATGGGTCTTATGCATAGAAGAATCCCAACGTCTGCTAAGGAGAGGAAATAGTGAATGTGTAATATCCCTGGATGATGTGGAGGTGATGTTATGGGGAAGAAATGGTGAATGGGTATTATGCTTGGAAGCTGCCCAGGTTCCCTTATGGAGATGTAGTAGTGAATGGTGTTTACAAAAGGAGGATATCTTGGTGCAAATTAGGATTGGTATTAGTGAATGGGGATTATGTGTAGAAGCATCCATTGTCCCTCTATGGAGTAGAAATGGTGAATGTGGCATATACAAGGAAGCTTCTCAGGTGAATCTAAGGATCAACAATGGAGAATGGGTTTTACTCATGGAAGCATACTAGGTGTTTCTATGGAGAGGAAATGGTGAATAAAGCATACGTGTAGATGTAGAAGAGACACCACTATGGAGAAAATATAGTTAAGGGGGATTATCCAATGAATCATCCTAGGTGTCATGAAGGAGCATCAATAGTGAATGGGGATTAAGCATGGATGTATCCCTTGATGTCTTCCTCATTTATGGTCAGGAGGTAATACCATGTGCATTCAATGGGTAAATATTCGGTTTTAAATCATGTGAATGGACGAGGTGTTCAATGATTATATCATGACCATCCCATTATTCTTTCCTTATGTTGTGCCATAAGGGAGTCTCGACATGATAATTGTTAAAGGGAATATGGTTTGAGGATTACACATTAATAGGAGGAAAATGGAAGTGGTTTTCTACTTCTTTCATAAATAGGAATCTTATGATTGATCCATAGGGAATCCTATTCCTAAATGATATTGTATGATATAGATTAAGGTCAAGTAGTGAGGAACATTGGATTAATTTGATTACCTCTTAAGGAACCACTCATTTGGAAAAAGAAGCATCAAATTTTTGATATATAGGGTATGTTATAGTTTATAGTCATTTAGTGAAGAGGATTGGGAATAATGATCATAGAAATGGTGTGTGATGGGGCGTACACAAGAGCAGACCTTTCTAGTTCAACTCAACATCGGAGGTTGGAGATGAGGTTCAGAGGAGTTAAAGGAGGAATTGGTCAAATCAATGTATTCATGGGATTATATATGAGGATCTCAACTCAAAACATGAGTATCTTTCTAAGAAAAATTTATCGACTCATGGTATTTCATGGGGTGTAGAGGAGTATCTCGAATCATGGTATTCCACTTGGGGAAGGTGGATGTGTAAAAGTGTTCAAGGTAAAATATTAGTGTCCATGACTAAAAAATTACAAGAGAGACTCCCCATTTTTAATGAGAGTCTGTGATGGTAGTGAAGTGATCAGCCCTACATTGATCCAGAGTGGGGGTGCAGGGGAATATCCAATGTGACATAGACCAGTCGGAACAAAGGTTGTAACATCATGAAGGATAATGATTCATAAAGGATGTTTTGAAAATTAATGGTCTCGTAAAGGATTTGGCTTTATAAACTTAAGGACCTCATAGAGAAAGGGTCTCCATAGAGCTCAGGGTCTCATGAAGGATGACATGATTCACAGGATGAGTGATTCATGAAGGATGAATGCTTCACGATGCTTCAAGTGCCTCAGAGGGCCTCATACATTACGAAGGGTTTTGGCATTCATGAAAAGAATAAACACTTGTGGTGGAGTCTCTAAAAACATATGAAGGGTGGTTTTATAGATCCTTGGGCTCTACAGAATTGGGTTTCATGGATGTCATCAACACTACGAATTGAGAGCTTGAGGGTGGAACCAGATGGCATATCTCCATAAATAAATTCATGATGGGGTATTTATAAGAAAATGGGGTCTCACAATGATATGATTTTGTGCCAAAAATTAAAATTAAAATCATGATACGAGGTATATTCGTTGCACTCAAGGAGGCTTCTTTCAGAAAATTGTGGTGGTTGAACAACTCGTTAGACTCAGAGAGGCTTCCATCTCAGCTTCGTTATCATAGAGGGAGCTCTGTGAATGGTATTCTCGGACTAGTTTTTCATCCTAACATCGAACTTCTATTACTCATAATCCATAACTTTTTTTTGGGATCCAAGACTTGCCAAATTAGTTCTTGCAAAACATGCTACGCTATTAGAAAAAATATGGATTCATTAAATTCTTCTTGTGGACATGTTTTTAGATTCTGGAAAAAACTAAACACAATGGGTACCATTAGCACACATCCTTGAAAATACATGTGTCATGGAACAAACCCTCAATACATCACAATCACACTTGTATAACTAGTGAACTATCAATAGAACACAACTCAAGTACTACTACAACTATATAATTCCTAAAATAGTAGATCATGACCAATTAACCAATATAAATCTATGTTAGGAAATATTCATACCCAACTAGAACCACTCACTACACAAGAATACATTTCATTGAAATGAAACACCATCACTCACCCTCCTCTATAAAATGAAGAGTGGTCACTTTATTTCTATCTCATAGGTCCTCAAATTTGTATTTACTTAGTCTTACATGAAAAAATTGGGTTGATATCACAAAAACGTGTTCAAACAACCTAGGTCATTCTCCCATGAGTCTCTTCTCATTTAAACAAGGCTTACACAACTAACCCTCAAACCCTTATCCTCAGACATGTGAGGCTCAAATAATATCTCATGTAATATCACACTTGATAATGGTAAGAACCTGGTCATCTATGACCCTAGAAATATTCCAAACACACAAGCATCTACCAACAATCAATAATCATAGATTCATCCATTTAAGATCAATTGTAACCATCAAAGTCAATACTCGACCAATACTGTGGGAAAGGAATCTAATCGATTATTCCCACTCAAAATCAATCCCTGATATGAATTGAATCACTTTTAATCAACACCACAATCGAAAAAATAACATGCATTCCCTTCACGAATCCATAATTTGGGTATCTTCACAACAACCCTATTTAGTTAAGTAGAATTCCACCTTGAATCTCTTTGGTGAACCACCATATTAATTGTTCTTGACACATGATGTAGCCTAAAATTTATCCCCAAGGAAATACATAAACAACCTTGTATCAATCCTTAGGGTCCACATTCTTACATCGAACCATTTAGGGTTCCATCATTGATGCATTTTATTCCTCCACCATCCCACCAAACGTCCCTTTATATAATCCGATGAAGGGATTGTATTTCCATCATAAGAGAACTTCATGGACAAGGATCCACATGATCTCTCATTGAGGAAAATATTTTTTTTATATGAGTAAAATTCCAATAATATGTTAAATGGGAGAACACAATATAATTTTCCTTTTAGGATCTAAACAATTGTTCCCCCATTGAAAAATCAAATCACCTAGAAGAAAGAACATTTAATGTGTGTCCTATGTGAAAAATAATGCTCATAAATATATGACATATTATAATAGTCCATGAACCAAAACAATAAAATAATAACACCACCAATCATACTATATTTAATAATCATCTCAACCAGAAAAATGTAAATCATTACTAGAAATCTGATTGCCCAAAAAAACCATGACATTCCGCTTGATATGTGATCATAAATAACTAATTATAGATGAATCAAATGATCAAAAAAATTAATAAACCACCTATCTAAAATCTCCCACATTCATAAATCAATTCAAAATCATTGATATCAGTTCATGAATCCTCAAATTAGAACCTCTATCTGAGCCAAGGATCTGTGTTGTCTAATGTTCGTCTCCCCATACACCAAAGGCTACTGAGTACCAGAGAGAGAATAATTCGTACAGTGGAAGTCTAAACATGTAAATCAGATTCATAAAACATTGGAAAATAATAAATCATGTAATTCCTCAACAAATCAATAAACATTAATTTTATAAATAATGAAACAATATCATATAATCATACATACCCTTATCAACCACTACGCCAATCCAAAATAAATAAAAAACCAAAAATACATTACACACATACTAGTACTAAAACCATCCAAAATCATCACAAATACTATCTCAAAATATTCATCAACCTTACATATCCCAATTCACTAAATATCTTCTACATTACCAAGAAGATACATATGTTATGCATGTTCAGTGAGGTTCTTGTAAAGTGTGTTTGAAATACAAATTAGTAGGGTCTTACCAAGTTTCGATAATATATTCCTTAATATAAATTTATTCATTAGGGAAACAAGTAAAAATTTCATAGAATCATGTTGGACTTTGTGTGCCAACCAGGTTTTCATGACTCCATGTTCTATCATGTTCCTATGTGCTTACCATGCCATCATGGTACATGATCGTACCTACATTGGTATCATGTTGAAAATCCAATTTTTTATCAGATATATATCTTGAAATATTACACAATATCTATCTCATTCCCAATGTCTTATGGTCCAAAGTCATCCAAATCCATGTGCAATTTCCTAATCAATTTGGTCATGTCCATGCATCCACATATCAATCAACTTCCCTAAAACTGAATGCACTATCAATTGGTCATTACTCACCTCATCACATGATCGAGACCTCTATTTCAAGTTGATCCCTTGTTGGGTCCCAATAATCTTAGTTAATGGTCCAATACCATGACCTATGTATTTCTAGTTAGGGTCCCCTAAAAATTCATCAAACCACAACTTATCACCATAGAGATGGTTGGCCTAGCATTCTGAGTCGATGAAAATGATCCTTCTACAACCAATACCTTATCAAAATATATATGGAACAAATTATCAAAATCATTTAATTTATATCACTCATTTAAATACTCCCATCCATATCACTCATCGAAATCCTAGGCCATGGGATCCTCTCCCCCTCTATTATATGTGATTTATCACAATCACACATGAAATAAAACACATGTCCCATAGCCCATCACACAGAGTCACCATCTAATTGCATGGGAAATAATCACATGAATATATACCCTCATATCAATCATTACATAATCCATATAAACCATATTTCAATCATCAAATCATTCCCATCCCTCCCATGAAGGCATGCACTAAAGAAATCTAGACCCAGATTGGTATTTATTTTCTAATATTGTCTCATGTCCATCACCCATCAGCGATATCAAAACCTATAGGATCATCTTATATAATAAATAAATCTTGGAAAAAACCTCACCAATATCTGATGTCACTCTTATTCCATCATCAGAGGGATTATCCAAATTTATCATGCTCTATGCCCCATAGAATCTTGATTCCGTGTCCTGAATGATTCACTTTACTCACACTTATGACTCGTCTCATATATTCTATTGGAGATCCCTCACCCCTTCACATATAAGAAAATTAATTCTAACACAAATCATATACTTTGTAATGAATCATCCCACTTTCAAATACTCACTAAGCCTCAAAATCCTCTAGAGGTTATGTATCACAATTTATTTGAATTACAACTATCTCACCTATGGCCACTGGGACTAAGACTCTTTCATGTACATAATTAGCCCTAGGGAACCCGTAAAAGGCTACAAGGATCATTGATCATACCCTAATACCTACCCAAGGCCTTACATAAACTCCACCAAAAAATAATTATTATAAAATATATGTTTTTAGGAAAAAAAATTTTATAATAATCACTTAACTCATACATAGGATTCCCAAAGCCATATTATCTCTAATTCCCAAGGAATTAATGATCCATGCCTCTCTACACAATCCCATGAAACATGAATGCAACATGGAATCATGCATAACAAGGATTTGTATTTGTATTTGAGGGAACACATACCTCCTTGAAGGATTTACCACCCAAACAAAGCTTTGCTCCCCCTCAACCAAGATGATACACACCTAATAAATGTTCATACTAGCACTGCTGCTCCTACCTCCCATTGTAAAAAATAAATAATTAATTATAAAATTTAATATTTAAGTATTTAATTAAATTCCATATATAAAAAATCTTCTAAATACTCTTTAATCATTGTATTCATGCGAAAATGTTAACTAACCAGTATATAGGGTCTAAGGAACATCCTCTTATGTAGTGAATCATTTATTACATGTTTTGAACCCTTAATAGAATTAGACCTTTTTATCTAATGCGGGGACCCATTTGAAAATTTTGACACTTATTGGTGTTCTGGGTGTTTGGATTGACATGTTTGGTTTTTATATATACTGAGTCCAGGTTACATATTCAAATTTTAAGATGAGAGTTGGATAAGGGTCAGATGGTCGAGCTACTGAAATTTTGTAGAAGTAGTAATTTCACACTTTAGAGAAGTAATTAAAATAATGAAATATGAATAAATTGGTATAGAACCATAATGTAGGTTGTTTCCACTATGAATGGTGAATTCATTCCATGAAAATGATACTAAAACACATGGTCAGGGTCCATCAAGTATATTTTATACTATTAAATAAGGATTCTAATCATGGAAGAGTCTGTCTATGCTTCTAAGCCATCTACCTAAAATGATTCATGGTATCAACAAAGGGATGGTGTCATGAATAGTGTGTTGGTTGGTTTTTTTGGATGGGATACATTCATCATTTTTTCAGTAGGGTGTCTCAAAATTTAAGTGAGATCGAGTGATAAAAATGGCCATTTTTTTATTCATACCCTCTTAATGTTATCATTTTATTCTCTATGAGAGCGGACAGTTTTTTTATGTTCCAATGGTGATTCCAAGTAGGATCTTATTTTATTCATCTATTCTTGGTATCTTGATACTATCCATTAAATTCAGCTTGTTTTTTGGCTCTTATTCAATGTCATTTCCACCAAATCAGGGTTAAATTTACTGAGGATGATGGGTCTTTAATGTATGATGGTTGGATGTGGAACTGTGAGAATGTTTTCATGAAATTACTCTTTCTTCAATTGAAGGTATTTCACTAGGTGAATTTATTTAGGTTTTATTAATTATTTTGACGAATTTAGTGTTTGATTAGACATGGTGGTATAGTTGTTATTTTTGTTATAGTATAGGGTAGGTGATACAAAAACTCTATAATGATTGGTAAAGGATTTTCTGTGATGGAGGTACTCAGTGAGTATTTAATAGATATATGAATTTTTATATTACCTAAATAATTGATTAAAAACTGTTATATTTTATAATTTATGTTTTATGAAATGATGTAGGAGCTTAAGATATAGTGTTACATTTTAGGAGGTATGGACAAGCCTGGCCAATGGCAGGTGGAGATGTGCATGGGTGGTATCTCATTGATGGAGGTTGGACAACACATTAATAAAAAACACTAATCTTGTTAAGTATTATTTCATTTTTCATGAATATTTCATTATATTGGTATAGATGTAGGGACTATTGATCTTTTTCTATAATAGATAATATGGTTTTGGGCCTTATATTATAGGGATATGTGATTATTAAAATATATGGGGTTTGGTATAATATGGGAAAAATGTTTCCAAGGGGAGAGGAAATTAGTTGAGTTTACAAGAGGACATAGTTTATTCATAGGGTATGAGTTATGATGTGGGATGCCTAATAAGAATCTATAAGGATAACTAGGTAGATACTAGAGGCTTAGTCTTACTGATAATAGATGCGGTAGTAGTATGTCTCATCCTTGGGGAGTGGCATCCTCAGGATGGTGTTTGAGGCTTGTTCAGTATTGTGAGGGGGGTTAATCCATTAGTGTGAGAGTGGACATGTTGGAGAGGTGATATCTCTATGTGATGGGATAAGGGATCTTTATTTAGATATGTGAGATTGTAACCATGCATGGGTTTTGGGAATAATTCAAGATCTAGAATCAAGATTTTAAGTGGCCTAGAGTTTGATAGCATGGGAAGGTTATGGGTAGCCATACCAATAGTGATATATAACCTCACAAACGTTTCATTGTAAATTATAATTATGGTTGAGATGAGACTATGGTCTGTGATGTCACTAATGGGAGACAAATCAAATAATGGATCAATAAAGAGATATCGACATGGTTCTCGAGGACCCTCTTTCATTCCCCAAAGGGTGGGATGATAATTCCCTGAGGACCAGATTGTGGTGCAATGAAACTATAGATTGTTTGAGTCAAATGGTTAGATATATGTTACTAGAGATAGAGTGAAGTGATGTTGTGCATATTTGATAGGTTATGGGACCTATATATCATTTCATTTTTATACTTATTATAGGAAAAATATATTTTTGGGTGAGTGGACTAAGGAATTTTCTATAAATGAGTGAGATGGATGAAAAAATTTCCATGAGTGAAATATATTACTAGAGTGAATAAATTCAACATATGCATTATTTTTTAATTAATTTATTAATGAAGGGAACACTTCCATGAGTGATAATTATCAGTTTATAACTTCTTCAGTGAGAATATGTGGGATATCAAATTTTCATGGGACAATTCCTAGAGTGGATTGTCTAATGTAAATGACCTTTCTTGGAGGGTCTTAGGTCACATTGGAGGACCATTACCTTATCGTTTTGGGTCATAGTAGGAGTACTCCATGAGTGAGAGGGATGGTTAATGTGATTATGTGAGACATCATTGACGTACACTTACTTGAGTGATGAGGGAGTGGGTCAGGTTGCAGATGCTTGATTCTACAATATTTTGTGAGGTAGTGGGACTCGGTCTAAGAAAATTTTCCACCCTATTTCATTTGATGTAGGCTTGAAATCAATTCCAAGGAATGATATTGATGATATGACAAGGTAGAAGTTTTACAAAGGACCCATGTATGATTAAAAAGGTGATGTGGTGGAAAGTAATTCACATGGAGTCTTGATTCATAGGCAGACATGGTGTCCTGGTAATAACATGATGTTCAACATGCTTGTGTGAAATGCTTATTTATTTCATCATTCATAATAATATATGACCGAATATTACTAAAGACACATGGTCGGAATCATCTATGATATATTTCTATCACACATCCATGTCATCCTAGTGCACAAGCATACCTTATTTTTTGTTTATGGTTGACCACTAGACGTCTAGTGGACCAGGCTATAGAATCTCAGTGGGTATTTGGATATAGCTTGTGTGAGTACATATAATATATGTTGATCATGTATTTGTGACTCTTTCATGTTTGCTTTATTTTGTATTTGCGATAATCCCAATGGGTGATAGAAGTATTTGTTCTCATCAATCATCATGAAACTTTTTAAAACACATATGTTCATTAATTTTTCAAAGTTATAATTTTGATTGTGCATGTTTTTTATATTATAATTGTCATATGGATCTAATTTGATGGAATATCCTCTTCATTTTATGTATTTTTACATATCCACTACTCATTAGCTTCTATCACATGAAGATGTATTCTTAATGTCACATAGCACCTTAGCCCATTAGTGGTTCCATGTTATGGTTTTATAATAATCCAGCTGAATTTTATTCCAATCTTTATTTTAGAGTACATGAAATAAGTAGGACAAATAAAAATTGAATAATTTATGAATATAAATATTACTATCATTCAAAAATTAAAGGATAATCAAATAAAATCCATTCTATTTATGGGTAGAAGTGGATGGAATAAAGGGGGATGGTGAGGTCCGTCTCCCCAATGGGAAAATTGGGTAGATGTGGATCCATTAAGATAGGTGGACTAATAAAAACCTAAAATATATATTCTAACCCTCTTAAAAATAATTATAATTTTTCCTTTTATGTATCTGGAGGGACTCTACAAACCACCTAATCACTTTTGCAATGCAGGAAAACCATTTTCTTTCCTGCGGAGTACCTGGTGTCACCCTATTTGGTATTCAATAGAACTGATAGCTAACCCTCAATCATCTCATTGATATAAAAAAGAAAAAACAAATTATCATTAATTTAATGAAATATTTCAACCTCCAAATGTTCTTTTTAATCATTAATCATATTTGAAGATATTCCCTTTCATGATATTATCTAATAGTTTTAAATTTATACTGACTTTAGTTCCATATGAATTCATCATTTCATTAATCCTATCAACACCCTATGGTACATAATAATAGAAACATACCACATTTCCATACTATATCCTTAATAAATTATTTTACCAAGGAAAATATGGGCCAAAATGTTTAGTTTTTTTTCATTCATGGTCTCCTAGTGGGTTTTGTTGTGTTGGTACCTCACATTAACCAGAACATTTTTCGATATCCATATCCCTATACCTTTGGTCTATCATATGAATTAGAAATTTATCAAAAATATTGTTGTATCTATCAAATTCATTATACTCAATCCCCTAAAAATACAACAAGAAATATCATGTTGTACCAATTACTCAATAAACCCTAATCTGTCATACACTTTAACATTGATTACATTCACTAACTCCATGGAAATTTCCCTATCTTGAAGAAATTTGAAAATTATCTAATTATTGATATAATAAATATTATGTTGGAATCAATAGTATATTCTAATCAACTACATGTCCACGATGAAATCTAAGGATTTCATCAGTTATCTATGACCACGTTTGTTTTCTGTCCCTTGAGATTTTCTCTATACCATGAAGTGTCACTTCATCAAACCTATAATTTTACTCACTTATGATTTCATAAAATAAAAATTCAAGATCATAATATCAAAACATTATGTAACATTCACACATTATTTATTACCAAATATTAAAACCCTGTCAGATCATCCCCAATCTGTACCTATATCTATGAACATTCTAATAAATAATGACAGAAAGGTTTCTTGAATTATATTAGTATTAGGAAATTACATCCACACATAGATGGGAAATTTCATTCACATTAATCCTAATTAACATTATTCACATAATATAAAGGTCTCATTATCAAATAATATGGTGTATGATTCCAACTATTTGTTTTACCATATTCTTATTATACTTGAACTAATATATCTAGTGTCCATCATTACATTGAATTAATCACTCATAGTCCAGGATCAATATATCATAATAAATATATCCCCCGAACCATTATCTAGTTCTATGACAACATAGATATATATTCAACTATTTTCTAGTTCTATTAATTTTCAACTTCCACATCACCTAAAACATAAAAAAAAATTCATAAGATTAAAAAACTCTCTCACTAATATAATAATTTTTCCATTCTAATTAACAATATAATCTAACCATTATACTATAGATTTCAATATATCACTGTTATTCAACTCATCAATGTATATATGAACTCAATGTTATAAAAAATGACTCTAATTAACATAGATCATGTGTATTCTAGTAAAAAAAATTATCAACATGGGGCACATTTCATTCATCAAGATGTTGTATCACACTCCCTAAAACTAACAATATTATCATAAAAAAAATTTTATGACCCCTCATATATTTAATAATTACTTTATAAAGACACAATATCATAGATCATTCAAATTATAATCCACCAGTTCTCATTGTCTAATTATTATTAGTCCATTACCTATGTAGACCAAATCTCACCAACACACAACATAAAATAGAAGGAATAAATATCATATCCATTATAAATTCATAAATTAGTGATTCATACATTTTTCCATAATCATACCAAACCATATCCTTACCCAAGAATGATCAATCATCAAGTATAACTTGAATATAATACACTAGCTCCATGAAATTGGAAAATTTAATGTATCCCCAAAATTACTCAATCACATTTTATAAGATTATTAATCATTCTTTAATCATCATTTTTTGTATAATAACAAATTCGGAAAATTTGTAACATATCAAGAGTTTAACAACCCCATGGGTAGCCATAATTATACATTTCATATGTAATACATTATGTGAAAACCCAAAATATCTTATACCCATGGAAAGATATTACAAGAAACCACGATCATAATGATACAAACGTTTCATCATTGACTATAAATTTTTACTCTTTAGTGGGTGAATCCCCCAAATAATATTTAGGATTTTTGGTCCAATAATATTTTCATGAGTCAAATTACATGAATCAAAGGGTCAATTTCCTTATAATTTGTCCATGAATCCCCTACATTTCATTTTCATCCATTAAAAAAATTGCAAGGTCTCACCTAAGTCAATGAAAACATAGTAATGGTGATAGATTATAAAACTTAAACACTCAATATAACAGAAAACATAATGTGGAATTAATTGAACTAATAGATTCAATAATTAAACCTCCAAAAAAGTGATTTAGTTTAGTGTAAAGAGCGTAAGAAGAATAGATAAACAATAGATAGTATTGTTATTTTATCACAATATATATTTAATGTCGTTAATGTGAGAATAACATTTGTAAAAATGTCAAGGTTGTCTAAAATGATTCATTTCAAGAGCGTCGACCCTATAAATATCAAGGAATACAATATAGGGGGAACAAAATCTAGATAAAATAATCATACCATCTGTATTAACCCTTGATGTTGGTAGTCCACCACTTGATTCTACTCTAACTAGGTGTGATGTAAATAATGAAGATATTTGATAAGGTATTTTCAACTATAGATATGCTAAATGATAGACCAAGTAAAAAGAATTCAATCTTGATGTGAGAGGAGTGTAACTATTCAATCAATCTCAAAATGGAAGCCAGCACAATATTTCTCTCACTGAACAATTCATGTCTGTTGTACAACATACTATCATCAGTTGTGAGAGTGTCTCCATATCCATACAACGAACTGAAGGCATAAACCATAGAACCAAAGTTTTTACATTAAACACCACTTCCCAAATTAATTATAAAATATTATGATCCATCATCATTGTGTTTTAATCCATTTGAGGGGGGGTTTTATTGGGTTCAATTTCCAGGAAGATCCATGTGATGCCATGGAGGGGGAGACCTTAATGACTTCAATATTCACCGAGGAGAAGATGTATTCTTCCTAATGTACCAATAACCGAATAACATGATCAGAACTCTGAAATTGATTTCCATAATATTTCCCACATCACTATTAAAAAAATGAATAAAATATCCACTATTAAGTGAATGAGAACAAATCCCTATGAATTAACCTAACAAACTCCAAATAAATTTATTATTAACATCCTTAATATAAGAGATGAACAATGGTTTTTACATTTTGGTTTGAGGAGCACAGGAACCATGAAGCGAGATTGACACCCTTCCATTTAATATTTTCCTCAATAGGGAGAGAATGATTACATAAATTCCATATCATGAATTTATAGTTCAGAAGAATTTATTTTCCCCAACGAATACCTCCCCGTGAATCATGCATGTCATTACGAAGTAGTTCTTACCAATATGCCTTAGATGGGAAATTAACTGATGATATTCCTATGATCATACATGAGTCATGCTTTTTATTTTTGATAATATAATGAAAAAATGAATTCTAATGATGGTTGAGAAAAACGTTAATTAGAAAGTGATAATTTATGGGGAGAGTAAGAGAATTTATTGGTGTTAGACACCACATAAACACAATAACATAACCCTACCAATTATGATTCCAAAATCCAATATCCACTACCAATGAACCTGTGATATTTTTCTAGAATGATTGAGATATTCCCTAGAATAGGGATCCGGTATTCAGTGATCTTCCTACATAGATGAATTAGATCATGCCAATATTTTTTGAAAAATAATTTCCCCAAGAGATTTTGGTCCTAATTGACTTCCCATTCTATCTTATATCGTTGAGTATTAATCATCCTCAATACATCCCTCAAATCGATCCCACCTTTTTTCAAGTCATAGCTACTGCTTCCCACATAGCTAAGAGAAATATTCCATCATATTGAGAATTCCAAAATAATGAGACCAAGACCCTACACATCTCCCTGGTGATGGATTTTGGAACTTTTCAAACAAAAATAACATGCAATGGGATGGATGTGACTTCACTGTTCACCAATGTTATCCTATGACAAAAATAGAGAATGTTATTTTCCTATTAATTAATCATGTTAATTAACTTTTTATGTATCATATAAAAATGGCGAATATGGATTTTAATAGGTTATATATGATCCCCTATATATTCCATAAGAATTCATCTTCTATGAAAGCGTAAATAATATTAAATATCCATAGCATGTCACATAGAGTATAAGGTCGGTACATAGAAACTAATTCTATCATGGATGAAAATCTGTCAACTCCACTTATAATACTCACCCATGTACATGTTAAATCCCAGAAGATATATTTTACATCCATTTAAAATGAAATATATTCCCTTAGTGAAGAGAATATGAGAGGTTCTAAAAGATTCACCCATTCTTCTATAAGTAACAATTTCTTGAGTATAGTGGGGGTGAGAAATATATTTGTTTAGAACATCATGTATTAAGATTAAAGTGATGGGGGAGAGGATCTCCTTCCCTCAATCCCCTAAAAAATTATCTATACCCGTATATCCTACTCAATAATAAAATGGAAAACTATGTGGAGTCTTAGCATATAAAATATAGTGACCCCACACTTGACGTACATAGACATTACATAAATTTTTCGGAATACATAATACATAACAAAAAAAAACACACACGGACTGCAATAGTTTAAGGTCTTTGTAAACTCGGAACATAATCTTTTAATCACTGTGAATGATCTTCATCATCTCTCATAAAGATATTCACCTTTTTGTTTTCATACCAAAAACAATTATTTATATCTTGGGGAAAAGAAAGCATAAAAAGGGAGAGCTAAAATGCTAATTAAGGGTAAAAATATATAACATAAAACAATCCATAAACATTTGAATAAAAAATCTTGAACATAAAATCTAAATATCAAAATCATGAACAAAGACATAAATCATGGAAGTACGTAAGGTATATATCATAAGGGAACATAAATCATGATAAAATAGCATGGGAATAAAACATTTAATTGTGGAGTACAAGTAAGCACATTATATGACTTTCATAGTAGCCAAGGGATTACTCCCAAGACCATCATAGAGGACAATGTCCCTTTTTGAATCGAGTTCACACCTTGTTCCAGTCCAGTATCACTGAACCGGATTAACATACCATTCCATCCATGTCTATCTCATGATATACAAATCTTTACCCAATGAATTGGAGGGAGATATAGGTCCCACCCATCTCATAATGAAATCATTCTTACGTGTTCCACCACATAAACATAAATCATTCATCATAACCCAATGAATAAAATGGGTTTCATAATCATAATCCCATTACAACATAATACATATAAAAAAAATGGGTATCATTTCATGATAAGATAATTTAAACAATGTAAATCATATATACATTATACTTGAAACATTCACATATTAAATAATGTCATCTTATATGTAAAATAGTTTTGATAAAACAATTGAAATAAATTTTTGAGGAAAATATCCTTTCTTATTCAAAATCATTTTCTTTTCTCAAAATGCCCAAAAATTTTAAAAGAATTGGATTTTTTAGAAAATAGTCATGAAATATTGTAGAATATGCTTCATTAAAATAATGTGTTATGAAACCATAAAAATCCGTTCATGCCGTATAAGATAAAAAAACATTCTCCTCGTACTTTCAACGGAAAATTCAAAAAGTAACACCTATGGTAAACAAAAGAAAGATTACTTCAATAACACAAAGTAAAAGTCAAAGAAGGGTAAACATGACTTTATACATACATGGAAGAATATTAAAAAAATTATGAAAAACATTTTATGGACATGGATGAAAAATATAATCCCAGTAAATACTTACGTATAAGCAATCACGAATAAAAATGAGATTGAAAAAATATCACATTCCTTATGTGAAATTTCTTCTGTATGTGTCTGATACAACTGTATTTTGGGTTTAAACATATTATTAACTTGTAACATAACCATAATAATATTTATGATATCATATATGATTCACTTATGACTTTATAGGATCTGTTCATTTTCCAATTCCATGATAAAGCAGCATTTTCGTTAAAATCACTTCATTTATCATCCGTGTTTTGACTTTTAATTATTAATATGATTACTTATATAATTATTAAATAATTTAAGAATATAAAAAATGATTTATATATTATATATATTCTGAATATACATATATATAATGAATCGATAAATGAAAAAAATACACCATTCATGGAGAGGTAGTCCGTACGGACGAATGAACGTTGTTTTTATTTTCATTATTGAATTGAATGGAATTAAGTAGATGACATAAATATATATACATAAATCCAGTATCATTATAATGTCATATATTTCATGATTACTTATTAAATATACTTTATAATTATTCTTTAACTGTTAACATGGAAAATGAATCTCATCGCGTCGTAGAGACGGTAATCTGTACGTACGCACGAGCGATGATATCGTTCCCATATATATTGAATGGTTTTGGAGTGGATGATATAATATAATATAATTAGTATTATGTTATAATAATTATATATTGTTATTTTGTAAACAATTATACCCATCCATGTAAGGAGGTGGTGGAAAAAATGATTACACCCCGACGTGGAGACGATATTTTGTATGTACGCACGCGCGATGATTTCATTTTCCATAGGATAGATTGAAGGTGAAATAGGCTTTTTTATATTTATAATAAAATTTCAGTATATAAGTAATACTGATGTTATTTCTTTATAATGAAACAACTAAATAATATGATGTATAAGAAGAATGAATCTTGAAAGAGTCGGTAGAAGAGATTACCTCTTCCTCGACACACCTCTTTAAAACTTCTTGTTAAGGCACTGTGGTAGGTCTTTTGAGAAGACCAGAACCCCTATGATATTACTAGAGAGTATTAAAAGACTAATTGGAAGGGGGTTTCTGAGCTTAATGTATCAAAAGGATGTGAATAGAATAGGGAAGGGTGCCCTTTTTATAAGGGTGAAGATAGGAACCTTTGGAAAACTGAAAATATTATTTTATAATAAAGTCATATTCAGTTTATAATAGCTCCAAATTGATTTATATAGAAGCTAAATTGGGTATGGGTCTAAATCCTCCCAAAAAATAGGTTTTAGACAAGTTTAGGTTATTAATTTAACCATATCATTTAGATTTGACAATAAGTTAAATAGTTTATCTTTTGTCGTGTCTTCTTGTTTTCTTAAACTACATGGTTAATAAACAAACTATAACAAGACAAAAGAATCCAAAGTGGTTCATTATTAATATATATAACCTTATATAAGTCTTTTGGGCGATCCTTATATTTTTTTGAATATAATAACAATTAATAATATAAAAATTTTTTAAAAAATATTTTATGTCAAATTTTACACTATTTGGTAATTGATTTTTATGAACATCATAACAGAATTATTATTTCGAAAAAATTTAATTAAATCGATAATGACAAGTCATATTAACCTATAATATTATTGGAATTCAAAATAAGTCTTAAATTACATTTATTTTGGTATTTATAATATCAATTATTTTAATATTTCTTTATTTAGGTAATTACTGCATCACCATTGTGTCATAAATAAATTAAATTATTTAATGTCTAAAAAGAATAAATAAAATACCATTCGGTATGAAATATTAATATCTTTCTAATTAATATTTATAGTCGATTTTATCTTATGAATAACCCTATATTAAAAATTATTTAGTTAATAAAAAGTTATTTTAACTATTTCAACTCTTCTTTAAATAAAATTATAATAAATGTCCTAATCTAATTCCAGTGGACCTAAAGGGCTATATTTTATTCCTGAGGTTGTTTTTGGTCAAATTACACTTTTCCATTAGAATTAGGACATGTGTTAGGGTAATAATAATATAATTTTTACCCTTAATTACCCTATTTAATTTTAACTGTGGTAAATAAAATTAAAAAGTTACTATTCAGCAAAAATTATTTTTATCTTACTGAACCACATTTTACTCATTAAGATTTACCATGTCTCTCAGATTTTCGAAATTCCACTCACAGAAGCGGTAAAATTATGTTTTATGAATGTTTCCAAAAAGCTCCTAGGAGGTAGGTAAAAGACGTTGAAAAGTGTAATAAACTTTTTATATATCTAAAATTATTATAAAATGACTCCAATGAATTAGATTGAACTTGTATAGGTATTATATATCAATTATGACCTAAAATATATTTAAACTAAATAAATAATTATTTAAATAGAAAGACAGTTTTTAAATAGTAACCTAGTGTTTTCCCTTTTCATAAAAAATTTAATGTTTTCAGAAAAACACCAAAAATTCACCCTAGGATAATTTTGATATTCCGAATCCACAAATGAAGTCCATTTTTAGAGATAAAATTTATATATTTTCAAAAAGTGGGTATTACTATTCATAATGGCTAGTTAATATAATATTTTAATAACATATCTTTGTTTAGAGAAACTCGGTATTGCGTACAACATATACTATTATTGAAGGTCGTGATTGCATGTAATGCAAGCCATGTCAGGGATGTGTGTACTGTGAACTCTTTTTGGAGTAGCATACAACACAGTACATAAATGAAAATAAAAATAATATTTTTCATAAAATCTCGGGGTGTTACATTCTACCCCCCTTAAAATGAATTTCGCCCTTGAAATTCGTCGAGGTTATAAAAGGTTTACTACTGTAATGTTTATTTAATAGAAACCCACATCGTAAAATGGAATTGAAAAACATAACTTTAAAAACTAAGTATGAAACATAACGGTTACCCAAATTAACTAATTACTGGGTTTCCACATAGGAGAACATAGGTGAAAATATGGATATGGAATCGAAATCTAACCATCATGTTCCGACGGAGAGTTGTAGAGAACATGGCTATAAAAAAACCAACAATCACAAAGCCATAAATTTGTGATGATCTAAGGTACCATCTGATTCATCGGATATAAGGGCACTAGGACAACATTTTTGGTTTTCAAGATGATTTCCGAAATGTTGAAGAATTTTAATTATAATAAATACTTACATTATTTCGGTATAATTTCACCGTTGTTCGTGCCTTGAAAAAATTCAACATCATCTCTTAAAGAAATGAAGTTGAATTTTTCATTCGTGAAGTGTTAGCTGATCATGTGATAGAATGATGGGTCATTCTATATGTCTCAAACAAAAGGTTAGAAAAAGTTATCAAATATACATAAGTCCATCTATGGTGAGGTTAATCGTATATTATTAAAAAAAGGGACTTATACTTCATCTATCATACTACTTAATATAACTAGTTTCTACTAACCAGGGACATCTTGTAGGCCAGTGGTAGGTGATAAAGGCTTGTCGCACTTCGGTTGTGGGTTCGATTCCCACAGCCTTGTCCGACGTGACAAGTAGTCGCCCATCCTACAGGTTCTCCTTTTTCAAAAACTATACTATTACTACATTCCATAAATAATATAATAAAATTCTAGCCTTAAATAATACTATCTGATGTCCAACCTAGTGCATTCAAATCTTTAGACTTATCCAAAATACATCTGTCCAATCTCATAGTATATAGAAAATGATTACTGGAAAGGTCACATAACAAGAACGTTAATACCATCATTTATCCTCATATATCATAAGATATATCTTGTTGATCGCATTACATTCATGTGAATACTATAATCATGTATTCTCTTGAATTATAAATTACCATATAATATTAGTGAAAAAATGCATTCTATCAAAAGTTAACTCTTTCCACATACTAAAATAAAAATGTTTCTATATACTCAATCCATGATATCACATTGTCTTAATATCATTCATGAGCTCATTAATACTATCAAACATCTCATTATCTTTATATCCCTTCTTTATGCGCAAATCATCTAATTTCCAAAAATATCTGATTAACCATTCACGGTTACCGGTACAATTAAACATATACATTCAAATACATTAGGATAAAATAGTGTAACAATCCTTAGATGTGTCTTTATTCCATAGTACCATTACCCACACAACATAACTATTGATAAACATAAATCATTCCACCACCTTCTTAAACCATTGACCGAGATTCAACATTTCTTTCATCTCACATATAATTTGTAGTCTCTTCATTATCATCAACATAAATACTACCCATACGACCATGCTGATTCACTTCATGAGACTTTCCCTTAGGAAATTGTTTTGTATAATTCCCAAACATTCCACATTTAAAAAAATTAATCATTGTTTTTGTCATAGCAATACCATTATCCTTGTCCATGGTCTTTACTGAACCTTTTACATTGCACTTACATGATTTGTGTCCTTTTATTCTGCACCCAAAGCATCTTCTAGTTCTTTGAAACATTCTCCTTGATGCCTCTTCCCACATGATTTACATGGCAGGAATTGTACATTATTTCCTCTATGAGCATCCTAAAACTCTATATTTCTCTTATTAGTTGAGTCAGGAAACATACCATAGTTGAGATTATTGATCATATTATGAGATTTTTGATTAGAAATAGTAACGATGTTTGGACTTCCAAATCCCGTTTCATTTTGTTTCCCATGAAGAATATCATTCCATTGTCCATCATATCCTCAATTATCGTGAATATTCTTATTTCCTACCATTTTCGTAAACCCAAAAGGAATAGTTTGAGAGGAAAAATTCATGCTAGATAAAACAACATAATAAAGGAGGAGTACATTAAATTTATAACAACATAGGTTTAATTATATGATCGTTACTGTAATTCTAGAACTATAACCTATACATATTCTTAACCTTAGAGACATCCCTAGACATACCATAGAAATGTCTCTAGAGATTTCACTAACGTTTTTGCATCCTAGTTTCAAATGGTTAACTAAACTGAACATCTGATACCAATTGTAGGGACCCCAAACATGATCTACATAGTCATTATATTACTTTTTTGTAATACTTAATACATAACAAAAAACAAACACACATGGACCGTAATAGTTTAGTGTCTTTGGAAACTCGGAATGTAATCTTCTAATCAGGGTGAAAGATCTTCAACATCTACCATAAAGATCTTCCCCTTTTGGTTTTCTTACCTAAAACCTTTCTTTATATCCTGGGGAAAAGAAAACATAAAAACGGTGAGCTCAAATTCATAGTAAGGGTAAACATAGAGAACATAAAACAATCCATAAACATTTGAATAAAAATACATGAACATAAAATCTAAATATCAAAATCATGAGAAAAGAAATAAATCATGGAAATACGTAAGGCATATATCATAAGGGAACATCAGTCATGTTAAAATAAAATGGGAATAAAAAATTTAATTTTGAAAAAACATTAAGCACATGATATGATTTCCACAGTAGCCAAGACATTGCTGCCAAGACCATCTTAGTGGACAAAGTCCCTTTCTAAATCGAGTTCACTTCTCGTTCCAGTCCTATATCACTAAACTAGGTTAACTTACCATTCCGTCCATGTCTATCTCATGAGATTTAAATCATTACCCAATGCATTGGATGGAGATATAGTTCCCACCCATCTCATAATGAAATCATTCTTACGTGTTCCACAACATAAACAAAAATCATTCATCATAACCCAAAGAATAAAATGGATTTCATAAACTTAATCCCATCATAACATAATCCATAAAAAACAAATGGTTATCATTTCATCAAAAGATAATTTATACAATGTAAATCATTGAGACATTATACTTGAAACATACACATAGAAAATAATGTCATCTTACATGGAAAATGGTTTTCATGAAACACTTGAAATAAATTCTTGAGGAAAATATCCTTTCTTATTCAAAATCATTATCTTTTCACAAAATTCCATGAAATTTTAAAAGAAAAGTATTTTGTTGAAAATATTCATGAAATATTTTAGATTAAGCTTCATTATAATAAGGTGTTATGAAACTGTAAAAATCCATTCATACGGTATAAGTTAAAAAAACATTCTCCTCGTACATTCAACGGAAAAGTCAAAAGGTACCACGCATGGTAAGCAAAAGAACGATTCCATCCATAACACTAAGTAAAAGTCAAAGAAGGGTAAACATGACTTTAGAAATTCATGGAAGAATATTAAACACTTTATGAAAGAAATTTTATGGACATGGATTAAAAATATAACCCCAGTAAATACTTATGTATAAGAAATCTCAAATAAAAATGTGATTGAAAAATTATACATTTCATTTTGTCCAATTTCTTTTGTATGTGTCTGAGACTCCTGTATTGTGGGTTTAAACATATTATTAACTTGTAATAGAACCATAATAATATTTATGATATCATATATGATTCACTTAGGACTTTATATTGTCTGGTCATTTGTAAATACCATGATAAAGCAACGTTTTGGGTAAACCGTTTCATTTATCATCTGTGTTTTGACTTGTAATTATTAAAATTATTACTTAGATCATGATTAAATAATTATTGAATATAACACATGATTTATATATAATATATATTCATAATATACATATATATAATTGATCTATGAATGGAATGAAATGCATCATTCATGGAGACTGTAGGTCATACATACGCATGAATGTTATTTTTCGTTTCATTATTGAATTGAATGGAATTAAGTAGATGAAACACACAGATATATATACATAAATCCAGTAGAATTATTATGTCATATATTTCATGGTTACTTATTAAATAGACTTTATAATCATTCTTGAATTTATAACATGGAAAATGAATCTCATCGCGTTGTGTGGAGGGTAATCTGTACGTATGCACGAGTGATGATATCATTCCCATGTTTATTGAATGGTATTGGAGTGTATGATAAAATATCATAGAATTAGTATGATGTTATAATAATTATGTATAGTTATTATTTACACCATTATACCCATCCAAGTATGGTGGTGGTGGAAAAACTTATTACACCACTGCGTGGAGACAGTATTCCGTAAGTACGCACGCGCGGTGATTTTGTTTTCTGTAGGATAGATAGAAGGTGAAATAGGGTTGTTTTATATTTATAATAACATATAAGTATATAATTAACAATGATGTTATTTCTATATAATTAAACAACTGATGAAGAGGAAGTATAAGAAGAAAGAAACTTTAATGATTCCTTAGAAGAGATTACCTCTTCCTCGACGCACCTCCTTTAAACTTATTCTTAGGGCACTAGAGTTGGTATTTTGAGAAGACCAGAACATCTATGATGTTACTAGAGAGGTTTAGAATAGATTACCTCTTTCTCTATGAAGATCGGTTAATAAAATATTATTATTTAAATGAATTCCCTTAAAACCTATCCATTAGATGTTCAAAGTAATCCAAAAATTATTTTACATTTCCAATATATGAATTGGTCCTCCAAAACACTAAAAGAAGTCACAAAAATTCTTATTTACCCTATCCGTGTAAAACCTTGATTTAAAATCTGTCAACCATGTCTCCTGGACAATTATTTTCAGGAACATTAAAAAACACAAACACAATCCAAATAACACTTTATCCTACCTCTTTGTATTTTTTTCAATACTTTTATATTCAATCATAAATAATTGAATTTAAATTCCCAATATAGGGTTTCTCATTCCCCCACATGATGAAAATAAATACAATGGGGTGAGATTTTTCACATATTATTATATGGGTCATCTCATCCATTTGAAATTCCAACTTCTTCTCCATATGATCTTCCACTATACATAGAGGTGGGACACATTATAGAGTTCATTAAAATGAGAAATCGAAATGTGAACTATAAATCTACATGGGATGTCTCATTGAATAAATCAAGATTCATTTTACCAATGAATAAATTTCATCCAAATCAAAATATCAATGTAGTTTCCTCTACGATTTCAAGTCCTTGTGTACTCGCAATATATTTTTGAGGAAATTTCAAAAACAAGTACTCATATTCAAAAATCAAATTAAAACTTTTATGTTCATGTAATATAAATCCCCATTTTACATGTATAATACTCTACCCTTTATGAGTATAATGTTATATAAACATTAAAGGACTGAGAGAGTGTGTATCATACCGAAAATATTAGTATTTCTTGTGGTTGTCTATATTCCAGCTTTATATAAAAAACATAATATTTTATATAGCCCTGATATTTTCAATTTCTCCTCCTAAAGGGATTCATTTAAATCATATTTTTGATATTATTTTTAATCTAGAAGAAATATATATGAAATTACAATGCGATCAATAAACATGATACAAATTAAATATTAATTCCAACAAAAATTTCAACCCCCCATTATTGTCATTCTTCTTATATGTATACCACTTATATCCATCTTTTAGACGTCACCATCAACCCACATTATTTAAAAAAAATCGATATTGGAATTATGTGTACTTCATTTCCATATCAATTATAGCATTGGTATTAACACATAATTCTGAAAAAATTATTATTTATCCTTAATTATATAAATCCACTAGTTTAATTTATGCTTACATCATCATTAGGAATCCATATTTGATTCCTATTATGCTATATGGACTCTCGTTCTATTTGAATTTATTTTCTAGCTTGAATGACCTTATTTTAATTATAAATAAATCCCCTTTTATCTTTTTCATATTTATTTAACATTATTATGTTTTCTATATAAAAAGTTCTTTTTTATTAGTATACCATCAATATTGTGTACTTATATCCTTTTATGTGTTACCTTCCTCATTTTGGAAAATTATTTATAAATATAATCCACTAGGGATTTCTATTTTTCATTAATTGGAATATTTTTAAAAATTTAAGCAAGTCATTAAATCATTAGAAATTTTCGATACCTTTTTTCACTTCCCATGAAAAAAATTTATTCCATTTAATTTACCACTCATGGGTAGCTTCATGGATATATTTTGTTTCTTAATGGTGGTTATATTCATAACATAATTATTTTTTTTTAAACCTTATGTTAAAATCATTTTCATGCTCCTTGGTTTGTGGTGATCCATTCTTTTATTCTACATGAGTGTAACAACTAGTGAAGTTATAAAAATCATTTCACATAAAATTTTCCATAAACTATTACCAAATCATATATCATTTAATATTAAAGAAATAGTTTCTAAAAAGACATGTTTCACCCTTTTCTATTAATTCTCCCTAAATTTGATTGATTTTCTAATTCTTTTAACATTTATCCACTATTATTCTTTACACATATCATTTAAATACTCTAACATGTTAATCTAACACAACATACCATTATGTCTAAATATATTCAAACACTAGAATATTCTCATAAAATATATTCTTTTATCTTTTATATAATTATTTCTAGACATTACATATTTATAATATTTTTTATATTTTTGAAATTCACCTTTATCATCAACATATTTTTGGGGACATATTCTTACACATATTATCAAATTTATCTTTGATGTTTTGGGTTATTTTTCATGATTTCTAATCACTCATGTGTGTAAATAAATTAACTCATGTTCAAAACAATTTTAAAAAATAGAATATGTATATATATCTCTATTAGAAAACTATGTGGATTTTATCCCTGATCAAAAGGTAAATATATCTTCAAAAATCCAAAAGAAATATTTTTCTCTAATATAAGTACCTTTTTGTGGAAATTAATTCTATAAAACATGACATTAGTAATTTATATTCTAGTATACATGGGATGTTTCAAGATTAAAAATTTCTATATTATTCAGTTTCATCTCCAACTCAAGAATCATTAAGCTAACAGAATAATTTTTGGTAAAAAATAATATCAACTTGTTATCCCACCGACCCTTCCACTTATATAATATATGATCAGGATTCATGATTAAATATAGCAAGAAAATTTACTTTTGTTTTATTTTATTTATTTTCACATCCAATATTCCCACTTTGAATCACGTAAAAATAAAATTTCATCTATCTAGTGAATATATAAAATATTCAATAAATACATTCCCCATGAAACAATTTTCAAATCTCTATCATTTGGAGACGGTTTTCCATTTAAAAGTGTTATCAACTTATAATTTAATTTTTTTAGACTTGATAGTTTGATGCATCTTTAAAACTATTTACCTAATTCATTCTACATGGAATCAACTTCAATCTATTTATGTGAAGTTTAATCAAATGGTTACATGAAAAAACCAATAATATATGAAATTAATTCATTGATAAAAAATTTTAGATAACCTTTAACATGATAGTAAAGTAAATTTCATTTTTTAATCACATCATTCTCTTTATATTTTGTACTAGGTTCATCAAAAGGATCTATGTAATCCAAATTACGTGATGGTAACATACCATATTCTTCACCTTCTGGTAGTGGTTGATCCCATTGATTCTATAAATTATATCATTATATATTGAAACATTATTTATTCTATTTTTTTGGTGTCTACAAAGTGACATGTGATTCTATATAAAGAGAAAGAGACACATATATTTGTAGTTCAACGACTTCCAGAAGCATCTAAAATCATCACTTCATTAATCAAAATAAAATTTAGTTGTTCTTAAAAATAGATCCAATCAAAGGGTAAACTTTATTTAATTTTAATTAAAATTACCAATAGGATCAGTGGAGACATATTATGTGGTGAATAAGGTGACTCATAATTTTATCAAATTCCTAAAACTCATGGAATCTTTACCGGCCTTTAGAATTTAACAGTTTTTTCCCTTTATATTATATAGATATATTTTTTATCCTATAATATAATTCATATATTTAATATAGTATATAATAATGTAAAAGTAACATGCATGATTTAAAAGACATAGTGAAAATACATAATTCCTATCTTGATTGGTTTTTATCCCGAATAAAGTTTTCTCTAATATATTAAATGTTACCACAATGTGTAGTAATTATCACAACACCACTACCCTTGACTCACTAAACATAATATAATCTACTTCACATAGGAATTCTTCAACAGCTTGACAATACGTTCACTGATTCACACATTGATCTTCAAAGATACACTATTTCACACAGTATCTATAGAATCCAACTATATATAAATGCGTTCCTTTGAATTTCATTTTGGAATTAAATATATGGTTATACATAATATTGTTATAAACCAATTAAATAGATATCTTTGTTCTCAAAAGAATATTTTTTAAATTCATGAATACGACATGGAAAAATCCCTACAACCCATGTATGTTATTTATAATCTATAAAGGATTGTCAAAAATATTCTCATCCAACTATCTCACTCAATGTACCCGTATTATCATCAAACACAAAAAAATATTAATTATTATTCTAGTACGTTTGTGTTGTAAAATGAAACCACACTCTACATTCCATCCTTTCTCTATTTTGTTCTTCTCAAGATTATAAAACAAATGGATGTTGTAATAACCTATCATTAATACTTTATCATTGATACCTACATTATCTTAATACTCTATCGAAACTAAATACCTCATTTGTTTGTCCTAGAGAGTTCACTTTGATATTTTTCATAGAACAACACCATAAATCTTGGATTCAATTACTTTTTAAAACAATACCACTCTCTTTATTTTTAGTTTAATATGTAGGTCACTGGGGAAATATATTTTTGATTTTGGAAAATATATTCTCCTAAAAAAATTCAATTCCAATATTTCACATTTATTTTATTAATTTTTTTAATATGTGATATGTCCCCATGCTCTCATGTTCTTTTTACCCTAGACAAATGGAAACTAGGAAATTATAGGTGTCCACTTGATTTTTTTCATTTACATATTTTTCATATTTTTATTTTATAAATATGAAGTATTCTATATTATTCTAATCACCTTGATATCTCCTTCATTTCATCCTTATTGTATTAGTTCTTACTAATCCAACTCAATCCTTAATTTCATCATCCTAGAATCACAACATAGAAAATATATCACATACTATTATAGTTTTATTAACTCAATATTCATCTAAAAACATCCACCATAATTTCACTTCAACAACCATAGGTCATATATATATTTTAATACATATATAATTGCTCATGGTTTATCTACTTATGTATAGAGAGATTCCTTAAAAACTAATGCAAACATTTCAAATGATCGGACCACTCTAGTAGCATATTGGTTTGACTCTTCTCACTTCATATAATCCATTAATCCCAACAATTTTTTTTCATTTAAAACATTTCATATTATCACAGTAATTTTCATATTTTATTTCATATCTATATTTTATAAACCTGGAATAATATTTTCATGATTAATTTATTTCACATAAATTGAACCAACACATTGATTATCTTTAAAGAAAGATTAATCATATATCATAATAGATACATGATGTATGTATTATATTATACATGTTACAAAATCAACATAAATCACATTATTTATATATGTAATTTTATCAGAAAAAAATTTAAAAATCATTTAGAAATTCCAAATAACTATGACCCATTTCTCCAAGATTTAGGAGTCGATTATATATTTTTCATTATTAATTCACATTCCCAAATTTGTTTTTTAAATCAAAATCAATGATTAATAATATAATCATTATTCAATTAAAATATTATTTTTAAATATATCATCTATAAATAATCATATTTAGTCTATAACTTTTTTCTATAATTGTTAGACCGACCATGAGCTTGACTCTATGGTTAAGCTATGAGTTCCACTACACTGATAAATAACAAGATCATTCAGATCAAATGTGAGGGAGAGGGAAACAATAGACAAAATTTCAATTGACCATATGAACAAATGAATGGACATCTATGGATCAACCATATGAACATATCAATGACTAATTTCCTAGTCAATGGATAAACCATAGTGATAGAAATTAAATTCATGTAAAATTTTCAACAGATTGTAGCACATTAGATCAATAATATACGCAAATATAAACTAAACATGAATCAGTTGATTAAATTAACATACAAACATCATCTGAATTTTATTCACTAGATTAATATTAAGAAAAACATCAACAGATAGTGATATAGTGGTTGGACTGCATGTACAAACTTGTACTGGTCATAAGGCAGTAGACCGAATGAGTGTTCTGGATCGATCATGAACTTATAAACATATATAAAAACCATTTTTTCATTAATATATTGTAATGATCTTTCAAACTACTTCCATACATTCTCAAAAAATATTTAACAATCCAAAAACCATTCATAATATAAGAAAACATCCTTAATATCCTCTTCCCAATTTCCAATTGTATACAACATATTAAACTCTCTTTGTATTGTATTGTTTGGGAATTTTCTACTTTAAATATAAAACTTCAATTCAATATCAATTAAATTACATTGAGTGTTTTACCACAATGAGTTCATCATTCATCTTCGATATCATGATTGGATGGATTTCTCCAAACTCATGGGACATCAGATGCTCTAATCAGATACCAATCTAAAATTGTTAATAATATCTCATCATGTTGTTTACTATAGGCAACACTTATTATATTCCAAATAGTCAAATATTTTATTATAACTCCTCACTCAGAACTTTTAAATTTTATCAATTAATATCATTTCTTCAATTTATATAATGTAAAGAGATAAACATAGAACATGTCCAACCATATTTTCTATGTAATCCATTACTTATTCTAAATTTCCAACATATTAATTTTTCCTGTTAACATTCAAAGGAAGTTACAAAAATTATTATTTTCCAAAACCATATTGTTAAATCCATTCATATATATATAATGGATGGATTAAAAATCCATTACCCATTTCTACTTAATAATTATTAACATGTACATTGAAGAAAAATTAAATTAAAGTCTAAATGGAACTCCACCATGAATACTGTAGGTAAACGGGTTAGAGGGGAAAAGTGGAGAGGAATGATAAAATTGACATTCAAAAGTGTTCATTCAATCATGAACCAGTTAATTATGTCACCAGAATTATGGGTTTACCCATTTTATGAAAAAACACCACAAAGTTTAGACATAATGTTACTATATAGATCACAACATGGCCTTCCTATGGGAAGAGGTATCGACAACCCTATTTTTCATAATCATGGTGAAACTTCTATGGTTCATGGGATGAATTAAAAATTAAATGATGTTTTGACTGATCTAATCCCTCCCATGATGTGTAAATATTTCCACATGGCATAATAACCCCCATCCATAGAGGACATCCCCTCATAGATATTCATTTCCATGTGACCCCTATAGTTCATGGAATAACACAACCTGAGGTAAAACCACATGTGAAACCCCAAAACCTCATAGAATATCATCCTCCACATTCACAATAAGACTCCCCCAAGATCTATCTCAGAGAATGTCACTCCATCCATGAATAAACATGTAAGAGTACGTCATGTTGTACCCAATGGGTTGAAGCCTGACCAGCTGCCTCCAAAAAAACAAGGGGAGTCCACCTTAACCATACTCCAACACTCACCAAGGAACCTAAAACAGCTTTCGGTCCAAAATAAATGTCCAAACCATATTCCAAATATTTTAAAACACTTCTAACATGAATATCAAGTCTTCATACATCCCCACTCCAAATATAAATATTATAATCAAATTTTAATTTAACAATCCTCAACAAAATAGGTTTTTATAATCCTCACTAACATAACAATTATCATCCTTAAAAAAATTATTTTTCATTAAAAAATAATACACATGTTACCCTTATCAATAGTTCATAAAAAATACATTGTGTATTATCCCAAAATACAAAATGCGCATCCACTATATAACACCTAACACTATGGACTATTATTCTCTATATATGCACCAACCACTCAACAATATTTTCAATACCAAGATGATGCTCAGCCACACATGTCTACCCTAGTACAGGCATGTTTCATCAAATGATTCACACATAGGCTCATGGTTCTCCCTTCCATAATACATCAGTTATAATGGATGATTACCAATCATGATGATCACTACCCTAGGAATCCCCTTAAAATATGAATTTATAGTAGCCCACCAACATGATAGGTGTGGTTTCAATCTCACCACACCTAATCTTAGAAAAAATCTCCATTTGGTTCATCTAGGGTTGTCCATTCCTATTAAAACGCAGTGGAACCCACCAATTCGCTATCCCCATTTCTCTATCAGGATTATAAAATTTCCACGTTCATCCATAGATTTCCCAAACACAACACAAATGTATGAACATAAAACTCGATATAATTCCATGGTTTTTATAATCTACAAATCACAATAATAATCTTGTTATCATCTTGATCATATGTATACCATTAATATAACTAACCCTTTGATCACATGAAGTTCTATCCAAACCATGATACTAATTGCTAAAGTCCACGAGAAAATACATTGGAATCCCAAATCTAAAACATACTATGGAAATAATAAAAATTATATTTACCAACACAATAACCTCCTCATGAAATTATGACTATATAAAAACCTTTATTTGGACACCCATAACCCTGAAAACTCATATTTTATTCCTATTCAACTGATACAATTCTTCCAAATATTTTATTAAACTTATTTCCCCCTTCAATGAAAAATAACCTGATTCCAAATCCCCTCACATAGTACAATACCACAGGTAAGGATTGGATGTGATCATCCCACTCATACCTATGATCCGAAAAAATACATCAACTTATAATCATTCCCAACTCATAATAAATTCCTCCAATATATGTATTTCATTTTATATACATATATAGGGTCACAAAATCCTTGAAAAATGGTGAAATACCCTCCATATGGCTTCCCTATAATAGAACTAGGGTCTAATTCATGAATATTTACTAAGAAATTTGATGTGTTACTCCACCAATGACACTCCTATGGTTCCTTTTTTTCAAAAATCATCAATACATGATATCACTATTCATTTTATAGTAAATTCATCCATTATAACTCAACACATGGAGCCATTATACCCACAATATCTTATTATGTTCATATATCATTAACTGACACATGAATTCTCAATAATACACAATCAAATGGTTACTATATATAACTGGTTTGCACTCACCCTCATGCATCATTATGTTTTTGATAATATCATATATATAGTCAGTGTCCTCTTATATAGAAATATGTTTCCTCTAAATAACCATTACACCATATCTAACTACCTATCAAACTCAGTTTCATCAATACAAAAGAGGTGTATTCTCTTATACAAAATCATCGCATAAGCCAACTCCAACACCCATGAGTTGCGTCTCAGCAATCAAATGATCAAATTACAAAAAAAAATGGAAATTTTACCCTCACATGAAAATTGTCACACAATCACCCACCACTCGATATTTAATCTAAATACAAAAGCATCTACCCATGCTCTATCCATGATATATCAAATCATTGAGGACAAATGTCTATAATATATAAGGAATATCTATATATATATCACATATATAATTTAAATATTAGTGAATCTATGTCAACAAATAAAATATATCCATGATTTATGACTTTATGAGAACTCACATTCCTTGAAGAACCCCTCTTTCTCTAATTCATATATTTATCTCAATAAAAAATAGAATGTTTATTCATAATAAATAAAATAAATATTCTCACCAATATCATAAGAAATTTCTAAAAAACAATAGGCTCTCCAACCACTATCCTAATCCATGACTCAAAAAACACATTTCTCACACTGAAACATATCTTATCCCATAAAAATATCATCTGGAAACTCACATCACATAACCCCTATTTTGTATTTCTTATATATAATAATATATTTATATATAAAACATCACATGTAAAATCACATCCTATCCTTGGGTTCCCCCCTTAATGGTCATCCTAATACCAAACTACCCACACAACGACTGGATCAAATACATGTACATGTCATGAAATTTTTTTAAGATGATTCATATCAACAAAAAACCATGATCATGTAGTTTAGTTAAGAAAAATGGAACTAAGAATCTATATTTGAAATTATCATATAGGTTATTCATATGAAATTAATTAAAAAAATTATTTCCTAATTTAGAATAAATATCAATAAATACAATTCATATACTGACACACAAATATATCATTACTCAAACATCCAATTCCTTTACTAACACACTAAGTTTCACAATAAATCAATTACATAGAGGTATTATGTAGCCACCAATGGTTGACATCTTGTAGTAGGATCCACGTATCATATCATTAGAATAATAATTTGGTTTATCTAATATGGATATTAATAAAATGTTGTTTGAAAAAACACATTATTATTATTTTTTCACACATTATACAACTAGACCATCTTCATTAGTAATAATAATCAAATGAATACAAAAAAAATCACATGAGCCATAGCCCGGTTTCTTTAGGACTCTGTATATTGATACAGGTGACCCATGATCAAATCCAGGTGGAGGCATAATTTTAGGTGCGACCTTAGCAGGTACTATAGCAGGTACCATAGTGTGAATTGTATAGTACTCTAGCAGGTACTGTATCAGGAATTGTAGAAGGTACTATTTGGCACTGTTGCAGCCACGAATATTCCCTGTTAGGGACTATGGGCCACTGATTTGGTCCTCGATTATTTTAAGGCCTTAGGACCACCAAAGACATTTAGTTTGTATGGCCTTCGGGACACCTCAAGGCCTTCAGGCGACCATAATGTGCATATGCAAACCAGACGACCTACAAGGAACAAACTCATTAAGGATCATGAGCAAGGAGGTTTCACCACATCATATGCTAAACAGATTTCATGAATTAGATGGTATGGAACCTGCCATAGGGATAAGGCTATTCATTCATGGGATTTTCAAGCCGACCAACCATGCGAAGGTTGAGAGCTGATTTCAAGATGAAGATGTCGGGGAGAAGCAGTTCCAAGTAGATAGTCTGGGTTGTATGTAATGATTGAATCCTACGGGAAATGAATTCCATTAAAGGCCTATGGGACATGTAAAACATATTCCTACGGGCCTTGTAAGGGTTCCAAATCATCCCTTGAAAGGTGGATTACCTAAATAAATTAAAAATGAAGGCCTTCAAGCCATTGGATGGATGGGAAAACACATAAATTTAATATGAATATTGTATGATAAGAATCATTTATGTAAATCAACATATTTAAAATTGAGAAATATCAAAAAAAATATAAATATAAATTTAATAAATAAACACTGTACTTGATTAATGTTCCCAGTCATTATTGTTAAAACTAAGAAAAATAATACCAGACCCTCGTATCACTTAATTCCTATAGGAAATGGTGTTCCCAGCACAACCATCTAAGGTCCATCGGAAGGTCTAACAAATCAATAATTCATTTCATTCATACACTATATGGTAATAAAATTACAACATTCTATATAAACAATTGGTCATTCTTTACTAGTTAGGAAAAACACTCTAGATTCATGTTGGGGTCATCACATGACCATAGATGCACCACCACATAAGGTAGAGGATACTGAATATCAGTGAGGGTCTATGGTGTTACCAAAGGGATAACATACCCTCATAATAGACTAATAATTATTTAAAATTAAAAAACACCAGAGTCTATAGGAAAATATAAATGTATCCATTCTATAACAAATGGAATCCCAAATTAGAGAAAATTTTATGAATTTGAATTTGTATTCGAATTGTTATAATTAAATCAAACCAATGATTTTTTTAGAAATTCTTAGAGGCATATAGGTCATTTATATTTATAAATTATGTGTTATAGTTGGGTTGTGGTCAAAGAGCCTTGTTTTATTGGCTTTAGGTGTCAAGTAACACCATGACGGATAGGTAATTCCATGATAGGCACAAGTGACAGGTAACAAGACTAGTGTGTCATGCCATGAGAGGTATAGTGTGATCAATGCTTCATTAAAGAGATGGATTCAATAAGGGGGTTGTGGGCATTATGTGTGGTTCTTCCTTGAATGTAATTTCCTAATAACCTACATGTGTCATGCTATGATGGATGGAACATTTTCTTAGGGGTGGTCATACCGTAATCCTGGAGGTTCATTCCTAGGGGAAGATGTTAGAGGGTTTGTATTTTTTTCTCAATAAGTCAAACATTAAACCATATGGATCATAATGTTAAAATAATGTGTAGGGGTGTTGGTCCCACTTCCTATGGTACGATCGTGTCATGATCCTTATAGTCATGTTGTAACTAACATGTTGTTTGATATTTTTAACAAGGAAAAAAATAATTCCACTATTATACCTACTCAAATAATTATTGAGACATCCATGTAGGGGATTTCATATTAGTTTACCCTCCCGCTCTCATTACTCCCATGATTCCCCATGACCCGATGTGTTGTTGATGTTGTTTTTCATGGAGATTCAAAGATTTTGCACTGATTCCACTGGTGGATAGTAGAATTATGAAAAATGATGGGTCATCTAGTCCTCATATCTATAAAGAATACCATAATGATGAACACACTTTAATTATTAACATTTCTCTAGGGATATGATTCCCTATGAAATTTTGTAGTTTTTTTCATTAAATTTTATTAAATTAGTGGATCAATTGGTGGCTATATATAGGGACTTTACATGGGATTGTTTTGGGAGTACACCATATACCATTAAGTTATGTTTGCTTATATTTTTGTGTGTAGATTTCATTTATGAGTTTTTAGTCAATTATTCTTATATTTAAAAAATTTTAAAACAAAATTTTTGTTGTAATAAATAATTAATTTTTATATTTGGACTATCATAGGGGCTTGGAAGATGATTCAAGACTTAGATGAGTAGGGTGGTTATGCTAAAATTATCTCAAATGGGAATAAATGTTTGTATAAGGTGGGTTTTCCCCAAATATATCATTCATTATATATATATATATATATATATATATATATGCAGTATGTGATTTTTGGCCTCACCAATAATTATAGATTAACACCTAAATAAAAATTTATTTTTATATATTCCATAGGGAATGAATATAATGACATGGGACATTATGGACCCTTGACACTGATATAATTCCTCATCCACTAATAGTCATGTTTGTTGATATAAACTGTTTCCTAAGACACTGTGGATTGGAGAAGGTTCTCTCTAATAATTATTGGAAATGAAATCCCATAGTGAGGATATCACCAAGGGGTGATCATGTTTATTTAATTTACAAGAATACTAAAATAAGATTATTTTGTTTTATATGTGGTTCACATAGACTAGGCTTGTTTTATATGTCATTTGGAATGAGTATAAATGAATTATTCCCAATAGATTTCGGGGATGAGAGTTCATCTTATTATGATGGGGATTTCTCCCTTAATATAGGGTTATATTTTGGAATGTGATAGGATTAGTAAAAGTTATATAGGAAAAGTGGGGATGTTCTAGAGAGAGTATTTCCCCCCAGGGTATGGGTTGATAGAACCTATAAGGGATATTTTTTATGGGACTGAAATGAGGTAAGCGAGGATGGTTGGACACAATGGAATGGGATTTTACATGGTTTGTGGTATAATATGTCTTGATATCATCCATGGTGAAAAAGACGGAGGGAAGATATAGGATTTTTATGATTTTCAGTCTAATCCATTGGGGTTAGAGTCAAAAATGTTCCTACATGATGAGAGGATCAAATTTTGGTTTTTTATATAAATCTGTGGCCTTAGGGAACTCAGTGGGTTTCCTAGTGTTTTGTTGACTATAGATAGGGTTAGTGTTGGGGATCTAGTGTCAATTTTCTCGAGTGTTTCCCTAGACCCCATTGATCTATGAGGATATATTTTTATATAAATACAGATTATAAACTCTTTTAATCTTGAGGGATCACACTTGGATATATGTAACAGGTTTGGATGAGTGTCCAACCAACATGGTTTAACATGAGGTTATTGGTAGGATGGACTGATTAATTTATGTGATTTTTATTGCATGTTATGTTTCATATCCATGATATGTTATTAGGTGTTGAGGTAGGATATGAACCAATTGATTTGTATCCTAATACTAATCCAATGAGGGTATACCCCATAGGTCTGACCCATGGGTGTATGTGATATTTTTAATGGTTGATTTGAGATTTCCCTAAGTTTAAATTTGGTATATGGTTTGTTGTTGAGATAAGATTCAATATGGTTTATGTGATATAAGAACATTGATTTTCGACATCATGGTGGATTAAAAACCCTATATAACAGAGGCTTAGTAAATTTATAAGGTGGGGTGATGCCCTAGAGGTGAATGTTTTATATTTTTATATTGGCATGAGTTTCCCTCAAGAGTATGTTTTTTAAATGGTTATGTGGTCAGCTATGTCTCTCCAATGTTGTACTGATTCCTTATTCTGTTTTTGGGTTAGCTTATTTACCCATGGAATTTTTTTATATTTGGTTCTTAAGATGAGATGAATTTCTACCAAATATATGTTATAGGTATAGTTGTGGGGGATGAAAGTGTTTTCCCTCATTGATAATACTTGTGATTAAATATATCAGGAACTAGGTGAAGTAATTACAGTTTCTATCAGGTTATTCGATATAACCGATGGATTGGAGATAGATGTTTTATTACACATTTAATTTACTTTTATTATTCATTACATATCACATGTGTGTGAATTTAATTATTGTTAATGAATTAGGAACAATTTTTTGTGGCTTATTGAGTTTTACACACACCTTTCGTGGGAATCCCTAACACATTGGTGCCCATTTAGAACATATTAAGAATAGGTTCAGGTGGAGTAATAACCCATGGTTGGATCATTCAGCTGGAAATCATGGGATGAGTCAGGATATATGGATTATATAGGGATCAGGGATGGTAGTTGTAACTTCCCGAGTCCGGATCCCCTTCACTGGTGCCCCGTACCTGGTTCGCCACATGACCTCAAGGGCATTTCCATGAATGCCAGAGGCTTCCGACTAGTAGTGAGGGCCTTGGTGAGTTGGTGGGGAAACAATGCCCTCATTTGGTAAGGTATACAAGGTAAGAAAACAACAATGAACAGCAGAAGTAGTAAACAACATGCATAACAATAGAAACCAAACAGCGGAAGCAATGTAGATATAGAACTATGATGACAATGATGCAGTAGGTACATTTATCTATGGAAAACAACAAACACCACAACATACTGAAATACAAATGAAACCATGTGAAAAAGAAAACAAAATAAGCTCCTCAGTAAGCAACATAGTCTGCATGGGACCAAAAGCAATAACCTCAACTAAAGCAATCAAGCAAACCCGAAATGCATGTCCCAAACAAGGTGTGAGATACAATCCCAGTAGGCAATCACCCAATGACTTTTTCCTAACAGTCAATGAATATATGGCAGTAATACACCATGAAGTAGTAAACAGAAAAGCACAAGCAGCTACAATCCACAGTTCTAGCAAGTAAAGCACACAAGTAAGCAGTCAGCAACAAGAAGAAAACAGGTAATCCTCTAGGTACCTCCACAGCTTAACCCCTATGGTTCAACCTATAGTACTAGGAACCCTCTAGGAGGCACACACAGTCTCACCCCTCTAGTTCAGGTACATAATTAAGAAGACTCTCTGGGGAAGCACTCACTGTCAATTCCCCCTATAGTCTCGTATCATGCTAAAGGCTCTCTAGGGAATCACACAACATCAATTCACCTTGTGGCCCGTGTCGTGGATCTACAGACTCTATGGGGAAGCACTCAACATCAATTCCCCGTATAGTCTTGCGTCTTAATTAAAATATACTCTGGAGAATCCCTTTCGTCAATTCTACCTTTGGTCTACAACTCAAGGTTCTCACAGTCCTAAGTAAAACTAAACATGCTCAGTACATGTGTGTCGTCCAAGTAAACCTCATGAAATACTTGGATAAAAACAAAGGCTCAACAGTAACAACGAAACAACAGTTCTGCTATCCTACAGCTAAGCATGACAACTGGTAAAATGCCCAACAGGAAAAACAAGCAAGGAAAAACAACCTGAGCACAAAGTAAATTATTCTACTCACAAGGAATAACCTCCACTAAAGCAATCAAGCAAACCCGTAAAGCAACAAGAGAAAAACAGGAAACATGCAATACCCCGTTCACGGGTACTGGTGGAATTTTCAAATTATACTCATCAACTTTCTATTGAAAGGAACAAACCACCTACCTTTACCCAAGGAGATTGATATACATGAACCTCGAAAATAGATTCCTCTTAGAAAAACGTAGATATGAGAAAACAGACAAAACGTTCATCCCACGATATCTTGGAAACGTTGAGGAATCAAGAAACGAGGCTAATGCAGAAGAAAAAACTCACTGATGCGATTCCAATGCAATCGACCGTGCTCGAATAGGAGAACGGACAGAGAGGCGAGAGATCGTCAAAGATCCGGCCATATGGTCACTCTCAAATGGATGAAATCTGGAGAAGAAGATGAATATGGGGGTTAGATGTGACCCCGGTCCGTTTAATGAAAAAAAAGTACACGGCGTGTACTTCTAGATTACATGGCATGTACTTCTAATTTTTTCATACTCTAAAAAACAGGCCTCCACATCTTCCTTACACACCGTGTGTGTGGCCCGGGCACGGCCAGAACATGGCTTCGAGCCGGAACAAAGTACAAGGCGTGTGCCCAAAAAGTACATGGTGTGTACATCTGAAATTTCCATAAAATTAATTTTTCTCAAAAACTCCAGAAAAACGAAAAACAAACCTGAACAGATGATCCAGGTTCTTACAGACTTCGCTGCTTAAAGAAATTCATCCCTGAATTTCACTAACGAGTCGGAGAAGAAGAAACCCCAAACAACTCCGGCTATTGTGATCATACATCGGCCTCCCCCTCCCAGGTCTCGTCCTGCACTCGCCCGTGCTTCCATAGCTCCCGTACCAGAGGAACAGAATGCCCGTGGAGAACCATCACACTACGATCGAAAATCCGGATAGGATGCTCCTCGAATGAAGCATCCACTCCAAGCTCGACTTCCTCAGGTTGAAATATGTGAGACAGGTCAGAAAGGTGTCGTCGGAGTTGAGAGACGTGGAAGACGTCGTGCATGGCCCGATACCTCTAAGTTAGCTACAACCGGTAGGCGACCGACCCTACTCTCTCCAAGACCTCAATCGTCCTGACGTACCACGGTGAAAGCTTACACTATCTCCGAATCCTTTTTCATCCCAACCTCGGTGCGACACGTAGGAAAACTGGATCACCGACCTTGAACTCCAGAGGTCATCTCTACTGATCAGCATAAGACTTCTGTCGAGACTATGTTGTATCCATCCTCTTCTTAATCAGCTCTATCTGCTCTGAATTCTACTAAACAAGACAAGGTCCCAGCAAAGCTGCCTCTCCTGCCTCCATCCATCATAAGGGTGATCAGCATTGCCTACCGTACAAAGCCTCATATGGCGCCATCTGAATGGTCGCCTAGAAACTGTTGTTGTAGGCGAACTCCACCAGAGGAATATTCTTCTCTCAAGAACCGCCAAAGTCTAGGATACAAGCTCAGAGCATATCCTCAAGCACCTGGATCGTATGCTCAGACTAACCATCGGTCTGGGGATGGTATGTTGTACTAAAATTTACCAGTGAACCCAATGCCTTATGAATTCCCTGCCAGAACTGAGAGGTAAAGCGCATATCTCTATCTGAAACAATAGAGTGTGGAACTCCATGCAGATCAATGATCTCTCTTATGTAAAGTCGTCCCATATCATCGACACTGAATGTCTCCTTGATTGGAAAGAAGTGAGCAACCTTCGTAAGCCGGTCAACGACGACCCAAGCAACATCATTTCCCCAAGGCGATCTCGGCAACCTAGTTACGAAGTCCATCTCCATATCGTTCCACTTTCACTCAGGAATGGGTAACTACTGTAAAAGTCTTGCTGGTCATTGATGCTATGATTTCACTTGTTGACAAGTAGAACATCTCATGATGAAACCAGCAACATCCTTCTTCATACCTGGCCACTAGTATTGGTGATGAAGATCCCAGTACATCTTGGTGACGCAAGGATAATCTGCCCAAACAGAGGAATGGAAATCCCGCATCAGCTCCTCGCATATTTCTTTTGGCACCCATATGTGTCCTTGGAAATGCAAGAACTCATCCTCTCCCACTGTCCATCCAGGAAGAGGGTCCTCTCCTGACACACACTCCCGCAGAACTATGCCTTCTAAGTCTGATAGTTTCCTCACCCATACCCGATAAAGTAGCATGGAGGTAACAGCTATAGAAGATAGAAAAGTTTGTCCCTATCTGTCGTGCACCTCTAGATGAATCTAAGAGAACAGATCCATCAGCTACCACTCACTACTGGCCTCCTGAACTGCTTGATTCTGTGTTTTCCTACTCAACGCATCAGCCACGGCGTTTCTCATTCCCGACATATAGGCAAGCTCGAAATCAAAAGACTGAAGATACTCGACCCACCTGTGCTGCCTCAGATTCAGATCACACTGAGTGAAGATATACTTGAGACTCTTGTGTTCAATTAAGACCAAAATGTGCTCCCCCAAAAGATAGTGTCTCTAATATTGCAAGGCATGAACAACAAGTGCTAACTCCAGATCGTGCGTTGGGTAGTTCCTCTCATGTGGCCTCAACTACCGAGACCCGTACGCAACGACTCCATCTCCCGACATAAGCATAGCTCCTAGAACAAAACCTGAAGAATCACAATAAATAGTGTATCTCTTTCCAGGCTCTGGAAAGACTAGTATCAGTGCTGACGTCAACCTACCTTTTCATCTCCTGAAAGGCTAACTCACAAGAATCTAACCATATGAACTTCAACCCCTTCTTCGATAGATCTGTTAAAGGTGCTGCTAGATGAGAAAAGTTTTGACTGAAGCATCTTTAATATCCATCCTACCCTAGGAAACTATATACCTCAAAGACGTTCTTCGGCTGCTACGATGAAACGGCTGGTCTCACTTTCTCTGGGTCCATTGATACTCCTGCCTCTTAGATGACGTGACCCATGAAGTGAATCTGATCCATCCAGAAGTGGCACTTCGAGAGTGTAGAATAAAGCTGATGCTCTCTTAGTGTACTCAGAACGATCTCAAGATGTGTTGCATGGTCATGTCGACTGTGAGAGTACACCAAGATATCGTCCACGAAGACCACGATGAAGGAATCCAAGTAAGGATGGAACACTCAGTTCATCAGTGCCATGAAAACTGCAGGCACGTTCGTGAGACCGAATGGTATGACTGTATACTCGTATAGACTATACCTTCTCCTGAAGGATGTTAGAGGTATATATGATGGTCTAACACGCAAATGATGATAACCGGACCTCAGGTCGATCTTCGAGAACACCCAGGCTCCTCGAAGCTGATTGAAAAGGTCATCAATCCGCAGCAAGGGATATCAGTTCTTGACCGTAAACTGGTTCAGTTTCAGATAATCCACACAAAGACGAAGGGTATCGTCTACCTTATTTTCAAACAGGACAGGAGAACCCCAAAGAGAAGTACTAGGTCGGATGAAACCCTTATTCTATAGTTCCTCCAATTTCTTCTTGAGCTCCTGAAACTCAGGTGTGGACATCCTATAGAGAGGAATGGACATTGGTGTCGCTCCTGTCCTGAGCATAGTAGGAAAGTCTACCTCATGCTCCAGAGGAAAACCCAAAAAGTCCTCTGGAATGAAATCCTTGAAGTGATCCACAACTGGAGGAAAGTCCAACTATGGAGTCCCCTGATCATCCAGATAAAGACTAGCAATATGGGCCATCACTCCTCCTCGCCCAGGATGTTCGAGTCCCGCCCGACTCGCTCGAACGTCCCATTCACCTCTATGAAGAAAATATTCACCCTCTTGTGAGACGAAACTAACTATGCGGCGATAGCAGTCGACGACTACCCGGAAAAGAATCAACCAGTCTATCCCGAGGATGACATCATAGCCTGTCATCTCTAGGACATAGAGATCTCATAAGAAGTGATGCCCTGCAACCTCGAGAGGGCACTCTCTACACTGGAATACACTAGATGTCCTTGTTCCCAAAGGTGTGTCTAGTGTCAACGAGTCGGAAGAGGAAAATATTGAGAGCCTAATGCTCTCCATGAAAAAAATAGAGATAAAGCTATGCGTAGCACCAGTATCGAAAAGGGCTGAAGATAAAACTGAGGCTACTAAAATCGTACCTCGAACAGTAGAAGGGTCTGGATCCTGCTCATGATAAGTCTGCTCCACAGTGAATGACTGGCATGCACCTCGTCCCTACGCCCCTGACTGACCACTCTAAGATGAACCTCCCTACTAGTGTTGAGGAACTGGTTGCTGACCGCCATGACCTCGACCTCCACCTTGGACTGAATGTCTGGAAGAACTCTAGTTTCTTGACTGGTGAGAGACTGGTGGGGTGACTCCAGAACGGGGAGTCATGGAATAACCCTGATCACCAGCTGCTGGAGAGAAAACCTGGAAGAAACGCTGAAGGTGACCCATCTTGCAGCAAGATAGGCACTCCAAGGGGTCCCTCTGGCACTGCGGCCTAGTGTGTCCTATCTGGCCACACTGATAGCATGTCACATGGCTGCCTGATGATGCATCTCGCTTCCTCGAATCCCCACACGTAGGCTCCCTATGGATCTTCTTGTGGTCATATGAAGGAAAGCTTGATCTGGAAGAAGAACCACCCTGACTCGCAGCTCCGGAGTCTCTCATATTGCGCTCTGCAATCAGTGCCTGGTTTACGATGGATGTAATGGATGTCAGCTGGAAGATGTTCACCTACAAGCAGTTCTCCCGCCTGATTCCATCCTCAAATATCCTCGCCAAGAACACCCCACTCCCATCTCGAAGGGGTGTAAAACGCTGCATCTCAGTGAAACGAAAGGAATACTCCATGACAGATAGAGTACCCTGCTCTATGCTCATGAACTCCCGGGCTCGATTGGCCCTCAGGGTCTCTAGGTAGAAGTAGTCGTAGAACATGCGCTATAACTCCTCCCAATTCATAGCCTGCTGCTGACCCGCCTGTGAAATCACGTACGACCACCTCTTGGAGGAGTCTTGGAGCATGTAGGTGGCGAGCTTGACCTACCTCTCTGGAGGCGTCTCCAGATGATTGAAGATACTCATCATGGCTTCTAGCCATGACTCTGAATCCTGAGGTCCTCCCTCCCCGGAGAATGTGGGAGGATGCTGCTGCTGAAAGATCAGCGTCAAGCCTGCCATAGACGAGACAAGAGGTGGTGATCCCTGGAAGGCATGCATCATCCTCATGAAACCCTCCCTGAACTGTGCATCAGCGCCCGCAATTGGTACAATAACCGGTGCCAAGGATCGCCCAACTGGAGGATCGGCAGGAAGCCCCTGATCATCCCTATCGGGCGTCTGATCACTGCATGACTACAGACATACGACCGGAGGGCGTCTCGGAGGCATTGCTCTGAATGATCAAAATCACACCTTAGATCAGGAAAACAAGGACACGTAACATAGGAGTTCAAAACGGGGATAGGGGAAAGAAAGCACAAAAGCTTGAAAAACCAGACAACACGACATGTATAAAAACAACACGGTGTGTCTTTTTAAACTACTGACATTGGCGTGTACTCCTTCCCTACAAGTCGTGTACACATAAAACTACAAGGCGTGTTGACCCCAACACACGGTGTGTACTTGGAACCATTCCCCTTCCTGATTCTCCTTACATGGCTAACCCACACGGTCCGATTCAACCTGAGGCTACACGGTGTGTTCAAAATGACCACGTCGTGTACTAGACAAGGTTTCGACAACCCGTGTTGTTATGCACAAAGCATTCTACACGGATGGTCCTAACACAGCGTGATCCGAACAAGAATGGTGTGCATAGGTGAAGGCGACACCGTCCCGTGTTGTTCGTGACACGGCCGAATACCTGAACCAGACAACACGATTTGTTCCGAACAGACACGGCGTGTGGAAAATAAGGTCATGTCGGCCTGTGTTGTTCGTGACACGACCGGGTACCTGGGAAAGACTACACAACATGTTATGAACAAACACGGAGTGTGTAAAGAATGGTAACGTCGGCCTGTGTTGTTCGTGACACGACTGGGTACCTGGACAAGACTACACATCGTGTTCCCAACGGACACGGCGTGTTCTACTCGAGCTTCCTCGGCCCGTGTTGTTAGTGACACGGCCGGGTATACGGCTCCGAACTCACACGGCGTGTACCAATGGTACACGACGTGTTGTCGAAGTTACTCCCATGACACCGTGTTCTACTCACACGGTTACTAAAATGGCTTGAAAACTACACGGCGTGTATCCAAAAAGTACACGACGTGTATTCGGGGTTTTTCTGGGATGTAACTCAGAAACTGTGCAGTATTCCAGAATAAATAAAACAAGAGAAAAGGTGCCAAATTCTGATCCGTGAGGGCCCATAAAACCTCAAGAACCAAATTTAGGCGTTCATTTTTAAGCAATGGACAAAACAAATAGTTTTCTAACGTAGCAATATAGAATCAATCAAGAATCAATCACAACAGCATGCATAATCTAAACAGGGAATATCACAACATCATGCATTCCCAAATTCACCCAAGATGGCATGGCAAGAATGCATGACTTGTGATTTCTACAAGGGAATATATGATGCATGAGATGGAATACCCTCATCTCATCGGGTTGCGACAAAAATAGAACCGAAATAACAAAACAATAAACGCACAAGTCATACAAATCACTCTAGGTGAAAACAGATACACCATAAAACTTAAAACCCTCAAAATTCAATTAACGAGGTTGTATGGACTTTCCCTGTACACGGGTTAGCTACGCCTGAGGACATCTTATTACCAAGTACTGAATCCATCCTATCCGTGGCTAAAGTCTCCAAACAGTAAAGCAAGAGAAAAGAACCCCTCTATTACAACTTTGTAACGTCCCGAGTATAGATCCCATCCACTGGTTCCCCATAACCGGTTCGCCACATGGATTCAAGGGCGTTTCCCTGAATGCCAGAGGCGACCGACTAGAAGCTAGGGCCTTGGTGAGTCGGTGGGGAAACTATGCCCTCATTCGGTATGTTATAAAAGGATAAAAAAATACAATGAATAGCCGAAGCGGTAAACAACATGCATAACAACAGAAACCAAACAACAGAAGCAATGAAGATATATAACTATGATGACAATGATGCAGCGAGTACAAGTATCTAAGGAAAATATCACACACCACAACGTGCTGAAATACAACTGAAACCATGTGCAAAATAAAACACAATAATCTCCTCAGCATCGTGAGCGACGGATCGGTCCCATGATCCCCAACTCCTGGTGCAATCAAGATCCTGAAGTAGAAGGGCGCTTTCCCCCGTCTATTACTGCAGCAACATGGTCCTCTTAGGCCCAAAAGCATGGCCCAAACAGGGTGTGGGATACAATCCCAGTAGGAAATCACCCAATGATTTGTACCTAACAGTCAATGAATACATGGCATTAATAGAACGAGAAGTGGTAAAAAGAAAAGCACAAGCAGCTACAATCCACAGTTCAAAAAAGTAAAGCACACAAGTAAGAAGTCAGCAACAAGAAGAAAACAGGTAACCCTATGGGTATCTCCACAGCCTAACCCATATGATTCAACCTATAGTACTAGCAACCCTCTAGGAGGCACACACAGTCTCACCCCTCTGGTTCAGCTACGTAATTTAGCAGACTCTCTGGGGAAGCACTCACCGTCAATTCCCCCTATAGTCTTGTATCGTGCGAAAGGCTCTCTGAGGAAGCACTCAACGTCAATTCCCCCTGTGGCCTGCATTTTGGATCTAAATACTCTCTGGGAATGAACTCAATGTCAATTCCCCATGTAGTCTCATGTCGTAATTAAAAGGCACTATGGAGAAGCCCTTCCGTTAATTCTCCCTTTGGTCTACTACTCTAGGTTCTCACAGTCCTAAGTTAAACTAAACATGCTTAGTGCGCGTGTGTTGTCCATGTAAACCTCAAGAACTACTTGGAAAACAACTAAGGCTCAACAGTAACAACAATGCAACAGTTCTGCTATCCTAAATCTATGCATGGAAACTGGTAAAAATCCCAACATGCAAAAAAAGCATGGAAAAGCAACCTAAGCACAAAGTAAATTATTCTACTAACAAACAATAACCTCAACTAAAGTAATCATGTAAAGTAAGAAAACAAAAAGGGAAAAACATGAAACACGCAATACCCCATTCAAGGTTATTGGTGGAATTTTCACATTATACTCATCAAATTTATACAGAAAGGCACAAACCACCTACCTCGACCCGAGGAGATTGATATACGTGAACCATGATGACAGATTCTTTTTAAAACAACGTATAACTGAGAAAACTCACAAAACGTTCATCCCATGATATCTTGTAAATGAGGAGGAATCATGAAACGAGGCTAAAGTAGAAGGAAGAACTCACCGCTGTGATTCCAACGCATTCTACCGTGCTCGAATCGGATAACGGACGACGAGGTGGGAGCCCGTCGAAGATCCGGCCGTACGGTTGCTCTCGGACGGACGAAATCTGGAGAAGAAGACGAATATGGGGGTTAGATGCGACCCCAGTCTGTTTAATGAAAAAAAATAATGTACACGGCGTGTACTTCTAAAGTACATGGACTGTACTTAAAAAAAATTTGTACTCTAAAAAACAGGCCTCCACCTCAGCCTTACACATCGTGTGTGTGGCCCAGGCACGACCAGCACATGGCTTCGAGCCAAAACAGAGTACATGGCGTGTACCCAGAAAGTACATGGCATGTACTTCTGAAATTTCCAGAAAATTCATTTTTCTCAAAAACTCCAGAAAAACAAAAAAAAGTACCTGAAAAGAAGATCCTGGTTCTTACAGTAGTATATCATCTCAATTAATTTTTATTCATTTGTTTTAGTGATCAACCGGGTCGGTGATCAGTTATGATGTATGGATGCATGATTTAATGACTCATTCCATTTGTTATCGAATGGTTCTTTATATTTTTTCATTCACACTCTAATTATTTATCATATAATGTTTTTAGTTACTTAATTTTTTTTTACATTGATACGATGATATAGTATCCCCATAATAAAACATTAGATACTCATTGCTAGTAATCAATCTCTAGAATATGAGGAGGTGTACCTGAGATAAGGTGATGACCGTGTCCCGAACACTTGTGAGTGTTCCCCAACATAGGGTGCATTTAAAATGGATCGTGATATTTTAGGAGGTCTTATATATATATTTTTTGATGTTAAACAATGATTATAGGATATGGGTGATTCTAATGATGTGTTTTTGGTGTATCCAACTTGATGCGGATCAATCAAGATGGGTAACATATGGTTTTTGAAATGGTATTATAGTGAAAACAATTATGGATTATATTGGTTTTTAAGGATGGCCATGAATGGGTATCCAATAGAGATAAACACCTAATGATAAGTTTATCTTACGGGGATATTGTATAGAATGATTTATATATGTGATCCATGGATAACACATATAGAAATAGATGACTATTGTGATACTCACAAAATGTTGTTTTAATTGTCACAAACAGTTTTTAAAGTGTTTAGTAATTTTCTTTATATGATTCATAGTTAGTCATTATAGTATCATGTTTGAATCTCATATTTACCATGAATGATCATTTACGAATTCTTAATTTATTTATTTAATACGTGTATGGATTCTAAAAATTAATTATAAATACTTACATGGAATTTTAGGAGGTATGTTTTGAATCAAACTATCAATATGGGTAGTACCATACCATGTTAGAAAAGATGTGGTTGATAAATGGAATGTCTAGCTAAAAGGGTAATAGGTAGGTAACCACAAACATAGTCATACGAATTAGGATGTCCAAGATGACCATGGGGTTTTCACCATGTCATAGTAGAGTACATTTCAGTTTGTGATGGCTTGAGGCTACATAATATGTTGGTGAAACAAATTCATTTCTGACATTAAATTACATTATTAAAACTCAGTGAATTGTATAATATTTCTGAATGATTTTATGAATATAAATAGAGGTCTTTGGTGCTTATATCTCAACAATCAACTTGTTTAACAGCGATCTCATTGAATCAATCTCCAATTCGATCTCAATGATAAAATTTTACTAAATCATTCCTTCTTCAATCTAGAGAATGTAATAATTGTAAAATATTCTCAATCACATCTTCATTATCATTTTATCCTAGCGTTTCTTTATATTATTTTGAGATAATAGTTATTGTACTAAAATGTGATTTCATTTAGGAAATAATCTATATTATTCCTCTTTTTTTCTATTTTTGGTGCTCACTACCTTTAATGTGATGGATCACTGTTTTATTTCTATAACTATTAAAATCTAAGAGAATATTACCTTCAGGGATTCTATTTTTACCAATTATAAAAATAGTGTTGATTATAACATTCATTACTTACTACAAGCTAAAATCAAATAGATATATGTTATCTTGGGCACCATAAAATCCAAGGTTATAATAATGTAAATATGTATTGAATTGTTGGGGTAGACATAATGGAAATTTTAGTTCTATATTCGATATTCCAGACCAAATTGTGTGAGTTATTTAATTGATTTCATTTTCTTTTATTTTTTAATTGAAATCATTAAATTATTCAATTTATTATCCATCAATAATCTTAATTATTTTTATTTTAAATATCTATTTCATTTATTCTAATTATTTTTTAATCATATAACACTATTATATGATTTTTATTTCATCATTGATTATTTTTTTATCTCTTAAAAATATTTTATTTCTATTTTATCTTTATAAAAATAATTTTTTATTACTTAAGACATTAGTAATTACATTAAATTTTTAAATCGAAATCAAACATCATCAACCCCACCATTTAGGTATAACATACTCTGGAATTAATTTGGAATGAACTGAGTCTTTATGATATTAATTTCTTTTTTTCCAATACTTTCAAATACTATTTTAGACTACAAATCGTTAATGAATTTTTCTAGGAATAATATTTTTCAAAATTTATTTTTTAAATACCAATGGTGATCTTAAAAGACACTCTACGAGTCATGCTCCCTTCTATAGTAATAATTGTTTTTAATGAAAAAAATAATCTTTTTTATAGATATATTGTTTATCCTATACGAAATATTTTTCTACACGGTTATAATAACACTACAAAAAAGATGATAAATGGAATTCATAAGATATTTTTCCTTCTGAAAAATATGTTGATGCAATGAATTCCTTGTATTGAGGTTTAGAATAAAATTAATTTTATATAATTTCAATAATAATGTATTGTAAAATATGGAATCTCTTAGAAGTTACACAAGAAGGAACAAATAATGTAAATGATACAAGATTAGATACGTTTATATAAGACTTTTATAGTTTCTATATGCATCCTAATAAATCTATTAATGAAATTTTTAATCAATTTACTATTATTTTTAATGGGTTAAATGATTTTTGAGATTCAAATTCTATATAATAATTATTCAAGATAATACATGAGGTTTTATTAGTCATTTGGGTACCCAAATTCACTATGATCTAATAATATAACCACATAAAGAATATGGTAGTTGAGGAACCCATCATTTCTCTCATGATAGATTATATTAAAATGTAAAATAAATTCTAAAAAGGAGGCTAAGGAGGATGTATAAGAAAAAAAATTCAATTTCATTCATGTAAATAAATAAAAATTCATTATAAGTGAAATTCTATTTTTATAATATTTACATAAGTGAGAAGAATTACAAGAATAAGAAAATATTTACTAATTGATTCAAACTGTAAAATCAATAAATAAATTTTCTTTTCTTCAATTAAAAAAAGGTTCATGTAATGTAGGACTATACTATTGAAAAAAATCATGCTAATAAATATATAATTTTTTATACATGTATTTTTAGATAGTACATGATATCATCAAATTAATCAAGTTAAAAAATTATGAAGTTCCTCATGTCCACTATCAATGAATTAAATTTAAAATGTTCTAGTTATTACACTTCTACTTATTATACTTATTATATAAGATATTAATATCTAATTTACACTAGAGATCAATTTAGAGATGTTATCTGTTAACTATTTTCAAAATTTAATGATCTTTAAAATATTAATAATCAAGTGGATTCTTAAAAGGATCATCTTTTTAATGAATAATTAATATTTGGTAATAAAACTAAATGAACAAAAAAATATTGGGAATTCAAAATTTCAGGTTAAATATAATAAAAATACTATTTATCATTTCAAAAAAAGTGAAATCATATATTATTATTAGTATATTTCAAATTATTGTTAAGATTATTTTTTGGAATAGGTTTTTAAAAATTATATATTTTTCCCAAAAAAATTAAAAATTCCAGTTTTGTGGGAGAAACCATTAAAAATAACAATATATAATTATTGTAATAAATTTTATCATAATATATATCAATAAAATTATAAAAATTATAGATATGGAATACACATCAAAATTCATCTGTACTATACTATTTCAATTGTAAAAACTAGTTACAAACAATTTTTTTTCAAATTCTTTTTGTGATAACATATGTAGACACAAAAGATGGATAAAAAATCATTAGTATATTAATATTTATAGTAGAATGGTCTCATGAGAAACACCAAAGAAGATACTTGGTATATTGATAGTTCATTTTCGAGACACATGGGTGATTATCCTTCAGAAATTCAATTGTCTGTAACTGTTAGATGTTGGACATATCACATTGGGGATGATTAAAATTGAAAAATTACATATATAATATGAATTTTTTTCTAAATCTAATTTAATGAAATATATTTTTTATATGATTTGATAATTAATTTAATATTTTTTCCATTTTGATATTGAGGTTTCAAAATAACTTTACGAAATTATTTTTTTAATGTTTTCAAATTTAAATGTATGATTTTTTTTTACCACAACCCATTTTCAAAATGATTATATTATAGATTTAAAATATACTAAAAGTTAAAATTTTTACATTTTATGTTCATAGAATAAATAATATTGGATTTATAATTTCATCCTAGGACATTATAACATTCAATATTTTATAAAGATCAATCATTATTAGTATAATATTTACAAAAATTTTCACTCAATGAGAACATAGTTTGTGAACCCTGCCAACGTGGTAAATAATTAAAAATACTAATTTAAATTTAAATTGTTTTTTCTTATTATATTGCCTTATAACTATTTAACATTTTCCTTCTTGTATGAAATCATGTTCGTTGTATTTTTGGTAAAACATGCACATTTGTAATTAACAAAGACTATACTATATTTTCATTTTATTTCTACTTAGAATGTAAACATTCAGATTGTAATTTCTTTATCAACTATTCTTGGAATGTAAAAATGAAAAATTATATAAACTCTTTTCCAATATAATTTACCATGGTGGATAAAGTTATAAAAAATAATTTGAAGAGTATTTTTCTTAGGTTCATCATCAGTCCTTCTCCACTCCAAGAATATCTATAAAAATTGTGGTTATCTAAAGTAAAAATATGTCTCTCTAAGAAATGTCTATAACTAACTTGGATGAAATTAATATTTCTTGTTTATTTTTGGATATGGTGTTCAATAAAACATTAAATTATACTATCCATAGTCCCATAAGACCAGTATTAAGAAAAAATAATTATGAATTTAGAATGTAAATATTTTACGATTTTAAATCAATAATTTTTTTTGGTTATAAATTATTTTTAACTAATACTAATGATAATATAGTAATGTTTTATTCTAAATTTGATGACGGTATATGTTTTGGGTACTCAAAGTCAATTATGTACAACCATGTATTTAATATAATAATCAAGACCATATAATAGTCTATTAACATAAAATTTTATGAGAATATTCCTAAATCATATTTTCAAATAGTTGATGTGTTGAGTAACCTAGTTTGACCTTAACAAAATATCAATCATCTAAATTAATTGAATATTTAAGAGAAACCTTGTCTACTCCTTTATTCTGGGAATATATTAAATCAAAATAACATCGCCTTTAAATTGATATTGGTGAATTATAATCCAGATAATCTACTAGATGTTTGGTCTTAAATGTGGTTGAATATAAAGATTTTATATCTTACTTTGAACCTCAATACATTTTTATTCGATTAATATTGATAATTATATTATTTTAATTCAGGAGGATATGATCAAATTTTGTAGAAATAATATTCACAATCTTCAGCAATGATAGAATATCCATCCAAGTATTTGCAATACGAGGGTTTTTTGAAATAATATTTTTGGTGAAGGAATTATCATTCATAATAAGGATAATGTTCTTAATAAAGTATATAATAAACAATGTTGTATTTATTATAATGAAACATTTTCACTCATATAATTACTATAATACATTAAATCGTATATTCATTTACTATTGAATTTAATTTTATACTTTTTCAAATGGATGTGATAATTAATTTTAAAAATATGGAATTATTTTTAATAAAATGTATGGATCAACAACCCAGTTGTGACTATTATAAATTTCCAAATTATATTTTCATGTTAACAAAATATCTATATAGTTTAAAATATTCTCTAAAAATTTCAATCAAAGGATTATTAAATACCTTTTATAAATTTTCTTAAGATAAATAAAAATCAATTCCACTCATTTTATTAAAAAAATTAAAATCATTTTGTAATTATTCTAATTTATGTTGAAGATATTTTTTGGATCAATAAAAGAATCGATTTTTAATTAATTTTATAGTTTTAATGAATAACTTTTTTGAAATGTGTATGTTTGGGGAATTTAAATTATTTCTTTATTTTCAAATTTACATAAATAATCATGGAACCATTTTAAACCTATGTAAATACATTAACAAACATACAAATAAGTTTTGAATGCATCATGAATGAAATCAGAACACCCATGATTATAACTTATTAGTTAATATTGGATGAATCTAGAATGTTAGTTGACAATAAAAATTAGGGTAGTATGATTTAAATTCTATATTACATTACTTTAACTTGTACAGATATCATATTTAGTATATCAATTTTTTCCCATTTTTAATAAAATCCAAATGAATCTCATTTAATATCACTCCAAAAAACCTTCTTAATGATTAAAAGGTTCTAAAAACTTTAGATTGTTTTATTTAAAGTAATCTTATTATGAACATACATGTTTTTATAATGTTGATTTTCCAGATTCCTACAATATAAGAAAAATACAAGTGGAATATGTCATTTATAAAGAAAATTCCATGTCTCATCTAGTAGTATGAAGTAGAAAATTGATTCTATTTTTATATCCAAGGAAAAATAAATAATAACAAGGAGTGATTTCACTTAAATAATATATATGAAACATAACCTCTTAGAAATTAAGATCAAATATTATATTTCCTCCACAAAGTGTGAAAACAAAAGATTAATTATTATGTCTACAAATCCTTTCCAAAACACCCTCATGAGTATCCTTGTTCTTATATAACATTTTCTTTTGAATTACATTATGAAATGTGATATCGTTCTTGATTTTGTATCACAAACCATCATGTTTTATATGTCTTCAATAAAAACCAACATTTTAATTGAATTTATTTTATTAAATGATAATTGGTTATTATTTTCTTGTGAAACTTATTTTTTAATCGTGGAATGTTTGAGATATTATCTATTTATTTGCCACTTAATTTTTTTCAAATATTTCATTTCTATTTCCCAAATGTTTCAAAAACATTTCCTAATTTAGGTAATGTTAAGTGAGTGTTATCCTATAATATGAACATTCATGATTGGATAAAAATTCGTGGATGTGGTCCTGGAATAACTATTCTTATGGATCTTTTCTAAATTTTTTTTTTTTTACCATATCATGATCATGCACACTCTGAGTGTGTCTGTACTATACATGTGGTTTCACACTCATGGTGAATCATCTTTTCATTATTAACATTATTTTTATAAACCATAATCATGGAATAATTATTTGAAATATTTTAAAATATTTTAGTTATTTATTTGGGTTTTTAATGTTTATGATCCCAGTATTTTTCCTTGTGAGTTATTTGGGATGGAAATAATCTTTTTAATACTAAAATAATATTATAATATACTTCATTTGCAAAAAATCTAATTTTTTTAACAATTTATTTTCTTCAACACATACAATCTAATTGTTTTATATTTTTTTGGAGAAATATATTTTAATTATTTTCCTAATCTATTAGTATATTTATTGATAATATCTTTATAATGTTTTGATTTCTTTTAAAAGGATTCAAAAAAGAATCCCTATCAAAATAGCATTAATAATGATTAATATTTTAAAAAATATTACTTATCTATATTCTAAAAAGTAGACTATGAAACTTTTTTAAGGATATCAAATACAGAGATTTTTTTATATGTTTTGTGAGTGATTGATTAAGATGTTATCATTTAAGTGAGAAAAAAATTTATTGGTGAGAAAATTTTAAAATAATTTAAAGGTGGGTAATTTTTGATTTCATGATAAAATATTTTCTTTAAAATAATTTAAAAAATGTATTATAATTTTAATTATATTATTATTCCTATTTTTATAATCATAAAAATGGTGTAGATTGTTTTTATCATTGAAATATATTATTTTAATGAACCCAAAAACAATGTCAGGTGTTTAATAATTATTTTCATCTTCTTAACAGTTAGGTTTGATGATATCATGTTAGAATATTGTATGAACCTTAAATGATCCCCTAATAATTTTTACTATATGTATGTAATCCTTTTATAGAATCTAATATATCGTTATAAGTAATTATATAGAAGTGGATAAGCCACCTATTGAATCTAAAGTTAAAAAAAATCAGTTCCACATCATGGTGGAATGTTTCATGGTTGATTGGTGAATTGAATCTCTAAAAATGCACACAAAAAGTACCACCCCTTGGTCATGTGAATATTCAAGGAAACAATGGCCATGGGTTTTTCTCCAGGGTGTGGTTATAGGTGTGTGAGGTTGTGATAACCTAAGGATGATTATAATATTGATCAATATTATATATTTTTTTAAATGAATATTAATCCCCGATTAAATAAAGAAAATTTATATAGGATTTAAATACTATAAATTTTGTCCTTAGGTTATTGGATATCAATAATCAACTTTTCCAATAACAGACTCATCAAATTGATCACCAATTCCATCTCAATGTGCAGTATACTATAAATCATTATTTCTTCAATATAGATTTTGTATAAATATTCAAATCATATTACTCTCATATTATTTCTATTTATGTCATAATTTAATTTTTTTTATTTTTTGGGAATTACAAAAGTACTAAATTGGGATTTATTCGAATAAATAATATCTCATCCTCCAATTTTTTCTATAATTGGTGCTCACATCCTTTAATGTGAGATATTAAGGTTTTCATTCCATAATCATTAAATGGAATGAGAATATTATCATTGAGTATTCAAGTTATACCCTTTAAAAATATATTGTTTTATGATTCCTTTATAGGGTCATAAAATCCTCACATGTTTAAATGTGTGCTCAACATCATAATTTTTTCTTGTTTGAATGTACTCTCAGGATCAAAACTATTTCCATGTATTCCCACATTCCATAGGAGGGATGAGTTTATCACAATCAGTTGAGATATATTGTAATTGATTAAAATATGATGGTGGGATGTCCATCCCTCCTTCCCTCGATTCGTCATTTTAATATATCCCATATTCTGGGTCTCCCTTATAGAGTTAAGTCATGTTTGTGTAACTCATTCCTTATATCATCTCATTGTGTATTCTAGTAAATTATAGTGCTTTTATCTAGAAATTCCAAAAGGTCATTATAAGGAAGAAACCTTTAATCTGGAGAGTAGTCGTGACGGGCATCGCTGGTATGTATAGACACTTGGAACATTGGTCACACGTATTCTTCCTCATGTGATGGTATATCATGTAGGCATATCAGTTGTGAAAACAATGTAAAATGGTTTTGATCATAAGGCATCTTATTCCAAATCCATATCCTCCATGACATTCACCACATGTATCTCATATTTATCATGAGGTAGCTTACACCATCATTTTATATCTTCCAAGGGTTTCACCTTAATAATCCAATGTTTATCATGATGAAGAAGTATAAGACAGTTCTCATGTTTAAAATCATATTGTGACATAGTGAGACTAATAAAAATCCACACACAGGTGGATCAAGGAGGTATATCCCAAGGGGTATAACATAGAATGGTTGCCATATGGATATATAAGAACACCCATAGAGGAAGACCCAGGAGGTTTGGCCCCTATGGGGAATATTTCATACCATGATGATTAATCAAAACACTCACGAAGGTGGATTCAGGAGGTGAACCCCTAAAAGGGGGCACCGAGGTTTACTATTTTATGGGATTGAATCTCAAAGTGTTGTAATACATACCCTATGGAATGATAAAGATCAAAACCCATGAAGTATAATTCCATAATTTATTTTAATGTGATACAAATTATCCATGAAGTTTAAAATCATTCAGTAAGTATGGTCACACCATGAAAGGATATTTGATGAGGGATGGTTTCAGTCTTATGCATTGAAGTCACCCTAGAGTTTCAAGGTGAGACAATGAAGTTGATGGGGCTTATCTATGGAAGATTCAAAATAGGGCGGCTCGTACTCAAAGGTGTGAGTGGGTGGAATCCCATTATGATATCATATAGGGAATCTTGTGCTCATTTCATTGGGTAAGACTATTGTTCAACATAATGTGCTTAGAACGTTGCTACTAGGATGTTTAACCTCATCCATTGTAAACATGGGGGACTCACTCGTTACTCCTTGGGCTTACATAAATTCCACACTTGTACCCCTATAAAGGTAATGGATTTAGAAATCCCAAGTTGTAATGGTGTGGACGAGTTCTCAATCATGAGGTCTGTGAATATTTCCTATGATGAGTTGAAAAATAAATTAACGTACCTCTATCGAGAAGCAGAAGGTTTTGAAATGCATGAGCTAGGGGCATATGGGATGTGTCTTGAGGCACCATAAAATTATTTCACGTGATTTTGGAGGGTTTCACACAAGAGGTGATCACAATGCATGGGGAATTCATGTAATTGGAGCTCAGATGTTGTGATTTTTTATAAAGGAAAGCAGTGGTGATTTGAAGAAGTGTTATACACAAGATTGGAAGCGTGTACAGAAAGGTAATATTTTCCCAAAATATTTGGATTTGAGTTCATGTTCAGGGGTGCACACACCAGACATATGTTAAAATGGGATGATAAATGAATACACAACAATTTACCCACTCATGGTAGGACCCATAGGGACCCTAAGGTGAAATATATCAGCCTTGTGGGTTTCATTCATTCAGGATGTATCCCAAGATCAATCCTATGCATAGTAGAGAGGTGGTTCTACATCCAATGGATCTCCGTAACGAAGTATTGGTGGACTTATATTATAGATGACGTAATTAGTGATGGTGTAGAATATTTTTTCCATGGAAGAGGTCTTCTGTGAAACTCCTGCATTAGCTTTAGTGATCAAATTCTAAGGGGATGGATGATGTTGTATTTGGTGAAGAAGAGTCTTATGATATTATTTTTTTATGATTCATGGAATTATTACACATTCATGGCTTGGTATATTGAGAGGTCTGCACAAATGCGAATGGATTAGCATCACATTGTTTGTGTAAGGGTCTTACATGATGATTCCATTCATTCATGCACACCATGAAACTTGTGTACACTTTCCTTGATTTTCTCTGGAAGATTCATTGAGTTGAACTATATATTTAGTCTTTAAAAATCCATCCATCTCTTACTTTAATAACAATTTAGAACCAACATATTCCCCCCTTGGATTATGATTTGAATGGTGACCAGAGGGTCGGGTTCCAAGGTAAACTCAAAAGAGATAGGTTGAATTCTATAGGTGAGTACAACACATGATTATGGGTGCTTATGTCACTTAAACGGGCACATAATATTAATTACATGTCTATAAATAAGTCGATTGGGACCTTTGTAAGCCACATTGAATTTTCACATGATAATCCATCTTCTCTCGTATACGTAACATCAATCCTTGTTCATGAAAAATAGAGATCTGGACGCTTCTTTTGTATAGCTACTGTTTCATTCTTTAAGTTAAATTTTCAATAATCTCAACATTTTATGTTTCTGCTCTCCAACCTTTAAAAAAAATTATCCTCTTCTCCCAGTGATTATTAAGTCATACATATTTTACCCTAAGTGTTTTCATACTCATTTTTTATGGTTGATCAGCAGAACACAAATTAAATTGAAGTAATTCCTGCTGCGCAAAGAGATGAAATGACTGGAAATCAAGAAATTATTTAAGACATGATGATTTTATTAGATAAAAATAATTCATATGGTAACTATGATGAAATAAAAAAAGGCATTTCTATGAGTGAATATCTTCTGTTGGAAATTTTTGGGCTACCAGATAAAGTGACCATCCCAACAATCGAAGTTGATTCAATATGATCGCAATTCAAAAGTGAATATGATCTCATGTTCAGTAATATATCATTCCATAGTGATGATAAAATATATCATAGGTTCATTTTTGTTTATATAATGAATTCGAGAACTAGGATAAACAAAAGGGGTAATCTTGAGATAAAAGGGTTTTCCTCCCATTACACTACTACTTCATAGTGTAGCAATATGAATAAGGGCTTATTATCAACTATGGATGGGGACCTTAGGTCTAGGGGAAACTTCACTAGTGAGTGGGAGTGGGAATATGTAGCTTGAAACATATGAATGGAGTACAAGATATAGTTTTAGAATAGTGTGTTGTATGAAATATTATAGACATCACATTTCCATTTTAACCACTAATAGGAGCTATTTTCAGAGCTCCTTAGCTGTTGTTCCCTGGATATGAACATAATCATTCTCCACTATGGGGATGTCAACATTAGTTTATGGGATATCCAATACATTTGTGTCACTACAATAAAGGGATTATAGTATGATATGATCATCCCATCGTATAATACATGGAAAAATTTTGAGTGGACCCCTATCCTGGTGAATCCTCTCTTAGAGGCGATGAAGGAGAAGCCAAAACATACGCATTTTTTCGATAAGTACATCATCTTCAAAAACTGGTTCGACATGTTCATCAATAAATACCTGAGGGCGAGGATATTGGGTCTATGGAAATATTGTCTTATCACACCATAGAGGGGGAAAGAAGGGTCATAATGGATCATCCAAGAAAGAGAAAAATATCATATATGGGGGTATAACATGGTCGGACGCTGGTTCCCCATGGTTGTCTATACCTCTTACATCGCCACGTTTCTAAGTGCATGGTTTCATCCAATGAGAGATACATGGAAGGGGATACCTCTTTGGATGTCGGTAGTGGAAGTGATCTTATAATATGGTAACATGGTAAACCTGTCGGAACCATTGTTGGTCGAGATTTGTAGTATACTAGGTTGTTTCATACGGGGAAACATGCTAGGAATAATCAAAATATCATTCTAGTTCATACATGGTTGAATTTAAGTTAACCTCAAGGATTATGAATTCAATAACACCATAGTTCATCAAACCATCACTCTATGGTCATATATGGTGGACATATATGGGGTAAGACTAATGACACTAGATAAGGAAAGAATTATGGTTCAGATCATAAACCATGGATACGTCAACTAACACCCCTTTATATCTCTAGTTGGTTTGATGGTGGACAGCCTGCTAGGATCATGGGAGTATAGGTATTACTTATAATGTTTCAAGGGTTGAGTTATGGTGTCTTGGACTAATGTAAAGGTTTATAAGGAGACATACATGTAATCATGATTTTCCAGGAGGTTTGGGTTCCTTCAGAATGTAATGAAGAGAGTCTACACAGGGGTTCATGTAGAGATACACCCATGTATCCATCACAAACTATAGTGCATTGTAATGAATTCAGGATTAGGTGTGGTGATTGTGCTACTACTAACGAGCATTGATGTCAGTATGTCGATGAAATATAATAGCAACTATGATAAATCATACAAGTATGAAATCATTTATATGCATATTCAGTTGACTGAGCTGGTGATTTGGGAGACATAGTACTTGGGATGTATTCAATGTAACACCGTAAGCATCCATGGTACATTTCTCTTTGAATAATATAATAGTGTGCGATGTACGCAACACTGAGTTCAAGTGCACCAAGACCTATTAAACAAGTCATTTAAAAAGCGTTTATCATTAGTAATAAAATTATATTGAAATATATATATTCAATATAATTTTAAAATTTATCAATTTTGTTTCTTAGAAAATATATAAGGAAAAATTCAAATTTTCATATTACAGGAGTATTTTTTTTTTCAAAAGTGAAATTATCCCCTTTTAACGAAGAACCCTTTTTAAATCCAATATCAGAAATTTTTTCTATTAAATTTGATGAAATAAAATTCATCTTTAGATGTGGTGCATAAAAATTTATTTTTCATTAATTTTTAGTACTCTACGATAACATTAATATTTTGATGAATTGTGAAAATCATTAAATTTTATTCAAAAAAATAATATAATCAAAATAATTTATAGTGTTAAATTATAAAATTGAGTTTTTTTAAAGTATAATTAGATTATTTTTTTATTATATAATATAATTATTTTCACTGGATTTATTTTTACATTTAAATTATACATAAACACAAGTCAATCTTTTGATATTTTTTGTATCTCCAAACATCGCTTTCTTGATTTAACAACAAGAATTAATTTTAAATTAAATTCATCAACATCTATGTTTTGAATTTAGAAAAATGGATTACATATATGAAATCTGGGAGTCCACAATTTAAAAATGGTAACATTTTTTAGACAATATTAATATGTACTTTAGTAAATATTTTATTTACCATTGTTAAAGGGTGAATCTGGTAAAAAAGAGTTAAAAATCATATTTTAATAATATAAAAATTACCCTTACACGTTTCATAACACTATAGGATGGTACATTTCCAACAATGGGCCTTCATGGGTCAATTTTGGAACCCCATGGTTCCACTTCGTAGTGATAGTGTAATTTTATATTAATTAATTAACTGCAGTCCAGAAATAACATAAGCGTTTATCCTTTAGTAGAAAATTTTTATATTAATTTATATGACTGATCTTTAGGACTATAAATATTCATTATAAATATAATAATATTTCCTACATCGTGATATTTTATTTATAATGTTTATACATAAAATTTATTTATTTATTTATGACACAATAATGATGTAGTATTTTTATTATTAATGAAATAATCAAATAAATGATATTATAAATATCAAAATAAATGTAAATTGAGATTTTTTATTCCATACACGTATTTTTATGTTTAATGTGACATGTTTGTGATGATTAAATTTATTTTTTTCTATGTAATCAATATTTTTTGAATTTCAAAAAAATCAAGTACTCAATAGTGTCAAAATTGACATAAATTAGTTTTTAAAACAAATACCATATATTAAATGATATAATATTTATAAAAATATAAACGTCATCAAAAGGAATTATATAATTATATATTATCTTTTTATAGTATTTTTATAAACCATTTATTATAATAATTCAAGAAGACAAAGTAAAAGATAAAATATTTGTCTTAGAGATCAATCTATAAGCTAAGGTTAATCTGGTGAAATAAACATGTCTAAAACCTATTGGATGAGAATATTTAGACCCATACCCACATTATATAAGAATCATCTCCATTTAGATACATTAGAAACCTGAAAATGACTTTATAATAAAATAATATTTAAATCTATTCCAAACGTTACACTAACCTCTCTTATAAAAGGGTACTTCCCCTTCTCTCAAAATCACACATCCAATGTAAGTTGTCTCAAAAAATACCAGTCCAATATCCTCCAAACTACTCTCAATTAATCCTAGTGGCCATAAATTGATAATAAAGAAACCTAAGGCTCCCTTTTGATCAAATCAAAAGGATTCACCTGAAGAATAGTTAATTATTTCATCACATATTTCAAAGTTATTTTCTTTTCCACTTCCTCTTTCATTGTTGTTTCCATACAAAGGTAATAAATCTAGATCCATATACATAATGTGATGTTATTATAAATATGAAACAACCATAATCATTTTTCTACACATGTTATAAATGAAAAATCCACCATAAGTTCGTACGTATGTCTTACCATCTCGACGTCGTGTTGTAGTTTTTCATTCAACACATCATTATTTGGATTGCCATAATAATGAGTAATATTGATGTGAATAATTAATATAATATGTTAATTATTCTTTATATATGATATACCATCTAATTATATAAGATTTCACCATCAATTGAAAGATATTATTTCTTGTGCGTACGTACAGATTACCGTCTAAACAAATTTGGTGACATTCATTCTCCATTGTATCCATTCAATAATAATTTACATTTTATGATTAAAAATAATTTATATGAACATAAAATTATTATTTATAGGAATAAAATAAATCCTACCCATAAAAAATATGACTTATGTAACAAAACATATAATGGAAAATGAATCTGTTAAAACCACAAACAATGATAGTACGAAAATATTATTAACAAAGTAATATTAGAAGATCATATTTTGTATCATATTAATTTATATGGTTCATTACTAATTTAACAAAAATAATTAAACCAATATACCGGAGGTAAAAATAACATATACCAAGGTAAAGTACAAGGTATGGGTTAAATTTACATTCTATTTATTATCTGAGATTGTTAATATGTATATATCTACTAGGACCTCATTATCATCCACATCTGTGTTTCTAAAAAAATTATTTCAATCCATTTTAATTATTTCCTAGAGTATTTATTAATTTTATTTATACCCATGATTTAATTTTTATAAAATGTTTTGAACTAAATATTTCCAATGTTTTCCAAACAAGGTACTTTATGACCTTTTCAACAAATTATGGTTTGAATGTTTTTTTAACTTATATTGCAGGTGCTAATTTTTTCCGTTATTATAACACCTTCAATGACTCTGTTGCACGATTATAAGAATATTTTGAAAATAAACTTTTTCTTTTATAATTAAATGACTTTTTAATGATTTCAAACTAGAAAAAGATATTTATTTCAAATAGTTTTGATTTTATCTATGTCCACATCCTTTGATGGATTTTAAAATTTTTGAAATTTGATTTATTATGATACAATATTAAAATAATTTATTGATGGTTATATGATTTTTTTGACTGTGGATGTATTATTTTTATTCCATTCATAGATTTTTTTAAATGTGTTAACATTTCATATACAAGTTTTAATACGAATGTTTATGTTATGGTTCAACCTTTTAAAACGAGGAATGAATTGGAATTAATAAGTGACTGGTGGAGCCCACAATAGATCTTGATGCATCAGAAGGTCCCAAGAGAAAAACTAGTGACATTGCACAATGCATTGACATAATCTTATTTTCATCTTGGCACAAGGCCTTGACTATGTGGTTATGATATCCGACATTATGCATTCCATCATTACAAAATATGTTATTGATATTACATGTGATTATTATACTAGTAAAATATCCATGTGAATAAGTAAATTGAATTATTTGATTTGTATTTTACATATTATGCAGAAATTTATGTTAAAAAGTCTTGTGTTTTAGTATTATAAATTTCATTAAATGTTTATTCTTATATATTAATGTTTCATCTATAATTTTATCATCACTGTGCATCTGAGCTCACTCATTTCTTATGTATTATTTTTTCCAGGATGAGAAGAAGTATATAAAAACATACTAGAAAGGATAAGCTAAGGAATATGATTGTGTTATATAGAGTCGTAATATTTTTTTTGTTTCTAATGTAATTTAAAACTTATGTATGTTTTTAGTACTTCTGATTCTACTAAATTGATCTGTCATTTCGAACATGATTCCTTGAATAATGCCAATTTTAAGTAATAATGAACTGAATCTAGGTTACTAGGGTTGCAACATTACAGTTGGTATTAGAGGAAGATTATTAAAAATCTTGGTAACTAGATTTAGAAAAAACTATGATTAGAGAAAATTACCCTAAGACAGACATTAAGGGTTAGTATAGAAAAACATCCTAGAATTTTGGTAAAGTAGAGATTTTGTGAGTTTTCCAAAAAAATACACCCCTATCTGGATTCAATTAAATAGAGGTGGCTCTGACACATATGTACCTAGGAGTGAAAACTCGGACAAAGAGTTTCGGGATTGACCTCGTGTATCATGGTACATGACAATGGGCCTTGCTGCACTCTTGGTTATGAAAATTCTGCGGGATTTGCATAGGATAATTCACATTTTCATTAAAAACTATTATGAAGGATTTATGTGTAAATACCTCTTGAAAGTAATCATTTTATTATAATTATGGATTATATGCATAAACTGTTCAATTTATGTTAGGTGTTTTAATAGTTTGGAATTATATATTGCAATTCAAAAACTAATCTACTGCATGCCATAGTTTTCAAATGGTTCCTAGTTGAAGGAATAGAAACAATATCAAAGTACGTAATCCATGTTTGTATTTTCCTCCTACTCAAGATAATTATAGTGGATATGGGGATGAAACTGGTGTTGAATAACATATAAACATACTCTGATAAATTATGCAGGTTAGGAATAATATAATTATGCATATGAACAACCCTAATCCACAAAGTGAAGGATCGATGTTAGATCTCTTCATGAGGAAACAACCACTAACATTCCATGGGAATAGAAATCCATTTGTAACATAGAAATGGATATGTTCCTAATAGAAAATATTTCATGATTTGGGGAGTAGTGAAAGGGAAAATGTTTTCATTGCAGTTTATCATCTCACGGGAGATGAAGATCAATTGTAGACTTTAACTAAAAAATAGAAAGGAGGATGAAGAAATATAAAATATGGAATTGAGGGAGTTTAAATATTTTTTCTCATAAAAATACTTTCCTCACGACCATTTAGCAGATATGTAAGGTCAATTTCTATGTCTAAGGAAAAAGAAGGATGTGAATGTCGCGAGGTATGAGGAAAATTTTACATGGATAGAATGGAATGTAGCAGATTATATATGTAACCCAAGTATTAAGATTGATATATTCATTTATTGGTTAAAATGATTTCTCTATCGGGCATTAGTCACACAATGCTTCTCATCTGACAAAGATATTGTATCATGTGCTATCAAGATAGAAATAAATTCTCAAAATCTTTTGACATGAAAGTTAAGAATTATAAGATGAAAATGGTTGAGAAAGAGAAAAATAAATGGATTTAGGGAAATATGGATTTTCTCTTATTTGATAATTGTTTCATGAAACACCCTGGTACTTACCTAAAAGGAATTGGATTCTGTTACTAATGTGGTGAAATAGATCACCAGGATCTTGATTTCGAGGGAACGGAAGAAGCTATTAATATTGAATGCTACAATTACAGATAAATGGGTAATTATACTAATGAATGACTTATCACCATGGAATCTAATATTAGAAAAGGCCAAGGGATAATGTCCAAGTATATGTTGTTACTACATTTGATGTGGAATAATTAATGTATTTGTGTTTTTGGATTTAAGAATTATATTATAGTTATATGATGAATGGGAAATATATATGGATTATAAAAAATTAATTTTTTTTTCATTATGGATTTAATATTATGAAGGAAATCATATTTTTAGTTTGGGAAAATAATATAAACATTAGGTTGTTTGAGAAATATGATGTTACATTTTATTTTGGAATTTAGATACCTTGTAAAACATGTTTGTAAAGTAGTTATTTGGATAAATATGATGGTTGGAATGGATTAAGTTGAAATTTTGATAAAATTTCTTATGGTTAAAACATTTCTGTAGATTATTTCTTGAATATTATAGTACTATAGTTTTAGAAAAAGGATGACCTATTGGTTTTGCGAAAACTCGTCACGTTGGACAAAGATTCTGGAATCGAACCCACAAAAAAATGTGCGACAAGGCTTTAGCGCCTACCACTAGCCTACAGGAAGTCTCTACTAATTAAAAATTAGTTTTCTTAATTTAAATGATATATGTTTAAATTTTGAACCATATACTATTAATGTAAATATAATATTTTTTAGTTCTATTATGTTTTTGAGTGAAAGAATAGTTTGTGGTGGAAATTAGTTAAAGGATATAACTCTACTTTTCATGTGTTACTATTTTCATATTCTCTGAAGAAATTAATTCATAAACTTTATGGAACGGTTCTTAAATCCAAAATTTGTGTATCATCATTCATTATGTTTTTTTGAACTGATGATATTTTAAAACATCATTGATTTATGGATTTGAGGCCCTCAATTTTCCATTCACTTGTTTTTGATTTAAGACCTCAATATCTCCTTATAAATTTTTATATTTTTCCTGGAATTATAATTCCCACCCATGTTCTTTTGTTATAAATCCTAATTTTTTGTTGTAATTTTCATTTCCCTTTCACTTTTATTAATACTAAATTTTATTAACCCTATTTATGATGATGGTATCCACAAAGATATTTTCTATATTTATATTTTTAAAATTTTATTTTAAACGAACAATTTAAATTATTGAGGATGCAATTTATTTATGGAGGAAAGAATGAACCACCCCAAGCTTTCAAGATATGTTTCCCTTTGAATAATACAATTGCGTTCGATGTACGCAACACCGAGTTCAAGGGCACCACGAACTATCAAAATAGACATATAAAAGGAGGTTATGAATACTAATTACCCCATTTTGAATTTTTTATACAACTCATATAATTTTAAAATTCATCTTTTTTGTTTCATAGATAAAATATAAGGAAAAATTCAATTTTTTAGACAAAAGAAGAATTTTTTTCAAATGTGCATTTTTTCTGCCTTTTAATTACGAACTCTATTAAAAACTATTATATGAATATTTTATATATTAGATTTTATGAAATTAAATTTCTTTTTTGGAAGCGGGACATAAACATATATTTTGGATAAATTTTCGGTACTTTTATGATAACTTTTACATTTTAATGAGTAGTTAAAAACACTATATTTTAATTAGAAACACGTTTTTTAATAAAAACAATTTATACTATTAAATAATACATTTTAGTTGTCTTAAAGTGTCTTTATATTATGATTTTATCATTTAATACAATTTTGGTCATTGTATGTAATTTCAAATTTAAATTCCGAATAAACACTTGTCAATCTTTTGATAGCATTACCTCTTAAGAACATATTTTTTCGTTTTAGAAATGATAATTAATTTAAAATTAATATCTAAAACATTCATGTTTTGAATTTGGAAAAATTATGACATTTTTTGATCTAGAGGTCCAATTTGTGTAAATAGTTAACTTTTATTTTTAGACATTATGAATAGTTACTTCACAAAATATTTTATTTACCATGGTAAAAAGGTAAATCAGTTAAATAAGAGTAAAAAATATTATTATAAAAATATTAAAATATCACTAACACAGGTCCTAACTCTATTTGATGATACATTACCGACCATGGGAATCCTTTGGGTGATTTTGGGACCCCATTGAGCCACTTAGGAGTGATATTGAAATTTTATATTAATTAATTTAACGTAAAGAGAAAAATAACAGAAGCATATATCTTTTAGTAAAAAAAATTATATGAGGTTATATAATTGATCTATATAACTAAAAATATTAATTAGAAATATAAAAATATTTCCTACATCATGATATTTGATTTATAATTTTTAGACATAAAATAAATATATTTATTTATGACACAATAATGATGCAATATTTTTCTTTATTAATGAAAGAATCTAATAAATTATATTATAAATATCCATATAAATGTAAATTGTGACTTTTGATGCCATAAACAAATTTTATAGTTTTATATGACATTTTTGGATTATATAATGTATTTTTTCGATGTAATAATGTTTTATGGATGTCCACTAAAACCAAATACTATATTGTGCCAAAAATGATATAAATGAGATTTTCAAACAAATAAAATATTATTAAATGATATAATATTCATAAAAATCTATGGTTCATCCAAAGGACATATATAATGATATATATATATATACATATATATCATTATTGAAACACTTTGGGTTATCAAGGTTATTTATAGTATGTTTATTAACCATTTATTATAATAAAACTAGAAGACATGGTAAAAATTAAACTATAGAACAAACAGTTGAATCTAAAATATAAGGTTAAAATTGTGACCTAAACATTTATAAAACCTATCGGATGAAAATATTAAGACCCATTACTACCATACCCAAAACATAAATCCATTTTGATCCATTAGAATCTGAAAATGACTTTATAATAAAATAATATTTTAGACTTTTCTTGAAGTGACTCTCACCTATCTTATAAAAGGGTACTTCCCCTTATCTCAAAAACTATCCTCTATATCCATTTGGATACTCCAACCCCTACTTAAATATCCTTTCATCTACCACAAAATTAACATAGAGTGCATTCTTTTATCAGAAACCCATCTTAATATTCACTTTTGGTCAAATCAAAATGAAGCACCCAAAGAATAGGTAATCATTTCATCATCTCTTTCAAAGTTCTTTTTTTCCACTACCACTGTCATTGTTGTTTCCATACCAAAATAATGACTCCAGTACCATATACATACTGTGATGTTATTATAAATATGTTACAAACATATTATTTATTCTATCCATCTTATATATTACAATGTCACCACATGTGTGTGTGTACGACTTAACATCTCCACGTCGTGGTTTAGTTTGTCAGTCAACAAATCCATATATGGATGGGTATAATAATTAGTATAATTTATTTAAATAAGATATCTAATATGTTAATGATTATTTATATATGATATACCATTAAATTACATGCGATATCTCCATCAATAGAATGATATTGTCGCTCGTGTGTATGTGCGGTTTACCATATCCATGAACACGATGAGATTAATTTTCCATTTTATGAAACCAAGAATAATTTTAATTTTATGATTAAAAATCTATTTATCAACTTAATATCATTTTGTATATGAATCATGTACATCTTATCCATAACCAACATGACTTACGTAACAAAACATATAAAGGAAAATGAATCAGTTAACACACGAAACAATGATACTACTAAAATATTATGAACAAATCAATAATATAAGATCACATATGATATCATATTTCCAAATTATGTTCTTTTATAACATAATAATAATGATTTAGCTATAATACTAGAGTTTAACGTAACATCGACCAAGGAAAATAATAAGGTAAGGGTAAATTTTACAATGTCTTTACTATCTGAGGTTATTAATATGAAAGTATCAACTGAGACCTCTTTATCATCGACATCATTGTTTTATAAACAAGTATTTCAAATAATTTTTTTTATTTACTAGAATATGGTTCAATGTCCATTATAAAAATGTTTTAATTTTTATAAAAAAAATTAATGAAATATTTTCATCATTTTACATAAAATGTACCTTATAACCTTTTCGACAAATTAAGGAAAATATGAATTTTGATCTTATAAAGAGGGTGTAGATATTTTACATCATTATAAAAACATTTAGATTCCCTAATAATACTATATGAATATTTTAAAAATACATTTTTTCATTTATAATTACATGACAAATAAATGATTTCAAAAAAGGAAGATATATTTCTCTGAAATAGTTTGGATTTCATCAATGTCAACATCCTTTGATGGATTTTATACGTGTTTGAAGTTATTTATTATGATAAAATTATCCATATTTTATAGATGTTTTTGTTATATGTTAGACTATGGATGTGTTAATTTTATACAATTCATGGTTTAGGGTTAAAGTATTAAAAAAATTTATACTAATTTTAATACAAAAGTTTATGTTATGTTTCAACCATTTCATATGAGGAATGAATTGGACTTAATATGTGATGGGTGGAGCACACTATATCTTCTTGATGCATCGGTAGGTCTCATTAGACTATCTAGTGTCTTGAAACATGTCCTTTACAATATCTTATTTCTATACATGGCATTAGGCCTTGACTATGTGTATATGATGTCCGGCAATATGCATTCCACCATTATCAAATTTTATATTGATATTCCATGTGATTATTCGGCAAGTAGAATATCCATGTGAATAAGTAAATGGATATATTTTATTTATATTTTCCATATTATATTTAAGTTTATATTTAAAAGGCTTGTGTTTTAGTCTTATAAATTTCCATAAATGATTACGCTTATTTCTGAAGGATTCTGTTTTATTGTTATAATTACTGAGGATGTGAGATCACCCATTTATTATGTTCTATTTCTCCTAGAATGTGAATAAGTATATTATAACTGACCATTAGAGATAGTATAAGAGATATGATTTTGTTCTATGGAGAGGCAATTTTTTTTTCTATTCATATTTTAATGTAAAACTTATATATGTATCGAGTACATCCAAGGCTACTAAACAGATCAGTAATTCCGGACATGATTCCTTGTATCATTACAATATTATGTAATAATGAACAAACACTGGGTAACTGGGTCATGGGGTTATAGTAAGGCTACTCCCCATGAGACATATCAAGCATATGTGGTGGCTCGTGCTAGAAATGTTGTGGTAAGGATGTCACAAGGTGTGGTTTCAACCTCACCTCATAGAGGAGAAGGTTCATAAATGTTATTATGGGAGAAAACAATGGATGCCCCTTGGATGAATTTAAGGTAGTCATTGCAACCAGAAACGGATGTCGTACATCCCTATAATTTTTTTCCTGGAGGATGTTATGTATGTCACTTAAGTTTGAGGACCTGTCAAGGAAGCTGACATGAGGCATGGGTGAGCATCTAAATTTTGGTCCAACATAGATTACATATAATGTGGAATTTCATTAGAGACACACATATCTGACTACCATGGATGACATTATTTTCTAGTAAGGTCAAGCCATCCTACATTCCACTCTTATGTTGGTCACATTTTTTTGGTGAGTTCGAGAATGTAGAGACACCAGTTATATATGATTGATGAATGGAGTCATAAAATGATGATGGGGCACAATAGTCTGATGATGAGGAATAATAGGAGATGGTTGATCATCAAGGGTGTCCCTAGGAAACTGGATAATTCATAGACTCCATAGATGAACTGGCAGAATCCCCCATGGTAATGCCTTGCTCATAAACACTTCTTGTACCTTTTCCTTTAATAAAGATTTGGATTCTCTAATTGAAATCTATTTTGTATAAAAGAATCTCAATAATTGGAATTTGGGTCATCCAGGTGGTGATGAAAGTGTCCAAATATGCGAGGAGGAGCGTTTTTTTGGGACCTACGCCCATGAATGAAGCTTCTCATAGGAAAACTATTTTTGATGATGTTATGGTGACATATCTCAATCCTTATGTCCTCCTTGTTATCTATTGGTGGCCATGACCAAAAATTCAAATGGCAGTACCCACTATTATTAATGTGGTGTTCCTGATGATTCTGAGGACTGAAATTCCTCCGCCTCGATGTATGAGAAAATCTGTAATCATTCTATCATGAACAGATTTCATTGATCCATTATTTCAACGTGTCTACTTATTTCATTCATATCCTTTTCAAACAACACATGAAGATCTAATATGGATCATTGATACAACTAGTTCTAAATGGTATTATATTATGGATGTCCCTTCCATTACCCACTAGTTCAATTTGTTGAATCTCAACTATTATAAGTCATATTCTTTCAAAGGGTCAGACCCTCCACATGTTGATCAGATTAAATGATGTATTTAATTCTTGAATATTTCTTGTGATACCATATGACTGATAAACTAGCATGTTCGGATCTAATTGGGGTCCACTTTTGATGGGTTCATTGGTTCATACAATGATTATCATCCCAGCCAATCAGAAATTAATTCCAAAAGGAGAGTCTACTACAGATGTGAATAATGAAACTGGTGGGGTGGAATTTATAGCTGGTGGAGAATTTTTATCCATGGTAGGGTCAATCATAGATTAATTACCTTATGATTTGGAATCCAACCCATTTGAGATGATGTAGTTGGAGAATTCCACTACCAATATTCTTATGGACTTTACTGATTAAAATCCTACACCACCTGGAGAACTGGATGATTCAGACCCAGACATGGTTGAATAGAACCACATTATATGTAAAATGGTATGTAAATGAATTATAAAACACTCTCAAATAGAATTTGATGCTACATTAAGTGGTTTTTATTGAGATTCTTTTCCATTGGATGTTCAACCTATGCTCTGGAGGTGAGGTTAATCATTGTATTAAACACTAGTTTGCATCTATATTAATTAACATATGTGGGAAGGAATCCATTCCCTGTAGATCTCAAAAAATAAAGTGATGTCTAAAAAAATTTGATGCTCTAGGAATTCAATTTGGAGGTCCATTTCCTGTAATAAAAAATAAACAATCATTTTTGATTCATCGATTATCAATAATTTATTATCATCTAACATAGGGTAGAGCTAGAGGTGTCCGAGGAGTGGATATTGTAGGCACTATTTCAACTATATAATCTTCAGGGTAAAAGTAAATGAGCATACATAAATTCCAATGATCTTAAAATGGTGGATGATGAGGTGGAAAGGGAGCCCATGAAGTGGCAATAAACCCTAGAGGGCACACAAGAAAGGCTGGTGGAGCAACAATGCTCGATCCCTAGATCATTTCCATTGGGGAAATTTTTCAAAGAACCATTTGAGGCACTATCATGTGGATGGACCTTTCTATAAAAACCCACTTTTTCATCTAATTGAATCATTCTTTTGTGCAGGGAGATATTTCTTTTCATTTCAAAATTATCACAATTCAATCAAGTTTTTTGAGATAATCATTGTCGAGTCAATAATCTCACGTGGTCCGTGATAGTAGAGGAAAATAAGTTATGACCACATAATTTCTCATTTGTATGAGAGTGTTGAATAAACCACAATAACATAGTGTCTAATACTATTGAATGACCACCAGTAGTGTTCATGACAAGAGAGGCTATGACTAGTGACTGTTCTCTTAGAAGAAAAAACATTCTCTTCCAACATGCTCTAACATACAAACAGAATAATTCTTGGAGAATTGGAATATATTTGGTGAAATTTGAATGATATGTGTAAATCGCACTATAAAAAATTCATAACACCCGGAGAGTGGAATAGAAACCCTGGATAAATTTTGACCATGTTCAAAACACAACTTCCATAAAATTACCCTGAAATTGGGACAAAAAAACGACGGTCGACCACTAAGATTGTTTGAAACATGAAACCTATCATGAAATTACATCTGAATCATCTTGGGATGTTGGAGTAGGATAGTGGGTGAGAAAAAAAAGAATGGGGTCAGTCTGTTAGGGGGTCATTTTAGACAAGGAAGAGAATGAGAATCCAATAATGTGACACACAATGCCTGAAAATGGACTGATAGAAAGTTAAAATGGTTCCCCACACTCTTAGAACTATAAGACCATGGATCAGAACAGATTTGTTGAACCATATTGTCCTAAATATATCAAACCCATATTCCAAGGAAGCGTTATCTCAGATGATGAGTGACATGTGAGAATGTGAATGATGTGGTAGGTTGCCAACTTTGGGGAAGAAGACCACTCAGGTGGGGGACCTAAAATTTTTTCAGTTTCATGTTATTAAATTGATGATGATAATAGAATAGTTTAAAATCATACATTGAGGAATTTGGAAATTTAGATTAATTTCATACAGTAAGAACAAATAACTATACCATTTAATGTCTTGTTATTATGATGCATCTCCTAGTTTAACATCATGCAAATATGACATTGCACATAGTTTAAGGCCATATAGTCTAAACGATGACAAATAGATTAGTGACATGTTTGTGGAATAAATTAATTTCCATTCCAATTACATTCATGTTGCACATAAGAAATAAAACCGAATTGAATGATCCAAAACAAGCTTGTGTTCCACACATGTATCGCAAAAAAAACAGATTTCAATGTGAATGATGATCATGAAATCTTACGGCGCATCACACATCCCAATGATTATTTACACATAGTTTAATGTCATTATTATACACAAACATCGATTTTAGGGTCATAGAGCTTTGACCATGCGAAGGAGGCATCCCAAAATTGGTAAATGTTGCATGGAAAAGGGACAAACCCGACGTAAATGAGGGACATGGGGGATCAATGTCATACCAAACATTCTTAGGAAGCCAATGCTATATTTTAGATTCATAGTTATGGTGTTTTGGCTCTTAGTTTATGTTCATTGAGTTGGGACCATAAGGAATCATATTTTACGGTTATATATTTTGGATCAGGGCTCATGTGTGGCTCATGCACATTAGTACACAAGCTACTAGAAATTCTAATACCCTGAAATTTATTCTTCATATGGAAAATAAGGAATTATATAGGATGTATTCATGACATATGTAAGTGTGAATTTGGGGTGAAGATAAGTGTTTCAAATCCCAATATGACATTGGGGTGTAGAAAATGTGTACATCAAGAATTTTAAGACCTGAATAAAGGGGATGACTGGTGATTTTTGATCAACTGTTGACCATTTTTGAAACATAGGTAACACAAACAAACCAATCAATAATGGGACAAGCAAATGCATGAAATTTTTTGACCAAGTTTGAAATGTAGGATCGACTATTTATTTTCATAGATTCATTGGGGCATTGTGCCAACATGGGATGTGAGCTTAAAATTGAATGATGCCATCACCATTTAGGGGTCCATCAAGATTTGAATGATTTTAGAAACCCAATTTGAGTAATTCTGATATCAAGGGAATTTATGTTGCACAAGAGAAATATATCCCAATGTGAATAAAGACATGGGAATTATGAACCACATATAAACCTTGAGATGGACAATATATATTTTAATTTCATATTTCAAGGACCATAACTGGATCCACGAGGTCAAAAGGATGAGGAATTTATGTCTAGGCCTAGAGATGTGTATCGTCCATCCCGAATAACTATGGAAATAGTAGCTAGAATGGTGACCACATGGCCACCAGCATGCCACCCCATGCACCAGACGTTGGAAACTAGGGTCCAATGATGGTATTATGGGGAGACTATATCCTCATGATAAAATTAGCACAATGGTATACCAAAAACTAAATATAAAACAATAGAATAATATGTAATTAATGAAAGAATGGATAGTGGATGAATAAATGTGATATGAAATGAATATAAAAGATGGAAAATTCCACTATAAATTTATTCATGTATTTCAAAGGGATGTTATAATTACTAGAATAAGGAAAATGTAACTATGAGGTACAATGAAATAATTGAATAAAAATAAAACAACTAGCTCCATGAGCATTCAGAGTACTAACTAGGTCCTCATCCCCAAAACCATCTTATCAATTCAAAAAAAATTAGAATCTATATGATTCCCCATTATCAATACATACATAGTTAATGTATACACTTGTGCCAATTGTGATTGAGCATGGTGTGAGATACAATATTAGTAGGACATTACCAATGATTTCTAAACCATTCAATTTCATAGAGTATTAATAAGTAGTCTTCTATTGTAATTATATTCAGTAAAAAACAAATAAAATAAAATAAATTCATTGGACTAAGTTCCACATGGACACCTATTCAATTATACTTCATCCTATGCTAGTGATTCTGAACCAAAAGATCCTACAATGGAATGTTAGATGATATAATATATAAGAAGGTGGACATTCACCATGATTTTGATTTGTCATAGAGGGAATGTACCTTTATTTTAAATGACAAGGGACCAATTCTAATTTTTAAATTATTCATTAACCTTTTCATTAATTCAATCTGAAAACCACAGTCAAAAATATTTCGAGACATCCTGATCCCATCCATGACAATCTAGTTTCACATTCCATGTATCACTTCAGGGGATCCACAAATGACTAATGTCAAGGATTCCATTCATGATGACCTAGGAATGATGTCCCATGTGTCACTCCAAGCCAAGTATGAAAATTAATATACTAACCAACTTTTGCGTCCATACCTATTATCGCACATAAGGATATAAGTCTCTCTTGTGGACATGAAGAACCAATCATTCTACTGAGATTGTCCAATGGGTGTCCCCTGGGTATCTAGTGTAACTCATCAAGAGGAAAAATTGCTAGTGATTGGAAAATCCTTCCTAGGAATAGCTAGCATTACTCCTGGCATGTTTACATAGGAAGAATAACTATAATCGAAATGGACAAGTGTCCGTGAAAGGGATCCTTGAATAAGAACACCGCTTATTAACCCAACACTAAATAAATCCATTTCACAATATTTTAATTTTTAATAATCCAATAACATCAGACCAATTCATTAGATCACAATATTCGAACATGAATGTAATTTTTTCTATACTGTTTTTTTAACCGATCATTCATGGCATGAGGAATATGTATTATGAAATTTACCCATTGGAAAAATTAAACTAGTTCATGTAAGGCATGGTTAGAGGGTATAACATAAGGATCACATGCAATTAAAATTCAATTATTCACCCAAGGAACATATTTAGGAAGAAAATCCCTCAACGTAATTTAAGAATTCAAAAAAAATTAGAATTTTGGATTCTAAGGTGAAGCACCAAGAAACCCCAATTAAAATATAAGGTGTGAGACATAAAAATAAAGGGCCAATATCATGTAGATAAATATATATTAATGAAATATAAAATACTAACTCACTTAACAAAAGAGTAACTCATACAGGGTGATTTAATCATTTATGTCATGAAAAAATATCCATTAATTGAGGTCACACCAAAATGGATGGACAAAGACCAATCGAATGACTCATTGATGAGTTTATTCATATGTATTGGTCACATAAGAAATTTAAGAACATTTTAATTATTATATTCAACAAGAAAAAATAATCTCTTTATGGGTCTGGTTCATGACACAATATTGATTCATTTAAAATGAGAATAAAATATATAAAACATCCTCAACCACTTATCATGATGTATTATTTCCCCACTCATAAATTATCAAGGCATTATTAGACCTGGAATGGATGAAATAAAAGGATTTTTTAAATAGCTCCAAATAATATAGTTATTTTGTTGCACCTAATTAGAAAACAAGATGGAAGTGGAACTTTGAAATATGTTAAAGAAAATCAAATATATTAGCATGATGGATCTAATGATTCTGACAGTTAGTGATTCAAAAAACATTCATAGGAGTAATCAATATCCCTAGATCATGAAGGAGGGGAGCTCATGCTAGAAGGAGTAGTGGAGAAATATGCTGGAGTGGATGAAAAAATAAATAAAGATTAAATATTTCATTATAGGAAAATATTCATTTTACCCATAAAAATAGGTTCAAATGGTTTGGTCATGCAGCTTATCCAAACCATGAACCAACTATACAACACCCAATTCTTATGAAATTCACCTCAGATGGTTGAACCACACAATTACACTAAATATGAACTTACTGTGTGATGAATTGTTTGAGGGTAGTGACTATGCGGACCAAATAGTGTAGGTTAGGAACATGGTTTGGGTAATATGTGCAAATCCAGTGCGCATCAAATCTACTCACCTTCACAGGTCACATAATTTTCAACCTGGGAGCCACACATTTTCATAAAAATTTTGCACTCTATTACGACTAGCCAAATTTATAATTTTTTGGGATGGGTTCTCCTGAAACTCAATGAGGCCTCTAAGGGTCCTCTCAGGCCTTAAATAACATTCAAAACATAAACACGTTAGAGTGTTCTACCAATTGGAATTATTCTCCAAAACATAGTTTAAAGAACATTCCATCCAATAATAATCATAATTCAAATTCCATTGAAATTGTTTCTTGAATCAAAGCATGGATTATTACTACCTCAACACCTTAAAACATAATACCCCTGAGAATTCATTGGGAACTATAAAAGCATAACTAATGCAATAATTGTTGTGAAGTATCATTAACAAAGTTTCATTTTATTTCTAAAGTCCCAATACCCCTTTAGGAATCACATAATAAGACATCAAATAATCAATTAAAAGTCATGCTAGTGTTCATTATGGAACTGAAATACTAAAAGGGTGCTTCCCCAAGCCTATATTTCTAGAGACATGATCATATTGAATTTTAGTTTCAAAATGAACCCCATTTATTTTAGTTTTTATGAATCATCCATGGAAATGTACATCAGACATTGAAATCACATTCATCTTACATGATATGGTAATGAACTGGGTCATCGTCAACTACACATTGAAGGAGAGATGGGTGTCAAGTCTCAACATCATTGGTTGACTACCTTAATTGCACATGGATGTGGTTGCTAGTGAATTTAAAAATATAGACCTGATTCCATTAGATGATGTCTCCTTAAGACCTCACCGACCATGCCCACCAACACTTGTAAATAGCTCCTGGTGGAATATCAAGACAAAAATTCCATTTAATCCATCATGCCTCATCAATAGTATAGATACATCACCAATTTGATACATTTTGAACAGCATGGATAAAAAAACCTTCTAATCCAGACTAAAAATAATGGTACCCTTATAGTCAAAAACTAGAGTACAAGGATATCATCCAAGGAAAACCACATTCAATGCTTACGAGAGAGAGTTCGATACAAGTCGACCATCCTTCCTAAAAACGTTGACTGAAACCAAAATGTTAATTGAAAGGAATTCATGCTAAGAGGAAAATTTATGGCATCCATGATCTCTTACTAGGTGTTAATACTTGGGAAAACCATGTACAACTCAGGATCATACTTGCCTAAAAATAACCATGTTTCCAGAGTTATCTCAGACAAAGACCTTCTTATCAAGCACAATGGTCTTTTGAAACCCTATTGTGAAATAAGGCCAAAACACTCTCTCATTGCACCCATATGATACTAAGATAGGTGGAATGTTCATATTTAATCTGACAGTACAATAAGTATATTTAAATGATATCTAGAAAGTATCCAATAAATATTATCCATTAAATGGTGGACTTCTTTGTATGTTTTCAAACCAACTCTACCAAAAAATGGGAAGGACTGTTTAAAAATTACAGCTCGACTTCTCTAGAAGATATATTCTACTTCTGAATATTCTAGAAAAGCTCAACCATGATACATTCACTAGATGAGTATTACCTTGGTCACCATTGAACAACCACTATGGCGCATTCCCGACCAATGTTGTATCAACCAATTTCATGTACAAGCAAGAACATCCCTATTATTCTCTAACGAACTCACTAACATAAATAAAGGATAACTAGGCATATGAAATATTAAGGATGTATAAATATTTTGAAATGGTCCATTAGGTTTTTCACCTTCTACCTCAAAGGATACATGAAAACATAGTGGATCTGACACTCCCCACCATCGGAGTGTCCATAACGCTTGATTCAATAGTGAACGGGATCTCGTTCCATAGAACACACTCCATCGACCACTAAATTCCTTCCCTAGAGGTTTTTATCATTTTTATACATGAAAATAGGAGAAGAGATAGATATAAAATCTTCACAAGAGTGCTTTATTATATTATCTTTTAGAATTACACATAACTTATGTCTTATGTTATGTCCACACTTTCCATTGCATCTTGAGTAAAATCCAAAATTTATAAACAACATTTCAAAGAGATGATAATCCTATAACATCATCCCATGAATTGGGATGTATTTTATTCCACTATATATTCAAGATACTATATTCTTGGAATGAATAATGTTTAGAGTGTAATAACACTAGATTAAATTATTGTCCCTAAACTCAAATGGTTTTATGTACCATTTAACTCGGTGAAGGTTTCCATGTATATCCACACATAAACCCCTAAAATTAAATGATAAAGAGAAACATCCCTAATACTATCCAGTGGATTATCAGCCATAGGAATTCATGTATCAGATTTCCCAAAAGAATAGCTAGATCCAATTCACATTACACTATACAACTGTAGAGAAACTGATGACATCCCAAATAATACAACAATAAAAAGCAAGGATAGAAAGGGTCACATAACCTATGAATCATATTACCATTCCCCTAGTTTTTTCTAAAACAAATTAATTTATAATTTCAAACAACCCACACTCAATGAGAAGTTCGAAACAATGAAATACAACCCTTAATTATTAAGAAGACAATTTTAAAGGGTAAGAGTTATACGAGGGATGATAGAACCTAAACAACACCATGAAAGAAGAACTAATTTTAAGAAAATAGTAAGGGATTGATGATTTTGGGATGATACCCACAATGAAGTAGCCTCTTACAGAAGTTTCATGTGTCGAACTGATATGAGGACATTCCTCTGTAGGTCACTTGTCTTATAACCATATGATTTAGATTCAAACCTAGGAAGTTACAACCTTATATAAACTCTCATGTTCTGGTTCATGGAAAAACTCAAGGACAACACATGAAGATTTTAGGAAACCCGTACACATGGAACCGACCAGGAACACCATATATGGTTCCATTTTAATGCATTAAACTGAGGTCTATTTAATTTTTTAAACATTTCAAGATTATTTTTAAGGAAAACCCAACTCTAACTATCAGGTAAAATAGAAAATTTATTTTAAACTACCCCTTTAACAATTATTAGTTAGTGTAATCCTATCATAAATAGGCCATTTTTTCCACATTACCCCATTTTAAAAACCATTACTTTATTTAAGTTCTCACACATTTACATCTCAAGAGAACAAAATGTCTTCTATTATATTATGGGCTACAAGTTACAAAGGAACATCAACATTATTATTACAAGAAAAACTATATTTGTGTCTTAGGGTGATTTAGATGAAGTCCAATACAAAGCGTTAACATTTCCTGATGGGGTTTAATCTTAATGAAACATCATAGAAATGGTGACCTACTAGGGTCCCATTAGGGAACCTTCAGTTCAACTAAAATGAACCAAGTAGTATAAACATTATATTTGAAACACCCCTAGTAGGGTTTATTTTATTAACAACATGCCCTAACTCACCGACATGGATCCAGTTGTACATTTATTAATTTTAAACACATAGTCCATTAATCCAATAAAATAGGGTACGACACCCAGTGATGCAATTCAAACATTATCATTCAAAATATTATATATTATTCATTTGATTCCAGGGAAAATCCCATTAAGATGATTCATATTAATGTGTTAACACCCTCAATGTATAAACAACACATATACTTTAAAAGATAGGGGTTAATCATTTATAACCACAACCATGTTATATAGGGTAAAAAAATTAAAAATATTCATAAATTATATGAATTCATTTTAACATATATAAGGATGTCTACAACATTTCCATTATATTGTTCACCCCATTCCAATTAATAATGCTTTTATATATATTTCGAATTAGAATTGGGTTCCCATTTAATCACATCCATGTCATTTCAAATTAAAGGAAATTTTAACTAATATAACACTTAATAAATATCCTCTAAATATAAAAGGTAAAATTACAATTACATGATTGCATGGGTCACCATTTTATTATTCATAAGTTGTGCATACACCTTAGAAGATATAATCATATTCCCATTTAATCAAAGCCATAATTGTTTAGTCAATTATAAATTAAAATATAATAATGATATTTTAAATCAAGAACAATAAATATTCCCAGGAATGTAAACTAATCAATATTGGATAAACAACCTTATAATAAGTTATGAACTAAGAAAGTTATTAAAATTCCCATCATGGCATAAAATGGAAGAAAAATAAAATACACAAGGCACGTTAGCAAATTTCAATAACCTAGAAATGAAATCTACATGGAATGTAATATTCACGGAATGTGAATCCCTACATTCCTATAATGATTCATGTATATGATTCCTCCTTCCCATACCAAGCTGATGGTAATTACTATGTATCATAAATTAATAAATACTATAAAGTACTCCATCCACTAAAGGTGAAACCATAACTATATATAATAGTAACGCCCTGACCCCAGCTACCCAGAGCCGGTGTGTTATTGCATAACATTGGCATGATCACAAAAGATCAAGTCTCGAAAGGACGATTAGTTTATTAGCCTTGGAAACACCAGATACATTCATAAACATTACATTACATCATAAAGTAAAACAAAACTACAACAACTTCTTTTCTTCATATCCCCTCATACTATCCCTGTGGGTCATTTATAATATACTTCATCACATCATGGAAAAATTTGAACATTTAAAGGGGTGAGCTCAGATTCTTAGTAAGGATAACAATATAGTGAAAGCTTTCATAAATAAACAAAAACATTTAAGGCAATGTATAACTAAAAAAAAGCCTTTTAAACTTGAACTTAAACATAATATAGAAAAATTTAAATGAGATAATTCCATTTACATATTCACAATGATATTCTAAAGGTCGTATAATCACATGAAATATCAATAACCACTTTCATAATGATGGAATGCATAATTCCAGACTGTCATAACCACGTAACCAAGTCCTCGTGCCAAGACTATAATTAATATTTTGTCAAGGCCTCGTTCCAAGACACTAGATTGTCTCATGAGACCTGATGATGCATCGAGGAGCTATAACGGGCTCCATCCATCACTTATTATGTACATTTCATTCCTCATATGAACAGGTTTAAACATATCATAAACCATAACATAATCGTATCACATAAAACATGAATAATGGAAACATAAAACTTCCACATTTAAATAAAAAGATATCAATACAACACATTGATATAATAAAAAAATTATCAAAATCATTTTACATACCATAATAATTGAAAATTAAAACATTTTAATATATTTTAATTTAAAAAAATTATGGCTTGTAGTGGAAGCCGAAACTCAAATAATGGTCACGGAAGAGGAGAAGTCGTTGTCGCCGCATACGTACGACAAGAAAAACATTAATTTTTTTCATTTAGTAAAATTCTTCGTATAAAAATTTTCCTTTTGAATAAACGTAAAAGTCAAAGGGTTTTACACACCATATAATGGAAATTTGTGTATAAAACAAAATATGCCTCAATAAATGGAGATTGAGATGAAGTCCCTTACAATGATAATTTTTAAATAAAATAGAACTATTATGTGTATTCACTATATGTACACATAAATAAAGTATAAATACAATGTAGGACATAATAATATCATGACATAATTTGAAAATAAAAGATTAACCCAAAGAACGAAAATCGGGTTAAGAAGTACCCTTACCTCGTGTTTGACTTGACTCGACCACTCTTTAACATCATGAATATTATACTAAAGTTAATTTATACTTTCCTAAGAACAATTTTAATGTTCATTATTCCTTTCATATCACTTATTACCATGTTATGAACATTATGTAATTATTTAAGTAAATAATGGTCGTTTTGTCGATCATTGATACTTGAGTCAAAAATAAACTTCATATAATAACAAGTTGTTCATGTGGTAAAATATCCATTATATCTAGAATTATATTAATGATTTAGATATCATATATATCATATATATCTATTATATTCATTCATTCATAATATTACATAACATTTACAGGTAAGAAATGAAATGCACGGTTCATGGAGACGGTAAGTCATACGTACGCACGAACGCTACTTTCATTTCTATTTCTTATGTAATGGAATGAAATCATAATGATATAAATTTGTATTATAATTCCAGTATAATATCATATATAATATCATTTAATCCATCCTTTATACGTCCCACATATGGAATTATCGATTAAAATCACTTTGAGGGGGTGGTAGTCCGCACATCCTAAAATGAAATTATCGTGTTTACCAATAATGGTAATCATAAAGGTATTCCATAAACTAAAAATACAGAAGCATAAGGAAAACATAAAAATAATATATATAATATATAAATATAGTGTCATCTTAATGGCCACCATGAGAGGTGTTAAAAGAAGATTGAACAATCATCGTTTCGTGAGGCAGAAATTTGCAAACCACAGAAACAATATGTTCTTTAACCATTAGACGAAGGTGTGTCTAATTGTAAATAAAATTCTTTTCATAAAAACATCCTATTATATTGAAGATACTGTTTTTGTTACAAAATAACGGAATAAAAAGAGTTTATGGGGTCAGAGAAGCAAAATAAAACAAAATAACATAAGAGAAGGCATTACCTTAAAAGCAGGTAACTCTTTTTGATTTCAGCCAAAGGCTTCCTTGGAACGAATTATACCCAAAGTGAGGCTTCTAAAAGTAAGATATGGAATTTTAGATCGTATTTGTGCAGATTTTGGAAGATCCAAATGGATTTTATTGTGTGAATAAGGTGGTAGTGGTGGGGGCCTTTTATAAGAGTAGTGGAGGGGTACTCTTTGAAAGATTGAAATGTTACTTTATTATATAACGAGTATCGGATTTTAAAGGTCCCACACTAATATATATCGAGACTAAGGTGATAAGGGTTCGACATATACTCATCCATTAGGTTTTTTACAAGTTTATGCCTAATATTTTACATTATCATTTCATTTTATTTAAATCGTTAATTAATGAGGTAATCGATGCATCATCATGGTGTCATAAATAATATAATTTATTTAATCTCTAAAAATTTAAAAAAAATTACCATGATGTAGGAAATGTTTTTGGATTTCCCATTAATATTTATAGTCTAAGTGTTACTTTATATAAACCCATGTAATAATTGTTTTAGTAAAAGCACTCATGTTTGTGAAAATTTTAATTTTTACATTAAATAAAACGTTATTAATGTCATTTTCATACCCAAGTGGCTCCATGGGGTCCCCAAGTTCACCCATGGATTTTCTTGGTCGGTCATGACTCATAAAATAAGGGTAGGACAAGTGTAAGGGGATTTTTATATTATTATAATATCAATTTTACCTTAAATTTCACTAAATTACCTTTAATCGCGATTAATAAAACATAAAAGTTACTATTCAACAAAAAAATATTTTAATCCCATTGAACCAAATTTTATATCCTAATTAAAACCTTGTATGTAGGAATTTTCAAAATCAAATAATAGATGTGGTAATGTTTCATTTAAATGAAAAATATGTTTTTCAACTACCACTTAGTGGTTTCACTATTCATCAAAAATTGCTGTTTTTCAGAACAATTTCAAAATTTAATCCTAAGTTATAATTGATATTATAAATTCAAAAATGATGTCTATTTTACAAAATTCCAAACATATAAGTTTGATTAATTAATTTTCTAACTAATTCCCATTGTCACAACAAATAGCATGTTTTTAAGAAACAATATATATCAAAAGATTGACAATTGTTTATGTCCAATTTCAATGTGAAATTAATTTTAATACCAACATTGGATACAATGGTAAAAATATATTCTAATTATACTTTAAAACCACTCAACATTATAATTTATCACTATAAATTATTTGATTAAAAAAGTTGTTTTTAAGTATTTTTCACTATTCATAAAAAATTGGAAGTTCTCAGAAAAATACCAAAAATTCAACACAGGCTAATTTCGATATTCCGAATACAAAAATGAAGTCTATTTTGAAATATAAAATTTATATAATTTCAAAAAGTAGGTATTTCTATTCAGAATGGCTACTTTGATTGGTCTTGGTGTGTTAGAACACGAGGTTGCGTACATCACACGTTTCTCTATTATTCAATGTGAAGTGTACCATGGAAGTTTTGGGTGTTACATTTTCCCCTCCTTAAATAAATTTCATCCTCGAAATTAGAATCTTTTCTTCGAAAATAAAAGTTTGAAAATAGGAAATAATTTTGTGGAAAACCCACATCGGAAATAAGGTTAATAAAAATATAACTTTAAAAGAATGTAAGAGAAGTACACCAGTCACATGAGATATCCCATACTAGGATTCTATGAAAGTAACGATTTTCTTATTGTCACATACTAAAAATATGATTACCTTCATCATATTAAAACCTTAATGAAATCAACAAGTACTAAAGTACAATCCTTATATTTATCACATTATTCTAATAACCATAATTTAATCCTTGAGTTCAAAAGCACCAATACATTAATTATTCCACTTCAACTACAGTAACAGTATAAGATTGGACTTGATCCCTTGGCCTTTTCTAAGGTAAGTTTCAATTACACTTAGGACATTCATTTGCATAATTCCACATTTCCCTACAATTGTAGCATTCAACATTGATAGCCACTTTCTTTCCCTTGCAATCACGAGCCTGGTGACCTTTTTCTCCACATTTATAACAAACTCTCATTCCTTTTAGGCAAGTATCTGGGTGATTATTCCTACAATTATCTTATAATGGAAAATCCATCATTACATTTATCCCATTATATGTCTCTTGTTCCACCGTTCTCTTCTTCTCTTTCATTACTTTGCTGTCATAATACTTTGAGAATTCCTTTATTGTCTTGATAGAACATGAGACTATATCTTCATATGACGAGAAGGTTTGTGAGATTAATGCTCGATGGAGAAATTGTTTTAACCCATTAAATAAACGATCAATATTACTTCTTGGGTTATGTATATAATTTGTAGCATGCTATTCTAACCTTGTAAAGTTATCCTCATACTTTGCGAAATTCTTATCATCCTTTTGTCTCAGACTCAGAAATTTCCTTTCCATATCTTCTCGATGGTCACGAGGGAAGTATTTTTCTATGAAAATCTCTTTGAACTCCCCCCATTCCATATTTGATACTTCATAATCTTCCATTTTGTTTTGAATTAGTGACCACCATTGATCAGCATCTTCGGTGAGGTGGTAAACTTCCATGCAAACCTTTTCCCTTTCACTACTCCCCAAGGCATTGAATATTTTCTTTAAGGAATTTATCCATTTCTCAGATACTATGGGATTTATACACCCATTAAACGTTGGTGGTTGTTGCCTCATGAAACGATCTAACATTTTTCCTCCATGTTGCGGATCAGGGTTCTCTATACGAGTAAGGTTATTTTTCATAAACTGAGTGAGTTGTCTCAGTATGGTGATAAGTTGTTCAGCACCAGTTGTATCACCAGCTCCACTATAATTATCTTGAGCAGGAGGGAAATCCCTACATGGAGTACGTACATTGATACAGTTTCCATTCCTTCCACTAGGCACCATTTCTAAACAATGGCATAAACTAGATTAGATTATGAATCAAAATACATAATTCCATTCTTTTAAAACACTTAACATAAATTGAACAGTTTATGGATATAATTCATAATCATAAAAAAATTTTCTTGGATGAATTATATACTAATAAAACCTTTATAATGGTTTGTAAAAAATGACAATTATCCAATGCATATCCCCCAGGAGTGTCGTAACCAAGAGTGCAGCAAGGCCCACTGTCGTGCATCAGTTCCCGTTCGAGTCTAGATCAAAGAGATTTTTTCGGGTTTTACCCCTAGGTACATCTGTGACAGAGCCACCTCTACCTGCTCGTATCCAGATAGGGATGCATTTCTCGGAAAACTCACAAAATCACAATAATACCAAAATTCTAGAAGTTCTTCTATACTAATCCTCAAAGTCTAACTTTGGGATATGTGCTCTAATCAGAGTTTATATAAATCTAGCTTTCAAGGTTAGTACTAAACTGCCTCTGATACCAACTGTAATGCCCCAACCCCAGCTACCCAGAGCTGTTGCATTATTGCGTAACATTGGCATGATCACAAAAGATCATGTCTCGAAAAACCGATTAGTTTAGTAGCCTTGGAAACAATAGATACATTCATTAATGCTACATTACATCATAAAGTAAAACAAAACAACAACAACTTCTTGTCTTAATATCCCCTCATACTATCCCTACAGGTCATTCATAAAATACTTCATCATGTCCTGTAAAAATTAAAACATTGAAAGGGGTGAGCTCAGATGTTCGGTAAGGATAGCAATATAGTGGAAGCTTTCATAATTAAACAAAATCATTTAAGGAAATGTATAACTAAAACAAAATCCTTTTAAACTTGAACATCAACATAATATGGCAAAATTAAAATTATATATTGATATTTACTTATTCACATGGATATTCTACTGGTCTAATAATCACATGCAATATCAATAACCAATTTCATAATGATGGAATGCATAATGCCAGACTGTCATAACCACCTAGCCAAGGCCTCGTGCCAAGACTACAAATAATTTTTTCTCAAGGCCTCGTGCCAAGACACTAGTTTGTATCATGAGACCTACCGATGCATCGAGGAGCTATAGGGGGCTCCACCCATCACTTGTTAAGTCCAATTCATTCCTCATATGAATAGGTTTAAACATATCATAAACCATAACATAATCATATCACATAAAACATGCATAATAGAAACATAACATTTCCACATTTCAATCACAAGATATCAATACACCACATTGATATAATTAAAACATTATCAAATCCATTTTCAACAAAAAAATATATGAAAATTAAAACTTTGTAATTTTTTTTTATTTAAAAAAATTATGGATTGTAGAGGAAGTCGAAACTCAAATAATGGTCATGGTGGAGGAGAAGGCGTTGTCGCCAATTACGTACGACAAGAAAAAAATTCCTTTTTTTCATTTAGTAAAATGATTCGTATAAAAATACTCCTTTTGAATAAACGTTATAGTCAAAGGGGATTATACATCGTATAAAAGAAATTTGTGTATAAAACAAAACATGCCTCAATGAATGGAGATTGAGACGAAGTCCCTTACAAAGTTCATTTTTATATAAAATAGATCTATTATGTATATTCACTATATGTACACATAAATAAATTATAAATAAAAGATAGTACATTATAATATCATGACATAATTTGAAAATAAACGATTATCCCAAAGAACGAAAATCAGGTTAAGAAGTTCCCTTATCTCGTGTCTGACATGACTCGACCGCTCTTTAACCTCCTGAATAATAAACAAGAGTTAATTTAAACTTTCTTAAAAACCTTTTTAAAGTTTATTATTCCTTTCATATCACTTATTATCATGTTATTAACATTATGTAATTATTTAAGTTAATAACGGTCCTTTTGTTGATCATTGATACTTGAGTCAAAAATAAACTTCTTTTAATTACAAGTCATTCATGTGGTAAAATATACATTATATCCATAATTATATTCATGATGTAGATATCATATATATAATATATATCCAGTATATTCATTCATTCGTAATATTACGTAACATTTAGATGTAAGAAATACAATGCACCATTCATGGAGATGGTAAGCCGTACGTACGCATGAACGCTACTTTCTTTTCTATTTCATATTTAATGGAATGAAATCATAATGATATAAAGGTGTATAATAATTCCAGTATAATATCATATATAATATCATTTGCACCATCCTTTATACATCCCACATATGGCATTAACGATTCAAATCACTTTGTGGGGGCGGTAGTCCGCACATTGTAAAATGAAATTATCACGTGTACCCATAATGGAAATCATAAAGGTATTCCATAAATGAAAAATACAGAAGCATAAGGAAAACATAGACATAATATATATCATATATAAATATAGTTACATCTTAATGGCCACCATGAGAGGTGTTAAATTAATATTGAACAATCATCGTTTCGTGAGACAGAAATTCACCAACCACATAAACAGTATATTCATTAACCATTAGACAAAGGTGTGTGTAAGTGTAAATAAAATCCTTCTCATAACAACATCCTAATATATTTAAGATACTTTTTTTGTTAAAAAATAAATGAATAAAAAGATTTTAAGGGTTTGGAGATGAAAAATAAAACAAAATAATATAAGAGAAGACATTACCTTAAAATCAGGTATCTCTTTTTGATTTGTGACAAAGGATTCCTTGGGAAGAATTCTGCCCATAGAGAGGCTTCTAGGAGTAAGAGTGGGATTTTTAGGGAGTATTTGGGCAGAGTTTTTCCGAGCCAAATGGCTTTTATGGTGTGAATAAGGTGGTAGTGTTGGGGGCCTTTTATAAGAGGAGAGGAGGGGCATTCTTGGAAAGATTGAAATGATACTTTATTGTATATTGAGTTTAGGATTTTAAAGGTCCCACAATTATATATTTCTAGGATAAGGTGATAAGGGTTCTAAATATACTCATCCAATAGGTTTTTGACAAGTTTAAGTATTATATTTTACATTATCATTTCATTTTATTTATATCGTTAATTAATGAGGTAATCGCTGCATCATCATGGTGTAATAAATAATTTAATTTATTTAATGTATAAAAATTATAAAAAAATTACCATGATGTATGAAATATTTTTATCCTTACAATTAATATTTATAGTATAAATGTTACTATAAATAACCCAATTTAATAATTGTTTTAGTAAAACCACTCATGTTTGTGAAAATTTTATTTTTACCTTAAATAAAAAGTTATTAATGTCATTTTCATACCAATGTGGCTCCATGGGGTCCCCATTTTGACCCATGGATTTTCTAGGTCGGTCATGACGTATACAATAATGGTAGGACAAGTTTAAGTGTATTTTCATATTTTTATAATATCATTTTTACCTTAAATTTCACTAATTACCTTTAATCGCGATTAATAATACATAAAAGTTACTATTCACCAAAAAATTATTTTAATCCCATTGAACAACATTTTACTTCCTAAGGACATCCATGTATGTCGGATTGTTGAAAATCAAATCACAGAAGTGGTAATGTTTCATTTAAATGAAAAATCAGTTTTTTAACTACCACTTAGTGGTTTCACTATTCATCAAAAATTGAAATTTTCCAGAACAATGCGTAAATTTCACCCTAAGATATAATTGATATTCTGAATTAAAAAATGATATTTATTTTAAAAAATTCCAAAAATATAAGTTGAATTAATTAATTTTATAATTAATTCCCGATGTCACAACAAATAGCATTTTTTAAGAAACAATATATATCAAAATATTGACAATTGTTTATGTCCAATTTAAAAGTGAAATTAATTCTAATGACCACCATTGGATAAAATCGTTAAAATGTATTCTAATTATAATTTAAAACCACTCAATATTATAATTTATCACTATAAATTATTTTGATTAAAAATGATGTTTTTAAGTATTTTTCACTTTTCATAAAAAATTGGAGGTTCTCAGAAAAATACAAAAAATTCAACATAGGCTAATTTAGATATTCCGAATACAAAAATGAAGTCCATTTTGAAATGTAAAATTTATATAATTTCAAAAACTAGGTATTACTATTCATAATGGTTATTTTTATTGGTCGCGTTGTGTTAGAACTCGAGGTTGCGTACAACACACGCTACTTTATTATTCAAAGAGAAGCGTACCATGGAATCTTGGGGTGTTACAATAATAGAGAAAACACAAACAACAGTCCCATCTGTGTCCAAATGGAATGTTCCCCATGGGTGGGGCGATCACTCTGGTAGATATCATTTTACAAAGTTCTAACACATTCCTAGTTTCTTGTCTACCAACATAAACAATTAGACAAATTGAAAAAAGGAAAGGCTTATGATAAGACATTACAATGTCCCAGCCTGACTGACTATGGGAATAATATCTGGACCGGACACACCATTTCCTCATGCGCATCCCCACCATACTACCATTGGAACCTCAGTATTATTCAATAACCCCTGGCACGCTGGAAGGTATGATTGAAGCCATGGGGTGACTGGTATGGCTACTATCTCCATAGTCAGTTGGTCTAGGATGTTTAGAGATGAAAAGGTGAAGTGTCACTACATATACCATAAAGATTGGAATCAAGACATATATTGCTCTAGAAAACAACATGGCAGAAGCCCAATGATGATGAGGGTGATCCTATCTAGTTATGGAACTGGAGAATACCATGACAACGATGAGTTATACAGGGCTCACTCGGGGTAGAGGCAATGTTTAATGGCATGGATATGGGATGTTAAATCCAAGATTAAGGTCATAGATTATGGGCCATAATGTGGGTTATTAGTCAAAAGGGTATGTGTTGCACAAAATCCGAACAGATTCGACATGAATGAGGACTCAGGAGGCATGACACCACAATAAAAAAGCCATAGAAAAAATGCATATTGTATAAAGACCTGATGTTTGGACGCAGGATTCCTTTTTATGGTCATAAATTATGAAACCCCCCAACTATTACAGTAATTTGAGAGATTTAGAACATTATGTGATCATTCAAACGGATATATGATTATGTTTGTGTCACAAACACGCCATCCAGAATGAGGACCCAAGAGGCCCACACCAAAAATATGCATTCTTGAGGATGATTTTATACATTATAATGTCATTATTCCTAGAATTTTCTAATGCGAAAGGACATAAGGATTGATAAATTTATCTATGGTGTCAGAGGTGAGAAGTTTGTGTGTTATTATGTTTCTCATAAGGATTCAGATCAAGAATCACATAGTTCATGATGAAATTTTCCTTGCATAGATCTGATCAATACACATGGATGGGGGATTTTTCGTTTTTCGGTGGCTGGACCATGGTGGTGAAATCCAAGCATCGCTACGTATCACATAAGGTTTGGAATTGGGACATATATAGTTATGGAACATGTAATGGTAGATGAGCAATGATGGGGGTGATATTGTAACGCCCCGACCCTAGTTACCCAGAGTCGGTGCATTATTACATAACATTGGCATGATCACAAGAAAGATCAAATCTCGAATGAACGATTGGTTTAGTAGCCTTGGAAAGACTAGATATATTCATAAGTCTTACATTACATCATAAAATGAAAAACTAATACAACAATATATTGTCTCCATAATCCACACTCATATCCCCACATAATATCCCAGCAGGTCATTCATATATTACTTCTTCACTTCCTGGGAAAAATAAAACATAGAAAAGGTGTGAGCTCAAATGCCCAGTAAGGATAACAATATAGCAGAAACTTTCATAAATAAGAATAAACATTTAAGGAAATGTATAACTAAAACAAAAGCCTTTCAATCTTGAACTTTCAACATTGTATGGAATAAATAAAATGAAATAATGCCATTTACTTATTCACATGGCTATTATACTAATCGAATAATCACATGAAAAATCAATAACCACTTTCATAATGATGGAATGCATAATGCTGAACTTTAATTTCTTTGTCAAGGCCTCGTCCCAAGTCCTTGGGGCTAACTGTAACCGGAACCCAACCCGGAGTGCCTCTAATAACCGGACACTAACCCGGAGTGCCTCTAATAACCGGAGACCAAACCTGAGTTCCTCTAATAACTGGAGACCAAACCAAAGTTCCTCTAATAACCGGAGACTAAACCGGAGGGATTACTTTTACCGGTTCCCAACCCGGAACATACTTGTCTAACACATTCATCTGAATGAAAGGTTGAAATTTAACATAAACATTCGGATTAAAAATAACTTATGAAATGTCAATACATTAAACAAAAACCATGAGTTAAATAAGAACAGCTTATCCACAGTCAAAAATATCACAAAACCTTCAATAAAATATGGATGTTTTTTATCATAATAAATAAACATCAAATAAGCTTAAAAGCCATCAAAGGATGTTGACATAGATGAAATCAAGACTATTTTAGAGAAATATCTCTTTTTTTAAATCATTTTAAAAGTAACATAGTTATAAAATAATACATTCAATTTGAAAATATTCTTATAAGCTTGTAATGGAAGCTTCGACGATTTTATAATGGCGGAAAATAACCGCACCCGCCATATAAGTTAAAAAAACATTCTTACCTTAATTCTTTTGAAAATTTTTAAAAAGCACCTTGTTTGGAAAACGACGGAAAGATTCCTTTATAAACCACTTATAAAAAGTCAAACAAGGGTATAAATGACTTTTATCCATATTCTTGTAAATAGTAAAAAAAAATTAAAATACATTTTGAAGATACATGGTTGTGGATGATAAAGAGATCCCAGTAGATTATGACGTATAAACAACCTCGAATAATGAAGAGATTGTGAAATAACCCTTACCAATTTGGTAGCTTATGAAACATACAACCCATGAAAAAGTTATCATACAATTAATATGTAAATACATATAAATTAGAGTGTATTACACAAAGAATATAATTATGGGCAGTACATACACCACACAAAAGGTGATGGTGGCAATATGGCATGAATCTCATGGGAATAAGGAGTGAGATGAAAACCCCTTACCTTGTACTTTTCCTTGGTTGGGGTAGTTTAACCTCCTGTATAATGGTGAAATAATTGTTATTAAATTATACAAGAATCATATACATTAATATGATATCATATATGATCTTTTAATATTAATTTGATAATAATATCTTAGTATTATCGTTGTTTCGGGTGTTAACTTACTTGTTTTTTTTTATATGTTTTGTTATGTAAGCCATGTTTTTTATGTGTAGGTTGTATATTATTCATATCCAGAATGATATCAAGTCCATAAACATCATTTTTAAATCATCAAATGATAATTATACTTGAATGGATATGATGGAGAATGAATCTCATCGTGTTCGTGGAGACGGTAGTCCGTACGTACGCACGAGTGACAATATAATTCTTTTGAAAAAATATATAAATGGTTGTTATATCATATATAAAGAATCATTAACATGTTATATTTATTATTTACATGAGTTACATATCATTATTATACCCATCCAAATAATAATATATTGAATAACAATTACACCACGACGTGGAGACGGTAAGCCGTACGTACACACGTATGGTGACATGTTATTAAAAAGGTGTATAGAATACTGAATATGGTTGTACCATATTTATAAAAACATCACAGTATATATATGATACTGGAGTTATTATTTTATAATGGTAATAACAAAGGAAGAAGAAGTGGAAGAAGAAAGGAACATGGAAAAGGGTGGTGAAATCATTACCTCTTCTTCGGGTTCTTCCTTTTGATTTGATAAAAAGGGATCCTTAGGTTGGATTTATGATCAAACTAAGGCCTCTACGTAGTATTGAGGGAATTTGGGAGAGTATTTGGGCAGAGTTTTTCCGAACCAAAAGGTTTTGAAGGTGTGAATAAATGAGAAGGAGAAGTCCCCTTTTATAAGAGGGGTGAGGGGAACCTTTGGAAAAGCTAGAAATATTAGTTTATATTAAATTTATATTCGGTTTCTAATGGCTCAAAAGTATATTATTCAAAGGTTAATGTGGGGATAGGTCGAAAACAACTCATCAAATAGAATTTAGACAGGTTTGGATACTTATATTAACCTTATCATTAAGTATTAACTCTAAGTTAATTAGTTTCACTTTTACAATGTCTCATTGTATTTTAATATTATATGGTTAATAAACTTACCATTTACATCCAAGAGACCCCCAAATGGTCCATTAATGATAAACATATCATGATATAAGTCGTTTGGCCGAACCATTGATTTTTAGGAATTTAGTATCATTAAATAATATAATATTTGTTTTAAGAACTCTTTTATGTCAATTTTGACACTATTCAATAGTTGATTTTTGTGAAACTCATAACAGATTAATTACATAGAAAAAAGTCAATTAAATCAATCCTATTATATCATATTATCCTAGAAAATTAGTTTAATTCATTAAAAGTTTCATATTATATTTATTTGGGTATTTATAATATCACTTATTTTAATGTTTCACTATTATATTAATTAATCCATCATCATTGTGTCATAAATAAATTAACTTATTTAGTGTCTAAAAATTATAAATAAAATATACTTATGTAGAAAATATTTTTATATTTCTAATTAATATTTATAATCTAAAATCCATCATATATAACCCTATGTAAAAATTGTTTTTCTAAAAGATATATTCTTGTGTCATTTTTGTATTCATTTTAACTTAATTAAAATAAAGTGTCCCTATCACCTACAAGTGGAACCATGGGGTCCCAAAATCGACCCAAATATTCCTATGGTCGAACATGTATCAACCAATAATCCTAGGACACGTTTTAGGGTAATTTAGTATTATTATAATATTATTTTTTAACCCTTATTTACCGGATTTATCCTTAACCATGGTAAATAAAATATTTACCGCAGTAATTAATCAAAATGTATAAAAATAAAAGTTACCTATTTACAAAATTTGAACATCCTGATTCCAAATATGGAATCCATTTTTCTAAATTCAAAACACAAAATTTTCAGAAATTAATTTAAAATTAATTCCCGCTATCAAAACAAAAAGCGTGTTTTTATGAGATAATAACTATCAAAAGATTGACAGTTGTTTATGTTCGGTTTAATTGTAAAATTATGTCCAATGACCAACATTATATTAACTGGTAAAAATATATTCTAAATATACTTTAAAACCACTCAAATTCATAATTTATCACTATTAATTATTTTGATTAAAAAAGTTGTTTTTAATTAAAATTTAGTAATTTTCACTATTCATCAAAATATGAAAGTTATCCGAAAAGTACCAAAATTTCACCTTAGGATAAATTCGATATTCCGAATCCAAAAATTAAGTCCATTTTGAAATATAAAATATATATAATTTAAAAAATTCGTTATTACTATTCGTAACGACTAGTTTGATTGGTTGTGGTGTGTGTTAGAACTCGAAGTTGCGTACAACACACGCTACTGTATTTTTCAAAGGAAAGCGTACCGTGGAAGCTTGGGATGTTTCGTTTTAAATTTTTTGATGTCCCCATTTAGTCAAAAAGTTTAAAATATTGTATTTTAAAAGGTTTCACTATTAATAGTTGATAAAAGTGCAATACTGAAAATGAATCTGTTCTTGCATTATGTCTAAGAAACTCATAATATAGATTCTAAAATTATGAAGATTATATAAAGGTTAAAATTTAGTTAATACTATTCATAACCTCTTTTGAATGTTTTTTTTTGGTAATTCATGGTGTGATTGAACTCAGTGTTGGGTGTAGTGCATGTTATTGAATTATTTTGAAGAAATAACACACTATGAAATCTTGGGGTGTTACATTCTCCCCTCCTTCAATAAATTGCGTCCTCGCAATTTGAAATTGTTCTTCGAAAATAAAAGGTTGAAAATAGAAAATATATTTGTGGGAAAACCCAAATCAGAAATTGGGTTACTAAAATTTAGTCTTAATACGAGGAAACGAGAGATGAAAGGGTCACCACAAAATTACGATCTCAATTTGGAGAACATTGGTGGCAATTAGAGACATATAATTGGTTGAAAACGTAAATATTTATAGGTAGTGATTGATGTCATCAATCACAAACAATTATAAAATTGAGGTCCTTAAACTCATCAATATATGATGATTTGAAATACCATCTGTTCAACAAAACATAGGGTATTGGGATAACACATTTTTGACATTTCAAAATATCTTAGTTGAAATCCCACATCGAAAAATGAATTAATGAGGCCTCTATTTAAAATAAAGAGTGGAAAGTATGAAGATTACTGAAAATAAAACATACTAGGGTTCCATATAGGAAAATATGGATATGGAAGAAAAATCTAACCATCAATTATTTGATGAAGAGTGGTAGAGAACATGGATATGAAAAGGCCAACAATCCCAAAGCCATAAATTAGTGATGATTTAAGGTACCATCTAGGACAACATTTTTGTTCTAAGTTCCTTTTCTTAATGTTGAGGAATTTATTTATGAAATTGGCTAAGATCATAAGGAGATATACTTACTTTATAATTATAGTTTTATCCATTAATAAATTTCTACCACAAACTCATCTTTCATTCTAAAAGATAATAGAAATTAAAAAAAAATTCTATTTATACTATTCGTACAGGGTTCCAAAATAAATGAATTTATGATTCATATACATGATCTTTTAAAAAAACTACATTATTTAATCCAGGATATCTCGTGGGCCAGTGGTAGGTGATACACCCTTGTCTCCCTTCGATTGCGGGTTCATGTCTCGTAGCCTTGCCGGACGCGACAAGTTGTCGCCCGACCTCCGAGATGTCCTTTTATGGCAATCCAAAATAATACAAACTAGAACTATCCAAAATTTATAAGGAAGGTAAACATAATAAAGATCTTTTTTCCATGTAATAGCATGTGATCACCTTTATTTTGTATTCTTTTAAAACACTGCAACATCCTGAATTACCATAAAACCTTATTCATTACATTCATGATCCCTTATTACTTAAAGAATAATAGATATACTCCTTCAATCCAAAAATGTTTTAAACCCCAACCATGATGGAATATACAAATCATTAATTAGTTCCAAGGTAGTTAAGAATATCCAATATAATTTATCCAAATTAATCATGTATTATTCCAAAATCACTACCTCGGTATCAGAACTATATTATGGATTATCATTCTCTCAACCATATATTTTCCAAAAATTTATCCTGCTATTGAGTCACTTTTCTTTCTTCCACACAATCTCAATTACTTAATGAAATAGCACTTCAGTACAATCCATAGGTACTCCATAATTATTATAACAAGTACATTGTTGATACAACACTCAAAAGACATAATCAACATAAGAACTCGAATCATTCCTCTTAATTTGTGGTAGTATCATAACTTGATTATTATCCAATAACATCATTTGTGGCATAGTCTGATGAATGGGACATAGGTTCGTGTAGTTTCCAAACTCCTTGTAAATGAAGCATTGTACATTTGAAACCATTTTCGTACCCTTGAAGTCATGTACTTTGTGCCCTTTTCCTCCACACTTATAACAAACTCCCATTCCTTTCAGACAAGTTCCATGGTGTTTCATCCCACGGTTATCACATATGGGAAAATTCTTCTTTTCCCTCTTCCCTTGATCCATATTTATCTCTTCCATCCTTTTCTTCACTTGCTTCACTTCAATGCCATAGGACTCAGTAAACTCTTTACTTATCTTATCAACACATGATATTTTTTCTTCATATGATGATAATACATGAGAGACTATTTCTCTTGTAAATTCTGGCTTAAGAACATGAAATATATGATCCTTATTTCTCTTTGTATCATGTGCATTGCTATAGTTCTCATTCATTCTACTGGGAGACATTTCTAAACAATGGCATAAACTAGATCAGTTTATGAATCAAAATACATAATCCCATACTTATAAAACACTTAACATAACCTGAACTATTTATGGATATAATCCATAATCATAAAAATTTCTCCTTTGAGGAAGTAAATCCACATAAACCCTTCATAATGGTTTGTAAAAAAATGAGAATTATCCTAAGCATATCCACCGGGAGTGTCGTAACCAAGAGTGCTGCAAGGACCGTTGTCGTGAACCAGTTCCCGTTCGAGTCTAGCTCAAATCTGTGTTTTCAGGTTTTACCCCTAGGTACATCTGTGCCAGAGCTGCCTCTACCTGCTCGTATCCAGACAGGGATGTATTACTTAGAAAACTCACAAAATCTCTACAATACCAAAATTCTTGGACGTTCTTCTATACTAATCCTCAAAGTCTATCTTATAACTATGTTCTCTAATCAGAGTTTATCTAAATCTAGTTTCCATGGTTTGTACTAAACTTCCTCTGATACCAACTGTAACGCCCCGACCCTAGTTACCCAAAGTCGGTGCATTATTACATAACATTGGCATGATCACAAGAAAGATAAAATATCGAAAGACCGATTGGTTTAGTAGCCTTGGAAACACTATATATATTCATAAGTCTAACATTACATCATAAAATGAAAAACTACTACAACAACATATTGTCTCCATAATCCACACTCATATCCTCACATAATATCCCTGCAGGTCATTCATAATTTACTTCTTCACTTCCTGGGAAAAATAAAACATAGAAAAGGGGTGAGCTCAAAAGCCCAGTAAGGATAACAATATAGCGGAAACATTCATAAATAAGAATAAACATTTAAGGAAATGTATAACTAAAACAAAAGCCTTTCAAACATGAACTTTCAACATAGTATGGCATAAATAAAATGAAATAATGCCATTTACTTATTCACATGGATATTCTACTAATAGAATAATCACATGAAAAATCAATAACCACTTTCATAATGATGGAATGCATAATGCAGAACTTTAATTTCGTTGTCAAGGCCTCGTCCCAAGACCTTGGGGCTAACTGTAACCGGAACCCAACCCGGAGTGCCTCTAATAACCGGACACCAACCCGGAGTGCCTCTAATAACCGGAGACCAAACCGGAGTTCCTCTAATAACCGGAGACCAAACCGGAGTTCCTCTAATAACCGGAGACCAAACCGAAGGGCTTACTTTTACCAGTCCCCATCCAGGAACATACTTGTCTAACACATTCATCTAAATGAAAGGTTGAAATTTAACATAAACATTCGGATTAAAAATAACTTATGAAATGTCAATACATTAAACAAAAACCATGAGTGACATAAGAACAGCTTATCCACAGTCAAAAATATCACAAAACCTTCAAATAAAATATGGATATTTTTTATCATAATAAATCAACTTCAAATAAGCTTAAAAGCCATCAAAGGATGTTGACATAGATGAAATCAGAACTATTTTAGAGAAATATCTCTTTTTTTTAAATCATTTTTAAAGTAACATAATTATAATATAATACATTCAATTTGAAAATATTATTATAAGCTTGTAATGGAAACTTCGACAATTTTATAATGGCGGAAAATAACCTCACACGCCATATAAGTTAAAAAAAACATTCTTACCTTAATTCATTCGAAAATGATAAAAAGCACCTTGTTTGGAAAACGATGGAAATATTCCTTTATAAACCACTTATAAAAAGTAAAACACGGGTGTAAATGACTTTTACCCATATTCTTGTAAATAGTAAAAAAAATTAAAATACATTTTGAAGATACATGGATGTGGATGATAAAGAGATCCCAGTAGATTATTACGTATAAAAAACCTCAGATAATGAAGAGATTGTGAAATAACCCTTACCAATTCAGTAACTTATGAAACATACAACCCATGAAAAAGGTATCATACAATGAATATGTAAATACACATAAATTAGAGTGTATTACACAAAGAATATAATTATGGGCAGTACATACACCACACAAAAGGTGATGGTGGCAATATGGCATGAATCTCACGGGAATAAGGAGTGAGATGAAAACCCCTTACCTTGTACTTTTCCTTGGTTGGGTTAGGTTAATCTCCTGTATAATGGTGAAATAGTTGTTATTAAATTATACAAGAATCATATACATTAATATGATATCATATATGATCTTTTAATATTAATTTTATAATAATATCTTAGTGTTATCGTTGTTTCAGGTGTTAACTTACTTGTTTTCTTTTATATGTTTTGTTATGTAAGACATGTTTTTAATGGATAGGTTGTATATTATTCATATCCAGAATGATATCAAGTCCATAAACATCATTTTTAAATCATCAAATGATAATTATACTTGAATGGATATGATGGATAATGAATCTCATCGCGTTCGTGGAGACGGTAGTCCGTACGTACGCACGAGCGACAATATCATTCTTTTGAAATAATATATAAATGGTTGTTATATAATATATACATAATCATTAACATGTTTTATTTATTGTTTACATGAGTTACATATCATTATTATACCCATCCAAATAATAATATATTGAATAACAATTACACCATGACGTGGAGACGGTAAGTCGTATGTACGCACCTATGGTGACATGTTATTCAAAGGGTGGATAGAATAATGAATATGGTTGTATCATATTTATAATAAAATCACAGTATATATATGATTCTGGAGTTATTATTTTAGAATGGTAATAACAAAGGAAGAAGAAGTGGAAGAAGAAAGGAACTTGGAAAAGGGTGGTGAAATCATTACCTCTCCTTCGGTTTCTTTCTTTTGATTTGATCAAAAGGGCTCCTTAGGTTGGATTTATGATCAAACTAAGGCCTCTAGGATGTAGTAAGGGAACTTGGGAGAGTATTTGGGAAGTTTTTTGTCGAACCAAAAGGTTTTGAAGGTGTTAATAAATGAGAAGGAGAAGTGCCCTTTTATAAGAGGGGTGAGGGGCACCTTTGGAAAATCTAGAAATATTAGTTTATATTAAATTCATATTCGGTTTCTAATGGCTTCAAAGTTGATTATTCAAAGGTTAAGGTGGGGATAGGTGTAAAAAAACTCAACCAATAGAATTTATACAGGTTTGGGTACTTATATTAACCTTATCTTTAAGTATTAACTCTAAGTTAATTAGTTTCACTTTTACAATGTCTCTTTGTATTTTTATATTATATGGCTAATAAACTTACCATATACATCCAAGAGACCCCCAAGTGGTCCATTAATGATAAAAATACCATGATATATGTCTCTTGGCCGATCCTTAGATTTTTAGGAATTTAATATCAATTAATAATATAATATTTGTTTTAAGAACTCTTTTATGTCACTTTTGACACTATTCAATAGTTGATTTTTTTGAAACACATAACAGATTGACTACTTCGAAAAAAGTAAATTAAATAAATCCTAATATATCATATTATCCTAGAAAATTATTTTAATTAATTAAAACTTTCATATTATATTTATTTGGGTATTTATAATATCACATATTTTAATGTTTCAATATTATAGTAATTAATTCACCATCATTGTGTCATAAATAAATTAACTTATTTAGTGTCTAAAAATTATAAATAAAATATAATTATGTAGTAAATCTTTTTATCTTTCTAATGAATATTTATAATCTAAAATAAAACATATATAACCCTCTGTAAAATTGTTTTTCTAAAATATATATGCTTGTGTCATTTTTGTATTCATTTTAACTTAATTAAAATAAAGTGTCCCTATCACCTACAAGTGGCACCATGGGGTCCCAAAATCGACACAAAGATGCCTATGGCCGAACATGTATCAACCAATAAGTCTAGGACGCGTTTTGGGGTAATTTAATATTATTATAATATTATTTCTTTGACCCTTATTTAACGGATTTACCCTTAACCATTGTAAATAAAATATTTACCGCAGTAATTATTCAAAATGTCTAAAAATAAAAGTTACCTATTTACAAAATTTTAACATCCTGATTCCAAATATGGAATCCATTTTATAAATTCAAAACACAGAATTTGCAGAAATTAATTTAAAATTAATTCCCGCTGTCAAAACAAAAAGCGTGTTTTTAAGAGATAATAACTATCAAAAGAATGACACTTGTTTATGTTCGGTTTAATTGTAAAATTATGTCCAATGTCCAACATTATATTAAATGGTAAAAATATATTCTAAATATACTTTAAAACCACTCAAATTCATAATTTATCACTATTAATTATTTTGATTAAAAAAGTTGTTTTTAATTAAAATTTAGTAATTTTCACTATTCATCAAAATATGAAAGTTATCCAAAAAGTACCAAAATTTCACCATAGGCTAAATTAGATAATCAAAATCCAAAAAATTAAGTCCATTTTGAAATATAAAACATATATAATTTCAAAAAGTAGGTATTACTATTCATAACGGCTAGTTTGATTGGTTGTGGTGTGTGTTAGAACTCGAAGTTGCGTACAACACATGCTACTGTATTATTCAATGGAAAGTGTACCGTGGAAGCTTGGGATGTTTCATTTTAAATTTTTTAATGTCCCCATTTAGTCAAAAACTTTAAAATTTTGTATTTAAAAAGGTTTTACTTTTAAAAGTTGATAAAAGTGCAATACTGAAAATGAATCTGTTCTTGCATTATGTCTAAGAAACTCATAATATGGATTCTAAAATTATAAGGATTATATAAAGTTTAAAATTTAGTTAATACTATTCATAACCTCTTTTGAATGGTTTTTTTGGTAATTCATGGTGTGATTGAACTCAGTGTTGGGTGTAGTGCATGTTATTGAATTATATTGAAGAAATAACACACTATGAAATCTTGGGGTGTTACAGATATCCTATCATGTGAGGACATTTTAGGGGTATGCAGTTTATCACCACGTTGCTAGGATGATGATTGTTACGCAGATTAATGTCAAGAAACTATGATGATGGATCTATACATTTTATAATCAAGTGTCTAGAACAATAAAAAACATAGTTTAAAATCATGTTATAGGAATGATGGGGAGAAAGTGTTCTACAGTGGATGTTAAATTCTTGGTTGTAATGACCCAATGGAAATTAGGGTTGAGGAGGCCCAATTCCACACCACATATTCCCTTGGAAAACATTCACATCATTTAATGTCATGATTTTAGGACATAAACTTTTAGTTTTATGTCATCGAGAATGAACCATAAAATTGTTACTTTTTGAGGTGTTAATGCTCAAACCATGTTCACAGTTTAATATCATGTGTCTGGGATGATGACAAAATGTAGTTTTATATATTTACATCTTGGACTATAGGTTCCAAAAATAGATTAAGGTCATAACTCTTAGTCCTACTAAATATTTTCTAAATTGAGGTATGTTAGACTGTGGGCTCTTATTTTATAGTCATATAGTTGAACCATAGGGGAAGGGCTTCTTCAAAAGGTTACGGTGGAAATAAGGAGTCACAATAGCAATGTAAATGGGGTTCAAATGGGCCTAATTCTTCATCAAAAATTTTGAAGAAGGCCTGCACATAGTTTGTAGTCATTATTCATAGAATGGGACTATGAGTTTATGGTCATGGAGATCATATCTGATACCCTTTATTATCTAGAGTACTTCATCAGAATCATGAAATTTGGTGTAGTATTATTCTCATTGTACGTGGTCATCAATGATTATGAACCATTGGGATAGACATTATGAATGATTAATGGTAATTACCACATTGTATCCATATTTTTGTTCGATTTCTTATGGGTATCACTGGAAATAGAAGAGCTATTAAAATGTCACTTTGGAAGAAGGATAAGAGAGAGAAAATTTGTTCAATGCCTTAGATATCTTGTTATGGTTCCAATCAATATTGTTATAGGCCTGGAGTCTGCTCTCCTCAAGATCATAAAACATAGATATATGGACTTCATCAATTATATAAAGCATCTTCTGGTCATAGATTGCAATTCAGAGAAATGTAAATTGAATCATGATGTGAAGGACAGCCTCTATTTAGAAAACTATGGAATATGGAGTCTCCTGGATGTAATTGTGATTCGTCATTTGATAATACTAGATAGTGTTGGGGAGCTTTTCCGAAAAACATCTCTTGTTTTATCCCAATATATTCTATATAATGATGGAAGTGGTTTTTTTCATAATTCCTTAATCTTTCCATTTTTCTAAGAATGATATCGTAAAGTATTGTCGGAATCGATGTTATACTAGGCATACAACTTCTTCATCTAATCATCCCATTTGTTGGGGAAATTTTCTATGAGAATAAATTGATGTACAATAAATTGATGGATTATATTGGATCACTAGAATTATATAAATTATTGGGCCTTGAATTCCTTCATAGGAATCAATTCATCACACCTGGAGAACAGTTCTATTAATGTTGAAATGATCCTTCACTTTTGATCTATTTCGAACAGGTACCATCCAAGGACATTGATTCCCCAATCAACAACGGACCAAGAATGTATAGTCTTATAAAGGGAATATTGTGGTCAAAGAAAAAAATTATCATTGACATGACATGCATGGAACATCTAGGAGTTCATGACACAGTCATGGAACATTGTTGGGAAGATGTATCACAGTCTTCAAATATGGTAGGAGAGCTTCAACCCTTCCTTATGAGCACCACCGTACCTGACATGAACTTCAATGGATTCTCTAACATTAGGCTTCATCCAATGTTTTAAAACCAAGTTTTAGATAATCAAACCCGGTATTTTTCACATTGGGGTTTCAACTACCATAGGTGATCAAGAGGTCGTGATGTCAAAGAATCGATAGTTAGATGGTCTTTTCAATTGGATCTCATCATTTAACAAAATTATGGGAGAGATGACCCTTCAATGAGCCACATGGAAGTATAGTACATCCTATTTAGGATCATCAATATAAGTAGCTAAACTATCAAAGGAATTGCATTGATCATTATGTGATCGAGGGATATGAGTCACCTATGGTTGAAATGGGAACATGGCCATCATCGGATGTGTGTGCTCGAGAAAGGGCATGATATCAAGATTCCATTGATGTAATAGCTATTAATTTTCTTGATTACTAACTCAAAGTATCCAATTCACATGTAAGTAGGGAATTTTAATATTTATATCCTACTCAAGGATAGTAATGAGATCCTGATACACTATCTCATTAGTTCTTCAACTTTATGATAGAATGAATGAATGGAAAAGGATGGACTGTGTGGTTGTAAAAAATAAAATCCTCAGTCCCACTATGTTATTACTGATATTATTTCTTCTTATACAAGTAGGTCTTTGAGAGGAACCATCAAAATAAATTAATAAAAGCACAACTTGATCCGCTAAAAGGATTTGATCATTTCGAAAATAAACATCTAGAGGATTATTTTTATGGGATGGATGGGTGTCCAGAATTTCTACTAGTGATTGACCATTGATGACCTTCTACAGAATGAACATGATGTTGAAATACTAAAGGATCACTACCCAGCTAGCAAGTTATCACATCAACAACAGTAATTTCACGATAAAAAATTATCGGGTGCACACTAGACACAAACTATATTCTATGATGTTGTAGATATTTCTACAACATATGTATTATTGAAAGACCATAAATATCTATTTTTCATCGCATAATATCTGGACTCCATGTCGAAGATCATGTGACTGAGATAGTACCAACTTTTCATTTTTCGATTTTTTTCATTTGGGTGATAATGGATATAAGGGATTATTCATTGGCAGTCACATAGAGGACTAGAATTTTCCATGAGATGGGTGACATCAGAAAAATAAGTTGTTGCAGAAATTGATCAATTTCCTCATATGCACCCCGGGAATTTTCATCTCATTGGTAGATGTTACCTTTTTCTAGGAGTCTTTATATGTTATTTCACTTACACTTTGTATTTACAATGAATCGACGTATTTAGGTAAAGTGTCTTCGAAGTCCTCAGAGCATCTGGAGGTTTCTCGAAGGGTTTATCTAGCTCATGGCCTTTGTTGTTTATTATTCTATTTTGATGTCTCTAAATCTGAAAAAACAGACATGAAACTTCTCAGTGGAAACCCTGAACACACAGTTCAGGGGTTCAACATCAAATTTTTTAAGTGGATTAAGCCATACAATTTATCATGATCTTTGAGATGGTTTATAAAGTAGGTGGGATTGGACAACTATTTCATCCACCTATCATTCCACAAGAATCCTCGGGATTTGTTTAAAGATATGATTCATGGACCACTAATAAGTAGTTCCTATATTATTTAGACTAATGGAAAATTCCTAATAGAAAAAGGTTCCTCGCAACACTCTAAAAGTTGAAGACTCTTCATCTTAGACTTCCATCTGGACCTTATTATATTTTTAGTATCTATCAATGAAGGATAGATCCTAGATACCTGCAATGGTATTTAATCAACATGTATATCTCTAAAAGGGGGAAATAATTAATCATGAAATGATGGTTATGTCTTTCAGGTTCATACATAATGATATAAATATGTTCTTCTCCTTGGTTAAAACAATTTTATCTAGCCATTTTGGGTACTGAACGTCTATTATATTGTTGTTTTGGATAAGATTTTCAACATCAGTCTAGACCAAGGCACCATGATATAGGTGATTTTTCCTAGGAGGCTACTTGAACATGTGATGAGTCATTGGAAGATCTATTACGTCCCAACATGGGTTCCACACACCAGGGGCCCGAGTCGGTTGGACACATAACCTCAAGAACACCACCCCATAAGCCATAGGCTACCAACTATCAGTGAGGATCTAATATCAAACATGGGGAGACTATACTGTTGTTATTAGAGTAATAATGTAATTGAAAATTAGAAACGACAATATAATAACATATAACCATAACCAGCATAATCAAGTATCATAATATGACGAAAACATGAAATACAACATCAAAACTAATTGATAGATATGTCATGTTAATGTACATGCCAAGTGATAAAATGAAAACCGAAAAGTAAACGCACTGAAAAATTCTAATTGAGTACTAAACTACACATGGTACCCTCATCCATTCTCCCTCCCAAAGTATCCATCTAACATAGATACCATTCCCTAATCATATAAAGAAAAAATTAAGTGTATTTGGGTACTGATTAGGATTCTCGAGAAGAGTGTGAGTACAACTCATCAGGCCACCACCAAGGACGTCCAAAAAAATATAAAATCAAATAGTGAATGTTGTTGTATAATGAATAAAAAATAAAAAATGTAAATAGTTTACACTTATTCAATTACTCTTTATTTAACCACATTACACCTCGTTCTGAGGATACATGAACTATCAATAATTTCTTTTTCCTGTGATGGATTCTAAATTATCCCCAAGAGATATCATATATCAAAATTCCATTATTACCAATCATCATATAAATACACACATAAATTACATTATTACAATTAATCATTTCAATTCCTACAAAAACTCCATAGTTAACATTAATCATTTAAAATAATTATATGGATAATTGGATTTGTGGTCCAATGCCAACTGTTTTGGTCTAAATCTCCATGCACAGGACCCTGTGGGCATTTTATGCATTAGACCGTGTCCCACACTCTTTATCAATTTATCACTATGGTATTGTGACACAACATACCATTTCCCACAAATGAATATCAATTTGTCAATAGGGTCTTATGATGCTGTATTTGATGTCCGAAACACAAATATCAATTTATCACTATTCATTGTTGACATAATAGGCCATGTCCCACACATGAGTATCACAATATCACAATATCAAATATATCATAATAGAACCATTAATTAATTAACCAATTAATTAATCAAATTCATCATGTTTACATTCACATTATTTATTTAATTAATGTAATATTTAATTGAACATATTGATTCTGTTACATAATTCTACAATTAACTAATCAAGTCATAAAACATTAATTAATTCTGAAATTAATTAATCACATCAGTTACATTAGCTAATTCAATAATCAACTGCTCAAATTAATTACATTTATTAGATGAAAAAGAAATTAATCACAACAATACCATTAGTTATCATAACAATTAATTAATCACATCAATATCATTAATTAATTTATAATTCAATTATTCACATCAGTTCCATTAGTTAATGTAAAAATTAACTCATCACATCAAAAAAATTATTAATCAAATTATAATTAATCACATCAATTATATTAATTAAATTAATAACTATCAAATCACATCAAATAACATTAATTAATTCAACAATTAATTAATATTATCAATTCCCACTGTGATTTTAATAAAAAAATAATCCTATCAATCACATTAATTAATTAAATTATTAATTAATCACATAAATAACATTAATTAATTCACCAATTAATTAATCTACTTCATTCAATTCCCCATAATAACAACCCCCTGTAATTTAATTAGAAATTATTTAATAAATTTCATTTAATTCCATAGTAATAACATTATTTCCAATAATTAATCCACCAATTACTTAATAGAAATAAAATTCCATTAGTTAATTCAATTATTAATTAATCACATTAAATCATTTTAATTAATTCACCAATTAGTTTTTCTTGTCAGTTCTATTAATTAATTCCACGAATAATTAATCACAACTTGTCTCTTCAATCACTTCACAAATTAGTCATTCAAATCTGTTACATTAAATAGTTACACAATTATTTAATCACATTAAATCACTTTCATTAATTAAAAAAATAATTGTTATTGCCAATCACAATAATTAATTCTAAAATTAATCGGTCACATTAAATCCCTTCAATTAATTCATCAATTAACTTTTCATATCAATTATATTGATTTACTCCACAATTAATTGATCACATTCAATCACTTCAATTAATTCTACAATTAAATTTTCATGTCAATCCCATTAATTAATTTCAAAAATAATTAATCACTGTATTCCTATTAATTAATTATATAGTTAATTAATCCAATATAATAAATCAAAATAATTAATTAAACAATTAATTAATCATATCAAATGTACAAATTATTTCAACAATTATTTAATCATATTAATCTATTTAATAATCACTAAAATCTCTAATAATTAATTAAAAAATTACTTATTATGTTTTATAATCTCAATGTCACATAATTATTTCAACAATTAATTATTGAACCTTACCATCTAAATATCACATAATTTTTTCAGTAATTAATAATTCAACTTCATAATATCAATATCAAATAATTAATTCAACAATTAATTATCCAATTTTATATTCTCAATATCACATAATTAATTTAAACAATTAATTATATTTAATTTCAACGATTACGGGATAATTAAACATTTTTATAATTAACTCAACCATAAATTATCCCCAAATACCAAATCAATATTCTGATGATTACCCCAATCAATTAAGTATCCCCAAATCACAATCCATTAATTAATTAATTTACAACATTAATTAATTCAATTTGGAAATTAAATTTCTAAAAAAACTCTATCATTTATTTAATAACATACAAGGAATTGAAATCATGACTATGTGATGTGATTAACAGACCATCCACCTTAATTCATTAGCGAACGATCTCCCATTGGAATTCCACAATTTCAACAGATCAACCCTAAACATGATGATGAATGAGATCATGAATTAAATCCTAGAAAAAAGTACAAATTGATTAGGATCAATAAAACATAAATCTATATCTAAACACTTTACACCAATATGTAAAACTTTACTCTTTTATCTAGAAATTAGAGTATGAGAATGATATATATTTTCAGGATGAAACTATATACCTCGGATTGTGTAGATCATCAATCATCTGTTTGATTCAACATGAACAGAGATCTAGTGGGATTGAAATCCATCGGGGAGCCTTAAAAATGATTGAATTTGACATAGGTTGAGCTAGGGTCGGTTTGGGGTAAAAATATGGGTTTTGGTAATTTGAAAACAATATTTCGTAGCATTAATTATCGTTATAGTGGTTTCCTAGAATAGATCTCTTGGTTATTACTAACCCTGCATCTAAATATACCCCCATTTCACAGTTATGCTACACACATTGTTTAAACTTTCACAAACCATGTGACCCCAGTGCACACATTTTTTAGACATTCACAAACAATGAAGAAACCATGTAAAGCCTCTTCTCCTTTTAATATTTTCCAATTCTCAATGAAACACACCCATGTAATTTCCCAAACAATTTATACTAAAAAAAGAAAAATAATACATTTAAATGAGACTATGAAATATCAAAAAATGGTTGTAATATTACATTATCCCCGTATTATAATATCTCATATTTGAAGTGTAAACCCATGAAACTATGAGATTTCTAGTCAAAATATTCGGCCACTAATTCCACATATATTCTTTATTTTCCCATGTTTCCTATAGAACACGATCGTGTATCAACAATACATGAAGTATCTGCTTGTTATTTCCACACAATAACATCTCAATATGATTCAACACACGTATTGGATTCTCCCCAAAGGATTCATCTTAATCAAGATCAACATGATCAACATAGTGAAAAATTCTACCAAATCACCATTCCCAACAACCACAAGAACACCATCAAAAATTTGAACCCATCCATGCCATAAAAACTTCCTAGAAAGGATATACATCCACCATCTGCAAGGCCCTCCTGGCCTTTTCTATAAGAATTTAAACATGCATCTTAAAATTTACACATTGTATTATTAATGCCAACACTTCCAACTCATGGTCTTTCTCCATTCACCTACTACTGATAAATTTTACCCTGCCATTATAGAATCATTATTACTACATTTTCATGAAACTCAAAAACCATGGACTATGCATCCATCAGAATTAAAACCCTAAAACATAGATGAAGCCTTCTATAATTTCATAGGGTAGAAAATCATCACCAACCACTACCTATTCACATCTTCGAAGTGCAGAACCCATAGTATTCATTGACCTCTGCTCCATCATATGAACTGAGTCCATAACAGTCTATAGCATACCTCCCACAATCCATCATGACATATACCGCATCCTAAGTGGAATCTCCAATTATCCCCATATGTATCCAAAAACGATCAGATAGCTAGACATTTATCCATAGATTTCTCTGAATACCCAACTTGATGTCTTGGTAATGGACATAAATATCAATAATTAAAATTAATTTTAATATGTCTTCTATGAACACCACCAAAAATCCTCAATCACCAATTTTAACTCTAAATGAAAAAAATGCCACTACATATATTTTTCCCCAAACCCCTCCATACGGTAAAAATTGAGGTGTCATGAAAACCCTTTTCAATCTATCATTTTGGTCATGCTCAACAAATGGTAAAATCAATATCATCATACATGTTTCTTTAGAAAACAATTTTTTTACATTTTTCATCATTTATATAATATTCAAGTACATATATGGTCGCTTTTCATTTGAAACACTCATTCATGGAAAACCATTTCCAGATAAAAAACATACCCCAATCCCATTTCACCAAGCATTTCTAATATTATGCATGTTTCAAAAATAATCATGAGTTCCTTCAATGATGAATTTATACTCAACTCTCATACCATACAAGGGAATGATTCAAATATCATAACATAACAACCTCAATAATCATATCACACAATAATATTTTCACCCAAGGCTAAGTAATATTCAATGGTAAATTAAAAAATAAATAATAGTTAAACCACCCTGGGTGCCTGGGGTATCCCCCATACATGGGTTATGAAACTTCCATGCATGTAATTATAACCAATGGATGACTCTTCATAGTATCCTTTCTAACATTCTATAATAGTAATACTACCGACATGAAAATATTATTCCTTTGATATCACATTGTAATGTCCCGACCCATGTGTCACACACTGGTTACCTAAACAAGTCAGTCACAATACCTCATGCGTTCTTCCCTATATTTTAGAGGCTTCCAACTAGAATCAGGGGTCTAATATTGATCATGGGGTGAGTATACACTCTTTTATCAGAGTAATACACTAGTGTAAAATAGGAAACAATGGAAGAATAACTTATAACCGTAACATAAATAATTAAGTATTACATGATGAAAAAAACTATAAATTCAATATAAAAAATAAATAGTAAATACTCCATTTTAATGTATATTACAAGTAACAAAATACAAACCCAAAATTAGATACAATAAAAAATCCCTATCTGACCCTGAACCATGTCTGGATCCATCATCCAAGCTCCATCCGAACTCATCCATCAAACATTTGTCCCTTTACCATTTCATGTCCTTCAAACAAGTATCATATTGGGGTCCTAATCAATTAGCGCATGTTTTTTGTGAATACAAATCAGTAGGCCACCACCAATAGAATCTAAAACTACATCAATTCAAATAGTATATGCATTTGTATAATGAATAAAAAAATAAATATAGAAAATAGTTAACAATAATTCAATTACACAATATTTGAAAAAATAACTTCTGGGTTCTTAAAGAAACCCAAACACTGAAAACCTAATTTGGCTTGTGCAAGTGTTTGAACTATCTGTAAGGGATATCGAATATCTAAATTTTACTTTTACCATTCATCATCATAATTCACTCATGAATTCTACTTTTACCATTCATCATTTCAATTTACAGATGAATGTTATTATTAACATTAATCATTTAAATTTATAATACGGAGAGTTGGAACTGTGGTGCCATACCATCATTTTGGGTGTAGGTCACCATACCTAGGACCCCATAGTATTTTGATGCAAATTATTATGTCAGACAGAATATATCATTTATCACTATAGGATTTTGACCCATTAGGACATGTCCCACACACAGATATCAAATTTTCATTATGGGGTGTTGATAAAGAAAACCATGTACCCGACAAAAATAACAATTTATCACTATAGTATTTTGATATAGTTGGGAATGTGCCAAACATGAATATAAAAATCTCATAATATCACAATATCATAATATCACAATATCACTTATTTCATAATTACACCATTAATTAATTCACTTATTAATTTATCAAATTCAACAATTTCATATTCACATCATTCAATTAATTAATTCAACAATTAATTAACCACTTGAATTACATTAGTTAATTCAGTAATTAACGAATCGCATTGTATAGAATTAATTAACTCAATAACCAATTGTTTACATCAGTTATATTAGTTAATACATTAATTAACTCTTCACATCAATAAAATTAATTAATTTAAAAATAAATTAATCACCTCATTTCTATTAGTTAACTCGATAATTAACCAATCATATAAAAAAAATTACTAATTAAATATTTAATTAATCACATCAGTTCTATTGGTTAATTCAAAAACTAAATCAAGACCTAAAAACAATAATATATTGAATAAATAACTATGTACATCAGTTCCATTAGTTAACTCAACAATTAACTAAAAACATCTTATAATGTTAAATAATTCAACAATTATATAATCATATCATTTCCATTTTTTTAGTTGAATAATTAACTAATCACATCAATAAAATTAATTAAATTTTTATTTAATTAATAACATCAATAACATTAGTTAATTCATCAATTAATTAATCTACTTCATTCAATTACACCAACAATAAAATCTCCATTAGTTAATTCACAAATCAATTAACCGAATTCATTCAATTCTGTAATCTTGAAATAACATCCATTAATTATTTCAATACATATTTAATCAAAATATATTTTATTAATTAATTCGATAATTAAGTAGTCACATTCAATTCTTTTAAATATCTCACAAATTAATTGTTCACCTAATTTCAATTAATTAATTCCGAAATTAAATAATCAAATTCAATCCATTAAATTAATTCATCAATTAATTTTTCCTTTCAATTTCATTTATTAGTTACATAAGTAATTAATCAAATTCAATATCTTCAATTAAATAACAAATTAATTATTCACATCAGTAACAGAAATTAATTACATAATTAATCAATCACATTAACCCCCTTTAATTAATACACCAAATAATTCACCAAATAAATTCCATTAAATCATTCCATAATTAAGTTATCACATTCTATCCCATTAATTAATTCCCCTCTTCATTGTTCATGTAAATCCCATTAACTAAGATCAAAATTAATTAATCAAAACATTCCTTTTTATTAATTCAATAGTTCACTAATCCCTTCCATTCAATACAATTAATTATTTCAATGATTAACTAATAATTTCTACTCTATTGATTAATTATACAATTAATTAATCATCATTATCAATTTCATAATCATAAAAATCAATAATTATTATTTCAATAATTAATTATTCTAATTTAATATTTTTGATAAAACTATAATTAATTCAAGGATTGATTATTCAATTTTAAAATCACAATATCATATAATTATTTCAACAATTAATTATTCAACCTTCCATCTCAAATATCACATAATTAATTCAACAAATAATTATTCAATTTAAAAATCTATATATCACATAATTAATTAAATAATTAATTATTCAATTTTACAATCTCAATATATCATAATTAATTTCCATAATTAATTATTCGATATATACAATCTCAATATCAAATAATTAATTTCAAAAATTAATTAATCATCTTCATAATTAAATATTATGAAAATTAATTCAACCTTTAATTATACTCAACTACCAATATAATATTTTGTTAATTAACTCAATCATGTAATAATCCCCAATCAAAATTCCTTAAATAATTAATTCACTAAATTAATTAATTAAATTAGGAAATTATATTTCTAAATGAACCCTATAAATTATTCAATTACATACATGTAATTGAAATCATGACTATGGGATTTGAATAATATACCATCTACCTCAATTCATTGATGAATGATTATCCAATGGAATTCCATGATTTCAGTAGAACAACCCTAATCATGACAATGAATGAGATCATGAACCAATCTTTGAAACAAGATAAAATGAATTAAGTTCCATAAAAAATAGATCTTGATCAAATCCTTGACAACATTGTGTAAAAAATCCTTATTTTATCCAGAAAAAGGAGCGGGGTCAATTTGGGGGTGTAAGTAATTTTAAAATTAAAATTTTAACATTATTTATCGTTCATATGGTTTGTTGGGTAAGTTCTCATGGTTAGTACTCGCCATGAGTGTAACCATGTTCCAATATAAAACTTATGTTTCACACGTAGTTTAATAGTGTACAAACAATGTGACCCCCTTTCACACTTTATTAAACCATCTAAAAATCATATAAAAACCTTGAAAATTATCTCTTCCTATTATAATTCACCAATTATCACTCATACACAACCACATTAGGACCCAAACAAGTTATTCTAAAAACAAGGTGCAGTAATACATCTAAATGAGCCAGATAAATATCTTGAAATGTTCTGGATCATAAAGGCGATGTATGTATGTGGAGACATGAGGGTATAGACATGAAATCTCATTATACCCCCAAGAAAACACATAATTATGTTTTTTCAATAATTCCACCTAGTAATATTGATCCGATGGAGGAATTGTTGTACTTATAACCACTATCCTATATAACATAGTTCACCTAAACTATATAATAAACAGTGGTGAGGATGACATCTTCATATTCAATATGTGTATCCTATAGATCCTCTTCATCATTTGAATTAGGGGTCAGTGGGTGGAAATGGTTCATCTGAGTTGGCTATTTCCGAAAGAACGCTGGAGCCAATTGGGGTGAATGTTTAATCCTCCTTAGGAGACACATGTTTTTCGAAAACCATGGAGGGAGATTCTATCAAACAAATTCCATCATGCCTTAAACCAAAACATCCATTCATCATGTAAAAGTAATTTTGGTGGGTATGTTTATAGTGGTTCAACCCATATCTATGGAAAAATTAGGTGTCACGTACATTGGTACCCAGGGGATGAACATCTCGATGCTTTACAAGAGTATGTTTTCTATTATCACCCATGTATTACATGTGTATGAGTATGTGGTAATCTATCAACTTTACATGTAGATAGGGATATCAATCCCTTTCCTCTAGAAAATAATAATGAAATTTCCAATCTCTGGTGTGCTAGACTTTAGCCGGTAAATTTGGATGTTGAAATCATCTTCCAAATCTATCCTCGGGTTGTCTGCAATGGTAGTACTCTCAACCTCATTCCTTTGAACATTCATGATCTTGTGCATGAAATAGTTAGCATCCACAAAGTTGGATTCATATGATTTTAAGGTAGATTCATCACCTTGGAACATGCATACTCGACCATTAAGGGAGTACATGATGTTTTGGTGATAGGATGAGGGAAATCCTACAAGTAGATGGTTATAGGCCCAACACATCAATTAATTTTATGTGGTATCCTTGGAGACCCCCATGAAATCCGAATTTTCTATCAAACCATGTGATTGAATATTTAACATGATTCGGTCACACAATGTCTTATCGGTCTTATCGTAACATTGAATTCTTTCGTCAGAGGGACTCACTTCATCTTCAGTCAGCACCAACCTATAAAGTCTCCAGGATAGGGTGAGAATGATCCCGAATCCTATATCGATTAGAAAATGATGGAAGTCCATGGTTTTGAAGTGGACTATGATTTACATTATAAAAATGTTCCCATGTATGATGGATACTTCATCTTATCTATAGAAATAAATGATTTTATGAAATTTTCCTTTCTAAATATCCTCATAATAGAAGGCCTCTGAAGCAGTTAACTCTATCTGAAAATGGATGCGTATCTCTAATAAATTTGTGAAATCTTCACATGTATCTTCTAACAAGTGGAAGACCTCGATAATTGATATATTTCAAGGGATTATAGCAAGTTTAATTACAACATCCTACCATCATACCAGATTCCAATTTCATCCCATAGATTGTTTCTGTTTAGAATGAGACACGATGGGTGATGTTGGATGAACCAATTGATTCTTTATGGTGATTCAAATTTACGGATGTTCATTGGACAAATCAACCAGATCCACTTCTGGATGGTTGTTTTCTAGTTGGGGTCTCACTTTATCTAGAAATGGTAAATAATGATGTGGTCTTGACTGATCTAACTTCTTAATTAGAACAGTCATCCATTGAGGAATTTCTAATAGAATAGGATGGGGAAAATATGCCTATTGATATCTACAAAACACATAATTTCTAGTTTTATTAGCATTTATGGAATGAATTGGAGCACTATATTATCATTCTATCAGTGTTCGTTCCCTCAACTTCTTTATCAATGAGGTTAGCTAAGGGACTTCAGAGATATTTAAATATATTATTTATCATCAAGGAAAATAATAGGATCCACCAACTCGATGATTTTTAGGGAGGCATTATCCATATCATCATTATAGGATTCTTTTAATTATGGGAATAACATATGTGTATTTCTAGTATCTATAGGAAAGAAATCATTGAGGGTGTTAGAAGGCTTCAACACTAGTGGGGGGCTCTTATTTTTCTTACACTGTCAGCACCTACTCATTCAGGATGTAGAAGGTTTCGATAAAGACAAAAAAGATTTATCTACATTTTGATTTGTGACATCAAGAGGTTATGTCCAAATTAATGGGATTGAATGATCCCATGGGCATGACTGACTGCATTACGGGCCATCCAATAATCATATTTTTGAGTCCCACAACTGGAAAACTGATTTCATTCACATTTTCTTCCACTATCATTCTTGGACGAGATATGTTCCACCTATATTTGAACATGGACCAACTTGACAACCCCATTTTCCACTTTGTCTTGATTACAATCATTGAAAACATTACATTGATTGACAGTATATACAATGATCATGTATTAAGTTAAGTGTATAGGATGATCAATTATCTCATAATCATGGGGATTATTACACCCTATAAGCTTGAGAACTCCATAATCGAATGAACTGTAGAAATTACTAGGATCTTGTGATTCCCTAAATAAGTATATATTTTTTCTTATGAATATAATGAGAGATAGGTGATCCTATACATAATAAGGGGTTGGATATTGGTGGGAGATATATCCATGTTTTCTTATAAATAAGGTTGTCCATGATAGGGTAATGCCAATCTATTCTGTATTGGGTGAAAATGAGCTTTGTGAGGCTGCATCCCCCGTTGAGGATATGCTTGGTAGGGGTCTTCTAATAATATTTCTAGGGTATCTGGTATTCCACCTATATGGAGGAAGTAATATCTAACATGAAGAATCTTCCTACAAGATCTGGGATAAGAAATGGATGCTTCTTCTTGGACTTCTTCAAGGTTTCCTCCTGGTACAGGGTTTTGTCAGATAAATCATATAACCCACATGGGAAGTTCTCAGTGATGATGGTGGAGACCAATTTTGTATTTCAGTTCCCCATACACATTGTTACAAAATATTCACGGGTTAGAAATGTATCAAGTGAATAAGTGATCCCCTTCTAATGGGTGTAGAAGTGTGTGATGCATTTATTATGAAATTTCATTCACATGAACAGGTCATAAATACTTTTCATGTTCATGGTGGAGATGAAATAGTAGAGAAACTACATGTTATCTTCTTCCCAACTAGTTATGGACCCAATGGGTAACTAGTTGTACAAAAAACATTCTCTTCGAATTCCTGAATGAAACATCAAATCATGGTGGGCTCCTACTACTGTGGGGTTACCAAAATGGTCCCAAACCATCAAATGAAGTGGTCCAATACTAGAGTGGGCCCCCAATCCCATAGTAGGTGGTGAAACTAGGATTCCCAAATTATGGGTGTTCTTGCATTCATCAACCTGTGATGAATACAATTTTCCATAAATTGGTATTCTCCCATATTGTGACTCTAGGGCTTCAAGAAGAACCACGATATCGGCTATAAATTCATATTGGTGGGGGTTCATATCTAGGTGAAAATTCCTATACAAAATTGCATTGAAAAGATCTCCGACCTAATGAGAAGACTCAATAACACATAGAGAATCTTATGGAGCTTCTTGATATCGATCCTGAGGATATTTATTATGCTACTCGGTTGGATTTTCCAATGAATTATGTGGTCATTTTCCATAAAAATTTACCTCTACCTTTCCATGATACACTGGATTTTTTTGGATTAATGGGGTGAAAGTGGTCGAGTGGAGCATTTGGGTGTGACTTCTCCACTAGTGGAGGAGGGAGATGATCCTATTGAGGAGAACCATAGTCTTGGTGCTGCTTAGCAAGGATCTCATCGATGAAACTCTTTTCATCTATGAATTGCTAAATTATGGTCATAATTTCATGACTGATCCTCAACTTCTGAAAAACATTATATGGATCACATTTCATTATTTTTTACATTCTTTTGTCTTATATTAGAGTGGGAGGAAATGAAAAGCAGGGTTTGAGGATGCCTAGTGTTTTCCTTTAATGGCAATCAAGGATGACTATATAAGGGTCTACCTAGTACATTATTTCCCAAGGGGCAGGTTCTCTATGTCATACCCTACACTGGTTTCCCCGTCCTTGATCTTATTAGGGACAACCATGTTTACAATATTAATTTCCTAGGTTATATCTTAAATATCATCATTTTAGACATGAAACCATAGGATTATGATGAAATAGAGGGCATTTTTCTCTCCCTAGCCCAAGATCTTCACATGTGGAGACACCTCATTAATGATTCTGTGGAGCACTCTAAATCTCACAATGAATCTCTGTTGGAGGATATGATGGTAGTGGGGTGTCATTGAGTGTTGATCCACTGAGATTATTTCTTACTCAACCATGTATAAATGTTTATCAATGTCTTCAAAATTATCATGATTTTAGGATAGATAAAAAATTGTTAGGTAAGTTAAAATGTGTCCTCAATATATTTCAATGGAAAAATGTGACTTAGTTCTCAATGACGAACTATCAGATATAGAATTTGGGATTATAATTTATCCAAAAAACCACCGACAACAAATTGGTAGCTATATTAAACCTTGGTAATCCATGTTTTGATGTGGTTCCCATATCTTGGTTAGATCATGATTTAATTGATTCCGGTAGAGAAACTGGAAATAACACTGATGAGGATCAGTGTGGTAGTTGACTGGTTGGTGGAGGATCCAATACATGGGCTAATTCATTGCTACATGATGGGTCATCTCCCTAGGGTCCTACCAGATGTATCATTACATCCATGTAAGACTGCGTTCATACCACTCCCTCATGTGTTAAGGAATCTGAGCACATATATGTGTTTATTAGATGCTCTTCATCCATCAATATCCAGAATAACTATTATTGTTCTAGATTAGAGTTAGAGAAATAAATTGATGATGATAGATATGATTATACCATGAGACCCTGTAAGGGATCCAAATATTACTCCATATTCATGTACCCTTGAAGGGATTTCATAATATTTTTTATCTCACCTATTGAGATGAAGAACCACACATACTAGCCTCTTACCCCAAACTGTATTTCTGTTTACTAAGGTAAAGGATCCATCATCGAATCAAATTTTTCTTTAGAGTTTTATAAGAAAAATTGATTTAAATTTACTTATCCCTTCTTGGAATTTTCCCTTTGGTTTCGTCAGTTCAACCTTATTCACTGGGATGATTCATTACTGTAGGAAAACTCGTCATGGGGGGGACCTCAATTCTAGTTGGTGATGGCATGAGGAGGACCTATGGTTTTGTGATTTCAGGAGTTGAGAGGACCTCTACACTCATCAAAAACAACATGGGTAGGACCTCCATTTTGATTGTGAAAGAGGTTAGGATCTCAATTCGGGTTGGTTGATGTGTGAGGAAGAACTTTTCACAAATCAAACTAGACATGGGGAGGACCTCCATGTTGATAAGAAAGAGTATAGGGGGAAATTTGTATTTGTTCCTGGATTCATGGGGAGGAAATCCTCTTATGTTTGAGGAATCTTGGGGAGGGCCACCACGTTGTTTGTCAAATGATTGGGTAAGACCTCCACATTAGTTGGTTGTAGGACCTAGAGGACCACTATGTTGGCTGATGGTGATAACATAGAAAGGTCCTCTGTAATGTTGGTCGACGAAGTAGGGAGTGCCACAACTTGAGATTGTATTCTCATAAGGAGGACCATTATGCTTATGGACTCTGACCTAGAAATGAACTCCACATCATGAATCATAGGTATGTGGACAGATTCTATACTGGATGTCGACGAAGTAGGAAAGGCATTTTCTTTGACGGATATGGGTAATATAGAGAGGACCTCCATGTTGAATGTGAGAGCAATGAGGGCCTCTAATTTGGATTGAGATAGTATAGGGAGTGCCTCTGTACTGAATCTCACTATTATGAATAGGTTCACAAAGGTTTTTGGTGATGCCAGGGGTTGATATAGATAACCCAACCTTATTGTATAGTGGGTGTGGCATTAATACCCACATGGCATTGATGGGTCCCTGGTTAATAGTTGAAGGGATCTTGCAGAAGATCCTTGTGGTATCAGGAGCTAATGGAGCTGTATAATATTATCCACCTTATTGAGAATTCTACGAACCATGGTCCCAACATTACCATTGTGTGGTGTTGATCGAGGCCAGTAGAGAAGGTGTACATTCCACCTTATCTTTGTCATGGAGGACTGGTTATTATTGGTGATGATGAGGCCAGTTGGGAAACATCCTAAATGGATCTCAGCCTATAGTCATATCATAGGTGACCCATGCACCCCCACCTCCTATGCATAGCAGAGTGTGTCATATGATTTAATTGGGGAGGGGATCCCGAAGTATTTCACTTTTAGAGTGGGAGAATCAATCCCCTATGTAGCCCTTGGGGATGCTGATGTTTTTAGGGGAAAATAATATAGTACTTTAAAGGTCATATATCCATTGTTAATGACCACCTCCCACTAATACTATCATACGAGGTTGTCTATCACCCATTGAAAATACTATTATGGTGAGTTAGGGTGTCGGTTCCAGGTAGCTTGGACTACAGATGAAGTCATGTCAGAGATGGTGTCATGCAGATTTTCCACATTGACGTTCATCATGCCCTTGCATCAGCATGGGTTGGATAGATGGTTTTCAGAATATTGGGTCCTACAATGTATGAATATTCCACTTCTAGCATGGATAAAATGATTGAAATTTCCAATTCCCCAACATCGTCCAATCTACCATCATTATAGAGATATAGACACACTGATGATGATGCGGACCAGAATTTCAAACATTTAATGACCCCAATTTGTGGTGAGTTCCACACCAGGACCACTATTTGATTAGTGGGTCCTAGAAATAGATATCTAGATTTAGTGATATGGAAAACATCATATTTGTGGAAATATACTAGTCCCAATGTTGATGATAATATTATCACATCAGGTTCACCATTTATTTTTTTGATCATTCCTTTGAGGAACACATGCCTCGTGTATCTGAACACACACATGACATCACAACTATTTCCAACTATCCAAAGGTGGGATACTTTCATCACTTTAAACAATGACTTCTACACCTTGAACGATATAGGTTGATATAATTTTGGTTCCTCGTTCCATGGAATCCTCCTTGGAACTCATAACCTTGTCTGGTTCTCCATCATAGTGTTAAGTCATGTTTGTGGAACTCATTACCGAATCTATATCGTTGTGGAAACCAGTTAATTACATTGATTCTATATCAAAATTCCAAAATGTATTAATAGATAAGAAACCTTCTGTTTGGTTATTATTCACCTTTTTCATCACTGGAATGTCTTGTTTCTAATAAAATTGTCACATCTATTCTTCCTCATAGAAGAACATCTCGTGGAGGAATATCGGGTGCAGAACCCGCGGCATGTCATGATGATCATGAGGTAATGATTCAAATGAAATATCTTCCAAGGATTTCACCCATTGAATCCCATTTTTAAAATGAGGTAGATGACACCATATGCACATATCTTACAAGGTGTTCATCTTAGTAATATCATCTTTAACACAAAGTCATATTATGATAGATTTCCTGAGTTTAACGTCTAACAAATATGAAAAGAAGCGGGTCAAAATATCCTAAGGTGGTCAATAAAGGAGGTACATCCCTAGGTGGGATCACTTATAAGGATTACTCGATGTATGGATTATAACACCCTTGGAGGCAAACCCTAGAGGTGTTTCCCATAAAGGGGAGATTTCATGATATAAAAATTGATCAAAACACCATCAAAGGTTGATCAGAGAGGTTTACCCCTAAGAGGGGTCACCCCGATTTATTATTGATTAGGATTTAACCTGAAAGAGGTGTCTTATGTACCCTATTTGAAGGTAGGATTCAAAACCCACGTAGTTTGATTCCATAGTTTAATTTAATCTGAGATGACCAATCCTTGAAATATAATGTCATGTGTTAAGGATGCTCATTCCAAGAAAAAAACATCAGTGAGGATGGTGTGGGGAATACACATGGAAGCAACCCTTGTGCTGCAAGGGGTGATAATAAAGTGTATTGGGCTTACACATGGATGTTTCCAAAGGGGTTTCTTATACATGGTGGTGGGAGGGGTTGGATACCCTTGATGAACCTATAGAGGATATCCTATGTGTGTATCATGGGGTAAGACTATAGTTTTACATCAGTTGTTGATGAAATTGGTATTATCCACAATAACGTCATGAATGGCGGATGTGGGTGACTCACTCCTTACCACTTAGGTTTACATAAATACCCCTCATACACCCTTTGGAGAGGAATAGATTTTGAAATTCTAAGGTGTAACGGTGTGGATTAGTAGTCTATCATAAGGTAAATGTTAGAATGTATATGTTATGAATAAAAAGAAATTAGTATACCATAGCTGAGAAGTAGAAGGTGTAGAATTATAATCTCCTAGGGAAAAGAGGATGTCTTTGAAGTGACTATAAAATTGATGCACACAAGTCTGGAGGGTTGAGAGCAAGAGGTGGATGAAAATAAGGGTTATTATATGAAAATGGGAACAGAAATTGTTCTTTGGTATGAAGGAAACCCATGGGGAATCAATGATGGGGTCATTACAGATTGTAGGTTTGCGTGAAATGTTCAAGGATGCATAAAAGAGTAGAATTTTCATGAAAGGCCAAGGGTACATCTGAGAGGATTATTTGTACACACCCATATTTGGTAAAATGATTATGATTGAGGATTACAAAACTATGGTCCCACTCACAATATGACACACAATAAACCTGTGATGTATGATATCAAACATGAGTGTTCCATTATTTTGCGATGTAGATGAACATCAGTATTACAAACCATTGAGTTGTGGTTTGACTGTTGAATGATCTCCATAAAAAAGGGTGTGGATTTATTCTTATGGAATAATTATTTGGAAATGGAAAAAAATATGTTTACCATGGAATTTGTTTACTACAATTCCCTTTACATATTTGTGGAGACTGTGTGAACAAAAAATCAATTTTTCTTGTATTTGCAATGGAAGAGTCTCACATGAGCATGCTGTTTTTTCCATGTTTTGCGGACCTCGTACATGTGTCTAACATTTCGATTTGAAAAAAATTTATTTAAGTGGATGGATTGGAATAGCATGGGTTGCACAAGGGTCATGAAAATGGATTATAGTCTTGTGTGCACACCAACAAACATGTGTGTTCCTTCATTGATGTTCTTGGGATTCTCGATTGATTTAAATGATGGATTTGTCAAGTCAAAAAGTATACATATGTGGTTTAAAGTGGATTTTTTTTTCAAAAATATTGTCCAGTATAATTATAATTTTATGATAAAACCAACAGAAATAAAGGGTGTTTTGGAATTTTGGCTACCATTAAATCCATGAAAGAAATATATTAGATCCTAAAGAAATTTTCCTGGTAGATATAGGGTATCTTTTAGAGTAATTTTTAAACCTCCTTACCTAATTTCATTTGAATTATTACGTTACAAATTTTCATTTATTTATTTAATTATTTTATTCAATTAATATATTGTTTAATCAATCACTACACTTGATCATATTAATTTTGAATCACTCCTTTTATTATTATTCTTTTATAATATTATTTTACAAAAATATTCATTCTCATTAAACATTGATACTTATTTTCAACTGAAAGATTTTATTTTAATTAATATTTATAATCTCAATTTTTTATTCATTAAGACAACAGTAGTTTACTATAAAATTTTCAATGGGAATCTCACCCTCGTCCCATCCATTTTATGCTACACTGGACTATAGTGACTTGTGAGATAGAATTAGATTAAATAGTTTAGACACATAGAGAAAATATATAGATTGAGTGGGGATCTAACATGGGTAGAATGTCATGTGATTATCCATTGGTGGTAAGATTAATTATTCTATTCAAATTAATCTGTTTATAGAGATAAGGTTCATACAACATTGGTTGGGTGTGTTCATTAAGATATGGGATGAGCTTATAATGGCTGATCTTGGAAGTGTATATCATTTTTTCATGGAACACATTATATGATCATTGTTGAATGCTTATGAATAGAATTTATATGTTATTGGATTCTTAAACAAATAATGTAATGGGTTATAGCTGATGGATATGATTTTGTCGGGTGACACCTAGGATTATGGTTGTGATTTTACCAACCATTGTGTTGTTATGATATAATGGTCAAAATAAGTAAAGAATAACATTTGTGACTGTTTTTTGGTGATTTTGGGAGGATATAAGATATATCATCAAATTTTCAGTAGTATAATGATTTCAAATAATGTTTGGCTATACCAACTCCTAGAATATGATGATAAGAAACTAGTTTTAGTATTTATATAACCTATTATAGTTATCATGGGTAATATTTCATTCAATATTAATATTGGTGACAAACTAGTAAGTGTTTAGTTAAGAGGTGAACATCAATAACCCATTAAACATTAATTTTATTATTATTAGTGATATCACAAACACCATTCCCATTTAGATTGGTGATAGTTTTTTTTCACCATTGTATCAATTGATGAATGGTGATAATTAATTTACCCATAATTTCAATATTGATTGTGATATCCCATTTTCCATGTCCTTAAGGATTCGTTATGAACCATTCATCATTTAAATGACTGATGTTATTTTACAACTCATTCATTATTACTTTAATTTGGAGTGGTAATTTCATATTCAATAGTTTTTTTAGGATTGGTGAATGAAAACTCACCAAATTCATGCTGATTATTAGTGATTATACTTTTATCATTGGGGGATGTAAAAAATTTGAACTCATATTTTTTTCAATGATATTATACTAAACATGGAAGGGGTAGGGAACACTGCAAAGTAAAAAAAATATTACAACTCGTTATTACCCATTTTGTGCCATAAGACCAGTATAGACACACAACCAACGATTAGGAAGTCATCTGCCCATTGGTAGGACAATACGTTATGTGGTAGTCTTTCATCAATGATATGATCATATAAGGGATAACTTCATACCATTTTAAATCAATTAATTATATGAATTACTCAATTTAAAGGGTGTATTTTGGAGTATTAAATCATTAAATAACCATGTATCAAAGTAGAGAATGTATAATCCACATGAAATAGATATAGTGGGTTAACAGCATTCCAAACCCTAAAAAAGGGTAAAATTATCCCCAGATAAAATTATTTGGTAGATATTTATACCTATATATGTAGTTAATTTAGTATCTATAATCATCAATATAGAAATATTGATTTGAAAATTCTCAATAAATAAGAAAATCTGTATAGGTTATCACCACTCCCATGTAATGGAATGGTTAATGGGTCATCAATAGTCATTAATCCTAGAAATATTTAATGGATCACCACCAATCCTCAATGAAATTATAAAAGGGATATTACCTATAAAAAAGACATAATGTATACTGAATAATAATCATTCATCAATCAATATATTATATAATGGGTTACCACCAATTAATATGGTAATAGTGAATGATTTATCATCTCTCTAATGACGTGTATTGGTGTATGGGTCATTATCAGTCATCTCATAAAGAATTGATTATTGGTATATTACCTTTCCCAATGGTGAATGAAATACTAATAATAATAACTATAGTATATTATTCACATTATAATCTAAATCACTTCCCAAGATATTTTAGGATTAGTTATAGCCTAGAAATATAATAAAACATCATCATAAAATATGGATAAAACCTCTACAATCCTTTATAAATAACAAAAATAGAAGCCCAAAAAATTATCCATTTCTTAGGATAATCATCATTTAAATATAAAATAATTGATATGATAATCTCAATCATAATCATGGGTGTTTCCCTTTCCAAATCATATCCTTCAAATATAACACATCACACTATGTCTGTCTGAATCCAAGATATTCCAAAACTAATCCCTCAACATTCATTAGTAATCACACCTTGTGTTCAATTAATAAATGATATAATTAGTAGGGATTGAAAATTAGAGTCCCATATAGTCACACAAGAAACACAAAAATAAGGTGTTACAAGACTCTTAAACATGACTCTTGATTCACATGGTTATTCCATAGATTATTACCATCAATTTCTAATTAGAAAACACTCTTCCATTAGTAGATCATCACTCATGATCATGGTGGAACCCAATATTTAACAACATTCACTCTAATTCAATATCACAAGATACCTCTCAATATATTATTTATCCGTGCATCTCATATCTAAATCATCATAAAATCAATGACAAATATAAACCTATAAATTAATGAATATATCTATAAGTCACCCCAAGTAAAGAATCTATTCTATCCCATAAATGAAAACAGATGTTTCTCTCAATACTCACAATTCAAAACCATAGATATTCCATCTTGAATGATCTATACCATAAAGGATACTCCAACAAATATTCATTGTAATAACCGATTGATTATTTTTCTTGATTAAAATGACACAATAATATATTGGACAACCCTAGGACACTAAATCCATTTATAATGATCTCATGTTCAGGGACCATTTTCCAGTTTTTTGGGTAGTGTCTTCTCATGATGTCAGGCAGGAATCCTCATAAAATATATTTATAAATAATATTTATGTTATAATGTATTTGTGTTGGAAAATTATATCTTTATAATAGTTTAAAAACAATATAAATAACAAAAAACATCAAAAATAAATTATCATAGTTTAAAAAAATCATATCCACACTATAACAAATGTGATGGTGAATTTGATCATGTTGACATAAATCACAACTAATTTCCACTAGGCCAACCACATAAAAATTGACAAAAGGAATAATATTAAATGATCCTTTCATACCATCTTCAATCCTTATCTCATCTCCTTATAATGAATCCATCTTTGCGATCCTAATAATATATCAAATCATGGGCCGGTTACCAATCAGGACATATGATCAATAGGATCTTCTCATGTACTAAATGTTAGGGATTCCTCACCATGGAATTAGTAAAACATAGTGTACCCCAACAAAAAATGTCCATTTCATTCCTATTGATTAAATTCATGCACATAATATATTCTTGTAATATTAAAATTATGTGAATTAGTGAAATTAAATAATCAGATTCAATATTATGGTTCTATAGTTTCACCAGATATTGAATATAATATCTTCTTCTAATGTTGAATGTTTCTGAAGATAAATAATAACTTGCACCGAGAACCATGATCATCCCTAGAACCAAATATATATCATTTATTTTTGGACAACTCATCTCACCCCAAAACAATATAAGGAGTCACTCCCCAAAGGAAGACTCATATCACCCTAGAAAGATCTTAGTAACATTCACCTAGGCTAAAATTATCTAACCGAGAAACCATCTAAATACATGTAGGTGATGAACACAACCTTATATCGGTACTATGAATCCATTATCAATTATTCATATCCTACACTTGTTTGTGAACCCTCAATTCATGAATCATATACACCAAGGGGAAACTAATCTCACTCCAGAACCATATAATAAATATTCACCCAGTGGAATTAATCTATCCTTGGAGTTATCTTAAATACACGTTGGGGGTAACTCCACGTCTGGTAGTGCTATTGGGCCCCCATTCATTAGGATCAAATCCTAAACTAGAACCTAAAACCTTATATTTAATATCACATATAAAATATAACATAAATCATGTATACCCAGATCAATATTATCCCAAAAACCTCATGTAAAACCATGAAGGTTTTCCACTCACCCAACCCCATCACACGAATCATAATTCATCCTCTTACGAACCTAACCCATCTATGTCACTATATCCATGCTAGTTTATCCCCATTAGTATTCAGGTTCAAATGTGACATACGATTTTTGAAGTCACCTTCTACCTCTAATTGACCAAATCTATCATAAAACTAACACTAAGGAACCTACATAGGTCCCATCAGCCACATCATACATCATTGAAACTGAAATAGCTACTTTTGGCTCATAGTCCCTTTTATAACTCCACCTTAACAAGGCCAATCAAAACCTCATTAATATATGACATCACTATTTGGTCCTGCTGACTAGGGTTTATCCAATTATATCTCATACTATTAAGAATGTTAAATATCTTTAAAATATATCAACTCATCCCCATGACCCTCAACTAGGTCTCATTCCACAACTCCCTTTAGAGAGATCTAAAAAATTACGCATAGAAAACCCCTTTCTTTATTAGAACTGATATATCCTTAGATATATTTTCCCACTCAAAGAACACATAAAGACACTAATTATCACAAAATACATTGACCCCATCATTTCCAATATTTATAATCATCAGATTATACTCCAATATGACTAAAACATTGATACATTTCCCAACATCGTTATGAAAATAACATATGAAATGAGGACCATATCTCAAACTTGATTTTCATTCATGATCCTCTCATAAAAAAACCAACATTCCAACACATTGTGGTATCATCACTGTGTGATTTCATTTCAAATTAATATCTTATAAGAAATTTCCAAACACTACTAAATCAAGATAAAATTATTTTCATGGATTTCCACCTCGGTAGTTGAGGTGTCACAACCATGTCGATGTCCTATAGTAGCCCAAGATACCCCATTAATTCCATATGGGATATGAAAAAAACAAATTTTAATTTTCAAATAAATCAACAATCAGTGGAGACACCAAATATTAAATACTCCAAAAAAAAATTCATAAATTTATTATGATGTTCAAGGACCTTGTACCATATAAATGGAGTTATTTACCTATAATATGTATTTTAAATAACCAACTAATCTTATCCAAACCTTACATTTTCTCATGATCCTTAGTCTTAGTCCAGAATATCCAATTTGATTTTTTATAACAACTTATAATTATGTTTATAATTTTATTCAAGTATTTATAATCGCTAAAATACTCATAGAGATTTCATTTTTGCACGAAAATCATGAAAAAATATACAATGAATGTACATGTTGTAATATAAATTCCATTCCAAGATAAATTCCAATCAACCAACACTGATTGATCCATCAATTTTATCTAATTTCATCAAAATTCTAGAAAAAAATATATTGTAGCATACCTTAAGATAAATTGAAAGAAATTGTTTGATTTCATCACTAATGTATGTCCTCTAGAAATGTTGATCAAAATCCCCATCATCCCTTCCATATTCAAACATTATCTGCTGGAAGATATGTAAACACTAGAATAACTATGAATACTTACCCCAATAACTCCTTATATCATGGAATAAAATTAATGGAATTAGACGGAAAAAGGATAATTGAAATTGGCCCCAAATAAGGTTTTTTCATCCAATGAAAAATGGTGGGACAACCCAAAAATAAATGGTCTATCCATATTTAAAAAACTATTCATCTGTTATATTTAGTGTAATCGTAAGGGTTCTGGTGAAACCATACCACATTAAAAGTGATCAAAACCCTAGTGTGTCTCCATCAACATCCAAACTATATAGGATATGGTAAATATTTCCCAAGATAATTATTTAACACTAATTTAGTATTCCACATAGAATGGAACTCATATATTATGGTGAAACCACCCCGAGGAAGAGGAGACATCCTATTACCAATTATCATGATGATTTTACCTCTATGAGTTATGGGGTGATGCCCCTCATAAAATAACCACACATAAATACCCTAAACAATATACTACGTACTCTTTTCACTCCTCTTATAGTCTAAAAAAATGGCACCTTTAATCATTAACCTCAAATCCAAAATTTATCATAGGAGCTATTCAATCTAGGTAAATGGATATCATTTCTATGTCATGGTAGTCAATGGAGATTCAATCCTAGATAATTATTCCAAGAACCTTCAATAATACCCTACCAATCCAAGAAAACACTAAACATATGACAAAATATATGGTCGATCCCGTGAAAGATCTCCAATAAATCTTCACCGAGTCCACAAATAATCTATTCATATATTTTAATTACCAAATATGCGGGGACTCATGGATCTATAAGTGATGCTTTGGAATCATACCATAATTTTGGTTCTCTCAATGCATGCCAATGACTGTCCGGAAGTGGAATCCATGCTCCTCCTCTGAAGAAGATTATATCATTATGTCATCATTGAAGATAACTAAAAATCAATCCATGTATGGATGAAATATTTGTTTCATATAATCAATAAAATCATTGGGGAAATTTTTTTCACCAAAATACATCACCATTAGCTCATAGTATCTATAGGGACATGATAATTCCATCTTCAGAGTATCAATATCATAAACCCTCAAAAGGTTGTAGCTATAACAGATATTGTTCTTCGATAACCATATCACATATCAAAACTGATAACAATTATTTCGTTGCTTTAGATGGGGTAGTTTTTATTTATGACGACATAGTTTCGTTGATGATAATACAAAAATTTCACAATCTCCCATCCACATATTTCTAGATCAAAACCAGATCTTCCATGGGTTGAAGCACTAGGTATAATAAAAACCTTCTCTCAAAGGTCATTCAATAACACTACATACTCCATGATCCTAGTAAGGCCCTTATAATTTTTGTTAAAAGATATATGAGTAGTACTAGGGTTTATTCAAATGAATACAATCCATCTCCCACCTTGGAGGTATCCCTAGAACGTCCTCAGGGAAGACGTCGATATATTTTTCCATAACTAAAAGAATCAATATGCTTGAAGAGCCAATATGTGAAGTGTTAAACATTCCAACTTATGAATGATGTATTTTAGTGTCCTACACTCAAGAACAACTTGATCCTCTATGAGATCTCACTCACGCTGAAATGAGAATATAACCCCATCAATCCAAAGGCTTCTCAACATGTATGTGGTGATAGTCAATATGATCTTTGACTATGGAAAACCATTACCTACCAAAGATTACATCATAAGGTCACATCATGATGAATAATATCTCCCATGATAAACATTACCCACCATTTTATATCCCTCACTACCGATGGATGAATGATATCGAAGAATCATTCCTTGTAGAAATATCAAGATAAGTTTGATGGGATAGTCTCTCAACTATGAGGCATATCTATCACAATAGGATTAAATTAACATTAAATACCCGAAACGTGGTGAAAATGGTCATTGAATCACTTTCTAAAAATACTTAGATATTATACAAATAGAAACCTAATGACCATAATTGTTCTAGTTCCTTTGGAAGCATAGAAACATATACACCTATATATAAGAGATCTACACTATCTCCAACTAAGTTCTGGTTGACTAGAACCATTCATAGAGACATCAAACATAATACATATCTTTATATCCTAGTAATGGCAGCATAATATAGGGTAATATCAAATTCCTATTAATACAAACTAAGGGAGACATATAAGCATAAAAATGATTATAAGGGTGTGTGAACGGGATCATGAAAGAAGAAGATCACACCCTACTAATCATAGATCATAACATAAATCATGACATAAATATTGGGAGTTAATAAGACATGAATTATAATTAAATAAATATCATAATACATGAAAACATAACATAGTAACAAAACATGGAATTGTGGAAAACACAAAAGCATATAATAACTTCCATCATATCAAAGGCATCACTACCAAGATCATATTAGTAGTATGTTTTCACTCCCAATACCATATTAATGGTAATGTTTCACTCCCGTGGATATATTAGTACCATGAGTTCACTCCACATACGGTCATAGTTGTCAAGGTTCACTCCCAAGATCATCTTAGTTTATCACAGGAGGTATAAATATTTAGGTATGATTTAATGGGATACATATGTCACACCCATATCATAATGAAATAATACATATTTTTTCTATTAAAAAATAAAAAATCATATCAAACCACATTAAATGAAATGAGTATCATAAATATCTAATAATATCATAACAAGTGGAAAATGATACAAGTTCATAGTCATTTCATTATGTCACAATCCAATGGATTAAATGGGTTTCTCAAACATCATTCCATCATAACATAATATAGGGTAAAAAACGGTTTTCATAAATTGAATAAACATAATCAAAAAAATATTAATAATATAAATATTATTATGGAATTCATCTCTGGTGGGAAATAATTTTGATAAACCACTTCTAATTTATTCTTGAGGAGAAATAACATTTTTTCATAGAAAAATATTTCTTTTCATAAAATGACTCACAGTTTTAAAAGAATATAATTTCATTGATAATAACCTTGAAAACATTAAATGGAAACAACATGTAAATAAGGCATCATGAAAACGTAAAAATTCATTCTTGTTGTATAAGGTAAAATAATACATTCTTCTAGTACATTAGTCAGAAATGAAAAAAAGTACCATGTTTGATAAAATAAAGAATGATTTCATTCAAACCATGTTGTAAAAATAAAAAATGTGTAAAAATGGCTTTCAAAATCTACAGTAAAATTGTAAAACTATTTATGAATACCTTTTTTCAATACATGGATATTGATTTTAAATAATCACTATTAAATACTTATATATAAAAAATCTCATATAATAATGAGATGGAAAAGTTATCACATACTAAAAACAATAATAATTAATTTCTTTTGAAAACATTAGAAATAAATTATAATATACATAATATTTACATTATAATCCATTTAATTCCATATAAATATGAATGGGATATAATATCAAGAATATTACAATGGTGAAAGGATTATTTTTTTAATCACTCAAAGCGTCCCATACAACTTTAAAAATTTAAATCATAAACCCGATATATTCAAATAAAAATTTAAATACCATCAATATAAATTCAATTATGATATGAAATATAATCTGGGAATTATATACACCACCAAAATTTAATATGTGTTGAACATGGATTATAGCTCATGAAAATTAAAAGTGAGACTAAATTAAATTACCTAAAGTCTTGAGTCTTGTCGGATATGTTAAAATAACCTATATAATAAATAAAAATTTATTATAAATATTTTAAATAATTAAATAATTATATTTAATAAAATATATGGTTTATTTGGACTTTATATTACCTGCTTGTTAACCAACCTATATTAAGTATTCACATCAGATAATATTCACTTCGTTCTTCGCATGTGTCTTAATTGGTTATATCATTGGTAATTATACATATATCATGATTCCAAAAAGTAAAAAATAATATAAATTTCATTTATTTCTAGTATATTTGTATTATAATAATCCTTAAAATATTTAATTATGAAATGGAATACACCATTCATAGATATGGAAATTCGCATATACGCATGTATACTATTTTCATTTAATTATTTGGTTGAAGGAAAGAAAGTTAAATAAATAAATAAATATATGTATATATATGTATATATTTCACATTTACTGTAGATATATATCATATATACCATATATTTTTATTACATCAATCCTTAATACATTCCATGTATTTTATAAGTGAATCACATCATTTTGAGGGGGTTGTAGTATACACTTCCTCAAAAAAAATTATAATATTAAAAGTGTATGAAAATAATGAATGAGTCATTAATATAAATTTATCAAAATATAAAAAATTTTATAATATAAATATATAAATATTATTTAACCTAAAAAATATTTTTAAGACAATACATGAAAGCAGTAAATGAAAAGGAACAAAAACATTATTCACGAAGGGGATTAAACGACATAACATGGAAAACATTTTCATTTATTTGATTAAGAGTTGGTGATATATGAAATGGATATGATATATCACATTATAAACATAAAAAAATATTATATAAATTATTATGGAGTTAAAATTCCTTTAGGGATGAAGGAGGTGAGTAGAATGTTGAAATAGAATAGAAATTTAGAGAGGTACTTTGAGAAAATTACCTCTTCAATATCTTCCCCTTGAAAGACACTTGATACCTTGAATTTGGTATTCATGTTATAAAAGAAGCACTTGTACATTTTTAGAGTGAGTATGAGAGGATTGGGAAAATATTTTTGGAGATAAAAGGCTTTTTGGGTTGAAATGGGGAGGTGGGGTTGGTTATTTGTACTTGGGGAGTGGTGGGCCCATGTGATTAATTTATTTAATTATTTATATTAAAATATAACCATTTAGATATAAAATTTAATTAAACAACATTGGATTGTAATTAAATTTATATATTATATATATGGTATAGAAAGACATCAAAAAACCATTAAATGATGTAGTTTTTGGGAATGTAAATCTTTTTAACTTTTAACATTATCCCTTGTCAAATTTTTTCTTTTACTTTGGTAAATTATTTTTTTAACATGAAATGATTTTTATATCTAAATTATAAAATCGAAATTATAACCCAAATTGGACATTATTATTAAAAATATAGAATCTATCTTACCTTATTAAATTAAAATAATTGGAAATGTTATATTTAAAATTAACTTCACAATGAAAACAAAAACATCTGTTTTTAAAGTAAAACATTAAAAACATTGAACTGCTTTTATATATAATATCAATGTGAAATTTATTCCAATTAACATATTAGGATTTATTAAATAAAATATTATAAATATTAATATTTAATCCAATTATAAATAGAATTTATCATTATAAATATGATTTCTGAATATATTTTTTGAATTAAAATCCACTATTTTTAAATATTGAATAAAAATGAAATCTTAAAGATAAATAAAAAAAAATATCCAAAACAAAATTTTCCTGTTTACTGTTTTTAAAATAATTATATTTTGAAATATTAAATCTATAAATGTGTCATTGTTTTATTGAAAATGTGTTCAATATAAAAAGGCGGTAAAAATGCCTTAATAAAAATATTGGATTTTATGTCTTACATTAGTATTATTATTATCATAGGCATATAAAAATTGTTTTATTATAATAAAATTTATATAAATATATATATAACATATATATTACATCAAAATTACATAATAATTGTAATTTATTTAATTAATTAGGATCAAAACAAATTTTGACTGTAATAATAGTTTCCTATAAATTTAAGCCCTTTATATTCATTTGTTTCTTATATTCATTTTTAAATAAATCGTTACTATTTAATTCAACTTATAATTTGTGAAAACCATGAATTTATATATATGTAAGTTGATAATATTAATAAAATCTAATTTAATAGCTAGTTTACATCCTATTTTAATAACAGAGTATTATTCTCTAAGACACGATCATGCGTGTTACACAAGCCCTCAAGGAACATTTTGATTGTGTGTAATGCAAGATATCCTCAGTGATCCATGTAGATAATGAAAAAAATTATGTATTATTAGTGAATTTAAGCCATTCATAGTGATTTATTATAAAATAGACTATTTTAATTGTTACATGAAATGATAAATATCAAAATTATAAAATTTATATGAAAAAATTTTATTTCCAAAATAACGGGGTGTTACATTTTACCCCCCTTAAAATTAATTTATCACTCAAAATTGTTCTATTTTATCAATGGTTTAATACTTGATTGATAAATTTATAGAATCCCACATCATAAAAATTAACAGTAAAACTTCCCTTTAAAATTGATTGATGGAATCATAATGTTTACCAAACAAAACATATAACATGGTTTCCACATAGGAGACCATAGTTTGAGAGTAAATATTTGAATTGGAGGAAAAGTTTAAATATTTATAGTGTTTGATTGATTTCATCATTAAAAAACAAATGAATGACCAAAGACATGTTTAGGTCCTCAAAGTCATAAATTAGTAACGATTTCAAAGGCGACTAGTTCATCAAAATAGAAGGTATCTGGACAACATTGTTTGATCACTTGGGTAATTCGTAATATATTTATATATATAAGATTTCATACTTTTTTTCTCAGGGATAAATTTATAATACATCCATTACCTTTAACATTTAATTTCCAGAAATTAACATTGATTCATAAAGTACTAAAATTCACTTTTCACATATATTAAGGCTGATAAAACAGTGAAAAGTCTAGGAATTTTCCTCATTAAAATAAATATTACTTAATATTTAAAAATATAAGTAACAGTAATGGCATTTAATTTATATTTTTTATCAAATATAATTATACATTGACCAATAAATTGTATATGCCAATGATAGGAGTGAAAACCTTATCGTCCTTCGGTCACGGGTTCAAGACTCAAGGTCACACCATACATGATTGGTTTTCCCCAGATATATGTGATGTCCTTTCATAAAACCAAAATAACATAATTAAAAATATTAATAATATGGGGATCCTTGAAATAAAAATTAATCATGAAATATCCTTCTTAATATGGTAATAAATACATCATTAATACATAAATAGTTCATCTAAATATTAACATAAACTTTTCATGAATGGTTAACTGAATAACCCTTCTAAAATATGAAAATACAAAGTACTATAACTAAATACACTAAATAATTTAAACATTGATCCACCATATGTCAAAAAATGACTCTTGTTTTCCACATTCCAAAAATGATAATAACATCATCGTATATTCTATTAAAAATTGGATTACGATAAATAATGTTGGAGATCTTATATATTTCCTTATTCTAATGGTTACTAGATATTCTCCACAAATCCAATAATTTGAATACTTCACCCATATAATAAATTTTCAATATATCATTTTAAGTAATTGACACCTTCCAACTATATTTTTCATATTCAAAATATCTTTATATATTAACATAAGTAACAAATTAAGTGTTATCCACTTGAGAGAAAACTTTACATTAATATTAAATCAATAGACTATTTCATCGAGGAAATTAATCATCAACATATAAATATTCAGTGAACAGTATAACTTGAACAATCCATGTATATTTCTAGACTAATAATTTTTTATTCCAAACTTAAAAAACATTGATTATTTTTCTTCCACTTTATGCCATTCATGTAATGACCCATGTACTTAAAAAATAATAATTTTTTATTTATATTAATAATTATTAATAATATATTAATTTTATGTTAATGGGGATGATTTTTCTGATAGCATAATCAACATGAAACAACGTATTTCGTTGAAATATTATGTTGCACACAACTTTGAGTTATTCAATATACTAATATACTAATATTATTATTTTAATTGGAAGTTAATGACTAGAAATTGTATTGCTGGAAATGAAAAGAAAAATCTAAAATATTTTTATATATGAATTTTAAATATCATTTCATTTATACGATAAATTTTAGAGTCATTAAAATAAGAGTGAATTTGATTTTAAGCATGAAATACTATAATATTATTACAATGACTCTTTACATCCTTTTGATAGAAAACACATTTTAAATATTGTTTTTTTACTCTTATATTTTATATTTTACAATATAAAATACTTATTTAGAATTTGGACATCCAAATTTACTTTGAATGAAATTTACTATTTTTCAGATAAGGTTAATTTTTAAGGAATAGTGAAAAATACTACATTTTAATTCATAACTTATTTATCATATATTTTATTTATATTGTTTTGTTGTCCATTTATTAGGTTTAATGATTAATTGGATTATATTTTAAACATTTAATCCAATTATTGTTATTTGATGTAATTTTACATTTTAATTAGATGTAAACACATGAAAATCGTTCGATAGTTATTATTTCTTAAAAATTAGTTTTTTGGTTTTGACAACAAGAATTAATTATAAATTAATCTCTGAAACATATGTGTTTGGAATTTGGAAAAATAGATTCCATACTTTTATCCAAGAGCTCTAAATTGGGTAAATAGATTCCTTTTCTTTTTAGACATTCTGAATAGTAACTTCAGTTTTTATTTTATTTACCGTGGTTAAAGAGTAAATCTGGTAAATAAGTTTAAAAATTTTATTATAATAATACTAAGTTACACTAAAACATAATTTATCCTTATTGTATGAGGTATTTATGACCAAATTCATCCTTAGGTCTATTTTAGGACCTCATGGAGCCACCTGTGTGTGGAAATGACAATTAATTACCTTCAATTTAAAGTTAAGGAAAATATAACCTAAACATGTATATTTAACAAAAACTATTTTTATATGGGGTTATATAATTTATCTCATCAAATATAATTACTAATTATAAGGATAAAAATATTTCCTACATCGTCTTATTTTATTTATAATTTTTAGACATCAATTAAATAAATATATTTACGACACAAAGATGTTGTAGTGATTACCTTATTAATAAGTGATTTTAATAAATGAGATTATAAAAATTAAAATAAATTTATATTTAAACTTATTATAAAATCCAATAGATTTTTGGATGATTTTAACTTTTTATGTTTTAAATAATGAGGTTTTTTTCTAAATAATCATGTTGTAATAGATTTTTAAAAAGTCGGGATATGAATTGTATTAAAATTGACATAAATGAGTTTTAAAAAAAATACTATTTTTTAAAATGATATTGTAGTCATAATAATCTAATATTGATCCAAATGACATAAATAATGTTTAAAATGTCATTAGTTAACCAATTTAGGTTCATTTGGAAATATATAGTATCTATATTATCCATATGGATAAATATAAAAGAAGATATTGTAAGAGTTAAATTTATTAACTAAGGGTTACAGCTAAAAAATGGTTAAATTTGAAACCAAAAACGAGACTAAAATCAATATATTTTGAGTGTTTCTTAAACTCCTCATCTTATATTATAATTAAATGAGTTTTTTACCTTTTAAAAATAGAAATTCAATTTATATAAAAAATATTTCAAGACATTCCTAATGTACCCCTCCTCCCTCTAATAAAAGGGCATCACATCCATCCTTTACTCAAACCTCTCAATACCCTTGTATCATACAAATCATTCCCATATAATCTCCCAAAATAAATCTATTACTCTTATATTCCATCCTTTGGGAATAAGGACATTTGAGAAGGCTTTTTAGCTTAACTCAAAAGGAGTTACCTGATTTGATGTAATGTCTTGTCTCAAACTTCATTCATGTATTTTTTCTTCTCCAACACCAAAAACTCCCATTATTAAATTATTTTATATAAAATCTAGTTTATTTAATATAAGAGGATATATTTATTCCATATGTTCTATATACACACAGAAACACCTCGATCTAATGGATTTAGAACATGTTGTTTATGTGGACGACGAACTACTGCCTCATGAAACAATGATTGTTCAATTGTCTCCTTCCACGTCTCATGGTGGACATTATGACGGAAATATATTTTTATATGATATATATTATATTTATAGTGTCTATATATTTCTTTATATTTTATTAATCACATAAATTTATGGTTTCCCTAACATTAAAATAAGATTATATATTTTTAAGGAAGTGCGGACTATTGCACCCTCAAAGTGATATGACAAGTTCATGCTATTCCTGGAACGTATAAATGATTTTATTAAAGAAATTATGTAAAATATATAGCATATATCTTATAAGTTTCTATAAAATACAAATGTATCATTTATTTTTAATTCTTTTTAATCTGAAAATGAAATGAATACAGTGTCTATGGATACTTACGACTTACCATCCCTATGAATGGAGAATTTTATTTATTATATAAAAATTTTATGGAATATTATAAAAACATATATTCTGGATCTAAATAATTATATACTATATATATATGATAATTAAATCATGAATATAATTTTGGAGGTAATGGACTTTTGACCACAAGGACAATTTCTAATTATAATAATACTAGTTTCGACTCAAGTACCAAATATAAAAAAAATCGATTGATGTTAACATAAATAATTATGTAATTTTTATAATGTGGAAATAAGTGATATAAATGGAATAATGAACTTGAAAAATATTATTACAAAAGTTTAATTTAAATTATGTTTATTTTTCATGAATAAAAAGGAATATATATGACACATCTGACTCCGGGTTAGGGATCCTTTCAAACACCTCTTTTAGTCAAAGACTTATTATATGTTATTTCTAAAAATTTCAATTTTAAAATTTACATATATGTTATTATATATCCTTATTTTTTTCCATATTATGTCCAAGTGAGGAGGTACCCTTTTCCCTGTCATCATCTCTTTTGGTAAATTTTTAAGTGACATTATTAGGCTATTGAATTTTCATATGTGAATTTGTAAACTCAATTTCCACTCTTTGGGTATTACACATACTTTGTTGATTTTTTATTCCCATATTATGTGTGGAATCATTCTTTGTTTATTTATTTTTTAATTTCCACTTCCCTTTATAGGGATATAAATTTTCAACAAATAATCACCTCATTGTGAAATTATTATGTCATTTATACGTTCTTTGTAAGGGATTTTGTCTAAATTTATATTATATTGGGACATTTTTTTATTCAAAAATTCACTTTATATGGTGTATATACTTCCCTATAACATATTATATCATGAATATTCTTATTCTATTTATATTATTTTCTTTGTTTAATTTCATTCTGTAATTATTTATATTCATGTATTTTCTCATGTGGTACGAGACTCTTTAACAAAAACACTTTTATAAATCTTTTAAAGAGATAATCATGAAAATATTTATTATTAATATCTATGTTTTCTAAAGGGAATTTAAAATTAATTTATATGGACATTAATGTTTAAAAATTTTAATTTCATTAATATTTTCCTTGTGGTATGGGACACATTGATTCAAAAATCACTATATTAATTGTTTTAAATGGTTTTGCAAAGGGATTGAAAATTTCAATATATTGAATTTATTCATTGTTGTTGATGAGTGAAATGTAGGTAATTTCAATCTTTTATGTGTTACGATTATGGTATGGTACTTGGAAATTTTACGGGTTATTACGTGATGATCCAAATATGGGTGGATTCGTGATAAACTTAGGGCAGGTGAGCCTGAAATATTTCTCCAATGCATTGGGTAACATGAGAGGGGAAAAAGGTAATGATTCTCCTAAGAGATTTAGGGAATATACTATGATGGGTACTCCAAATGTAGCTCCCTATGTGTCTATTAATGTTTTAATGTAAGTATGATTTGGATGCCCCAAGTTACCTTTATGATTTATGATTTCTATTTTTTATTCATAAATCTTGTGATTTCACGAAGTATGTTAAAGAGATTATGTTTTATGACAGAGAAGTATGATTTCATTGATTTGTCTATATTGATGGACTAATTTTCTCATTATTTATTTTATAACTCTTACTGGGATTTTTATGATCATCCCATTTTTTTGAAATGATATTCCCAGGGTATAAGAAAGGGTGAGAGAAAGGAAGTTTTCAAAAATATTTATATCAAGAAATGAACTCTTGTTTTATTTAATGAGTTTTGTTGTTTTGAAAAAAAATGGATATAGTAGAAGTGTCGACATTGTAATTATTTATATGTAATGTAATAATTATGGCATAATTATTTAAAATTATAAACCTATAAAAGACACTCAATGAGAATTCTTGACTTAACTCACGATTTTGTAATTGTTATGAATGGGGACTTATAGTTGGTATCAAAGGTCGGTTTTGATAACTTTATTGGTTTGGGTGTTATCTGGGTGTAGGTAATGGATCCCATATAACCAAGAGGTTTTTTATCATATAGAAACATTTATAGGGTTTTGGTAAAAATGTGATGTTTGGATAAAAACATGAATAATGGAGATATTAAGAGGTTGATGAATTAGAGACATATAAAAGTTTTTATGTTACATTTAACCTATATACAGTTCTTTTTTTAATTATAATATTGTGTTTCATGTTTAAGTGTTGAATCTTTTCAGTAGATTAAGGATCATTTGTCAAGATGGATGGTATAAGATCTTGAACAACCTTCTCATCCCTCCCAGATGATTTGATCATCACTATTATGGAAGATGCATGTTTGAATGATTTTGACAGTTCTAGAGTATTCAAATCATGTGGAAGAAATTTTTTGATCTATCCAACACCCACTCATTTCTAAAAAAAATTTATTTTCCATGGTATATTTTTCGTATGAGTTCAAGATCTCAGCTAATCCAGATCTATTGAAATGTTAAATTATATAAGTATTGGGAACGTTTACTTTTTGAAAGTATGAAAAAATGATGAAATAGAAATGGAATATCCTAAAGATAATGATATCTGGATTCAGGTTATGATTTATTTTAATATCCATAAATAATGAAGAATCTTTGGGTTGATATTTATAAATGATGAGGATATATGATCAATAGGAATATTGTATTATGAAATAAGGTGATAATTTATAGTCAATTGATCATGAATAATAGTAAATTTGTATGAATTATACATATAAATGATTCATGTGTTATGGTTGGTTGTAGGATGATGAAATGTTTAAATGTATGAATACTCTTATGATGATTGGATTACATTGGGAATAATTTTTCTAATATGTGTAACCCTAATGTTTGAAATGTTAAAATGATATTAAAGGAAGAATTACCTTATCTTGTGTGCACATAATAGATTAACATAGGGAATCATATGTGTAAAGACCCATAAATTTTAAGGAATTTTTTTCATAAATACTTTATAATTTTATGAGTCGGTGGCTTCTGACGACACTCGATTCTGAGGCCTGGTGTGCTCAGAATCAATTTCTGATGTTTCGCTCGGGTAGGTTCAGTAAAAGAACGAGTGGGTTTTTCTATCTATTAAACCATTGCTCGAAATTGAAATCTGAGGGAACCCATGAACTCGAAGTGCTGGTAGATGATCAAGAGAACCTTTACTAGAGTTGAGTTTAAATGGGTTGAGTAATATTTTTTGGTGATTTAGCTTTAAATAAATAATATTGTTGAACAATTTTATTTTGTAACAATGGAGGATAAACCATACCATTGGAATTTGTTGGTGGGGACCACAACCAACCAAATTCCCATGTGTGGATAAATGAGAGGTTGGTCCCACATGAGCCCCAACATTTCATCTCTCTTAACCCCCACATTAAACACCATTGTTTAATGATGAAAACTCTCCCAAATTTGTGTAATTATTTACCTTTCCCTTTCCGCCATTAATACTTGACAACATGCCTTAATTAATGAGATGAGTCACTTCATTTAATTAATTAGGTGGTTTGATATTGAATTTTAAAATCATTTTGGTGTGAATAAAAATAATATTATGAGATATTATTTTGAGTTGGAGCTTTTGGTGTGTGGAGAAACTTTGGTGAAGTTCTAGAGTTTTTCAGAGAACTATTTTTTGAAGAATAAGAGAACTCCTCTCTCGATGTAGAAAGAAATCTCTCCAATGAAGAACACCAGTGGTATGAATAATGACGACACACACCGACGTCGTCTACGAAACCTCACCCCACGATGCCTTCTTCCGCGACGCCCGACGTAGGCCATCATTTATTGAGGTTGGCTTTGTTATGTTCATGTTTTAATACCATTCATCATTGTTCTTCAATTCTTGAGTTTAGTTTGGCTGCATGATATCATCTTAACGAGGAAGGGATCATACCACACGAACACGGTCCGACCCTTCCCCTCTCTTTTGTTGTTTGTGGATGATGGAGGCGGACTGCAACGAACTAGCCAGCGTCGGGCCGACCACAAGCAGATCGGAAACCCATGATTGCCAGGTACCCACAAAGGTGTGGGACCATTCTGCCCTGCGGAGTAAAGCCGGACCATGTCCTAATTGGGCCGCGGCGGAGGGGCGCGGTGCTGTCACGCCCTGCCGGAGCTACAGGGGGCAGGGCGGGCCGTGACGGTGGGGCGTTGTGCCGTCGCGCCGCGCCGGTTGAACAGAGCCGCCGCCTAAGGCCTCGGAGGACCATGAAGGGTGGACGACTTAGCCGGACGCTGGTGCCACCAAGTGGCAGGACCCGAGGGGGTCCTGCGGTTACCCAAGGTCCGACCTTCATGGTTGGCCATTTCGTAGAACCGGGGGGGTGTAACTCCCCCCCCCCCACCCCACAGATCAGAGGCTAGGACAGGCCCCAATGGGCGCTGCCACCCCCCTAGTCGGCCAGCCACACGGCCAGCCATGTGGGCCGCTCAGGCCGGGCCGCGCCGGCCGGACCAGGCCGTGCCTTGTCGGGCCGGGGCCGACCCAGGTGTGTTGGGTCGGTTCGGACTGGGCCCAGACCCCCTATTTTCAAACTGCTTTCGGTTAAACGGCCATATATTGAGTTATGGACTGCCGATCAACGCATATATAGTTTCATAGGATTTCTTGAATTGAGATGGTAGATTCATTATATTACACTAAAGGATTTGGCGAAGTTTGGGTACTGCATGGTTGGTTCGAACCCGAAACCAATAGGGCCCACGAAGTGGAAACGCTTATAACTTGAGGATCAGACGTCTGATTGACATGCCGTCAACTACGTTGGATTCCATATAATGAGATGGTTATTTTGGAATACTTCACCTGAGGTTTGGATGTAGTTGGAGTATGTCAAGTTTGGTTTGTACCAGAAATTCAACCAGGCCCCTAGAACGGAAATGCTAATAACCCACAGACCAAGTGTCTGATTGACGTGCCGTCTGTTGCGTTGAGAAACCTATGACAAGGCGGTCCTTTGTGTTACTTCTACGTGAGACTTCGTGACACTTGGAAGTAACGACCAATATCTCCTGTAGCGGACCCTCTCGGAGACGAGCATATGGAGTGCGGAGACCTAGTAGCTGTAGACCCGATAACTGCTTGACCGATTCGACTCAGAGTGATTCGATTCGACCAGTGGACCGAAAACCTGGTATTTGGCTGTAGACCCATGGAAGAAATATCTCCTAGAAGTTGGCAGTAGACCTGCGGTACTCGATAGGAAGAGTATCTCTAACAGCTATTACGGGGACCACCTGATATTTGGTGCGAGACCCACAGCGTACAGAGAACCCGATATTTGGAAGCAGACCCGTGGTACTCGATAGGAGGAGTACCATAGTAGTCTATGTTTACCAAGTAGCACCTCGTAGTTGTGACATGGCCACTGTACTCGATAGAGGAGGATTTATCCTGTAGTTGTGGTTTCGATATTTAAAATCTTGTTTTGAGATGAGTTAATGACCTTTGTGTTTTCCTCATAAATGAAATGGGTTACTTGATAACATAGGTATATGTATGGTAATATACCGATGTAAAGGTTATCTGTTGAGATATTTCATATTGGTTTAACCTTGTTGGATTTAGTGAGACCTTGAGGGTCCTGGGTCCCTACTGAGTATCGTTATACTCACCCCTGCATGAGCTATGCTCGCACCTCATTGTGTTGGATGCAGATGACAGACAATGCTGATTGAGGCAGAGTGTACAAGGAATGGACGGTATCCGGAGGTGTACCTCACGACGAGTCGTTACCCGGAGGAGATGGATGGACGGACGAACGAACATGGATTGCTGAGGAGGAAACATATACCTACCATTCAGGTAGGAACCCGAAGGATGATTTTGGAGATGCTTCCATCTTCCAGCTATTTATCTTTTCAGTTTTACATTCTTTCAGTTGTAGATATTCCTTTCTGTAGGGCCTGTATTCCGGCCCCTTGTACATTATGCACATTTGTTACACTAATTTACTTAGTGTTTTCTTCTGTTTGTTCTCTAGATGTGTGAGTTTATGTTTTATAATGGCAATGCCTTCCCAGTTATAGGGATTTGCGTATTTCGTGCTAGTCTCCAGCCCTAGGCCTATGGATGGCAGACTTGGGGTAGTTACAACATGGGCCCCGGGGGACGGGTCATGAAATATTGTTATCAGAGGAGTCGGTTATACCATAGAATATTGGACTCTGATCATTCATTTCTGTGAAGCAATAGTGTTAAGGGTATCGAGTGTGGTCTTCAGTTCAGGGAGTCCAGTGTTGGTGTGGCAGCCGACGTATCCATACACCATGACCTTGACTTCGGATTTTTGACTCAGAGCACAAAAACTCCAATTGCGTGTGTGTTTCCAAAATTTATCATTAAGTCATATCAGACCAGGTTAGATCACCAGGTTAAAATCGTTTGATCATGTCACATCTGTTCAGGATGCCTTCCCGCAGACAGTTAGTAGGAGTTCCGAGAGAGTACCCGATGATGGCCAACCGAGTGACGAGGACTGGTGCAGAGCCATCTTCCGATGTTGGCATCTTCGGGTGGTGTACCAGCACCACCACCACCAGTTGGGTAGAAGATGCCCCTATATGAACTAGAGGACAATGCATGCTGATAGAGCACGTTGCATGAGTTCTAGCATTATAGGCCTCCGAGGTTATGAGGTGAGGCAGATTCCAAGGCAGTAGTGGACTGGATGGAGGTGATTGCTAGTGTTCTACAACTAGTATAGACACTAGTAGAGATAATGGTGATCATAGCTACTAGTGTTTCCCAGGGAGTGACCATGAGGATGGTAGGCATAGTGATGGTACTTCAGTACGTGGACCAATGTATGAGATCGTACGTTCGGGTAGTGTGCCAGCTATATCACTACATATTGGACATCAGTTACAACCGGCGGTACCAGTAGATGACATATGTAGGCTTAACACCTTAAACATTTTTTAGCATCAGATACTCCTCAGGTTCTAAGGCGACCCCGACATACAGGCGGCAGAGGACTGGAATGAGGAGTTGACTGAGATTTTTCTATAGCTATATAGCTTTCGCAGGACGTCATGTCTGTAGCTGAGTAGTCATATAGGCATACCAATCATTCCAAGTACTCGATGTCTATGATTTGATCTGTGATTCTTGGCTCGGACATCCAAGAAAGGTGTGTTTAATGAAATACGATCTAGAACCATTCCTCAATGTGTTCCAACATATGTTTATGTGCTAGAGAGAACCTTTGTGGTTGATAATTCTTTGGATGAATGGATACAGCAAAAGAGTTTTAGTAGTTGGAAAGCTGGAAATTGGCATGAGTTTCAGAGACTTTTGTCTCTAAAATGTTTAAATAAGAGGAAGTGTTAAGGACAGATGATTCGGCAGAGCAGCAGACGTGGAAGCAGATCTTGGAGGGCAGGGAAGAGATTAGCTGAATGCAGTCAAGGAGTGTGACCCAAGGGCTCTAGGAATGATTAGAGGTACGGTATGTGTCTACTAATATCTTCCGTAACAATAGACATTGATACGAATAATTCCTTCCTTCCTCAAATCTTGTCCTAGACCTAGAGTTTCCAGTTTAAACCACAGACTTGACCCTCACGTCTGGAAATAGATTTTGGAACAGACACGATAATGAAGATGAAACCGACGGTTTGATCTGACCCTTGAGGCAAAAGTTACGGTTGGAACCTCTTGGTGGGAGCATCGAGGCCTTACGACGTTAGTTTGGGTATGGAATGGGTAACCGCAGCTCATACATAGGTTGATTTTATTATGAAAATATTTGGTGGTTTATCTACAATGTTGGGATGGGTTTTTTCCCTTGGACTTTGAAATGGGAAACACAGGAAGCATTAGAATACTCAGGCATATGAGGGTGCAGATGATCACTCTTGAGTCAGCCAACATTACCCTAATGGAAGTAGAAGTTTTGAGTTTTCAGTTCCAAACAGAAAACAAAGGCCTCTAGAGTTCGAGGATGGTGACCACATCTTTATATGGGTCTCACCTCGATGAGGTCTACGAAGATGTGTCCGAGGCGGAAAGGTATCTCTAAGGATCTTCTTGTCTTTCCACCTCAGTTGCACCGGGTGCACGACATCATTCTTGTATCTCAGCTGAGGAGATATGTGTACGACCTGTCTCACTTCATCGACCACGGAGAGTTGTATATCGATGACAAAGTATATTTTCACGAAGGTTCCCGTAGAGATTGAGGATCATCCAGAGCGGGTCCTATGAGGATGGTCGATACCTACGGTGTGCTTTCACTGTAAACATGGGAACCTATAGGAGAGCACATGGGAGAAGGAGGCTCATATGCGTGCTCGGTACCTCCTTTAGTTTCCCTAGATTGTGTTGTAGCGTTACGGGGACGAAAATCCCTAAGGTGGTAGTAATGTAATTGCTCAGAAATTTCAATGAATTTTTTTTTCATAAATACTTTGAAATTTTATGAGTATGTGTCTTTTGACGGCACTCGATTCCGAGGCCCGATGTGCCTGGAATCAGTTACAAAAGTTTAGCTCGGGTAGATTCAAAAAACGAAAGATCGGGTTATTCTATCATTTGAACCCGCGCTAATAATTTAAATCTGAGGGCACCGATGAACACGCAGCGCCGGTAATTACTTAAGAGGACATTTACCACAGTTGTGTTTTGAGAGGGTTGTGAAATAATTTTTGGGGATTTAGTTTTAAATAAATAAAATTGTTAAACAATTTTATTTTGTAACTATAGAAGATAAACCCTCCCATGGGAATTTGTTGGTGAGGCCCAGAACCACCCAACTTCCCATGTGTGGATAAATGAGTGGTGGGGCCCACACGATCCCCAACCATTCATCTCTCTTAACCCCCCACATTAAACACTATTGTTTAATGTTGAAAACTCTCCCAAATTTGTGTAAATCTTCACCTTTCCCTTCCACAATTAATTCATTCCAGCATGCCTTAATTAATTAGATGAGCGACTTTATTTAATTAATTTAGTGGATTGATTTTGTATTTTACAATCATTATGGTGTGAATAAAAATAATATCATGTGATTTTATTTTGGTTTGGAGGTTTTGGTGGGTGGAGAAACATTGGTGAAGTTCTTGAGTTTTTGGGAGAACTCTTCTGTGTTAAAGAAGAGGACTCCTCTCTCGACGAAGAACAACGTCTCTTTAACGAAGAACGCCAGTTCCACGAATAATGATGACACACACTGACATCGTCTACGAAACCTCACCCTGCAATGTTGTATTCCATAATGCCCGATGTACACCATCAATTGTTGAGGTAGGGGTTGTTATGTTCAAGTTTTAATATCGTTCATCCGCATTCTTCAATACTTGAGTTTCTCTTGGATGTATGATATAATTTTAATGAGGAAGGGCTTGGAATGCATGAACACAGTTTGACCCTTCCCATCTCGTTTGTTGTTTTTGGACGATGGTGGCAGACTTTGAAGAACAGGTCGACTTTGGGCCGACAACAAGTAGATCAGCAACGCATGATTGTGTGGTCGCCACAAATGTGCCGCAGCGGTGCACTACGTGGAGTAGAGCCAGACCAACGCCTAAATGTGCCGCGACAGAGGGTCGCGGTGACATCAGGCACCACTGGAGCTACAGGTTATGCGGCTGGGGCGGGCGATGGCGGTGGGGCACAATGCCGGCACGCCGCGCTGGTTGAACAGAGCCACGACCTATGGTAGCGGCGGGCCTGGAAGGGCGGCCGGCTGAACCAGATACCTGTGCCACCAGGAGGCGGGACTCGAGAGTGACCAGCTGTCACCCAAGGATCGGTCTTCATGCCTAGGCATTTCGAAGAACCGGGGTGGTGTAACCCCACCCCCTCCCTGATCAGTGGCTAGGGCAGGCCCCACTGGGCGCCGCCACCCCCCTGGTCAGTCAGCCACGCGGCCAGCTAAATGGGCCGCTCGGGCAGGACCGCACTGGCCGCGGTACGGGCCGCGCTAGCTGGGCCGGGCGGTGCCCTATCGGGCCGGACCCTGGACCTTGGTCGGGTCGCCCGGTTCCTTCTGACCCAGGGGTGTTGGGCTGGTTCGGACCGGGCCCAGAACCCCTATGTTCAGACCATTTTCAATTAAATGGCCATATAAGTAGCCACAGACCTCTGATTGACGCACTGTTCGTTTAATAGGATTCCTTGGATCGAGATGGTCATTTTGGTTTATTACACTCAATGTTTCGGTGAAGTTTTGGTATGCCCAGGTTGGTTTCAACCCAAAACCAACTGGGCCCATGGAGCAGAAACGCTTCTAACATGAGGACCAGATGTATGACTGACGTGATGTTTACTACGTTGGATTCCTATTAATGAGACTTTTATTTTGGTTTCACCTAAGGTTTGGATGCAGTTGGTGTATGGCTGGGTTGGATTGTACCTGAAATCCAACTGGGCACCTGGAACGGAAATGCTAATAAGTCACAGACCGGGTGTCTGATTGACACGTCGTCTGTTGCATTGATATCTGTATGATGAGGTGGTCCTTTGTGTTACTTATATGTGAGACATCATGACCCTTGGATGTAAAGACAAGTAGCTTATGTAGTGGACCATCCGAGAGACGAGCATATGGAGTGTAGAGACCAAGTAGATGTAGACCTTGCGACTGCTTGACTAATTCTTCTCACATTGATTCGATTTGCCCAGTGGACGGAGCTCCCGGTATTTGGTGGTAGAACTACACCAGACGGAGCACCTGGTATTTGTTATCAGACCCAAATTACTCGATAGGAGGAGTACCTCTGACGGCTATTAGGGGGAGCGCCTGGTATTTGGCGACATACCCACATCGGACAGAGCGCCCTGTATTTGGCAGTAGACCCGCTGTACTCGACAGGAGGAGTACCTCAGCAGTCAAAGGATAGTGAGTAGCACCTCGATGTCGTGACAGGGCCACTGTACTCGACTTAGAAGGAGTTCTCCAGTAGTTTTGGTTTTGAAAATGAAAATCCAGGTTTGAGTTGAGTCAATAACCATTGTGTTTTCCTCAAAATTGAGATGGGTTACATAATAACATAGGTATATGTTTGGGCATATACCTAAGTAATGATTATATGTGGAGATATTTCTTCATGGTTTATCCTTGTTGGATTTAGTGAAACCTTGATGGTCTTAGGGTCCCTACTGAGTATCTTTTTACACACCCTTGCACGGGCTATTCCCACACCTCGTTCTGTTGGATGCAGACGATGGAAAACGCCGATTGAGGTTGAGTGTATGAGGACTGGATGGTACCCGGTGGTGGACCTCACGATGAATCAGTACAAGGAGGAGACGGAAGGATGGACCAATGGATGTGGAGTGCTGAGGAGGACACATGTAACTACCCTTCAGGTAGGAACCCAGAGGACGATTCTGGAGCTGCTTCCATCTTGCAGCTGTTTGACTTTTTAGTTGTACATTCTTTCAGTTGTAGCTATACCGTTCTTTTGGGCTTGTATTCCGGCCCCTTGTACTTTCAGCAAGTTTGTTACTTTGAATTACTTAGTGTTTTCTTCTACTTTTTCTCTGGTTGTGTGACTTTATATTTTATAAAGGCAATGTCTTCCCAGTTATAGGGATTTACGCCTTTATTGCTAGTCGCTAGCCCCTGGCCTATGGATAGCAGGATTTGAGTAGTTACAAAATAGGTCTCGGGGGACGGTTCATAACAATAGGATCTTTTTTTGAGGTGATTAATGGTTATAATTTTTTGGTTTCAAAATGAATGGTATTAGATAAAATTTTAGGATAAAGATGTTTGTTGTAATTTTTGAGGAAATTACCATATTTTTGAGAATTTTTTAATAATGATAATGTTTTAGAAAAGGGAAAAAATTAGGATGGTTGAAAACCCATAGCATTCGGAAAGGCTACAAGAATCAAAACCACAACTGAAGGGAGACAAGGTAGAATCACCTAGAAATGGCCTATGTGATGTCCCTAGTTAGTATAACTTATTATTTTTTGTTAAATGAAATTTTTAATCATGAATTAGTTGATTTTGGAACATATGTTTTTATAAAATATAATTAATTATTGTAGTTAAATGATTTGGTGATTATGTGATAAGTTTTGTTTTGGAGGAAGTTATCCCTTTTTGGAAAAATATATGCCTAAGAAAAATAGAATACTATGGGATTTAATTTTTTGAGTAATGTTTCAAATAATATTTTGGAAGAATCTATAAATTATTTTGGAAATATGGATATTTAGGTTATTATGGAATCAATTAACCTATCATAGATAATGTGTGATTTGGATAATTACATTTTGTAATGAGATTTTAAAAGAAGTTCATGTTATTTGGAGAAAAATGTTATGATTTATCATGAAATTCTATGTGATAAAATCATTTAGAATATTGTGTTTCAGTATTAGTTGGATTATTTTGAAAAATATTAAGGACAATTTCATAATTAATGGTCTTTTTTAACATTGTGTATTGTTTTTTCAATTATTATGATTAAGTGCAAAATTTCTTTTTATAAAGGATTATCATTTTGGGGGATTATATGATCTCATACTAACAATTTTGGTTATTGTTATTGTATACATACATATTAAATATGTAGTTCATATTTTTTAGATTATGTGATTCTCTTGAATTTTATTTGAGTGATTCAGGTGTGACCAAGACCACTTGAATACTCATCATTTAGAGATAATATGTGTTTGTGGTTGAAATTTATTAAATTATGAAACTCTACTTGAAAATTAAGTATATTTCCTTATATTCATAATCAATCTCAAAAAAAATCTCTACCTTATGAAAAGGAACATTACAAAAACATTGTATTTAACTTTTCCTACTAGGGAATCAAAGACTATATATCCTATTACATGTTTGTGATTTTCTAGTTGTTAACTTTCTCCTGATCAAGTTTTCTACCACTCTCCATTATAACATGACTGTTAGTTTCTCTTCCATATCCATGTTTTATTACGTCGAATCCTAAAATGTGATATCATGGGTGACATTTTTACTTCTATCTCTATCTTTTAAAGTGATATTTTTATTTAATATTTTTCTAATGTGGGACATTCAATAATTTTTTTAGCCCAATTTTGAAATTGCAAAGACACAATTTCTATATGGAGGGATGGATGTAACGACCCATGTACTTATAGAGTAATACTTTTTGATTTATATTAATAATTATTAATAATATTTCAATTTTATTTTAAATGGGACACTTTTTATCATTGTTTACTCAACACGCAATAATGAGTTTCATTTAAATCATACGTTGCACACAACATTGAGTTATACGAGAAAATAATAAAATATTATTATTATTTTTAATGGTAGTTTACACCAAGCATTATTATTAAATAAAATGAAACGAACCACCCAATATATGATTATACATGTTTCTTAAATATATTTACATTTATTGAATAAATTTTAGAGGATTAAAATATAAGTTAATACGATTTTAAGAATGAAATACTCTAAAATTATTTAATGGTATTTTAACCACCTTTTGATGTAGAACCCAGTTTAAATATTATTTTTTCCACTCTTATATGTACTCTTCCAAAAAATAAACATCTTTTTTAGAAGAAGGACATCAAAATTTACTTTGTATGTAATTTTGGTATTGTTAGACTAATGTTAATTTTTTAATGAATGGTGAAAAATACATAATTTTAATTCGAAACTACAACATCATCTACTTTATTTATATAGTCAGATTGTTATTTTCCTTGTTTTAAAGTATAATTTTATTATAACATTTTCATTTAAACCAATAAGGGTCAATTTATGTAATTTGTCATTTTAATTGGACATAAACGAATGGCAATCTTATGATTGTAATTATTTCTTAAAAACCCGCTTTTTGGTTTTGACAATGATAATTAATTTTATTTTCATTACTACAACTTCTATCTATTGAATATGAAAAATTGGATTCCATATATGGAAGAATGAGGTCCAAATTTTGTATATAGGAACCTTTTATTTTTACCTATTATGAATATTAACTTCATTAATTATTTTATTTTCCATGGTTAAAGGGTAAATCTGGTATATTAGGGTAAATAAAAATATTATAATAATATTAAAACACCCTAATAAATGTAAAAAATAAATTTTATGAGATATATTATTCCATTTTAATCCATTGGTATAAATTAGGACCCTATGGATCCACTTGTGTGTGATAATGACAGTTAATTACAGTTAATTTAATTTTAAGGAAAATATAACATAAACATGTTTCTTTTTATAAAACAGTTTTTATATTGGGTTATAAAATTGCTCTGTTCTACTATAAATACTCATTATAAATCTAAAGTAATTTTATACATCATTTTATTTTATTTATAATATTTATAAATCAAGTAAATAAATATATTTATGACACAATGATTATGAAGTGGTCACCATTTTAATGAATGATTTAAATAAACGAGATTATAAAAATTAAAATATTTTTTTAGAACCTTTATATTCCATCCAGAAAATTTATATGATAGTATGAATTGATATATTTTAATTAATGAGGTTTTTTAGAAATAATAAAGTTGTTATGGATTTTTAAAAATTCATTATTTGAATAGTATATATATTAATATAAATGAGTTTTCTAAAAAAATACAATTTTTTAAATTATATAATAGTCCTACAAATATAATAATCTTCTAAATGAATTAAATAATGTATAATATTTGTTTAATGATCCACATTATGTTATATCGTCATTTTATAGTAACTTTAGTAACAATATATTATGAATATACAAGAAGACATGGTAAGAGTTAAATTAGTTAACTATGGGTTAATGCTAAACAATATGGTTTAATTGAAACCAAATTTTTAATAAAACCTATTTTTTATGAGTATTTCTTACAATATGCTTCATATCATAGAAATAAATGAGTCTTGTACCTTTTGAAAATCTAAAATCAGTTTGTAATGAATTAATCTTTCATGACATTCCTAAACTACACATCCCCCCTCTTATAAAAGGGCATCAGCTCAAACCGATACTCATACCCCTAAATCCCCTTGTCTCAATCACACCCTTCCAAAATAAGTTCCAAACATCTCACTATTACATCTAGATTCATAAACATGGGTTGAATGAAATTCTATAAATCCATTTAGCATAAATCAAAATAAGTTACCCGATTTGAGGTAATCTATTCTCCCAAGATTCATTCATTTTATTTCCCATAATCCAACCCACTTAACCCTCTTTATTAAATTATTTTATAAAAAAACCGGTTTAATTAATATACTAGGAACTTTTTATTCTATGTATTAGTCATACACTCATAAATAACTCCATTTAATTGATTTTGGAGATACTATTTCTGTATACGGTGACCTACTACCTCACGAAACTATAATTTTTCAGTTCTCTCCTACCACCTATCATGGTTAAAATTATGATAGAAATGTATTTATATGTGAAATATATTATATATATAGTATCTATATTCTTATTTATTTTTCATTCACAAAATAACTTTATGCTTCCATAATGCGTAAAAGTGACAATTTAATTTGAGAAAGTGTGGACTACTGCCCCCTCAAAGTGTTATGAATTGTTCATCCTATACATGAATCATATAAAGGATAGAATTAATGAAATTTTTTAACATATATATCATAATTATTATACTTAAATTATAATATACCTATGTATCATTTAGTTTTAATTCCATTAAATATGAAATAGAAATGAAACTACCTTCCAAGTGTATATAAGACTTACGAGTTCCATGAACGGTGCATTTCATTTATTATATAAAAATGATATGGACTATAATAAATACATATATACTAGATATAAATTCATATATATGTGATATATATGATAATTGAGAAATGAATAAAATTAACTAAATAATGTACTTCTGACGAAATTGGAAATTATTAATTATTACAAGATCATTTTCGACTCAAGAACCCAATATCAACAAAATGACTGATATTAACATAAATAAATATTTAAATTATATCATAGTAATAAGTAATATAAATGTAATAGTAATGTTGAAAAGGGTTTTTAAGAAAGTATAGATTATATTCTGCTAATTATTCCAGAAGAACAAGGAAGATACATGACGAATCAGACTAAAGGTAAGGGAACCTTTCACCATCCTCTTTTAGTCGAATACTACCGTTATGTTATGTATTTTAATATCAATTATAAAAGGTTGTGATAGTTTATTATATATACATATTTTTGTCCATTTTATGTCCAACTGATGAGCGACCCTTTTCTCTCTCATCAAACCATTTTCTGAATTTTTATGTGACGTCGTTAGGCATCCAAATTTTCATAATTTATTATCTAAACTCAATTTCATCTCATTCTGCATTACACATACTTATTGATTATATTATTCCATGTTTATGTGTGGAATAAATTTTTATTTATTTATGATATAATTTCTATTTCTCTATGGTTTGATATACTTTTGCATCACATAATCATAAAATTTCAAAATTCATACATCATTTATACGATCATTATAAAGAATTTTGTGTCAATTTACATTACATTGAATATTCTTTGTTGTAATACAGCAATTAAATTTATATGGTGTCTATAAATAAATTTTACATATAATATCTTGAATCTCCTTATTCTCATGATATTATAATATTTATTTAATTTTATTCTATAATTTTTTTATTCATGTATTTTCTCATGGGTTAATGGGCTCTTTAACTAAAACATTTTTTTATGTATTTAATGATTTATTCTTCTAAATCATTGTAATAAATATCCATGGTTTCAAAATGGTTTTTAGTTTTTAATTTTAAGGAAATTAATAGATTAAAATGTTTATTCATTTAAATTTTTTAAAGTGTTATGAGACATTTTGATTCAAAAATATATTTATTAAATATTTTAAATGGTTTTTGAAATTGATTAAAAATTTCAATATGTTGAATTGATTTAAAGTGGTTTGATGAGTGAAATTTTGATAATATTAATCTTTTATGTGTTATTATTATGTAATGGAACATGGAAATTTGATTGGTGGTTACGTGATAAAACCAATATTTCTGGTTCTGTGATAAACCTAGGGAGGGTGATCATGAGATAGCTCCCCAATGCATTGGGTAATGTGACAGAGGTAAATGTTAATGTTTCTCCTAAGTGATTTAGGGAATATACTATGATGAGTATTCCAAATTTAACTCCCTATGTAGTTTTGAATGATTGAAAGTATGTATGATATATATTCCACATGTTACCATTATAATTTATGATTTCTAGGAATTATTCAAACTTATTATGATTTCATGAGTTATGATAAAGAGATTATGTTTTATTATTGTGAAGTATGATTTCATTAATTTGTATTTATATATGGAATAATGTATTCATTTCATATTTAATTACCCTTACTGAGATTTTTATGTTCATCCGATGTTTTTGAAATGTTATTCATATGTAATAAGAATATGTTAGAGAAAGGAATTATTCAATAAAATTTATATAAAGAAAATTACTCATGTTTTATTTAAAAAGTTTTCTTATTGTGAAATAATTGGGATATAGTATAGGTTACTATGTAATTTTTGAGATTATATGTAATATATATGATTTAATTCTCTAAAACTATAAGCTTTAATTTTTCCTCAATGTGAATTACTGACATAACTCAAGATAATGTAATCTATAAGGTGTGGGACTTATAAATAAAAAGTATAAACAACACCTCATTCCTTTCATATTTCATATTTTATAACATCATCATTAGAAATGTATCCATTACTGACACCACCATGATGGTTCCCTTCCAGAGATTTCATACTAGATCATTGAGTTGCATAATGAAAATTTACTCCACACCTTAAACACTTAACCATTAATGTTATCATAGGGAGGCATGTACTATAATCCATTTCATTAAAAAACTCTTCATTTTTTACTTGCAGTCAATTTCATTGTGTCCTTCTTTTCCACAGTCAAAAGTCTTATTTTTCCATTAACACATTAACATAGTTGATTCTTTCCACATTCTTGAAACAATGGATATTGAATAATCATTCCTCTATGGACACCATTTCCCAAAAACATAGTGAAAATTTTAATTATCTTCCTTGTAGAGTCCAAGAGTTTGTTATACTACACATTGATGATCATGTTCCTTGAAAACTAATTATGAATAATAAAAAAATCCTTGAATCTTTTGATCATAACTTTTTATTAATCATCAATATATTTTACAACATACTCAACAATAATATAGTTCTTTCTAGTTTCCTACATTGATTAAAACTTTGAATAATTTAGTTTCAAATGATTATCATATCGATGAATAACATAATCATGAAAACTCACTTATAGAATATATAAATTATGAAGCCTAATTTAATGTATGGATCCATAGGATTATCCTATATTATTAATTTTTATAACATATTAATATCGGTTTAAATGTTTTGTGGATATTTAATTAATTTCAGAATCATGTCCCTCTAGAGTGTCAAAACAAGTGTGAATCAATGCTTATAATCGTGTATCGGATTACCCCTATCCATTACTAGAACATTATTTTGAGTTTCCAATCATATTTATATCTATTCACAATACACATCCACTTATAGTATCTATAAATTGATTTATTTCTAGGAAACCAGTCAATCTATTGTTTAACAAAAGTCAAGGATGTTTACCTAATCGTTTCATTCTCATAAGTCTTATCCTTATACATGTCCTTAGAGTTCCCACAAGGGTTTTCACACCATTTTTTACTATAAAGACCCGTAAATTTCAAGGAATGTTTTTACCTTAATTTATTTTGGATTTTACAAGTACACAGTATCTGACGACACCTGATTTCGAGGCCTGGTGAGCCTGAAATAATTTTCTAAAGTTTAGCTTGGGTACGTTCAGTGAACGAATGAGTAGGTTTTCTTAACATCTGAACCAGTGCTCGGAATCAAAATCTGAGGGCACCGATGAAACCGCAGTGCCGGTAATTTCTTAGGAACACCTTTTCCGAAGGTGTGTTTGCTCGGGAGGAGATGTTAAAAATGTGAGGAATAAAAATATATTTGTTTTAAATTTTTTTTTATTTATTTACTAAGTGGTTTAAGTGTTAAGTGAAATTATGTTGTGTTCCAACATTATTTCACTCTACTATGTGATCCTAACTTCTGATTAGGATATTAGTGAGGTGGGGCTCACATGAGCCCCCACCTTTTCACTTTCCCATAACCTGCCCTTTAATCTATTTTTTAAAACCTCCTTTGTATTTAATGATTGTACTTCCTCTATCATCTAATAATGTGTGCCAACCCTTTTAGTTAATGGCTTGAATTAATTTGGGTGTTAATAATTATTTTTAAATTTTAAACCTTTCACCCACATCTCTCTAATAAATATGCCAACCCATATAATTAAAACTTTTATTAATTATTTTGGAGTGTCAAAAATTCATTGAATTGTTTCTTTTTGAATGGAAATGTTTTTATTAAAGGGGCCTAGTAAAATATTTTTGGAGAAAAGATTTTTGTGTGGGGGAAATCCTTTGGAGAAATTGGAGGAGTGCTCCCTCCTTCCAATGAAGAACGTTCTTGACGAAGAATGCCTCTGGTGGAGAACGCGAAGTCACCAATGACATGCCTTCTCGTCTTCCTCCTCCACGTCAAGGGATGAGATACCACCAAAGGGAATGTCTCCATCGAAAACGACTCTAAATATGATGTTAACCAAATTGGTACCGATCTACCGTGACGTCCGATCATCGCGACGCTTGCCTCTTTCCACGGCTTGACATCGTGCGATGACCTTATGTGGTAGGGGTTTGATTTTTATGTTCGTGAATATATTGTTTGTCATCCATCGTTAATATTTTAGTAGCCTAATATAAATTTAATGGGAGGAGGTCGGACCACACAAACACGGATGATCCTATTCTTCTTTGTTGTTGATCATCGATGTTGTTTGGAACGGATGATACATGATGCAACGACACTGCGCAGGAATGAGGATGAACGCGGCGAAAGTGCACGGCGTCGTCACGCCCTGCTGGCGAAGCCTTAGGAATCCACTGCCAAGGACGGTCCGTATTGGAGGAGCGCGGCGCCGTCGCGTCACGCCGGAGCATCATGAAGGGTCGCAGCAAAGGCGGACCGCGGCGGAGGGGCAAGGCGCCGGTCGGACAAGGACACTACGGTGCAGGGAGGGGCGTCCGGAACTGCCTGACACCGGCACATGGAAGGAGGGACTCACTGGGGTCCCGTGGCGGCACACCGGCAGTCCAATTCGACCGGCCGTTTTCAGAAGATCCTGGGGTCGTAACCCCCTGCTGGAAAAGAGGTGGTCCCCCATTCAGTGGGCCATTTCTTCAATCAAGGGGGGGTAGCACCCCCCCTATGTATCCTGCTCGGCCGAAGGGCCGAGTTGTTGGCCACACGGGCCACGCCCACGCCAGGCCAAACGGCCGCGCCGGGCCGGGCTGCCCATGCCAGGCCGAGCCGCCCGTGTGGGTCGGGTCCGGACCCAGGGGGTGGTGGGTCGGGTCGGTCCGGGCCTAAAACCCCCTATAATCAGACATCTACGTTCAAAGGCCCATAACATGGGCTACATACCTTCAATCGATGCACCGTCAGTTGCGATGCGATCCTTCGATTGAGACGGTCGTTCTGGTATATTACACTCAAGGTTTTGGAGAACATTGGGTATGTCCATATTGGTTCAAACATGAAACCAACCAGGCCCTCAAAGCGGAAACCCTTATAACTTGAGCTCTGGATGTCTGATTGATGTGTCTTTGACTTTTTTGGATTCCTCTTAGTGAAACGGTTCCATTTGATTACTCTGCACGAAGTTTGGACGCAGTTGGAGTACGGACGAGTTGGTTTTGACATAAAAACCAACCGGGCCCATGGGACGAAAAAGTCAATAACTCTCAGACCGAGCGTCCATTTGACGTGTCGTCTGTCACGTTGAGTTCCTTTTGACGAGACAGAACATTGGGATACATCAACTATGAACTTCGTGTCCGTTGATATATCAACCTTCTTGGATCATGGAGCGGACCCTCCCGGAATTCTCGTATGCTGTGGGTGGGAACCCTAGAGCTGGATGCGACTGCAACGACTTCCGTACTGGAATCCTTCGTGGGTTCGACGGTGAAGACTTTCGTACTAGAATCCTATGTGGGATCGACGATGATGACAACTATACTAGAATCCTCTGTGGGTTCGACGACAATGAAACCACACTGGAATCCTCCGTGGGTTCGGCGGTGATGACTACTATACTTGTATCCAACATGGGTCCGATAGTATTGACCTCTTTGTAATATCCTACGTGGGTCCAAAAGAGTAGCTGGACTAGTATCCTACGTGTGTCCGACAGCCTAGCTGGTCTAGTATCCTACGTGGGTCCCAGCTAGATGAATCGGTAACTATATATGATCATCTCTTTTTCTATACAAATGATGTATACTTGTGTGATCTGAGTCTTGATTTTAAATCATTATCATTGATGTGATTGACATACTTTCTTGTGTGGACTGGGTTGTACTTTCCTATGTGTACTGGGTTGTACATTCCTGTGTGGATTGGGTTATGCTTCGTGTGTGGACTAGGTTAAACATGGGATCATGAGTTGGAGCTGAATAGGAATTGATAAATTAGGTATATTTATGGTCATATACCTAAGTGGATATGGTTGATACTTCGTTTTTTGCACCTTTCCTATGGTTTATCCTTTGTGGCTTTTGGGAGACCTTCGAGGGTCTCAGGGTCCCTACTATGTATCGTAAACTCAACCTTAAACGGTCTATGCCCATACTACATTGTGTTGGATGTAGAAAATGGACAACGCTGATCATGGTTGAGGCTTGAGGAGTAGGACGGTACCCAGAGGGGGAAATCACGACGTGACGGTACCGGAGGTGGTCTACCAGGTGGTACGTACATTGAGAGGATGGCCTAACTTGAGGAGATGACGAGACTAACGGTACTCACCCTTCAGGTGGGAGTTCCTAGAGGACTTCTTGGTGGTTGCTGTTGTGTATTTCAGTTTTTTTAATTTACTTTTCAGTTGTACTGCATTTTAGTTGGGTTTGTATACTGGCCCATTTACTTTCCATCCCTTACTTTTGTTTTCAGTTTACTTAGTGTTTACTCCAGTTTGCATACTCTGTGGTGTTTTTACTCTTTATAAAGTCAATGCCTTCCCTATTATCTAGACTTACGCCTTTGTTTCTAGTCACCAGCCCCTGGCCTATGGGAGGATGGCTTGGGGTAGTCACGGCACGAGCCCCGAGGACGGGTCGTGAAAATTGGTATCAGAGGAGTTCGGTTCTACCGCAGAACTCAAGACCCTAATCATTCTTCTATTTGATGTAATATTTTTATGGGTATTGAGTTTGGTTATCAGTCCAGGGAGTCCAGTGTTGGTGCATCGGCTGACATATCCATACACCTAGACCCGAACATCTGATTTCCGACTCAATACACGAAAACATTGATTGCATTTGTGTTTCAAAAGTTTTCTTTATGATTACTTTGTGTCATCTCACCAGGTATACTGTATTGACCGTGTAACACCTGTCTCTTTTCAAGATGGCCCCACAACATCAGCCAGCTAGGGTTCCGAGCTTTGTGTGAGATGATAGCCCACCGAGCGAAGAGGCCTCCGTGCAGGGCCCTATTAGAGCGGAGGCACCTGCGGTACCTCTACGCCCCGAGCCATCGATTTCACCTGCCCTAGCAGCTAATATTGCACGTCGCCTTAGTGCAGTGCACGAGTTTCAACATCAGAGACTGCCCAGGTTCCGTGGGGAGACGGACCCCTAGGAAGTCGAGGACTGGCTGGAGGATGTTGTTCGAGTTTTTAGGTTGGTAGGGACACCAGCTGACTTCATAGTGATCCTTGTGGAGAGTCTCCTTCACGCGGCAGCAGGTAGATGGGGGAGCCTGATGCTCCAGGTGCACGACCAGACATCTCTCCTTCGGTCGGACTTCGAGTGCCTCTTCTGCTCAGAGATCGTTCCTGCCACCCTCTGTGCGGTGCGCGTTCAGGAGCTACTACAACTGCGGCGGGGCAGCATGACAGTAGACCAGTACTCGGTGAGGATTACGGACCTCTCGCGCTACTCCACGGACATGGAACAAGACCCATTCTTTCGATCCAGGACCTTCGAGTAGGTACAAAGGCATGAGATCAGGGATTCGATGATCTCCCTCAACATCCCGACGCGGGCAGAGGTGCTGGAGAGATCCATTCTAGTGGAATGCTTTCTCGCTGAGCAGTCACCAGCAATGAGACCCTCTGTAGGACGACCCACTATAGAGTCTTCTGCAGCCGACAACAGACAGATGACGCAGAGGACGAAGCAGGATAAACCATCAGATGAGCAATCTCCAGAAATTGGTTTGGTTGTGAGAGGCACTCAGAACAGAGCCAGCTATACGAGTATCAGGCAGTGTTATCCATGCGGTGGGCAGGGTCACATGGCCCGCGACTGACCGACCCACCATGCAGATGAGTAGTAGGCGGTATAAGGACCTCCCAGGAAGAGGATCGATAGTGGTGGTCCACATGGAACAGGCAGATGAGGCAGAGGAGCTTGTCGAGCTGCGGGTGGTGGATGAATCTTTGAGGCCCTACCACCACCACCACCAGGAAAACCACCTCGACCGTAGGGAACGAGTGGACAGGGGAGATCTCAGCTTCAGACAGCTGATGCCTATGACCATGGAGCTCCAGGAGTAGATGGACGGGAGTGAGACTATCTCCATACTTGGATTCATTTGTTCACGTTTCTTATATCTTTGTTTATGTTTTGTTTGTGGATGATTTGTGTCTTTGTACCTTGTGTTGTAGTAATAAAAGACACTTGTTCATATGAAGTTTTCTTCTCTTTACTTTTTATGTAGTAGATACTGAGAGGTTCTGGTTAAAAACGTTGACTAGACCCTCACTTTCGAGGTTCCTACTAGGGAGGACCTAGTGACCACACACTGCTGCCGATAGTGTGACTCGACCCTTAGAGGTGAGAGTAACTGTTGGATCTCTTGGTATAACTGTCGAGGCCTTACGACATCGTACATGGAAAGAAATAGTACCATTCATGTCAGGATTGACTGTATTAGGCAAAGAATGTGGTTCATCCAAGGGATTATACCATATTTCTCTTTTTGGCAGAGGAGAAATCACTGCAACTCTTGAAAAACGTAAACAATTAAGGCTGGGAATGATTTCTAACAGTTGACTAGTCTCACCCATTGATCGTTGAGTGAACAGTTTACGGTTCTCTCCAACCCAATAGTCTCAGGTGTTTCTTCTCCTGGAAGGGAATGAACTTGAGATAGCTGTGATGGCCTGAGTTCCTCCAGGACTATGACATCGAGATAGTTTAATTCTCCTGGGAAAGGGAACGTTGCAGCAGATTATCTTAGTAGGAGATCGTGCATTATTTTGTTGGTATGGTTAGACAAAAGCCGGCCGCATTTTCAGATATCCGTTGTGGATAGTGTTGGAGTGAGTACGAGTAGAACCAAAGATGGTTCAGGCTACAATGGAGAAGGTCCAGTTCATACAGGAGCGGATGAGGACAGCTCAGAGCCGACAAAAGTCTTATACTGACAGGAGGCGGAGACCACTGGAGTTCAAGTATGGATACCATGTTTTTGTATGGGTCTCACATCGACGAGGATTACAGAGATTTAGCCATGTCGGAAAGTTATCTACACGCTTCATAAGACCATTCAAGGTCCTTGGCATGATAGACAAGGTGGCTTACCATCTGGCCCTTCCACCTCAGCTACACCAGGTGCATGACGTCTTTCACGTATCTCAGCTAAGGAGATATGTTAATGACCTGACGCATATCATCAACCACGAGGAGCTGGACATCGATGACGGAGCAACAATCACATGGTTCCAGTAGAGGTTGAGGATCGACAGGATCAGGTCCTACATTGGAGGTCAATTCCTCTTGTCCGCATCAGGTGGCAACACATGAACCTCCAGGAGAACACATGGAAGAGGGAGGCCCAGATGCGTGCTCAGTAACCTCATTTTTTCCCCTAGTTTGGGGTATATCATTATGGGGACGTAAATCCTTGAGGTGGGAGTAATTTAAAGGCCCATAAATTTCATGGAAATTTTTTCCCTTAATTTCTTTGGGATTTTACGAGTACGATGTTTCTAAAGACACCTGATTCTGAGGCCCAGTGTGCCCCAAATCATTTTATGAAGTTTAGCTTGGGTAGAATCAGTGAACGAACGAGTGGGTTTTCCTATCTTCAGAACTGGTGCTCGTAATCGAAATCTGAGGGCACTGATGAAACTGCTGCGCCGGTAATTGCTTAGCAAAACCATTTCCGAAGTTGCGTTTTCTGGGGAGGAGATGTTTAAAATGTGAGGAATAAAAATATAATTGTTTTAGAATTTTATTTTTATTTCATTAAATAGTGGTTTAAGTGTTAAGTGAAATTAAGTTGTGTCTCAACTTTATTTCTCTCTACTTTGTGATCCTAACTTCTGATTAGGATATTAGTGAGGTGGGGCCCATACAAGCCCCCACCATTTCACATTCCCATAACCCCCCGCCCTTTAAAATCCTTTTAGAACCTCCCTTTTATTTAATGTTGGGACTTCCACTCTCCTCTCTTAATGTGTGCCAACCCATTTAGTTAATGGCTTGAATTAATTTGGGTGTTTATAATTCTTTTTAACTTTTAATCCTTTCACCCTCCTCTCTGTATTAATTATGCAAACCAAATAATTATTTCTTTTATTAAGTATTTTGGAGTGTCAACAATTCATTGAATTGTGTCTTTTTTCATGAAAATGTTTTTATTAAAGTGGCCTTGAAAAATATTTTTGGAGAAAATATTTTTTGGTGGGGGAAAACCTCTGGAAAAATTGGATGGGAGTTCCCTCCTTCCAATGAACACCGTTCTTGATGAAGAATGCCTCTGGTGAATAACGCGAAGTCACCGAAGATGTGCCTTCTCTTCTTCTTCCTCCGCATCAGGGTAGTAGATACCACCACGGGGAACATCGCCATCGATGACAACTCTTCCTCCGACGTTAATGAAATTGGCACCGATCTACCGTGACGTCTGATCATCATGATGCTTGCCTCTTTCCACGACTCGACACCGTGCAACGACCATACGAGGTAGGGGATTGATTTTTATGTTCGTTATTTCTTTTTGCATCCATCATTAATCTTTTATCTGCCTGATAACAATTTAACGGGAGGTGTCCGGACTGCACAAACATGGCCGATCCTCCTCACCTTTGTTGTTTATCATCGACATGGTTTCGAACGGAGGTAGCACAATGCAACGACACCGCGCAGGAACGAGGACGAATGCGGCGAAAGTGCGTGGCGCTGTCACACCACGTCGGAGAACCCTTAGGAAGTCGCGGCCAAGGACGGGGTGTGGAGGAGGAGCACGGCGCCGTCGCGCCGCGCCAGAGCATCACGATGAGCCGCGGCCGGGCCGGGCCGCGGCGGAGGGTCCCGGCGCCGTCCTGCCTTGCCGGTCGGACATGGACGCGGCAGTGTAAGGAGGGGCGGCCGAAACCGCTGGCCGCTGATGCATGGAAGGCAGGACCCACGAGGGTCCTGTGGCAGCACAACGGCCGACCAATTCTGTCAGCCGTTCTCGGAAGATCCAGGGGTCATAACCCCTGACTTTCAAAGAGGCGAGCCCCATTCGAGGGTCTGTTTCATCAATCAAGGGGGGGGGGGGGGGTAGCGCCCCACTCTGAATCCCGCTCATTCGATGGGCAGAGCTACTGGCCCCTCGGGCCGCACCCGCGCCAGGCCAACAGGCTGCGCTAGGTCGGGTCGCCCGCTGGGCCGGGCCACGCTAGCCGGGTCGGGCCAAGCCAACCGGGTCGGGACGCGCCACCAGGGCCAGCCGCGCCCAACTGGTCCAGACCCGGAACCGGGTCGGGTCGACCGGTTCGGGCCTACCCAGGGAGTTTTGGGTCGGGTCGGTCTGGGCCCAAAAACCCATAAAATCAGACAACTACGTTCAAAGGCCCATAACATGGTCTACAGACCTTCGATCGATGCACCGTTAGTTGCGATTCGATCCTTGGATCGAGATGGTATTTTCAGTATATTACACTAAAGGTTTCAATGAAATTTGTGTACAGAGAGGTTGGTTCGAACACGAAACCAACTAGGCCCTCCAAGCGGAACCACTTATAACTTGATATCTGGATGTCTGATTGACATGTCGTCGACTTTGTTGGATTCCTCATAGTGAGACGGTTCCATTTCCTTACTCTGCACGAGGTTTGGATGCAGTTGGAGTATGTTCGGTTTGGTTTTGACTTATAAACCAACCAGGGCCCTGGGACGAAAAAGCCAATAACTCTCAGTCCGAACGTCCAATTGATGCGTCATCTGTCACATTGATTACCTTTTGACGAAACAGAATTTTGGGATACATCAACTCCAAACTTCGTGTCAGTTGATGTATCAACCCCCTTGGCTCATGGAGAGAACCCTCCCAGAATCGAGCATGATGTGTGTGGGAACTCTAGACCTAGTTGCGACTACAACGTGTTTCGTACTGGAATCCTTTGTGGGTTCGACTGTGAAGACTTTCGTACTGTAATCCTCCATGGGTTCGACGATGAATACAACCATACTGCAATCCTCTCTGGGTTTGAATATGATGAAAACCATACTGGAATCTTCTATGGGATCGACGGTGACGACTACTGTACTTGTATCCTACGTGGGTCCGACAGTATTGACCTTTGTTGAAGTATCCTACGTGGGTCCGACAGAGTATCTGGACTGGTATCCTACATGGGTCTGATAGCTTATCTGTTCTAGTATCCTACGTGGGTCCCATCTAGATGAATTAGTAACTTCATATGATCATATCTTTTTCTTTACAATTGATGTATACATGTGTGAGCTAAGTCTTGATTTTCAATCATTATCATTGATGTGGTTGACTTACATTCTTGTGTGGACTGGGTTATACATTCCTGTGTGGACCGGGTTGTAATTTACTGTGTGGATTGGGTTATGCTTCCTGTGTGTACTGGGTTCCACTTGGGCACGTGAGTTGGAGAAGAACTAGCTTTGATAAATTAGGTATATGTATGGGAATATACCTAAGTGGAGACGATTTATACTTCGTGTTTTGAATCATTCCTATGGTTTATCATTTGTGGCATTCGGGAGTACTTTGGGGGTCTCGGGATCTCTACTGAGTATCGTAAACTCACCCCTGCACGGGCTATGCCCACACTAAGTTGTGATGGATGCAGACAAATGAAAACGTTGACCATGGTTGAGGCTTGAGGAGCCGGATGGTACCCAGAGGTGGACATCACAACGAGACAGTACCGGAGGTGGTATACCATTTAGGACGTACACGGAGAGCATGACCATACTCGAGGAGTCGACGAGACTGACGATACTAACCCTTCAGGTGGGAGTTCCGAGAGGACGTCTTGGTGGTTGTTGCTTTGTCTTTTAGTTGTTGTACTTTACTTTTCAGTTGTACTACACTTCAGTTGGGTTTGTATACTGGCCCATTTAATTTCCATCACTTACTTGTGTTTTCAGTTTACTTAGTGTTTACTTCAGTTTGTATACTCTTTGGTGTTTGTTCTCTTTATAATGGCAATGCCTTCCCTATTATCGGGATTTATTCCTTTTGTGCTAGTTTCCATCCCCTAGCCTATGGGAGGCGGGCTTGGGGTAGTCACCGCACGGGCCCCGAGGACGGGTCGTGACATTTACAAAGTATAATTAATCCATTGCTTTGATAACAAAAAAAATACCCCAAAGACGGTAACCGGTCTAGTGCCATTAGAATCATGACAACATAAGAATTGACACAAAATAGAGATAAAATATCTCCCACTAGTTTCTTCTTAACTATCACCATTGTTAGACATACCAAACATAATAAATAACTTCATAACTTGGATAATGATCCATAAAAAAGGGTGATCTCAAATTATAAGTAAGGGTAAATTAGAAAGTCATGTATGCAGAAACTTGAGTATAAGGGTATGAGAACAAGTTCATGAATATAGAAGATCATACCCCACATATCAATTATTTTAATAGAAATAATTCCATAATGATGGGTAGTTCAAAAGACATTAATCATAAAGAAAAAACTCCATAATCCACAAATTCCCAACATAGAAATAAGACATGGCATTGTAGAAAACAAAAAAGAATATACTATTTTCATTGTATCAAAGACATCACTTACAGGTCCATCATTGCAGTATGGGTTTACTCCCCATACCACCTCAGTAGTCATGGTTCACTGCAATTTCCATCTTATTATATTCAGTTCACTCCACCTATAATTGGTAATCACGGTTCCCTTGCAAGACAATCACATTTTATCTCATTATATATTAATATTTACTACATATATTAGTGGAAGATACAGGTATCACCAATATCATAATATAATCAAATATACTTTGTCCACAAAATCATAACCAATTATATAATAACCCATGAAATGAGATGGGTTTCATAAAAATGTATTAATATCAAAACCTATGGAAAAGGATTAACCTCATAATCATTTCATTATATAATAACGAAAGTGATAAAATATTCTCCCAAACAGCATTCCATCATAAAATAATATAGGGTAAAAAATGGATTTCATAAATAGATTAATAATAATAATAATAACATAAGAACATTAGGGATATTACTATAGAATGTAATCTTAGATGGAAAATAATTTTGATAAAACACATGAAATATTGTCTTGATTAAAATATCATTTCATCATATAAAACTTTTTCTATTATAAAAAAACTGTGAAAAATTAAAAAATATTAATTTCAATGATGATAACCATGAACAATTATAGTGGAATCATCATGGACATAAGTAGTCATGAATGTGTAAAAATTTTATATATCTTATTACTTAATATAGATCATTCTTATCAATCGTTTGCTAGAAAATTAAAAAAGTAACTTCTTTTGAAATTGAAAGACATATTCCATTCATAACATGTAGTCAAATGTCAAAAATGGTTAAAATGAATATAAACATTCAGATGATAATAGTAAAACGTTTTATGAAATAATTTTTAGAAAAAATGGACATGTCTGATTAATAAACCACATAAAATACTTACGTATAAACAATTTCGGATAATAACGTGATCGAAAAATTACTCATTACATAAATCCATAAAAAGAGTTAATTTTGGAAAATTTTAATTCAAAATAAAAACTAACATAAAATTTCCTATATAATCCCATTATATATATATATAAATTGTTATGTTATATAATATAAGGATTACTAAAATTGAGAAAGGATTAATTCTTTAATCATTTAAGTAATCACATGCCAATTTAAACATTTAAATGATAAATATGATATCCTAAAATGAATACATTGATATCATGAATAAATATTTATTCATGATATGAATTATAATAGGGGCATTAATTACACAACACAAAAGAAATAGGTGGTGAAAATTTCTTATATACCATGAAAATTAAAAGTGAGATGGAATTCCCTTACCTTGAGTCTTGAGTCATGTCGTAGATGTTCAAACCACCAATATAATAAAAATAAATTTATTATAAATATTTTATATAACCATATCCTTATATATAATACCATATACGGTTTAATTATGACCTTATATTACCTTATTATTAACCATCAAATGTTAAGGATTCACTTCAGATAATATTCGCTTCGTTCTATGCATCTGTCTTAATTTGTTATATCATTGGTCCTTATATATAAATCTAGATTAAATAATTTATAAAATAGAATAAATATAATTTAAATATAGTATATTTTTTTATAATAATACATATTATATATTATTATAAATCATAATTCATAGTTCAATGAGATTACAAGTCTTACATACGCATGGACGCTCTTTCCATTAAATTGTCATGTTGATGGAATGAATGTTATATATATATGTAGATATATGTATATATATTATAATTATATTATATTTATTATATCATATGTATATAATATATTCATTACATAAATCCTTAATACATTCCATGTTGTGTATAGAAAAATCACATCGCTTTGAGGCGGTGGTAGTATGCACTTCCTCAAATGAAATTATAATTTTAACATGGTATCGAAAGCGTGACGGTATGATTGATATAACATTAAAAGATATATAAATTGGATATAATATAAATATCTAATTATTAATTTTTTTTGAAAAATATTCTTAATACCATACATAATGGTGTTAATTGAGAATGAACAAAAACATTAATCACATAGGTGATTAACGGAAATATCTTGGACAATAATTTAGTTTTTTTTTAATAAGAGGTGGTACGAAATGAAATTGATTTTATATATTCCACTATAATAAATAAAAGTGTATTATATAAATGATTCTTGCATTACCATGACTTTATGGATTAATGATCTGTGGAAAAAGTAGAAATGGAAAAGATATTAGGAGATGTACTTTCGGAAAAGTACCTATTAAATATCTCCCACTTGATTGAACATAGAGGGCCTTTGATTTGATCTTTTTGTGAGTCCAGAAGCACATGGACATAGGGATAGTTATTAGTAGAGTATTGGTTAGATAATTTATGAGAAACAAGTCTTTTTTGGTTGAAATGGGGTGGCGAGGTATGTTATTTTTCCTTGATGATAGATGGGTTCAAGTGATAAATAAATTGATTAGTTTATATTAAAAGCATATCATATAGAGGTGGAATTAAATTATATGACTATTTATTATAATTAATTTTTTATAGGATGTTTAGGGTCACAGAACACCTCATAAAACCTTTAAATTTTGTAGTTTAATGGTATGTTATGTTGTTAAAATTTTACATTACCACTTGTCAAATTTTTTACTATTACATGGGTAAATAGTTTCTTTCCATGATATCTTATTTATAACTAATAAAATTAAATTTAACTTATAATGTAAATTGGACCTTAGTTTTTCGTATATGGAATCTATTTTATGTAATTTAATTAACATAATTGAAAATTTTATATTTAAAATTAATTCCACAGACAAAATGAAATCGAGGTTTTTAACGTAAAACGTTCAAATGATTAAAATGATTTTTATAGAATTTCAATGTGAAATTTACACCAATGTCCAAAATTTTATTTATTGAAAAAATATTATAAAATTAATATTTAAAACCCATTTAATATAAAATTAACCTTATAAATAAATTTTAAATAAAAACTAGTTTTGAAATAAAATCAATGGTTTTTAACTATTGATTAAAAAACAAACAATACAGAAAATAAAAAATTTATATTGAATTTTTTTATGTTTTTATTTTATAGATTCATTTTATTTTGAAATATTAAATATATAAAGGTGTAAAATTTTTATTTAAAACATTATCACCATACAAACATGGTGGACCTACCTTAATAAAAATATTGTGTTTTATGTGTTAAATTTGATTTATTCTTATATTATGCCTATAAATACTATTGTATGAATACAAAAAATATCTTATTGTATATTTATAATATATATTAAATCAACATTACTTAATAATTTTTACTTATTTAATTTATTATAATAAAAAAACATGTGATCATAATAATAGTTTTCTATAAAAAATCACCCTTTATATTCATTTGGTTCATATATTCATTTTTAAATAAAATGCAACTAATTAATTCAATTTATATTTTCTGAAAACCATTTATTTATTTATATCAGATTATAAAACACAGAAAATCATATTTCATTTCCAATTTACATCAATGTTTAATAATTTATTATTGTTTTTTAATCCTTGATCATTCGTGTTGCACAATCAATTAAGGAAAGTCACCATTGTGTGTAACGAGAGTAAAAATTGGTGTCCCATTTAGAAAAAGCTAAAATGTATTTATTGTTTTCTGAATGTAAGGAAAACAAAGTAATTTAATATATAGTAAATTATTATCAATGTTACATTAAATGTGAAATATAATTAAAAAATAAAATAAAAAACAATTTAGAAAATCTCTAGGTGTCACATTCTACACCATCCCCCCTAAAATTAATTTTTAACTCAAAGTTTTTAATGTTTATTTAATGTTTCATGATTTAAATATTCATTTATATATTCCCACATTGTAAAAAGAAAAATATAAACTTCCCTTAGGTGGGAATTCTGGAATCATATTGGTTACAAAATGAAATATATATCTAGGTTTCCATATAAGAGAACATAGGTTGGGAGAGAAAATTTGATATAGAGGAGAAGATTAAATTTTTGTAGGGTTTTATTGTGGTCATAATTCACAAAAAAGTGACTGATAAATGAAATTTTTTGGTCCTCAATGTTATAAATTAGTGACTATTTTAGTGGCCATTAGTTCAACAAAATTTTATGTAATAGGACAACATTTTTTTATCGCATTGAAAATGAAATGTAATTTTGGAAATATTTCTATTATCAATATTTAATTCTTTATTTGATCATTAGTAAATTTTATAAACATCCATCAACCCCATGAATGTATTTCAATAAATTAACATTGACCCATAAATCACTAAAATACACTTTCAATAGATCTTGAGTCCAATAAAAGAATTAAAAGTCCAGATATGTGCATCTTCAAAATAAATATGGCTTAATCATGAAATATTAAAAGTAATACTACCAATTCATCATTAATATTTATTCATCTAAAATAATTATATATTAAAAGGGACATAATATAATTCAATTGTAAGTGTGAAACCCTTATCATCCTTCAGTCATGGCTATAAGACAAGCGTCCATGTTGGACTTGATCGGTTTTCACCCTACATACATTATGTACTTTTCTAAAACCACAATAATATCATTACTGAAAAAATAATTTGAATGTATTTAAAAAAAGTTAATCACTGTGTATAATTTTAAATACGGTTATTAATATAACCTTAAAACATAAATAGTTTATTAGAAGATTATCTTAATATTTTCATGAATGGTTATCCTTATAACCCTTTTGAAAGATGAGAATCCAAAATACTGTATAGAAGCTCATCAAATATACATAACATTGATCCCCCATATATAAAAAAATATGTCCTGGTTACCAAATTCCAAATATGTGAATAACCTCATCTCTATGCTATTTAAACCTGGATTTCCATAAATTTTTATACAAAACCTGCATTCTTCCTTATTCCAATGGTGAATAGATATATTCCTTTAATCCAAGTAGATGAAAAAATCACCGATAGACAACATTATAAATATATCATTTTAGGTAATCATAATCTTTCAATAAACTTTTTGATATCCAATATATATTTATAATAAAATTATCAAAAATAAGGAAAATTTTATGGGTTATCTTCACTGGTCATTGAATAACTTCACCAGTCCATCAAGAACATTAAACAAAACAATTTAAATACTTAGTGAAAAAATAATAAGAACTATACTATTTATTTTTCATCATTCATAATTTTTTATTCCAAACACGTAATAACATTTATTATTATGATTCATCTGTATTACATTAACAAGGCTACATAATACCTAATGTCTTTCATATTTCATATGTTGTCTCTTCATCAACTGAAATGAATCCATTTCTCACATCACCTTGTTGATTACCATTAGGGTCTTCAATCATGGAACATTGAGTTTCATAATGAAATTTTAATCCAACCTAAATATAGTTATCGATTAATGATGTCTTATAGAGGCCAATATTCTCATCCATTTGGTTAAACAAACTCATCATTTTTTCCTTGCAGTCCTTTGAATTTTATCCTTCTTTTCAATAGTCAAAATATATTTATGAATTCATTAATATATTCATTAATGGGATTATTTCCACATTTATGACATGAATGAAACCGAATTTTATTTCCACTATGGTCTCCATTACCCGATCTCACATCAAACTTCTTCATTATGTTCCATGGAGAGTCCAATAATCGGCTAAGGTACACATTGATGATCATGTTCCCTGAAAACTAATTATGAAGGATCAAAACATTCTTCACTCTAGTGATATTCTCATTTGATTCATCATCAACATAATTTCCATCATACTTAGTGTTAATCAAAATCCTTATGTTTCTCTCCATTGAAAAAACTATGGTGAAATGGGTGAGAAATAATTATCATATTGAGGAATCAGATAATCCTGAAAATTTACTTATATGTTGTCTAAATTATGAATACTTATTTAATATATGGAACCTTAGGTTTATCTTTGGTTATTTATAGTCATATTCTATTCGATTCCTTTTTAATGGGTGGTGAAGATTTTGTGAATTTTCAAAGCATATCCCCTGGGAGTATTAAAATATTTATACAGCAAGGACTGTTGTCCTGTCCATGATTATCTTAATTCAAGGCTGGAACATCAGGTAGGATCTTTCACAAATATGTACATCTACTCAAAATATAAATCCACTTATATTATCTATGTAAATATTGATTTATAGGAAACCACTCACTCTATCTTTAACCAGAATTCTATGATATTAACCAAAACATTTCCTTCTACTTAGACTTATCCTTATACATGTCCAAAGAGTTATCACTAGTGTTTTCTAATTATAATTTACCATGGATAATTAAACCTTCACCCTGATACAATCATTAATTACCCCAATCTTGGAATACATGGACATTAAGTCACTTTTTCAGTATACATAATCATTATACAAACAGATGTCGAAAGACTGTAATCAGTATAGTGCCTTTTTTAACATGGAATAAAAAACAGTAATACATATGTGAGCTACAATATCTCCCATGAGGTTATACTTGACTAAACCATCTAAAAAAATCAATAATAATACATATCTCCATATCATAGAGAATGAAGCATAATAATTGGTGAGCTTAAATGCTCAATAATGTAAAATAGAAAAGACATGTAAGAATAAATATGAATATAAGGGTAAAAAAACATGATAATGAAAATAGAATATCATACCCTTCATATCAATTCTCCTAACATAAATAATGGAATAAATATTTTTAGTTCATAAAACAAGTATAATGATTATATAAATATCATAATCATTGAAATCATAACATAAAATAATACATGGAATTGTGGAAAACACATAAGAATATACTACTTTCAATAGTAGTCGTGGTATCATTTACGATACCATATTAGAAGTACAGTTTCATTATACATACCATATTATTATTCATGTTACACTCCCATTACCATATTAGTAGAATTAGTTCACTCATTATACCATCTTCATTGTCAAGGTTTGTTGCCAAGACCATCTTAGTTTAACTCCATATATATAAATATTTATCCAATACATTGGTGAGGAGATATTGGTCGAACCCATATTACAATTAGATCACATATACTTGTTCCATTAAATCACAATGAATCATATCATAACCCATGAAATGAAATGGGGAGCGTAAAATGTAATAATATCATAACCTTGGGAAAATATACAATATCATAATCATTTCATCATAGCATAACAAAATGGATAAAATTGGTTTCACAAACATTATCCCATCAATAAAAAATCTATGGTAAAAAAATTTATTTCATAAATAGAAAAAACCTAATTAAAACATTGTAATAATAGGGATATTTCTATAAAATGTCATCATATATGGTAGACAATTTTGATTAACAACTTTAAATTGATTCATGAAGAAAATATCTTTTCTTCTTGGAAAACATTATCTTTTCTCAAAACACCACACAATTTTAAAAGAAAAAAATTTCATTGAATATAACAATCAAAAAATGTACGGTAATATTCATTTAATTATTTTGTCATTAATGCGTAAAAATCTACCGGTTTCATATAAGTTAAAATTTAACCTTCTTCTCATACTTTTGTCAGAAAAGTGAAAAATTAAATCATTTTTAAAATTAATGAAATATTTATTTTAAATAAGTATTCCAAAGTAAAAAATTGGTAAAAATTACATGAAACATCCATATGATAATATAAAAACATTTTATAAGAATTTTTAGAAATCATGGAAATGGATGATAAATAAACCCAAGATAATTCTTATGTATAAAAAATCTCAGGTAATAATCAGATTTCAAAAGTATCTTTCACATAAAATAATTGAATTATTTCCTTCTATAAACATTTGAACGAATATAAAAATTTTCATAAATATTAATTTATAAAACATTTATATGAACATAAATAATTCTGTAAAATAATATCACAAATAATGAAATGGGGAAAAGATGAATTATTTATAGATTACAAGAATCCCATAACACATTGAATAACTAAGTAATAATACTGATATCATAAAATGGATATTTCAATACCATGAATATATATTGATTAATATTATGAAATATAATATGGGTATTACATACACCACAAATAATAAATAGGTGGTGATCATGGCTTATATCTACAGAAAATTAATAATGAGAAAAAATTGCCTTCCCATGAGTCTTGAGTCTCGTCGAACACGTTCAAAAAATATCTATAATAAATATATATTTATTATAAATCTTTTTTTAGAATAATATACATAAATAAAATACCATATACGGTTTTATTACGACCTTATATTGCCTACTTAATAAAAATCTAATGTTAAGGTTTCACTTTAGATAATATTCTCTTTCATATATGTATATGTCTTCATTTTTTATATCATTGGACATTATACTTATATATTGATTCCCTAATATAAAAAAAGATATAAATTACATTTATATCTAGTATATTATTATTATTATTATCCAATAAATATCGAATTATGAAATGAAGTATATCGTTCATGGAGACAACAAGACTTACGTACACATGAATGTTATTTCCTTTCAACTGACGGGTTAATGGAAAGAAATTAAAATACATATATATTTATATATATCATTTATATATATATCATTTATATAATATTATATTTATCAAATATATTTTGTACGTACACCCTTAATACATTTCGCCTAGTGTATAAATGAAGCACGTCGCTTTGAGGGGTATGTAGTCGGCATTTCCTCAAATGCATGTGTGTAGTAACACGGTATGGATATCATGAAGGTATGTTTCATATAAAATATAAGAATATTAAATATTATATAATATAAATAATTAAATATTATTCAATATGAAAAATATTATTAATAACCTAATGGATGAGGAAATTGAAAAAGTACAAAAACTTTATTCATTAATTAAATTAACTTACATATCTTGGACAACAATTTTATTTCACTGAATTTGAGGTGTTGAGAAATGACTTGGATATGATATATTATAATCTAAAAACAAAAATATTATATAATTTATTATGGAGTTATCATGACCTTTTGGATTAAGGAGGTGATTGGAATGTTGAAAAATAAATTAAAGTAAGATAAGTACTTTAAAAAATTACTTATTAAATATATCCTCATTGAAAGACCCTGGAGGGCCTTGGATTTGGTCATTTTTTGAGACCCGTAGTGCCTGGAGGTCGAGAGAGTGAAGAGGAGAGGATTCAGTTGAGAATTTAAGAACCAAAAGGCTATTTCTATCATAATGGGGTTGTTGAGGGTTTTTAGTTATACTTTAGGAAATGAGGGATCACAAGATTCATTTATAGATTTGTTTATTTTAAAAGCTAATCATATAGAGGAGTCATCAAATACTATGAATTTGGATAGTAATTAATGTTTTATATGTTATTTAGGATTGATCAAAAGTATAACTAGCCTTTAAATTGGTTTAGCTTTTAGGTATATTAATATTTTATATTTTATCATTCTGCCTTATAAATCTTTTACTTTTACTTATGTAAATAATTTTTTTTACCTGATAAATTTTTTATACCTAAATTTGAAGTTAACCTTGTATAATAATTTATACATTTTTATTCTAAATATATAATATATTTTACATATTTCAATTAATATAATTGGTAAAATTAAATTTAAAATTAATTCAATACACAAAAAAACGCACGTTTTTTAAGTGAAATATTTAAACGTTTGACGTGTTTTTATCTATAATTTCAATGTTAAATTTATTCCAATAATCATAATTGAATTATTTGGAAAAAGATTTATCTAAATAATCTATTAATCCAATTTAAAATATAATTTAACTTTATAATAAAATTTGGAGGAAAATTTATTTTTGATTTAAAATCAATGATTTTTTACTATTGATTAAAAACGAGACCACAAATATATATAATTTTTTTCCTAACCTAATTTTTATGTTTAAATATAAAATATGATGTTTATTTTGAAATATTAATTCTATATAGGTGTCAATATTTTTAACTAGAAAGAGTTCACCTTAAAAATGTGGCATAAGTCCCTTAAATATTAATGTGTTTTATGTGTTAAATTGGTGTTATTTATCTTATGCCCACAAAAACTATTGGAAGAATATATAATATATATACATGGATATTTAAAATATATATTACATAAAAATTACTTAATAATTTTATATTATTTAATTTATTAGGATATGACAACCTGTGAGCCTATTAATATTTTTCTATAAAAATACTCTCTTAATATTAATTTTGTTTATATATTAATTAGTAAATAATTTTAACTAATTAATTCATTTTATATTTTTTATAAAAATATATATATTTATGTTAGTTAGTAATATTCATTAAATATAATTTAATATCTAGGTCATAAAATATTTTAATAATATATTATTGTTCATTAATCCTTGATCATGGTTGTTACGCAAGCCATAATAGAAAGGCCTGATTGCATGCACCAAAAGATAACCTCAGTGTTCAATATAGATAAAGCTAAAATTTATGTTTTTTGTATTGAATTTTAGACAAAATTAATGATTATTATAAAATAAACCATATTAAATGCTACATGAAATGAGAAATATCAAAATGATAAAATTAATTTAAAAAATAATAATTCCCAAAATATTAGGGTGTTAAATTCTATGCCCCTTTAAATGAATTTCTCATTTTAAATTAATCTAGATTATCAAAGGTTTAATTCTTGAAATTTTCTTTTATTAATACCGACATTGTAAAAATTAACAAAAAAACATCCCTTAAAAATGAAACGATTGAATCATAACGGTTACCCAATGTAACATATAACTAGGTTTCCATATTGGATAACATAGGTTTGGATTTAATATTAGACACATGCGAAATGATTAAATATTTATATGGTGATATTGTGTCCATCTATCATAAAAATGTGAATGATAAAAAAAATTGGCCCTCAATGTCATAAATCATTAATGATTTCAATGTTCATATGTTCCGCAAAAATTAAGATATTAGAGGGAAAAGTGATCATTTTCATAACATTGGATAAGTCGTGATATATTTCTATAAAAAATATTTCTTAATTTGGATGTTATTTGATCAGTTAATAATACATTCATTACCTCTAGTAATGAATGTCGAGAAATTAACATTGTTGCATAATGGAATTAATTCAATTCTAAGTGATCATAAGGCCAATAATTGAATGAAAAGTATAGAGATTTGAATCATAAAAATAAATATCTCTTAATATTTCAACATAAAAAGTAACACTATTGATTCATAATTGTTATTTATACATAATAATTAATTATACATTAACCAAGACATCATTTAGTCTAGTGGTAGGAATGAAACCCTTATCGACCTTAGATCATGTTTTCCAGACCGAAAAAAACTCCAGGCGTGATTAGTTGGCACTCGACATACACAATATAATTTTCTAAAACCAGATTAATTTAGTTCTCAAAATAAATAAGATGGTCGTATTTAATATATGGTTAATCTTGAAGTATCCTTTCACTAGGGTTATCAATACAACATTAATACATAAATATTTGATCTGAAGCATAACTAAAAATGTTCACGTGGGTAAACCATAAAACACTGATGATAGATAAAAATCCAAAATATTGTAAATAATTTCACAAAATCGTGTTGACATTAATCCCCCAAATATCACATAATATAAATTTGTTTCGAAATTCCAAACATGTGAATAACCTTTCCATATATTATCTTGAATACTATATTTCCATAAATAATTTTTGAAAACATTTGTGCATCCCTATTCTAAAATATTCTATATATACTCTTTAAATCTGAGAAGTTTCAAACATCACTATGAGATGTCTTTTTTATATAGATCCCTTAAAGTAATAAATATTGCACAACATAATTGTTCGTATACAAAATATCATTATATAAAACTATTCATAATATGAGGTACACATTAAGGGTCATATTCTCTTAGATAAAATTATATCTTTTAATTTAATTACTTCACCAGTCCATTTAGGACATTCAAAATATACACTAAAATACTAAATGAAAAACATAAATAGAAAAAGCATAGAATATTACATCATTCATAATTTTTTATTTTAAACACATAAAAACATTAATTATTCTACTTCACACTTATGACATTAACAAAGCTACACACTACCTCTTTCTCTCACATTTCATATGTAGTCCCTTCATCGTCAGAAATGTAACAATTACTCAGACAACCTTTTTGGTTCCCTTAAAAATATTTCATCTACGAAAAATGATTTTCAATATGATCATTTAATCCACACTAAAAATACTTAACCTTTGACGATGTCTTTGGGAGGCCAGTATTATCATCCAATTAATTATTTAAACTCTTAATTTTTCCCTTGCATTCATTTGCATTGTGTCGTCATTTTCCACATTCAAAATTGTTTTTTGTTCTATTAAGATATTTAATGAGGTTATTCTTTCCACATTCTTGACACACTTTAAATTTAATTTTCATTTCTTTCAGGCTCTCTATTACTTTAACTCATAGTAAAATATTTTATACTCTACCTTGGAATGTCTGATAGTTTGTTAAGGAACATTTTGTTGATCATGTTCCTTGAAAAATTATTATGCATGATCACTAAATAATTCACACTATTAATCATATAATTTAACTAATAATCAATATATTTTACATCATACTAGGCATTAATAATTATCATTAATGATCCCTCCATTGAATAAAACCAGAATGAATTTATTATGAAACAATTATCATAGTGAGGAATCACATATTCTTGACATTTTAAATAGAAGATTTATTACTTATGAAATATTATTTAATCTATGTAACCTTAAGTTTATCCTAGTTTATTATAAGTAATCATCTACACATATCATATATAATGGATTGTCAAAATTTTGTGAATTTCCAAATCGTATCCCCTGGGAGTGTCAAAAACAGGTGTTCAACAAGGCATGTTGTCGTGAATCAGATTATCCCGAGTCATGCCCAGAACATCATGTTCAAGGTTTCACTCCTAGGTATATATTTGAAAAATCCATGTCCACTTTTATTATCTAGACATTAATTTTATTATAGGAAACCACTCAGTATATCCTTTAACAAATGTCAAGGATACTCCCCCAAACATTTCATTTTCCGTAGTATTATCCTTATACATGTCATTGGAGTTATCACTAGGGTCTTATCATCCTAGATTCCAAATATTAACAAATAATTTTCTTTGATACCAACAGTAAAGGCCCCATGATTTTCATAAATGTATATTACATCACTTTTTTTGGAATTCGTAGACATTATAAAAATATACTCCCAAATACCGTTGTTGTTCTAGTTATTTTTGATAGATGAAATCATAAAAAGTGATAAATGTGTGCACTACATAGTCTCCAACAACATTATGCTTGACATGGAACCTTATGAGACACGTCAACCATAATTCATATCTTCATAAAATTCGGAACGAAGCTTAAAAATGGGGGATCTCAAATTTCCATTATGGGTAAATAAGGGGGACATGTAAGTATAAACATGAGTATAATTATATGAGATCATGATCTGGAAAATATATATTCATACCATACATATAAATGATCATAACATAAATAATGATGTATACATTATTAGGTTATAAGACATGAATAATAATAAAATAAAGGGAGTAATACATGAAAGCATAACATTAGAATAATACATGGAATTATAGAGACCATATAAGCATATACTAATTTACATAGTAGTAAAAGAATAACTTCCTAACCATCTTAGTAGTATGGCTTTACTCCCCATTATATGTTAGTATTAATGTTTCACTTCCATGCCCATCGTTATAGCATTATTTTCCTCATCATACCATCTTAGTAGTCATGGTTCATTCCAAAGACCATCTCACATTATGTCATGATATAAAAATATTTACCTGATGCATTGAAGGGATATATAGGTCCCACCCATATCATAAGGAAATGATACATTATGTTTCCAAAAAATAATAAAATATAGTATCATAAAACATGAAATGATTTGGGTATCATAAAAATTCTATAATATCATACTTTTTTTACAATGATACAAGAACATAATCATTTCAACATAGCATAACACAACGGATAAAATGTGTTTATCTTACATCATTCTACCATAATGAAATCTAGTTTAAATATATGGGTTTAAAAAATATAATAAAAATAATCAAAACATATATATAATATGGATATTACTAAGAAACTCTAACTTAGTTAGAAAAAGATTTCGATAATATAGTTAAAATTGATTCATTTTTAAAATAACTTTTCTTCATATAAAATGATTTTTTTTTAAAAACCATGTGAAGATTTAAAATAAAATATTTTAAATGAAGATATACATGATAAATTTTAATGGATTTTTCATGTAATTAATCAATCATGGATGCATCAAAATCCATTCAGGTCTTAAAGGTTAAAATAACACATTCTTCTCTTAATTTTGTTAGAAGAGACAAAAAGTACGTCATATGAAGAAAAATATTCCATAAAAACCATGTGTTAAAAAGAAAAAAAATAGGTAAAAATTTCAATTAAACATACATATGAGAATATTTAACTATTTTATGAAATCATTTTTGGAAAACATTCACATGGATGATAAATAAACCCCAGTAAGTACTTACGTATAAACAATCTGGGATAATAATGAGATTCTCAAATTACACTTTAATAGAAATATTAAAAATATTTCTCATTGAATAAATATTAATGAAAATAAAAAAGGTTATAAAATTACCTTTTATAATACCTATATATCCATAAAAATAGTTATGGAAAATAATATAAAGATTACTGAAATTAAGAATGTATTATTTCATCAAACGATCAAAGCATCACACTCAACATTGAACATTTAAATTACATTCCCAATATCATAAAATAAATATTTAAATTCCTTGACTATAAATTTTTATATTAAATATAATATGGTAATTACATACATCACACAAAATAAATTGGTGGGGAACATGGCGTATATCTCCTGTAAATTAAATGCGGGATGGAATTTTCTTAGATTGAGGCTTGAGTCTTTTCATACATGTTCAAACCACCTATATAATAAATATAATTTTTTTTCACATGTTTTATAATACCATATGCATAGGTATAATACCATATAAGGTATTATTAGGACTTCATATTACCCTCTTGATAACCATTATATGTTAAGATTTCACTTCTGATAATATTCACTTAATTCTTCACATATGTCATAATATTATATATTGTTGGTATTTATACATATATCATGATTCCATAACGTATATAATGATATAAATATAACCTATATCTAGAATATTTGTTTTACAATAATATTGACAGTACATAATTATGAAATTGAATACACTGTTCATGTTGATGACAAGTTGCACGTACACATGAAGGTTATTTCCGTTTCATTGTCAGGTTGATGGGAAGAAAGTAATATATATATATACACATTTACATATCATATTAATAATAGATTTATTATATAAAATATATCATATATTTTAATTACATCTATACTCAATACATTCCATTTTGTGAATAAATGAATCGCATTACATTGAGGGGGTGGTAGTCTGCACTTCCTCAAAAGAAATTATAATATTAAAATATAATTGAAAGAAATAATGTATTTTTATTAGAAAACTACCTGAATATGAAATAGTTAATAATAAAAATTTCTACATATTATCTAAAATTAAAAGTATCTTTAAGACCATCCATGAAGGTTTTAATTTTGAAATAAAAAAAACATTACTCACGAAGTTGGTTAACCGGTATATTTTGGACAACAATTTAGTTTCTTTGAATAAATGGTTGTGAGAAATGAAATTGATATGATACATTACATTATAAGAATAAAATGAATTTATATACATAATTTTTGAGTTATCATTAATTGATGTATGATGGATGTTAGGATAATGTAGAAATAAAATTAAGAGAGTTACTTTGAGAAAATAACCTCTTGAATATCACCTCCATCAAAGTCACTTTTAAGGCTATGATTTTTTCTTTTATTCATACCCATAGTAGTTTTACGTGGTTCTAGTTAGGAGGAGATGATTGGTCATATATTTAAGGATCTAATAAGACTTTTGGGTAAAATTGGGGAGGTGATGGTTGTTATTTACACATGGGGAGAGGTGGTTTCAATGGATAAATTATTTGATTACTATATACTAAAATCTATCCCTATAGATGTGGAATTATATTCCATGAATTAAGATTATAATTATTGTTGTATAGTATTTTTATGTTTTATCAAAACCTCAACCACCCTTTAAATATTGTATTAATTGGGATTTTAAAGCTTTTAACATTTAACTTTAACCCTTGTCCAAAATTTACTTTAAGTACAACAAAATTTTTTTTTACCCTGAAATATTATTTATACCTACAAAACTAAAATATCCTTATAACTAATAGGTACCTTTTGATTCCATATATGGGATCTATTTTACCTAATTAAATTCATAAAATTTTTAAAATTATATTTAAATATAATTCCACAGACAAAACAAAAACACCGGTTTTCAATGTGAAACGTTAATAAGTTTGAAATGTTTTTATATCTAATTTAAATGTTAAATTTAACACAGTGTCCTTAATTGGATTTTTTGAAGAAAATATTATATAATTAAACCATTAAACCAAAGAAATTTAATTTAACCTTATAAATAAATTATATGAAAAATTAGATTTGAATTAAAATCCAGGGTTTTTAACTATTGAATAAAATGAAACCTTATAGAATATTACCAAAAAAGTTGCCTAGCTTAATTTTTTTGTTTAAATTTAAAATATTAAGATTATTTGGACATACTAAATCTCTAAAGTTATAAGAAATTGGATTTAAAAAGTGATTTCCATAAAAGGGGGTAAAACTGCATTAATAAAAATATTGGTTATTATATGTTAAATTATTTTTATTCTTATCTTATTCTTATATTTTTGTAATATTTATATTATATATTCTAGTCGATATTTTTTTAAATTCATCCAATATTTTATTCTTATATTATCCTTATAAGAAATATTGGATTAATATATAAAATATATAGATGGATATTTGAAATTTATATTACATTAATATTACATACTAATTTTAATTTATTTATTTTTTTGGGATTAAAACAACATGTTAGCATAATAATAGTTTTCTATAAAAATACTCTCTTTATCTTCATTTGGTTCGACTACTCATTGTTAACTAGTTTGTAACTAATTAATTTATTTGATATTATGTGAAAACTGTATTTTTATATAACATAATTACTAATATTCAGAAAATAAAATTTAACAACTAGGTTACTATCACGACCTGTCCTCGGGACCCATGCCCTTACTACCCCAAGCCCACCTCTCCTAGGCCAGGGGATGGCGACTTGCGCCAAAGGTGTAAATCCTGATATAAGGGAAGGCATTGCCTTTGTGTAAGAGATCTGACACCACAGAGTATGCAAGAAGAAGTAAACACTAAGTAAAATGAGTACAATAGTAAGTGCTGGAAAGTAAATGGGCCAGTATACAAACCCAAATGAAAGTAAAGTACAACTGAAAAGAGAGTACAACAGCAGAAAAGTATAGAAGCAACATCGATTTGTCATCTAGAAATCCCACCTAAAGAGTGGGTACGGATAGTCTCATTAGCTCCTCAGCTCCAACCGTCCGCTCGGTGTACGTCTCTTTCAATGCTCCACCTCCAGGTACCATCCATCTCCACTAGCTCTTACCTCGATCATTGTTGTCTATCGTCTTCATCCAACACAATGTATTGCGGGCATATCCTATGCAAGGGTGAGTATATGCTACTCAGTAGGGACCCCGAGACCCCTGAAGTTCCCCCATAATCCACAAAGGATAATTCACAAAGGAAAGATACAATCACGAAGTAACAACCAACTCTACTTAGGTATATGCCCATACATATACATAAGTCATTAATTCTTGTTCAACTCCAACATCCGAGCCCATGTTCGATCTAGTCCACACAAGAGGGCACAATCCAATCCACATAGGATAACACTACCCAATCCACAAATGATAGAAAAACAAACATATCGAAGATAATGACTGAAAGTCAAGACTCTGCTCACATAGGTATACTTCTTCATAAGACGATAGATTTGATAAAATGTAGCCACTGATTCATCTAAGATGTCAGACCCACAAATGATACAATACCAGCTAAGCAATCACACCCACAAAGGATACAAGACCAGCTACTCTGTCGGACCCATGTAGGATACAAGTACAAAGTCAAATTCTGCCAGACCCATGTAGGATACAAGAATAGTAATCATGTACTTCTGGACCCACAATGAATAAATGAACAGTAATCATCTCCTTAGAACCCATGGAGGATTCTAGTATGGTCATCGTTGATGCCGAACACACGGAGGATCCCAGTATAATAGTCATCATCGTCGCAGTCGCAGCCAGCTGTTGGGTTCTCGCACACAACACGCTCGATTCTAGGAATGTCTGCTCCTCGATTCAAAGGGATGGATACATCAACTATCACGAAGACCAGGGATGATGTATCCCAATTTTCAATCCCATATCCTAGGGGATAACCAAGAAAAACGTGACCAGGTCACAGAGAACAAGATGACCAATCCATTTTCCAAAAGTACACGGCGTGTAGATAGGCGATATATGAAATGTCATTATACATCGGGTACTGCCCGTGTGATACGGCCCATGTCGCAGTGCTGGTCATGTAAAAAGTAAATACACGGCGTGTGGTTTGGTTACATGCCGTGTCTTCAGTCTACGGGTACTGTCCGTGTACCACAATCCGTGTTGATGGGATGTTCATGTAAAAAGTAAATACACACCGTGTCCAAACTTCTAGGGTCATCTCCGTGTACACTCGCCATGTCTGGCCGTGTGTTGGAGTACAAGCTCGTGTACCCCACCCCGTGTCTGTGTATTACCAGAATACACGCCGAGTCGTACCGAAACCGCATCATCCATGGTCAATGAAGTACATGCCGTGCCTATTTGTCGTGTAGTTCTACCCATGTATGTGTATCTCCCGGATTACACGCCATATCCATCGAAGTATCCTCTGTCAAACTGAATTGAAAATACACGCCATGTGACCGGTGACACATGTTGTGTGTCACTTCTTATGATGTTCGTTACTTCTACTGCTAAAGGTTTGTACTACACGGCGTGTGCTTTGGAAGGACACGTCGTGTATTCTGGAATTTTCCAGAAGCGACGCCTCTAGCCAGCACGCCTCATGAGGCATCTTTCCTGTGTCCTGATGGTTTGTTTGCTACAGAACTCCCTTTCCTAGGTCGTCCCGATGTTCCTTGTCCATTTCTGATTTTTTTGGGCCCCCAATCGGCTTTGAAAACTTTCATTGATTCACCGCTCAAGAACAGTTGGAGGACACCGTACAACAAGAATGGCTAAGGAATCAGACCGTGTTAGTTTGGTTAGGTTCCTTCTGCATTAGTTTTATAGAAAAAGGTTTAGATAGAAACATCAACATGTAAGGAAAAACAATAATTCTCAATTCAAACACACCCCTACCACCAAGAAGTTGTCGAACAATGATCATCGCGGGAAATGGTGTCGTGAGGTGAAGCTCCGTATATGTTGACGGATAACGTCTGAGGAGGAGAGGGGTCTCCCTTACTTTGACATGGGAATAAGATCAAAAGAGGGCGCATCTTTGTTCTTCGAGAATGGCGTGAAACACCGGCAGCGGAGAGGAGAAGAGACAACACATCAATCTCTCCTTGCAGTGACGACATTCTTCATCAAAGTCTTAGAGTTCTTCACGATGAAGATGAAGATCTCCAAGTCTTAGAGTATTTTCTCCAGAAAAATAACACAACAAGCTTCCAGAAAAATAAAATAAGACTCCCCTTATTTTATTTCTCAAGCCATGCATTTCAAAATTTTAAATTTGAATTCATTTCATTAATTAAAACTAGAGTTGTCAAAATTAATAGGAGTGTTAAGTTGTCATCATAAATGTGGAAGAGTTACATAACTCATGTGGAGGGGTTATAGAATTTGAAGGGGTGGGGATCATGTGGGCCCCACCTCACTAATATCATATCAAGAGGAGTTAGAATTTTAGGGGTTCCCACCCCAACTCCCACACATGGGGTTTAACCACTTAAGTGAAATAATATTTAGAGCGAAATTTTATTTCCCTTTATACTTAATCCACAATTTTAACCACTCTTCCTGAGAAAACAAAACTCTAGTAAACTTCATCGTAAACAACTAATGGAACATTTGTTTCATTGGTGCCCTCGGATTTCGATTTCGAGAACCGGTTCAAATGTAAGAAATACTCGCTCGTTCGTTCACTGAACGTACCAGAGATAAACATCAGAAATTGATTCCGGGCACACCGGGCCTCAGAATCAGGTGCCGTCAGAAACTACATACTCGTAGAATCTCAAATAATTTAAGGGAATAAAATTTCCTTTAATTTTATTGGTCTTTACATTACTCCCACCTCAGGGCTTTACGTCCCCGTAAAGATACATCATAAACTAGGGGAACAAATGACTATACTGAGAACACATCTGAGCCTCCCACTCCCAAGTGCTCTCCTGGAGGTTCCTATGATGCACCTGATGCACACAAGAGGAATCGACCGCCCATATAGGACCCTCTCCTGTCGATCCTCGATCTCCACCGGGACCTCCACAAAATTCTCCCCGTCATCAATGTCCAGCTCCTCATGGTCGATGATATACGTCAGGTCGTGCACGTATCTTCTCAGCTAAGATATGTGGAAGACATCATGAACCCGGTGAAACTGAGGTGGTAGACCCAGGTGATAAGCCACCTCGCCTATCATGCTTAGAACCCGGAATGGTACGATGAAGCGCAAAGATAACTTGTCGCCCCAGCCAAATCTCTGTAATCCACGTCGAGGTGAGACCCGTAAGAAAACGTGGTCACCATCCTCGAACTCTAGTGGTCTCCACCTCATGTCATCATAAGACTTCTGTAGTCTCTAAGCTATCCTCATACGCCCCTGGATGACCAGGACCTTCTCTGTCATGGCCTGGACCATCTCTGGTCCCACAAGTGCTGACTCCCCAATGTCTGTCCCGTATAGAGGTGATCTGCAAGGTCGGTTGTACAATGCTTAGTATGGTTCCATCCTGATCGTGGAGTGGTAGATTTTGTTGTACGATAACTCTAACAAAGGTAAGAGATCCTCTCAACTACTACTAATGTCGAGGACACATGCACGGAGCATGTCCTCGAGAGTCTGAATGGTCCTCTCCATCTAACCATCCATCTGAGGGTGAAAGGCGGTGCTCAGGCATAGCTGCATCCCGAATGCCTCCTGCAACCCATTCCAAAGCTGGGAAGTAAAATGAGCATCTAGATCTGAGATGATAGATGATGGAACACCATGAAGCCGTACGATCTCCTGAACGTAGAGGCGTCACAATCTATCCACTGCACCCTGCTCTCGGATGGGTAATAAGTGGGCCAACTTGGTGAGTCGGTCGACGATCACCCAAATGGAGTTGTGCCATCTAGAAATACGTAGAATTCCAGTCAAGAAATCCATAGATATCCCGTCCCACATCCACTCCGGGACCTCCAAGTGCTGTACCAATACCACTAGTACCTGGTGCTCCGCCTTCACCTGCTGACAGGTGAGGCATCGAGAAACAAACTCCGACACAACCTTCTTCATACCCGGCCACCAGTGCTGTCGTCTGAGATCCTGGGACATCTTCACCACTCCTAGATGTAATGCTAATGGGGTAGTGTGAAACTCTCTCATCACCTCCTCCTGTAATGCAGCTGGTACCATGGTACGTCCTATGAAAAGAATGACGTTCTCTCCTCCTACATAAAATCTATCAGGTACCTTTCCTATGGAAATCTGTGCACGCTGCGTCTCACAGTCAACGTCCCCACATTGTGCCTCTCTGACTTGCTGAATAAGCGGAGGTGTGACTATGAGCGACTGAAGTAAGGCTGCCCCGTCTCTATCCATGAAGGATATTTGATAATAGGATAACTGCTCTGTTGCTTCTCCAAGAAGCTTAATTCCCATCCTTTTTTTGAGAGCATCGGCTACTACTTTCCCCATTCTAGGAGTATAGACTATCTCAAAGATAAAGTCCTGGAGGAACTCGATCCATCTCCGATGTCTTAGGTTCAGGTCCTTCTGCGAGAAGTAGTACCTGAGGCTCTGGTGGTCAAAGTAGACAGTAATTTGCAGGCCAATCAAATAGTGTCTCCACATATTCATAGCGAGTACCACTGCTGCTAACTCCAGGTCATGGGTAGCGTAGTTCTGCTCATGATGCGTCAACTGTCATGATCCATAAGCGATCACTTTCCGATCATGCATTAGGACACACTCGAATCCAGAACCTGATGTGTTGTAGTAGACTACATACCCTACTCCCTCCTCTGGAAGCCTCATGATGGGTGCACTTTTCAATCTCTGTCTCAGCTCCTGGAAGCTCTTCTGACATCTATCTGAACAAACGAAGGGTTTCCCCTTCTTCGTCAAAGCTGTATGTGGTGCTGCAACTCTAGAGAAGTCTGGAAAAAATATCTGGTAGTACCCAACCAAACATAGGAAACTCCCCACCTCTGTCACGCTCCTGGGTGGCTCCCAAGCTAGCACTATCTCGATCTTCCAGGATCCACCGGAACTCCCGCCTCAGAGATGACATGTCCCAAGAAGTGGACCTCACGTATCTAGAAATGACACTTTGAGAGCTTACCATAAAGCTAGTGCTCTCAAATTTAATCCAGTACAACTCGTAGGAGTTAGGCGTTCTCCTCCCTGGTCCTCGAGTAAATCAGTATGTCGTCAATGAAGACTATGAAAAACCGATCTAGTTAGGGATTGAATATCATGTTCATGAGACTCATGAACATTTCTGGAGCATTGGTCACACCGAAGGGCATGACCAATAACTCATAGTGGCCATACAGAAACCTAAAGGCCGTCTTCTGCGCATCCTCGTCCCGCACTCGGAGCTGATGATAACATGACCTGAGTTCTATCTTCGAGAACCAGCGTGCTCCATTGAGCTGATCAAAGAGTTCGCCAATCCTCGGAAGTGGATACTTTCTCCTCACAGTCACCTAGTTCTGGGGATGGTAATCGACACACTATCGCAAGCTCCTGTTCGCCTTCTTGGAGAAAAAAATCGGGGAAGCCCTGTGTGAAACACTAGGTCGAATGAATCCCTTGCCCTTCAAATCTTCCAGCTGTACTCATAGCCCTCAAAGATCAGAAAGAGCCCTCTGATATTATGTATAGATATCGGGGATGTCCCGGGGTATAGGTCAATATAGAAGTCTACCTCTATGAGAGGAGGTAGTCCTGGAACGTCGTCAGGAAAAACGTCTGCATACTGATCCACCACTATAGGAAAACTCTAACTCCGCACGTACACTGCTCCTATGATGAGGCTAGCCAACTGATGAGTGATCTGCTATCCTATCCTCTGCATGATTCCATCCTACGCTGCAACGTCTCTCTTCTCACCGGTGAAGGTGAACCTGCTCCAATCTGTGCGGACACACCCTACCCTGAGCCTAATACAGTCTATCTGAGTATGAACTATTGATAAACAATCCATGCCCAAGATGACGTCGTAAGGCCTCGACGCCACTTCAAGAAAATCCCAGCCGAAAATATTGCCTCCTAGAGTAAGCTCACACTGCCGGCACCAAAGCGTAATCATCGAGTCTGCTCTCGTAGGAGTCTCTAGCTGTATGGATCGAGCCAACGACTCTATCGGAATCTCTGAGCTCCGAACAAGGTCAGTGGCATTAAAAGAATGACTTTCACATGTGTCTATAATAACTAAAGAAAGGGTGGAGTAGGCACAGATAGTACCTCGAATCATCTCAGGTGTGCTGTGGTCATAGGCCTCCGCTTCCTGAAGCCGAGCCTGCCTCTGTCCGCCAGGTCCCTATGGTTGGGGTGGATCTCCTGGTGGTGGTGGTGATAGAGCCTCAAAGCGTCGCCCACCACCCGCTACTCAGCCATCTTCTCTGTCTCGTCCACCTGCTCCCTGTGGACCACCACTGTCAATCATCTGCCTCTACCTGGGTAGTCCCTCAACCATCCGCTACTCCTCTATATGGCGAGTCAGGAAGTCACGAGCCATGTGCCCTGCCCGCCGCATGCATAGCATAGTCTGCTCCTCGTAAGGCTGGCTCTGCGCCGTGTTCCCCGCACCTCTGAGATAGTATCCTGAGGTCATCCTCCTAATGGTCTATTCCTAACAGACCCCTGTGACATGCGTCGACTACCAGCTGTAGAAGACTCCGCTACATGCCGACCTGTGTTAGGTCTCGCTGCTATTGTAGTTTCAGCATGGAATGTCTCTACAAGAAGGGATCGCTCCAGTACTCTTTCCAGCGTCGGAATGCTGAGGGAGATCACGATGCCCTGATCTCATGCCTCAGTCCCTGCTCGAATTTCCGGGCCCGGAAGAATGGGTCCTGAACCATGTCTGTGGAATAGCATGAGAGATCGGTAAATCTCACCGAGTACTGGGCTACCATCATGCTGCCCTACCACAGCTGCAGTAACACATGAATTCACACTGCACGGAGGGTGTCTGGAACTAACACCAATAGGAAGGGGCTCTCGAAGTCTAAACAAAAAAGATATGCCTCGTCGTGCACCCTGAGCATCAGGCTCCACCATCAACATTTTTCCGCGTGTAGAAGACCCTCTATAAGGATCACCAAGAGGTTAGATGGTGTCCCAACTAACCTGAAAACTCGGACAACAGCCTCTAGCCATTCCTCGGCTACCTGACGGTCCGTCTCCCCAGGGAACCTGGGCGGTCTCTTACGCTGAAACTTGTGCAATGCACGAAGGCGACATGCACTCTCAGCTGCTGGGGCTAGTGGAATCGGTGGCTCGACGGGTAGAGGTATCGTCGGTGGCTCCGCTGTAATGGGGCCCTACACCTAGGCATCTTCACTCATTGGGTGTCGTCTCACACAAAACTCGAAATCCTAGATGGCTGCCATCATTGGGCCATAATGAAATGAAAGAGGTGCCCCACGGTATATACAGTATACCGGGTGAGCTGAAACAAATTAATCACAAAGAAAATATTTGAAACACACATGCAATCAATGTTTTCGTGCACTAAGTCGGAAATCGGATGTCAGGGTCCTAGTGTATGGATACGTCGTCCATCACACCAATACTAGACACCTTGGACTAATAAACACACTCCATACCCTTAACACTATTTCTTCACATAGTAGAAATTATCAGAGTCTTGAGTTCTACTGTAGAACCGACTCCTCTAATAAAAATTTCTCACGACCCGTTCTTAGGACTCGTCCTGTGACTACCCCAAGCCCGCCTTCAATAGGCCAGGGGCTGGCGACTAGCACCAAAGGCCGAAATCCCGATATTAGGGAAGGGTTGTCTTTATATAAGAAATCAAACACCAAAGTGTATACAAGAAAAAGTAAACAATAAGTAAACTGAGTATAATAGTAAGTGCTGGAAAGTAAATGGGCCAGTATACAAACCCATGTGAAAGTAAAGTACAACTGAAAAGAGAGTACAATAGCAGAAAAGTAAAGCATCAACATCGAGTCGTCGACTGGAAATCCCACCTGAAGGGTGGGTACTGATAGTCTCCTCAGCTCCTCAGATCCATCCGTCCACTCCGTGTATGTATCATCCAGTAATCCACCTCTAGGTATCGTCTCGCTCCACGAGCTCCTACCTCGATCAACATTGTCCATCTTCTGCATCAATAAAAATGTAGTGTGTGCGTAGCCCATGCTGGGGTGAGTATACACTACTCATTAGGGACCCTGAGACCCCCGAAGGCCTCCCAGAATCCACAAAAGAATTATCCACAAAGGATAGATACAATCGCGATGTAACAACCAACTCTACTTAGGTATATGCCCATACATATACCTAAGTCATCAATTCATGTTCGGCACCAACATCCAAGCCCATGTTCGATCTAATCCACACAGGATAGCACAATCCAATTCACACAGGATTACACAACCCAATCCACATAGGATAACAAAACACTCATATAGAAGATAAAGATTGAAATTCAAGACTCACCTCACACATGTAAACCTATTCATAAGAGGGTAGAGATGATCAGATGTAGCCACTAATTCATCTAAGCTGTCAGAACCACAAAGTATACAAGACCAGCTAAGCTGTCCGACCCACAAAGGATTCCATACCAGCTACTCTGCTGGACACATGTAGGATACAACTAAAGATTCAAATACTATCAGACCCATGTATTATACAAGAACAGTAGTCATGTAATGTCGGACCCACATAGGATACAAGAACAATAGTCATCGCCGTCAAACCGATAGAGGATTCCAGTACGGTCGTCATTACTTCCGAACCCACGGAGGATCCCAGTACAGTCGACATTGTCATCATAGTCGCAGCTAGCTCTAGGGTTCCCGCACACGGCACACTCGATTCCAAGAAGGTCTGCTCCTCATGTCAAAGGGATGGATACATCCACCATCATGAAGACTAGGGATGATGTATCCCAACGTTCTGTCCCTCTTCCAAGGGGAAAACCAATAAAAACATACCCTAGTCACAGAGAACAAGAAGACCAAGACATTTTCCAAAAATACGCGACGTGTAGATAAGAGATACACACCATTCTATTAGACACCAGGTACTGCCCGTGTGATACGGCCCATTTTGCTGGGTTGGTCGTGTAAAAATTAAATACACATCGTGTGGTATGGTTACGGGCCGTATCTTCAGTCTACAGGTACTGTAATTGTACCATTGCCCATGTCGATGGGTTTTTCATGTAAAAAGTAAATACACGGCGTGTGGTATAGTTAAACATCGTGTCCAAACTTCTGGGGTCGGCTCCGTGTACACTGGCCATGCCTGGCTGTGTGATAGAGTACAAGCTCGTGTACCCCACCCTGTGTTCGTGTATTCCCAGAATACACACCGATTCATAATGAAGCCGCTTCTTCCATGGTGAAATAAGTACACGCCGTGCCTATTGGCCGTGTAGTTCATCCCGTGTCCATGTATCTCCCAGATTACACGCCATGTCCATCGATGTCTCCTCTGCCAAACTGACTGGACAGTACATGCTGTGTGACTGGGGTCACACGCCATGTGTCACTTCTTTTGATGTTTGTTACTTCTGCCGTTGAATGTTTGTACTACACGGCGTGTGATTTGGAAGGACCCCCTATGTATTCTCGAATTTTCCAGAAGAGACGCCTCTGTCTAGCACGTCTCCAAAGGCGCCCGTCCTTTGTTTTGATGATCCTTTTGCTACAAAACTCTTGTTCCAAGGTCGTCCCGATGTTTCAAGGTCGTTTCTGATGTTTTGGATCCCTTGATCGGCTCTAAAAACATGCCTTGATTCACCGCTCATGAACGATTGGAGGATACCATACAACAAGAACGGCGGAAGAATAGGACCTTGTTGGTTTTTTACGGTTCCTTCCACATTATTTTGATAGCAGAAGGATTAGAGATAAACATCAACATGGAAGGAAATCTAATAAATCTCAATTCAAAACACACCCCTACCACAAAGAAGTTGTCGAACAATGATATTCGCGGGAAACGGTGTCGCGAGGTGAAGCTCCGTATATGTTGACAGAGAACATTCGAGGGGGAGCGCCATCTCTTTTCCATTGACGCGGGAAGAAGATAGAAAGAGGGCTCATCTTCATTCTTCAAGAAAGGCATCACACACCAGCAGCAGCGTGGAAAAGAGACAGCACGTCGATCTATCCTTGCAGTGATGGCATTCTTCGTCGAAGTCTTAGCATTCTTCATGAAGAAGATGAAGATCTCCGAGTTTTAGAGTATTCTCTCCAGAAACATAATAAAACAAGATTCAATCAAAATAAAATAAGAATCCCCTTATTTTACTTCTCATGCCATGCATTTAATAATTCAAAAGTTGAATTCATTTCATTAATTAAAACTAGAGTTGTCAAAATTAAAAGGAGTGTTAAGTTGTCATCATAAATGTGCAAGAGTTACATAACACATGTGGAGGGGGTTAGAGAATTTGAAGGGGTGGGGATCATGTGGGACCCACCTAACTAATATCCTATCAAGAGGAGTTATAATTTTATTGGTTCCCACCTCAACTTCCAAACATGGGGTTTAAGCACTTAAGTGAAATAAAATTTTTAGCACAATTTGATTTCTCATTATAAATAATCCACAATTTTAACAACTCTTCCCGAGAAAACACAACTCTAGTAAATGTTATCTTAAGAAATTATCGGCGTTGTGGATTCATCAGTGCCCCCGGATTTCGATTCCGAGCACCTGTTCAAAAGTTTGAAAAACTCGCTCATTCGTTCACTGAACACACCCAAGCTAAACTTCCAAATTTTATTCTGGGCACACCGGGCCTCGGAATAAAGTGCCGTCAGAAAATTCATACTCGTAGAATGTTAAATAATTTAAGAAAAAAATATTCCATGAAATTTACAAGTCCTTACAGTTACATCATATTTTAATAATATATTATTGTTCTCTAAGCCTTGATCATGAACATTTTTCAAGCCATCGAGGAAGGTTATGATTGAATGTAACGCAAGATAAACTAAATATCCATTATAGTTAAAGATATATTTTTAGTAAATTTTTTCCAACATTGTGTTTTAACAAAAGATAGACTATTTTCAATGTTATAAAAAATGAAAAATATAAAAAATATAAATTTAATTTGAAAAAACAAATATTTAAAGAATAATTGGGTTTAATACTTATAAAGAAATTACTCACCCTTATGTCTACTAGTTTTGAATAATTTTTATAATAAACAATAAATGAAATTTAATTCATCTCTTGATCTACTGGTTTATAAGACTCTATAGCTTATAACTAATTATGACCCTAATCATCATCCCACTGAACGTGTCACATGAGTCTTGGTGGCGGTGATGGTGGTGGAAGTTGCTCATAAAGTCATAAACCATGAGAAACATACCCATTGAGATCCCCAACTACTAATATTCCAAATACTCCTCATTGTGGGCCACCATGACCATTCCTCAGATAATTATTATCATGGTGTTTATTATGTCACGCTGGTCTATCCACTATCTGCATAAACAATTTAGTATGATGGATCTGGTATTCATGTTCCATGTGACCTCATCTATCACATGCACATCATTTCCCATCTCTGGGATGTACTCATACTTCACTTATTCCATATTCCATATGACCACATGCCTGGTTTTGGCCCTGAGAAGAGCTCATATGAAAAGACCATACTGACTGACACATGCTAGATATTGTAAATAACTCAGTCTAACAATGTCCATTGATATCTCCAACTACTTGGAATCCCATTGATAAGAATATCTCCATCACTAGTTCCAGCTCTAACACTCTATCATATGTATGAATTCTTAGGTGTACCACACAGAAATGAATGTCTATAACGGAGACCCTTCTCAAACATACATGTCTAGATGTAACCATCCTGAATCACTTCAATGGAGTACAAGTTAATTTAGTACACCTCATGTAATGTTCATAAATAGTAATACGCTCAAAATTTAGATCCAGTGTATATTATATCCAAACTAATAACTTGAATTAGGGGTTGTAATCGTCACGAAATCAGTGCTGGAAGTTCGAACAAGAGACTGTCACCTCTGCATGATTCTATGTTACTGGACTCCACCCACGCCTAGCTGCTCCGGGGAATATATTGGATACTAGTGTAACCATTTAATCATTCAGGGTCTATAAAATCTAAAAAACTCAAACCACTGACTTAAGACAATCCTCATCTACTTGGGATTTGTCTCACCACAGAACCTTTACATCCCTTGGCACGAGAACTCATAGAGTGTGCAAATCATGTTTGCATACTCAACATGTTCCCTTGGTATAATATATTTCTTGATAGGTGTTGGTGTTGTTATTTTCTAACCAAGTGTAAATAAATCATGACATGAACCCATTATTGAGGCCTCATCACTAATTAGATCATCTTCATGATCTAGAATCAGTAACATTTCATACTATATTCATAGAGGAATCCTAAAAATATAATAAGGATGTACCATGGATAGATGATAATATATATAGGGAAATATTAGTGAATAATGACATCCAAAGGACTAAATATTATATTATTTATGTAATAATTTTCCCTGTAACTAATATCTTTTTTTCTGAGTCAATAGGTAGGTAGTCATATTCTTTGAAAATGGATACATCGACCGACACAATAAAACTATGTTCCCCTTCCTAAAATTCACGCTCGATCACTTTTAATTTATTTTTTTTAATTTTCCAACCAATCCACATAAGGGTAAAAAACTCCCAACACTATCCCAATTTTAAACAACCTCTAATACCAATCTATCATGAACTGACCAACAGAGGCCCTCCTAGCCGGTAGAAGGCCAAGTTGCAACTTCACTAATCCCGCCATTATAGTCTAAGGGGAAAAAGAAAGCACCTAATGTCAAAAATAATTTGGCAGACTATTATTGATGTAACTAGACACACACACACCAAACCATATAAATGAATAAGCGAGTTTGAATAACTAAAAAAGACAATAACTTCTGGATTAAAAACCATTTCTGTAATAACCTTTAGGGAATTCAATGAGTGTGTTAGAACAAATAAAAATTCATATGGGGAAATACAAATCCAAATAGAAAATATTTCCCAACCTAAAAACGACTATAAAAGAATTTATGAGAGATCATGGATCCATATCTCCAATAGTAATCCAATTTATGTGGTGAAATACATATGTGTATAAATATGAGCCTTTGAAATAACAATTAACATAATAGTCATTTGCATAATATGTGGAAGGTGGAGTAAAATCCCATTTTGAGGTGTGTATATACTTACCAAATAATATTCTCAAAATACTAGAGGGATAACAATTAGAAAAATGATATAAGTAGTCAATTAAACCTCAAATCAAGAGGGAAAAACCAAAAAACAAATATATACTCTCATACAATAAAACTGAAAAGTTGGGAAAGGTGGTCTATATTTAATTTCATATCCCATGAATATCAGTCTATATGTTGTTAAAAAAATGGTCCATCATTAATTTCCAACATCTCGTGTCTTTATCTGAAGAAGTTATGATGAGGAAATACACCTTTACACTACTCTACAACCCAATGGGAATAATATCTATATATAGGTCCCATGCCTTATTAAAAAAAGACAATTCCACTCCATAGATTTATGACCCATTCCCTTGTATAATAGAATGGTTTCACTCGATAGGTAGAGGACCTATTCCCTAGTATGATAAGAGGGTGGCACTCAATAAATAGTCGACCCATTTTTTGGTAGGACACATGGGTTCCACCTGATTGGTAATGGTCCCTTACCCAGATATAAGAAGTATGTGTAACTTAGTAGGTAGAGGATCCATGCCCTAATTCAATAAAAGGTTTAAAATCATTAGTTAGAGGAACCATCCCCTAATTAAAAAGGATAGTTCCACTCATTATGAAGAGAACCCATGCCCCAATACAATAGAAGGGCACTACTTAAAAGAAATTGGACCCATGCCCTGATACAATAAGAGAGTACCATTAAAAAGGCATATAACTTAATCCATGGTATGACATTTGGGTTCCAATCAATATGATGAAGACCTATATCCTAATATGAAATTATGGATCCACTCATTAGGTATCATACCCATTCCCTAATAAGATAGGATAGTTCCACACAATAGGTATAAGAACCATGAACTGATACAATATGATGCTTAAACTCAAACTAGTATGAGGATTAAGGTGTATTTCCATTCATGACATCTCTATGATAATCATGCACATTCACTACCATCGTCAATCTCTACCTAAAGAAGTGAACCACTGAAAACATATTCCATAGTATCTTAAAAGACATTATGAATTACGACATCACATTCTACATGAAAAAAATACACAATAAACGTTATTTCTAGGCCAAAATACAATTCAAAATGACAGAGATATTAGTGGTAGAATATTATCATGAAATACATTGTGTGTATGGGTTCCACATCAAGTGTGGACCCACAACTTCACATGGTCATGTCCTCTCCAGCACAAGACATGTTAACTATGTAGTACTACTTAGTGTTTCATGGAAACCTAGGGTCTACCTATGTGCTCATGGCCATGTATGTGTATTTGGTCATGCACCTGGATATTCCTGAGTACTTGCCTATGTACATGATTGAGTCCTTATACTCCTATAATAAATAGCGTGGCATCCCACATAAGGTCATAGGCATGTGTTCCTAGAACACATCATGGATTCCCATAGAGTAAGGTATGTGTCCCAGACACATGGTGTGTGATCCTTATCTTCCCTAAAACCCTCTCCGACATTGCTGGGAGGGATACACGATGTGTGTTCATTAGACTTTATGTTGTGTAGTTGTGTTTTTTTCACACAAACATAGGTCTGTTCATGTGTCTTGTGATCTGGAAATCATAATGACAAATATGTCATTTAACCACGTGTAAATGGTGTTAATCACCAAAAAACATCTATTTTAGGCCACTATTATCCATAAATTAGATTTTGATCCCACATTACGAAGACCTCACACAACCCAATGCACCCCCATCACTAGCACTCGACCCTGGATCCCAAGTCCACATGATTCATCACCCAAATCCTGAAATCTATCATGATATATGATAAAATCTCTAATTCATTCATCAAAAAAAAAAATCATGAATCTTTGGGTTTGATTATTCTCAAACCCACCCTTAAAATTCAATCTACGACCCCATATGATAACATTTAATACAATGATGAATGATAGGTTAAACAATATAATAAGGATGATAAACATCATTAAAGATAAATTATCAACCATCAAAATTATATTGGGGAATAAATGGTGAGAACATTGAATCAGAAAAGATAAAAAATATTATAAAAAAATATTCATTAATGGGGCTTGTGAGATGGGAGAAAAAATAGATAATAAAAATCAGATACAATTCAAGTTATAATATTAATCAAAACAGGAAAAACAAAAATGTATGCTCTCTGCCTCAATATTAGATCATGCATTTGTGAATAATTTATTTTATAATAATCAATATGATATTATACATTCTCTGTCTAGAAATAAACCTATATCTGGTCATTGGTCATCATGTGATCTTAATTTAGTTATGTAAAATGGTGTAACCTCCTATCAATGATCGTAGTGTTATTCAAATAACTCTATAAATTTTCCATAGTAAGATGATTATAGAAGAAATTAGGTATTTCATCATTAAATGAATTAAATAAATAATTTAATTAATTAATTCACTTTAAATACCTACCAATGGAATTTTTATCTGAATGTCTGGCACCGACCAATATTACTTCTAACCTAGGGTAAAAATAATTCTAGAAATTTATCTATGATCTCATATTTTTGATTTGTTACCCCCTTTAGTTGATATTCTATTATTTTCAAAAAAACGTGTTATGAATGATATAAAATATTTTTAATATTTTAATAAAATTTATTCTGGACACACATGAACTTGGAATCGCTCACCGTTTAAGTGACTAACTTTGAAGACATTTCATAATATATTTTAATGACATGAATGGAAAAAAGTGTCTTTAAAATTTATAAAATCTTTTTTGAAAAAATTACTCACAGAAAAATGATGGATACTATATGATTTCAAAATATTAAATTCATTAGGGAAACATAGTTCATGTATAAAAATGAAATTGGGGATATTCAGGTTATAAAAAAAACAATTAAAACTAATTATTACAAATTATCAATGAAAAAAAATCATATTATGTGTTGGTTGTTGAAAACCGTCATAATTATATATTTAATATAGAAATTGAAAAATTATACTTCACAATTCATTACCACTTTGAAATAAATTAATTTTATCTATAATAATCGATATAAATCTAGTAAACCATTCAAAAAATTTAAATAATCCAAACATTATATATAAATTTAGTAGATAATTCAATTGTTTATAAATCATAAAAAAAATTCTTTTTTAGATCATAGATCCTATAAACATTTTATGTAATATAAAGATATAAATAAAAAATATAAAAAACTCAAATATAATGAATAATGTTTCACCTTATTGAAAAATAATAGTAAATTAAAAAATATATTCAAATTTAACAAAGATTAACTTCAAATGTTGAGGAATAAAATGAGGAAATATGGGATGGGATTCCACATTTATATGTATTTCTCCATAATAGGAATGAACTATGTCCATGCCTCTTTCTTGTTGGTTACACATGAGGAGTAATCATAGTTCTCACATATTTCATTAGATTTGGAGGACATATGGACCCTATTCATGTTACTTGGTTGAACTCGAAGTGTGAAAAAAATTCACACTTCATAAGAACAATTTTGAAAAATATTACAATCCATTATACATTTTTATTTTATAAAAACCTAATAAAATATACAAATGTCTGATATGAATTAAAAATATATAAATTAAATTTTTTATAGGAATTTTTTCATGTGAAAAAATAATTACAATATGAATATATATATATTGATGAAGCTCCACTCCACTACCCTCCACTAAAGTAGATGAACATTTACCCAAGATCACAAAAAATAGATCCAAAATCATTTAATGGACCTATAATTTTAGTTTTCTATATTTTATTTCATTCGATAAATTTTAGTTCTCTATATAGATCCATGGGGGTACAGTTGATGGACTTCGAATAATATAAGGGATCTATTATCGATGGAATGTTATATGATTCCATTTCAAAATTGTATGAAACCCATTTTCATTCTTTGGGTTCATCAACATATTCTCTATGATTGATTTCATTTGAAAAATATATTTATGTTAAGTCATTATGATATGGGCGGGTTTTTTATATCCCACTAATGTATTGGGTATTTTATTATAACTCATGTGATAATGATGTTGACTGTGAACATTGTTTCAGTTAGATTTGTTAACATTATAGTGTGTGGACATTATTTTGCATTGATTTATTGACATGATGTATATTTACATGACTTAATTTATCTTGGATAACATGATTATGTGTAAACATGATTTTTGTAGATTTTTTTATGATTGTGTGAAAACATGATTGTGTATATCATTGTTCCCATTGTTATGATTTAATTTCCTTAGGCATATGGGACATATCTATGTTATGTCATCTCTCACTATTATGATTCGTGTATCAACATTACTGTCTCATGTCTCACTATAATTATTACATGTTATAATTAAATTATTTTGATGTTATATGTCCTTATATCATGCCTTATAAAAAACTCTAATGAATCCTTGTTCATTTCAATTAAATAATTCTATCATTCCTTTATTTTTTCACATGCCTATGATATAACCCATTATGAAACACTGATATATTTTCCCCATACTGGGTATTTGAATGTCCCCCTTAAAATTTGTATATTCCTAATTTAATAAAGAATGTTATTGTGTATGATGTTACTAGAAGGATAACATGTGAGCAAGTTATTTATTGGAGACGTTGATGACTTTGGTTAAAATAATAGGATAATGAAGGCTAAGAGAGTGTAGGGAATGATAATGAGCTCAGAAATATATGACTTGGGGGTTAATATGTTGTTATTTGTAGTTAAATGATAATAATTGATTATTAATTTCAAAATATAAGCCTCCGAAATATAGGATGTGGAAAATGAAATACTATTTTCTTACATATGGTTTCAGTTTATGATTTTTGACATTTAATGCATTCTTTTTTAACATTATTAATTAGACAAACAAAATCAATATATTAATACTACTTTGTTCATGTGAAATTTTTTTATCTAAAATATTACTTTCATTCTAAGAATTTGGATGATTATTCATAGGTCTAGATTATTATTTTAATTCATTAAAATACATTATATTAATAAAATAACATACTTTTGGTCATGGATTATTTTATAATAATTATTAAATAATTATTTTCTATTTATCAAGTCATAAAACATAATATAATTTCAAAAGTAAATTTTTTAAAATTCACTACAAAATAATGTTTTTTAGAAAAAGTATAAAAAATTCAATTTACCTTAATTTTGATGTACTAATTTCAAATATTATGTTCTTTTTCTGAAAATAATTCTTTTTATTAGAAAAAAAAATTCAAAATAGAAATTATATATTTACTATAAAAAATTATTTTAAAAGAGAAACATAATATTTATTTATTTTAATGAATTCTGAATTTTATAGTATAATATGTATTGATTGATAATGGGTATATTGACATATAATTGTATCTGTGATATATAATTATATTAATGTTTAATGTACTTTTCAATTTGTATTTTTTTATTCTATTAGATATTATTACTTTTCTGATAGTCACATTTCAATGTTCATGTAATAGTCAGGTTATAATGGCCGCATTTCCCTTTATACAATTTATATACTTCACGATTCTCATACTTAATTATTCATTATACTATTTTAAATGGCTCAACAAAAACTATGATAATTTATTTCACATTCATAAAGATTATATTTTCTTTTAGAGTCTCTATGGAATGAGTGATTCTTGTTGTATAATTAAAGCCTATGGAGTTTTCAATATTGTTTTCCTTACTCTTTAGTTTTTTTCTCTATGATTATTTTTTCAATTATTAAAAATATTGTCTCATAATTTTTAGTTTTACATTTAATTGTAATATAATGTTTTTTTCTATCAATTCTAAAACATAAAATATTGTCATTATTTAACAGGATCTATTTATGTAATAGAATTAATTTCTCAGTCGTTTCATATTATCTAACACATGGTTTTTATTCTAAATTATTAGACATGAACAAAATCTTTTTAAAAAGAGAAATTTCATATATAATGTTTGTTTCATTACAAATCTATTCTCACAAAACATTTGATCAATGATACTCATCAATCTCAAATACTCAAACATAGATATCTTCTTGTCTTAGTGTTATGATCACCCTCCATGAATTTTCTATTTAGATTACTTATCATTCATAACTTTCAATAAATTCTTGTACATTTATCCTTCTATGAGTTTATATTCTGATAATTTAATTCTTATAAATTAGGCTTCATGTTTAGATTCAAATGATGATCTATTGATTATTTCTAGTGACATGTGAGAATATCATAAGAAAATCAACCTCTAAGATGAATTTGACTTATATGACATAATTTCATTCATAATAATTCTGGTTTAAAATAGTTAATTATTTATACTAAAATAATTCAGAATGGAAAATCATTCTTAGAGTACATGCCTGAATTACCCTAGATTCTGAATAACATTCCATTGAAATACCTTATCACCATCTCTTGGAATAACCAGTAGTCATTTTCACTTTTACTTGTCACCTTATCAGGTTATGTGATAATTATACTCATTCCAATAGTAACATCATGTTTCACTATTTCTATGATTTAATTAATTTAGTTTATTTAATTTTGGGTTGACCTCAATTTTTACGTGTTTTACCTTTGGATTTAAATTTCTCTAGAATTTAACCTTTATTCAATGGTTACTACATGGTTTGGTAAAATATAAAAAAGAACCTTATGTGGGGGTCCCATATGACCATGTTTGATTGACAATGTTTATTGGAAAACATGGTATGACCATTACATGTTTCTTATTTTACCCTTATATAGGGATCCTTTTATGTTCATTTTGAATTTTCATGTTTTTTCATGTGTGGGTAGCACACACGTTTTTGCGTGTTTTAAAATAATATTTCTTCCTTATCTTTTTGAGGGAGTTTTCTCGCGGAAATCATGAACACTATTTGAAAAATTGTTCATCAAGAATAAAGTAAGGGGATATACTTTAGAAATTCTATTTTTTGTAGTTGGAACATAGTGAGAAAACCATGTTGTAAAACCATGTGAGGGTTTTTTTCTATCCACTAGATTTATCACAATTGCGACATGGTTTACTAAACCATATAGCCTAATAATGTGAACTCTATATTTTAAAAAATTGTGACATTCCTTATTTTCACCTTTTAATTTTAAGAGGGTTTTCCCCATAATTCTCTACTTCTTTTTAAAACAATCCTAGAGAACACTCTAAGAGGGAAATAAATCATCTTATTCAATTTCCAAGCATTTACATCTCTATTTTAAGAGAATTATTCTCGGGGAGACAATCCATCCACATAGTTATCTTTTCTCCTTCCCCCATATCCCTTTTTATTTTGGTTTAATCCTCTCCTATGAAACCATGAGTCTACTCGGTTTGGATTCTATGCTTAGCGTTTTTTATTCATGATGGGTTCTTATTATTAAGGTTTTTAAAGTGTACCTTATTTCTATTTTGAGCACTCTAAATTGAACACGATGCCTTCATTTCGGAATACTTTTGAATTTATGTAGGGGATTTTATGAACATTCTTTAAATGAAATTTCATTATTTGATGGTAGTTTAAAATTCCATAATTATTAAAAAATAGTTATATGTGATAATTATATTCTGTTTTTAAATAGCTTCAAAAAAATTATTTTCTTTTTATAAAAGAAATTAGATAATTTTTAAATGATTTTTTTGTATATGTTTTTTTATTTCCATGTGAATGTAAAAAGGTTTCAATGACTGATTTTAAAAAAAAATCCATTTTATAGGGATCTAAACATGTTTGGGTCACATAATTAGAATATGTTGATTTCCTTTTTTAGATGCTCTAAAATGAAATGGATGTGCCATTTTAAATATGTTATTTTGAATTGTTTTCATTGGTTTTATTTAATAAAATTGTTTGAAAAGTAATTTATATTTTCGAGAAATGACTTGAAACTCCAAGATAAGATTTAAAGAAATATTTTTTTTGTAAAATAATATAGTTTTTTATGGTGTGTGTGTGACACCCTCTTGAGAACCATTTTTTAATGTTGATTTTGTTCCTAATAGAATGAATTATATTTCATAAGATGAATTATTTGAGTAGGGATTATTATTATGATGTTGTTAATGGTTATGTGGGATTTATGTTATGATTTTATATATATGAATTCTTAGATTAATCACCTTATTTTTCAAAATTAAAAGGTATCATAGGTGTTTTAGTAAGAGATGAAGGATAGTTACTATAAAGACCATATAATACATACTTGGTTCCCTATGTTATTATATATTATCATAAAGTACCATCAGTGAGGCTGTGATAGATCATTTGATTGATTGAAGTCATAGGATTGCATCAATAGGCCTACAGATGGTTCCAACCAATTGGGTAACCACATTAGATTTTAAGGAATTTCTGATGATACTCAATTATAGTATATATGGGTTTTCATTCATTATGTTCTTTATCTCAATTGGAATATATAGAACCCATTATTTTCCCACCTATTTAATATATCTCTCTTATGAGGTAGTAAATTAGTATTTTATCATTATGATTTTAATATTTTCTAATTTTATGAAAGTGTTAATAAATATATATGAAAATATTATTTTTAAAGTGGTTTTAAAAAGGAATTTAAAATGGGGATTTTTATAAATGATATTTTGGAACAAAAATGTTTTTCAATGTGATTAGTTTCATTTAAAGAGAGTGAGATGGATGTTTAATACAATGATTTTTTATGCTGTTTGGTTTTCATGTTCTCTATTATAATAGGAAATTTTCTAATTTTTTTAAAATATATCATAAGTGAAACTTATTTTTAATGGAATTTCATAGAATTCCTGTGGGATACTATTGCTCTTGGTCTCACTCATACGATACAAACATCATTCTGTGTATGCATCTCTTAAGATTTCTGTTTAGTTCCCTATCTTAGTTATTCTTATGGTGGATGTTAAATTTATTTAGTGATTAATGGTTTTTGGATGTATATCAAGATCATTGGTTAAATAGATATGACCTTGATCTGGTGTGTGTATTTTTTTTTGGGGGGTTTTACATGTATTAGCCCTGATTTCATGGATCTCTTTTGGTCTATTTATAGGAAGCTACTAATTTATAAATTTTTTATTTGGATTACATTGTTTATTTATGTTGAATAATATGTTTGTATGTTTCTATTTTATTTTTATGTAAATATTAATTAGGGTGGAATCATTCCTAATTTTTCATCTTTTATACTCTAGCACTAGTTTTCATCCTGATGCTATTTGGAAGAACCGAAAAATTTCATCAGTCAGTTTAGTTGCTTCATCTAGTGATAGTCATTATTCATTTGTGACAATAGTGCATTCCCTTTCCTTCTTCATAGTTATATTCACCAACCCCACTTCTATATTGGTCATTTTATTTGATGGTTGGATACATAAGTGGTGTTGGATTTATAGAAATAATATTTCTTATTAAAATATACATATATTATGCCTTTTTCATGCCTAAAATCTTTACCTAAAAATTTAACTTCTATACTAAGCTCCCCAGAACATAAAACTCAAACATCACCTATAAATTAAAAAAATCCATTAAAAAATGATGAAAACAAATAAAATAACTGTAATAATTCCATCCAAGGGGTTCTTTAGTTAATGTCTAATGATTAGTAAAATCGCAAACTATGATGAAACCTTTACATCAAAATATATGTTGAAATATCATTGAATTCCTATTTCTATATGTATTTTATCAGGATTATTATATAAATATTTCAAGGAACAATTACTGTATTGTGGAAAATATTAAACCTGTGAAATTTTTTTTATATATATATTTTATAATTTAATAGTCATAGTTTCAATTTTTCATGTTACAATATATTGAGAAAGTATAAGAAACTTGTTTTAGTATCTTAGTTAGTTAGTAGTAGAATGGAATAAAATCGTTGTAGATTGACATGATGTAGTGAACCAGCTTCATGGGAACATGATCTATTAAGGTTGATCTAAGGGTTACCTAATCTAAAATATATATACTTACAAGGTATTGGAAGTATCTGTAGGAAAATGTTTGGAGAGAATTTTCTCTAATGTGACATGTAATAAATGCTACCAAAAGGATATGTATATATAATACGGGGAGGTAAAAAGTGGAGTATAATCTCCTAAATTTCGTTGATTGATCTATCACAATTGTCATGTTATTTACATGATATAATATATCCAACACATAAATAATATTAGGAAAATATCAAATCAATATATGTGAATTTCATGGAAGTAGTTTGAAATATCTAATGTTACAAGAGAGTGTGAAAGGAATTAGTTCCTAGCACTTGGAGACTATTAAACGATATAAATCAAGGGGACATAAAATAGTATTCCCATAGATAAATTATATATTATATCACATTTAGGCTGACTAAATGTGAAATATAATCTCATTGAATCAATTTGTATCCATAAATAAAAATACTAAGAATGTTGTGGCATGTGATGTTGCTAAATAAATAATAGGATAACCAATGTTAATATTTCTATTTTATGGATTTATAACTATATATAAATTTTTTGTGTAATATAATTTATTATAATAATACAACAATGATATTTTCCAGGATGCATATGATATTGTAGAGGAAAAATGGAATATCATATCCAGATTGATTTTAACTCTAGGAGATGAAGTAATGGATAACATAATATCCATGCAAGAAAACATGGTTGCAATTCTAATACCATATCTTATAGGTATAATGATATTATCATATTATACCTAATAGGTTTATTATTAGAATGTTTGGATTCGATGAAAGTGGGATTTCTATTAATGTTAGTTCCCTATACCAAAATTTAGTAGTTATTATTAATTACCTTATCATTTTTTACATATAGTTATTCATGATGTATTATTGAAAAAATTATTGTTAATAAATCTACATAAAATATTTACATTCTAATGTCCTTGTGTTATTTATCCCATAAAATTGTCACATGGAATCTCAAATATATTCAGAAGATCAAGAAATTATAATTGTAATCTTAAACATATGTTATACTTTCTAGATACATCATAGTAAAAGGACACAAATAATGCCTATCTATCCAGTTTTGCGGTCTCATAAACAATGAGACTTCTTCTCAGGATGTATTCACTTCATGATCTCATATATTTGGGATTTTGAGGAATTACCCACTAATTATAACACCACATGATTTTGGTGTCATTCGATGTTACTATCTACAAGAATGTCCATTAGTATCTTAATTTATGATCATTTTTAATGTGTAACATTTGATCTTGAACATTGATGCCTAATTAAAACCATGAAATTTACATTTACGGTGATGTGTATTACATTGAGTGCATCAATAGTGGTATGGTGTTGATTAAATGATCAACACATGAGTTTCTCATCATATTAGAGGGGGAAATATCTCTATAATATTAAAACAAGTTGATAGTACATTCATTGAATCAATTTCTATCATAAAAGGATATATGTTGGTTTGGTATGTTCATTAATATAATAAATAAATAATGTAAGGACGATGAAACAAGATATGGTTCATATTTTTCGAGATACCATGGGAAAAAAGATATTATATTACACCATGTGTGTTCAAAAGATAGGGTTTTGTTTCAAAATAACCCTTTTCTCTTAAAAGGCCATGACGATTAAGTATAAAATACATTTTTAGATGATTGAAACCCACTACAATCAGTATATGAACCTAGTGGGTCACAAAAAAATTGATATTCATAAGAATGTATAATTAAAATGAACATGACATTAGGATATAATTTCCCCATAATGGGGGATAGTTAATGAATGATATTGGTCAATCCTAAAAAAATAATTAAATTTGGTTTTATTCAATTTTGTAACAATAAGTGATGAATTTATTAAATTTATATATTAATAAGTTATGATTTTAAAATAATAAAATATTATATGAATGAATATTCATTTTTTCAATGCATGTTAAATATATTTTGGGAGACATGATTCAATGTAAGGACTCATACATTATAAAATTACCGGATATTTATGTTAAAAGTGAGTGATAAAATTTGTTTGACATATATGGAATGTAATAAAATAAATAGTTGGTTAGTTTGTGAATGTTTAAATTTTTAAAAACCATGGGTACCTAGGTGAAGTATATGGAAGTTATAACCAACCTATTTAAACATTTAAAGACCCAAAAATGAATTATCCATACCCTTTCTATAATTCAATCACCATTTATTCTCTCTCTCAATTTATAGATAAATAAACCAAAAGGATCATTAAGAAAAATTCATTACATGTTGAAGGATTGATAATTTTATATCACATTACTATAAGGATTTGAAAATCTATTCTATTCTTCATTATAGACATAATAGTTTGAATATTGATATATAATCATGTTTTTTAAGCTGTGTTTGATTTACAGGGTTTTGTAATTGGCAACGTTCTCCAACAATGAGTTAAATATTACTATGTCTCTAAATGAAAATAGTTATGCCATAAATTTTATTTACATTATTATTTAATTTTCATGATATCTTTGGGTTGTTAACCGTTTTATACCATGCTATATTTTATGTTATATCAATGAAAATGTGTAAAAAGTATATTTCTTGATTCCACAGTACCATTAGCCACCTAGTACCAGCTATATGTCTACCTCATGGACTAATTCTCACCTATTAATAGTAAATATAATTAATAGAATAAATATTGGATACTAGACTTACTTATTTGGAAAAATTAAGAGTTTTTGGGATCACATACTATGCACATGATAAAAAATAGTACCACGAACCAAGGATTATTATGTTCATTTTAATAGGCAATCTTTAGAAGGTCAAATGGTGTTAATGTAGGGTTAAAAACATTCATTTGAGAATTTTTCATTAAAAAGGATATTTTGGATCATTATTTAGATACTACCAAGTCAAATTCATATATTTTGTATACTAATAAGACAACATAAATGATAGATGTTGTAATTCAAGCAGTTGTCAAATCCGAGTCTCTTTCTTTTATTGCTACACCTAAACCCCAACCCATGTGTAATCCTAAATATTATTCTAATATTGGGTTTGTATTTGAACATATTACTTATATTAATGATTAGAAATTAATTATAGATAAATTAAGTCTGGTTATTGGACATTTATCTAAATATTTTCATACGAATATGGTATCTTTTTCTTTTCATTTTAACAATGACCATAGAACTAAGGACATACAAAACATTAAATATGATATTAAATGGTATGATTATATGATTTGGAATACATCCATTAATGATGAGATACATTACCTAGAAAATATCTATATCTATTCAATTTTTTATAATCCATCAAACAAAAATATATTGGTTATTAATGGATCTTTAATGTGGTATAACATTACACTAGAGAAAACAAAATGAAATTTATGGCTTGATTTGTGGCCAAGGGGAATATTTAACGAGAATACATTGATAATTATAAAATATTTTCTATCATTGTTTTATATTTTTATATTTTATTATTTCTATCACTTTTTTCTTACCTTTATATTCATATTAAAAAAATTAAAACTGCATCATTTAATTGGGATCTTTATGATAAGATTTACATGAACCATCTTAATGGGTTTTCAGACCTATTAAAATTAAATCATGTTATATAAATTCATATGTATTTATATGGTTTAAACTAGACCATTATATAGTGGAATAGAAATTTGGAATTTTGTCATGTTTCAAAAAATATTTAGTGGAACTGAGATTGATCCATACATTTATTTCAAATATCATAAAATTGCAGATAATACATTCTAATTTATATGAATGATACACTAATTATTATTATTATTATTATTATTATATTTATTTTCATTAAAAAACCACTAAAAAATTATTTTTATTTTATGATTTAATTTATTTGAAAAATATTTAATTTTTTAAATTATACATCATTTAAAAGACAAACTACATAACATATCATAGAACGGTGTTGTTCTTAAAATTATCAATACATACGACATTGATTATTTAACTCATATTAGTATTCTGTCTACCTGAAATTTCAGTTTATCTCTATCATGGTATACTTACACTACTACTAATATTGATTTTGTGAGTAGAAATTTACGATATTGTGTTTCTTCATACTATAAATTTGAGCATGAATTCAAATTATTTTGTTCAGATAATTTTACAGGGAAAAATGGTAATTATTTCCTAGAAAATGATTTCAATTAATTTTTCATAAAACTCTTTTTGTAATACAATATGGATTTCTTCTAATGAAATGATTCTATTGTAATTTTGAACTATTCTATTTTATGTTTAATAATTAATACATAACATTTTCATAATTAAATATTAATTTATTATTTCATGTTTTTCTAGTCATATCATTTGAATGGATCACTGGTTTGAGAATATATATATATATATATATATCTTCTATTGAGTTTGAAATGGGGGTTATTTGAAGTGAGGAATAAACTATGGTCGGGAACCGGGGATGGGTTCAGTCCCCATTTCTTCTTCTTTTCAATTCTTCTTTTTCTTTTTATCTTTTAATCTCATCCAGTTTGAATTCTCATATCTCCCCCTCGTGGTCTTCCTCCTTCATGTTATATATAATGAAATGGATATTGGGAGAGATAGATAGAGATATATGAACGAATGAAGGGCGGTGCCTTTGTGGAGCTAGAGACAAGACAGATCATCGTATGGTTGTCATCGATCATGAAAAGTTGATATGTTCTAGATGATTCCACTTAAAATGTATGATTTATATGTTTTTTCATAAATAATATTATATTTATAAAATTCTCATTAAAAGGTTGTGTTCTCACGTCTTAGGAACCATTTAGGTTTGATCTATATCTTTTGGAGAGAATACTAGGGTTTCTGGAAAATTTTGTGGTTTCTCGTTCCGAAATCCTAATCACAAAATGTATAGTTTAGGAACACATGACATTAGTTATTATTTTTATGGGAAGATGATATTTTGTATTTACATAGATTGTATAGGGAATAGACTTCATGGACTGATACTCAATCATGTAGATGTGTATATGGCTAGTCAGAATGTGTATGGGTACTTGGCCATGTAAAGTACACAACCAATTCACTGGTAGGCATGAAGTCTTTTTGGAGATCACAACTAGGATGAATAAATATCATGGAACCCCATATAGGTTACATATCCCTAACCCATGTGGGTTTAACACTATGTATATGTACATGGCTAGGATATATACATGGTAAAACTGTGTGATGTACATGAAAAGGTACTACATATAGGGAACACACCACGAACCTATCTTAGAGGCCATATACATGTGTTTTATATGCCATTTCTAGCGGATGTACATTCCATGGTGGAGATTAGATGTTACATGACATTTACCACATTTTTCTTGTCGCGTAATCCTTCCCTTATACCATTTGTAAGGTATTCATCTCATTACACATTAAAGTCATATTTGGATATATATATATATATATATTGTATATTTTATGGATTTCTCTTCATATATCATGATGGTAATACCCAGGATGTAATTTTTGGACACTCAGGAGATGTTTGATGCTTCTTACAAAATGAATATGTTATTCCTTTAGTATTTGAATTCAACTATCTCTCGAGAGTATTATCCTTTGTTCTGAGTGGTCCATGAGATATCACTCTTGATCGATGATTTTGTTTCTCTTCCATTGATGGATTTTCTATTCTGATGGGACCTTATATCTAGGTAGGCATTGAAATTTGTAATTTACAATGATCATATATAGGATGCTGCTACCTTTTTACTGTTACCATGGTCCCCTTATGTGATGCCTTCATTACACATTGACCAAGGGAATCCCTTATAGGATCCCATTGTTTTTTTACTCTTTTCATGGAACCATTAATGAATGCAAGTTCCCACATACATAGATATTTAGGGACCCATGTAATATGTATTTACTTATGTACCATTATAAGGATACCATGTAGGGTGCCTCTTTTTACATTATTTCACGGTTCCGATTGAATATTCATCATTTTATGTTCACAGTTAAGGATTCCATGTTATAAGCCATCGCATTTGAGTAGACACTGAGGATCCAAAATCAATTGTGTCTCCAATGAGATATCCTATGGAACCCAATGGGTGTCCTAGTGTTTGACCAACCCTGATCTAGTGTTATTTGGATTTAGGTGTTGATGGTCACCTGAGTCACCTAAGAACCTGTACAGAACATGTATGTTGTAAGCATTGGGGAGTAATAGTGGGGCTAAGCATTCATTCACCAACACATACTATTATTTCATTCATCTATTTACTATTAATTCAGTGATTATCAGCAAATTTTTATCCTGGTTTCTGGTAAATGATCTTGATTTCATGCGAATTTATTTATTTTTATCCACAAAAAAATTTATCGGTACTCGGCTTCAGATCCTTGTTGTAATTGGTAATTTTGATAGGATTCCCAAATTTTTTTCATGGGATCTGGGTTTTTATCCATTTATTTGTTTTTTGTGTTATTATTCAAATACACATGTACACATCCATGGATCCATATTATGAGAAATACTCATGGATGATTAAGATATCTTAATAAATTGGTATGATTACAATATCACTGGTCAATTATTTGACCATGATGTTGGAAATTGTTATTCTCATAGTTAATTTTCAATATTCTAATGGAATGATTAGGATCTCTCTAATTGACTACTAAACTAGCTTATTGGAAATCATGTTCCACATTTTTTTTAATTAAAATTCACATGTTATTCCACATAATTGGTCATGGAATTCATTAGAAATGATTGTGTTCTTGGACATGGATCCCATGACTCTTGGACTATTTTATTGAACATTGTGATCCACACCCCCCATGTTTAGGGTTGTTGGAAATTATTTTCCATTCCCCCATGGATCTAGATATTGGAAATGGAATACCATGTATAATTATATTACAAAACACATATAAGTCACCCAAGTAGGGATTATCCATGTCACAATGTTGTGATTTAACTATGACATAGACCTATGATTCAAATATCAGACAAGATTCACATGGATTGAGTAGTATAGAATCCATATTTCGTACCATTTTCCAGAATTTCTGGCATTTTTCAGAATCCTTCATTATTGTAATTTGAGGTGACTACGGGTGAACCCATGGCTAGGACATGAATCCCCCTATAGTGACATAGCCTGATCAATGAAATTATAACATTGGATAATGTTCATATTTTTTTAGGATAAAATGCCTGAGAATCAACATAATGATATAAGAAAAGAGTGGTATGAAATCCAACATAGTTCCCTTATCACAGGATTTATAATCAATTAGTTCTAAGATCCTATGAATGACTTTGGATTTTGTTTTATATGATTTTTTTCATGGAAACCTTAGTCTGATTACTCAAGTCAATGTCATTGTCATGTAGATACATATACATATATATGTGTGGTAGTATATATGAATATAAACATATGTGATGGAATGGGACAAGGGACATTTCTGATTTAGGTGGAATAAGATATGTTTGATAGGGATTACAGACCCCAAAATAAATTAAGTTTCATTTTATGTTATTTATTATTATATAATCCAAGTTTTATCTCATTTAGGATAAGAATATTTCATGAGTATGAACAGATGATAGAAGATTTATAGGTTCCTCATTCAGTTGGTTTATTATGATTATTTCTCATCATTGTACATGAACCTTGGTGTTAGTATATACCTTATATTTTCTTTTCAATTTGAGCATGTATTTCAAGATAGATAGGGATGATGCCTAGGGTTGTATGACATGTGAATACACTCTTGTGGATTTATTAGATACAGATGGAGCATCTCATAAGTATCTTGGATACTAGGTACATATTCTTTGTAAGAGTTATAAGGAGATCCCTATACTTTTATTTTAGTTTTATTATGTACTATTTTGTGTATGGTTGGCATAGTGGGAGATCACTATTATATATATTGCATGGTTGTTCAGTCTATATAGCATTTCATTTATTATTACAACATTCCTCTATTTCAATTTATTTTCGACTTCTTCAATCTATTTATTATATGGGTGGATGATATACGATTATATTCACTAGTTTTACTCAGATATGAGGTTATTGTCTCCCCAGTATACCACCTTGAGATCCCCATTAGTTGTCGAAAACCTTTGGAATATGGGGAGGCACTCATGTGGCCATGTGGTGACCTGACATAGGGTACCGATTTATTGGTACCTAGGTTGTGATGTAAAAAATTGGTATCAACGTTGTTCCTTTAGATTTAATTTACCATTTGGAATATTATTGAAAGGATAATTGGGATTTTTGGTAACCTATGATGGATATCCTATAGGTTCGATGAGAACACTTGTTCCATAAGAAGTCCTTGTTTTTATAGATATAGGATTATATTTATAATCTATGATGTTATAGTTGTAAATTATTTTCTCCATTAGTGACATACATTTTTCTTTGGATTTTATGATTTATTATGGATTTATGCATCACATTTCTTTATGAATGTTCCAATGAATGATTTAGAATCATGGGTGGAAATGGAAAGAGTAGTCATAGGCATTGTGTTAGAAATATAGAATTCACATGTTATAGTGCTATCAATAAGTGATTTTACTTACGATAGAAGAAATATTTTTAAACTCTCAAAAGACCTAAATTGAGTTTTATAATTTAGGTTTTTGGGTATATTATACTCAATTAAGATGACATTAATATATATATATATATATATATCATTATGATGGTATATGATGTGGATATATATTTATATGTTTTATGATGATTCTTATGAATCAGTCCTCGTGCATGGGAGGTGTATGGACACTAGCATGTCGATAGGGAACATGATGACCAATTTTTTGTCCCATTGTGGTGTGTGGTTACTTAGGTTTTTTTAAGAGAAAGTAACAACCTTTATAGTGTTTTTTTGAATATCATTGAATGAAATTATACTTAACTGACCTTCTCATATGGTCATATTGTTGGATAATTCAGTACGATACAAATGGGTACAAGGAAAGTTCTAGTGTACTGTATATAGAAGTGGAATTAGCAAATATGGATACCCAGTGAGGGTTAGAATAGTTTTTCTTCTAGGTAGGTATCATTCTTTCCAATCAGCAGTTCCTTATGAGTATTCATAGAGAGGATTGGGACCCTTGTAGGCCGTGGTGACATTTTGATCCCCATAGTTCATCGTTGTCCATTACCTCCCTTAGAGAGGGTTGATAGGCATGTTAGATATATTGTGTAGTGATGGGTTCTTGAATGACAATAACACCAAAAACCATAATAGTATTTATCATTTATAATTTAGCATAATCTATTATTTATTCTTCACACAACACCGAGTTTAAAACCATAATATAATATTAAAGATAACTATTGGAATATTAATGCTACCATTTTGAATATTAATATGTCCAAAAGAATAGTACCTTAACCAAAGAATTTATACATAAATATTTGGTTTCGTATGAATGAAAATATAATATATTTATATCATGGAATAAGTAAATAAATGTTTTAAATGGATAAATTATGTGTTGGTAAATTTTTGAATAAATAAATGTTTATTTACAATTTTATAATTAAAATAATGATTTGATTTTTTTCATAAATTAGGTTGATGAATTAATATTATTTTTTTCTATATAATATAATTTTATGATATCATAATTAATTTTTCAATGTCATATAAAATTAGTTATAATTTCAAAATATATATACTTTTAATAAATGATGATTTTAATTAAAAATTAAATTTGTCATATTTATAAAATTATTTTCCAATAAAGTGGATCATTTCATATTTATATATATTTCAGAATGGTTTTGATTAATTTTAATGAATTTTCTAAAACAGTTTATTATTTGTTGAATAGTGAAATACATTAATTTATATTATGTATACATTATAAGAAATATAAACTATTTCTTGTGTCATTTCAGATGTAAGAAACATAATCTATAACTCTCCTTATTTATTTATTATAATTATTCATGGTAATAAAACATTTAATATTCTTGATCCAAAATTATAAACTAATGAATTAAATAAAAAAAACCTTCTCTTCCAATATAAATAGAACCCCTCACCCATCATTCTTATCACACAACAGAAACCATGAATCTTGCTCATATTATGCCAATTTCCTCTCTCAAACCACTCCCCCACGTTCTAATCTTGCTACCCATACCAAAAACCATTTCAAATTCCCATAGAGAAGTTCTCATGGAGGCGACACTCAAGAGGTAAAACCATCTCTCTCTCTCTCTATTTCAATTTCGTTTCGTTTCTTATACATAAATATAATACCCTATAAAAAGTTACATGATAGAAATAGTATGTTTTAAATACTATAATTTTTTTATTTTAATGGTATATCAACAATAAATCCCCCCCCCTCTTCCCCTTTTTATTCTAAAAAATATATATCATTCATGAGCAGTCGATTTACCACCTTCATGTATGAAGAGGTTTTATTTATAAATTACACCTTAAAGGATGGAAATTAACCATTTTTTTGGTTACAAAAAATGTAAATATAAGTAATAATGATTATTTAATGTTTTAGAACTAGTATATATACTATATATTAATTCATAAGATGAAACTGGTCTGTGATGTTCCAAAAAATATATAAACGGTTATCATTAACATTTTATCAAATGAATCATCCTCATATATGGGAAGAAATAATATATAAATATATAAATGATTTTTAAATACCCTTTCTTTCATCAATAACGTTTAATATTAATTCTGCATAACTATTTCTATTTTATATGACCTTTAAATTGATATCAAATCATGAAAACTAAAGAAACAAACACTCCCAAATGTCAAAACGGAAGTTTATAAATCATAAAAAACGTCATAAAAGAACATAATAAAATTATAAAAAATCAAATACATGTTTATGTGGTTATGAATTAAACTATTAATGAATATAATTTCTTTATCTAGGGTATTAAGATAAAGTTATGAACACTTTCACACATAAGGTAATGGATTATAATTGAATAACCAAATTTTCTATCAGGTCATGTTTTATCTCGATTTAAATCAATTTAAATTTTATTTTTTTATCTACATCAATTATATTATATTTATATCTTCAAAACTCATGTATTTATATCATCCCATCTTTATATGATGGGTAAATTCTTGTTTAGAAGGTTACCCTTATCAATTCCTCTCAATAAGTAACACCAATTAAAGTGAAAATCCCCATTTCTTACATATTTTCAACTACCATAGATAATCTATTTAAGAGAACATTGGTTTTCTAAAATAACTCTATTTATCATGAAAAAATAGATTTCATCATTTCTAGTTTTATACATATTATTACAATATTTTATATTTTAATGACTCTTATATTTTCTATTAATCCGTACTGATGTGGCCCATTTCTAAATTTTCATAATAACATTTTTACATTTTTTTAACTTTATTTGGACATAATTTATTCTTAATACATAATTTCATTATAATTTAGTTTTCTTTTCTTTTATATAAACGTTTACAATCTTATTTTATGACAAATGTGAATTATTTTTCAAAAATTATACTTACATGTAATGTTAAAAGGGTACTTGTCTCTAGAATTACTCAGTTATTTTATTATAGTAGATTCATATATTTTAATACCTGTTATTGAATCTTATTAATATTTCATATTGATCTTCAATGATATCATCTACCATGATTTATTAAATGTTTTATGATCATTTTGACTATGGATGTGTTATCTTGATACCATTAACCATATTAACCAGAATGGAGAGAGATTATGTTTACTAATTATGGAAAGTTATTTAAATTTCATATGTATACTTGTTTATGTTTGAATGCAATTATATTAGGAATTCATTTGATATAGTATGTGATGGGTGTGGCCTAATATAGACACTCAATTCATTTGTAGGTCTCATGAGAAAAACTACATATTTAATTGGCAGAGGCCTTTCCCATTTATTATCATATACGATTTTGAATAAGTCCTTAACCATTTAATTTTAGATGTCTTAGATGAGGCCTCAATGGTAATGTTTCAACTGTAAAACATTATGAATTCCATCATTATGATATTATTTATTGATAATCCATATTATTTTTTTAATAGTAGAATATACATGGGTATTTTTCATTATCATATGATTATTTATATAGAATTATTCAATAGTTATTTTTTCCCACCCATATTATGCTTAATATTAGGTATTATTGGCATCTATTTTTATTTAATCACCATTCCTTATTGTATATGTTTATGTTATCTTATATTGTATTACCTAACCTTACTATGAATCTGATCTCACTGATTTGTTATGTTTTTCCTAGGATGTGAATATGTATATTAATAAATTTTAGAAGTGATAATCTTAAAGTCTATGGGTGTTTCCAATTGAATTGTTAAGATTTATTCCTCTTAATGTGGTAATTTTCAATTGTGTTTGTTTTTATTTTTCAAAACATAATTACATTTTAGGACAATTAGGATGTTATCTCTGGTTCATATCCCCAATTTAATTATGTAATGCACCGCCTCTGAGCTATTAGGGTTGTGGTCATTATAATGACACCCTATGATATGTGACCTTGGAGAGGGTTGAATATTTTTTAATTTGTATTGTTATGAGTCTTGATTATTTGGGCTAGGTGGGAGAACTATATGCCCTTAGTTTTGACTCATACCAAAGTATGGAGATGTTGATTTCGATCAATGTCATCTGTGAGTGTGGTTAGCTTGGTTTTATAGATTCATTTTCTTGAAACGATAATACCGGTGTGCTCATTTGAGACATATGCACAATTAGTGCTCATGTTTTTTGATATAGTCATGATGATTCCTACTTTCGATGAAATCATGTGGGTGATTATTTTTTGATAGTAGTTTTCATAGTTAGAACAATTAAAGTTGTTGGACCTGTCATCCAGTTTAATGTAGTTCTTAATGTAGTCAATCCGCAGGTAAATACTAGTGATAGAAAGACGTCTTGTGACTAAAAATCGTGGGATAGTTGTGGCTTGGTTGAGGTACTTCATTTCGAATAGGAGTTTCAAAGGAGATTCTATATTGATTGTATTAACATGTCATGTAGTATAGATAGCTTCATTTTAGTATTATACAACTCACTAAAGTATGAGTTGGGTGATAAAGGTATATTCTAGTTATGCATGGTGAGCTTTAAATCATAGAGTAGTGAGTGTTCATGTGATAGCCATGGAACGATGGTCTCAATGACTTTTTGTGGGAATAATTTCCCAAGTTATATGGTCAAAATATAAATGTCCCACAATATTAATGGAGTAATCAAAAAATTAATTGGCTACCATAAGATGATTGACCATGGCTAGACCTGGAAACACGTTGTTGAGGGTTTTGGATCCATGTGTTGGGAAAAGTAATGTGTTGCCTATTTGATGTGATCACGGATTAGGGCATATATTAACACCTATTGATAAAATCTTATTCTACTCATATTTATGTATGATTATGTTCTATGACTACATCATCCTGAGTATGATGAGGGGATTTTTTCTCTATTATTTTATTATTTTATTTTTAAATTTCACTCCTAGATTCATGAAACAACCTATTGGGGTTATGCTCTAACAGCGGTATAAGGAAATACATATAGTCGGGAGTGCTCCATTTGATATCAGAGGGTGGGAGACACATTTTCATTTTAATTTGATGATAGGCAGAGAATGGGGAATTTATCTTGTTACTCAGCTAATGAGGTGTAAATAAAGATACTCATATGGTTTGTAGTGTCAGATCGGACATAGTTAATCGTCTCCCATATAAGATACATTTGTTGATGTTATGATAATTTTTTTATCCAAGATAGAATAGTTTTGTTGATGATAAGGATAAGATCATGGTTACTAGTTTTAGCACCAAGTCATTTGAGGGATAATATGGATTATAGTTGGAAGACTATAAGGACCTGAATTTTTCCATACTGGAAATTTGAGGTGGTATTTTAATTTTATTCATATTCTTTAAAGGGATAAAATGATCAATTTAACTAATAAAATGATATTGTATAATTATTTTGACCACTATATTGGTACAATAATAGAGTGTTTACCCTAGTGTATATCTGTTATGTAATTCTGATCCATTGAAATTTATGATGGAAAATTAATATTTAATATATAATTAATTAAATACTAACTTATTCAAATATGTATTTTCATTGATATCTTTTTAATGCAGTGTTTTTTTGAGATTCTATATCGTTGTGTGGCTCTATAATAGGGTTTTTTTCTATGTATGTCATTATATCTGGTCTGGTATCAGGGCCAAAACCCAAGCCCCTTTTTCTGTCATTCCTTTTATTCTTTTTAATTTTCTCTTTTACTTTCTTCTCCTCCCTTATGGATTATCACATACACCCCACCATGGGATTATTCTTTCATGTGACTGATATATAAAGGTATAGGGAGAGAAATAGATAGGTTTTTTGAGAATAAGTTTGATACCCATGTGGAACACGGGAGGATCTCGAGCATCCGGCGACAACCATAGATAACAGAAATAGCAGATGATTCAATAGATTCCTCCAAAAATAGATTCCTTCCTATTTATTTGATTATAATATTCATTCTTGTGTACATGTTATGTGAGGAATAATGACTAAAAAATTATGTTCATATGGTTTTCCCTTAAAAGAGTATTGATATACATTCCTATAAAAATTATGAATATTATTTAGTCATATTTAATATAGTAGGTTAGTTATTGGAAGAAAATCAAGAAGACCCAACTCATGTATAAATTTATAACTACGGCCCCTAGCCATTAAATCATTGTTATTTCATTTACATTCTCAATACCAATATAGTATATAATGGCATATTTTTTAAAAAAATCATAAAAATTGATTATAATGGTGTCACAACTTGTTAATATTGTATCTACAAGAACCTTTATTTTTAGTAAAAGTATATGTGAAATGGGTTGGATATATGTACTGTGTAATTATATTTTCAATTTGTTGTTTTATTATTTAGATACTTTTGATTCATCCTTCAGTTTAACCTCATTCCCTTTGTTCGTCTGTATTAACATTCATCAGTTTTTTCCTTTTTTGTAAAATGGTTTCCATGAAAAATAAATTGTAAATTAATTCCTTCTTATCAAAATGTATCTTTACAGGATATAATACCCATTCTATGAATTAATAATACCTTGATCTACCATATTAATATAATTATCATCATGTGGAATAGGTACTTTAGTGCTTGATTTGTGATCTATGTGAATCCCCACTCTTACATGAAATGGTGGAAGTTATATTTTTGTATAGAATATCTCCTTGGATATTGTACATGATACCTCTCACAACAAGGGGATGGTAGGGTGTTGATAGATGTAAATCACAATCATTTTCACCCTATATAATATATGTATAAGAAAGGTATAAGTGTCTTCATGATTAAAATTTTACCAAAAATATGCTAAAGTTGTTTAACTCTAATAATTCTACTCCTTGAGGGGAATGACTCACCACAATGCTGGTGGGGGTGGAGAGGATATTCATGTAGTGGTTTCTATTTTATTTTTTCTTCTCTTTGAATAATTCCTATAATAGTTTCTAACAACTCTGAATGCTAGTTATGTGTTTCTTCTAGTGTATAAAATCAGGCTTCTAACTCTTTCATTTTCTTATCGTTATCCCCCAGTGAATTTTTTTTCTGAAAATATGATTGGGTTTACACCCTAAAACCCACAACACAAAAATGACCATAGTGTTCTAGTCAAATCAAGGCCAATGATAGTAGTATTTTATTAGTTACAACTGTTAATTATTCTTGTTTCAAGTTTTGATAGAAATAAATAGGAAAATAAATAATAATAATTATTTAATTCAAATTTAAAGAAAAATAATTTTTCCCTTTAATACTTGAACATGATTATCACACATTTTTGTGTTTTTATCTAATAGTATAACTTCATTATTTACATGTTTCTCCTTCCATTTCACATGATGTTGGATGTAAGTGTCTTTGGATTTAAATTCATCAATATGTATAAAAGTAGGGGAAAATATTTCTGTTACTTTTTCATGTCATATAAAAGTATTCTTTTATATTTAAACCATGTACCATTTTTTTAAGTGATGTGTAACCCATCCTTTAATTATGGTAGGTGTATGTTTGTTTTTATGATCGTTTCATTTTTTATCACTCAGTTACTATTTCATATATTCTAAATTCTTAAGAAATATTATTAATACATATATTATAAAGAAATGTATTATCAGTCACAATGTATATGGAAATATGTCTCCGAATGATGAAAAATTAACTCAACCAATATTTCTTAGTTTATTAGGTGTGCATACATTTGTGGTGGATGGGTGATTACATTCCATTTAGCATGTTTGATATTATAAATCATAATAATTACATGAAATCGTCTATAATCATATATAGTTATAATTAATAAAAATTCCATTAGGGATTCATCTACTATAAATGCTGTTTGTAAGGGATAATGAAGAGTAAGTCATCATTTAAAAAAATTATTATGATAATTTATAAAATATTGTAACACTAATCACATTCCAGAGTGGTTTTTTATGTGTGGGTACAACATTGTGCCATAAATATACATCAATCAACATCTTTATGTGAGTGGTGATTCCAATGTAACTACTAAAAGTATCCTTTTTGGGTAAACATGTTATCCATATGCAATTCATCCATCGTTGAATCTAATTCATTTGTTACTCTCCATAATATTTTTTTCTAAGACGATAATGCTACAATGCTCTAGTTTTTTTATGAAAACTGGTTGTTCATCATCTATCAATTCTTCTCTTAAAAATCATCAATATATTGTTCCTATTGTTTTTTTATCCTTATAATGTGAATAATTTTTTTGTTCCTGGACATTGGGTTGACCATAATTTTTGGAATCATTTTGACCTTCGATATTGGGAGCATCGATATGTGTATAAGTCATTATCCACCAAAGTTGTTGAAAATTAAATTTATATTATATTTATGAAATAGTTAATGTATAATAATATGAGTTAATGAAATGTATATAAAAAATATAAAATTATTATTGAATATTATTTTTTAATGGATTAAGGGATGTTACCCCTCTATTGAGTATCCATGTGTATTCATCATTGTCCCCTCTACTGTACAATAAACCCTCTACATTGTGCCTTCTTCAATTTTATTATTACATCCCAATGGAAGAAACATACTCAATTGAATTTAAGTATTAATAAATAAGCAGTTTTGGTTTATTAAAGAATTAATGAATACTTTTGGTTTGTGTGATATAGATCATAAAATACACATATTTCTTGTGATTCCATTATAAACAGTTCTTCTGCGTACCAATCATTACTAAATTCAATTTCATGAATATAAATTTATCTATTTTAAAAGAACTCCGGTTATCAACCCATTTGGATCAAAAATTTGTCACATTGAATTTTTTATATTCCTAGTCCCATATTTATTTGATCATGGTAATGTATGACATATTCCAATAAGTTGGATTTCTATCCTTGGTACCATATACATGCATTACATCATCCAAAACTATTAGATCTCTTTTTTACATATTAGCTATCGATTCATTTAATTCTCCTATAAAGAATATTTTATTTCCTAATATGAATACACTTTGAGGTTATGGGTGTATTGTGGGTGTCTCAGTCTTGTTCTGAGCACGGAACCCAAATCGTGGAGAAAAATAGCTAGGCATCACGATTATGAGAAAATTTTCCCTACTAGATTCATTGTTTCTTTAAACCATCTAGGGAAATATAGAGGTCACCAAAAACTTCATAGTTCGAGAAAACTATGCATATGGAGGTTCATTCTTGTACAAGGGATTATATAGTTTTTTAAAGTGGACTGAGACACGGTTTTATGCATAGTTAGGAAAACCATGCACACTAACCGTGCATGGATCCCCTCCAAAAAATTAAGGTCCCTAGTTGGCACATAGTTCTCCACAACATGTGTTATATTATATAGGGTGAAAATGTCCAAATATTCCATTAATAACAAAAAAATAATTATTTATTCCACCAGAAAATATCTTCACATTTGGAGCACCTACTTGAAGCCAATTTCTATGCTAAGATAACATTTCTGATTTCATACTCAGGTTTATATGTGGATCATCTCATTGGATCCAGACTTGTAATTACTAAAATTTTCTCGACCAGTTCTTCGTTTTTCTTGTTGATCGTTGTTCTATTTAGTTGCAAGATAATATTCCATATTTCTAGGTTCATTTAATATTCATAACTTTTCTTCTGACCAGAGTTGAATTTGGATCTAATACATGATGATCACTCAACTAAGAACCTACAATATGTGATCTATACTATTCCCAATTTGATTGATTCATTATATAGATATTTTCTATGATATGGAACACTAAACCTTCTGGCGCGGCCCTGAAATTGATTTAAATAATTAAATTGAATGTGTTGAAAACTGTTAAATATTTCATCATATTTCGTGAGACTTGTAGGAGTATTTTCTCCAACCAAATCCATAAATGGTGTGTGCCAAGATATTTCACTTATTTTACAACCAAAGAAGTGAGTTATTTCTCTTTCCTAATTAGAGGAAGCTCGTAATCAACATATTTGAAATGAATTGATTGTTTGGAGATGGATATTTCATTCTTTGCATGTTGATGATTTTGATTAAATGGATTGTATGGAATTTTTATTTAATGGGTAGACTCATATATTGTGAAATTTTATTAATATTTGAATATATTTAATTAATTATATGAATTAATGTTGTGGTGGATACCTTAGTGGGTATTCCATGGATCTTAACTAAATCGAATTACTCAGATGTTACTCCTTGGATATTGATAGCGGTAGTGAACACCTTAAATGATACTTCTTCAGGGGTCTTGATTTAGTGGGATGAATTATGAATTAATACCCCTTGGATCTGTCTTTTTTTGCATCATAGTATTAATGATCTATTAACATACTCCTTGGACCCAAAATCAAGTGTAACTGAGTTTGAATCAATATTCTCTTGTTATTCGACATGGATTCCTTGGTTCATTATATCTTCGATCTAGCCTTGCTGGTTCAATCATTTCTGATTATACAACATGGATTTGTTCACTGGGGGATATTGTGTATATTGATTGGTCATGGTATTTATATCTTTTTTTTACTTTTTCCTTGTTATAGGAGCATGAAACATGTTTTGTAGTGAGCCCTTTATAGTTCTAGTTGATCACTAGGATTGTTACATTTTCATTATGAACATTATCTTATAATTCACACCCATGACTTATTGTAGACACATTGGATGGTGACATACAATGATTTTATCTCACACCAAATTTGGGATGCCATTGGGTTCCCGACTAGACTATTTGGCTACATGTATTGTTTGGAAAACCCACATGCAGTTTGATGCTTGAATTTGTACCATGTTTAGGAGGAGGGGAGATTGAGACAATGTTTAGGCTAATGATGCAATCTAGTGATATTTATTTTGTTTGTTTTTTTATTTTGTTAACTTTTCAATACTAATTCTTTTATAAATATTTTATGTACTCTATAGACACAGGACATGATATGATCATCATTGTAAATTAGTTTAACATTAAATTGTTATATAATCATGTCCTGGGTGTTCATCTATTGTCCATTTGAGCTATTTATTTTGCTAGTATCAATTTATTTTGTGACTTATAACATTATTTTACACTATGATAAGAGGGAATAGTCTACCCATAGACACACCCTTGGACCTCTCTACAAATCGATAGCCTCTGGCATTTTGGGATATGCATTTGAGGCCATTTGACCAACTGATCACTGGGGACTATTTAGTATATTATGATTCAAAGACGTTAAAATGTGTTATTAAATGCATTTTATCTTCTTAAAATGCTATTTTTGGACACTATATATTAGTAATTAATAGGAGTTTGATAATAAGTTATTCCTGGGGATAGATAACCACGTATGGAAAACAACCAAATTGCCTCAAATGGAAATGGATTTTTTCTGAATTTTGACTGTTATTGTTGATTATATTCCATGATTGGGTGATGCACATAAATTTTAATGCTATCAATGATTGGAATGAGGGTTATATTTTTTTGTAAACTAATGATATGAGGGTTTTCCATCTCATTCATTGTTTCTGGCACATTACAGGAATCACAAGTCATGCATTATTCTATTTCATGTAGGATGCATTACATGTTCACATGATGTTGGGATAGGATTAATGATACATAAAGAAGATGATTTGAAATATTATTTATGATTTTAATTGTGAAATATGATTGGTACATAGATTTCATGTCATAAAATAAGAAGTTTTTTCCTGATTAGGCAATAATAGACACCCTACGATTCCAATTATAGCACATTGAGACATGAACACTATGTCGCATGGGGTAGTACATGTTATAAGTTGGGTTATATGGATTCCATATTTACATTCATGAGGAGTATAAGACCTTACGGATTGAAAGTGATGATCCATTTGGGTCATAATATTAAATGAAATGTGAAATGAAAAAAAATTTGAATGAAATTGAAACTCAAGAATTAGAGAACTTGACATTGACCCGACTTTTGAGTTGGAAGTAGTCAGTGTATCTAGTGAATTTTATAGTAATGTCATTTTAACAGTAAAATATTTTGGAGTAGGTTGTGTGGTATGATCTATATATAATAATGTTTTTACCAATCCTATGATTTAGTTATGAACATTGATGTAGATGTTTTTGGAGGCATGTGTTTGGAGTTTCAGAGTCATTCCACCATGAAGGCCTCCATTCAAATTCAAGGAGGGCAGAAACAACCATGATTCAGAGCATCTAGGTGGTGGGATACTAACAGATCATCTTATCATGGTAGATGTGGCACCATAAATTTTAATAGATATAGTTGTTGAAGAACATATTTTTGAGGAGATTTCTTCAATATGAAGTCTTTTCAGGGAGCACTACATTATTCTTTAAATATGTCCCAACTAATGCATCTGTTCCAATAGAAAAAGTATCCATATTTTTTATGGAATGACACTCCAAAGGCTGCTGAGGATTGGATTAAGAGTACACTGCTGATCATTGATCATCTGATGACACCACCATTGACGAAAGTGATGCTCAAGGACAATATGATTCAAGGAGGAGAAAAGTACTAGGGGGATGATCTGATCAATAATTATATGATATGATATGTTGTTTGGGTTGATTTCCAAACCTGTTTCATTTACTACATTTACCTGAAAACTCTTATAGTAGAGTGGGGGAATGATTTCATGTGTTTGGAGGAGGGAACTATGATTGTTATTGAGTATTCATCATCCTTTATAGAGTTTTATAATTTTGTCTTGATATACCTTGTTGATGAGATATCGAGGGTGAGAAACTTCAAGGAACGTCGATGACATGTTTTTCAATTTCAGGTCAACATGTTTCTATTGATGATGATTACTAATATGTTTAATTAGGATATAATTAACTTGTGTAACCTAATGGAAGATGGGAACACATGGTAGATTAGTAAAAACTATCAACCTAGTATTTTATCATATAGTGGTTGGAAGCAATGTTTTAAGGCTTCTTGTGACATGAGTTTTTGGTAGGCCACTATTGCTCACAATGTAGTTGTCTATAATCTATGTTTAAGATGGGGACACATGACGAATCAATGTGATAACAAACCAATTTAGTTATGATCATATGTCAAGAAAGACCACATGTCTCATTTCTATGGGACCTTTCCTCCAAAAGTGAGTGGTAGTGGATATTTCTAACACTAGGTTCAGGGCTAGGATTCATTGCTCGGAATCATGCCCATATATAGAGTATCACTAGTTGATCAAGTCCAGGTGGTGGTCATGGCTGAGGCATCGAGGAACCAATAGTACCTATATGGTAAATATATACCAGATTATTATAGTCTATTGGCCTGGTAATTTGACTTAAAATGGTAGGAAGTAATGTTTTAAGGATTCCCATTACATGAGTACCATCCAGGCTGCTAGTGATCATAGTGTAACTTAATCTCATCAATGTAGTAGATGGGGAGACTATAAGAATCAATGTGATCATGACCAAGCTGAATAAAGTGCTTATGCCATGATGGGGAACATGAAAAATTTCTACAGGACCATCCCTATAAGAGTGAGTGGTAGGGTGTCAGCTCCAACACTATGATCAAGAGGGGGCTGCAGAGAACAACGTCAAGCTCAGTTCTAGAGGAGTACCAATCGATCATGTCGAGGAGGTGGTCATGGAAAAGGAATCCTGAAACTAGTGGTACCTATATGGTAAATTAGGATTACTCTAGTATGTGAGGTAGTTTTAGAGGGCCACGAGTCAGGACATATATATTTTTTATAGCCTTCATCTGAGGAGAAGAGTGTCAGACCATCTATTTTGAGAGGTAAAATCTTAGTATCATATACTGTTGTATCACCTCATTTAGATATATGTGGATCACATTGTTTCATATATTTACCAGTGTTTAAATTTTTTTTGAATTATTGTTTGGATTTCTAATGGTGTTATGATAATCAAAACTAGAGTGAGGATTACAAATGAGGATGGATGTAATTTCAGGGAGTTCCCACATTTTATCGTTGGGTGTCACATCATATGAAATCTTTCCATCCCTAAAGATTACAAGTTTTTATGTCATAATCTCATTGTACTGGCTAGTTTATTTTCAATCCTTCGTAGATTACTATCCCCGAAGGGTGAATTTCACATCTCCATAGGGTGGAGTGTTCATTCACAAGGGTAAATGGGAAGTCTAGGTGAGATGAGTTGGACCATGTCATCATGGAAAGGGTGGAACAATTTCCAAAATTGATTGATTGTATCTGGATGGTTAGGGAGAGCATCTGGTGGAATTTCCTACAATGGTTGATCATTTCATTGATATCTTCTAAGACGACTTTTCTATTTCACCTCATGAGCGAGAGAGGGGGATTTATCTATTGGTATTGAAATTGGATCTTCACCATTGTCAATTAATCCTTATAGGATGGAAAAGAAAAAAATTCAAGAACACAAGAGAATGTTAGATCATATAGTGGTATGGGGGTTTATTTGATCCATTACTTTCCTATGGGGTTCACCGATCATTTTTTTAAATGTTTTGAAACATTCTTAAGATATGTATAGATTATAAATAATTTATCTATTTGATGGTTGATAAACGATATTCCTTTTTTTGGATAGATGATAATTTTTACTAGATTTGAGGAGCCTTGAGTGTTCTCGAAAATTGATTTGAAAATTTTCTATAATCTGGTGGGTGATCGAACTACAAACATATCTCGTACATCATTTCATAATAGGTATGGTCTATATGAATATTTAGTTATGTTGTTTGGTCTCAATAATGTGACATAAGTTTTCATGGAATAGATGAACTGAGTATTCCATCCTTATCTAGATAATTTTTTGGTTGTTTTCTTAACTGATATCTTACTGAATTCACAAAATCGACATGACCATGAAAAAAAATCATGAGATTGTTTTTGATAATTTAATATAGAATTATTTGTATTATAATTTATGAATGTTCCACTTCCATATAAATAATATTTACTTTTTAGTTCATATTATCTCCAAGACAAGACTATTAGTTGACCAAGAGAAGGTGATAGCTCTAGTTTCATAGGAGAAACCCTAGTACATATTTTAGATAAGATGTTTATTGGATATATATGTCTATTAAATTATTTTTAAAAAGGAAATATAACGACTAGAAGGGTTATTGATGGTATTGACTAAGAAGGTTGTCAATTTTATATGGACATTTACCAACGAGAAAATATTTTAGGAGGTAAATGAGAGATTAACTTAAATGCCAGTTCTGATTATGCTAGAGATGCGTAAAAGGTACCCTATTCTCTATAAGACATATTGAAGTGATGATATAGGGGGATAGATTCATTATTTATGGGTATCATAATTTGAGGCTGCATTAGAGATCTTACCTGATGCATGATCTGGAGTTGGTCGCAGTTGTTCATGCTTTTCCCTTTTGGAGACACTATTTATTGGGAGAGCATTTTGTGGTGTACATGGTCCAAAAAATCCCCAATTACATATTTACACAACATGATATGAATCTGAGGTTGTGAAGGTGAGTTGAATACCAATAGTATTTTGACATAATGCTTTCCTATATGCCTGGAAAGGGAAATTCATTGTCTGATGCACTACGTTGGAGGACTCAAATATAGGTTGTTTAGTGGGCATGTTGTGGGATGTAGCTTATGGATTTTTTCAATGATATTTACCTGGATGTTATGTATTTTTAGGGGAATAATATTATTTTATCTTCATTTGTGACCTCTACACTTCTATAATGAGTGATGATGATGAAACTATTTGACTCATAGGGCCTAGTCCTATGTAAGAGTGTGGTAGGTGAGGACATTCCTCATAGATGAAGCATGAGAGAGAATGATATCTTGTGTATTATGGTCATATATTGGTTCTAGTGGATATAAAAAAGATGATGATACATGAGTTTTACCCTTTTTTGAGAGTGCACCCTAATAGCACATTGATGTATTGTGGCTTACACTGTCATGTTTGGGTTGCCCACTGTGAAATGGGAGGTAGATGGTTTTTTTAGGTGGTGTTACTTATATAAAATGGATAAGGTAGAAAATCGAAATCCAGTTTGACATTTATTGTAGTTACATACCTCTAAATAGAAGTAGGATGATGTTGGGATGGATTTCATGACCTTTTTTCCAATGTCACCCAGAGTTAGGGACGATGTGTTGGTTGCTGTCGACAGGATCATGATGGTTTCTCATTTCCTTCCAATCAAAGAGACCATCATTGTTGATAATCATGTGAAGTTGTATATCTGTGATATAGTAAAACATCATCGGGTCTCTCATACTATCAATTTAGAAATGGATACCAAATTTACGTCTCATTTCTAGAATATTTTTCAATGTACATTTGGTAAATAGGTTCTTTTGTGAAAAACATACCGCCCTCAGACTGATGTCCTGTCTGAGTGTACGATTTATGTGCTTGAGGGAATGCTGCATGAATGTGTCCAAGATTTTGGGGACTCTTTTGAGAGACAAATACCCGTGGTTGAGTTCTCAATCAATAATATCTATGATGAAACTATATAGATGGTAACATAGGAGGCTTTGTATGGCAGTCCATGTAGTCTACCCATGTCATGGTTTGAGGCATGTGAGGTATCAATACAAGGACTATGTATCATTCAAGGTGGATTTTGAGTAGGTCCTAATAATCATAATTTTATGGGAGACTCTATAGTAATGATAGAAATCATTCGTCGATCAGCACAGATGACATCTATAGTTCATGGTCGGGAATCATGTCTTTTTTTAAATATAACTAATTTTGGGTCACAACGGGATCATGATATAGAGTAGTCTTTCCCTATGAAATGTCGGGCCATTCGAGATGTTGTAGAGATTCGGGTTGATAACACATCGATTTCAGTTACCTCAAAGGTAATGTCATGCATAACGTCTTTCATGTATCTCAACAATTCCATTATCTCTTAGACCAATCTAACAATCTATAGTTGGGTGTGGTGGTGTTTTTTGTAGACATGTCTATTGAAGAGAATATGATTCATAACATTGATAGGAGAACGAAGGTTCTATAAGGACAGTCAGTTCCTCTAGTGCAGGTGCTATGGAAGCTTGTTTACTTAACCGATGATGCTTGGGAGTGGGAGGACAATGTACGTTGTCAATGGCGGGTGTTATTTTCATTCTAATCATGGGCACCATTGAGAGGAAAATTCAAGGAAAATTTCATTAAAGGGGAGATTTTTTTAGATCCCATGTTTTATTATCCCCCTATGGAAAGGTATCTTTCTCATAGACATTCCTGCATTGTCCAAAGTAGTTATTTTAGACTGGTATTATATAACCAAGGATCAAATTAATGATACATGAATTGAGTGATATGAAATCTAACTCAGATCACTAGGTATTGGATGTCCAATCCACCATATCTGGGAATTTAGGACTAACTTTGGATAGATTTTATTATGATATTGCCCATTGACACCTAACTCTAAGGGCTCGAGGCAAAGGAATTATCAGTTATATACATATAATTATATCACTTTTGGAATATATATAGGTGTATAGATGTACGTTATGGCATAGGACTAGGGAAATTGATTATTAGTTTGATTAAAATATGGTCGATAGTGATTATAGATCCAATGATAGATTGTGTTTCTTTTAATGATATCATTTCCTTTATTATTCTAGTAATTTTTATACTAAGATGAGAATATCGAATGTGCATGATCTTATGAAAGAAGTTTTGTATAATAATCATTGTGATGTACTAATAATATTTATCACCCCTATACATGAAGCATAGTGTGTATATGGACCATATGTATTTTTTTAGGTTTATCACATATTTAATGATGGATAATGATGAGGCCCATGGTTGCAAGATTGAGTGGATCCACTCCGATGGATTCTATGGATAGGGATGGAGTATCACTATAGTGTCTTGGTGGTTGGGTATGAGTTTTGAAATAGATTTTTTAGTAGAGGACAAAACTTTTATTTCAGTTTCTTTTATGTAGTCATTCTTGTATGGACGACTTGGTGGGTGATCAGTGTTGTATGTATGAAATGGATTTTCATTGATTTATACCACATGCTTCTATTTAAATATATTTACTTCTTATGATCAATATTTTTATTATTATATATGAAATGTAGTTATTTCTAGTATTTTTACTATAATATAACGGTATAGTATCCCCACTATACCACCGTTAGACACTCACTACTAGTCAATGACTACTAGCATACATAGAGGCATGCTTGATGCCTTATGGTAAACTGGTCTTTGGAACCGGTTCAGTGGAATCTGAATTATGATGTTAAAATTTGTTATTAGTGGTGTCAATTTACATTTTATTTACAATTTTGGATATGATATACATGAGTATTTGGAATGTTTCAGAACATACTATGGATATCAGACTCATGTGTTGAGTACAATTGTTTCCTAAGAATTCCTAGCTACCAGGGATATGGGATTGTTGTTCTAAACTTTGACGTTACTGTTTTATATGATTTTCAATTTTAGAGAAGAATATGTTTTGTGGATATTGTGATTAATTAGGCATTTATATCTCTTATCCAATAAGAGTGACGAAAATATTAGATTTTGACTCTTGGTTGGAAAATCCAAGAGGTGTCTCATGCATCATATTCGGAACAAAGGATTCACATGTTATATTACTAGCCTTGTGTGATTTTAGGGATAATAGAGTCCAGTTGATTTAATTTAAAAAAATCTAAATGGTGTTTTCATGTATAGGATTTTTGTCGAATTCCACTCAAATGCGATAACTTGTATATATATTTCATTTGGATACAAGTGGATGCAGATCTATGGCTAGATGTCTAAATGTGTGGCTGATGACTCAATCATGATGCATGGTTGGTGCAGTGACCTTGTAGGTCGATAAGGAACATGTGGAAAAAATTATGGACCCCTTATAAGGTGTTTTTTACTTAGTTTTGGTTATTTAATGTTTTAGTAACAACTTATATAGTTTTCTAATTCATAGCATGGAATGGAGACTATTACCTAGTGAATGCCTTAGTTCCTCATCCAGTAGGCCCTAGGATGGAGACTAGCACCTAGTGTAAAATAAACAAACATATGGGAGGCAATACCCTCTAAGAGAATCATGAAAAAGAGAGAGATGATAATGATAAAACAACCAAATCCTAGTCAGAAATATATATATTTATATATCTTTGTGTTTGTGTGTGTGAATAAATTAAACACATACAAACCTGCAATGTAATTCAATACTAACAACTGAATGGGGAACTAAAAGTACCAAAAATGTAAAGACGCCAACAACCACGAATCCCAATACATCACACTAAACCCAGACCTAGTACTACCCAGTTCGATCACCAACCTACACCATATGAACTAAAATAATTTTATATATTCATAGGGTTCTAAAATAAGTAATCTCAAATGAATTCTCTCGACATTAACAAATCTATGATTATGGTTTATCAAGATTAACAACTTTTTAGTATTTTCATTCTATCATCAACCAACTACATGGGCCACACATTTATTTATACATAGAATAATTCCATATATAGGTACTCTTGAAAAACCACCCTAAGATAAAAAAATATGGAAGAATGGTTCCAAGAATATATAGAATCCATAAGTAGTGGGGAAAGTAATAACGTTAAAAACAACCCGACCATCGACAATTAAATAGATTCAAGAGAGTATACAATCTCTCAACATCTCATCAGTGGGTAATCCAAGCATTAACTATTACATCACCTCTAGGGCCATCCTCGATACCCACATGCATATATAGAGTCATATTTTCATTATAGAAACATTTTATACCACATTTTATGGGCCTTCCCACACACAAATCACATTTTCTATTCCAGGAACACATCACATCTAATCTTCCCCACATCATATCACACATCAACCCTCTAGGAAAAGCCATACCATGCTCATATCACAAGTCTCATATCTTGAGAACATTAAAAATGGTATGAATCAACAAATATATTAATACAGAAATACGGAACTCAAAACAAGGAATTCAAAATTCTCATGCAAATGATCCCTCATGGAAACAAAACAAGGAATGTGGATCTATCATGTAATTGGGAAAATGAGGACATTGAAATTATCTTTATCACAAACATTTCTTAACACATATTGAATAAAAATAATCATTTATTAAAAGGTTCCAACTATGTTAAACATATGGAATCATTCTATAATATTATAAAAATGGAAAAACATGCTCTTAGCATCTATTCCAGTTTCAGAAAAATTGGAGAAGTTCTAATATAAATTAACATTTCCTTTATTTATTATGATTAACAAGCATAAAAATATTTAAAATTATTTATTAATTCCATTAATTTTATAGAAAATCATATTTTCAATTAATCATGTGCATTTAATCAATTTTATTATCATAAAATTACATTAAGAACTTGATAACATAAAATCATCTTCTTTAATTTTTATTAATCCAATTAAGTATAAATTAATTCTAGATTTAAATTATTTACCAATTTCATGATACTTATCCATATTATTAAGAAAACATGCCAAAAAATCATGGCATATATATCAAAATGTTAATAAAAACATGAGGCAACACATTATCACTGTATAAAGAAACATCATCAACAACATGCAATCATATCCAATATATTTAATCTAGTTAGATTTTTTTTAGGTCGACATAATTTTAATCCAAAGAGATAATCCATTATCTATATACAACTAAATGTAAATAAAAAATTAAGTAACGATTACCCTATCTCAAAATCCTTCAATGATATTCACATGAGTACTGAGCACATTACAAATTGCTAATCACCTCTCACGTACGAATTCCATCCAAGGACACTAAACCACATCCTCAAAAAAAAAACAATTAAATCCCATTAGAAACAAGGGAGATTATTTTCCATCACATGGAATGAATAAGGGGAGAAAATAAGATAAAAATGAGAGAAACCATACAAAATGATGATAGAAATCACCTTCTATAACTAAATATCATAGACTGAATCCCACATATTTATTCTCATCGAAGGGATCTCAAAACACCAAGGGGGAAGTTACTATCTACTATAAACTGATATCATCATTAGGGTTTGAGAAAAGTCTGATATACCACTCCTTTTATAATACTAATGCACATGAGATTTAGCTGGTTTGTAACTCATTTACATGTTTTTTAAATGCATATATTCGGTTCTCTCTAAAAAATGAATCGCCTCAAAAATATTATTACTAAATAAATAAAAACCATTTAGCACCATGTGAAATCCTTTAATAGTCTCTGATAGAAACATATATTTTATGTATGCTTTAAATTCCATGTATTCACACTTCACTAAACTATTTCAGCAGCCAACACATTGATACTCACTCTAAGAATCATTCGACTCCCACGAGCCTCGAATACATGAATATAATAAGACTTCTTGTATCCAAGATTTTACATTAGATTCCTCACATACAATTCGCATCCTAGATAATATAAAACAATAAAATGTTAAAATCAAAATGGATCATCCAAACAGCAACCTTGTGAGATACCAATCGATGATCTCTTCATAATAGGATCTCAACCACCTCATGTAGAGGAAATAAGATCATAACCAAGAAAAAAGAAAAATAGATCCATAACACTCTCCTAGGGGAGATTATTTTCAAATGAGAGTCAAGACACAACCTAAAACAAGATCAAACCATCTAATAAACTATGAGGATCAAAATCCATAGAACAAACAACATTACAAGAGAATAGATAAATATAAAAAACTATGGGTACTGAGTTCATATCAAAAAATCCTGTTCTTAGGTACTCACATCCAGACCATCATGCCACAACAAGACACTAACCATGGGAATAGAACACAAGAAGAATATCTTCTCCTGGTGTTCCATGATATCCACATGACACTCTGCAAAGTTCATATAATCATCAACATCAATATAATCACAATTTATGAAATGAGAGTTGTCATTAAGATAAAACAAAGCTATGACATATGAAAAAAATTGTGTATCTAATTCATCTGCATGGGAACTTCTATCTGATAAGAAAGGGCATCATCAAGATACAACACCACAAAATTCTGAACAAACATGGGATAATGCATACACCCATGACCAAAACATCACTACCCAAGACAATGGTTCTCTTTCAATAACACATAATCCCCAACATCACTACCCATGTGATTAATTTCTATGGGACCATCCCTTAAAAAGTGAGTGGCAGGGGTTATCTCTGACACTTGGATTAGGAGAGGGTTCCATAGCTCTGAATCATGTTCGAATATAGAGTATTACTGGTCAATCAAGTTAAAAATTTGGTCATGGATGAGGAATCCACGCACCAGTAGTACCTATATTGTTAATGTTAAACAGATTAGTATTTTCTCTTGGCCTAGTATTTCGACTTCTAATGGTAAGAAGTAATGATTTTAGGATTCCCATTACATGAGTACCATCCAGGATGCTAGTGCTCATAGTGAAGTATAATCTAATCAGTGTAACAGATGGGGATACTATAAGAATAAATGTGATCATGACCCAACTGAGTGAAGTAATTATGTCAGGATGGGACACATGAATCATTTCTATATGACCATCCCTATAAGAGTGAGTGGTAGGCGGTTAGCTCCAACACTAGGATCAAGAGATGTTTGCATATGAAAAATTCAAGCTCAGATATAGAGGAGTACCAACAAACCATGTTGAGGATGTGGTCATGGATGTGGAATCTAGATAGGAGTGGTACCAATATAGTAAATCCATATTACTCTTGTAAATGAGTTTATTTCATAGGGCCACGATTCAGGCCATATATAATTTGTATATCCATCATCAGAGGAGGAGAGTGTCAAACCATCATTGGTGAGAGGTACAATATTAGTAGCATCTACTCTTGTATCACCTATTTTAGATATTAGTGCATCATAAAGATTCATATCTGTACTTGTGGTGAAAATCGTTCGGATTATTGTTTAGATTTTTGTGGGTGTTATGATAATCGAAACTCCATTGAGTATTATAGTAGAGGATGGATGTAATTTTAGGGAGTTCAGACTAGTGATCGGTGGGTGTCACTTCATATGGAATCAATTTCCCCTTCACATTACAGTGTTTGATTTCATACTCTCGTTGGACTGGATAGTTTCTTTTTTGAGCCTTCGTTGATTACTATCACTGAAGGGTAATTTTCACATCACAATAGTGTAGAATGTTCATTAATATCATTAAATTAATAGTCTAAGTGAGCTTAGTTGGACCATGGAATCATTTTTTGGCTGGAACGTTTTCCCAAATTCACTAGGAGGTTCACCATTAACAATTAATCAATATAGGATGGTTATCAATAAATTTCAAGATCTCAAGATAATGTTAGATGATATAGTGATAAGGGGCATTATTTGATCAATTACTTTTCTATGGGGTTCACATATCATTTTTTTGAAAAAGGTATCTGTTACACTTATGATATGTATAGATTATAAATAATTTATCTATTTTATGGATGGTAAATCGTATCCCTTTTCGGGATATATTATATTTTCGACTAGATTTGAGGATCCTTGGTTGTTCTCAAAAATTTATTTGAGATTTTGATATAATCTCGCGCATGTTCGAACTACAGACATATCTCATACAACATTTCATAACAGTTATGTTCTATATGAGTATTTCTTTATGTTTTTTGGTCTTAAGAATGTGATATCTGTTTTTTTTGGAATAGATGAATCAAGTATTCTACCTTTATCTGGATTCTTTTTAGGTTGTTTTCTTATGTGATATCTTAGTGAATCCCCACAATCGACATGACCATGAAAAAAAGCGTGAGATCGTTTTTGATAATCTAAGTTAGAAATTGTTATAATATAATTTAAGAATGATCTAATTATAGATGAATATGATTCACATTGTAGGTCATATTATATCAAATACAAGACTATTCATTGTCCTGTAGAATGTGAGAGCTCTAGTTTCATGGGAAAAACCCATGAACATATTGTACATACGATGTTAATTGGGTCTAGATTACTATTACAAGATATTTTAACATGAAATATAATGACTAGAAGGGTTATTTATGGGATTGACTAAGAAGGTTTTGAATTTTATATGGGCATATACCTATCAGAAAATGTTTTAGGAGCTAAATGGGTGATTTACTTAAATGATAGTTTTGATTATGCTAGAGTTGGGTAATAGCTACACTATATTTTGTAACACATTAGGTATTAGGCATGTTAAAGTGATTATGTATGGGGGATATTCATGGTGTATGGGTATCATAATATGAGGCCACATTAGAGAACTTACATGATGCATAATCTTGAGTTGGTCGCAATTGTTCATGCATTGGCATGTTAGAGACACTATTTACTAGGAGAGAATTTTGGGGTGTACATGGAAAAAAACCCTCAATTACATATTTACACAACATGCTATGAATTTGAGGTTGTGAAGGTTTGTTGAATACCTAAATTATTTTGACATCCAATTTTCCTTAATGCATGGAATGTGAAATTCTATGTCTGATGCACAATGTTAGATGACTCAGATATATGTAGTTTAGTGGGCTTGTAGTGAGATGTAGAAAATGGATATTTTCTATGATATTTACAAGGAGGATATAGATTTTTAGGGAAAGACTATTATTATATTCTCATTTTTTACCTCTACACTTCTATATAGTGTGATGATGAGGCAACTATTAGACTCATATGGCCTAGTCCAATGTGTGAGTGTGGTTGGTGAGGACCTGCCTCCCTGTTGAAGCATGAGTGAGGATTATATCTTTTGTATACATGGTCACATATTGGTTTCTGTGGACATAAGAAAAAAGATGATACATGAGTTCTATGCATTTTTTAGTACTGTATCCTGACATGAGAGAGATGTATTGTGACTTACAAAATCTATATGGGTTGTCTAGTATGAAATGTGAGGTAGATGGTATTGTTATGTGGTGTTCCATATATCAAATGGTTAAGGAAAAAAATCTACATCTAGTTGGATATTAATAGTAGTTACTTATCCCAATGTGGAAATAGGATGTTGTTGGGATGCATTACAGGACCAGTTTACCAAGGTCACCCTAAGTTAGGGATGTTGTTTTGGTTATTGTCAACCAGATCGTGAAGGTTTCTCATTTATTTCCAATCAATGAGACCTTGAGTGTTGGTAATATTGGGAAGTTGATTGTCTATAAGATAGTAAAATGTCATGGGGTCTCTCATACTATCAATTCTGAAATGGACACCCAATTTACATATCATTTAATTAATACTTTTCAATGTACATTTGGTATATAGGTGATTGTGATAACAACATTCCACCCTCATACTGATGTATAGTCAGAGTGAATGATTCAGGTGCTTGGGGTCATTCTCCAAGCTTGTGTCCTAGATATTGGGGCCAATTGTGGGAGACAAATATCCTTGGTTGAGTTCCCCATCAAAAGTATCTATCATGAAACAATATAGAGGGTAATTTATGAGGCCTTGTATGTTAGTCCATGTAGAGTACCCATGTTGGGGTTAGAGGCATGTGAGGTTGCATTACAAGGAGAGTGTCTCATGCAAGGGGGCTTTTGAGTAGGTCCAGCTAATAATAATATAAATTGAAAGTGTATAGTTCTGAAAGAAATCATATGTTGACCAGAAAAAATGACCTCTATAGTTCATGTTTGGGGACCATGTGTTTTTTCATATATCACTAATATTGGGTCACAACAAGATTAGGATATAGGTTAATATGTCACCATGATATGTCAGGTCATTCGAGATTCTAGAGAGAGTTGGGCCAATAACACATCGATTGTAGTTACCTTATAGGTATAAGGTCATGCATAATGTCTTCAATGTATCCTAGAAATTCCATTATCTCATAGACCAATCTGACACTCTATAGCATTTTGAGGTGGAGCTTCATGTAGATGTGTCCTTCGATGAGCATCTGATTCATATCTATGACAGGAGAACAAATGTTATCCAAGGCTAGTTAGTTTCTCTATTATGGGTGCTATGGAATCATTTCCACATAAAAGATGATTTTTGGGAGTGGGAGGACAACATACATGCTCAGTGGTCAGGGTTATTTTCATATATTCATGGCCACCATTGAGAGGAAAATTCAAGGAAAATTTCATTAAAGGGGTAATATTGTATGATTTAATGTTTTATTATGAGTTATAGATCCCATTAATTTCTATTTAAATTTTTTAATGGCCTAACATGAATACAATTTTAGGATATAGGTCTTTCAGGGGTGTTTGGGGATTGTTCGGAGCCCGAGACCCAAATCATTGAGAAAAAAAGATACACTGCTTCCATAGGAGGAACATTGTGACCCATGCCGCAGGGTTTGGTGAAACTATGTTGGGATGGAAAGAGAGATCTATGAATTTGTTAATATTCATAAACCATGACGATAGAGTCACAGACCTTTTTGATGGCCTCTTCAATTTTTGAATTTGGGATGATTCATAGTTTTTTCTTGGATAGGACAACCATTTTCAATAAATATTTGAGGTGCCACTCTATATATTGGTGGGTGCATAGTTTGTGCATGGATTGTCCAACTTTGATTAAATACAATGTGGGATAGTACATTGAGTCAAAATGATCAAATTTATATTTAAATTATTTTACACCTAAATTCTATTTCTATATTTATCCATATTATAGCCTCACCATGGAATCAACACCTTGAATAAAATTTCTAGGCCTAGCTTCATATCTATATCCAAATATAGATTCTAGAACCGATCATCTCAATGTATATTAACTTGTATGTACTATAATCCTTTTAATTTATTCTTTATTAGACTTCGAATTGGATGTGATATTTAGGTTCATGATAATATGACCGATTTCTAGGTTCTTTAACTATTATTTATTTTTTTCTGATATGATTTCAATTAAGAGGTGACACTGGCCGAACACTCTACAATAGACCTATGGTGGGTTTCCTATAATTCTCCTTGATTCACTACATGAGTAGGATGTTGGAAATGGTGTTAATCATCACTTTGCAATGAATTTGGACATGGGGTACCTCATTAGTGAAAATTTTATTAAATATATATGATTAGGTTTTGTAGATGGGACCCTGCACCCCTTGCACTAGGTTGTTAAACATGGTGATTAACTCTCTCATGGATATGATTTTTTGAACATAATGATCCACACTCTCTAGTATATGGTAATTGAAAATGGAATTATATTAAGAGTTCTATTTACACATCTCTTAAGGTTCATCCCCTTAGAGGTTATCCAACTCACATCATTGTTATATCATATGGACCAAGACCTAGGATTCAAACATTAGACTGGATCCACATGGCTTGAATGGTATGTATTCCATATCAATGACTATTTTCATGATAGTTTATCTGTATACGAAATACTTTATTAGATTAACTTTTTATGATTATAGGTTGACCCAGTGAGAGGACATTTATCCCCGTATGGGAAGGTATATTTCTCAGAGACATTCCCAAATTTCCCAAAGTAGTTATTTTCTACAGGGATTATATAACCATGGTTCAACTTAATGATACATGGATTAAGTGGTATGAAATCTGCCTCATATCACTAGATATTGGATGTCCAATTGACTAGAACTAGGATCCTAGTACTGGCATTGGAAAGATTTCATTATGATATTGTGCATGGACACCAAAATCTAATGGCATGAGTTAATGTCATTATCTGTTATAAACATATAGTTATATATGTATGTGATTACATAGGTGTATAGATGTATGTGATGGTATAAGACTATGGAAATTTCCTATTAGTTAGAAGTAAATATGGTCGATATTGATTATAGACCCAATGATAGATTGTGATTTATTTTATGATATTATTTCCTTTATTATTATAGTTATTTTTATACAATGATGAGAATATAGAATGAGCACGAAAATATGAAAGAAGATTTATAGGATCATCATTGCAGTGGACTACTGATATTTCCCACCCCTATACATGAATAATACTGTGCATATAGACCATATGTATTATCTTCAGGTTTATCACAGATTTCAAGATGGATAAGGTTGAGGCCTAGATTTGAATGATTGAGTGGAGACACTCCTATGGATTCATTGGATATGGATGGAGTATTACTATAGTGTCTTGGAGGCTGGGTATATGGTTTGGCATAGATTTTATAGGCGAGAACTATACTTTCATTTTAGTTTCTTTTATTTAGTCCTTCTTGTATAGCCTACTAGGTGGGTGATCATTGTTGCATGTATGAAATGGGTTTTCAAATTTTACATAATTTCTTTTATTTATACAACATGATCCTATTTAAATTTATTTACTAATTATGCACTCTTTTTTTTATTATTATATTTGAAATTTAGTTATTTCTATTATTTTACTATAATATGAGGGTATAGTATCCCCACTATACCACCTTTAGACACTCATTGCTAGTCGGAGACTACTGGCATACATAGAGGCCTGCTTGATGACTTATGGTGTACTGTCATGGGGAACAGGTTCTGTGGAAACTGAAAAGTGATGTCAAAAATTAGTATTACTAGTGTCTAGTTCTATTTTATATACTATTATGGATATGATATACATGAGTATAAGGAATGTTTCATAAGTAATGATGGATATCGGACTCATGTATCAAGTACAATTGTTCCCTAAGAAGTCCTAACTACCAAGGATATGGGATTATTGTTCTGAACAATGATGTTACTGTTGTATATTATTTTCAATTTGATAGATGAATATGTTGTGTGGATATTGTGATTAATTAGGTATTTCTAACTCTTATCCCATAAGAATGAGGAACATATTATATTTTTACTCATTGTTGGACAAGTAAAGAGGTGTCTCATGCATTGTATTTGTAACCTGGGGTTCAAATGTTATAGTCCTAGTATTGTGTGGTTTTAGTAATGGTAGAGTCCAGTTGTTTAAATTAAAAAAACATAAATGAATTCATCATATATAGTGTTTTTGTCGAATTCTAATCAAATGGGATAACTAGTATATATATTTCATTCAGATACAAGTTGATGTGTAACTATAGTGAGGTGTTTGGATGTGTGACTGATTACTAAATCTTGAATCATGGTTGGTGCAGTGAACCAGTAGGCCAATAGGGAACATGTGGACCAAATGATGGACCCCTTATACGGTGTTTTTACATAGGTTTGGTTATTTAAACTATCAGTAATAACCTAAATAGTTTTTTAATTCATAGCATGTAATGGAATTTTACTTAACCAACATTTTTTATGGTAATCTATTCAGATCACTATGTATGAAAATACTAGGTACCTGGATTTTCCGTTAAATTGGACCTTGAGGAGGTATTACTGTATATGGATTCCAAATGAATGTCAATTTGGTACATCTTATATGATGGCATCATGACCTTGTGGGAAAATTTCTTTATGAGGATCCTTAATGAAGATCAGGGACCTTATTAGACAAGTTTACAATTTTGACCCACGTAGGTTTTGTTGTTCCTTAACTCTCTTGTAGAGGTTTGGTAGCTGCATTAGATGTATTGTATTGAGATGGGTGCCTGAATAATGCCCTGTGAGATGTGATGTCATGAGCCCCTCCCTTATAATATCCCACAATGAGGGTAAATAGATAGTGAATGCCTTACTTCCTCATCCAGTAGTCCCTAGTTTGGAGACTAGAACCAAGTGTATAATAAACTAGCATATGGGAGGAAATACCCTCTAAGAGAATCATGACGATGAGATAGATGATAATGATACAACACCAAACACCTAATCAGACATATATTTTTGTGTTTGTGTTTGTCTGTGTAAATTAATCTGATACAAACATGCGATGTAATACAATACTAACAAGTTAATGGAAAAATACAAATACCAAATAGGTAAAGATGACACCAACCACAAATCTCAATAGTTCACACTAAACCCAGACCTAGTGAAACCTAGTTTGATCACCAATCTACACCATATAAACTGAAAATATTTTATATATTCATTGGGTAATCAAAAAACTAAACTCAATAGGATTCTCCAGGAATTATCTAAACATAATTTATCGTTTATAAATATTTACAACTATTTTTTATTTTCATTCCATGATCAACCAACCCCATGGGCCATAGATTTATTTATACATAGAATAATTCCATATCCAGGTACTCTAAGAAAACCATACTAAGCTACAAATATAGGGAAGAATGCATCCATAGATTTATATAATCCTTAGGTAGTGGGGAAAGTAATGAAGATTAATAAATAACTCGGCCATTTACAATTAAATAGATTCAAGAGAGTATACCATCTCTCATCATCTCATTAGTGGTTAATCCATGCATTAACTATTACATATCCTCTAGGGCCATACTCAACACCCAAATTCATATACAGATTCATTTTCTCATCATAGGAACATTTGATACCACATTATATGGGCCTTCTAACACACATATCACAGTTTCTATTCCAGGATCACATCACATCTGTGCTTCCCCACATCATTTCACACATTTGCCCTCCAGGATTAGCCATACCAGGCTCATATAACAAGGCTCATATATTCATCACATTAAATAGTTTTATGAAATAAAAAATAAACCAATTGATAAATTGGGCACTCAAAACAAGGAGTTCAACATTCTCCTGCTAACGATCCCTCATGGCTACAAAACAAGGAATGTGGCCCTCTCAGGTAATTCAGAAAATCAAGACACAGAAATTATCTTTATCACAACAATTTTTATCACATATTGATTTAATGTAATCATATATTAAAAGGTTCCAAATATGTTAATCTTATGCCATCATTATATAATAAGATATCAAAGGAAAAACAGGCTCTTAGCATTTTTTTCATTTTCACGAAAACTAGAGATGTTACATTTTCAATTAAAATTAACTTTATTTATTATGTCTAACAAGCATAAAATTGATTCAAATTATTTATCAATTCCATTAATGTAATATTAAATCATATTTTCGATTAAAATTTTTCATTTCAACAATTTTATTATCAAAAAACTACATTAAGCACTTGATTACAAACATGCATTTCTTTAATTTTTCATAATCAAATTAATTTTCAATTAATTCCAGATTTAAATTCTTTACCAATTTCAAAATAATTATCCATATTATAAACAAACATGCCAATAAATCATGGAATATATATCACACTATTAAGAAAAATAATAGGCAACATGCTATCACTATATAAAGAAACATCATCAGCAACATGCAGTCATAACCAATTTATTTAATCCTATTCGATAATTGTTAGATCAACTTAATTTTCATCCTAAGTGATAAAACATTATCTATTTAGAATTAAATTTAAATAAAAAATTATTTAATGAAGCCCCTATCTCAAAATTATTTAATGTTCTTAACATGAGAACATACCACATTATAGATATCTAATCACCTCTCTCGTAAGAATTCCATCCATGGAAACTGAACCACATCCTCACCAAAAAAACAATTAAATCTCATTAGAATCAAGGGAGATTAATTTCCATCAAATGGAATGAATATGGGTGGGGGAAATAAGATCAAAAATGTGAGAAACCATACGAAATGAAGATATAAATCACTTTGTATCACTACATATCATAGACTGAATCAAACAAATTGAATCTCATCCAAGGGATATCAAAAGGCCAAGGGGAGGAGTTTCTATATACTGTAAACGGATATCATCCATAGGGTTTTATAAAATATTGTTTAACAACTCATTTTATAAAACTAATTCACATGAGATTTACCAAGTTTGATACACATTTAGATGTTTTGTAAATGTATGGATCCAGTTCTCACAAAAAATGAATCACCTTAAAACAATTATTACTAAATAAATAAAAACAATTTAGAACCATGTGAATCTCTGTTAATAGTCCCTTATAGACATTTATATTTTGTGTATGATTTACATTCTTTGTATTAACCCATTTCCCACCTATTTCAGCAACCAACACTTAGATACTCTCTCTAAGACTCCTTTGACTCCCACGAGCCTCGAAAAACATGAAAAAAATAAGAATTCTATAATCCATGATTTAACATTTGATTCATATCATTCAATTATCATCCTAGATAATCAAAAACAAAAAAATGATGAAATAAAAATGGCACTTCCAAACAGAAACCATATGAGATACCAATCAATGATCTCTCAATCAGAGGAGCTCGACTACCTCATGCAAAGGAATCAAGAACATAACCTTGAAAAAAGAATAAATTATCCATAACACTCTCCCAAGGGAGATACCTTTTAAATGAGAGTCAAGACACAACCTAATAGACGAAAGAATCATCTAAAAACAATGAGTATCAATATCCATAAAAAACAACATTACAAGAGAATAACTAAATATAAAAAACTCTGGGTACAGAGTGCATTTCTAAAAATCATGTTCCTAGGTACTCGCCTCCACACCATCAAGACACAACATGAAACTGACCAAGGGGAAATCTCGCACGAAGAATACCTTCTCCTGGTGGTCCATGATATCCACATGACACTCTTAAATGTTCATATCATCATCGACATTGATATCATCCCAATCGATGACATGATAGTTTTCATGAAGATAACAACGAAGATGTGACATATGAAAAACATTGTGTGTCTAATTCATCTGTATGGGATGTTCTATCTGATACAAAATGGGCTCAACATGATACAACACCTCAAAAGGCCAAACAAACAACGGAGAATTCTTACTCCCATGACAAAAACATCACTACCCAACATAAGGATTCTCTCTCAAGAACACATAATCAGAAAAAATGAACTCTATAGGTCTCTTACCATGGTCCACACAGAATTTATGATGATCCTACATTGTCTTCATACTCTAATGAATTACATGAACCATCAATATTGTATTATGTACCAGTTTATACATATGAATTGATTCCCCTCTAACCGTAATCCTTCACAACATTGAACATTATGGTTGTCCATAAAATCATCAAATGGTTCCAATTCCTCTCCCGCATGACACCTCCAATAGAAAAATGAGGTAGGGGGTTTAAATTTGAAGAATGATAAATATCTATTTGTAAATTTCTCTTGTTATTGATTCTCAATGACAATGTCCAAACAAACATGGCCATCGATTCACACATAGACCATGATCTGTTCTATTTCAGTCTTCATGTGTTCTTCTTCACCAAATAATTATGCCTGATAAAAAAAATATTTCATTGACAATGGCATATAGATGTAGAGATCTTGACCAAAGGATCTCAAATCTATGGTCGTCACATTTTTCGGGATTAGAACGAAAATTTGGCGGCCCATGGAAGGGGTGACATGGTGGTGTGATTTCCAGCGTGTGTTTAGGGCGTGACTCCAGGCGAGGTAGAGGGAACAAGGAGTGGAGTGAAGGAAATCCGAGAGGAAGCATCTAGGAAGTGCATTAGTTTGGAGGTGTCATGGATCGGGTATCCGGAGGTGGTGGCGGTGGTGCCATCATGCGGAAGAAGACGAAATCATGGGAGAAGAAAGATTACACTGAAGAGAGAAATAAATTGAAATGGGATAAAATGAAAAGGAAATAAATATTAAATAATAAAAAGAGAATGTGATGGTGGAATTTGGTGGGACAAAGGATAGAAGAGGAATTTTTAAGTGGAATGAATTTTAGAATTGACGAAAAAAAAGCTGTTAAGTAAAAATAATAATATTATAATGATATTATAATTTTTTGTTCAAAACCATAATTTGTTTGTAACAAATCCGTGCAAAGATGGTTTTGTAAAACGTCTATGGAAGTGTGACCCTGACTCTGAGATTGACATTCCGAGTCCAATATTGGATGACTTATTCAGGTTTTTGGATCGAGTAATAGAAATGCTCGTGAATTAATAGATTTAATATTATTATTAAATATTCGACCCGTCGTAACTCCTGTGTGTGATGTCCGATTGACGTATCGTCAGTGGCAATATGATCATGTCATTAATATGATCAATTCATGTCTAATGTAGGATAATAAATTTTGGGTCATGGCTCGGGTCCACGAAACACCCAATGTTATTATTATTATTATTATTATTATTATTATTATTATTATTGTTATTATTATTACGGGATCTTGTATCTGTCATATCTCCCTCATACAGTGTCAGAATGACGAACCGTCTATGAGGTTGCAACCCAGAAATAAGGCGTATATTTGATGAACAGTATTGGATATTAATGTCGAGGTCTTGGCATGGGCCCCACAAGGCCCGTTTCGTGCGTTTTTTGGTGAAACGAATCTTCATCACTGGGTACCTTTTTTGGACAAATGTGTAATCCATCTCGTGTGTTTTTTCATGTGAATCATAACAGTGTGACCCTTTTGGTTATTGGGTGTCATTTGATATATGACTGTGTTGGATTTTTCATGTATCCTTCATGTCCCTCATCACTAAAATGTCTATAACTTATAAACTAGGTGCCCATTTGAAGAACCTTCAATGGTATTAGGACCATTGGATCATGTAAATCCTATTGAATTACACCATTAGAGTTTCGAAGAAACTTGGATTTCGGCCGGGTTGGATCGCACCCGAATCCAACTGGTCCCTCAATACTAAAATGAATATAACTCAAAGACCATGCGTCAGTTTGACGTGTCATCTATTGCTTTTGAACTTTTACGACTTGGAGGTCCCATGGGTTACTCCTTTGTGGAGCTTAGTGGTGGTCATGGTACATCTGGAATCTCGAGGGTAAGATTCTACGAAGCTTGAGCGCACAGAGTACGAGGAATGTTGTGGCTAGTTGTATCGTGATGGAAGAATACAGATCTTGTATGGGTAGGCGGGGGTTAGTTACTGATCAATCCTGTGTGGGTTAGCACTCAGTAATCCTATGTGGGATAGCACATACCGATATGATGTGGGTCAGATCTTGTGTGGGTCAGCACTTAGTGATCCGGTGTGGGTCAGTGTATAATGATCCTTTTTGGGTCAGTAGGGGTAAGTTACCTATCGATCTTGTGTGGGTCAGAAGTAGTGATACTTAATAGGAAAAAAATGATCCAGCCTTATGACTAATCATCTGTACTTCTATACACATGTTATACCTGGTGTGAACTGAGTCTTTTACCTTCGTGGTGTTACCTTAGTTGTGTAATCTACATGGTGTTATTTGAGTGGTACATCTACCTTCATGGTGTTACCTATGTGTTACATCTGCATTTGTGGTGTTACTTGTGTGTTACTTCTACCTTCTTGGAGTTACCTTTGTGGTATTGTTTCTTCTTGTGTGAGATGAGTATATCTTGATAATTTAGTTATATGTATGTGTATATACCTATGTATTGTTGATGTCTATTTCAAATTCCTTTGTGGTTTTTCATTTTTTGAACTCTAGGAGTCATAAGTGTGTCACGAGATCCCTTCTGAATATTGTAATACTCACACATGCACAGGCTAAGCCCGCACCTTGTCGTGTATTGTAGAGACGATGGACAACGCTGATCGAGGTCGAAGGTAACAGAATGGAGGCTGCTAGGAGCTGGATATTAGACGATACGATCCACAGGGACGATCATTCGATAGATATACCTACCCTTCATGTATAATCCTTAGTGGGTTTTCATATGAGGTTTTTCTCAATTTTACATATGCATTCCAGTTGGTATTGTATACTGGACCCCTTTACTTTCTACTCACTCATTTTACTATTCAGTTACTTTGTTCTCGAATGTTTTTATTTTCCTGGTTCTGGGAGTTTATAGGTTATAAAGGGAATTCTTTCCTGGTTTTACAGATATTCATTTCCAGTGCAAGTCGCCAGCCCCTGGCCTATGGAAGGCGGGCCTGGAGCAGTCACAACATGGGCCCCGTGGTATGGGACATGAAAATGTGGTGTTAGAGGAGTATTGTTCTACCAAATAACTAGGACTCTAATCTATTCTATTTAGAAACAGTGTCAAGTGTTATTAGTGTGGTTTTCAATTCTAGGAGTCCAGTGTTGGTATGGCGGTCGACAAATCCATATACCTAGACCCTGAGTTCTAATTTCATACACAGTGCATGAAAACACTGATTACGTGAGTTTTGAAAAGTCATTCATGTTTTTTATGGAGTCAGCTCAATAGGTATTACATAATTACCATGTCATACCTGTTCTTTATCAGGATTCCACTGTTTAGATAGCCATGATGTATTCTTGAGAGTGTACATGATGATGGCCCAGCGATCAATGATGCTCCTATGTAGGGCCCTCTTAATGTGTTGGAACCTTCAGGTGTTGTACCAGCACCACCTCCACCCATTGGGTAGTGGTTACCATCGGCCGCACTGATAGACGGTGCCCACCGACTGAGCACGTTGGAAGAGTTCTAGTAGAAGAGGACACTGAGTTTTCGAGGCGGGTCAGATTCCCAGGAAGCTGAGGACTGGTTGGTGGCTTTGGCTTGAGTTTTCCACCTAGTTAAGACACCAGAAGATCATATGGTGATATTTGCTTCTTGTTTTATCAGTGCGTGACCGTGATTATGGTCCACATGCTGAAGAGGCTTATGTACATGGACAGTATCCCAAGATGGTACCTTCGGGTAGTGTGCCATCTATATCATTACACATTGGTCAACAGTTACAACTAAAAATATTGGTATAGGACACATGTAGGCTTAGTTCATTAAATTTGTTTCAGAATCAAATAACCCTTAGGTTCCATGGAAATACTGAATCACATGCAGATATGGACTAGATTGAATAGGTGGATGAGAGTTCCCTAGAGCATTTGCAGCTTCAACATGTCAACATGTTAGTAGCTGAGTATTCATCGAGGTGTATTGGTCATTTCCAGTACTTGATCAATATGATACGGTTGGTGCTTCAGGGCTCGGACATTCAAGAGAGGTGTTTTCAGAGACATCCAAGGAAGCACAATTCCATTATTCATTTCTCCTAACGTTAGGGTGCAAGAGAGAACCTTATTGGTTCAATGATCTTTGGCTGAGCAGATACTACCAGTGAATGTTAGAAGTGGAAAAGTAGGAAACTGGTTCCAGATTTGGAGACTTGGGCTTGTAAAATTTTTCAATAAGAGGATTTGATGGGGAAATCTAAATCTTCAGAGAATCAGACATAGAAGTGAATATATGAGTGTAGAATGAGGACATGTACACTTTGATGAGTTACAACCACCACCATAATGTGTTCCGCAGTAGGCTTAATAAGATGAATGAAAGAGGGATGGAGTAGCCGCATGAAGTAATGGAGTGTGACCCAAGGGCTGTAGAAATGATTAGAGGTATAGTCTATGTCCACTACTATCTTCTGTGTTAATAGACATAGGTGTCAATCATTTTTTCTTAACACAAATCCTGTCCAAGACCTAGAGTTTCCGGTTAAACTTTTGACTTGACTGTCACCTCTGGAGATACCCTTGGGAGGAGACTCGATAATCACACTTATGTGAATGGTTTGATTTGACCCTTGAGGCGAGAGTTTTGGTTGGAACCTCTTGGTGGATGCGTCAAGGCCTTATGATGTTAGTTTGGGTAAGGACTCGATATCTACAGATCATACTCATATTGAAGGTATTAGACAAAAATGTTGTGGTTTATCCAAAACGTTGGAATCAGGTTTTCCATGGTCATAAAAAAAAGGAAACCCATGCAGCACGGGATAAACACTTGTATATGAGGGTGTGGCCTCTCACTCTTGAGTCTACCAGCATTATCCACGTGGAAGCTGAAATTTTGAGTTTTTAGAAGATGTGGAAGAGTTTGAGGAAATATTTTTAAAATATGTTTTTAGGATTACCTACAAGATGGGTGGGGGACTTCTTCATTGTGTGGGTACTACTGGGGGATTGGACTAGACTTCACCAGGGTAGTGGCACCCTTTAAGATTCATAAATAAGGGGGATCGTTTCCTGTGGATGGAGAAGTGTTAGTAGTGCTTTCAAAACATGAGACCGAGATGATGGCTAGAGTTCCTATAGTATTATGAGCATGATATAGTCTATAATCCTTTGAGAAGACACCTGGTATAATATGCAATTAGTAGGAGTTCTAGTTTTCAGTAGCTGAGTTAGGTGACATAGTAGCTAGCCACGGTGCAGATATCCTTCATGGATAGAGATGGAGCATCTTACCTCTAGTCTATGACTTTCACTTCCCCACTCATTCATCAAGTCAGGGAGGCACATCTTGGGGACTTAGACTGTGATGCTCTACATGCTCAGATATCCTCAAGATAGGAATCTAATAGATTTCTTGAAGTTCGGGAGCACATCATCCTCTTCAGAGGATGTACCATGGTACAGGTGGCTCTATAGGAGGAGTTGTTGAGGGAGTTCCATACACCCCTTCTTGTGGTGCATCCTAGTGTGGTGAAGATGTATCATGTCCTCTAGCATCAGCACTGGTGTCCAAATATGAAAAAGGTTGTAGTAGATTTTGCTTCATTATTCATCACTTGTCACCAAGTGTAGACTGCACAGAGATGACAGAAGTCTTATTCCAACAAGGGATGGATAAATTTGGAGTCCGAGGAGGGAGAATATGACCTCCTATAGGTATCACCCCGATGTGGATTGGGGAGGATTGTCTGGGGTGGAATGATTTCCATGAGGTTAATCAGACCATTCAAGATTCTCAACATAGTGGGTGAGGTGGTGTATCATCTATCTCTTTCCCCACAGATACATCAGGTGCATAATGGTTTCCATATGTTACAACTGGGGAGATGCGTTCATGATCCATTGCTCATCATCGACCATGGAGAGTTGTACTTAGATTATGGGGTGACGTTTATGGAGTTTCCAGTAGTGATCAAGGATCGACAGGAGCAGGACCTTCTTTGGAGGTCAATAAATCTGGTACACGTTCTCTGGCATCTCAGGATCCTCTAGGAGAGAACATGGGCATGTGAGAATCAGATTTGTTCTCAGTAACCCCATTTGCTTCTTTAGTCTATGTTTTTTTTTCAGGGACTTTAATCCCTATGGTGGGGAGAATATAATGTCATAGAATTTATGTATAATTTTTTAATGATATGGAAATATTTTGAGATAGTGATATCTCATAGTGTGTGATTCCAAGGCCCAAAGTGCGCGAAATGATCCGTCGATGTATCATTAAACGTTAAATAACCGGTTTGAGCAATTTCCCATATAAATAAGAATAACTCTTAAACGGTTTCCCAGATCATAAATATGATGGAGTCGTTGTTCTTAGGATGGACGGTTCACCCAAGGAATGATAACGTTTAGTTGGCACAAGTCTCATGTCAGAAAACCAAAAAATGATATACCATTAATAAAATTAATAAATAATTTTTTTAAAAAAAAAAATCTTATAACTCTCGAATAGTAACACAGATTAAAAATCGGATACCACTGCTGAACTCATGAGGGTATGCTTTCTTTAGAAATATAGTATCAATGGATAGCGTGGCCCACTAGTGAATGTTAGTTTTTGGCCATCAATAAAATAATTAAGTGAAAAATTATTTTATTGTAAAATCCATAACTTCTAAATAGTAAATTGGATTAGAAATCTGAGAGTATTTTTGGGTTCGTTGGGGAATTTATCACTTATAAATATCCTAACCTCAACCAGTCCATGTCGAGGATGACTGTTAATAATTTTTTGTACATTTTTACAGGTACGTTTAGTAATCGATTGAGCTGCATTTTTTAACTTTTGAACCGGTTATCATATTAGAAATCTGAGAACACCATTGAACTTGTAGCACCGATATTCGCTTAAGCACACCATCACCTCGACTGATGTAGTTCGAGGTTGAAAGATAGTTTTTTTTATTTTTGTGGGAGAGTTAAAAAATATTATAATAAAATTAAAAACATTAATTTCATTGAAACCTCTCATTTGAATTAAGTAGTGGGGACAACTCGACCCTTGAACTCCCTCATTAATGTCAGTTAACCCTTATAATTACCCTAATTAAATGTGCCAACATTAATTTAAATAATTAACTTCAATCATTTAAAGATTAGATCCTCAACCATTTGGTTGGGATTGTTGGAAAATTGTAGATCTTGGAAGAACTCGCAAAGACATCCTCTAATGAAGAACAAACCTCCGATATAGATGTCTTTTGAGCCCGGATCGGAAGTGTCTTACGGGAGTGACAAACATAGACGTCACCACCAATATCCTCCCCCTCATGACACCTCCAACAGACGATCAAGGTAGAATGATTTAATTTGATGTCTGATAAATATCAAATTTTTAATTCATCTCGTTCTTGATTATAAAGGATGATGTCCAAAAAAACATCGTCATCGATCCACACGTATACCATGATCCTTTCTATTTCGTTCATCATGCATTCTTCGTCGCCAAATAATTAAGTGTGATAAAAACATAATGTTTTGTTGAGAATGGCATATGGACATAGAGATATCGACCCTTGGATTGTGAATCAATGGTCATCACATTTTTTGGGCTAAGAATGAAAATGTGCCCGCCCACGTAAGGGTCAACATGGTGGTGTAATTTCTATCACGTGTTCTAGGCGCAGCTCCAGGTGAGGTAGATGGTACGATGTGTGGCATTGAAGGACAACTGGGAGGTAGTGTCCAGGCGGTGTGGTAGTATTGTGGTGTCGTGGATCGGGTTTCCGGAGGTGGTGGCAGCGGTCTTGTCTGGTGAAAAAAGAATAAATCGTGGGAGACGAAAGATTAGATTAGAGAGAGATATAAATTTATATGGGGTAAAATTAAAAGGAAATAAATATTAAATAATAAAGAAGGAGAACCTAGTGGTGGACTCCAGCGCGCAATTTGAGGGAAGAAGAATTTGTGCGTGGAATGAGTTTTTGAATTGAATGAAAATAAAATGGTTATATAATAATAATAATAATATAATAATGATAATATTATTTTTGATTAAAAAAATATAATTTGTATGTAACTTATCCGTGCGAACTCGGTTTTGCGACTCATCTGTGGTAGTTCAACCGTATCTCTAAGACGGAGATTCTGAGTCCAATAATGGCTGTCCAATTCAGGTTTTTTGATTGGATACCCGAAATTCCCATAAATTAATAGATTTAATTTTATTATTAAATACTTGACCCACTGCAACTCCTTTGCGCGATGTCTAATTGACTTGCCGTCAATGGAGATGTGATATTATCATTAATATGGTTGATTCAAGTATAATGCTCGATACTAATTTCCGGTTCATGGATTCCCTCCATGAATCACCCAATAATAACAATAAAAATATTATTATGGGATATTGTATGTGACATATCTCCCTCATACGGTGTTAGAAAGGAAAACCACATATGATGTTGTGACCATGAAATTAAGACAGATATTTCAAGACCAATTTTGGATATTTATGTTGAGGTCAAGGGAAGGGCCCCACGAGGCCCGGTTCCCACGTATTGCTGTGAAAATAAACTTTTTCACTGGGTATCTATTTTTGGAAAAATGGGTAGTCTATCTCATGTATTTATTTGTGTGAATCATAACTGTGTGACCCATTTCGTTATCCAGTTCCATTGGAAGTATGACCGGGTTGGATTAAACATGAATCCAACTGGGCCCTCAGCAATAAAATGTCTATAGCTTAAAGACCGGGTGCCTGTTTGATGAACCATCTACAACATTGGGACTCTTGGAGAGACATGATCATTTTGACTTAATCCAAAAGAGTTTTGGACAAACATGGTGTTCGGCTAGGTTGGATCTCACCCAAATCCAACCGGTCCCTCAGTACTAAAATGCCTATAGCTTATAGACCCTTCATCCGGTTGACAAGCTATTTGTTGCATTGAAACCCTTATGACATGATGTTCCTTTGGGATATTCCTTTTTAGTGCTTAGTGGTGGCCATGTTATAACCAGTATCTCAATGGGAATATTCTTCAAATATCATGTTCAACAAGTGCGAGGAATCCTGTGTCTGGCTGTATCATGAAGGAAGAATACTAATCCTGTGTCGGTCGGCAGGGGTTAGTTACTGATAGATCTTGTGTGGGTCAGCGCATAGAAATCCTATATGGTTTAGCACATTCTGATCATGTTTGGTGTGAGCTTCACGGTGTTATCTTCGTGGTGTTACCTAAGTGGAAATTCTACCTTCATGATGTTACATGTGTGGTAATTCTACCTTCATGGTGTTACCTGTGTGGTACGTATACCTTCATGGTGTTACCTTTGTGGTATTCTTCCCTCTTGTGTGAGATAAGTATATCCCGATAACATTGATATATGTACGGTAATATACCTAAGTATTGTTGTTTTCTATTGCTTTGTGCTTTGTGGTTTTTCCTTTGTGGAACTCTAGGAAACGTAAGACTGTCTCGAGATCCTTATTGAGTATCGTTATACTCACCCTTGAACGGGCTACGTCCACACCTTACTGTGTCTTCTGCAGACGATGGAAAACATTGATCGAGGTATAGGGTACCAGACTAGAGGCTTCTCAGAGGTGGACATTAGATGAGACAATCCGTAGGGACGATCATTCAACAGTAATAACTACCCTTTACGTAAGTTCCATGACATGTGTTCATATGATTTGTTTCTTAGTTTTACTTGTACTTTCCAGTTGGGTGTGAATTCTGGACCCCTTTAAATACTATACACAATATTTTTACTATACAGTTACATTGTGCTCATATAGTGTTTTGTTCCTGGTTGTGTGAGTTTACAGTTTTTAAAGGAAATTCCTTCCCGGTTTTAGGGATATGCCTTTCCAGTTCTAGTCGCTAGTCCCTGGGCTATGCAAGGTGGGCATGGGGTAGTCACAGCATGGGCCCCGGGGGACGGGCCATTATAGAGATTATGAGGGCTAGGTCCAACCCCCGACTGATCGAATGGTCTTCTTTACTAAAAACTAAGAACCACAAACCATAGATCTTGTTCTTACAGAATCCTAATGACACCACTATCTTGATAATTTTGTTTTGTACAATGTCCAATAAAAGTATCAAAAATTTATATATCCTCAATATAAGAATTTAATATAAATGGGGTGACCTGACGTTGTATATCTATATTATAAGCCTCGTTGAAATTCCTTTCCTCAAACCGCTTTTCTAGAAATAGTTTTGAATCATATAAAAAAAGGGTCCTAAAAGAGATCCCAAAACTATCAGATTCTATAAATCCAATGCAGAAGGGTTATCATCCATTTTCTAATGTCCTCCATTATAGTAAAATAAATATCACATGCTCTAATTTGGCCTTGGAACTTCTCCAATTAAACTAAAAACTTCTCACAATCCTAGAGGATTAAAAACCACAACTTTTTCGAAACTCTGTCCATCATAATAATAACAAATTATACCCAATGCTCTTTCTGGTCAGGGATCATACCTAATGTTATCTCGACCTCCTCCAATTAGCCTTTCAATATAGAATGTAAAATGGAACCCTAATATATTAGTACAATTGGGTGCCAAAAATCATGGACTGTCATCTTCCATGTGTCTTCATCATTGACCTCCTCTCTATAACAATTTGTAGGAATGTCTTACTAATCATCATTGGAATTTATCTAAGGAGGTTAATCGACATAGAACCATGCCTATAAAAAATAACATCCTTTTTGAACTGTTAAAACTATAATATGGAGTAGTTAACATTAATATATTTATTTATTAATTATCATGTTATGGTTTTAATCTATCCCATAGTCTAGCCATTTCAGAAATTGCCCCAAAAAAGAATGATAAATGATCCTTTCCTAGAACTATTTCTTGAAACCAAAATATCATTATTTAGTAGGATCCGTAAAATTAAAGATTTATTAATTAGATCATAAGGGGACTTAAATACCCTTGTCTCAAACAATCTCCCATTTTTTTCATCACCAACTACACATTGTTGACACTTTTTCCCTACAAACCTAGGCTACCTCACATGTTTTTAACTCCAAATTTCATCCTATACCTCAAATATGAACCTTTCATACCACTCTACAATGACCCCCTCCTCACATTGAAACCACAATGAGGGGAGATAGATGGATGCTACCCAAGTCTCGCCTACATTAGGCCCTGGGTTTGTGACTATCACCTAGGGTATAATAACTGTATGTATGGGAGTAATTACCCTCTAAGATTAACATGAGAAAGACATAGATAAAAGGACAATAAAACCAAAACCTAATCAAAAGCGTACATATATAAATAAAACCCATAAAAAATAAATTTTATTTTGTACTAAACAAATGAATGGAAAACTACTCTTACTAAAATGTTAAAGAAATCATCGACCATGAATCCAAATAGCTCACACTAATCCATGATCTAGTAAAATCCAACCCAATAACCAAGATACTCACATAGAACTAAATAATGTTTATATATATTAGGGTGAGAATAGTTATGTACTCAGAAGGATCCTCCCAAAATCTGATCAGAGAAAAAATAAATAAAGCATGCTAAATCACAGTCAACATAGTGAAACTAACTCATCACCTAAACATGAATTCTATGTTCCCAACCACACCCCTGGTAAGTCTCATCAGGTGTTTCATAAAAGATAGAATATAATATAATAATTAACTTCAATGGTACCTCACTACCATTTCCAAAACGGTTGTAAACTCTTTCCCAATGTTGCACGTCTTGATCATCTCTCTCCAAAAGTATTTTAATCCAAAAACACTTAGGAAAGGAACCAACACATGAACCGCATGAATCACATAACCACATTATACCATCAAAATATACATATATAGTATCCATGTAGATTTTGAGGAACCTATAAAGCTCATAAGATGTGTATCAAACATTGGGTTTTATACATTAATCCATTAAAACCCATACACCGATAAAGAAACTCAACTATCAAAGACTATACCCATTATACATATATTTTTTTGGATACTATATAAATTAATATATGTGTGTAAAATAACCACATGGCAATAAATCTGGATACAACCATATATAGGAAAATTAACTATTGTGTATAGTAGGATAATTAACTACTATGAGAAGAGAGATTGGTCAGAGGGGGTAGTCATCCATCCATCCTCCCACTAAGATATTGGGAATAACACCCTCTTAGAGACCACTAGGGTTAAGCCTCCCAGACCGACATGTATGAGACAACATATGAAATCATAGAATATAAATGATATAATATTTCACAAAACCACACTATATGAGTAGTCTAGTCTTAATCTCAATTTCATCTTACATCCCTCAAACTATCGTCCTTCACTACTAACACTATATATCCTATATGAAAACAATAATATAATAGTGATTATTTATTTACATCCATTATATTTAAACCATTTATTCTCTTTAATTAATTAATTATACATTAACTAACAATTATAATTATTCCAAAATATATTACGTTAAACGTCCATGTAATTTCCATAACCTTGATAAATAATCCAGAACAAGTCAATGGTTTACCAAGATAAATATATTTTAAGCCTTTTCATTCCATCATGAACCAACCACATGGGCTAATTGTTTTTTTTTTGTAAATTTCAACATTCTATATCCATGTACTCTAGGAAAACCATCCTAAGTTATCACCAAGGAGAAAACATGTAGCTAAGAACATTCATCTGTATTAAATAATGGGAAAAAGAATGGAAAAAAACCAAAAACTCCTCCATCATTTATTAAACAAATTCAATTGATGGTTATAAATCTCTTCATCTCATCAATGGGTTAGAATAACATTAACTTGTTATATCCCCTCTGGTACCACCCCCAACACCCACATGCATTTACAGATGCATATCTCTATCACATGAAACATTTTCTGCCACAACCTCCAGTACCCCACCCACATATCACAATAGCCATCCTATTCTCACATCACATCTATGCATCCTCACCACATATCACACATCAGACCGATATGATCTACCATAGACTACTACAAAACAAACCATTAGTAGTTTTAAAATTCATCTTCTCATCTGTGAAAAAAAAATAATCCCTACTTGAGAATGATTAAAATGTCGAGGATTTTATCAATTATAGAAAAGTGATGATAAAGGGACCCTTCATTAGTTATTTTAGAAGTGCTGATAAAGGGTTCCTTTATCAGTGCTTATTAATTAACTAATAAATGGGTATACTAAAGTGTACTATAAAATTAATATGGAACTTCCTTTCCAGTAATAATTACATAAATAGGTAAAAATGTAGATTATAAATGAAATTGAATTTATAACAAAAATACAAGAGACAAAGAATATATTATAGGCATTTTACACATTGGTTTATTCAATTAAATTAGATTGTACAAATTATCATGCACATTCAAAAACATCAATGTTTCTTTGACTTTATCCTTTAACCACCACTCATTACATTTTAAAAAAAACCACTCCATCTTGAGAAAAATAACACACTTGTATAAAAAAAATTATTATGTTATTAATACTAAAAGTAGTTAAATTAAATAAAATGTTTTACTTTTACTGTAAACATTGATTCATACTTGGAACATAATGTATGAGTTTGATTTGTGATTGATTATTACACATTGTCCCATTTATTGTTGATCTTCCAGAATTTTATATATAAAAATTAATGAATGAAGTATAATATAAAAATTAAAAGAAAATTTATTATGTAATAAAAGATAAATTATGACAAAAAATATGATCTCGTTTTGGATTTAGCGCTATGATTCATGTTTTATACTAAAATAGAACTTATATAATTAAAACACACACATGGAGTCAGACCAATATCACTGTGAATCCGATTGTGTTTATTATGATTTCTAACCATTTTAAATGACTTATGTATAATTTTACTAAAGTATATAAACAATATGAATGCATTTTACCAGTTTTGAGTGTTACATGGGATTTTTTACTAAAATTTTATTTTAAAAAAAATACATGTTCATTGAGTCATACTAGTCACATCATGTTTCAATTTTATGTGAGAATGATTCCCACATGTCATAAATGAAATATGAATCATTATATTAAATTATCAACATAGTCCAATCATGTTTTCATTTGTTTTTTTGGGTTATTATTTTTGAACTAAAATGTAAATTTTAAATTGATAATGGACACATTGAGTCATATCTATCACAATATGTATCAGATTTATGTGCGAATAATTACAACACATGAAAAATGAATTATGGATATTTTTACTAAGGTTTAAAAACATTATAAATGTGCTTCATGAAATTTTTTGTATTCTAGATTTATCTTTTACAAAAATTAATAACAATTTTAAATAATAAGTCACCCTTATAGTCATACCAGTCACACCATGAATTGTATTCTGGAGTGATTGATTACTACACATACTAAATGACATATGGATCATTTTAATCATTAATCAAAATAATATGAATGAATTTTATTGGATGTGAGTATGTCACTTCTGTTTTATACTAAAATGTAAAATTAAATTAGAAACACACACATTCAGTCATACCAGTCTCATATTGTATCAGTTTTATGTGTGTTTAATACCTTCATGAATAAAATGAGTTATAAATAATTTTAAAAAATTATCAAAAGATTATGAGATAATTTTATCAATTTTCAATGAATGAAACTTTTTGAAATAAAATGTCATCTTCAAGATCATAACAGACACATTGAGTCATATTAGAAACATCATGAATTCAGTTGATGTGAGTCAAATTATGAAATAAAAAATTTAATTATGGATTGTTTTTTTAAATTATTAAAACAATTCGATTGTTTTTTATCAATTTTGAGTATGTTAGTCATCTTTTTTACTAAAATTAATGTCAATTTAAAATAAAAAGACACACTTTGAGACATACCTATCACACCATCTGTCAGTTGAGTATTAACATCATTATACATTCCAAAAATGGATTATAGATCATTATTAAAATAAATTAAAACAATATGAATTCGTTTTCATGGTTTTGAGAATTACGGTTGTGTTTTTTCTATAAGGACATTTTAAATAAGAAGCACGGTATTTGAGTCATATCGATCACATCATGTTCCTTTTCAACATGAGACGGATTCATATATGTCAAAAGTAACATATGAATAGTTTTAATAAGTTATTAAGAAAATATTACATTTTTTCCTAGTTTTTAGTGAGTGATACCCTTTAAACTAAAATTTCAATTTTAAAATTATAATGAACATTTTGAGTCATACCAGACATATCGTTTACAAGATTTTGGGTTGGATGATTCCTATTAATGACAAATGACATATGGATCATTTAACTAAAGTATCAAATCAATGAGAATGTTTTTTCATGGTTTTTATCTGGTCATTTATATTTTTTACTAATATTATTATCAATTTTAAATCAAAAGATTCACATGGAGTCATAAAAGTCATATTGTGCATCAGATTGAGATGAATATAATTAATATATGTATAAAATGACGTATTGATCATTTTTGTGAAGTATAAATATAATTCGAATGTGTTTTCTTAGTTTTGATTGTGTCACTTCAGTTTTTCAAAAAAAATCATTTTAAACTAGAAACATGCAATATAAGTCATACCAGTCACATAATGTATCTATTTTATATGAGTCTGATTCCAAAATGTCACATATCACATATGAATCATTTAACTAAATTATTGTGGTAAATTTATTATCTTTTCTCTATTTTTAGCGAGTGAAACTTTTTGAACTAACATTTTAATTTTAAACTAATAGAAGACACTTTGAGTTATACTGGGTACATATCCTATCAGATTGACGTGCTCCTGATTCATATATGTCACAAATTACATATTTATATTTTTTCTAAAGAAAAAATAAAATACAAATGTGTTTTATTTTATTTTGAGTGTGTGAGCACTATTTTTTTCTAAAATTAAAAATTTCAATAAAATGAAATTGTTACAGTCATACCAGCCACACATTGTAACAAATTGAGGTGTAACAAATTACTACACTTCACCAACTAATTATGGATTAATCTAATAAATTAAAAAAAAATTGCATAATTTTGTATATGTGATGTGTGTTTTCAATAAAAATTTAAATCATAAACTAAAAAAATATAGTATGAGTTCTACCGAGAACACTGTGTAACATATTGAATTGAAAATTATTGATTATGTGATAGGTTTTTTTCTTAAACTATCTATAAAATGATAGAAAAGGGAAAACATGTTACATTATGATGGAAATGGAAACCCCATGTTGATTCAAACATTTCAAATTTCAGAAATCATGTTGTTTCCTCTTCCATCAAAAAGTAAAATTCTATTTCTTTTTTTTCTTGTACAATATGGTTGGGAGATAAATATTACTTCCCAAAAGATCATTGAAAAATTATAAATAAATTATACATAAAAATTATTAAGAAATTAAAATAACAAAATCGGATAAAATGGTGAAAATGTTAATTAAAAATGTTTTAGGAATTCCCCTTTTAATGAAGTTTGTAATAATTTTTTACCCATTTCCATGTTTTCATTATATCAGTCACATCCTCGAAGTCCAATATCTCATTAGCATGAGAATCTTCAAAAAAACCACCCCAACCTGAGAAAAATAATCCACCTTTATAATAAAACTATTTTTATGTTATTAATACAATATATAAATAAATTAAACAAAAATATGAAACAATACATTAATAAAATTTATATTTTAAACTAAAATAATACAATATGAGTCACGCTGGGTACACCAAGTATCATATTGAGTTATGGATGATTCAACCATGCATTTCTATCCTTTAATTTATTCAACATTATGGGTTATGAAACAATATTTTTGTTCAATAACTTGGGATGTTGAATGCATTTGAGAATAAAAAGAAAATCGCACCTTCATGTGTGAATAATCCTTTTTGAGTACATTATCATAGTAGAGGAGTAGATCATTCTTGTTAATGACATCATTTCTCTATTATATTTGTCAAAATAAAAAATTATTTATTATACAAAAAATATTATGAAATTTACTAATCTAACTTTGATAAAATAATTTGAAGATGATCAAAAAGGCAATTTCTCTCATTATATAAAGTTAAACTATAATATAATTACTCTTGATCTTATGAATCTAAAAATAAAATAAATAATTCAATCATAAATGACCCAAAAATAAAATACTTTGGATTTTTAATATGAAATTAATCTTTCATCAGTTCTCCTTACCACATGACCTTATACTATATAAAATACCATCGAACATATATGATGATTACATATATTCTATTTTTTTATTAATGACTCTAAATTATAAATATCATTATAATGTATTTTTTCACACTACATTTTCTATATTAATATATTTTTTCCATCTATCATTAATTAAAATTATAATAATCTTTTTCGAAAGATAATTATCATTCTTAGTCCCATTGTTTTAAATCAGGTCTCTGAACTATAAAATGTTTTATTCACCCACTATGAATATATATGATATAAATTATAAGAAAAATAAAAAAACATGATATATTTAACAAATATAAAATAATATAAAATTGTTTTATTACAAAAAATTACCCTAATAACATCTATCTTTTTCAATTGTTGTAAAACACATATATAAAAGTTTTCCTTCATATCAACTATAAAAATATTTCATAACACATTATATATTCCTATATTTTACTATACATTTTTGTATCTACATACTTAATCCTAGAAAACATTAACCTTATTTGTAATCCTATTATAATTCATTTATTAAACTAATATAAATATTTTAATTTTTTTGTGGAATATAATGAAATATATCTCTCCCTTTTACCATACAAGTGAGTACAAACTCCATGATATATTATTTACATTAATTTATGGAAAAATATTTATTGTGACAATTTATGTATTTTTTGAAGAAAATAAACTTCATTATAATTTTTTACCCATATTTGACAGTATTAAACCATAGTATATCCATTTGCATCATCCAAATGAAACTAAAATATAGAACATCCATTATGTATTTGTGGATTGTTCTATATATTATTATGTCCATATCAATATTCTGAGTGAAGATATATTATAACATTAAAAAGTCATTATTTTTTCTTTAATATTGGAATATCTCAATTTTCATTTATTTTTATATGGAATGATGATAATATTTTTTTGAATATTATTTTTAATATGGATCATTTTATATAATGAATGTGCACATAGATATTAGAGAAGAATGAAACCACTATATTATTCTTTTCTTCAATCCATTACAATATACCATGATGGAACCCAATAGATGAAATTAGTAGAATTTTATTCTAAAAAATATATAAAATTCCACTAAAAAAGTAAATTGAATGATTTGAAAATTTATAAATATGTAGTAGGAAGTAACCTATTTGGGATGACTTTATACATATTAACACTTTGTTTTCTTCTCATATCTAAACAAATTGATTTATTTTATTACAATTATCTATGAGAAAAACATAAAAAATAATATATAATGATTATTATACTAATGATTCACACACAATATATATTTATAATGTTATATCCTATACTAGATCATAAACATTGTATGTAATCAACTAATTTTGTTATCGGTATATTTTTTGACATCATGTACATTTCCCACACATATCTAAAGTAAATTACTTCTTCTTTTGAGTACGATGGATTTCAGAAATCTTGGTAGTATTGAGAAAATATAGAAAAGTAAATGATTAAGAAATATTTTTAATGAAATTGTAATTAAAATCAGAAATTTCTTGTTCGAGGATGCTAGTCTTTTCATGGTTGGTGATATCTCTCATTAATTTTCAAACATAATATTCATACAAATTGTCATTATCCTACTCCAGACACTACATGAAAATTCACAAAAAAAAGTAAATTGTATTGAAATATTTTTTCAAAATTAAATATTTATAAATATATATGAACATTTTTCCATTTTATGTAATCAATATGATATGTATGTTTAGTCACCAACTATATTCCATTATTTAGATTATATTTAGATTCCTATCTATCATAAAGAAAATTCTTTTTAGAACACGGATTGAATAATTTAATTACAATTTTACCTATAAAATTTTTATTATATTGTTTTATAAATTCACAATACACAACATTTTTGGTCAGTTTCATGTATTTACATGCATTTTATCTAAACAAATAAATGTTTTGGGAATGTAGATTGTGTAAGATCAACATCTAGTTCTTCCGGAAAAATTAACTAATGAAAAAAATTAAAATATGTTTCATGTTATTAGATTATTGAGATTTACCCATATATTTTATGAGTGAAAATTATTTTTACATCTCTTATTATTTTCCCAAGTGCATCATATATTTTTTTTCATATCAATTTATCCCTTCTATAATGTTGTTTCTTTCATAGAATGTATACAATGATTAATGAATTCAAATCTTGATTCACCTATCTTTTACATTATATATTAGTAAAAACTATACAAGTTAAAAATATGAATTTTTATTAACTAACAAATAATGTAATATATATGTAAGAACCCAGATCTTCCTTTCAGGCATGTTTTTCTGTTTCTGGTCATTTTTTAGAAAAAGAATAAATTTTGGAAATTTTTGAAGTACACACCATGTACATCCTTGCAGCATGAGACCCTGTGCAAGTCGTGTCCTGGCCACACACATAGCCATGTGGGGGTGACATGGAGGCCGCCTAATGTGGAGTATGGAATAGGAGATTACATGTCGTGTAATTCAAAAGTACAAGTCATGTATTTTTTCCGTTAAACGGACCGTGGTCGCGTCTAACCCCCTGAAGTGTCTTCTTCTAGGTTCTGTTCGGCCAAGAGAAATCATACGGTGCAAAAAATTCCCCAAGCCCTAGAGCCTCCATCCATTCTCCGAATAGACTATCATCAATTACATTTGAACCACAGTGGTATGCTCTTTTTTCTTCTTGAGTTTCACTCCATTATTTCCCCACTTTCTCAAGTTATCATGGGTTGATCATTGTAGGGATATTTTTATATATGGTCCATTATAAGGTGATTATATCTTTTTGGTTGACATATAGAGAACTCGTAATGCCACGGTAGTTGTTTTTCCTATCAATTTAATGTCTTTGAGTAATATGTTCAATTGTACCCAATACCCTTGAATGGGGTATTGTGTGTTTACTTTTTTTCACATGTGCTTTTCATGCCATTCTTGTATGCTGTGTAGAGGTTATATGGTTATGAATAGGGTTGGATTATTATTCCTTTGATTTATATTCCCATTCTTTTTTCTATTTTCGATCGTTGGTCCTATTTAGCCTATTGGTTTTTTACCTGTTTTCCATGCCTTACAGTCGTAGGATGGTGTGTTGTTTTCTAACATTCTTGAAATGTTGTAGACTGGATAGACAAGTAGTTATATAGGTTTACTATGGCCATATATCATTATTATGTGTTGACATACATGGGGATGTCAGAACCTGGTGTAGTTGACTAAAAGGGGATAGGTCAAGTGAGCTTCCTCAGATAGTCTTTGGTCATTATAGACTAAAATGGGATAAACTGAGTGAGCTTCCTCATAGAGTCTCTGGACATTAAAAATATGAGGGGATAGAACGAACGAGTTTCCTCAGAGTATCATTGAGCTTTATATACTATAAGTGGATAGATTGAGTGATATTCCTCCGAGAGTCATTGTTTGACTTTGAATTACCTTGAACCACTCCAGGCTATAAGAGGAATTGACTGGGTGATCTTCCTCAGAGAGTTTGTGAACAACCTAGGGATATAAAAAGAATTTATTGGGTGAGATTCTTCAGATAGCCTCTTGAACTTAGAGATATAAGGGTAATTGGCCTTGTGTTCTTCCTTAGAGAGTCCTTTAATACCTTATACTATGAGGGGAATTGACTGAGAGTTCATCCTCAGAGAGTCTTTATGAATTCTTATGACAGAACCATATGGGTTTGGATGAGTATACTACCCATAGGGTTACTATTACTTGTTGGGTAGGTTCAGATGGGATGCCTGTGAGTTCTTCCCACAGGGATACCTATTTCTGTTTAGCTATTTCTTGATACTGATACTGTGGATTTCATACTGATGAGTACTTTCTTTTTTACTGTTTCTATACTTTTACCTACCATATATTCACTGACTATTAGGCACAGATCTTCATGTGGTTTTCTACTGGGATTTAGTATCACACTATATTTGGGCCATGATTTTAGGCCCAAATAGGTTATATTTCAGCAGGTATAGATAAGGGAAAGCACCATTCTAGTTCAGGTACATGACTTGTTGTGGAGTTATAGAGCATGGGATCATTCTTTGGCTTGTAATGCTGGGGATAGGTTTATCTATTTATTTTTTTTACATTGGTTTAATACTATTTTATATTCCATCATTTTGATCTCTTTCGTATCTTATCTAGACATATGTATCATGAATCATTTATATATGTGTTTTAGTTGTTTCTTACTCTTATCCTTCTCCTGATTACTTTTGTATGGATTATTCCTGTTTTAGATATTGTATATTGTTTCTATTCTGCGGTGTACAACGCCAATGAGGGCATAATTTCCCCACTATCACACCCAAGGCCCTCATTGCAAGTCGGAAGCCTCTGGCATTTTGGGAAATGCGCTTGAGTCCATGAGACCAACCGGGTATGGGGCGCCTATGGGTGGCTTCCAACACCGGGATGTTATAATGTAGTATCAGAATAATTCATTTATCTTGAATTATATTTTGGAGCCTATAGTCTGGGATAGAATGGAATAGGTACTTGGAAATAAGTTGTGCCCGATAGTAGCTAACTCATGTATAGGGTAAAGCCAATTTACCACGTTAATGTAATTTTCTGATTTTGCAATTTTTCAGATGATTGATTTTTACTGTTGGGTGACTCCATGGATTTGATTTATTACTGTTGATTCTATTGGGGTTCTATATCTGTTGTAACACAATGAGATTAGGGTTTTCCATCTCATGCATCATATAAGCACTTTCTAGAGATCACATGTCATGAATTCAATTCATGCGATTTAGTGTGCATTAGAAATTTCATGTTGTAGTTATAGATGTTGTGTAGAATATGCATGTTGTTGTGATAGATTCCTTGATAGAAAAATTCTATTGATATGTATTTCATTGTGTTAGGATTTGTTTTGATGAATTCCAAATCTGGGTTTTTGAGGTGTTATGAGCCCTCATAAATCAAAATGTGATGGGTGATTAGCTTGTCTTTTCTTGTTTATGACATGTATAAGATGCAATGATTTGATTCATGGGGAGTATGGGCCCTCAAGGAACCGAAATTGGCACCTTAAGACATGTTTTATTTATTTTCTAGGCTCCAGAGATGTTTTTGAGGCTATTTGCTGAAAAAACACAGAATACATCGCCTGTACTTTATGAATACATGCCATGTAGTGTATAACCATTTCACTGACAGCGTGGGAAGGGGCACATGGTTGTGAAAACCATACTGGAACACATCGTGTATAAGATGTACACGTCGTGTTGTCATGATTGTGTGTCTACCCATGTGACTAACGACACAGATGAAGGTAACATGGTATATACACGTCATTTCATGATTGAATATGTCTTTTCGTATAACCTATGTATCAGGGCATTAAATGAAAAACACGGACGGATAAACCATAATCATATACACATCGTGTTGACTTTGAACACGCTGTGTAGTCTTACCATGGTACCCATCCATGTCGCAAGCATCACGGGTCAGTGTTATCCTTTCTTGCACACACCATGTTTACTTGGAGCACGCCGTGTATAGTGAACTGTGTAACTGGTCGTGTAACTAACAACATGGGTCGTTGAAACATGTATAGTACACCTCATTTATGTCATGAACATTCCGTGTAGTATTAGAATTAAGGGGACTGCTTGGGTTAGCTGTGTAAGGAGACTCAGGTAGGGGAATATTGTTCAAGTAGACGTCGTGTGTAGGGACAACACGTAGTGTGGTTGGGGTGTTACACGACCAGTTGTTGTTGAAGTACATTCCAATCTGATAGGATTAAGAGAACAAGAAGTTTAGTGTTTATACACACCATGTAGTCATGTTCTGTAAAACATGAATGTTTTCTTTCTGCTGTTCCCTTCTTGTAATCGTATGTTTTTAGTACCTGATAATCATAATCTAAGGCATGTGTTTGACCTTTCAGAATTATGACACTGAGACATCCTATGGTTTCCAAACGGTAATTAGACACTAGAAATGGATGATAAGGGACATCCAAACAATCCTCCTATTGTTCCATCCTTGGAATCAGCTGTTATACCTCACACAGGTGTTGATTCATAGTTCAAGGATAGATTTTTGAGGATGATTTAGACTTTTCATGGAGTGTCGTCTCCTGCCCCGTCGATGGAAGAATTGATGTCGGTCACTCAGCAGCAACATCATCCTACTTTCTCCGGTGATGGAGGACCCCGGGCTAGAGAGTCATGGATAGAGTCCACACTAATGATTTTTGAGCTTCTAGAGATACCTCTAGAGAAGAGGGTGAAGCTTGCTACTTATATGCACCGAGACTCCGCCATGAGGTGGTGGGGGTGATCTCACAGTTAGGATGCCAGTATAGTATGAAATGTGATGAGTTTCAGCACATCTTCTACAAATAATTCTAACTAGAGACCTTGAGGACCAATCGAGCTCAGGAGATTATGAGTCTGGAGAAGGGTACTCTTTCTGTTATGGAGTACTCGTCTCACTTTACTGAGTTGTAGTGTTTCACACCAATTCCAAGAGGTGATGAGTTGTTCATTGCCTGGAATTTTGAGGATGGTATGAGGCATTACATCCGATTGCAGGTGAAAATATTCAGGTTGACTTCGATATCTTATATCATCAACTAGGTGAAAATCACTAAGCACAATCTGAGTGATTTTGGAGTAGTGATCCCGGGCGGTTCGACAACCAGAGTTACTGTTTCTCATACTGATAGCAGTAAGCACCGTAGGGAGTCTTCATGAGGGTAATAGAGTACGCGTGATGAATCTTCTGGTAGCTAGGGGGTGTGCTACCAGTGTGGAAGGAGGATATATACTAGGCATCAGTGCCAGAGAGACCCGATGGAGTGACGATGTTGTGGCAAGATGGGCTATCTCCATCGTTTTTTACAGATCTTTTCACCAGCCACGGGTGATAGGGGTTCTTCTATGACCCCGCGTTCAGGAGTAGTATCGACATTTTCTAATCAGTCTGGGAACTGGAGTTCTTCTGGCTATTCAGGACAAGTTAGAGGTCGCAGCTGTGGTGGTCAGTTGCCCGATTATCAGTGACAACAGAGAGGGTCAGCTCAGAGTGTTCAGGCCGGGTCACATGGTAGTGGAGCAGGCCTGGAATTTGCAGTAGAGTAGAAACAGCAGGTGCAGGATCCCAAACCCTCTATAGTTCGAGGTACAATCCCAGTTGCCACATTTTTATCATAATCTCTTTTCAATATAGGGGCTTCCCAGAGCTTTATATATGTTTCCATTGTGGAGAGTCTTGGTCTCTACATCATTTATGCTACCGATTGCATGACTCTAGACACACCTTTGTGGACTAGGAAGGATACTGTACATCAGTGCAACATGTTCCCTCTAGATGATGGAGGGTTTCACATTTTATGGGACCTTTATGTCATAGAGATGACAGGCTAGGATTACATTTTCGAGACGGACTTGTTAGTTCCCTTCCAAAAATATGTTGATTGTTATCACCACATGGTCAGTTTCATATCACCAGAGGGTGGATCTTTTCTTCATAAGGGTGAATTGGATTTCGAGGCCTGAAGAGTGGGTCCCGAGAATCGTGGGTAAGGAGGAGTTACAGCTGAGATTTCCAGCCTATATATGGATGACTAGAGGACATCAAAATTAGACTTTCCTCCTGTGGTGGATCATTTCAGGGATGTCTTTCTAGAGGAATTTTCATGTTTTCCTCTGGAGAGAGAGGTGGACTTTTTGATTGACATTGTGCGAGGAGAAACACCAGTGTCCATTCCTCTATCAAGGATGGCTACACCGTAGTTGGAGGAGCTCAAGAATCAGTTGGAGGAGTTGCAGAAAAAGGGTTTCATCCAACATAGAACTTCTTCTTGGGGTTCGCCTATTCTCTTTGTGAAGAAGGAAGACAGTACCCTCAGTCTTTGTGTGGATTATCGGATGTTGAACCAGTTGACGTTCATGAACCGATATACCTTTCCCAGGATTGATGATCTCTTTGATCAGCTTCGAGGAGCCAGGGTTTTCTCGAAGATTGACCTAAGTTCTGGTTACAAATAGTTGCGCGTTAGACCGTCTGATACACCACTTATAGCCTTCTAGAGAAGGTATTCTCTATACGAGTATATGGTTATGTCGTTCCATCTCACGAACGTGCCTGCAGTTTTCATGGCACGGATGACCCGTGTGTTACATACATACATGGATTTCATCTTGATTATTTTCGAGAACGATATCTTGATGTACTCTCACACTCGACACATCCAAGACACACTTCTTGAGATCATTATGAGTACAATTAGAGGGCATCAGTTATATGCTATGCTCTCAAAATGCCACATTTGGATGGACCACATTCACTTTTTGGGTCATGTTATCTCATAAACATGAGTTTCAGTAGACCTAGAGAAAGTGAGAGAGGTAGTTTCATGGGAGAATCCGAAGAACATATTTGAGTAGTGGAGTTTTCTAGGGATGGATGGTTACTACAGATTCTTCATACATGACTTTGCATGATTATCAACCCAGAAAACGGGCCAGACTAAGAAGGGTGTGATGTTCTTATGGTTAGATTCTTGTGAGTCAGCCTTTCAAGAGATGAAAGGGAGGTTGAAATCAGCACCAATATTAGTATTTCCATAGGTAGGAAAGACCTATACTGTTTATTGTGATGCTTCAAGTCTCGGGCAAGGATTTGTGCTTATGAAGGGTGATGGCACTAGTGCAGAAAACGTTTTTTACGTCGGTTATTTTTTATTATTTACGTCGGTTTTTAGGCGACGTTAATACGGACGACGTTATAAATAACGTTTTTTACGTCAGTTATTTAAAACCGACGTAATATCCCTAACATCACGGTGGTTATCACGTCGGTTCATATAATAACCGACGTGATAAATATGCGCGAGGGGCTTTATCACGTCGGTTATTACCTAAACCGACGTGATAAAATGCCTAGGATATCGTTTATCACGTCGGTTATGACATAACCGACGTGATAAACCCTTCCCCTGGCCTATTATAACGTCGGTTATTTAGGAAACCGACGTGATAAAAAGGTCTGGGAAACGTTTTAGCACGTCGGTTATTGAATAACCGACGTGGTAAATCGATTCCCAGGCCTTTTATCACGTCGGTTATATTAAGAACCGACGTGATAAAATCCCCGGGAACGGTTTATCACGTCGGTTCTAGAAAAAACCGATGTGATAAACCCCTACCGATTTATTTACCACATCGGTTATTTTATAACCGACGTGAAAGAAATTATTATTTTTTTAAATAATTGCACTGCTCTCACCAAAAAGCAACCAGAAACCAAACAAAAATAGCCATGCCAGCCCTCCCCAAGCCCCAACTGAACCCCACCCTCATCTATACCCACCTAACAACCTGGCCAGCCCTCCCCCACCACAACCCTTGGACACCCCTCCCATATCCCTTGGACAACCTCCACCCCTTGGACACCCCCCCCCCCCCCACCCTCATTTACACCCCCAAGACCCCTAGTACAGCCTCAAACACCCATTGGACACCCCCCCACACCTTGACAGCCCTCCCAGACCCCTTGGACACCCCCCCCCCCCTCATTTACACCCAACCTGCCCCTTGGACACCCCCCCACCCTTTCGACAGCCCCCCCACCCTCATTTACACCCCCCGAACACTAGGACAGCCCCAAACACCCCTTGGACACCCCTCCCATATCGCTTGGACACCCCCCCCCCCCACCCCTTGGACACCCCCCCACCCCTTGGACAGCCCCCCACCCCCTGGACACCCCCCCGACCCCTTGGAAACCCCCCCTACCCCTTGGAAACCCCCCCCCCCCCCATCCCCTTGGACAGCCCCAAACACCCCTTGGACACCCCTCCTATATCCCTTGGACACCCCCCACCACTTGGACACCCCCCACCCCTTGGACAGCCCCCCCCCCCCCCCACCCTCATTTACACCCAACCGACTCCTTGGACAGCCCCAAACACACCTTGGACACCCCTCCCATATCCCTTGGACACCCCCCGCACCTTGGACACCCCCCACCCTCATTTACACCCCCCCCCGACCCCTAGGACAGCCCCAAACACACCTTGGACACCCCTCCCATATCCCTTGGACACCCCCCAAACACCCACCCACCCCCTTGGAACCTCTCCCCCCATACCAAAATCAAGACCAGAAAAACCATCAACAGTAGACCAAAACAAGAAGTAGAGAAAAATTAAACATTCACTTATATAACATTCAAAACTTACAATTTCAACTTCAAAAAAAACTAAATCCAACCTAAACGACTACGAAATACACAATTACATTGACAATATTCAAAATTACATTTTACATTACAAACAACTAAAAGTCAATCAAACCTGTAAAATAATTTGACCACTCCACTTGTAAGTGTTTGATATCTTCAGCAGTAAAGGGTTGAGGGTCATCAAAAAGCTACAAAGGAAAAGGATAGTAGTCAACGTGTATAATGAATAAATCAAATTGAAATATTATTAGAAAAAGGAAATCTTACCAGGTCAAAACTCAGAACTGTCCCAGTTGTTATTATTTCATACATAAATCTTAACATGTAATATCCGCATTCGATGATGCCTTGTTGCTCATGACATTTCTGTTTGAATGAGTGTAAATTCAATATATTATTTTTATGTAATAAATCAAAATGTACAAATTATAAATGGATATTTACCTTCGCATGTACATATTTGATCTTGTAATTCCTTTTCTTTGCGCTTTTTCGAAAGTGGACCCATGCCCTGTTAGAAAATAATACGAATGGGGTAAATTTAAAATTCATTATAATATATAAAACTATTGTGAAATTGAAACTTACGTTTCCAATATATTCTTAAAACTTTCTCGCACATCATCATGGAGAGAGCATATCCAATAAAGTGTTTTCTCCCTAGGGCAAAAAACCCCTAACATCCAATGATCCCTGAGAAAAGGAAATTTAACGTTAGTGGTTTTTTATGTTAAAAGATAATTAACTCTTTGAGAGGGATGTGTTTCATACCTCTCACAAAAAGGCATCATCCAACACTTTGTGATTACATTCTTTTCAAATCTATCAGCAATATAAAGCATTCTTTGTTCCTCATCCAATGCACATGCTTCAGGGGAAATCAATTGTGGGTCCACGAATCCATATACATCTGTCAGCTCATTCCTCTCACAAATTTTATACATATACCTAATACAAAGTAGACATAAGTATACATTTTTAATAAATATAACGCAAGGAAAAGGAGTTAAGACTTACATGATAAAAATTTGCACCACGTTGATGCCCAACTTATCTCCAGTGACAAACTCCATGATATCAGTTTTCATAATCCCCACACATAGTTCACGTCCACAGACATGAGCTTCCATTGTAAAGTCATAATGATCCGCCAACAAATTTGAATATCTTGACAATTTGTCAAGACTGCTAGTATCTGCATCTGATGTCATAGCTATCTGTCTTTGTTGTTGTCTATACAGTATTTCTTTACCTTTGAAGTATTCCTGTAAAAATAAATTGAAAAATATATTAGTTTTCAAATGATAAAACATTAATAAAAATATAAAATAAAAGATATAACATCCATACCTCTATGGTAATGAGTCGAAGAAGTCTGGATGGCCAAAGTAAAAAATGGCCGATACTATGTCCAACTGTCGTCACCTCATCTGTAGGTAATGGTATCCGAGCTGATCTATCTATAATATCCTGTACAGTGACCCTCTGATTCTCTACCTCTAACTGTTGATGATGAACTGTATCTCCAATACAATATACCATCCCATATGCAACTATATGATGTTGAGGATCATCAACATACAACTCACAATAAGTAGGTAGCTGCGGCGGAGGAGGAGGATCAAAAATGGGGTCCGCAGGCTGAGGTGGGGGAGTGGGAGCTACTGGGAGAGGTGGAGTGGGAGCTGCACCCTGAAATTGTCTTTGCAAGTCTGCAAACATTAACTGCACCGATGCTCTAATCATGTCCTCCATTGTCGCATTAATATTATGGACTTCAGCCTCCAACGATTTTATTTTTTTTATAAACTCCTTCAACGTTAGAAGTTGAGGAACGTGGCAACACTTTTCTTACCGATACACCTGCCGGATATCCTCTTACACGGCCAGGATGTTCGGGCTTTCCCAATGCCACAGATAAAATATCTTCCCTCCCAGATGGTGTAAATGTCCCCTGTGAACTCTGCTCCTCAAGAGAGTCCTGTAATAAGTAATTGAACTTTTCTATAATGATTGGAAATATATGACGAAAATAGTAAACTTAAATAAATAAAATAGATATCTTACAATCCTCTCAACTACGAGTCTCGATTATTCCGAAAGATATTGTCCTTTTTTGCCCTTCCGAGCTCTTTTCCATTTCTCATGTCTAGATGGAGGGGATGGAGGGGCCACCTCTCTAGAGCTTGAAGACTCAGCTCTTAGTTGTTGAAATTTTTCTGCCATCATTTGTTCTTCCAATAATGCATACCCTCCCCGAGATAATGTATGACAAGCCGGGGGAAGAAATGTTCGTCTTCCATTAGGAGTGGGAGCTAACTCCAAACGTATTCCCATTGACAGTAGGTCTAACCTTGCATTCAACCCATCTTTTGTCTTTCCTTTAATATCTAGCAATGTTCCGATCAAAGAATCACAGATATTCTTCTCCACGTGCATGACATCAATATTATGTTTGACTTCATGATACCTCCAATATGGTAGCTCAAAAAATATTGACCTTTTCTTCCAAATATGTCTATCATTTCCAGATTTCTGTGTCATTCCCAATGTCACATCAAGGTTTTTCACCCTCTCAAAATACAATTCTGGGGATAAAGGTTGAGGAGCAGTATCAAATTCTTGTGAGCCATTGAATGCCTTTTTTAGTCTTCTATAAGGGTGATCCATAGGCAAAAACTTTCGATGACCCATGTACACTGTTTTCCTCCCATGATGCAATTGACAATATGACGTCTTTTGTTCGCAAATTGGACATGCTTTATGCCCTTTAACACTGTATCCAGACAAATTTCCATATGCTGGGAAGTCATTTATAGTGAATAGAAGCACTGCATGCAGTTGAAAATATTCCATTTTATAAGAATCATACACCCTAATACCATCAGCCCATAAAAGTTTCAAATCATCAATCAGCGGTGACAAGTATACATCAATATCATTGCCGGGTTGCTTTGGACCAGAGATCATGATACTCAACATGACATATTTGCGCTTCATACAAACTTCAGGAGATAGGTTGTAAATTACCAATAAAATAGTCCATGAACTATGTGTGCTACTGAGGGTTCGGTATGGATTCATTCCATCTGTGCACAAGCCTAGTCTCAGATTTCTAATTTCATTTCCAAATGTAGGGTACTGGGCATCAATTTTCTTCCATTGTGGACAATCAGATGGATGATGTATTTTTCCATCACATACCCGCTCATCAGCATGCCATCTTAACCTTTTTGCATCATGTGAATTAGCAAATAAACGTTTGAAACGAGGAATTATAGAAAGATACCAAAATACCTTTGAAGGGAGCTTTGTAATCTCTACATCAGCTTGTGATTTTTCTTTCACCTTATACCGTGATGTCCCACATTTGGGACACTCTTTCAGAAATTCATATTCCTTCCTATATATAATGCAGTCATTCGGACATGCATGTATTTTCCTGTATCCCAATCCCATCGGGCATAATATTTTTTTGGCCTTATAATGTGAATCTGGAAGATCATTATCTTTTGGAAGAATGTCTTTCATCAATTGTAGCAGCTCTGTAAAACTTCTGTCACTCCATCCATGTTTCGCCTTCAGGTTAATCAATCTTAACACCGCCGACAAAACCGTAAAATCTGTACAACCAGGATATAATGGTTTTTCGGCATCACCATATAGACGTGCAACTCTCGGTTCTATCTCAATTTGTTCTGCTACAATATCGCGAATCATTTCTTCAATTCCATCGGAGTTACCATCTTGCGATTCATTATCATCAGTGACATTCTGTCCAGTTTCGCCATGCCAAATCCAAGGGTTGTAACTCGGATTGAAACCATGACAAATCAGATGATCTTTTATCTCTCTACTTTTCAACTTCTTCATATTCAGACATTTCAGGCATGGACAGAAAAAAATGTCACTACTTGGAACATTTCGTTTAGCAAATTCCAAAAAGGCATCAACACCTTCCTCATATTCATTGCTCATTCGATGTGCCGTAATCCAACTTCGACTCATTATTACCTATAACAAATAGAAAAAAATATATATTTTTTAGATAAGACAAATATATGTTTATATGAAAAAAATCATAATTTGAATATAACAATTTTGAAATATAAAACAAATTGATGTGTAAACCCCCTCTGGACAGCCCCCCACCCCTCCTGGACACAACCCCCCACCCCCGACCTGCTTGGACACCCCCCTGGACACCCCCCAACCCTCTGGACAGCCCCCCACCCCTCCTAAACACCACCACCCACCCCCTACCCCCTTGGACACCCCCCTGACACCCCCCAACACCCACCCACGCCCTTGGACAGCCCCCCACACCCACCCACCCCCTTGTAAACCCCCCTGGACACCCCCGACCCCTCTGGACAGCCCCCCGCCCCTCCTGGACACCACCCCCCACCCCCTACCCCCTTGGACACCCCCCTGGACATCCCCCAACCCTCTGGACAGCCCCCCCCCACCCACCCGGACAACCCCAAATACCCTCTGGAGAGGCCGCCACCCACGTGGACAGCCCCCCACACCCATCCACCCCCTTGGACACCCCCCTGGACACCCCACCGACCCCTCTGGACAGGCCTCCACCCCCTTGGACAGCCCCACACACCCACCCATCCCCTTGGACACCACCCTGGACACCCCCCGACCCCTCTGGACAGCCCCCGACCCCTCTAGAAAGCACCCCCACCCCTCCTAGACACAACCCCCCACCCCCGACCTGCTTGGACACCCCCCTGGACACCCCCAACCCTCTGGACAGCCCCCCCCCCCCACCCATCCTTGACACCACCCCCCACCCCCTACCCCCTTGGACACCCCCCTGGACACCCCCCAACACCCACCCACACCCTTGGACAGCCCCCCACACCCACCCACCCCCTTGTAAACCCCCCTGGACACCCCCGACCCCAAATCCATGCACCTATGCCATGGTTGTGTGCGAATAAAGTAGTAACAACTGTAAAAGGGCAACCCATCCAAATGGACACGCCCCAACCCTCTCGGGGATTTATAGAAAACGATGAAAAATTAGTGAAATCATAAAATTACTCAATATTGCAAGTCGAACAAATAGATCTAGGGATGATAAATAAGATTATGGTGCCAAAACGAGTTAAAAGGGTTCGCAATCGAAGAATCTTAGCTAGTTTCAAAAAAAAAAATCACAACACATATATATTTACTATCCGCGAAAAAAAACGAACGAGTGGGAGGATTACCTGAGTGCTGCGAGTTTAGATGATTGATCCGAGGAGATTAAATATGAGAAACGATGATCGCAAAACGAATCTAAACCAACGAAATGGACGAGCCGATTCGGGTTTACGCGCGAGAGAGACGAGTCGCGACTGTCGAAGGTAAACTCGCGAATGACAATCCACGGGTCTGGGTAAATTTTTAAATGAGTTATCACGTCGGTTATTCAATAACCGACGTGATAATTGTTTTAAAAACATTTTTAACGTCGGTTATTTCAATAACCGATGTAAAAACCTTCCTCCGATTCATTTTTTACGTCGGTTATTATATAACCGACGTAACAAATGGCTCAAAATCCGCGTTTTTTTACGTCGGTTATAGAATAACCAACGTCAAAAACATCTGCGGATTCTTTTTTTACGTCGGTTATTTTATAACCGACGTAAAAAAGCCTTCAAAAACCGCGTTTGTTACGTCGGTTATTCAATAACCGACGTCAAAGGGCCTTCGAAAACCGCGTTTGTTACGTCGGTTATAAAAATAACCGATGTAAAAAACGAAGCCGCGCGATTAATAACGTCGGTTATAAAAATAACCGACGTTAAATGTGTACCGAACACAGGTTTTTACGTCGGTTAAGAAATAACCGACGTAAAAAACCTCGTTTTACATATTATGACGTCGGTTTTATATAACCGACGTAAAAAATGGTGACGTAAAAAACGTTTTCTGCACTAGTGTGGAGTCATTTTGTACAGGTCTTGGCAGTTGAGGCCACATGAGAAGAATTATCTGACGCACAATATGGAGTAGGATGCTGTTATTCATTCCATAGAAAGTTGGAGACATTATCTTTTGGGAGGTTATTTTGTGGATATCAATGAACACAAAATTATCAAGTATATTTCCACTAAGCATGACTTTAATTTGAGGTAGAGAATGTGGGTTTATTACCACTAGTATTTCAACTTCGAGCTGGCCTATATTCCATGAAAAAGTAGTGTAGTGGATGATGCACTGACCAGGATGACAATGATACATGCTGTTTAGGAGGCCAATAGTGAGTGGCAGCTTATGGCCCTATTATATAAGATGCATTTGGAGGTTCACGATAGACAGGGTTAGACATTCCGTTCTTCAGAAACTGTTACATCAATGCTTCTTGATCGAGTTCGAATAAAAAAGCTATCATATTCTGAAGGCCTAGTCCTATGGGAGAGTGTGTCCAGAGAGGACCGTATTCCTGGGTGGACCATAGGTGAGGACAAGATTTGACGTTTCTAGGGGCGTGTATGGTTGCCCAAAGATATATGCATGGAGCTGATTGGGATTTTCATTCCTCTTTTTGGGAAGTTCATCCTGGTGTCACCAAGATGTATCAGGATCTACACCGCCATTATTGGTGGCCAGATATGAAGAAAGATGTTGCAGGTTTTATCATGAGGTGTTCCACATGTCAGTAGGTTAAGGCGGAGCATCAGTGACCAGCATGGCTTCTACAATAGATACCCATTCCGGAGTGGAATTGGAATGATGTAGTGATAGACTTCATGACCGGTTTGCCACGGTCAACGCGCGGGAATTATGCAGTATGGGTTGTCATTGACAGAATAATGAAGGTTGATCACTTCTTGCCGATCAAGGAGACCTTCAATTTTAATGAGTTGGGACGTTAGTACATCCGAGATATTATACGTATACATGGGGTTCCCCACTAAATTTTCTCAGATAGGGATACATGTTTTACTTCTCGGGTCTGGTAGGGGCTTTAGAAGGCTTTAGGTACACATGTACTTTTGAGTACAGCATACCATCCCCAAACAGATGGTCTATCCGAGTGTACGATTCAGGTGATTGAGGACATTCTCCAAACATGCATTCTATATTTTAGAGTATCTTGGGAGAAGCATATTACTCTTATAGAGTTTTCCTACAACAATAGTTTTCAAGAAACTATTCAGATGGAACGTTATGAGTCTGTGTATGGTAGGCCATGCTGATCACCCATGTGTTGGTAAGAGGCAAGAGAGGAAGGTATGATGGGACCTCGTCTAGTTCAGGAGTCCCAGAGCAGATAGAGTTGATTTAAAAGAGGATGGCTATTGTGAAGTCTCGTCTGAAGTCTTATGTTGATCTATAGAGATGACCTATGGAGTTCGTGGTTGGGGTTCAGATTTTCCACCGTGTCGCACATAGGGTGGGACATAAGAGGATTAGGAGATAGGGACATCATTCACCGAGATACAGAGGATTGTTTGAGGCATTGGAAAGAGTTGGTTTGGTTTCTATCGGTTGATGTTTCCTCAGAGGTACCAGGATATTCATGACGTCTTCCATGTTTCTCAGCTCCGACGTTACTTTTCAGACCTGTCACGTGTCTTTCAACCTAAGGAGGTCATGATCGAAGTAGATGCATTTTTTGAGAAGAATCTTATCCAGGTTGTCGATCTCAGTACAAAGGTTATTTGTGGCCCATCTGTTCATCTTTTACAGGTGCTATGGTAGCACGGGAAGCTACAGGACATGAGTTGGGAGAGGGAGGCTGATTTACGAGCACAATGGTCGGAGATTTTCGAGGTTTCTTCTTTGATGATGTGATATGTAAATTCCGGAAATAATTTCATTAAAGGGGGATGTTTTTAAGAACCCGTATTTTTCTTTTAGGTATGTTATCCCATTTCTGTTCATTTTTGAGAAAAAGTGGAAATTTAGGAAAAATTTTAAGTAGAGGCCATGCACTTTTTGAGTACATGTCATGTACATCCTTGTAGTAGGATACCATGTGCAGGTTGTGTCCTTGACACACTGTCATGACCCCCTCCCCACAATCTGTACCCCTCCTGGGCCGGAAATGTGGGAAGGAAGATGATGACCCCCGAGTCCCGCCTCCAGTAGGCCCCAGGTTGGTGACTAGCACCGAGGGTATAATAAACACACAAATGGGAGGCATTACCCTCTAAGAGAACACATGTGGAAGAGAGAGATATGATAGACACCAATCAACTCCAACTCAAAATTGAAATATAAAAGAAACCCAAGTACATATATGGAATTTCATGAAAAATTACTACAACAGAACGGGAAAACTAAATGTACCCAAAAGAATGTAAAATGGTAGTGACCACAAGCCCAAATAGCTCTTCCAACCACAAGCTAGTAGTAACCCGCTTGATCTCCAACCTACTCCAGGTGACCAGAAAACAGTTTATATATACATAGGGTGAGTATAAGAGTATACATAGAAGGACCCTCCGAAAGCCTCTCGTCCAAATGTAATGATAGCATGCTAAATCCTAGTGAAAAAAAAGTGAAACTAACTCGTAACCTAAATAGGTATACTAAGTTCCTAGCCTCACCATGGCTACTCTCACCAAGTAATGAATTCAAGAATATATCATATAGTAAAGAATATAAAGGGTAACCCACTACTACATCCCCACTGGTTTTCTGCATTGTCCCAATGACATACGTCCTGTGCATCTCTCTCCAAAGTCATTCCCACAGACACCGGGGATAAGCTCCACAATCTGCACCTCGTGCACCACAAAGGCTTTCCCGCAGACACCTGGGAAAAGCACCACACCATCCGCACAATCTAAAGTAATCAGGTATGTTCCGGGATCCACCACAGCCCTCATAATGTGAATCATACATCGGGTTTTATATCTCAAGCCATTATAGCCCATACACCGAGTAGGGATCCTCAAGCCATCACATCATATACACGTTACACCTATAGTAGTACATAAAATACAATATATAGAATATATGTGTGTGAAATAACCACAATCCATTACATCCCTCTACACACATATACGTGGAAACTAACAGTTGTGTCTGTTGGAAAATGTATCTACCATGAGAAGAGAGCGGGGCCAAAGGGGGTAGTCATCCATTCCTCCTCCCACCGGAATGTTGGGAAAAACACCACCCCCCCTAGGGCTCAGAATCCCCTGGGTGTCAGTTTCACTTACCGACCGGGTGGAGTAGCTAATAAAAAAACAAAAGGTACAGAATATATATATAACTCACATCCACACTATGGGAATTAACTAGTCATAGATACAACTACATCTAACATCTCTTAGACTCCATGATGCTACTTCTAAGACTAGGTATCCTATAAGCACACAAACATTTGAAGAGTTTATTAGATTACTCCATTCTTATTTTATCAGTTCCACTGTACATTAATTAATTATTTAAACATTAATTAACCATGAACAATTCCACATTAAACTGAATTGGAATCACATTCAAAATCAACTCCTCCTTTTCAGATTCAAATCACCTTTAAATTCTAGTGTCTCCATCCCCGTGGATTATCACCATTTAATCAAACATTCATTACACAATTACTTTCCCATATTCTGAAGAATTATAGAAAGGCATCCTATGCTACTAAACACAAAGAGGGTCTCAACATGGTGAGTAGATATACTACCCATCGAGTCTTTGCCCCCTATAGCAAGAGCATAGACCCATTCTCCGATGAGAGGCTAAACACTGAATACACGTGGAATACCCCGCGTGTCTTCGCCGCCTTTGGAAGGAGGGTAAGCAAGACCAACTGCCTTGAGAAGTGAGGAAAAGTAATGAAGATAAACAACCAAACCAAATCACTAACATCCAACCATCACATCAATCCCATACCATCATCCTTGGTTTCCTCCCCGACACCCACATGCATAAGATGATGCATCTCGCCACCCTAAGCGTCATCCACTGCCACAACCACAAGTCCCCATGCCTCCACATATCACAATAGCCATCCAGGCTCACATCACAACACAAGAAGCAAGAAAACACAACATCACATTAATGGGATCTTGACCCTTTAACAATCAAGTGGGTAAATCAGAACCCTTTATGAAATTCTCACACAATCTGTTCTTTAATCCATATTGAATAAGCAGATTTTTCATTCGTAGGTTCCAATTACAGGAGAACTAATCAGTAAGCTATCACAATTAAACAACCATTCTTACCTCCCTAACTTGATTAACATCAAATTAGAATAACTATAACAATGACATCAACCGGATTCATTTACATGCCTCTTTACCTTTAGCCAATTAATTAAAAATTAATTATTTCTTTACGTTCATTATCAATTTCCATCAAGAACGAACAACTAATCAATGAAATCATAGATATCACTCTATCTAGAAAAACATGAGGCAAATTGTTATCATGGTACAAAAAACAACATGTGATCAACCATGTAACACCTGAGAATTTTATGTTTTATAAATCATCAAAGGAATCTTTTTGTACACAACACTTGCTTGGCTTGCTTTACACGAAATCACGACCTTCCTCAATAGCTTGCGTCGTACGCAATACCGAGTTTCACTAAACAACGATATGCTATTAAAATATTATTAAAACTAGCCGTTATGAATAGTAATAACCACTTTTTGAAATTTTTTGAATTTTATTTTTTAAAATGGAATTCATTTTTGGATTCGGAATACCGAAATTAGCCTAGGGTGAAATTTTGGTATTTTTCTGAAAACTTTAAATTTTTTATGAATAGTGAAACCACTAAGTGGGAGGTTAAAAACTGAAGTTTGCATAAAACATAATTTTACCGCTTCTGTGAATGGAATTTCTAAAATCCGACAGACACGGTCGATATCAATAAGTAAAATGTGGTTCAATGAGATAAAAGTAATTTTTTGGTGAATAATAACTTTTTACTTTTTTTTTCTGCGGTTAATAGTAAATAGGGTAACTAAGGGTGAATATGATATTACTATTATCAAAACACATTTCCTAATTCTATTGGATAAGTGTAATTCGACCAAAAAAACCTTATGAATATTATATGTCCATTTAGGTCCACTCAGATTAGATTATGACATTTAATATTATTTTATTTAATGAATAGTTAAAATAGTTAAAATCAAAGTTTAATAACTAAAACATTTTTAATATGGGGTTATACATAAGATAAATTCGACTATAAATATTAATTAGAAATCTAAAAATATTTCCTATATTATGGTATTTTATTTGTAATTTTTAGACATTGAATAATTTAATTGATTTATGACACAATGATGATGCAGTAATTATCTAATTAATGAAATATTGACATAATTGATGTTATAAACACCAAAATAAATGTAATATGAGACTTTTAATGAATTCCACTAATTTTCTAGGTTAATATGACATCTTAGTATTGATTTAATTAACTTTTTTCGAACTAATAATTCTGTTATGATTTTCACAATAATCAATTACTAAATAGTGTCAAAATTGACATTAAATAGTTTTTAAAACAAATATTATATTATTAATTGTTATTTTTTTCCTAAAAATCTAAGGTTCGGCCAAATTAATTAGATAATGTTATATATATTAATAATAAACAACGTGGGGTTCGTTTGTCTTTTTATAGTATGTTTATTAACATTATAGTATAAGAACACAAGAAGACATGGTAAAATGAAAATTATTTAACTTAATGTTAAATCTAAATGATAAGGATAAAATAGGAACCTAAACTTGTCTAAATTATATTGGATGAGAGGATTTAGACCCATCCCCACCTTAGCTTAGAAATATATCAATTTTGAGCTATTTAAAACCGAACTTGACTTTATAATAAAATAATAGTTTTAGTTATTCCAAAGGTGCCCCTCTCCTCCCTTATAAAAGGACACCTCCTCCCCCTCTTCCTCACACCACATTGAGACTTCAAGCTCAGACAACACCTGCCCATTTCTCCTATCCACTTCCCTAGAGACAACCTAGAGGACCTGGTCATCTTCAAAGACAAATTTTAGTGCCCTAAAAGATGGTCTCAAAGAAGCACTTCAAAGAAAAGGTAATGTCCGTTACTGATTCTTTCATCTTTATTTCTTCATCCACTTCTTCTTCATTAGTTTTTTAATTATGAAGTAATATCATCAGAATCACTCATATACTGATATGTTATTATATGTATGAAACAACCCAATTTCACCATCTATCCATCCTACGAAAAAAGAAATCACCGCGTGTGCGTACGTACGGAATACCATCTCCACGCCGTGGTGTAATCTATTTTCCACCACCACCTTACTTGGATGGGTATAATGGTGTAAATAATCACCATATATGACTATTATAAAGTGATATTGATTCTGAAATAGTATACATATACTCCAATACAATTCCACGATCATAGGAACGATATCATCACTCGTGCGTACGTACAGAATACCGTCTCCACAATGTGATGCGACTCGTTCTACATGATATTCATTTTATAATGATTATATAAATGAATTGAATGAATGAATATGATATATATTACACTAATAACATTCTGTAAATGAGGTATCTATAACCTAAAGAGAAGAATAAGAATTTATTCGAAAAAACACGCATAAGAACAAAAAGTTATAAACACCCAAATAACAAGTAGCAATGACATATTACTACTAAGAAGCTAAGAATATGACCATATATGATATCATAAAAATAAATATGATTCTTTAATATGTCAATAACATTATTTAAATCATTATACAGTAGTTTCGGACACTTACATAGCAAATCATACCTAAGGTAAGGGAAATATCCCAATTTTATTTTTTTATCCGAGATTTTTTATACTTTGGTATTTACTGGGGTGTATTTTATCATCAAGATCCATCTTTCCTCAATATTTAATATTATTTCCATCCACCCACAATTTTTTAAATCCAATTTTACCCTGCGGTGAGTATTTATTAAAATATATGAAAGGAATCTTTTGTCGTTTTTTGTACGAGGTACTTTTTTGACTTTTCCGACAAAAGTACGAGAAGAATGTTTTTTTAACTTATACGGAATGAATGGATTTTTAAACATTATTTCCAAGAATCTTCCTTTACATGTTTTCAAGATTATTTTGAATCAACTTCTTTTAAAATTGTATGACATGTTATGAAAGGAAATTTTTTTTGAGGTAGAAAGGATATTTTCCTCAAGAATGGAGTTCAAGTGTTTTATCAAAATTATTTTCCATCTAAGATAATAAAGGGTTTTGTTTCTATCCCTATTTTTACATGGATTTGATTATGTCGTGATGGAATTATTTTTATGAATTCCTTTATCCTATATGAATTGATTTATGATGTCATGTTGTTTAAGATTCCCATTTTTATTGCATGGGTTATGCAATGATGTGTGATTTATGATTTTGTGGCACACTTAAGAATGGTATCATTATGATACGGCTGGGACCTATATCTCCCTCCAATGCATTGGGTAAATATTTTATATCTCATGAGATAGACATGGCTGGAACGGTAGGTTATACCGGTTTAGTGAAACAGGACTGAAACGAGGGTGACTCGGTTCAGAAAGGGACTTTGTGCACTAAGATAGTCTTGGAAATGATTCTTGACTAACAAGAAATGATTCTCTATGATTATGTGTGTATGCCACAAAGTTTCATGTTTTATGTTATGATTATTGTGATTACATTTCACTGCCATGATTTATCCCATGTTATGAAATTATGATCTCTTTTGCAGGTTACGATTTCCAAAAGTTATGTCCTTGTGTATACGATGTTATTTATATTTTTCTTGTTTACCCTTATTGAGCATTTTAGCTCACCCTTTTGTATGTTTTCTTTCCCCATGTCAGGAAGAAGGTTATTAAGTAAGATATGCCAAAATGGACTATAGATATGATGAAATAAATGGAATATAGTGTTGACACTTTATGAACTAGTTGTTTATGTTTCCCAGTTTCTAAAGACACTAAACCTATACGGTCCTTTCGTGGTTTTGTTATATGTTGTTATAAGTATGCTTCAATTTTGAAGTATTAACAATGTATGTAAATTATGGGTCGTTATAGTTGGTATCAGAGGAAAGTTATAGTCAACCATTGGAAACTAGGATGTGAAAGCCTTAGTAAGAACCCTAAGGATAAGTCTAAGCATAGAACACAATATTAGTGTTTTAGAAATGGCCATGAATAACTGAGGATAAGACCTTAAGTGTGAAAGTTTATTCTTGATTATGTGGTTTTCCTATTATAATTTGTGTTTCTCACACTATTCTTCTTGGTTTTAGTCAATGGCTGGAACCCGAAGGAACCGTGTTAATGCAGAATGCGACGGGAAATGCAATGATTGTCCCCCTGAGAAACCAAACGTTATGGGAGCTGGAATGAAAAATCTTGTAGCCATGCTCACACAAATTTCTCAAGCTATGAATCATGAAGGACTTTCAAATGAGCAAAGGAAAGAGCAACATTCTGTTGAATCCTTCATGAGGCAGCGTCCACCTTCTTTCAGTGGGTCTACTCATCCATTAGTTGCTGAACAATGGATTAGTACTACTGAAAAAATATTTTCAGTTCTTCAATGTTCTGAACATGATAAAGTCATCCTAGCAGTGTATAGTTTGGAAGGAGATGTTGATCAATGGTGGAATCTTATTAAGAATACGAGGCAAGGGGATGAAATTGAGTCCATGGAATGGGACGAGTTCAAGAACTTATTTTTCAATAAGTACTTCTCTCGTATTCTCCGAACAAAGATGGAGAAAGAGTTTCTTGAACTAAAGCAAAAGGATGATGAATCTGTTGGTACCTATGAAGCAAATTTTACAAGACTTTCAAGGTACGCTTCTGGTATTATTATCCAACCTGAGAGTAAGATCGATCGATTCATTAGTGGCTTAAAACCAAGTCTTCGAATGGCGTTAACCATAAGAGACTTCAATAGCTACGAGGAAATCATTCGATGTGCTCTCAAAGTTGAGATGGAGATTGGAGTAACCCATCAGTCATATGGGTTTGATAAGAAGAGGAAAATGGAATTCAAAGGAAAATATAAAGAGGACATTGAAAAGAAGATGTGATTTCCTTTATGCTCAAAGTGTGGAAAGAAACATGGAGGGAGTTGTCTTAAAGGGACAAGTAAATGTTTCAAATGTGGAAAGGAGGGTCATCAGGCATTTGAATGCCGCGATGATGGGAAGAAGATGTCTAATGATGCAAACAAAGGAAGGGATACACAGAATGAACCTACAACACTTCAATGTTTCAAGTGCAAGGAGATGGGGCATTATGCTAATAAATGCCCTAATCCAAGGGTTGATGATGATGGTCGACGTCAACAAACTCTCAAGGCTATATACAAAGGAGAGTCACATGAAATTTCTATCAGCGATGTGGAGTACGATAACGATGTGGAGAAAGGTACACTTACCATCCACTCTAAAAAAGCAAATGTTTTATTTGATTCTGGATCCAACCACTCTTTTATTTCTGAAGAATTTTCTAAGGGTATCACTGTATTACCTCAACAATTAGATGTTGAGTTAGCTGTGACAACACCTAATGTCACAACAGTCACATCAAAAGTTTATAATTCTTCTCCGATCGAAGTTTGTGGGAAAGTGCTTCCTGCAAATCATTTGATCCTTCCTATAGTGGAATTTTATGTGATTCATGGCATGGATTGTCTTTCTTTATATGGAGCTCATATCAATTGCCAAAGAAGGGAAGTCACATTTCATATTCCAGATCAATCTGTGATCGTCTATCAATGCAAGGATGAACATAACCTTCCAGTCGAAATTTCTTCCATTTTATGGGTATTTATTCCACTAAATGAAGGTTATTTATCTCAAATGCTTGGTGAGAAACTCACGATTATGAATATGCCCATTGTACGGGAGATTTATGATGTCTTTCCGAAGGAATTACCGGGTCTTCCACCAAATCGCGAAGTTGAGTTTTCAATAGAACTCGTACCGAGTGATTTGCCTATTTCAAAGACACCATATAGAATGGCCCCAACTAAGTTGCAGGAATTGAAGAAGCAACTCCAAGAGAATCTTGATAAGGGATTCATACGCCCTAGTGCGTCACCTTGGGGATCTCCTATTATATTTGTTAAGAAGAAATATGGATCAATGAGACTCTGTATTGATTATCGATAACTTAACAAGATCACTATCAATAACAAATATCCTCTTCCATGCATTGATGAACTATTTGACCAACTACGCGGAGATCAATACTTTTCCAAGATTGATCTTCGTTCAGGGTATCATCAATTAAGTGTCAAAAGGGAGGATATACCAAAGACGACTTTCCGTAAAAGGTATGGACACTATGAATTTATAGTGATGCCATTTGGTCTTACTAATGCCCCTGCTATCTTCATGGATCTGATAAATAGAGTCTTTAGAGACTATCTTGATCAATTTGTGGTAGTCTTTATAGAAGATATTCTTCTCTATTCAAAGAGAAAGGAATAACATGAAGATCACTTGAGAATTATATTGAAGACCCTGAGAAAGTAGAAGCTTTATGCCAAATTTACCAAGTTTGAATTTTGGCTTCAAAAAGTTTCATTTTTGGGTCACATAATCTCAAAAGAGGGGATATCTGTGGATCCAGCAAAAACAGAGGTTATCGAAAGATGGTTGAGACCAACAACAGTAACTGAGATACGATGTTTTCTTGGTTTGGCTGGATATTATCAACATTTTGTGTAAGATTTTTCACGATTATCTAATCCACTCACCATGTTGACTCGGAAAGGAGATAAGATTGTCTGGATAGAAGAATGTGAAGAGAATTTCAAGGAGTTGAAAAGAAGGTTATCCAGTGCACCTGTGCTCACACTTCCTTGTAGTGGAGAAAGGTTTGTGATCTATAGTGATGCATCCAAGAAGGGATTAGGGTGTGTTCTTATGAAAAATGATATGGTGATAGCTTATGTCTCATGACAATTGAAAATCCATGAGCAAAATAACCCAACACATGATTTGGAATTAGCTGCGGTAATCTTTTAATTATAGATTTGGAGGCATTACCTTTATGGTGAAAGGTTTGATATTTATACTGATCAAAAAAATTTAAAGTATATTTTCACACAAAAGGAGCTGAATATGCGTCAAAGAAGATGGTTGGAGTTAATTAAGGATTACGACTGCTCAATCCATTTCCACCCTGGGAAAGCAAACAAGGTGGCAGATGCATTATGTCGACAAGACCATGCCAGTTTATCCATGATGAGGATCACAAATGATCCAATATTTATGAATTTACAAAGGATGGATCTTGGAATTATAATGGAAGGGGAAAAATCTTATCTTTATCAAATGAATGTTTAACCATCAATACATGTGAAGATTAAAAAGGCACAGAAAGAAGATGTCGAGTTACAAATGAAGGTGAGAAATGTTCCTGAGTTTAACCTTGATTGTGATGGGATAATAAAGTTCCAGAATCGGTTTGTGTTCCTCCCATCCCCGAATTAAAGAAGGAGCTGCTGGATGAGGCTCATAGTTCTTCATTCTCTATTCATCCTGGAAGCACAAAGATGTATAGGGACCTGAAAGAGTACTTTTGGTGGGATGGTACCAAAAGAGATGTTGCTAAATATGTCTCTCGATGCTTGGTTTTTCAACAAGTTAAAGCTGAGAGACAGAATTCTAAGGGGATGTTACAACCATTACCCATACCCGAATGGAAATGGAAAATATTACTATGGACATTGTCACAGGACTTCCTAAAACATCCAAAGGCAATAATGCTATCTGGGTCATACATGATCGTCTTACAATGTCTGCACACTTCATTGCTATTAGAGAGAATTTCTCTCTGGATCAGCTTGCCAGGATATATGTAAAGGAAGTGGTAAGATTGAATGGAGTACCACTTTCTATTATATCTGATCGGGATCCAAGATTTACCTCGAAGTTCTGGAAAAGTCTTCAGCATACTCTGGATACAGAGTTTAGTTTTAGCACTGCTTATCATCCTCAGACATACGGTCAGTCTGAGAGAACAATTCAAACCCTAGAAGATATGTTGAGAGCTTGCTCTATGGATTTTAAAGGAGGTTTGGATTAACACCTACCTTTGGTGGAATTTTCTTATAATAACAACTTTCACTCCAGTATTCAAATGGATCCTTATGAAGCTCTCTATGGAAAGAAATGCAGGACTCCAACTTGTTGGGATGATGTTGGGGAAAGAAAGCTATTAGGACCTGATCTCATTGATAAAATTGCAGAAAAGGTCAGATCTATTCAACAACACATAAGAGCATCTCATAGTCGACAGAAAAGTTATGCTGACAACCGAAGAAAAGACCTAGAGTTTGAAGTGGGTGATAAAGTGTTCTTACGAATATCTCCTTGGAAGAGGGTTATGAGATTTGGAAAGAAGGGGAAGTTGAGCCCAAGATATATCGGTCCTTTCAAAATACTGGATCGTGTTGGGAAGGTAGCTTACCGATTGGCGCTTCCACCGAATCTCTCTCAAGTTCACGATGTGTTCCATGTATCTCTCCTGAGAAAGTACATACCTAATCCTTCACATGTACTCAGATCAGAAGTTGTACCGCTGGAGCAAGATCTTTCTTATGAAGAACAACCGATAGAGATTTTGGATCCTAGAGAAAAAGTCCTACGAATGAAGACCACTCGATTGGTGAAAGTATTATGGAGGAACCACCAATTAGAAGAAGCTACATGGGAGATTGAGGATTTGATGAGGGAGAGGTATCCTCATTTGTTTGTTACAATGTGACGAATTTCGAGGGCGAAATTCATTTTAAGGTGGGTAGAATGTAACACCCAAGACTTTTATGTTATATAAATCATCAAAGGAATATTTTTCTACACAACACTTGCTTGGCTTGCTTTACACGAAATCGCGACCTTCCTCGATAGCTTGCATCGTACGCAATACCGAGTTTCACTAAACAACGATATGCTATTAAAATATTATTAAAACTAGCCGTTATGAATAGTAATAACCACTTTTTGAAATTTTGGGAATTTTAATTTTCAAAATGGAATTCATTTTTGGATTCGGAATACCGAAATTATCCTAGGGTAAAATTTTGGTATTTTTCTGAAAACTTTCAATTTTTGATGAATAGTGAAACCACTACGTGGTAGGTTAAAAACTGAAGTTTGCATAAAACTTAATTTTACCGCTTCTGTGAATGGAATTTCGAAAATCCGACATACACGGTTGATATCAGTAAGTAAAATGTGGTTCAATGAGATAAAAATAATTTTTTTGGTGAATAGTAACTTTTTACTTTTTTTTACCGCGGTTAATAGTAAATAGGGTAACTAATGGTGAATATGATATTACTATTACCCTAACACATGTCCTAATTCTATTGGATAAGTGTAATTCGACCATAAACAACCTTATGAATATAATATGACCATTTAGGTCCACTTGGATTAGATTATGACATTTAATATTATTTTATTTAATGAATAGTTAAAATAGTTAAAATCAATGTTTAATAACTAAAACATTTTTAATATGGGGTTATACATAAGATAAATTCGACTATAAAGATTCATTATAAATATAAAAAGATTTCCTACATAATTTTATTTTATTTGTAATTTTTAGACATTAAATTGTTTAATTTATTTATGACACAATGATGATGCAGTAATTATCTTAATGAAATATTGACATAATTGATGTTATAAACACCAAAATAAATGTAATTTGAGACTTTTTATGAATCCAACTAATTTTATAGGTTAATATGACATGTTATTATTGATTTAATTAACTTGGTTCGAACTAATAATTCTGTTATGATTTTCACAAAAATCAATTACTAAATAGTGTCAAAATTGACATAAAATAGTTTTTAAAACAAATATTATATTATTAATTGTTATTTTATTCCTAAAAATCTAAGGTTCGTCCAAATGACATTTATAAGGTTATATATATTAATAATAAACAACTTGGGGTTCGTTTTGATGCTTATATTATGTTTATTAACATTATAGTATAAGAACACAAGAAGACATGGTAAAAGTAAAATTATTTAACTTAATGATAAATCTAAATGATAAGGTTAAAATAGGAACCTAAACATGTCTAAATTATATTGGATGAGAGTATTTCGACCCATACCCACTTTAGATTCTAAATATATCAATTTGGAGCTATTTAAAACCGAACATGACTTATAATAAAATAATAGTTTTAGTTATTCCAAAGGTGCCTCTCTCCTCCCTTATAAAAGGACACCTCCTCCCCCCTCTTCCTCACACCACGTTGAGCCTTCAAACTCGGCCAACCCCTTCCACATTCTCCTCTACACTTCCCTAGAGACATCCTAGAGGTCCTAGTCTTCTTGAAAGACAAATTTTAGTGCCCTAAAAAAGGTCTCAAAGAAGCACTTCAAAGAAGAGGTAATGTCCGTTACCGATTCTTTCATCTTTATTTTTTCTTCCACTTCTTCGTCATTAAATGTTTCATTATTAAGTAATAACATCAGTATCAGTCATATAATGATATGTTATTATAAATATGAAACAACCCTATTTCACCATCTATCCATCCTAGGAAAAAAGAAATCACCGCGCGTGCGTACGTACAGAATACCATCTCCACGCCGTGGTGTAATCTATTTTCCACCACCACCATACTTGGATGGGTATAATGGTGTAAATAAGGACCATATATGACTATTATAAAGTGATATTGATTATGAAATAGTATACATATACTCCAATACAATTCCACGATCATAGGAACAATATCATCACTCGTGCGTACGTACGGAGTACCGTCTCCACGATGTGATACGACTCGTTCTACATGATCTTCATTTCATAATGATTATATAAATGAATTGAATGAATTAATATGATATATATTACACTAATACGATTCTGGAAATGAGTTATATATAACCTAAAGAGAATAATAAGAATTTATTCGACAAAACACGCATAAGAACAAAAAGTTATAAACACCCAAATAACAAGTAGCAATGAAATATTACTACTAAGAAGCTAAGAATATGACCATATATGATAACATAAAAATAAATATAATTATGGAATAAGTCAATAACATTATATAAATCATTATACAGGAGGTTCGGACACTTACAAAGCAAGTCGGACCTAAGGTAAGGGAAATATCACAATCTCATTTTTTATCCGAGATTGTTTATACTTTGGTATTTACTGGGGTGTATTTTATCATCCAAATCCATGTTTCCTCAATATGTAATATTATTTCCATCCACCCACAATTGTTTAAATCCAATTTTACCCTTCGTTGAGTTTTTATTAAAAGATATGAAAGGAATCTTTTGTCGTTTTTTGTACGAGGTACTTTTTTGACTTTTCCGACAAAAGTACGAGAAGAATGTTTTTTTAACTTATACAGCATGAATGGATTTTTAAACAATATTTCCAAGAAGCTTCCAGTACATGTTTTCATGTTTAATTTTAATCAACTTCTTTTAAAATTTTATGACATGTTAAGAAATGAAAATGTTTTTGAATTATAAATGATATTTACCTCAAGAATGGAGTTCAAGTGTTTTATCAAAATTATTTTCCATCGAAGAAAATAAAGGGTTCTGTTTCTATCCCTATTATTACATGGATTTGATTATGCTGTGATGGAATTTTTTTTATGAATTCCTTTATCCTATATGAATTGTTTTATGATGTCATGTTGTTTAAGATTCCCATTTTTATTACATGGGTTATGCAATGATGTATGATTTATGATTTTGTGGAACACATAAGAATGGTATCATTATGAGATGGGTGTGGCCTATATCTCCCTCCAATGCATTGGGTAAAGATTTTATATCTCATGAGATAGACATGGATGGAACGGTAGGTTATACCGGTTCAGTGAAACAGGACTAAAACGAGGGTGACTCGGTTCAGAAAGGGACTTTGTCCACTAAGATAGTCTTGGAAATGAGTCTTGACTAACAAGAAAATGATTCTATATGATTATGTGTGTATGACACAAAGTTTCATGTTTTAAGTTATGATTATTGCGATTACATTTCACTGCCATGATTTATCCCATGTTATGAAATTATGAACTCTTTTGCAGGTTATGATTTCCAAAAGTTATGTTCTTGTGTATACGATGTGATTGATATTTTTTTTGTTTACCCTTACTGAGCATTTTAGCTCACCCTTTTGTATTTTTTCTTTCCCCAGGTCAGGAAGAAGGTTATTAAGTATGATATGCCAAATGGGACTATAGATATGATGAAATAAATGGGAGATAGTGTTGACACTTTATGAACCAGTTGTTTATGTTTCCCAGTTTCTAAAGACACTTTACCTATATAGTCTTTTCGTGGTTTTGTTATATGTTGTAATAAGTATGCTTCAATTTTGAAGTATTAACAATGTATGTAAAGTATGGGTCGTTATAAACCAATTCTTTTAATCCTGACCAATTATTTAATTGGGTCTATTTAATTGTTATCCAAATGGCTAAATCATGCTAATTCTATGTTTTAACATATAAAATTAGAGAATCTATTATTCCCCTACCTCAACAATTCTTGACGTTCTTTATCCACACAACAGGTCACAATCCTCCTCTCGCGTCAACTGCATCCACCCAAAGATGCCACGTTACGACAGTACCAACCAAACCCCAAGAAAACCCCATTATAAGAATGCAGATTACATGATATAATATGTAAAGGAGAACATGAGAAAAATAACCCCAAAGAATGATGACACAACATACCTTATATGGAAGATTGATCGGTACAACTCGGTTGCATCAAAACAGAGCAGAACCAATCCTAGGAGTAAAGTATGATTGTTCAACTCTTACGTGAAGGATTTAATGGTTCTAGCATCTCATATCTGATAAAAAAGTGGCAGAACAAGGGATAATGATATCTCGTCCCTTAATGAAGATTTAATGGGGCGACAGTTTAAGATACGTTTTGTTCTCCATTAAAAGCGTATCGCATTAACCCACGCGGTTTGACCAAGTAAAACATATCGAGCCATAGGGATAATTAATATAGGATTTTTGGCATTTTAATCGGAATTAAGAGTCCTTAAAACAAGGCATTAAATGTGTTTTACGTCAAAGGATACGTCAAAGGGGCGAAACTGTAGGAAGCTGGAAACACTATTCACACAATCAAAATTTGGCAAAGGAATGAAAAGGTTACCATTAGTCCTCACTGTTCTGGAAACACTGTTCAATTCTATAGTTGGAAGGTCAATGTTAGAAGGTTACCATTATGGAAACACTGTTCAAGTCTACAGTTCGAAGGTCACAGTTAGAAGGTTACCATTCGAGAAACACTGTTCAAGTCTACAGATGGAAGGTCACAGTATGAAGGTTATTGTTCTGGAAACACTGTTCAAGTATATAGTTGGAAGGTCACAATTAGAAGGATACAGTTCTGGAAACACTGTTCACGTCTACAGTTTAATGGTCACAGTTAGAAGGTTACTGTTCTGGAAACATTGTTTAAGTCTACAGTTGGAAGGTCATTGTTAGAAGGTTACCATTCTGGAAACACTATTCATGTCTACAGTTGGAAGGTCAGAGTTAGAATGTTACTGATCTGGAAACACTATTCAAGTCTACAGTAGGAAGGACACAGTTATAAGATTACTGTTCTGGAAACACTAATCATGGATAAAGTTGGAAGGTCACAGTTAGAAGGTTACTGTTCTGGAAACACTGTTCAAGTCTATAGTTGGATGGTCACAGTTAGAAGGTTACCGTTCTGGAAACACTTTTCAAGCTTACAGTTGGAAGGTCACAGTTAGAATGTTACTGTTCTGAAAACACTATTCACAGAAATGGATATTTGGCAAAGTGTTGGGGATAAGTCACCTTAACCTCTAGAACACATCCAACACAACAATTCAACAATGTAATGGAATAGAGAGGTTCGGGCCATTACATTAGATACCTTTCAAAAAATTATCATCCTAGAGAATTAAAAACCAACCAAGAAGAAAAGAGTGGTCCGATCAACAACCCCATAAGATACCTCTCAGGAGAAAACCACCATGAGTTGTTCAAAATATGGAACAAAACTACGACATCCGAGAGTATGGGAAAAAAATTCATATCCAAACAATTCAATCATAACATCACCATCATAGGTACATAAATAAAACTCAGCACAACAACTTAAAACAACAGTCAGTACTGGAAAAACATATGTGACTCACGTTCCCAGGTACTCTCCTCTATGCCACTGTGTCTCAACAAGACACGAACCAAGGGAATAGAATGCCCACACAACACCTTCTCCTTAAAGTCTTGGATCTCCACAGGTCGCTCCTCGAAGGTTGCATCATTATCAATATCGATCTATCCCCAATCGATAACATGAGATTCATCATGAAGATAACGACATAGCTATGATACATGGAAAACATCATGTATCTGACACATCTGAGGGGGAAGTTCTACTCGATACGCCACAGCTCCAACATGAGCAAACACCTCGAAAGGCCCAACAAACCGGGGACAAAGCTTACTTTCATGACCAAACCATTGCTGCCCACGACGGGGAGTCACCTTCAGAAATAGATGATCCCCATCATTAAACTCTAAGGGTCTCTTTCTTTGATCAACATATGATTTCTAACGATCTTGTGCTATCATCATCCTCTCATGAATCCCCTAAATAATCTCTGTTGTATTCTGCACTAGTTTCGGTCCGAGGATTGCTGACTCTTCGACCCCAGTCCAGCACAATGGAGAACAGCAAGGCCGACCATACATGGCTTCAAATGGCGCCATACCAATGGTGGAGTGAAAAATATTATTGTAAGAAAACACTACCAAGGGTAGGTTCCTCGTCAATGAACCTACAAAGTCAATAAAACAAGAGCGCAACATGTATTCAAGAGTCTGGATGGTTCGCTCTGTTTGACCATCAGTTTGAGGATGAAAAGCAGTGCTAAGGAGTAGCTAAGAACCAAAAGCATGTTGGAGACCCCTCCACAACCTAGAGGTAAAACATGGATATCAATCATAAATTATTGTCCTAGGGACTCCATGAAGTCTCACCTCCTCCTCCAGATACTACCTCGACAAAACTTCCACTGAGATCGACTCCTTGATCGCTATGAAGTGGGCGGACTTTGTTAAATGATCCACTACCACCCATATAGAATCATGTCCTCCCGGAGCTCGAGGTAAACGTGTAAAAAAGTATATTGAGATGTCCCCGCACTTCCACTGAGAAATCTCTAATTTCTAGAGAAGACAACCAGGAACATGGTGTTTGGCTTTCACCTTCTGGAAGACTAATCATCGAGACACACACTCTGCAACCGCACGCTTCAGCCCATGCCACCAAAAATGACTCTTCCAGGATCAGTACATCTTTGTCACACCAGGATGTACTGCCAAGGGTGAACTATGGAACTCTCGGAGAACCGTCTCATGAATTTCCAAGGGAACAAAAATCCTTCCATGATACAACACTCGGTGTTGTTCATCCTCTGACCAACCATCAGGGGCCTCACCACAAAAAACTCTGTCTCTCCAAACATCCACATTTGGATCACCCAACTGGGACTCTTCCACCTTGTGCATCAGGGATGACTACACCGTCATCTGGAAAAGACGACCTCTACCTCCAACCTATTCCATATCACGATGCAAAGCTGATAGTTCCTCCATTACTCCCTAGGAATCACCAGATTCACGTACAACATCATTACGTGACTTTCAGCTCAGTGCATCAGCTACAACATTTCCTTTCCTAGGTGTATATGATATTTCAATGTCGTATTCCTTCAAGATCTCGATCTGCTGACATTGCCGCAAGTTCAATTCACATTGGGAGAAAACATACCTCAAACTCTTATGATCGGTGAAACCCACAAAGTTCTCACCAATGAGGTAATGTCTCCACAACTTCAGAGAAATCACCACCGCTACCAACTCAAGATCATGGGTGGAATAGTTGTGTTCATGAGGACGCAACATCCGAGACCCATAAGAAACAACTGACCTCTGCTGCATGAGAACAAAGCCTAGCCCCAGATGTAAAGAATCACAGAAAACATCAAACTGGACTCCCTCTGCTGGAAGAAAAAGGACTGGAGCACTTACCAACATCTACTTTAGATACTCGAAATCTTCCAGACACTGATAAGTCCATATGAAGACATGATTCTTCCTGGTCAAAGCTGTCAGAGGAGTCTCAAATCAGGTGAAATTGGCTACAAACCTCCTATAATATCCTACAAGTCCATGGAAACTTCGCACCTCTAACACGGTCGTGGGGGCTGCCCAAGACACCACTGCTTCTATCTTTGACGGATCCATAGCTACTCCCTGTTGGGACACATCATTCCCTATCAGACGAACTTATCGAGACCAAAAATCACACTTTGACAACATCCCAAACAACTGATGTTGGCGAAGATCTCCAAAAATGGCTCTTAGATGCTCTTCATGCTCCTATTCAGATTTGGAGTACACGAGGATGTCATTGATGAAAACCACAACAAACTTGTCCAGGAATTCACGGAACACATAATTCATCAACCCCACGAAAACAGCTGGAGAATTCGTCACAACAAATGGAATTACAACAAACTCATAATTCCCACGACAACAATGGAATGTAGTCTTCGAGATATCCTCCTTCTTTTACACACATCTGCTGATATCCTGACCACAATTAAATGTTTGAGAACTGACTTTCACCCTTCAGTTGATCGAATAAGTCATCAATCTGTGGGAGAGGATAGCGGTTCTTTATTTTCACTTTGTTTAATCGACGCACAACAGCAAATTGTCGTCAGAATTTTTCACAAAAAAAACTGGTGCACCCCACGGTGACACACATGGTCGAACAAAACCGCACTGCAATAAACCATCAAGTTGAATACGTAGCTCTCGTAACTTATAAGGGGCCATCCTATATGGATACATAGATATAAGAGATGCTCATTGTTGTAGCTTGATCCCATACTCGATCTCTCGTCGAGGGGGTAAGGATACAACCTCTTCTGGAAAGACGTTAGGGTACTCATCAACAACCCTAGTAAACGCCAACTGCTGAACCTCTGAAGAACTCAGCATCATCTCAGCCATCATGGATGATAAGGATGGAACTTGTCTATGACTCATCCGAAGATCTCAATCACCAACAAACACCACTTTCTCTCCATCTGCATCAATGAAAACCACCTTCTTACTGTAGAAATCCACAATACCCTAAACTGAATACAACTAATCAATGTCGAGGATGACGTCACATGGTTGCATTCGTAAAAAAAAAAAGAAATCTCCCCAAGAGTGGTGTTGCCCCAACACTAGCCCATAGTCTCTACATATATAAAACAAGTCAGCTCGACCTCCAACTAGTGTAGTGAACAACAAGGGAACTGGATGCCTCTCTACCTCATGTAATAAAGCATGGAATAGCGTAGGTGATAAGAAGGAGTGTGTTGCTCTTGAATCAAACAAGGAAAACACCAAGGTAGAAAACAATAAAAGGGTACCTTGAATGACATCTGGCTCGCCTAGGGCTAGAAACTCTAGAGCATGAAGCTGACCACGAACTCCTCCACAGCCTCTCTGACCCAGATGATGACCACCACCAACACCGTGCTCTGCTCTCTGAGTATGGGGAGCGTCATGGGGATGTCCTCTACCTGCTCTATCTACCCTATGGTGATCTAAAGCTGGTGCAACCTGATGCTGTTTCCTTGGCTGGAACTGCCTCAATGGAGGAACCTGGAGAAGAGCACCTGGTGCATGATGACTGCTCTGACAAGTTGGGCACTCCTGCTTCTGATGACCGTGACCACCAAAAGAAAAACAAGTGCATGATCTGTTGGCATAGGCCTAATAGTTACTACCTCTGGAGATACGATATGGGAAGGGCTGGGACCTACCCCCAGGTGAACAGAAACTCTTCTGCCCTAAAAATTGAGATCCTCGGACCACAGCTTTTCTTCATGAGAAATCAGGACAATTCTCCTCTCATGACGATCTGGTCCTAGTCAATGTCCTCTCAACAACCTCTTCCCTCGCCTGCAACTCATGATATGTCTTTAGCATAAACTGGGTTACCTAGCGCTAGATCTATGGATTCAAAGCCTCATGAAAATGCCTCGCCCTGGCCTCCTCATCTGGTAACAGGACTGAAGAATATCGTAGAAGGTTCCTGAAATGGATTCCAAACTCTCGAACAATGGAGCTCCCCTGACGAAGGGTAAGAAGCTCCTGGCGATTGGACGCCTTCGCAGTTGAAGAATGAAACTCGACTCTAATCCTATCTTGAAACTCCTCCCATGATATCTCTAACTCCTCATGATCCCCGAGGAACAAGAACCACCACTGCCTCGCTTCTCCACGCAGCATCGTCACAACAAAGGACAGCCAGTGTTCCATCCGGGCATGAATCGAACTAAAGCCTATCTCGACCTCCTCCAACCAGTCTTCTGTGACTTCATCCAAAATGGAGCCCTCATACTTCTTGTAGACTCTGGTGCTGAAAATCTCATAGTGTCTTCCTCCAAGTGTCATTGTCATCAACCTCTACTCAGTGACGATCTGCTGGAACAGCCTGCTAGGCATCTTCTGTGCAGACCTGACGAGGACATCGACCTGGAGCCATAACTGTAAAATAACAACTATTAGAGCTCCTAAGCCTAGAATATGGAAGAATCAACATTATTTAATTAATTTTAGGTTAAATCATACCAAGGTTTACCCATTCAAACAAAGGCACAAGGAAGAGTGATGCATGATCCTTTCCTAGGTCTCTGCCCTGCAACCAGTATCACTTTGTTTAGTATCCATTGAAAACATAAAGGTTTGTACTTTAGATCATAGGTGGCCCTAAACGCCTCTGTCTCAGTCGGTCTCCAGTGCTTACCTCACTTTCTAAGCATGAATGACACTGTTTCCCTACCAACCAATGCAACCTCATGTGTCCGTAACTCCAAACTCCATCCTATCCCTCAACCACCCCTCTGATACCACTCTATCACGACCCCCTCCCAACAATGTATACCGCTCCTGGGATAGCAATGTGAGAAGGAAGATGATGACCCCGAGTCCCGCCTCCAGTAGGCCCCGGGTTGGAGACTAGCACCGAGGGTATAATAAACACACAAATGGGAGGCATTACCCTTTAAGAGAACTCATGCAGAAGAGAGAGATAAGATAGACACTAATCAAATCCAACTCAGAACTGAAATATAAAAGAAACCCAATTACATATATGAAATGTCATGAAAAAGTACTACGACTGAAAGGGAAAAATAAAAGTACCCAAAAGAAAGTAAAACGGCAGCGACCACAAGCCCGAACAGCTCCTCCAACAACAAGCTAGTAGTAACCATCTTGATCTCCAACCTGCTCCAAGTGACCTGTAAACAGTTTATATATACAATGGGTGAGTATAACAGTATACTCAGTATGATCCTCCCCAATCCTCTCGTGAAAAATTAAATAAAGCATGCTTAAGCCCAGCGGACAACAAGTGAAACTGACTCCTCCCCTAAAGAGGTATACTAAGTTCTTGGCCTGACTAAGGCTACTCTCACTAAGAAATGCATACAAGAATATACCATATAGTAAATAATATCAAGGGTACCCAGCTACTACTTCCCCACTAGTTTTCCACTTTTCCCCAATGACATACATCTTGTGCATCTCTCTCCAAAGGCTTGCCTACAGGTACCTGGGCTAAGCTCCACAATATGCACCTCATGTACCACAAAGGCTTGCCCGTAGACACCTGGGCGAAGCACCACACCGTCCTCACAACCAAAAGTAACCGGGTAAGTTCCAGGAGACACCACATCCCACATAACGTGTATCATACATCAGGTATTATACCTCAAGCCATTATAGCCCATACACTGAGTATGGATCCTAAATCCAACACAACCTACACACGTTACACATATAGTAGTCCATAGGATACTATATCTAGAATATATGTGTCTGAGAAAAACATAATCCATTATAGCCCTCTACACACATATACGGCGAAACTAACTGTTGTGCATGTTGGCACATGTATCTACAAAGAGAAGAGAGCGGGGCCAATGTGGGTTGTCAGCCATTCTTCCTCCCACCAGAAAGTTGGGGAAAACACCCCCCAGGGCTCAGAATCCCCGGGGTGTCAGTTTCCCTTACCGAAATGGTGGAGTATCTTATAGAAACACAATAGGTACAAAATATATATATAACTCAAATCCACACTATGGGAATTACCTAGTCTTACATACAACTACAACAAACGTCTCTCAGACTCCAGGATGCTACTTCTAAGACTAGGTATCCTATAAGAACACAAACATTTGAAGAGATTTATTAGATTAATCCATTCACATTTTATCAGTTCCACTGTACGTTAAATAATTATTTAAACATTAATTAACCATGAACAATTCCACATTAAACTAAAATGGCATCACATTCATAATCAACTGCTCCTTTTCATATTCACATCACCCTTAAATTCTAGTATCTCCATCCCCGTGGATTATCACCATTTAATAAAACATTCATTACCGAATTACATTCCAATATTCCCAAGAAATCTAGAAAGGAATCCTATGCTACTAAACACAATGGGGGGCTCAACACGGTTAGTAGATATACTACCCATCGAGTCTTTTCTGCCTATAGAAAGTTCATTGAACCATTCTCCCTCGAGAGGCTAAAAACTGAAATCACGTGGCATACCCCATGTGTCTTCGCCTCCTTTAGATGGAGGGTAAGCATGACCATCTTCCTTGAGCAGTGGGGAAAAGTAAGGAAGATAAACAACAAAACAAAATCACCAACATCCAGCCATCACATCCATCCCATACCATCATCCTTGGTTTCCTCCCCGACACCTACATGAAAAAGCTGATGCATCTCGCCACCCTACGCATCATCCACTACCACAACCATAGGTCCCCATTCCACTACATATCACAACAGCCATCTAGGCTCACATCACAGCAAAAGCAACAAGAAAACACAACGTCACATAAATGGGCTCTTGAACCTTTAACAATCAAGAGGGAACTCAGAACCCTTTAATAAATTCTCACACAATTTGTTCTTTAATCCATATTGAATTAGCATATTTTTCATTCGTAGGTTCCAATTAAGGGAGTACTAATCAGAAAGCTATCACAATTAAGCAACCATTCTTACTTCCCTAAATTGAATAACATCAAGTTAGAATAACTACAACAATGGAATCAATCAGATTCATTTACATTCCTCTTTACCTTTAGCAAATTAATTAACAATTAATTCAGGATTTATGTTCATTATCAATTTCCATCAAGAATGAAAAACTAATCAATGAAATCATAGATATCACTCTATCTAGAAAAACATGAGGAAAACCGTTATCACAGTACAAGGCAACAACATGCGATCAACCAATTCTTTTAATCCAGTTCAAGTAATTAATGGGTCAATTTCATTGTGATCTAATGGTCTAAATCATGCTAATTCTATTTTTTCACATATACAATTAGATAATCCATGAATCCCCTACCTCAACAATTCATGTTGTTTTTTATCTACACAACGCGTCACAATCCTCAACTCGCGTCAACTACATCCACCCAAAGATGCCACGGTACGACAGTACCAAAAAAACCCAATAAAAACCCATTATAATCATGGAGATTACATGATATAAGATGGAAAGGAGAACAGGAGAAAAATAACCCCAATGAACGATGTTACAATATACCTTATATGAAATATTGATCGATACAGCTCGGTTGCATCAAAACAGAGCAGAACCAATCATAGGAGTAATGTTTTATTGTGCAACTAATACGTGATGGATTTAAATGTTCTAGCGTCTCATATCGGATAACAAATAGGAAGATAAAGAGAGAATGATATCATGTCCCTTTTTGAAGATTTAATGGGGCGATAGATAAAGATACGTTTAATTCCCAATTAAAAGTGGATCGCACTAACCCATGCGGTTTGACCAAGTAAAACATCCCGAGCCATAGGAATAATTAATATAGGATTTAAGAAATTTGAATCAGCCTTAAGAGTCCTTGAAACAAGGGTTTAAATGTATTTTACATCAAAGGAAACATCAAAGGGGCGAAACTATAGGTAGCTAAAAACACTGTCCACACACTCAAAAATTTTCAAAGGAAAGAAAAGGTTACCATTAGACCTCACCATTCTGGAAACACTGTTCATGTCTACAGTTGGAAGGTTAGAGTTAGAAGGTTACCATTCTAGATACATTGTTCAAGTCTACAGTTGGATGGTCACAGTTAGAATGTTATCGTTCTGGAAACACTGTTCAAGTCTACAGATGGAAGATCAATGTTAGAAGGTTACCGTTCTGGAAACATTGTTCAATTCTCCAGTTGGAAGGTCACAGTTAGAAGGTTACTGTTCTAGAAACACTATTCAAGTCTACAGTTGGAAGGTCATAGTTAGAAAGTTACAGTTCTGGAAACACTATTCATGTCTACAGTTGGATGGTCATAGATAGAAGGTTACCATTCTGGAAACACTATTCAAGTCTACAGTTGGAAGGTCATAGTTAGAATGTTACATTTCGGGAAACATTGTTCATGTCTACCATTGGAAGGTCAATGTTAGAAGGTTACTGTTCTGGAAACAATGTCCATGTCTACAGTTGGAAGGACACAGTTAGAAGGTTATTGTTCTGGAAACATTGTTCATGTCTACAGTTGGAAGGTCACAGTTAGAAGGATACAATTCTAGAAACACTGTTCAAGTCTACAGTTGGAAGGTCACAGTATGAAGGTTACCATTCTGGAAACACCGTTTATGCCTATAGTTGGATGGTCACAGTGAAAAGGTTACTGTTCTGGAAAAACTGTTTACAGAACTGGAAATTCGGCAAAGTGTTGGGGATAAGTCACCTTGACCTTCTGGAAAACCTCCAATACCAAAATTCAACAAATTAATGCACCAGAGTGGTCCGGACCATTACACACACAAACGGCCGTGTGGGGGTGCCTTGGAGGTCGCCTAAAGGGGAGTATGTAAAAGAAGATTACTCGCCTTGTACTTCAAAAGTACATGTCGTGTATTTTGTTTTTTTTCATTAAACTGGTTGAGGTCACTTCTAACACCCATAAGTGTCTTCTTCTAGGTTCCGTTCGGCCGAGAGAAACCGTACAACCTCAAAACTTCTCCGAGCCCCCATGCCTCTATTCGTTCTCCGAATTAACCATCGTCAATTCCATTGGAACCACAGTGGTAAGCTCTTCTTTCTTCTTGAGTTTCATTCCATGATTTCTTCTCTTTATTAAATTATCATGGGTTGAGAGTTTTAGAAGTTTTTGTAGATAATTGGAATTCTATGGTGAATCTATCTTTGTGGTTCATGTATAGTGATCTCATAATGCCAATGTATGCAGTTTGTACCTTTCCATTGATATTTTTTTGAGTATTATGTGCAAATATTCCCAATACCCTTGAACGAGTTATTATGTGTTCGCAGTTTCCCCCCTGTTATTATCCTGCCATGCTTGTATGCTGTGTAAAGGATATTTAGTTATAAATAAGGTTTGATTTCTATGCCTTTGATGTTCTTCCCATGCTTTGTTATATTTTTAGCCATTGGCCATGTTTAGTCTATTGGCCGTTAACCAGTTTTCTATGCCTTGTGGTCGTAGGTTGGAGTGTTGTTTTCTTACATGCTTGAGATGATGTAAACTGGTTATCCAAGTAGTTATATAGGATTAATTTTTCCATATATCATTATTATCTGTTGAATTACACTAGGCTGTTAGAACATGGTGTAGTAGACTAAAAGGGGATAAACCGAGTGAGATTCCATAGAGAGTCTTTGCGCATTATAGACTAAAAGGGGATAGACCGAGTGAGATTCCTCAGAGAGTCATTGAACATTATAGACAATAGGGGGATAGAATGAGTGAGCATCCTCAGAGATTATTTGAGCATTATAGACTATATGTGGATAGACCATGTGTGCTTCCTTAGAAAGTATATGTTTTAATTTGAATTACCTTGAACCACTCCTAGATATAAGGGGAATTTACTGGATGAGATTCCTCGGAGTGTCTGTGAATGACCAGGGGCTATAAAGGGGAATTTACTTGGTGATATTCCTTAGAGAGTCTCTTGAACTTTTTCTTATAAGTGGAATTGACCTTGTGTTCTTCCTCAGAGAGTCCTTGACTACCTTATACTATAAGGGGAATTTACTGAGAGTGAGTCCTTAGAGTGTTATTATGAATTATTATGATAGAACCAGAGGGGTTAGGCTGAGTGTACTACCCAGATATTTGCTCATACAAGTTAGATATGACTAGAGGGTATGATTGTGAGTACTTCCGAGAGGGTTACCTATTTGTGATTAGTAATTTCTTGATACTGATACTGTAGATTGCTTAATCCTGAGTACATTCCAATTTACGTTTTTCTATGATTTTACCTGCCATATATTCACTGACTGTTAGGCATAGACCATCGGGTGGTTGCCTATGGGGATTTAGTGTCACACCCTGTTTGGGCCATGCTTTTGGGCCCAAAAATATTATATTGCTGCATGTATCCAAAAGGGAATGCACCCTTCTACTTCATGCACTTGATTTGGTGTGGAGGTGGAGAGCATGGGACCATGCATTGGCTTTTGATGCTGAGGATTTGTTTATATTTTTATTTTTTTACATTGATTTAGTATTGTTTTGTATTTCTGAATTTTGATCTATTTGAATTTCTTTCTAGACATATGTATCATGCATCATTTATATATGCGCACCATTTGGTTCTTACTCATACCCTTCGGTTGATTTATTTTGTTTGGATTATTATTGCTTCCGCTATTGTATATTGTTTCTCTTCTGTTGTGTACTCTTCCAATGAGGGCGTTGTTTCCCCACTATCACGCCCAAGGCCCTCACCGCTAGTCGGTAGCCTCTAGTGTTCAGGGAAATGCGCTTCAGACCATGTGACCAACCAGGTACGGGGTTTCTATGGCTGGATTTCGGAACCAGGATGTTACAATATCAATATGTTGAATGAAGGATTATGAAAATATACCTTATGTATATACTCACAACTGAGACTCTAAACCATTCAAACGTTATAATCTCATATATTCATAGGTGACCAACTATGTTTGTAATGAATGTTCCAAATATTTAATAATCATTTAGAATGTAAGACATTTTTTAAACATTTAATGTGATCTCTCTATGAATTTGTAATGATAATAAATGTTGATGTGGAACTAAAGGGGAGAAGGAACTCCCAAATTTCCATTTTTATTTCTTTCTTGATTAACTATATGATATTGATATAAAATTCTATTTCCCCATCAGTTTATCCTTCTATAATACCATTTGTCACATTATTCCTTTTTCACAAACTATTTTAGTTTTTTCATATGTAATAATTTTACAATGGAATACCTCACGAATATTGATAACATTAGATGGACATGCTATGAAAGATCCAATAATATAATTGGGCATTGTAATTTCATGAACATTGTGTGAAATCATAAGCATAGAGGTAATCTCCTGAGCTACCTAAAATATAAAATCTCATGTGATACATTGGGTGTTACTTATTGTGTATCTTGTCTCCTAGGATATTATATAGATTACCCATCACAACATTGCAGTGAGTGGGTATTTATCTATAGAAATCACATAAAATTAACCCTGTAGAATTTTAGAAATATAAAGGTATCTGATGTTTTTTTTCCAAATTTAGGGGAAATATTAATTTTAAAATTGATTTTCTCAGCTAAGGTATGTGTTTAATGGGAATAAATATCATCAATTATAGTGGGGTGATTTGTTTTTTCATTTTTTGATCATTGTTCCATCACTAGTTCTCTTTGATCCTTTCCCATTTTTTGGTATGGTAAAATATACTAGAAAAAAATAACTTTGAAAATAATTTATTTGAGCCTTAAATGTTGTAATAATATTAAATGTATCTGTTTTTGGTTTTATCTTCTCAATATATGTTTGAGGAGACACTCCAAATCATACTCCTCTAACGTGACCATATTCTTCCAATTGCATCGAGGTTAATGAAAGAAAATATTCTTCTGATACCATCACTAACGATTTATATATCTAAACCCTATAAAAAATGCATTCATAATTTAATATATTTATATAATACTTATATAATTAATAAATAATTTCTATTGTTACATACGGACACACGTTTTCCATACCTATTTTGTTTTTTCATTAACTTCTTTACCATCCTTATTTACATAATCATCATTCCATAGCACATGACATGGGATAAAATTGGATACATATTTTGATTCAACAATATGTATATAAACAAAATAACATATGTCATTTCATATCACATAAAAATTTTATCATAGATTTAAAATACATAAAAATTTATTCTCTAGTGAAGCGTACGCCGCCCTTGCTTTGCAATAGGTGTAATGTAATTTTGATCCATGTTATTTATTTTAAGATCTCCTTTTCTATTTCATAAATTAATATTTTTGAATCAAATTAGATACAATAAATAATTTCAAATAATAAATTATTAAATAAAATTTACCAGATATGATTTCTCACAACAATGATCGGTGAAACTATTCCATGTTTCATGTTATAATATAGGTGTATAACTACTTAGTTGGTCAGGATTTACATTCCCCTCAGTATCCCTAAGATGTAACATGGTAAAAAGTGTCCATAAGCCTTAATGGGATTTTCTAATATCCATTATATCATATTTCATATGGAAATATACTAAAATAAATAAAGTCTATAAGGAAAAATTATAATTAAATCAACTTTTCATTATAATATCTTATTGTATAATAGAGAATTTTTGGCATACCATTACGAATTTCTCATCTCAGATGGATTATTTCATTAGATACTAGATATGGCATTATGTATCTATATCAATCAGTACATTCATCCTCATTTTTAAAGCAACATAACTAATAAACATTGACATGATGGGTTCAATAGGATGGTAGTGTTTATTATAGCCAACATCAAAATTCATACCCTTACATAATGCGTCGATAATTTTATTCACCACAATGATGTTTCATTTTTATTGTTTTTTCATCAACATGTAGTTGATCCCCTAATAATTTTGCAGTTCCAGCATCAATAATCATCTAATCCCCATTATTGAAAACATCATCATGTGCATGAAAATTTTTTTTCATGAGTAGTGAAACAATTAATTTCGATTATGATAATGTATTATGGAACATAAAATATTTTGATGAAAATCATAGTATATTAAAAAAATTCCTTCTTAATGAGCTCTGTTTCTTTTTTAGAGGATTATGTGATTTGGCTCCTATATCTATAATCCAAATCCCCTCTTTGTGGTCCCATCTAATTTATGAGACATTGTTTACATTATGACCTCCATGAACGAATTGCGGCCTCCCAAATAAAGGGTCATCCTCAGTTAAATTTTATTATTACCCTAATGTTATTTTAGTTACCAATAGAAAAATCAGCCAATTTATTTATATTGAATCTGAGAAAAAAATACATGATCTTCTTGTGATTCCATTATAAATGGATCATCTTATTATCCTTCCACACTAAAATTCACCTTCAAAATTCCCATTTCATAATTCTTCACTAGAAATCTATTTCCATCCCATTTATAATAGAAAATCATCATTTTAAATATTGAAAAATTAAAATCATATATCTGTTCAATAATTATGAAATATTACATATTCACATAAATTATATTTTTATCTTTAGAACCATATACGTGCATCACATCTTGGACAAGTGGAAATCCACAAATTTTCATCATACTAAAACCATAATGATCATTATTATATAGAATGTATCTGTATATTAAGAAATTATTGTACGATATTAAATTTTAATTTTGTAACTTGGATATCAATTGAAGTGTTCTTAAAAATGACTTCTTATTTTTAATAAAACTCCTTATAAAATGGATCTGCGAACCACCTTATAAACTATTGATTATGTGTATTTGATATCCATATTTCATCCATTAATGGATTATAATCTCTATGAATATATTTATGGGATTCAATATATGGATCAACGTATTCAATATTATGTAAAATATAATTGTGTGGTCACTGCAACATTGTTATAGAAATTGTAACAACATCTCTTCCCAAAATCCCTTAACCCATTAGGTGTCCATTATAATGGTACAATATGAGACCGATGTTGTCAACATCTAATTGGTAATCGATAGAAAATTCCATAAATTCTTTAGCTATATATCATTACACAATAAAACCTTCGGTCTGATATTGATTCTTAATATACCCCATAAAAATATTCATATATTATTCAATCGGTGTATCCTTTTGTAATGGAAAAGACCTCATGGTTGAACCTTTATAACAAAATGAAAGATTAGGTGGATCATTATATCAAATAAGTATGGTGGTAATAACATAGCTAATTCACATAATTTCAATGAAACATACTTATTCATGATTGGAATCTTCACTAGGTCAATTACATTACTAAATATGAATTTGAAAAAGAAGCACCGTCTACTTAATGTATGCCACACATTTTTAGGAAGAATGTAATTTTATTCAATGTGCATAAAATATTACATAAAACATGATATTCATGAAATTATTTCACTATAACTTCAAATTATTAATTGATACGACATTCATTATATTTTATGAATACCCCGATAGAACATTTTCACCATTATGGAAAATGAGAATTTGTAATTCTTCATGTTTGGATAGAGTGTGGGAGGAAGAAAAATTTCTTATTTAACCTTCATCTGTTGCAAATCTTATTTGTCCCCATGTCAATAATGTCTGACCTAATCATTATTCCATATTTTTTACTATAATAATTTAGTAATTTATACATTTGACTATAAAATAATTTTCGTCTCCAAACATGATATTAATAAAGTGTGTGACAAAAAAAATTCTAATACAGTAATTTAAATGAAAATTGATCTCTTTTTCCAACATGATCTCATAAGGTTTTTTAAAAAAGGTTAGCCAAAAAAAATTTCCAAATATTTTACTTTATGAAATAGATAATCACCTCTTAGTGAAGATGGTGTTGTACTTTGTTTCGTATTCTAATCAAAAGATGTCATTTGGGATCAATATTAATGTGGTTGAGGTAAAAAATTGATGTCCTAAAAACATTTTCTTTAGGTAATCATTCAATCGAACTGATAATGTTCATTGTTCACAAATGGGACAACCCATCATTTCTTTTAATCTATTGACTCATAATTTTCCATAGGAATAAAATTCATTTATTTCCCAATACAACATGGACTTCAATATAAATTCTCTAATTCTATGAGATAAATAAATTATAACACTTATACCCCACATTATATTAATTTCATTAATAAATGTAACTAAATGGACATAAAAATCATTATCCGGTTTCTTTGTTCCAGCTATAATTAGAGTAATCAAATTTTATTTGTGATTCATGTAGAACTATAAACAAAATATATAATTTTACAACAAGATGGTTCATGTACTATGAGTACTAATATGTATATAAAAATGATTTCTTCCATATATAGATAATTCAAGAAGAATGTTTCTCAAATAATTTTAATATTCAAGATACTTATAATCAATTTTCTTTCATTGAGGATGTTTTTTTACATGTTGTTGGTTCTAATATTAAATTCTAGTATCAAGATTCAATGTCAATTGTCTCGTGGTTTATTTACCTCCATATAGTCTTTTAAACTATGTAATGATAGGATAGTTCAATACATATATCAATGTTTTTTATTCATTTATAATGTATCGATTTATTCCACACATATGGGATTTTATGACTGATACATCATCCTAGAGAAACAATATGAAATCATTTGTAAAAGCATGTATTTTTTATAGATAATTTCTATTGAATTTAGCATTCCTTTAAAGTCATATATTCAATATGAAATCTCAATTTCTTCTAGTATAATATCATTCACATGACCATATATATTTTCTAAACTGATGTCACATCATCCGCATCCATCTTTATAATAATATTACTTTAATAAAACTAATAATGTTCTGTATTTAGTATATAGATTGTACAATAGTCTCTTATTACAACTATTTAACTTCCCAACGGTCCATGGGAAATAATTATTATATTTTTTAGGATTCCCATTTCTATTTCCAGGGTTCTTGCTTATGTGACCGGCTATTGTTTTTAAATTTATTAGGATTCCCATTTCTATTTCATGGGATCCATCTTTTAAACCCTTTATTTTTATGTTATATTATTATAAGAATTCTTAGATGTACTTCATATGATCATTATTAAAATTAATACTCAATGATGAATAATATCTCCTGATAGATGGGCATAATTATGGGCTCCTTGATGTGTTACATGACCATGGTGATTGATATGGTTCTCATCAACATTGATTTGTTATATTCTATTGGATTTATTAGGCTCTCCATGATTGAATTCTGAAATAAATGTGGAAAATGGTGTTCCTAGTCCCATTAAAATGTAATTGGTCATGGAATTCCTCATTAATGGTCAACGTGATACATAACAATTATTAGGTTATTAGACATGGATCTCTACACCCCTTGGACTGAGTTTTTGAACATGGAACTTCACACCCTCATGGTTAGGTTCGTTGAAAATGATGCTCCTCTCCAATGTATCTCTAGTTATTAAACATGGAATTCCATGGGGAGTTGTCATTACCTGTTTCCTATGTGACGCTCCCATTAGTGATTATCCGAGTGGAAATTTCAAGATTTCATAGGGACCAGAAACGTTGATTCAGACATCGAACTAGATTAACATGGATTGATATGTATGGAATGAATCTTTGTGACCATTTTTAGGATTGTCTTTAGATTTATGGTGTTCTTAATAATAGTAATTTTTGTTGAGTACAGGTGAATAAAGGGCATGTACCGTATATCCCTTTGGTGAAATAAGATTCATAGTGGAATTCCATTGCTGGTAGAAAGATGTACTGTTTGTTGGGATTTCAAACTGAAGGATCAAATTAAAGAAACATGGCTTGAGGGGACTGATATTAAACTTAGATCCCTAGTCATGGGATTTCAAATCAATCTGGTGTAGGATCCTAGGACTTACTTTGGAGAGAGTTTATTATGATGTTGTTAATGGACTCCTTAGTCTAATGGGCCATGTCAATGTCGTCATCATATATATATATATATATATTTATTTATATACATATATATATAGATGCGTGCATATAGATATATACATATATGTGGTGATATATGCTCGAGGATATTTTGACATAGGAATAACCAGATATGGACGATGGGGATTATGGACTTAAGGATTGATTATGCTTCTTTTAATGTTATTTCATTCTTTATTATTCAAATTTTGTATTGGCAAGGATGAGAAAATTAAATGACCATGCACTAATGATATCACATTTATAGATTCATCATTTGGGTGGCCTATTAAGATTATTTGAAACCATTATAATAGAAAATTTATATTTATATATACGTTTATAATTGATTAAAATTTTTAATTTACTTAAGAATACATGTGACATATCTTATCCATGAAATAGAGGATGAAATATAGGTTTTTATGTGAAATTCCAGTGAAAATTTTTTTTAGTGAATTTTCCCATGGATGTTGATTTTAAAAAGGTATACGAGATCATCTCATCAACTTTGAGGATAATGATCTTAGAATACATGGTTTCCTCTCTGTATTTGAGTGGCACATTCATGCATATGTTTTTTTTCTTATAGTAAGAACCAAAAATAATATTTTAAATTCCATCATTTAAAAAAAACACACATCGATCATAATAATTTTCAAAAAAATGAGGTAAAAATATTTATTATTTATTTTGAGTCTGTTAATTACACTCAATAACATACAAAATGGATGGTTCTATTTTTCAATTGAATTATACCCTTTCTTGACAAAAATCAATTCAAGTATCATTTTTATCCCAATTGAGTTTTTATTACTTTAAAAATTATTTATAATATAATGACTTTTAAAATTTTAATTTCATTAAATCTAATTTTATCCATAACTATATTTAGTACTAAAAAATATTTAGAGTCCCAAAAATATCTTATAATTTGATTTTATAATTTTTTGTGTCATGTTGCTAAAATGAATCAATTGTTTATACTCATTATGAGCCATATAAAATTGTAATTGACTATAAATTATAAAGTATAATAGGGAAACGTAATTTAAGTAAAATTATATATATAATTAAATTGTAAGTATTTTTGTTTTTTTGTAATGATATACTAAAAGGGGTTCAATTATGAAATAATTTTCAAAATGAATTCCACGAATCATCAATATCAATCATGCTTTGGTCAAGTAGATTGGATAGGGTTCACACATCATCTACATAACAAATAGGTGGTATCAACTATGTTCACACCACTTATTTTAATATTATACAACTTTTCAGAACGATTTAGGCCTATTAGATTTATATAATTTTTCATTAATTTTTCATATGATTTATAAAAAATTTATACATATAGGTGGAATCAACAAGATAAATCCTTGAATAGTGATAAACATTGGCATTAATGTTGGAGCTATTAAAAATGTGTCGATTTTATTATCCCTTTAAAATCACTCAAATATGGATCCTTTAACATTTCTATAAAAGTTCTGATAAAGGTGTCCCGTTATCAATTCTATTTTTAGCACTAATAATGGACCCCCTCTATCAGAATTTTTTCAACGGTGCTAAATTGTGTCCTTTATCACTAGTTAAGTATCACTGATAATGGTAGGACCCTTTTAGTGGGCTTTTAAAATTATAGCACACTACATCATGTCATAAATTGTACACATGTCAAACATTATTTTGAAATAATTCTTTATATAATTGAAATAAAAATTACATTAAAAATAAATAATCACTATGTTATACACATTCCAAAAAATGGTTTCTATAATTATATTATAATATGTGATCACAAACATTAAAAAACATTAATGGTTTCATTTTTTTGGTACCCGAACCCTACTTAAAGAAGCCAACTAATGGTATCAGTTTCCAAATATACCACCATAACATGTGGAAAATAATTCCAATGTATAAAAAAATCACATGTTTTTAATACTATAAATAAATTAATTAAACATAATTATGAAATAATACATTAATAAAATATCAATTTTAAATAAAAGGACACCCTTATTGTCATATCGTGCATGTCGTGCCTCAGATTAAAGAGTTGTTGATATCTTAAAGTCACAAATATAATAAGGATCAATTTTTACAATGTATTAAAAAAATATTAGTTTGTTTTCTCATTTTTGAGTATATAACATGTCATTTTAACAAATATGATAATTTAAACTGAAAACATATACTTTGAGTCATATCAATCACATCATGTGTTGATTTGACATGAGATTGATTAATACACATCAAAAATGACTACTGAAACATTGTAAAAATTTATCATAAGAATCCGAATATGTTTTCGTAGTTTTTAGTGAGTAACACATCTCATTAAATAAATTGTCAATTTCAAATTGAAAACAAATACTTTGAGAATCCTCGGGAACATAGTGTATTAGAATGTGTTGAGAATTAATCATACATGTCACGAATGGATTATGTATTTTTTTTTATAATGTATAAAATGAATCAGAATGGTTTTTTAGAAAAATTGAGTATGTGACATGTGTTTTTAACTAAAATGATAATTTAAAATAGGACACTTTTGGAGTCATACCAGTCACACATTGCATCTGATTAATGATTGATTGATTCATATATTTCACAAATTACTTAGGAATAATTTGAATAATGTATCAAAATAACTAGAATATGTTTTCTTATTTTGGAGTATGTCACATGTCATTATTACTAAAATGTATATTTTAAATGAAAATCTTCACTTTTGTCATACTATTCGGATAGTGTGTTGGTTTGACATGAGACTAATTATAAAAAAAATATGACTAATTAATTTTAAATATAATTTATCAAGACAAAATAAGAAGGTGTTCATTTTTCGGTGATTAAATTGAATTTTTACCAAAATAGTCAATTTTAAACTCATAACATACATTTTGAGTCATGTCGGGGAAACCATGTATTAGATTGAGTTTCGGTTAATTCCTACACATCACATATGTCTTATGGATATTTTTTTATAAATTATTAAATCAATTGGAAAAAAATTTCATTGTTCTAAGAATGTGATGCGTGTTTTGAACAGAAATGGAAATTATAAATAAAAGGATTCACTTAGAGTCATAGTGATCACACCATGTGTGGGATTAACATCAATTTGATTCCTACAGGTCAAAATTGAATTAAGTATAATTACATTAAAATTTTAATATTATATGAATGTGTTTAATATTTTTTCAGTATGTCAGGATTCTTTTTATTATATTTTCAATATAAACTGAATACATGCAGATTGAGTCATACCGGTCACATCATATGTCGGTTTAATGTGAGAATTATTAGTACATATTACAAATGAAATATTAATCATTTTCCAAATATTTTATGAAAATCTAATTTGATTTTATCAATTTTCTATGTGTGATAAGGTTTAACTTCATTGTCAATTTTCAACTGATAATAGACACTTTGAGTCAAATATGGAAGACCATGTATCAGATAGAGGAGAGAATGAAATATATATATCAAAAATGAATTATGGATATTTTTACTAGAGTATAAAAACATTGACAATGTGTTTTCTCAGTTTCGAGTATGTGATGTTTTCTTTCTACTAAAATTTCAATTTTATATAAAAGGACACACATCGAGTCTTACGGGTCACACCACACATTGTATTAATTTGTGTTTGATTCCTATATGTCAAAAATGACATATGGATTGTTTTTATAAATTATCAAAACAATAAAAATATATTTTCATGGTTTTGAGTACGTCATGTGTCTTTTTTAATTAAATATAATTTTAAAATAAAAACACAAACTTTGAGTCATACAAATCGCATCGTGTGTCCGTTTGAAATGATATTGATTTCTACATATCAAAATTAATTTATGAATCTTTTTCCAAATACATCATGATAATCTAATCACATTTCCTTGGTTTTCAATGACTGACATGTGTTTTTATCTCAAATTCCAATTCTAAAATGATAACAGACACTTTGAGTCATAGATGGGACATTATGTATTGGATTTAGGTTTCCCATATTACTAAATGTTAATAATGTCTTATGGATCATTTCCCTAAATTATAAAACCAATCAGAATCAATTTTATTGGTTTCGAGTATGTGGCATGTGTTTTGAATAGAAATATCAATTTTAAATGAAAGGACTCACTTGGATTCATTCCATTTACAAAGATCATAGGATTAATATTAATTTTATTATTAAATGTCACAATTGACATAAGTATAATTTTCATAAACTATAAAAATAATATGAATGTGTTTTCTTGGTTTTGAGTATGTCACATTTCTTTTTTACAAAAATGTCAATTTAAACTGCAAACATGTATATTGAGTCATTCTAGCCACATTTTATGTCGTTTTGATGTGATATAGATTCATGAACATATTAAATGAATTATGAATCATCATCCTAATATATGAAGTCAATCAGAGAATGTTTTTATTATTTTAAATGAGTGACACATGTTATTTACTAAATTAACAATTTTAAGCAGATAATGAGTACATTGAGCCATAACAGGAACATCGTGTATCCGATTATGGTGTGGTTGAATCACAAAAATAAAAAATTAATTATGAATATTGTACATAAATTATCAAAACATCCGGAATCCATTTTCTAGGTTTTGAGTATCTGATGTCTCTTTTCAATTAAAATGTCAATTTAAAAACGGACACACTTAGAGTCATATCAATCACACCATGAATAAAATTGATGTTCATTTTATTCTTTTATGTCCCAAATGACATATTTATTATATTCAAAAAATATAAAAATAATCTTAATGTGTTTTATTTTTTTAGTATGTCACACATCATTTTTACTAAAATGTCAATTTTGACTAAAAACACGCACATTGGATATAGAGGCCCTTTATTATCATACATAGACATTACATCATTTTTTATATCATTTAATAAATAAAAAATTAGAAATTAATATACCGTATCATATTAGTGTCTTTGGAAACATGGAAACATAAACAATGGTATATATTTGAGCTACATTATCTCCAAAAAGGTTCTCCATAACAATCAGCTTTCGTAGACACGTCATACATAGTAAATTTATTCAAAACATTTGGAAAGGAAACATAATAAAGGGAGATAGTAGATGATCAATAAGTTTAAAAAGGGAGATATGTAACCATAATCATGGGATTAATTGTATGTGAACATGATCATAATGTTATAATATAATACCTTTCATATTAAAGATCATAAACAAGAGAAATTGAGTAAAAATTTGAAGTTCATAAGGAATGAATCATAAGGGAATCTAGAGCATACACCATGAAAGAATAATGTAGGAATAATATATGGAATTTTGGAAGGAACATAAGATTATAAATTGATATCTATATTAGTCAAGGATTAATTCCCTGACATATTAGTGTATTGGGTTCACTCCCCAAACCATCTTAGTAGTCATGGTTCACTCCCAATTATATCTTAGTTGTGAAGACTCAGAGTTATCATGGAAAATGTTTTCTTAAATATATGGAAATTTTATGAGTCTGCGAAATCTGACGGTGGGTGATTTCGAGGCCCAGTGTGCCCAGAATCAGTTTTTGATGTTTTGTTCAGGTACATTCAGTAAACGTATGTGCAGAATTTTATAACATTTGAACTGGTGCTCGGAATTGAAATTTGAGGGAACCATTGAACTAGCAGCACCAGTATTCGTTTAATAATACTTTCACCTCAACGGTAGATGGTCAAAAATAAAATATAGTTTTTGGGTTTTTACAGAATGATTTAAATAAAAATAAAGTGTGTGGAATTATTTTTAATTGTTGGTTAAAACCTCTACATAGAAGTTGGAGGTGGGACTATAACACCTTAACCTCCTATGAAAGGTTATGGTGGTGGTGACCACCTGAGGTCTAAACCTCATCTTATTTTTTATTGTGGTGTGAACCACCTGGGGTTAAACCCCTTGAATCTCCCCTTTAATGGGGAGAAACCTTCCACAATCCATTAAGTTTATGGGATCCTCTTCAACTCCTCAACACTTAATGTTTGCAAACTCCTACACATAAATTAAGGGATATCAAGATAATTAATCTAGCCATTTTGAATTTTGTGCCAACAAATTAAATAATAGATTACCATAATCTATTTTTTGGATTGGAATATTCATTTTTCTGGAAAAATGGGAGAAGATATAGCTTAGGGAGAAAAATATATCACTAATGATGAACGAAGAATGAAGAACGCGTTCTTCCAATGATGAACGCCGACAATGAACTCCTTCGACCTTCATACTCAGATCCTACCGACCTGGAATGTCTTCAACCGACCTTACCTCTACATCATCATCAATGAGCAGACGCACGAGCTTGGGATTGGAAGTTTGCGGCGGACGCGACAAAATGACTATCACCTTCGTCTTCTTCCCACAACTTCATCGAAGATCAACGAATAATGGTAGGGGGAATTATTTGAGTTTGTCTTATTTGGGGGATGATGTGGGGTGATTTGTTTAATATTTCTTCCCTTTTATAATAATTAGTAATACATTGAAAACTCGTGAATGTTTGAAACGCTTGCTACCACCCAAACCGTGTTGGGTGCGGGCCAAACCAACATGGCCTGACCCCTCAGTTGTTTTCTATTAGGATGTTCTTCGGTGTGGCGACAAAAAGACGAAGCGAAGAAGGTGGCGAAGACAAAGGCCGCGCTTCTCGTGGTGTCTGTGACCCGTGCCGCCCCCGCGGCATCCTGGCCGCCTCCCGACAGCAACCGCGCTTGACCGCCGGACCGCCCTGTCGCCTGTTGGTGTGCCCGTCCTACCCGTCGTCTGGCCCACGCGCCACCGGCCAACCCGGTCTTCCCTCTATCTCGCCTGCCTGCTGCCGACCTGCCTTGCCACCATTCGGACGGTCGGCCGGGCGGCTCGGACCCCTCCGTCCTTCTCGCCTACTGCCGGCCCGGCCTCCTCCCGACCTACTCGGCCGCATCCTGAGCACCCTAGTCAAACCGTTCCACAATCCGGCCCGACCGCACTGCTCCCTTTCCAAAATGTCCCCCGGCTGACCCGCGACCTCCTTGCCAAACCGACCTCATCTGCACCAATGTGGACTCCAGTCTGAGCTACCTTGAGCCGCTACCTCATGGTTTTTTTCAGGCCGAGCCACCTTCGCACGAAACTGTGGCCGATCCGCAACCTCTCGGCAGGTCCACGCCCTAGCGGCCCCTTGCGTAATACTGGGATGGGCTCAGAAGGAGGGGCAGAACCCAAAGGCCTTTCCAGCCCAATGGGTCGGGCAATACCCAACATGTCAGGCAGGGTCGACCAAAACTGGTACAGCCCAGATGGGGTCCTTCGGGTCAGTCCGACAAGGTCGGACCGGACACGGGCCCACTACCGACCCTTTACTTTTTTTGGACATATCTTTGTCCCCAGATGTCTGTTTGACTAAACGTCAGAAGTGATGGTAATCTTAGAACACGATGATCCCTTTGAGTATACCACGCATGAGTTTGTGGAATATTTTAGTTACAGTAATGATGGATTAGGCATGAATGCAACCGGTCCCCTGGGACTAAAAGGCTGATAACTCACATACCGGGCGTCCGATTGACTCGCCGTATATTACGTTGGGACCCCTATGATGAGGTAGACATTTTAGAAACATATTATTGGGACATAGTGGAAGTTGATATATCGAATCATGGCATGAGGAGTGGGCCCTCCTGGAATAAAGCATGCTTTGTGAGGAACGTTGTGCCTGGATGCGCTCTGACAACTGTTCCTGGATCCTGTGTGGGTTCAACAGCTCCAACTACTGTTCCTGGATCTAGTGTGTGTTCAACATCACTGACGAATGCTCCAAGATCTTGTGTTGGTTCGACAACACTGATGACTGTTCCTAGATCCTGTGTGGGTTCAACAGCACTGACGAATGTTCCTGGATCCTATGTGGGTTCAATAGCTCTGTTTACTGTTCCAAGATCTTGTGTGTGGTCAATAGATCTATTTTTATATTCTACGATCATATATGGGTTCAACAGAATAGATGATTTAGTGGATACATCTTATCATCTCGATCTCTCTACATATGTTTTATACATGTGTGAGCTCAGTCTGTAACTTTTGTGTTTACCTCATGATTCATATGTGTTACATGATAACTTAGGTATATGCATGGGCATATATCTAAGTAAGGTTATATGTTTATTTCATACTCTGTGGTTTATCCTTGGTGGATTTTGAGAGACCATGAGGGTCTCAGGGTCCCTATTGAGAATTTATACTCACCCCTCCATGGGCTATGCCTGCACCTCGTTGTATTTGATTCAGATGACGGACAATGCTGACGGAGGCTGAGAGTACCAAGTCCGAACGATACATGAAGGTGGACCATACGATGTGTCAGTACACAGAGGAGATTGACAGATGTGGAGTGCTGATGAGGCTATCTATACCTACCCTTTAGGTAGGAACGGTGGTGGACGACCCAGGAGCTTCAATTCACCTTTCAGCAGTAAAGTCCTTTTTAATTGTACTTGTACTTTATAGTTAGGCTTGTATTTCTGGAACCTTTACGTTTTAGGACTCACTTGTAATAACATTTTAGATAGTGTTTTGTATCCATATATGTGCTCTGTTGTGTGTGATTATATTTATAAAGTAAATTCCTTCTCAGATTCAGGGAATTAAGCCTTTGGTGCTACTCGCCTTCCCCTAGCCTATAGAAGACGAGCTTGGGGTAGTCACGACACATGCCCCTGGAGATGGGTCATGAAAAATTGGTATCAGAGGATTTGATTCTACCACAAAACATAGGAATCTGATATTTTCTATAAAACAACAGTGTTACGTGTATTAATTGTGGTTTTCGGTTCAGGGAGTCCAGTGTTGGCGTAGTGGTTGATGTATCCATACACCAAGACTCTGACTTCTGATTTCTTACTCAGTGCACAAAAACACAGTTTTCTTGTCTGTTTCTAGAGTTTTCATAGTGATCTCATTGAGTCATCTCACCAGGTATAACTTATTGACGGTGGCACACCTGTTCCTTTTTAGGATGGCCACACGCAGAAAGCTAGCCAGGTTTCCAAGATTTGTACGATGTGACATCCCCCCGAGCGACGAGGGCTCGATGCAGGGCCCAATAACAACGGAGGCATCAGAAATAACACTACCCATTGGGCCACTTATGCCACTAGCCCCAACAGCAAACGATGAAATCTGCCTAAGCACGTTGCATGAGTTCCAGCGACAGAGGCCGACCAGGTTTAGGAGTGAGACGGACCCGTAGGCATCTGAGAATTGGTTAGAGGCTATGGTGAGCCTCTTCAGAATAGTGGGGACACAATCCAACCTTACGGTGATCCTTGCTGCGAGTCTCCTTTATAAAGCAACAGGATGATGGGGCAGCCTGATGCCCCATATGCATGATGAGGTGACACTACAATGGGAAGTCTTCGAGAGCCTGTTTTTGGCGGAGATTGTCCCAGCCACCCTACGTGTAGTGCAAATATAGGAGCTAATTCATCTACAGTAGGCCTCTATGATGGTAGCACAGTAATCAGTGGGGTTCACCGACCTCTCTCACTATTCCACAGACATGGTACAGAACCCATTATTCATGGCCCAGACCTTCGAGCAGTGGCTCTAGTGAGAGATCAAGGATTTGATGATCTCCCTCAGCATGTCGACATAGAGGTGTGTGTTGGAGTGAACCCTCTTAGTAGAGAGATTCTTTTCTGAGAAGTCACCAGCACCGAGACATGCAACCAGGTATCACATAGTGGAGTCTTTTGTAGCTATTAGCAGCCAGATGTCGTATAGATCCAAGGAGACCAGACCATCTGGTGGACGACCTCAGTACATGGGTTCGGCTATGCAAGGCACGTGAGATAGATCCAGTAATTCGAGGAATACGAAGTGTTTCATTTGCGGTGGGCATGGTATCATGGCTCGTGACTGTACATACCACTGATCAGATGATAAAAAGATGGTTGAAGGACTTCCTAGGAAGAGGCAGAGGTTCGATTGAGGTGATCTGCAGGGCGCATGCAAACGTGGAGAGGAGATGGTCGTGCAGATGGTAGTGGATGCCTTTTTGAGGTGTTACAACCACCACAACTAGGAGGTCCACCCCGACCATAGGAAGTATATTGAAAGACAAGAACATAGATATAGGTAGTTGAGGCCTATGATCATGGCGCTCTGGATAGGATTTGTGGTATGATATGTGTCTACTCCACAATAGCATTAGTTTATATAGAAAAAGGTGCCAGTCACTTTTTCATTTCCACTACCTTTGTTCAGAGATCAGATATTTAGATAGAGTTGTTGGGTCGTTCCTTTCAGATAGATATTCCAACGGGAGAATATTTGACAATTATGCACTGGTGAAGATAGTGTGAGCTTACTCTAGGAGGCGAGAGCTTCAGTTGGGATCGCCAAGTAGCGGCGTCGTGGTATTATGAATTGATGTTGGGTATGGTCAAGTAATCTCAATTCTATGATCATATCGACTGTATTAGGCGCAATGTGCGGTGTGTCCACAATAATGGGACAAGGTTTACCTTCAAGCTGAAAAAAGGGAGTCTTTGCAGCACATGATGGACTTACATGGAGGAGGGTACAACCGATCACTCATAAGTTGGCCTGCCTTACCTTTAGAGTAGTTGATGTCTAGTTTCCGAGCCATCCTATAGTGGTGGATCTATATGAAGATGTTTTTCCTGACGATGTCACAGGAATACCTCCTTGAAGATAGGTTGTATTTTACATTGACATGTACCCTGGGACGACACCAATATCTAAACAAGTATATCGGATGGCTCTCGTTGAGCTTTGTGAGCTGTGGACATAGCTGGAGGACATGTATGGAAATGGACTCATATGTCCCAGTGTTACTCCCTAGGTAGCCCTGATTCTGTTCTCCAAGAATGTGAATGTAAGATTGAGGCATTGTGTCAACTACCATCGCCTAAACCAAGTGACCGTGAAGAACAAGTACCCACACCCGAGGATGGAATACCTCTTTAATCAGCTGAAGGTAGAGCGGTGGTTTTCGATGATAGACCTCAGATCAGGATATCACCAGCTCAGAGTTCAAGACAAGGATGTAAAGAAGACATCTTTCATATGTCTGTACGACCACTATGATTTCCCGATTATGCCATTCAGTGTAACCAATGCTCCAACAGTGTTCATGATACTCATGAAAAGGATCTTCCATCCATACCTCAATTGCTTTGTCATTGTTTTCATAGAAGGCATTTTGATCTACTCGACTACAAGGGAAAATCATGCCAACCATTTGTGGGTATAACTGGACACACTAAGAGAGCACCATATTTGGGGTAATCTCTTGATGTTCTAGTTTTGGATCAGAGAGGTTAACTTTTTGGGGCATGTCATCTCAAATGCTGGAGTTACTGTAGATCTATCGATGATTGAGGGGGTACATGCTTGGGAGCCACCTAGGAGTGTGAAAGAGGTACAATGTTTCCTGGGATTGGCTAGATATTATTGCAGGTTCGTACCAGACATCTCCAGAGTTGCAAAAACTCTATCATCCTTGAGGAAGAAGTTGCAACCCTTCGTGTGGTCAGAGAGATGCTAGCATAGCATTCATTAATTAAGGCAGAGGATGACTAGTTTCCCCATCTTGAGGTTTCTAGGGGAGGGAATAGGGTATGTAGTCTACTGCGATGCATCAGGGACCGGACTTGTGTGTGTCTTATGTAGGAGCGAGAAGTGATTGGTTTGGGTTCTCGTCAGCTATGATAGCATGAGCAGAACTACGCCACCCATGACATGTAGATAGCAGCAGTGGTCATGTACATGAAGATGTGGAAAAACTATCTGATGGGTGAGTGCATTATAATCTACTCTGACCACCATAGTCTCAGGTATATCTTCTCTCAGAAAGACCTAAATATGAGGCCACGAAGATGGCTTGAGTGTCTCCAAGACTATGACTTCGAGATATTCTATACTCTAAGGAATGTGATCATTGTAGAAGATGATCTCTGCAGAAGATCCGGTATTCAACTACTCGGAGAGGCAACAAAGCATCTGGATTATTTATAGATATCTTTTTTGGATAGTGATGGAATTTATTTTCTTCAGTCTCTCACAGTCACACCCCCACCTGGTATACTTTCTGAAGGCGGGGAGCACGTCATCTTCATCAGAGGAAATACTATGGTTCTAGTGTCACTTCAGGTGGATTTTTTGGGAGAGTTTAACATGTCCCATCTAGAGGTACATCCAGGAGTGGCGAAAATGTTCCAGAATCATCGACGATGGAACTGGTGACCAGGTATGAAGAAGGCAGTAGCGGAGTTTGTCTCCCGATGCTTCACTAATCAGAAATTGATGGTGGAGCATCAGGTACCGGAAGGCTTGTTTCATCATTTAAGGTCCCATAGTGGATGTGGGATGGGATATCCATGGACTTCATGACATGACATCCATGTACATCCATGGTTCATGACCTGATTTAGGTGATCATTTACTGACTCACCAAGTCATCCCACTTTCAACCGATCAAAGAGCAGGGTTCAGTAGAGAGCATGGGACACCTATAAGTGAAGGATATTGTGAGGCTACCTGGTGAACCTTACACTATTGTCTTTGATTGTGACACGCGTTTTACTTCCCGACTTTGGAAGGGGTTGCAGGAAGCTTTCAAGATGCAGCTTAGTTTAGGCACCACTTTCCATCCTCAGACGGATGGTTAGAGCGAGCGGACTATTCCAACACTCGAGAACATGCTTTGTGCTTGTATCCTCGACTTCGGATGCAGCTGGTAGAAAGACTTACATTTGGTGGACATTTCATAAAACAACAGTTATCACAACACCATAGGGATGGAACATTTTGACGCATTGTACGAGAAACATTGCAGATCACCCTTGTGCAGGACAGACCCTAAGGAGTTCGCACTAGTGAGACCAGAGATGAAAAAAGATACTACAAAGAAGGTTCAGATTATCCATGAGTGGATGAAGACGTCACAGAGTACATAGAAGAAATATGTCGACAGGAGACGAAGAGCTCCCGAGTTCGAGGATGGCGACCACATCTTTCTACGGGTGTCACCTCGACGAGTATTATGGATATTTGGCTGAGGAAGAAAATTATCTCTGAGGTTCATTGGACCATTCTAGAGCCTCAGTAGAGTTGGAGAGGTGGCATGTCACTTATCTATTCCACCTCAGTTGCACCGAGTGCACGATGTGTTCCATGTATCCTAGATGAGGACATACATGCACGACCATTCTCACATCATCGACCATGGAGAGCTGGACGTCGATGATGGGGAGACTTTTACGGAGGTTCTAGTGGAGATTGAGGATCAAAAGGATCGGGTCCTTCATGGATGGATAATACCTCTGTTTTATTTTCGTTTGCAGCACAGAAACATCCATGAGAGCACATGGGAGGAGGAGGTACAGATGCATTCTCATTACCCCCATTTGTTCCCTTAGTTCGAGTTATACTTTATGGGGACATAAATCCATGTGGTGGAGATAATTTAAATACCCGGAATCTTAGTGGAATTTTTTTACATAAATAGATGGGATGTTTACAAGTCGGCGAAATCTAACGGAGCATGATTCTGAGTCCCTATGTACGCGGAATAAATTTCTGATGTTTTTTTCGGGTATGTTCAGTAAAGGTATGAGTGGGTTTTCTTAACATTTGAACCGGTGCTCGGAATTGAAATCTGAGGGCACTATTGAAATCACAGCACCAATATTCACTTAAGAAGACTTTCACCTCGATGACAGTTGGTCGAGAATAAAAGATAGTTCTAGGGTTTTTATAGAATGATTTAAATTAAAATAATGTTTTTGGTTTTATTTTTATTTTTGGGTTAAAACCTCCACAAGGACGTTGGAGGTGGGACCACCACACCTTAACCTCCAATGAGTGGTAATGGTGGTGGGGCCCAACTGTGGTCTAAACCTCCTCTTCTTGTGTATTGTGGTTGGGACCACCTAGGGGTAAACCCATTGAAACTATCCTTTATTGGGTAGAATCCTTCCACATTCCATTAAGGGTAGTGGAGCCTATTTAACTCCACAACACATAAGTTTTTCCAAATCCTCCACATTAATTACGGGGTGCCATGTTTATTGATCCACCCATTTTGAATATTGTGCCAAAAAATTAAATAATAGATTAACATAATCTTCTATTTGGTAAGACATATTCATTTTGGTGGAAAATTGGGAGAAGATAGAGCGTAGAGAGAAAAAGATCCCACCAAAGAAGTACAAAGAACAATGAACAAAGAACGTATTCTTCCAATTAAGAACACCGGCAATGAACTCCTTTGACCTTTATACTCACATCCTAAAAATGTGGAACATCTTCAACCAACCTTCCCTCTGAATCATCATCAAAGAGATGACACATGAGCTTGGGATTGGAAGTGTGCAGTAGACATGATGAATGTCGATCACCTTCATCTTTTTCTCGTGACTTTATCGACGATCATCGAACAAATGTAGGGAAAATTATTTGAGTTTTTTTTATTTGTGGGTTGATGTGGGGTGATTTGTTTGACCTTTCTTACAATTTAAATTCTTGAGTAATTCTTTGAAAACTCAAGATTGATTGAATCGCTTTCTACCACCATAAACACGGAGGGTGCATGCCAAACCAACATGGCCCGACCCCTTTGTCATACTCTTTTGTGATGTCCATCGACACGGCGAAAAAATGACAAGGAAACGATGGCGTTGAAGGAAAAGGAAACACTTCTCGTGGCCTCCATGACCCATGCTACCCCCGTGGGTCCCCGACCGCCTCCCGACCACTCGCAGTCTTGATCGTCGTCCTTCTCGTCCTCCACCAGGCCTTCCATCCGTCCTCCGCGCGCACCGTCGACCTTCTTAATTGTCGCTCGGCCAGCCAACCAGCTTGATCTCACCTCGCTGGCCTTCCCCTGCACCACCGGCCTGCCCGGCTGCCTCCCGTCTTGCCCGACAACCTTCTGGGATGCCCTGCCACCTCCTGGCCTGCTCGTACACCTCCCGAGCTCCCTTTCCAAACCATACCACCTATCGGCCCAGCCGCGCCACATCCTGGGTGCACCGGCCCCCGACCGACCCGCGGCCTCCGAGTTAAAACGACCTTGGCTGCGCCACCTCGGCCTCAAGGCCAACCCTCCTCGAACCACGCCCTCATGGTATTCTCTAGGCATATCCTCAATCGCACGAAACCAATGCCGGTCTGTGCCCTCTCGGACAGTCCACGCCCTAGCGACCCCTCGCGGCATGCTGGGCAGGGCCCTGGAGGAGGTGCTGAACCCAAAGTGCTGGCCCACCCAATGGGTTGGGGCCGACCCAACAGGTTAGGCTGGGTCGACCCAAACCAGGTCATCCCAGACATGGTCGGGCCTGACCCAACAGGTTAGGCAGGTTAGACCCAAACCGGGTCATCCCAGACAAGGTCGGGCCGGGTGTAGAGACCCTAAGCTTGACGTACATGGACATTACATTACTTTTGCAGATTACATAGTACATTACAAAAACACACACACAATGACCGTAATAGTTTAGTGTCTTTGGAAACTCGTAATATAATCTTCTAATCACGGTGAAAGATTTTCAACATCTCCCATAAATATCTTCCCTTTTTTTCTTACCTAAAACCTTTATTTATATCCTGGGGAAAAGAAATTATAAAAGGGTGAGCTGAAATTCTCAGTAAGGGTAAAAAAATAAATATCAATCACATCATATTCATAAGAACATAACAATTTGGAAATCTTACCATGAAAAATATATCATAATTTCATAACATGGGATAAATCATGGTAGTGAAATGTAATCCCAATAATCATAACATAAAACATGAAACTTTGTGGAATACATACATAATCATAGAGAATAATTTCTTAGTAGTCAAGACTCATTACCAAGACTATCTTAGTGGACAAAGTCCATTTCTGAACCGATTTCACTCCTCGTTTCAGTCCTGTTTCACTGAACCGGTTTAACCCGCCGTTCCAGCCATGTCTATCTCATGATATATAAAATCTTTACCTAATGCATTGGAGAGAGATATAGGTCCCACCCATCTCATAATGAAACCATTGTTATGTGTTCCAAAAAATCATAAACCATTCATCATATAATAACCCATGTAATAAAAATGGGAATCTTAAACATCATGACATCATAAATAATTCATAAAAGATAAAGAAATTCATAAAAATAATTCTATCACAACATAATCAAATAAAAGTAATAATAGGGATAGAAACAGAACCCTTTATTATCTTATATGGAAAATAATTTTGATAAAACACTTGAAATCCATTCTTGAGGAAAATATCCTTTCTACTTCGAAAACATGTTTCCTTTCTTAACATGTCATACAATTCTAAACTAAAAGAAGTTGATTAAAAATGAACTTGAAAACTTGAAAAGGAAGCTTCTTGGAAATAATTTTTTAAAAATCCTTTCATGCCGTATAAGTTAAAAAAACATTCTTCTCGTACTTTTGGAGGAAAAGTCAAAAATTACCTCGTACGAAAATTGATAAAATATTCCTTTCATATCTTTTACTAAAAACTCACCGAAAGGTAAAATTGGATATAAACTATTGTAGAAGGATATAAATATTAGATATTGAGGAAACATGGATATGGATGATAAAAGACACCCAAGAAAGTTCCAAAGTATAAACAATCTCGAATAAAAATGAGATTGTGATATTTCCCTTACCTTAGGTCCGATTTGCTTCGTAAGTGTCCGAACCTCCTCTTCTTTGAAGTGCTTCTTTGAGACATCATTTTAGGGCACTAAAATTGGTCCTTTAAGAAGACCAGGACCTTTAGGATGTCTCTAGGGAAGTGGATAGGAGAAATTGGCAGTGGTTGGCCGAGCCTGAAGGCTCAAATTGGTGTGAGGAGGAGAGGGAGGAGGTTCCCTTTTATAAGGTAGGAGAGGGGCTCCTTTGGAAAAACTAAAAATATTATTTCATTATAAAGTCAAGATCGGTTTTAAATAGCTCCAAATTGATTTATTTTGAAGATATGGTGGGGATGGGTCGAAATCCTATCATCCAATATAATTGAGACAAGTTTAGGATCCAATTTTAACCTTATCATTTAGATTTAACATTAAGTTAAATAATTTTACTTTTACCATGTCTTTTTGTGTTCTTATACTATAAGGTTAATAAACATACTATAAGAAGCCAAACGAACCCCAAGTTGTTTATTATTAATATATATAACCTTATCTATGTAATTTGGCCGAACCATATATTTTTAGGAATAAAATAACAATTAATAATATAATATTAGTTTTAAAAACTATATTATATCAATTTTGACACTATTTAGTAATTGATTTTTGTAAAAATCATAACAGAATGATTAGTTCGACAAAAGTTAATTAAATCAATACTAACATGTCATATTAAGCAATAAAATTATTTTAATTCATATAAAGTCTTAAATTACAATTATTTGGGTATTTATAACATCAATTATGTCAATATTTCATTAATAGGATAATTACTGCATCATCATTGTGTCATAATAAATGATAAATATTTAATCCCTAAAAATTATAAATATATTCCTATTATGTAGATAATTGTATTAGATTTTTTTAGACTATTCATGTTCAAAGTTTCATTAAGATTATCACTAAATTAAAATTATTTTACTTATAAGATTTAAGGAAGTGACATGTTGTCACATTCTTTGGTTTTAATAATAATTACATTCATTTCTTGGAAAAAGTCCATTAAATGATTCTAATCTGACCATTAGGTGATATGGGGCTACTTTTAGTCATCCAATACGATCTTGGCATGTGTTAGGGTAATTTTATAATATTATATTTACCCTTAATTACCCGATTTACCTTTAACTATGGTAAATAAAATTTACCGTAGTTACTATTCATAATTCCCAAAAATAAAAAGTAGCTTCTTAACATAATTTTGACCCACTGATTCCAAATATGGAATCCATTTTTCCAAATTAAATACACAAAAGTTTCAGAAATTTAATTAAAATTAATCCCATTGTCGAAAGAAAACGGGTTTTTCTTTAAAACATTGCAAAAGATTGAATTGATTTAACCTACGAATTTAATGTAAAATTAATGCTAATGAAATAAATTATATTAAATGGTAAAAATATATTATATTTACTCTTTAGAACCATTAAATATTATAATTTAACCATATAAATTATTGCGATGAAAAAAGTTGTTTTTAATTAAAATATAGCGTGTTTTTACTATTCATCAAAATATCAAAGTTACCAGAATAATATGAAAAATTTATCCAAAGTAAATTTTTATTTCATGATTCCAAAGAAGAATTTTATTTTGTCAAATTGAACTTATAGACATTTCAACAACTAGATTTAAATTGGGTGCTCCATCAAAAGGCGGCAAAACTGAATTTTTTGAAAAATACTTATTTTACCCGAAAAATTTATTTTGTTCTTATACCATGTTCTAGAAAATGTGTAAGATGAGTAATAATGTTATAGAATTCAAAATTTAGTTAATAATATTAATAACGGCTAGTTCATAATAATATTATAATAATATATCTTTGTTTAGTAAAACCTGGTATTGCGTACAACACACGCTATCGAGGAAGGTCGTGATTGCATGTAATGCAAGCCAAGTCAGGGTTGCATGTTGTGAAAAAATCCTTCGTTGTTTCGTATAATAGAATCCAACAATATTTCATTTATACATTGAAAAATATATATATATATATATACTCAATGTTGCGTAGAATAACTATTATCAAAATTGTGTATAACACGATCCAAGAATAGTGTTGCGTATACTGGAAGCTAATACGGTGTTGCGTATAGCGCAAGGTAATCTTGTTGTAGCATACAACATAAGACATTAATGAAATTAAATGAATATTTTTCATAAAATCTCGGGGTGTTACATTCTTCCCCCCTTAAAATGAATTTCGCCCTCGAAATTCATCGGGGTTATAAATGGTTTACTACTCGAAAGTTTGTTTAATAGAAACCCACATCTTTAAAAGGAATACCAAAACATGGAATTAAAAAAATAAAGTATGAAATGTAATGGTTACCCAAATTAACTCATCACTGGGATTACACGTAGGAAAACATAGGTGAAAATATGGATATGGAAGAAAAATCTAACCATCAGGTTCTGATTGAGAGTGGTAGAGAACATGGCTATGGAAAAGCCAGCAATCACAAATCCATAAATTTGTGACGGTCTATGGTACTATCTAATTCATTAGATATAAGAGCACTAGTACAAAATTTTTGGTTTTCAAGATCATTTCCCTAAAGGTGATGAAATTGGACTTAGAAGAAATATTTTCGTGATTTTGGTATAGTCTCACTGTTAGTCGTTCTTTGGACAATTTCCACTTCATCTCTTAAAGTAATGAAGTTGATTTTGTCATTCGTGATGTGTTAGCAGATCATGTGATAGAATGAGGGGTCATTCCATCTATCTCAAACAAAAGGTTAGAAAAGTTATAAAAAAAACGTAAGTACATCTATAGTGAGATTAATCATATATGGTTCCTAAAATGGACTTATACTTCTTATATTATACTGCTTAATATAATAAAACTAGTTTCTACTAAACAGGGACTTCTTGTAGGCTAGTGTTATGTGATAAAGGCCAGTCCCACTTCGGTTGTGGGTTCGATTCCCACAGCCTTGTCCGACGCGATGGGTCGTCGCCCGTCCAGCAGGTTGTCCTTTTTCTAAAGCTATATTACTATAAAATCCCATCAACAATATCAAAAAAAAAGTTTTATCCTTAAACAATACTAACTTATGTCCAACATAATCCATTCCAATATTTAGTCTTATCTAAAATACTTCAGTCCAAGCTCATAGTATAAAGAAACTGATCACGTGAATGCCATCATTTATCCCCCATATATCATAATATATATCTTGTTGGTCAAATTACAAACATTTGAATTCCTTAATCATGTATTCTCTTGAATAATGAATACCCAATGAACCTTATTGAAAACATGAATGCTGTTAAAAGTTAACTCTTTCCACATACCAAAATACTCAAAATTCTATATACTCAAACAATGATATCACTTAGTCCTTATATCAATCATGAGCTCATGAATACGGTCAAACATTTCATTTTCTCCTTATCCATTCATTATGCGCATATCATCTACTTTCCAAAATATTTGAATTACTTTTCCTTGATATTGGTACCTTAAAATTATTGAAAACCACAATAGAATAATACAAAAATATTCCAATACACAATAAAATTACCTCAACAACATTATTCTTGAATACCAATACATAAACACCTCAATCCATGCACTTCAATTATTGACCTGGAATAAGTCCTTCCTTCATTTAGAAGTAAATTTTTAGGTCAGGGCATTGAGTTGGGTAATGCCCATGTTCTCCACAAATAATACATTGAACTCCATAACAGTCTGTCACTCTATGACCCTTTTCTCCACACAGATAACATCATTCCCTCCATTTTAGGTATTCCTCAAGGTTCTTCTTCCCTTATTTATAAATCTCAATCTTCCATTCTTTATGCTCCTAAACATGCGAACATGCATAATATCTTACCTTCCTCTTCTTTGATGAATTAGGCATACCACTAAATTTCACCTTGTTAATCATATATCACGATGACTGATTCCTAATAATCACAATATATTTCTCTCTAGGAATTACACAATTTTGTTTCTCATAGTCACCAATTTGTCCATTGGATTCAATGTTAACCGAATTCCTTCTGGTTCCCTCCATTAACTAAAACACAAAAAGAATTTTCTGAGAGGAAAAAATCATGCTACAGAAAACAACATAATAAAGGGAGAGTACCCTCAATATCTAACATCTTAGGTTAAATTATAAGATTGATAGCGCAATTCTAGGACTATAACCTATACGTATACTTAACCTTAGAGACATCTCTAGACATACCTTAGAAATATCTCTAGGGATCTCACTAATGTTCTTGCATCCTAGTTTCCAAAGGTTGACTAAACCTTTCTTCTGATTCCAACTGTAGAGACCCGACGCTTGACGTACATGGACATTACATTACTTTTTCGGAATACTTAGTACATTACAAAAACACACACATAAGTAACGTAATAGTTTAGTGTCTTTGGAAACTCGTAATATAATCTTCTAATCATGGTGAATGATCTTCAATATCTCCCATAAAGATCATCCATTTTTTTCTTACCTAAAACCTTTATTTATATCCTGGGGAAAAGAAAACATAAAACCGTGAGCTCAAAAGCTCAGTACGGGTAAAAAAAGGAAATATCAATCTCATAATATTCATAAGAACATAACAATTTGGAAATCTTACCCTGCAAAAGAGATCATAATTTCATAACATGGGATAAATCATGGTAGTGAAATGTAATCCCAATAATCATAACATAAAACATGAAACTTTGTGTCATACACACATAGTCATAGATAATCATTTCTTATTAGTCAAGACTCTTTTCCAAGACTATCTTAGCGGACAAAGTCCATTTCTGAACCGAGTTGACTCCTCGTTTCAGTCATGTTTCACTGAACCGGTTTAACATGCTGTTCCAGCCATGTCTAGCTCATGAGATATAAAATATTTACCCAATGCATTGGAGGGAGATATAGGTCCCACCCATCTCATAATGTTAAAATTCTTATGTGTGCAACAAAATCATAAACCATACATCATAGCATAACCCATGTAATAAAAATGGGAATCTTAAACAACGTTACATCATAAAAAAATTCATATAAGATAAAGAAATTCATAAAAATAATTCCATCACAACATAATCAAATCAATGTAATAATAGGGATAGAAACAGAACCCTTTATTATCTTATATGGAAAATAATTGTGATAAAACACTTGAACTCCATTCTTGAGAAAAATATCCTTTCTACTTCAAAAACATGTTTCCTTTCTTAAGATGTCATAAAATACTAAACTAAAAGAAGTAGATTAAAAATAAACTTAAAAACTTGAAAAGAAATTTTCTTGGAAATAATTTTTTAAAAATCCATTCATTCCGTATAAGTTAAAAAAAACATTCTTCTCGTACTTTTGTCGGAAAAGTCAAAATGTACCTCGTATGAAAAACGACAAAAGATTCCTTTCATATATATTACTAAAAACTCACCGAAAGGGTAAAATTGGATATAAAATATTGTAGAAGGATATAAATATTACATATTGAGGAAACATGGTTGGGGATGATAAAATGCACCCCATTAAATTCCAAATTATAAACAATCTCAGATAAAAATGAGATTGTGATATTTTCCTCACCTTAGGTCTGATTTGATTTGTAAGTGTCTGAACCTCCTCTTCTTTGAAGTGCTTCTTTGAGATGTCCTTTTAGAGCACTAAAATTGGTCTTTTAAGAAGACCAGGACCTCTAGGATGTCTCTAGGGAAGTGGATATGAGAAATTGGCAGGGGTTGGCCGAGCTTGAAGGCTCAAATTGGTGTGAGGTGGAGAGGGAGGAGGTACCCTTTTATAAGGGAGTAGAGGGGCTCGATTGGAAAAACTAAAAATATTATTTTATTATAAAGTAAAGTTCGGTTTTAAATTGCTCCAAATTGATTTATTTCTAAGATAAGGTTGGGATGGGTCGAAATCCTATCATCCAATATAATTGATACATGTTTAGGTTCCTATTTTAACCTTATCATTTAGATTTAACATTAAGTTAAATAATTTTACTTTTACCGCGTCTTCTTGTGTTCTTATACTATAATGTTAATAAACTTACTATAAGAGGCCAAACGAACCCCAAGTTGTTTATTATTAATATATATAACCTTATCTAAGTAATTTACCCTAACCATATATTTTTAGGAATAAAATAACAATTAATAATATAATATTTGTTTTAAAAACTATTTTATGTCAATTTTGACACTATTTAGTAATTGATTTTTTTGAAAATCATAACAGAATTATTATTTCGAAAAAAGTTAATTAAATCAATAATAACATGTCATATTAACCTATAAAATTAGTTTAATTAATATAAATTCTTAAATTACATATATTTGGGTATTTATAACATCAATTATGTCAATATTTCATTAATAAGATAATTACTACATCATCTTTCTGTCATAATAAATGATAATTATTTAATCCCTACAAATTGTAAATAAATTCCTATGATGTATATAATTGTATTATATTTCAGGATACTATTCATGTTCTAAGTTTCATGAATTTTATCACTAAATTAAAATTATTATACTTATAAGATTTAAGAAAGTGACATGTTGTCACATTCTTTGGTTTTAATAATAATTAAATTATTTTCAAGGATGACAGTCCATTAAATGATTCTAATACGACCCTTAGGTGTTATGGGTCTACTTTTAGTCATCAAATAGAATTTTGTTATGTGGTAGGGTAATATTATAATATTATATTTACCCTTAATTACCCGATTTACCTTTAACTATGGTAAATAAAATTTACCGTAGTTATTATTCATAATTCCCAAATATAAAAAGTAGCATATTAACATAATTTGGACCCACTGATTTCAAAAATGGAATTCATTTTTCCAAATTCAATACACAAAAGTTGCAGAAATTAAATTAAAATAAATCTCGTTGTCGAAAAAAAAGGGTTTTTCTTGAAAACATTGCAAAAAATTTGAATTGAATTAACCTACGAATTTAACGTAAAATCAATGCTAATGTCATACATTATAGTAAATGGTAAAAATATATTCTATTTATACTTTAGAACCATTCAATATTATAATTTAACAATATAAATTATTACGATGAAAAAAGTTGTTTTTAATTAAAATATAGTGTGTTTTTACTATTCATCAAAATATGAAAGTTACCAGAATAATATGAAACATTTATCCAAAGTAAATTTTTATTTCATGATTCCAAAGAAGAATTTTAATTTGTAAAATTGAACTTATAAACATGTCAACAAATAGATTTAAGGTGGGTGCTCCATCAAAAGGTGACAAAACTGCATTTTTTGAAAAATACTTATTTTACTCGAAAAATTTATTTTGTTCCTATACCATGTTCTAGAAAATGTGTAAGATGAATAATAATGTTATAAAATTCAAAATTTAGTTAATAATATTCATAACGGCTATTTCATAATAATATTATAATAATATATCGTTGTTTAGTAAAACCCGGTATTGCGTACAACACACGCTATCGAGGAAGGTCGTGATTGCATGTAATGCAAGCCAAGTCAGGGGTGCATGTTGTGCAAGAATCATTCATTGTTTCATATAACAAAATCCAATAATATTTCATTTATACATTTATCAAAATTGTGTGTAACACGATCCAAGAATAGTGTTGCGTATACTGAAAGCTAATACGGTGTTGCATATAGCGCAATGTAATCTTGGTGTATCATAATTCACAAGACATTAATGAAATTAAAAGAATATTTTTCATAATATCTCAGGGTGTTACACCGGGTCTGTCCGACCAGGTCAGACCTGACCTGGGACCACTATAGAACGTTTACTTTTTTTGTCAAATCTTTAGCACCAGGCATCCATTTTTAAAAACGGCAGCGGCGCTGGTAATCCGAGAGTATGACAGTCACTTTGAGTATAACCCTCTGGTGTTCGGGGTATAGTTGAGTTACGGTCATGATGGATCATGCACGGATCCAATCAGTCCCTAGGACTAAAAGGCTAATGACTCACATACCAGGCGTCTGATTTACGTTCCATCTGTAGTGTTGAGACCCCAATGATGAGGCGGACCATTGAGAATCTTCTTCGTAGGACTTAGTGGCAATCGATATATCAACACTTGGCTTTAAGAGTGGACCCTTCCAGAATCAAACATGCTATGTGCGGAACTCTGTGGCTCGCTGTGTTCTGAGGACTGTTCCTTGATCATGTGTGGGTTTGACAGCTCCAAATATTGTTCCAAGATCCTCTGTTTGTTCGATAGCACTGATGACTATTCCAGGATCATGTGTGGGTTCAACAGCACTGATGACTGTTCTTGGATCATGTGTGGGTTCGACAGCACTGACGACTGTTCCTGGATCCTATGTGGGCTCAACAGCTCTGTTTGTTGTTCTTGGATCCTGTGTGGGATCAACAGCTCAGTTTTTATGTTCCAGGATCCTATGTGGGTTTGACATAATAGATGATTTAGTGGCTACATCTGATCATATCTTTATCTTTACATATGTTGTATACTTCTGTGACTAATTCAGTAACTTTTGTGTTTACCTCATGATTGAGATGTGTTAATTGATAATTTAGGAATACTTATAGGTATATACGTATGTGGGGTTTTCTATTGATTTTATACTCTATGGTTTATTCTTGGTGTATTTTGAGAGACCTTGTGGGTCACAGGGTCCCTAGTAAGTATTATTACCCACCCCTACATGGGCAATGCCTGCAACTCATTGAGATTGATGCAGACAACAGACAGTGCTGACTAAGGCTTAGAGTACTAGGTCTCGATGATACCCGGAGGTGGACCATATGAAGTTTTGGTACACAGAGGATACGAATAGATTTAGAGTGATGAGGTGGATATCTGTACCTACCATTTAGGTAGGATCCTTGGGGGATAACCCATGAGTTTATTTTCACCTTTTAATTGTTTTATCATTTTCTTTTGTAATTGTATTATACAGTTGTGCTGGTATTTACGGCCGCTTTACTTTTTAGAACACTCTTGTTTTTCAGTTTTACTTAGTTATTTGTATCTAGTTGTGTAATCTGTTGTGTGTTTTTAAAGTTATAAAGGCAATGCCTTCCCAGATTTAGGGAATTACGCCTTTAGTGCTAGTCGCCAGCCCCTAGCCTATGGAGGGAGGTCTTGGGTTAGTCACGGCACAGGCCCTGGTGGACGAGTCATGAAAAATTGTTATCAGAGGAGTCAGTTATACTACAGAACATAGAAATATGATATTTTCTATGAAGCAATAATGTTAAGGTTCTTGAGTGTGGTTTTCAGTTCAAGGAGTCCAATGTTGTTGCGGTGACCGACGTATCCATACACCAGGACCATGTATTCTGATTTCTAACTAAATGCATGAAATCACTGATTATGTATGTGTTTCATGAGTTTTCGTAGTGATCTATTTGAGTAAGCTCACCAGTTATAATTTGTTGACCATTGAAGACCGGTTCCTTTTTAGGATGGCCCCACTCACATAGCCAGTGAGGGTTCTGGGCTTTGTATGAGATGACATCCCATTGAGCGATGAGGCCTCAGTGTAGGGGACTATCTCAGAGGAGGCACCAGTAGTACCACTACCCGTTGGGCCACCTATGTCACCAGCCCCAGTAGTAGATGATGCACGCTGCCTGACCCATTGCACAAGTTCTAGTGCCAGAGGCCACACATGTTCAGGGGTTAGATGGACCTGTAGGTAGGTGATGATTGGATAGAGGATATGGTGAGTGTCTTCAGACTGATGGGGACACCATCCAACCTTATAGATATACTTGCAACAATTATTCATCATGAAGCATCACAATGATTGTGGATACTGATGCTCCAGGCACATAATGAGGCGACACTACTCTGGGAAATCGTCGAGAGTATGTTTTGTCTAGAGTTTTTCCCATCCACAATACATGCAGTGCGGATACATGAGCTACAAAATCTGCAGTAGTGCAGCATGATAGTGGCACATTACTCTGCGAAGATCACCAACCTCTCATGCTACTCCACATAAATTGTGTGAATCCCATTCATTAGGTTTTGGAACTTCGAGCTGGGGATCAGGAGAGATATCAGGGCTTCGATGATCCCCCTCAGCATACCAAAGCATGCGTTGGTGTTGGAGTGAGATCTCTTTGTGTAGAGTTTACTTGCGGAGAAGTCACCAGCAGCGAGACCTACCACCGGGCGTCACGTAGTAGAGTCTTTTGTAGCCGACAATAGTCATATTTCATAGATATCCAAGTAGAACAGACCATCCGATGGACAACCTCAAGAGATGTGTTCAGTTTTGAGAGGCATGTGAGATATAGCTAGTCATTCGAGGAACATGCAGTGTTTCTTATGAGGCGGGATGGGTCACATGGCTCGTGACTATCCAACCCTCTGATCAGATGATCAGAAGATAGTTGAGGGACCTCTAGCCAGAGGCAGAGGGTCAATCAAGGCGATCTGCAGGGCGCAGGCGGACGTGGAGGAGGTGCTTATCGTGAAGATGGTGGTGGATGATGTTATGAGGTGTTTCCACCACCACCAGCAATATTTCCATCCCGACCACAAGGATATGTTGGAAAGAAGAGAGTTTATCTCCAAACAGCTGACGATTACAATCAAGGCACTATAGAGATTATTCTAGGAAAGATATGTTTTTACTCGACCTTAGCTATAGTTCTTATAGACACAGGTGCAAATCAGTAATTCATTTCCACCACCCTCGTTCGGGGCTCAAAGATTCTGACGGATCTGTTGGCTCATTCCTTACTCCTATATATTCTTATAGAATCATATTCTATGATTACACATGGGTTCCAACAATGTTAGAATACTCTAGGAGGTGAGAGCTTCGGCTGGGATCTTCTAGTAGTGGCGTCGAAGAAATATGATGTCATCTTCTGTATGGACTGGTTGTCTACAATCCATTCTCAGATCATCTGTATTAGGTGAAAAGTGTGGTGTGTCTACACGGATGGGTCCAGGTTTACCTTCACCATCAAGAAAGAAGCATTTTTACTATAGGAAGAACTTACTCAGAGGAGGGTGCAGCTGATCACTCATCAGTTGGCCTGCCTTACCCTCAGAGTAGTTGATGTGCAGAGTCCGAGCTACCCAGCAGTGGTGGACCAGTGTGCGGATTTTTCCCTGACGAGGTCCATGTACTACCTCCTCATAGAGAGGTGGACTTTTACAATGACTTGTACCCTAAAATGACATTGATATCTACACCAGCATATCAGATGTCTCCCAATGAGCTTCGTGAGCTGCGGGTACAGCTGGAGGTCTTTTAGGGGATGGGATTCATCCGGCCAAGTGTTTCTCCCTAGGTAGCACCAAGTTTGTTTACCTAGAAGGTGGATAGAAGCTTGAGGCTTTTTGTCGACTACCATCGCCTGAAACAGGTGACCGTTAAGTACAAGTACCGATTCTTGAGGATTGATGACCTCTATGATCAGCTGATGGGGGTGTGGTGGTTCTTGAAGATATACATCAGATCAAGCTATCACTAACTCAGAATTCGAGATGAGGATGTATAGAAGACAAATTTTAGATGTCAGTACAACCATTACGAGTTCTTAGTTATGCCATTTGGCATAACCAATGCTCCAACAGTGTTCATGGGACTCATGAAAATGATCATCCAGCAATACCTCGATTGCTTTGTTGTAGTATTCATTGATGACATTTTGATCTAATCGACTACTGAGGAGGAGAATGCCTACCATTTGCGGGTAGTACTGGATGCACTCCAAGAGCACCTACTTTATGGTAATATTTAGAAGTGATATTTTTGGATCCTTGAGGATCACATTTTGGGACATGTAATCTTTAAGGGTGGATTTGTAGTAGATCCAGCAATGATTGAGGTGGTACTATCATGGGAGACACCTATGAGTGTGACAGAGGTACTATGTTTCATGGGTCTGACTAGATATTAACAGAGGATCAGATTTCTACAGAGTTATAGTTACACTATTAGCCTTGAATAAAAGGGGATACCCTTCATGTGGTCATAATGATGCCAACAAAGCTTTCAAGAGATGAGGCATTGGCTGACTAGTGCGCCCATCATGAGGCTTATAGAGGAGATAATTGGGTATGTATTCTAATGTGATGCATAACGGACAAGACATGAGTGTGTCTTGATGCTAGAGAGAGAAGTGATCACTTATGGATCTCTACAACTGAGACAAAATGACCAAAACTACACCACCCATGACCTAGAGTTAGCATAAGTGTTCTTCTCCTCGAAGATGTGGTGGCACTATCTGATGTGAGAGCACATCATAGTCTACCCTAAACACCAGAGCCTCATATATATATTCTCTCAGATGGACCAGAACCTGAGGCAGCGGCAATGGTTTGAGTTCCTCCATGTAGAGACCCGAAGCCTAACGTACATTGACATTACATTACTTTTGCGGAATACTTAGTATATAACAAAAACACACACACAAGGATCGTAATAGTTTAGTGTCTTTGGAAACTCAGAACGTAATCCTCTAATCGTGGTGAAAAATCTTCAATATCTCCCATAAAGATCTTCCCTTTTTTTCCTAAAACCTTTCTTTATATCCTGGGGAAAAGAAAACATAAAAGGGTGAGCTCAAATGCTCAGTAAGTGTAAACAAAAGAAATATCAATCACATCGTATTCATAAGAACATAACATTTTGGAAATCATAACCTGCAAAAGAGAGCATAATTTCATAACATGGGATAAATCATGGTAGTGAAATGTAATCACAATAATCATAACTTAAAACATGAAACTTTGTGACATTCACACATAATCATAGAGAATCATTTCTTGTTAGTCAAGACTCATTGCCAAGACTATCTTAGTGGAGAAAGTTCCTTTCTGAATCGAGTAACCCTCGTTTCAGTCCTGTTTCACTGAACCGGTAAAACCTACCATTCCAGCCATGTCTCTCTCATGAGATATAAAATCTTTACCCAATGCATTGGAGGGAGATATAGGTCCCACCCATCTTATAATGAATCCTTTCTTATGTGTGCCACATAATCATAAATCATACATCATTGCATAACCCATGTAATAAAAATGGGAATCTTAAACATCGTGATATCATAAAACATTTCATATAAGGTAAAGGAATTCATAAAAATAATTCCATCACAACATGATCAAATCAATTTAATAATAGGGATAAAAACAGAACCCTTTTTATCTTAGATGGAAAATAATTTTGATAAAACACTTGAACTCCATTCTTGAGGAAAATATCCTTTCTTCTTCAAAAACATTTTTCCTTTCATAACATGTCATATGACATTAAAATAAAAGAAGTTGTTTAAAAATAAACTTGAAAACTTGTAAAGGAATCTTCTTGGAAATAATGTTTTAAAAATCTATTCATGCCGTATAAGTTAAAAAAACATTCTTCTCGTACTTTTGTCGAAAAAGTCAAAAAGTACCTTGTACGAAAAACGACAAAAGATTACTTTCAGATATTTTAATAAAAACTCACCGAAGGGTAAAATTGGATTTAAACTAGTGTAAGTGGATGGAAACAATATTACATATTGAGGGAACATGGATGTGGATGATAAAATACACCCCAATAAATACTTACGAATAAACAATCTCGGATAAAAATGAGATTGTGATATTTCCCTTACCTTAGGTCCGACTTGCTTTGTAAGTGTCCGTACCTCCTGTATAATGATTTCAATCATGTTATTGACTTATTCCAGAATCATATTCATTGTTATTATATCATATATGATCCACATATGACTTTATATTACTCGTTCTTTTGTAAATTCATGTTAAAGTAGCATTTTGGGTAAAATCATCTCATTTGTCGTTCATGTTTTTAACTTGTAATTATTCATATGATTACATAGATCATGATTACTTAATTCCAGAATATAAAACATGATTTATATATATATTCAGAATATACATATATAATAAATCAGTAAATGGATAGAAATACACCGTTCATGGAGACGGTAGTTCGTACGTACACATGAACGCTGTTTTCGTTTCCTTATTGAATTGAATGGAATTAAGTAGATGAAATACATATAAATAATTCCAGTATCATTATTATGTCATATATTTCATTTGTAATTATTATATATATACTTTATAATCATTCATGAATGGTTAATCTTTGAGAATGAATCTCATCGCGTCGTGGAGACGGTAGTCCGTACGTACGCACGAGCGATGATATCATTCCCATGGTCGTGGAATTGTGTTGAAGTGTATGTATACTATTTCAGTATCAATATGACTTTATAATAATAATATATAGTTACTAATTAAACCATTATACCCATCCAATTAAGGTGGTGGCGGAAAATAGATTACATCACAGCGTGGAGACGGTATTCCGTACGTACGCACGCGCGGTGATTTCCTTTTTCCATAGGATGGATAGAAGGTTAATTAGAGTTGTTTCGTAATAACATATCAGTATGTAAGTAATACTGATGTTATTACTTTATCATGAAACAACTAAAGAAGATGAAGTTGAAGAAGAAAGAAATTGAAAAGATCGGTAATGGATATTATCTCTTCTTTGGAACGCTTCTTTGAATCCTCCACTTAGGAAACTAATATTGGTCTTTGAAGAAGACCAGGACCTCTAGGATTATTCTAGGGAAGTGGAGAGAGAAAATGGCAGTGGTTGGCCGAGATTGAGTGCTCAATTTGGTGTGAGGAGGATGGGGAGGAGGTGTCCTTTTATAAGGGAGGAGAGGGGCACCATAGGAATATCTCAAAATATTATTTTATATTAAAGTCAAAATCGGTTTATAATGGTTCGAAAGGGTCTTATTTGGAAGCTAAAGTGGGGATGGGTCGAAATCCTATCCACCAATAGGATTTAGGCAAGTTTAGGTTATTATTTTAACCTTATCAATTAGATTTAACTTTAAGTTAAATAATTTAACTTTTACCGTGTCTTTTTGTTTTCTTACACTATATGGTTAATACACATACCATAACATGCCAAACGAACCCCAAATTGTTTATTATTAATATATATATCATTATCTATGTCATTTGGATGAACCTTAGATTTTTAGGAATAAAATAACAATTAATAATATAATATTTGATTTATAAACTATTTTGTGTCAATTTTGACACTATTTGATATATGATTTTTTTGAAAGTCATAACAGAATTATATGTTAAAAAAAAGTTGATTAAATCAACAATAATATATCATAGTAACCTAGAAAATTAGTTTAATTCATAAAAAGGCTTAAATTACATTTATTTTGGTATTTATAATATCAATTATGTCAATATTTCATTAATAAGATAATTACTGCATCATCTTTGTGTCATAAATAAATTAAATTATTTGATGTCTAAAAATTACAAATAAAATACCATCATGTATTAAATCTTTTTATATTTCTAATAAATATTTACAATCGAATTTATCTTATGTAAAACCCTATATTAAAAATGTTTTAGTAAATATACTTTGATTTTAACTCTTTTAACTCTTCTTTGAATTAAATAATAATAAATGTCCTAATCTAATCCATGTGGGCATAAATGATAATATTTTACACTTAAGGTTGTTTTTTGTCGAGGTACACTTGTCAAATAGAATTAGGCCATGTGTTAGGGTAATATTAATATCATTCATACCCTTAATTACCCTATTTATTTTTAACCGTGGTAAATAAAAGTAAAAAGTTACTATTCAGCAAAAATTATTTTCATCTCATTGAACCACATTTTACTTACTGACATCAAACGTGTCTCTCGGATTTTTGAAATTGATTTCACAGAAGCGGTAAAATTATGTTTTATGAAAAATTCAGTTTTTTAACTACCACTTAGTAGTTTCACTATTCATCAAAAATTGATGTTTTTCAGAACAATGCCAAAATTTAATCCTAAGCTATATGTCATATTCAGAATTCAAAAATGAAGTCTATTTTACCAAATTCATAACATATAAGTTGCATTAATTAATTTTATAATTAAATCCCGCTGTTAAAACAAATAGTGTATTTTTAAGAAACAATATCTATCAAAAGATTGACACTTGATTATGTCTGGTTTAAATGTGAAATTATATTCAATGACCAACATTGTATTAAATTGTAAAAATATATTCTAAATATACTTTTAAACCATTCAAATTAATAATTTATCACTATTAATTATTTCTATTGAAAAAGTTGTTTTTAATTAAAATTTAGTAATTTTCACTATTCATCAAAATATGAAAGTTATCCGAAAATTACCAAAATTTTACCTTAGGCTAAATTCGATACTCCGAATCCAAAAAGGAAGTCCATTTTTAGAGCTAAATTTTTTAAAAAGTGGTTATTACAATTCATAAAGGCTAGTTTTAATAATATTTTAATAGCATATCGTTGTTTCGTGAAACTCAATATTGTGTACTACACATGCTATCGAGGAAGGTTGTGATTGCGTGTAATGCAAGGAAAGTCAAAGATGCATGTTGTTCAAGCTCCTTTTGGTGTAACGTACAACACAAGACATTAATAAAATTAAAGAGAATATTTTTCATAAAATATCGGGCTGTTACATTCTACCCCCCTTAAAATGAATTTTTCCCTCGAAATTCGTCGGGATTATAAATGGTTTACTATTCGAACGTTTCTTTAATAGAAACCCACATCGTAAAAAGGAATACCAAAACCAATATTTTAAAACAAAAGTATGAAACTTAACGATTACCCAAATGAACTAATCACTGGGTTTCCACATAGGTGAAAATATGGATATGGAAGAAAAATCTAACCATCATGTTCTGATGGAGAGTGGTAGAGAACATGGCTATGGAAAAGCCAACAATCACAAATCGATAAATTTGTGACGATCTAAGGTACCATCCGATTCATCAGGTATAAGATCACTAGGAAAACATTTTTGGTTTTCAAGATCATTTCCCTAAAGTTGAAAATTTGAATTAGAATAAATACTTTCTTTATTTTGGTACAATCTCACTGTTGTTCATGCATTGAACAATTTCCACTTCATCTCTTAAATAAATGAAGTTGAATTTGTTATTTGTGAAGTGTTAGCAGATCATGTGATAGAATGACGGGTCATTCCATCTGTCTCAAACAAAAGGTTAGCAAAAATTATATACATAAGCCGATCTATAGTGAGATTAATCACATATGGTTCCTAAAATGGACTTATACTTCATATATCATACTGCTTAATATAATAAAACTAGTTTCTACTAAACAGGGACTTCCTGTAGGCCAGTGGTAGGTGATAAAGTCCAGTCGCACTTCGGTTGTGGGTTCGATTCCCACAGCCTTGTCCGAAGTGATGGGTTGTCGCCCGTCCTGCAGATTCTCCATTTTCTAAAACTAAATTACTATAACATCCCATCAATAATATCGAGAAAACTTCTATACTTAAACAATACTAACTTATGTCCAACATAATCCATTCCAATCTTTAGGCTTATCCATAATACTGCAGTCCACTCTCATAACATAGTGAAAATGATTACAAGAGATTTAATACTGTCGTTAATCCCCATAAGAAATGTCTTGTTGGTAACATTCCAAACATTCAAAGGCCTTAATCATGTATTCTCTTGAATACCCATTGAACCTTAGTGAAAACATGAATGCTGTCAAAAGTTAACTCTTTCCACATACCAAAATCCAAAAATTATATATACTCAAACCATGATATCACTTAGTCTTTATATCAATCATGAGCTCATGAATACAATCAAACATCTCATTATCTTCTTATCCCTTCATTATGCTCATATCATCTGTTTACCAAAAATGTCTCAATCACTTTTCATGGTTACCGGTACCATAAAATTATTGAAAACCAAAATAGACCAAAACATAAATATTTCAGTACACCATAAAAGTACCTCAACAACATTATTCTTGAATACCAATACAGAAACACTTCAGTCCATTCACTTCAATGATTGTCCTGGAATAAGTCCTTCTTTGATTTAGAAGTATCTTTTTAGGTCAGGTTATTGAGTTGGGTAATGCCCATGTTCTCCACAAATAAGACATTGAACTCCATAACAATCTGTCACTCTATGACCCTTTTCTCCACACAGATAACATCGGTCCCTCCATTTGATGTATTCCTCAAGGTTCTTCTTCCCTTCTTTAGAAATCTCAATCTTCCTTTCTTTATGATCCTCAACATGTGAACATGCATAATAGTTTATCTTCTTCTTCTTTGATGAATTAGTCATACCACTAAATTTTACCTTGTTAATCATATATCTCGATGACTGATTCGGCATAATCACAATATATTTATCTCTAGGAATTACAAAATTTTGTTGCTCATAGTCACCAATTTGTCCATTGGATTCAACGTTAACCGAATTCCTTCTGGTTCCCTCCATTAACTAAAACACAAAAAGAATTTTGTGAGAGGCGAAATCATGCTATGGTTGAAAACATAGTAAAGGGAAAGCACCCTCAATATCTAACATCTTAGGTTAAATTCTAAGATCGTTAGCGCAATTTTAGGACTATATCCTATACGTATACTTAACCTTACAGACATCCCTAGACATACCTTAGAAATATGTCAAGGTATCTCACTAAAGTTCTCGCATCCTAGTTTCCAATGGTTGACTAAACCTTTCCTATGATACCAACTGTAGAGACCCCAAGCCTGATGTACATTGACATTACATTACTTTTGTGGAATACTTAGTATATAACAAAAACACACACACAAGGATCGTAATAGTTTAGTGTCTTTGGAAACTCGGAACGTAATCCTCTAATCCTGGTGAAAGATCTTCAATATCTCCCATAAAGATCTTCCCTTTTTTTTTACCTAAAACCTTTCTTTATATCCTGGGGAAAAGGAAACATAAAAGGATGAGCTCAAATTCTCAGTAAGGGTAAACAAAAGAAATATCAATCACATCGTATTTATAAGAACATAACATTTTGGAAATCATAACCTGCAAAAGAGAGCATAATTTCACAACATGGGATAAATCATGGTAGTGAAATGTAATCACAATAATCATAACATAAAACATGAAACTTTTTGGAATTCACACATAATCATAGAGAATCATTTCTTGTTAGTCAAGACTCATTGCCAAGACTATCTTAGTGGACAAAGTCCCTTTCTTAATCGAGTAACCCTCGTTTCAGTCCTGTTTCACTGAACCGGTATAACCTACCATTTCAGCAATGTCTATCTCATGAGATATAAAATCATTACCCAATTCATTGGAGGGAGATATAGGTCCCACCCATCGTATTATGAATCCTTTCTTATGTGTGACACATAATCATAAATCATACATCATTGCATAACCCATGTAATAAAAATGGGAATCTTAAAAATCGTGATATCATAAAAAAATTCATATAAGATAAAGGAATTCATAAAAATAATTCCATCACAACATGATAAAATCAATTTAATAATATGGATAAAACAGAACCCTTTATTATCTTTGATGGAAAATAATTTTGATAAAACACTTGAACTCCATCCTTGAGAAAAATATCCTTTCTTCTTCAAAAACATTTTTCCTTTCATAACATGTCATATGACTTTAAAATAAAAGAATTTGATTAAAAATAAACTTGAAAACTTGTAAAGGAATATTCTTGGAAATAATGTTTTAAAAATCCATTCATTCCGTATAAGTTAAAAAAAACATTCTTCTCGTACTTTTATTGAAAAGGTCAAAAAGTACCGTGTACGAAAAACGACAAAAGATTACTTTCATATCTTTTACTAAAAACTCACCGAAGGGTAAAATTAGATTTAAACTAGTGTAAGTGGATGGAAACAATATTACATATTGAGGTAACATGGATGTGGATGATAAAATACACCCCAATAAATACTTACGAATAAACAATCTCGGATAAAAATGAGATTGTGATATTTCCCTTACCTTAGGTCCGACTTGCTTTGTAAGTGTCCGAACCTCCTGTATAATGATTTAAATCATGTTATTGACTTATTCCAGAATCATATTCATTGTTATTATATCATATATGATCCACTTATGACTTTATATTACCCGTTCCTTTGTAAATTCATGTTAATGTAGCGTTTTGGGTAAAATTGTCTCATTTGTCGTTCGTGTTTTTAACTTATAATTATTCATATGATTACTTAGACCATGATTACTTAATTACAGAATATAAAACATGATTTATATATATATATTCATAATATACATATATAATAAATCAGTAAATGGATAGAAATACATCGTTCATGGAGACGGTAGTCCGTACGTACACATGAACGCTGTTTTCGTTTCCTTATTGAATTGAATGGAATTAAGGTGATGACATACATATAAATAATTACAGTAACATTATTATGTCATATATTTCATTAGTAATTATTATATATATACTTTATAATCATTAATGAATGGTTAATCATTGAGAATGAATCTCATCGCGTCATGGAGACGGTAGTCCGTACGTACACACGAGCGATGATATCATTCCCATGGTCGTGGAATTGTGTGGAAGTGTATGTATACTATTCCAGTATCAATATCACTTTATAATAATCATATATAGTTACTTATTAAACAATTATACCCATCCAATTAATTTGGTGGCAGAAAATAGATTACACCACGGCGTGGAGACGGTATTCCGTACGTACGCACGCGCGGTGATTTCCTTTTTCTGTAGGATGGATAGAAAGTTAATTATAGTTGTTTCATAATAAAATATCATTTTTTAAGTAATAATGATGTTATTACTTTATCATGAAACAACTAAAGAAGAAGAAGTTGAAGAAGAAAGAAATTGAAAAGATCGGTAATGGATATTACCTCTTCTTTGAAACGCTTCTTTGAATCCTCCACTTAGGGAACTAATATTGGACTTTGAAGAAGACCAGGACCTCTAGGATTATTCTAGGGAAGTGGAGAGGATAAAATGGCAGTGTTTGGCCGAGCTTGAGTGCTCAATTTGGTGTGAGGAGGAGGGGGAGGAGGTGTCCTTTTATAAGGGAGGAGAAAGGCACCTTAGGAATATCTCAAAATATTATTTTATATTAATGTCAAAATAGTTTTATAATGGTTCCAAAGCGTCTTATTTCGAAGATAAAGTGGGGATGGGTCGAAATAATATCCACCAATAGGATTTAGACAAGTTTAGGTTATTATTTTAATCTTATCAATTAGATTTAACTTTAAGTTAAATAATTTAACCTTTACCGTGTCTTTTTGTTTTCTTACAATATATGGTTAATACAGTTACCATAACATTCCAAAAGAACCCCAAATTGTTTATTATTAATATATATATCCTTATCTATGTCATTTGGCCGAACCTTATATTTTTAGGAATAAAATAACAATTAATAATATTTTATTTTATTTAAAAACTATTTTGTGTCAATTATGACACTATTTGATATATGATTTTTGTGAAAGTCATAACAGAATTATATGTTCAAACAAAGTTGATTAAATCAACACTAATATATCATAGTAACCTAGAAAATTAGTGGAATTCATAAAAAGTCTTAAATTACATTTATTTTGGTATTTATAATATCAATTATGTCAATATTTCATTAATAAGATAATTACTGCATCATCTTTGTGTCATAAATAAATTAAATTATTTGATGTCTAAAAATTACAAATAAAATACCATCATGTAGGAAATCTTTTTAGCTTTCTAATTAATATTTAAAATCGAATTTATCTTATGTAAAACCCTATATTAAAAATGTTTTAGTAAATATACGTTGATTTTAACTCTTTTAACTCTTCTTTGAATTAAATAATAATAAATGTCCTAATCTAATCCAAGTGGGATTAAATGATAATATTTTACACTTAAGGTTGTTTTTTGTCGAGATACACTTGTCCAATAGAATTAGGACATGTGTTAGGATAATATTAATATCATTCTTACCCTTAATTACCTTATTTACTTTTAACCGTGGTAAATAAAAGTAAAAAGTTACTATTCACCAAAAATTATTTTCATCTCATTGAACCTCATTTTACTTACTGACATCAACCGTGTCTCTCGGATTTTTGAAATTCAATTCACAGAAGCGGTAAAATTATGTTTTATGAAAAATTCATTTTTTTAACTACCACTTAGTAGTTTCGCTATTCATAACAAATTGATGTTTTTCAGAACAATGCCAAAATTTTATCCTAAGCTATATTTCATATTCCGAATTCAAAAATGAAGCCTATTTTACCCAATTCATAACATAGAAGTTTCATTAATTAATTTTATAATTAAATACCACTGTTAAAACAAATAGCGTATTTTTAAGAAACAATATCTATCAAAAGATTGACACTTGATTATGTCTGGTTTAAATTTGAAATTACTTTCAATGACCAAAATTGTATTAAATTGTAAAAATATATTCTAAATATACTTTAAAACCATTCAAATTAATAATTTATCACTATTAATTATTTCGATTGAAAAAGTTGTTTTTAATTAAAATTTAGTAATTTTCACTATTCATCAAAATATGATAGTTATCCGAAAATTAACAAAATTTCACAGTAGGCTAAATTTGATACTCCGAATCAAAAAATGAAGTCCATTTTGAGAGCTAAAAATTTTAAAAAGTGGTTATTACTATTCATAACGGCTAGTTTTAATAATATTTTAATAGCATATCGTTGTTTCATGAAACTCAGTATTGTGTACTACACACGCTATCGAGGAAGGTTGTGATTGCGTGTAATGCAAGGAAAGTCAAAGATGCGTGTTGTGCAAGCTTCTTTTGGTGTAGCATACAACACAAGACATTAATAAAATTAAAAAGAATATTTTTCATAAAATCTCGGGTTGTTACATTCTACCCCCCTTAAAATGAATTTCGCCCTCGAAATTCGTCGGGATTATAAATGGTTTACTATTCAAAAGTTTCTTTAATAGAAACCCACATCGTAAAAAGGAATACCAAAACCAATATTTTAAAACAAAAGTATGAAACTTAACGATTACCCAAATAAACTAATCACTGGGTTTCCACATAGGTGAAAATATGGATATGGAAGAAAAATCTAGCAATCATGTTCTGATGGAGAGTGGTAGAGAACATGGCTATGGAAAATCCAACAATCACAAATCCATAAATTTGTGAAGATCTAAGGTACCATCCGATTCATCAGGTATAAGATCACTAGGACAACATTTTTGGTTTTCAAGATCATTTCCCTAAAGTTGAAAATTTGAATAAGAACAAATACTTTTTTATTTTGGTACAATCTCACTATTGTTCATGCCTTGAACAATTTCCACTTCATCTCTTAAATAAATGAAGTTGAATTTGTTATTCATGAAGTGTTAGCAGATCATGTGATAGAATGACGGGTCATTCCATCTGTCTCAAACAAAAGGTTAGCAAAAATTATATACATAAGTCGATCTATAGTGAGATTAATCACATATGGTTCCTAAAATGGACTTATACTTCATATATCATACTTCTTAATATAATTAAACTAGTTTCTACTAAATAGGGACTTCCTGTAGGCCAGTGGTAGGCAATAAAGGCCAGTCACACTTCGGTTGTGGGTTCGATTCCCACAGCCTTGTCCGAAGCGATGGGCTGTCGCCCGTCCTGCAGGTTGTCTTTTTTCTAAAACTAAATTACTATAACATCCCGTCAATAATATCGAGAAAACTTCTATACTTAAACAATACTAACTTATTTCCAACATAATCCATTCCAATCTTTAGGCTTATCCATAATACTGCAGTCCACTCTCATAACATAGTGAAAACGATTACCAGAGATTTAATATTGTCATTAATCCCCATAAGATATGTCTTGTTGGTCACATTCCAAACATTCAAAAACCTTAATCATGTATTCTCTTGCATACCCATTGAACCTTAGTGAAAACATGAATGCTGTCAAAAGTTAACTCTTTCCACATACCAAAATCCAAAGATTATATATACTCAAACCATGAATCACTTAGTCTTTATATCAATCATGAGTTCATGAATACAATCAAACATCTCATTATCTTTTTATCCCTTCATTATGCTCATATCATCTGTTTACCAAAAATGTCTCAATCACTTTTCATGGTTACTGGTTCCATAAAATTATTGAAATCCACAATAGACCAAAACCTAAATATTTCAGTACACCATAAAAGTACCTCAACAACGTTATTCTTGAATACCAATACATAAACACTTCAGTCCATCCACTTCAATGATTGTCCTGGAATAAGTCCTTCCTTGATTTAGAAGTAACTTTTTTGGTCAGGTTATTGAGTTGGGTAATGCCCATGTTCTCCACAAATAAGACATTGAACTCCATAACAATCTGTCACTCTATGACCCTTTTCTCCACACAGATAACATCGGTCCCTCCATTTTAGGTATTCCTCAAGGATCTTCTTCCCTTTTTTAGAAATCTCAATCTTCCTTTCTTTATGCTCCTCAACATGCGAACATGCATAATAGTTTATCTTCCTCTTCTTTGATGAATTAGTCATACCGTTAAATTTCTCCTTGTTAATCATATATCGCGATGACTGATTCGGCATAATCACAATATCTTTATCTCTAGGTATTACAAAATTTTGTTGCTCATAGTCACCAATTTGTCCATTGGATTCAACGTTAACCGAATTCCTTCTGGTTCCCTCCATTAACTAAAACACAAAAAGAATTTTGTGAGAGGCGAAATCATGCTATGGGAGACAACATAGTAAAGGGAATGCACCCTCAATATCTAACATCTTAAGTTAAATTCTAAGATCGTTAGCGCAATTCTAGGACTATAACCTATACGTATACTTAACCTTAGAGACATCCCTAGACATACCTTCGAAATATCTCGAGGTATCTCACTAAAGTTCTCGCATCCTAATTTCCAAAGGTTGACTAAACCTTTCCTATGATACCAACTGTAGAGACCCGAAGCCTGATGTTCATTGACAATACATTACTTTTGCAGAATACTTAGTATATAACAAAAACACACACACAAGGATCGTAATAGTTTAGTGTCTTTGGAAACTTGGAACGTAATCCTCTAATCGTGGTGAAAGATCTTCAATATATCCCATAAAGATCTTCCCTTTTTTTTTACCTAAAACATTTCTTTATATCCTGGGGAAAAGAAAACATAAAAGGGTGAGCTCAAATTCTCAGTAAGGGTAAACAAAAGAAATATCAATCACATCGTATTCATAAGAACATAACATTTTGGAAATCATATCCTGCAAAAGAGAGCATAATTTCATAACATGGGATAAATCATGGTAGTGAAATGTAATCACAATAATCCTAACTTAAAACATGAAACTTTGTGGCATTCACACATAATCATATAGAATCATTTCTTGTTAGTCAGGACTCATTGCCAAGACTATCTTAGTGGACAAAGTCCCTTTCTGAATCGCGTAACCCTCGTTTCAGTCCTGTTTCACTGAACTGGTATAACCTTCCATTCCAGCCATTTATATCTCATGAGATATAAAATCTTTACCCAATTAATTGGAGGGAGATATAGGTCCCACCCATCTTATAATGAATCCTTTCTTATGTGTGCCACATAATCATAAATCATACATCATTGCATAACCCATGTAATAAAAATGGGAATCTTAAACATCGTGATATCATAAAACATTTCATATAAGATAAATGAATTCATAAAAATAATTCCATCACAACATGATCAAATCAATTTAATAATAGGGATACAAACAGAACCCTTTATTATCTTAGATGGAAAATAATTTTGATAAAACACTTGAACTCCATTCTTGAGGAAAATATCCATTCTTCTTAAAAAACATTTTTCCTTTCATAACATGTCATATGACTTTAAAATAAAAGAAGTTGATTAAAAATAAACTTGAAAACTTGTAAAGAAATCTTATTGGAAATAATGTTTTAAAAATCCATTCATGCCGTATAAGTTAAAAAAACATTCTTCTCGTACTTTTGTCGAAAAAGTCAAAAAGAACCTTGTACGAAAAACGACAAAAGATTACTTTCATATATTTTACTAAAAACTCACCGAAGGGTAAAATTGGATTTAAACTAGTGTAAGTGGATGGAAACAATTTTACATATTGATGGAACATTGATGTGGATGATAAAATACACCCCAATAAATACTTACGAATAAACAATCTCGGATAAAAATGAGTTTGTGATATTTTCCTTACCTTAGGTCTGACTTGCTTTGTAAGTGTCCGAACCTCCTGTATAATGATTTAAATCATGTTATTGACTTATTCCAGAATCATATTCATTGTAATTATATCATATATGATCCACTAATGACTTTATATTACCTGTTCTTTTAGAAATTCATGTTAAAGTAGCGTTTTGGGTAAAATCGTCTCATTTGTCGTTCATGTTTTTAACTTGTAATTATTAATCTGATTACTTAGATCATGATTACTTAATTCCAGAATATAAAACATGATTTATATATATATATTCAGAATATAAATATATAATAAATCAGTAAATGGATAGAAATACACCGTTCGTGGAGACGGTAGTCCGTACGTACACATAAATTCTGTTTTCGTTTCCTTATTGAATTGAATGGAATTAAGTAGATGAAATACATATAAATAATTCCAGTAACATTATTATGTCATATATTTAATTATTGATTATTATATATATACTTTATAATCATTCATGAATGGTTAATCATTGAGAATGAATCTCATCGCGTCGTGGAGACGGTAGTCCGTACGTACGCACGAGCGATGATATCATTCCCATGGTCGTGGAATTGTGTTGATGTGTATGTATACTATTTCAGTATCAATATCACTTTATAATAATCATATATAGTTACTCATTAAACCATTATACCCATCCAATTAAGGTGGTGGTGGAAAATAGATTACACCACTGCGTGGAGACGGTATTCCGTACGTACGCACACGCGGTGATTTCCTTTTTCCGTAGGATGGATAGAAGGTTAATTAGAGTTGTTTAATAATGACAAATCAGTATGTAAGTAATACTGATGTTATTAATTTATCATGAAACAAATAAAGAAGAAGAAGTTGAAGAAGAAAGAAATTGAAAAGATCGGTAATGGATATTACCTCTTCTTTGGAACGCTTCTTTGAATCCTCCAATTAGGGAACTAATATTGGTCTTTAAAGAAGACCAAGACCTCTAGGATTATTATAGGGAAGTGGAGAGGAGAAAATGGAAGTGTTTGGCCGAGCTTGAGTGCTCAATTTGGTGTGAGGAGGAGGGGGAGGAGGTGTCCTTTTATAAGGGAGGAGAGGGGCACCTTAGAAATATCTCAAAATATTATTTTATATTAAAGTCAAAATCGTTTTATAATGGTTCCAAAGGGTCTTATTTCGAAGCTAAAGTGGGGATGGGTCGAAATCATATCCACCAATAGGATTTAGACAACTTTATGTTATTATTTTAACCTTATCAATTAGATTTAACTTTAAGTTAAATAATTTAACTTTTACCGTGTCTTTTTGTTTTCTTACACTATATGGTTAATACACATACCATAACATACCAAAAGAACCCCAAATTGTTTATTATTAATATATATATCCTTATATAAGTAATTTGGCCGAACCTTAGATTTTTAGGAGTAAAATAACAATTAATAATATAATATTTTATTTAAAAACTATTTTGTGTCAAATTTGAAACTATTTGATATATGATTTTTGTGAAAGTCATAATAGAATTATATGTTCAAACCAAGTTGATTAAATCAACAATAATATATCATAGTAACCTAGAAAATTAGTGGAATTCATAAAAAGTCTTAAATTACATTTATTTTGGTATTTATAATATCAATTATGTCAATATTTCATTAATAAGATAATTACTGCATCATCTTTGTGTCATAAATAAATTAAATTATTTGATGTCTAAAAATTACAAATAAAATACCATAATGTAGGAAATAGTATTAGCTTTCTAATTAATATTTACAATCGAATTTATCATATGTAAAACCCAATATTAAAAATGTTTTAATAAATATACTTTGATTTTAACTCTTTTAACTCTTCTTTGAATTAAATAATAATAAATGTCCTAATCTAATCCAAGTGAGCTTAAATGATAATATTTTACACTTAAGGTTTTTTTTGGTCGAGATACACTTGTCCAATAGAATTAGGACATGTGTTAGGGTAATATTAATATCATTCTTACCCTTAATTACCCTATTTACTTTTAACCGTGGTAAATAAAAGTAAAAAGTTACTATTCACCAAAAATTATTTTCATCTCATTAAACCAAATTTTACTTACTGAAATCAACCGTGTCTCTCGGAGTTTTGAAATTCAATTCACAGAAGTGGTAAAATTATGATTTATGAAAAATTCAGTTTTTTAACTACCACTTAGTAGTTTCACTATTCATAAAAAATTGATGTTTTTCAGAACAATGCCAAAATTTTATCCTATGCTATATTTCATATTCCGAATTCAAAAAATGAAGTCTATTTTACCAAATTCATAACATAGAAGTTGCATTAATTAATTTTATAATTAAATCCCGCTGTTAAAACAAATAGCGTATTTTTAAGAAACAATATCTATCAAAAGATTGACACTTGATTATGTCTGGTTTAAATGTGAAATTACATTCAATGACCAACATTGTATTAAATTGTAAAAATATATTCTAAATATACATTAAAACCATTCAAATTAATAATTTATCAATATTAATTATTTCAATTGAAAAAGTTGTTTTTAATTAAAATTTAGTAATTTTCACTATTCATCAAAATATGAAAGTTATCCGAAAATTACCAAAAGTTCACCTTAGGCTAAATTCGATACTCCGAATCCAAAAATGAAGTCCATTTTGAAATCTAAAAATTTTAAAAAGTGGTTATTACTATTCATAACAGCTATTTTTAATAATATTTTAATAGCATATTGTTGTTTTGTGAAACTCAGTATTGTGTACTACACACGCTATCGGGGAAGGTTGTGATTGCGTGTAATGCAAGGAAAGTCAAAGATGCGTGTTGTGCAAGCTCCTTTTGGTGTAGCGTACAACACAAGACATTAATAAAATTAAAAAGAATATTTGTCATAAAATCTCAGGCTGTTACATTCTACCCCCCTTAAAATGAATTTCGCCCTCGAAATTCGTTGGAATTATAAATGGTTTACTATTCGAAAGTTTCTTCAATAGAAACCCACATCGTAAAAAGGAATACCAAAACCAATATTTTAAAACAAAACTATGAAACTTAACGATTACCCAAATAAACTAATCACTGGGTTTCCACATAGGTGAAAATATGGATATGGAAGAAAAATATAACCATCATGTTCTGATGGAGAGTGGTAGAGAACATGGCTATGGAAAAGCCAACAATCACAAATCCATAAATTTGTGACGATCTAAGGTACCATCCGATTCATCAGGTATAAGATCACTAGGACAACATTTTTGGTTTTCAAGATCATTTCCCTAAAGTTGAAAATTTGAATTAGAATAAATACTTTCGTTATTTTGGTACAATCTCACTATTGTTCATGCCTTCAAAAATTTCCACTTCATATCTTAAATAAATGAAGTTGAATATGTTATTCGTGAAGTGTTAGCAGATCATGTGATAGAATGACGGGTCATTCCATCTGTCTCAAACAAATGGTTAGCAAAAATTATATACATAAGTCGATCTATAGTGAGATTAATCACATATGGTTCCTAAAATGGACTTATACTTCATATATCATACAGATTAATATAATAAAACTAGTTTCTACTAAACAGGGACTTCCTGTAGGCCAGTGGTAGGCGATAAAGGGAAGTCACACTTCCGTTGTGGGTTCGATTCTCACAGCCTTGTCCGAAGCGATGGGCTGTCGCCCGTCCTGCAAGTTGTCCTTTTTCTAAAACTAAATTACTATAACAACCCATCAATAATATCGTGAAAACCTCTATACTTAAACAATACTAACTTATGTCGAACATAATCTATTCCAATCTTTAGGCTTATCCATAATACTGCATTCCACTCTCATAACATAGTGAAAATGATTATCAGAGATTTAATACTGTCGTCAATCCCCATAAGATATGTCTTGTTGGTCACATTCCAAACATTCAAAGGCCTTAATCATGTATTCTCTAGAATACCCATTGAACCTTAGTGAAAACATGAATGCTGTCAAAAGTTAACTCTTTCCACATACCAAAATACAAAAAATATATATACTCAAACCATGATATCACTTAGTCTTTATATCAATCATGAGCTCATGAATACAATCAAAAATCTCATTATCTTCTTATCCCTTCATTAATATCATATCATCTATTTACCAAAAATGTCTCAATCACTTTTCATGGTTACCGGTTCCATAAAATTTTTGAAAACCACAATAGACCAAAACATAAATATTTCAGTACACCATAAAAGTTCCTCAACAACATTATTCTTGAATACCAATACATAAACACTTCAGTCCATCCACTTCAATGATTGTGCTGGAATAAGTCCTTCCTTGATTTAGAAGTAACTTTTTAGGTCAGGTTATTGAGTTGGGTAATGCCCATGATCTCCACAAATAAGACATTGAACTCCATAACAATCTGTCACTATATGACACTTTTCTCCACACAGATATCATCGGTCCCTCCATTTGAGGTATTCCTCAAGGTTCTTCTTCCCTTCTTTAGAAATCTCAATCTTCTTTTCTTTATGCTCCTCAACATGCGAACATGGATAATAGTTTATCTTCCTCTTCTTTGATGAATTAGTCATACCACTAAATTTCACCTTGTTAATCATATATCACGATGACTGATTCGACATAATCATAATATCTTTATCTCTAGGTATTACAAAATTTTGTTGCTCATAGTCACCAATTTGTCCATTGGATTCAACGTTAACCGAATTCCTTCTGGTTCCCTCCATTAACTAAAACACAAAAAGAATTTTGTGAGAGGCGAAATCATGCTATGGAAGACAACATAGTAAAGGGAAAGCACCCTCAATATCTAACATCTTAGGTTAAATTCTAAGATTGTTAGCGCAATTCTAGGACTATAACCTATACGTATACTTAACCTTAGAGACATCCCTAGACATACCTTAGAAATATCTCTAGGTATCTCACTAAAGTTCTCGCATCCTAGTTTCCAAAGGTTGACTAAACCTTTCCTCTGATACCAACTGCAGAGACCCGAAGCCTGACGTACATTGACATTACATTACTTTTGCGGAATACTTAGTATATAAAAAAAACACACACACAAGGATCGTAATAGTTTAGTGTCTTTGGAAACTCGGAACGTAATCCTCTAATCGTGGTGAAAGATATTCAATATCTCCCATAAAGATCTTCCCTTTTATTTTACCTAAAACCTTTCTTTATATACTGGGGAAAAGAAAACATAAAAGGGTGAGCTCAAATGCTTAGTAAAGGTAAACAAAAGAAATATCAATCACATCGTATTCATAAGAACATAGCATTTTGGAAATCATAACCTGCAATAGAGAGCATAATTTCATAACATGGGATAAATCATGGTAGTGAAATGTAATCACAATAATCATAACTTAAAACATGAAACTTTGTGGCATTCACACATAATCATAGAGAATCATTTCTTGTTAGTCAAGACTCATTTCCAAGACTATCTTAGTGGAAAAAGCCCCTTTCTGAATCGAGTAACCCTCGTTTCAGTCCCGTTTCACTGAACCGGTATAACCTACCATTCCAGCCATGTCTATCTCATGAGATATAAAATCTTTACCCAATGCATTGGAGGGAGATATAGGTCCCACCCATCTTATAATGAATCCTTTCTTATGTGTGCCACATAATCATAAATCATACATCATTGCATAACCCATGTAATAAAAATGGGAATCTTAAACATCGTGATATCATAAAACATTTCATATAAGATAAAGGAATTCATAAAAATAATTCCATCACAACATTATCAAATCAATTTAACAATAGGGATAAAAACAGAACCCTTTATTATCTTAGATGGAAAATAATTTTGATAAAACACTTGAACTCCATTCTTGAGGAAAATATCCTTTCTTCTTCAAAAACATTTTTCCTTTCATAACATGTCATATGACTTTAAAATAAAATAAGTTGATTAAAAATAAACATGAAAACTTTTAAAGTAATCTTCTTGGAAATAATGTTTTAAAAATCCATTCATGCCGTATAAGTTAAAAAAACATTCTTCTCGTACTTTTGTCGAAAAAGTCAAAAAGTACCTTGTTAGAAAAACGACAAAAGATTACTTTCATATCATTTACTAAAAACTCACCGAAGGGTAAAATTGGATTTAAACTAGTGTAAGTGGATGGAAAAAATATTACATATTGAGGGAACATGGATGTGGATGATAAAATACACCCCAATAAATACTTACGAATAAACAATCTCGGATAAAAATGAGATTGTGATATTTCCCTTACCTTAGGTCCGACTTGCTTTGTAAGTGTCCGAACCTCCTGTATAATGATTTAAATCATGTTATTGACTTATTACAGAATCATATTCATTGTTATTATATCATATATGATCCACTTATGACATTATATTGCCCGTTCTTTTGTAAATTCACGTTAAAGTAGCGTTTTGGGTAAAATCGTCTCATTTGTCATTCGTGTTTTTAACTTGTAATTATTCATATGATTACTTAGATCATGATTACTTAATTCCAGAATATAAATCATGATGTATATATATATATTCAGAATATACATATATAATAAATCATTAAATGGATAGAAATACAACGTTCATGGAGACGGTAGTCCGTAGGTACACATGAACGCTGTTTTAGTTCCTTATTGAATTCAATTGAATTAAGTAGATTACATACATATAAATAATTCCAGTATCATTATTATGTCATATATTTCATTAGTACTTATTATATATATACTTTATAATCATTCATGAATGGTTAATCATTGAGAATGAATCTCATCGCATCGTGGAGACAGTAGTCCGTACGTACGCACGAGTGATGATATCATTCCCATGGTCGTGGAATTGTGTTGAAGTGTATGTATACTATTTCAGTATCAATATAACTTTATAATAATCATATATAGTTACTCATTAAACCATTATACCCATCCAATTAATGTGGTGGAGGAAAATAGATTACACCACGGTGTGGAGACGGTATTCTGTACGTACGCACGCGCGGTGATTTCCTTTTTCCGTAGGATGGATAGAAGGTTAATTAGAGTTGTTTCATAATAACATATCAGTATGTAAGTAATACTGATGTTATACTTTATCATGAAACAACTAAATAAGAAGAAGTTGAAGAAGAAAGAAATTGAAAAGATCGGTAATGGATATTACCTCTTCTTTGGAACGCTTCTTTGAATCCTCCACATAGGGAACTAATATTGGTCTTTGAAGAAGACCAGGACCTCTAGGATTATTCTAGGAAAGTGGAGAGGAGAAAATTTCAGTGGTTGGCCGAGCTTGAGTGATCAATTTGGTGTGAGGAGGAGGGGGAGGAGGTGTCCTTTTATAAGGGAGGAGAGGGGCACCTTAGGAATATCTCAAAATATTATTTTATATTAAAGTCAAAATCGGTTTATAATGGTTCCAAATGGTCTTATTTCGAAGCTAAAGTGGGGATGGGTCGAAATCATATCCACAAATAGGATTTAGACAAGTTTATGTTATTATTTTAACCTTATCAATTAGATTTAACTTTAAGTTAAATAATTTAACTTTTACCGTGTCTTTTTGTTTTCTTACACTATATGGTTAATACACTTACCATAACATGAAAAACAAACCCCAAATTGTTTATTATTAATATATATATCATTATCTAAGTCATTTGGCCGAACCTTAGATTTTTAGGAATAAAATAACAATTAATAATATAATATTTTATTTAAAAACTATTTTGTGTCAATTTTGACACTATTTAATATATGATTTCTGTGAAAGTCATAAAAGAATTATATGTTCCAACCAAGTTAATTGAATCAACACTAATATATCATAGTAACCTAGAAAATTAGTGTAATTCATAAAAAGTCTTAAATTACATTTATTTTGGTATTTATAATATCAATTATGTAAATATTTCATTAATAAGATAATTACTGTATCATGTTTGTGTCATAAATAAATTACATTATTTGATGTCTAAAAATTACAAATAAAATACCATCATGTAGGAAATCTTTTTATCTTTCTAATTAATATTTAAAATCGAATTTATCTTATGTACAACCCTATATTAAAAATGTTTTAGTAAATATACTTTGATTTTAACTCTTTTAACTCTTCTTTGAATTAAATAATAATAAATGTCCTAATCTAATTCAAGTGGGCTTAAATGATAATATTTTACAATTAAGGTTGTTTTTGGTCTAGATACACTTGTCCAATAGAATTAGGACATGTGTTAGGGTAATATTAATATCATCCATACCCTTAATTACCCTATTTACTTTTAACCGTGGTAAATAAAAGTAAACAGTTACTATTCACCAAAAATTATTTTCATCTCTTTGAACCACATTTTATTTACTGAAATCAACCCTGTCTCTCGGATTTTTGATATTCAATTCACAGAAGTAGTAAAATTAAGTTTTATGAAAAATTCAGTTTTTTAACTACCACTTAGTAGTTTCACTATTCATCAAAAAATTGATGTTTTTCAGAACAATGCCAAAATTTCATCCTAAGCTATATTTCATATTCCAAATTCAAAAATGAAGTCTATTTTACCAAATTCATAACATATAAGTTTCATTAATTAATTTTATAATTAAATCCCGCTGTTAAAACAAATTGCGTATTTTTAAGAAACAATATCTATCAAAAGATTGACACTTGATTATGTCTGGTTTAAATGTGAAATTACATTCAATGACCAACTTTGTATTAAATTGTAAAAATATATTCTAAATATAATTTAAAACCATTAAAATTAATAATTTATCACTATTAATTAATTTGATTGAAAAAGTTGTTTTTTATTAAAATTTACTAATTTTCACTATTCATCAAAATATGAAAGTTATCCGAAAATTACCAAAATTTCACCTTATGCTAAATTCGATAATCCGAATCCAAAAATGAAGTCCATTTTGAGAGCTAAAAATTTTAAAAAGTGTTTATTACTATTCATAACGGCTAGTTTTAATAATATTTTAATAGCATATCGTTGTTTCGGGAAACTCAGTATTGCGTATTACACACGCTATCGAGGAAGGTTGTGATTGCGTGTAATGCAAGGAAAGTCAAAGATGCGTGTTGTGCAAGCTCCTTTTGGTGTAGCGTACAACCCAAGACATTAATAAAATTAAAAAGAATATTTTTCATAAAATCTCGGGCTGTTACACTCCAGGACTATGACTTGGAGATATTCTATACTCCTGGGAAGGGGAATGCTGTAGCAGATGCTCTCAGTAGGATATCAGGTATTCAGCTGCTAGGAGAGGAGACAGAGAAGGTGGATGATTTACAGATATCTTTCATTGATAGAGATGGAGCAGCCTTATATCAATCTCATACAATAACACCCCTACTTCTTCAACGAGTTTGGGAGGCAGATCATGGAGACACTGACAGTGAGACACGATGTGCTCAGATATCCAGAGGGCAGGCACCTGAAAGATTTTCTATAGGTGGGGAGCACATGATCCTCTTCAGAGGACGTACTATGGTTCCAGTGTCAATTCAAGATTAAATATTGAGGGAGTTTCACCTATACCCTCTAGATGTATATCCATGAGTGGTAAACATGTACCAGAACCTTCGATGACAACTGTGGTGGCCAGGTATGAGGAAGGGAGTAGTGGAATTTTTCTCTCGATGTTTCACTTGTCTTCAATTGAAGGTGGAGCATCAGGTACAAGCAGGCTTGGTTCAGCCTTTAGAGCTCCCAGAGTAGAAGTGGGAAGGGATACCCATGGACTTCATGACAGGACATCCACATACATCCAGGGATCACGACTGAATTTGGGTGATCGTTGACCGACTCACCATGTCAGCCCAGTTTTTTCCAAACAAAGAGGAGTGTTCTGTAGGGAGAATGGGATGTCACTATGTGCAGAAGATTATTCGGCTACATCGACTCCATTCAACTATTATCTCGGATTGTGAGACACATTTTACTTCCCAGCTATGGAAGGGTTCGTAGGATGCTTTCGGGATTCAACTTCGTTTGAGCATCGCCTTCCATCCACAGATAGATGGTCAGACCGAGCGGACCATTCAAACCGTCGAGGACATGTTGTGTGCTTGTTTCCTAGACATAGGATGTAGCTGGGAGAATCTTCATACAAGAAAAACTATCACTCCATCATAGGGATGATTCCTTTTGAGCCATTATACGAACAACCTTGAAGGTCACCCTTGTACTAGAAAGACCCTGGGGAGTCAGCACTAGTTGGACTAGAGATGGTATGAGCTACTACAGATAAAGTTTAGATCATCCAGGAGTGGATGAAGACTTCACAATGTAGACAGAACTCATATGACGATAGTATATGGTGAACTTTGGAGTTCGAGGATGGCGACCACGTATTTCTACGGGTCACACCTCGACGAGGATTTTGGATATTTGGCTGAGGCGGCAAGTTATCTCTGAGGTTCATCAGACCATTCTAGATCCTCAGCAGTGTCGGATAGGTGGCGTATCACTTATCTCATCCACCACAGTTGCATTAGGTGCACTACATCTTCCATGTATCCCAACTGAGGATATAAGTGGACGACCCTTCTAACATCATCAACCATGGAGAACTGGACGTCAACGATTGGGTGACTTATTCGGAGGTTCCAGTGGAGATTGGGGATCGACTTGAGCGTGTCCATTGGGGAAGGAAGATACCTCAAGTGCACATTCTTTGGATACACAGGAACCTCCATGAGAGCACATGGGAGCGGGAGGCTCAGATTCGTACTCATTAACCACATTTGTTCCCTTGGATCAAGTTATAGCTTACAGTGACATAAAGCCCTATGGTGGAGAGAATGTAAAGACTTGGAATTTCATGGGAATTTTTTTCTTAAATACATGGGATTTTTATGAGTACGCAAAATCTGACTGCGTGTGATTATGAGTCCTTTTGTTCCCGGAATCAATTTCTGATGTTTGGTTTGGGTACATTCAGTAAACGTATGAGCTGGTTTTTATAATTTTTGAACCGGTGCTCGGAATTGAAATTTTAGGGCACCGTTGAACAAGCAGTGCTGATATTCTTTTAAGATGACTATCACCTCAACCTCTATCCTCTCTCCGAGGTAGAGCATCCACCACTGTCGCGCCGCACCTCTCAGCTGACTGACTGCTAGGGGAACCCAGTACTCCCTCAGAGCACAGATCTAGGTAAAATCGATCCCTAGCTCCTCAAGTCACCCCTCCGTCTCTGTATCCGAAGTATACCCTCGTACTTCTTGAGGGTTTTCCACTGGAAAGAATAGAGATTCTTCTGCCACTGGCTATCTTCTTCCTATCGGTCAATCCTCAACTGATCGACCGCCAGAATCTGCTGGGCATCAGCCGTCTGAGTCACCCGGGGATGACGTCCAGGTGCCATAGCTATACGGTAAAAAAGGATCTCCTAATCCCAAGTAGCAAGGAAATTTCTAAAGATTTTATTTTATCATTTTATTTAAATTTCCTTCCCGGAACACACAAATCAAGTAAAACACAATCATGATAATGATTGTACCTTCTCTAGGGTCTCATCCCTGTAATCAATGTAGTCTCACATGGTCGTTCAGTAGGCTCAGCGTCCTTGCATCGGATCACGGGGGGGCCTAAAATCCTGTATCCTAGCCAGTATTCCCTGGCCTATTTCACGCCCCAATGATCAATCAACACTTATTCCCTACCATCCCATTGAAACCTCACTGTGACTAACTCTGAACTCCATCCTATCTCTCAACCATCAGCTCAGATACCATTCTGTCATGACCCCCTCCAAATAGAGATGCCCCTCCTGAGCTGGCAATGGTAGAAGGGAGATAATGACCCCCCCGATTCCCACATCCAGTAGGCCCCGGAGTGGCGACTAGCACCAAGGGTATGAGTTTTCACAAATATGGGAGGCATTACCCTTTTTACTATTTATGATCAGGAAATAGGATGAGTCAACCACCAAAAGAAAAAGAAAGTAAAGACAAGTAAAAAACCCAAACCAATCCCACATGTATGTTTAAATAGTTCTGAAACAAGGTACAAGTACAAGAAAGATCAAAAGTACAATACCAAAAGAAACAAGAGTACAAAAACTGAAAAAACTCCAACTGTCCCGACTAGTAGGGTCCTTCACGGCCCTGGTAGTCCTCCTGGACACCTAAATGTAAACGTAGCATGAGCATACAATTTATACTCAAAAGGGAAACCTAAAGCTCTCATGCACAAGTGCGGAGACATCCTAATGTCCCATGATAACAGTAGAAGATACCAAAACCTATCAAGGAATTCTATCCACCCAACCTCACCAGCCACGCTCACTATACCAAAAAAAAATAGGTCGTACTAGTATATAAGAACAAGAGTATTGGGTACACTGCACCATTTCCCATCAGTTGGCTGCTCTTTCTAACAGAAAATGTCCTGATGATACCACACTCTTCCCGCCAGCTCACACACATGGGACTCAAGAACCAAATATCCCGCCCGCACACACCTGGGTCTCACAACCACACAACCCGCACGCACACCCCTAGGCCTCACAACCACGTATCCCGCCCGCACACACCTAGGCTCCACAACCACATATCCTGCCGCATACACCTAGGCCTCACAACCACACATCCCTCCTGCACACACCTGAGCCTCACAACCACGTATCCGGCGTGCACACACCTGGGCCTCACAACCACGTGTCCCACCCATACACACCTGGACCTCATCCCGAAGATTCTTGGGAATTAGTAAAACCTACCCGAAGAGTCTTGGGCTAAAACCACCCCAATCGAAACCTACCTGAAGTGTCTTGGGTGTAAGGTCTCATCAATCCATCACAACCTATGTAAGATGGAGCAGGAAGGAGCTAGTATCTTTAGGGAAAACACCCTCTCCCATGAAATGGGAGTGTTTGGTACTAAGTACTCAACATGGGTGGGGTGCGACAAAACAAAAATGTACAGATATATATATATATATATATATATATATATATATACCAAATAGTCATCCCATCCTATGGATTCTAAAAAGTGAACTGATCATGTGCCTCGGCACTGCTACTACGAAGCATGCATATCACAAACAACCCCAACCCCATTTAGGTTTTCATGTTTCAACAGAATCTTTTTATTAGTTCCTTAACTACTGGGAAATAAACTGCAACCAACCATAATAATCATTCATAAAACATATCCCTTCCATCCACAAATCAAGTTATGAAAACACAATAAACACAAAAAGTCCCTTCTTATTGACCAACCAATCCCATTGATTGTTATTTTCATTCCATTACCAATCCCCACCATTCATTAGCTGTTCCACATTTTATTTCTTATTCAGAACCCATAGATCGTTCACATTCAAATCCAACCCTGCAACCCCACTACCAACAACCATAACCACTACCAATCCAACTGCAGCCCCGATGCTCACCCGATCCACAACAACCCACAAAACACCCCTTCACATAAATTAACCCCAAAAAGCACCCATAAGTTTATTATTTCAGTTTTGTTTAACCAGGGTGATAACACAAGGGTTTCATATTTTCATTTAATCATCCAAATTTACGTGATTACCAAATTTCCTCATTCCATAATGTTTCCAACTATAAATGATCTAAAAATATAGGGCCGTAGTTAATTGCACATCAAAAGGCCCCCAACGACCTTGATTTTCAATAGGCATAATCATATTCAATTCACAACATAATATCATAGGATATAAAATAATGTAACCCTAATCACAAACTTCCCAACCCCGTTATATAAGCCATATTTTATCTTTATTAAACCAGTTCAAAAGTGTTTCACATAAACAAGAAGACACCCACCCCACATATTGCACGAATTAGAGAGACAAAGGTAATTTCCCTACCTCAATAAGTTCTAATAACAACGCTCCCCCAGATCAACTTTAGAAGACGTTCGTTGGCGTCCGTTGCTTCTAGAAAAACCAGAAAAAACCTCCTCGGGTGGAAGCTGGGAAGGAAAGGATGAAAGGAAAGCAACAAATCCAAGCTCAGATGTTCCTCCACGTCATTATGATCCCGTGTCCACTGATGGATCATAAATCAGAGCATGGACGAAGAAGTTATGGATGAAAGGAGCCTTCAAGTCTCATGGGAGAGCTCTACTCGAGGGAATGTAGAGGAGAGGAGTGAGTTGAAAATGAGGAGGGTACCCCTCCTTTTATAAGAGATAAAAACAAAATTACATGGCATGTACTTTATGGTACACGACGTGTACTCGGTCATTTCACATGGTCACCACACGGTATTCAACATGGCCTTCAATGCGGCACACGACCATTGATTGGTCAACACGCGGTTTGTGGGTAACACGTATGCGTGGAGGGACTACACAACGTGTAGTATGGGGTACACGGCGTGTACCCATTTATTTCACATGGAAATGACACGACTCCAACATGGGGTATACCCGGTGAGGGGGTACACGACATGTACTCACACTACACGGCGTGTAGTTTCAAAATTCTGTAAAGTGTGGGAAAAGTCCATTTTACCCTCCAGAACACTTCATGACCCTTTTATTGAAAAAGGTATGGGTCGGAGAGGTCCAATCCATTACATAGTAATACAATTATTATTCCCATCCTTGATATATAGTAATGGAAGAATAGATGAAATCGTTTCTCAAGGCAGTTGTATGTTTTATACACGAACAAGGAATGTGTATCTCATTTGATGGAAGTGTGTAGGAGTGTTAGTAATACCCCTAACACAAGTAAATATATATATATTGAGTATAATGTGTTTACTATATAATCATGGTATAATAATTATTGAGGGGGTAGAGAAATAAATAAAACAAAAGTTATTGCAGATGGATTTTACCTCTTTTTTGGGTAACTGATTTTGGTTTGCACCAAATGGATTACATTTTTGGATTTCATAAAAAATTAAGGACTGTATAATGATGAGAGGAAATTTGGGAGTATATTTGGATAGGGGATTCCTGAGACCATGGAAGTTAGTGTTATTAATATGTAATGGGGGTGAGTTTAATTTTATTGTTGAGGATAAGGGAAAATATTATAGATATAGAAACGTAAAAAATATTGAGAGGTCTCCCTTTCTTCATGTGAGATTTACTAGGAATTATCATTGTATCACTGAGAGGGGGAGGGGTAGAATTAGTGATATCTTTTCCTTTTATGATTACTTCCCTATAAATCAACCTATTCCTCTGTTTAATGAGTAATTCCTTCACTAAAAACAAAATAATTACATATCTACAAGAGAAAAATATTATTCCAAGTTCACAACTCAACAAGAGTAGATATGTCCTTGGTATGGTTTGGAAACTATCCAATAACAAAAAATACACTAGAAAACAATCCTTTTTGGTGGGTACAAAAAGAAGTTTATTCCTCTTACACTTGTGTAATAATGTGTTCAATACAACTGTTCATGCTCCATAAGTAGAACAAAATGATGTAATATAAGATTGTGTAACATGTTAAGAAATGTTCCTCAGTTACATCAAAACATATAACTATGCTTCCTTTTCATCATTTATATGAATAATATTCAAAAAAATCATCACATTCCCACCCTACAGTAAGTAAGAACATACCTGTACATCGTAACGATAGAAAATTTTATTCCAATATCTGATTTCTCCGAATGGTAATATAACTCTTGGTGAATACCTTGGAAATAAATTTGAACTGGTTTTCTATCAGTCCTGAAATCTATTTCAGATTACATTGTCCGGTCCAGAAAATCTTATTATAGTATTTATTATTCTTCTTCTCTCTAGAAATCATGAACATGAGTGATAAATCTAGAAACTATTTCCATCTAAAAATATTCAGTTATCCACCTAAAATCTTCACTAAGGTATAATACAAGTGCTCGAATGTAAAATATAAAACCTACTATATATAAGAGAACTGAATTTTGTTTAGAAACGATCCTGAAATGATTTACTACTTATCCAAATTTCATGAATCTAAAATTTTCCATCATTTTGGATACATCTTATACTTCATCACTTCTTCTCAACTCTTCCTGAATCTTCTATAATCTTCTTAAATATTCTCACAACATCCTCTAGCATCGTACATGCTAAAAATTATTTAGTCCAATTCAAATTTAAATTCAAATTTCATCATTACGATGACCAAATTTGGTCTATATTATTTTCTAGACCCACATTCTAAATCATAAGTACTCAACACTTCTCAATATGATGATCAATTTAAAATGAAGAAAATACTATCATTCTGATGTTTCGTACCAACTATTATGTACCAAAAAATGAATCCATTCTATCGCGAACATTTAGGATAATTCTTTAGACAAAATGTTTCATTTATTTTTCAATTAACATAGTCACAAATTCTAAATATTGCATAAATTCTTCGACAACACTTCAATTATGTCTTTAAGAATTCACGAAAAAAATCACTTAGCTATCAAAACATCAACAAACACTTGAAAAAAATTAGCTACTATAACCAGTTCTCCTCATTATCGATTCCATATAAAATTGATTTTTTGTTAAATAATAATATCCATGCCGGTCTGTTCTTGATGAATGAATCTATTCTTTAAACTATTGGATCTTTTTCTATTATGGACTTATGGTCGACACAATATATATTCTGATGAATCTTAACCCATTTAATAATAATACTAGAGCACCCTCTTCTCTGCTTGAACCAAATGATACTAAAGTGTTCAAAAAAAATTATCTCTTAACCCAATTAATAGGGAGATAAAATAACTCATCCTAATGAAATGGTTGACTATATTATTGATCAATATCTGAATTTATTCCATGCATCCCTCCAAAAAATCTTACTTATTTTCTTTTTCATTGGTACCAAAAACATCCAACAAAAAAATTATTCCTCCGATTATCTTTTGAAAATATCAAATTGTCTGATGATTAGAGTCATGATTATTATGATTATTTGTGGAACACTACCCCTGATGGACCATTTTCAGTTGCAACATATAAACATATTTTGATTCTGGTAAACATTTAAAAAGATATTTCCCTGAAGATTTATATTTTGTGGCTTATTGGTATGACTAAAAACAAGCATCTTCTACTTCTATCATTCTGAAAAAAAACATCATAGAATTCAAACAATTCTAATATGGTGATCTAACAATGATTAATTAAGACCAAAAAGCTCATTTTAATCTTTCAAAAAGGTACTGGTTCTTCATAACTTCCTCGTGACATTGAAAATGAATAATATTTGAATAAAATCATTTAAATTATATTGAAAATTATTGTAACATCCTATTATTCCATCACTTCCTTCTGTCCTACCAAGATTCAATCTAATTTGAAACAAAGGTTCGCACCCATACATTCATGTGATATATCTGAGAATTTTTTTTCCATCAAATATTGGTGATTCATTTAGATAACACTGAAATGTTCTATATAAGGGAAAATCATAAATAATTTTGAACCTTGAGTAGTCAAACATAACAAAATTAAAGTCAAATTTCTAAAATCATTAGGATCAAATTCATTAACGTGTCCATCATTAGTCACCTTGATTTCCACTATAATTTGTGTGGAACTATATTGGAATTTTTTATACTAACATTGTTAATATGTTCCTTAGCATAATTAACCTGGGAATGAAATATTTGATTCATCTTTTGCAATATTTAAAACCCAATAATGTATTTCATTTCACCAATCATGGATATCTCAATGAAATTTTTCAATTCTCCCACAAATATTTCAAATTTGCTTTCATCATTCCTAGTAATGATAATTTAATCAACATAAAAATTTACAATAATGGAATATTATATAATTTCATTGTGGTAGATATTACTATCAACCATTCCATTCATAAAAATCATCTTCATCATGAATGTTCCCAATTACTAATATTATTCCATCAATGTTTTTTTTATCCCATAAAAGGATTTATTTATCAGAACCACATAACATTAATCCTTCCCAAAGAACACAATATTTATCTATAAAAACTTCTTCATTAAGATAACCATTAAAAATTAATGATTTAACATACATCTAAAAAATGTTTTATCTTCGTTCTATTGAAATAAAAAAAGGATTATGATTTATTCTAACCACTACACCAGTGAAAAGGTCTCATCTAAATCAGTACCTTCAATCTATGGGAACCTTTTCACACTAATAATACATTGTTTGTTATCACTTCTCCATATACATTCATCTTATTTTGGAAAACCTATCTTGTACTAACAATATTGCTTCCATTTGTTTTAGGTATGTGTCCCCATGTATCATTGTTTTCTATCTGATAGAAATTCTTATTCATAGCCTGAACCCATTCCAGAATCTCAAAATCTTTATTTACATCATTTGTCTATACTTTTGAATACAAATATATATGTGTAATAACTTTTTATGTTCACCATTATTGAACATTTTTATGTTGATCACCAAAAATATTTTGATCTTCCACTTCTTTCCTCGATCTAGGATGATATATCTGTGATACTTCCTCATAAATTGAAAAAAATTATTACAATTATTCATTGTAAGTAGGATTATAATTTTTTACATCCTTACCAGAACTCTTAACAAAATTTATTTCATCCTGATCACATTCTTTATCATAACATTCCTAGTCAGTATCTTCCTTAACATTTTCATAAAAATTAACATCTATAGATTTAAATAATCCCCTCATCTCTTAGTTGAAACATCTATATCCTATTCCTACCAGAGCATAACCAGGAAAAATTTCATCTTCACCTCTCTTGTAAATGTTTCCTAGGTTTCATCATTTTTCTTTATGTTTCATGGACTCCACGAAACTATTATGTGTTGTAGACATTGAGTTTTGTCATAAATAATCAAATAGAATAATATAATAACATACCTTATAGAAACATTGAATTTAAATATAAATATTATGGCTCAGGTATTTCATCCTATTGTAATGAGAGATACCATCTTCATGTAACATAGTCCACCCCATTTCTACCAAAATTCTATTTTCCCTTTTGTTAACAGAATTTTTCTTAGGAGTTTAGTGTGTATGAAACTCATGAAAAATCATAGGATTCTAAATATAACATTAATATTATTTAGTTTTTATTCACCATGATTGTATGCTCTCAACTTCTTCCTCGAACAGTCACAGTCCATCTGAAATTTACCCCTAAATCAATTAAAAAATTTCAGATCATCTAAATTATGTTCCATATACATAACACATGTAATGAATGTAATGTAATAAATGAATGTAACAATGTACCTACCTACATGATTTGATTTTGATATCATTGTCAAATAGTTATCAAAATGAATATGTTCTATGGTTTATTTTGAATAAATGTCAACGTTATTATGCACATAGTTTGTAATCATTTTGTTCTAAGAAATTTTTCCACACCAATAACGTAATATTGACATATCAGGCATTCTATGTACACTATCTTACATTGATAACATTATCATTTTTATCGGAGAGAAGTTCATGGGATTTTAATACCTCTAATGATTCAATTCAGTATACCTAAGTAGCAAGTGTTTTTAACCTCACCAACATTGATCATATTCCCTTTTTTACATCGTCTAGTTCTAACTATATTTATATACTCCATTCCTTTCACAAAAAATTAACTTTTCTAAAAAAATCACATCATTACAATGTTGTGCAACACTTATTAGGTTGTGTTTCAACCTATCAAAATATAATGATATCATGGATTTCATATTTTTTCCCCAATGAGGTTTGATCCAACACATCTGATTATAAGAGATTCATCATTGCCAAATGTAATTATTCATTCTTGTAAATATTTCATATTAATAAAAAAAATTAAGACTTTCTTAATATTATAATAACAACTGATATCCAATATATATGGTCATTTTACTTTATAGAATTGAGAGTGGTATCAACAACAAGTTCCTTTTCCTTCCCATTAGCTTTCTTTACATTCAGACAATGATAATTGTCAAAATAAATTTGTTATTCTACTAAAAAAATATATCTATTTTCACGGTTTATAGGTTTCCCAAATTATTCAAAATTTATTTCTATAGTTAGAAAGCTATTTTTAATTTTTTTCACTATCCTTATTATGTTTTTTCAAAACATCAACCTCAGAAATCATCCTTTTAGAGTATTGAGTCCCACTCAAAATTTTCATTCTGTAATTTGTGGAAAAGTATTGATATTGTTGACTAAACCAACAAATATTTTCTATATTTACTATTCAACCAAAATACCAGTAATATCCATAGAAATAATATTTTTCTCTAACATTTCCATATCATCTAGAGTTGTAAATATATTTCTAAACAACCTTCTTATCATTCTTATGAAATCTTTATTGACTGATATTCTTTATATTATCAACTAAACACTTCATTTTCATCTTAGTTATCTTTTATATCTTATCAAAATTATGTGAAATATAATGTTTTTTAGACTCAAAATTTTTTAGGAACTTCTGACTTCTCCTCTTCGTTGTTTTTGTATACATACATAACATTCATTTATTTTTTTCTCAGAAAAAATTTCATATTTCATTTCAAACATTGAAGGTAAATTTTTATCCTCCTCATGTATACCCATAATAGAGTTTTTACCAACTATATAAATTGATTTATTGAAATTTGTAAACCTCTGTTCATCTTCAGAATGTTTTTTTAGAAAATATCCACCCCTTCTTCTTTTACTCATAGTTTAACATCCAAATGTTCCTTATGATTATTTTAATTCTCAAGAGATTTCATGAAATCAACAATTTATTCCAGTAGCTTAAATTTTTCATTAGGAATACATTATTTATTATTTGTTAAATATTTTTCAATTTTCAAGTCCTGTATTTCTTTCTCATACCTCCTAATATTTCTCTGGAATTATTTCAATTATTTATTATAATGAAAATTTAATCGAGTTTGGTCTTCATTTGAACTATTGATTCTTAATTATTCAATGTTAAATTTTGAAATATATTTATTATATCCATACTTCACAATATATTATTTAGATTCAAATTCACTATTTTCTTCTTCATCGTCTGTAGATAATAAACCTCTCCTTTTGGATTTGGTTAAATTTCATTCATTCACTTTGGAAAACGATTTAACCCTATCAAATTATTCTTTCATTATCTTAATTTCCTTCTTTCATCTCCATAACTATCCAATTAGATCATTTTTAATGATATTTATCAGAAACAAGCCAAGATGATCCATATTTTATAACACATAAATGAATGTTTAACTTTAAATTTACATGTACCTCTGTTTATATTTTATGAAAAAAAATTATATCAATTGATTATGATTTTTAGAAACCTCAATTTCATATCAGAATAACCATATTTTTCATCAAGAATATTCATAGTTTTTATTACTTGGAAAACTTGAAATAAATTTTATTATCTACATTTTTTTCGTTCTTAACCATCTCCTTTAACATTTCATAACTAAGAAATTACTATTTAAATCATCAATATATAGTTTTTCTAGATCTCGATATTCAAATTCTGAAACATTGGAATAAAATTTGTAAGAAATAATTATAAATATCTTCTCAAAATAGTAGTATCATTCAACCTTTTAGCAAGACATTTTGTAGTGATAACAATGGCATTCACGATGGTAAAAAAGTAACCAAAAAAATTATACTCACCCATTTTGAGATCTTCATACATTAGCATCTATATTTTTAATTTTACCTTATTAACTTTTTTATTACCATAATAAATGACATTCATCTAATCCTATATTATTTTGGTGGAGGAAACACATGTCAATATCAGAAAATCACATTTAAAGAGCGACGAGAGTAAATAATTATTAATTCTTCCATCATTCTCAACATTATCCTTTTTAATAAAAGTGAAATGAAGTCATTAATAAATAGGAGGAAATATATATTTTTTACCCTTAAGAGAATCATTCTAATGTGAAATAATATAATTCAACCTGATGATGTTCTATATATTATTTTCCTTATGAGAAAAGATCATATATCCCTTAATATTCCCTGAAAATATATTTTACATCACAAATTATGTTTTAAAATAATTAGCATAGAGTAAAATAAGGGAACCTTTTATCAGATACCAATCAATATTGTCTGGGCTAGATCAATGTATCACTATGTGGGGGAGGGTGATTTAGGGATATCCTTTTCTTTTTTGTTTCCATTTTATTGAATGAAACCTCAAAAACAGTTAAAGAATTATAAATTCACTAAAAACCAAATAATCACACATCCCCCAGAACACAACAATTTACAGGGTTCACTACATAGCCATAGTAGCTATGTCTTTTTTATAGTATGGGAATAATCCAGCACCACACAGTCCACTATAAATCAATTCTTTTGTTTGAATATATTAAGTAGGATACTCCCTTACAATGGTGTATCACTGTGTTCAATATAACAGTTCATGTGCCCCATGTATAATGAAATGATGTAATTTAATTTTTCAAAACAAGATAACAAACTTTGAACAGTTGATCAAGAAATGTAACATTGCTAAATTTCCAATATTCAAAATTATGATCTTCAAAAAAATTCATCACTTTAGTAACTGGTTCAAGGTGATAACTACCCTATACTTTATAATGATACGCAATATGATTTCCCTAGCCTGATTCCTCATTCATATTGCTCAATATTAAATTTTAACTTTACCAGAATACCACCAACACAATTATGAACTATTTCTCCATATGTACGAATATCCCAATATGATTGATTGGTATGATATATTGACCGTTAATACGATATATATTTTCTTCTTGTTATATCCAAAAAACATCTCCATGGATGCTCTATCTGAAAACTCCTTCTCTATAAAAACATTCAGTGATCCACCATCATTATTCAATAATGAAAAGTAAATGTTACAGAAAGTAAAATGTTTGTCCAACTATTTATATGTGTGGAAAATGAGATTTAGGTGGGATTATGACAATATTTCCAAATTAACAAAAATTTTCAATCATCAATTTCCCATTCATTTCAGAAATATATTTGAATTCCACATTACTTCTCAAAACATCATGATTCTTCTGAAAGCTTCTCAAATATTCTCACAACATCGGCGCGGTTCGAGCATTCTAAAAATTCTTCAGTATTATTTTTATTATCATTTTCATTTCTACCTTATGATGAAGACATTTAGATAATCTGATTTTCATGCCCCACTTGATAAAACATCAGAACTAAAGGCTTTTCAATATAATGTTCATTATACACTGAAGAAAAACTTATCACTCCAATGATCAATACTAATAATTAAATATAATAATTGGAACCATAATTCCAAAATTATATTTTCTCATTCATTATTATTCAACTTCAAATTCATTTTCAATAATAATAGTCATAAATTTTAAAGGTTTATATACTTACTCAACAAAACATTAGTATTGGCACAAATGTTATTTGGAATACATTTTCTCTGAACTCATAAAACTATAACCCCCCCATGAAAAAAGAATTTTAACATATTTAGTTGGTTATCCTTTTATTCTTTTCCTCAGAAAAATTATTTAGTGTCCAAAACAGTTACTGATGTATGACTATTCCTGATGTATCAGTACCTAGTTCACTCTATTGGATTAGTGTCACATTAGGTATGATGGTCAGGACCACATATTTTTTAATGACACCTGATCCATATTATAAACAATATTAGAGAATATTCATTAATTCTATTCCCAAATGATACAAAATATTTCATCATTTTTTGTTTCTCTATTGACCATATTGACAGAGTGAGAAAATAATTCAATGCAATTAAATGCTTGAAAACATTGTTGATTGGACTCTGAATTTCTTCTAGGTATCGATAGAAAAAATTACACTTATTTTATTTCTCATTTAACCCTAAAACATCGAACAATACAATTTTGTTTCCAATTAAAATTTTAAATCATAATTGTGTCTGATGATCAGTGTCATCATTATTTCAATTATCAGTGGCACATTACGCCCAATGGATAGGTGTTAGTATCAAATTATCTCAATTTTTGTATTATGATAAATATTAAACAAAAATATTATTTGAATATTTATATTTTTTATCTTATTTTTCTGAAAAAAAATTCGAGATATTTTACTTCTCAAATTCGGAACAAAACTCCACAGCCTTTGAAAAATTATATGTTTGATAATGTCATACTAATTTTCTGAGACCAGAATGTTCAACATTATTATTTCAAAAATATATAATTGTGTCTTGAATTACTTATAAATTTTATAATGTATAATATCATCGTAGCATCATATAACTTCTATTATAATGTATTATAACTTCTCAGTCTTCCAACACTACCTTCTTTCCTAAAAAACATCAATTAGATTGGAAGTACCGGTTCACCCCCATTAATAAAAAAATGGGGGCATAATATTTATTGATTAATTATTATTTATGATTACTAAATTATCATAAAATCGTCTTTGGGTTTTCATATGATCCATGTGAACTCCAATTAACATCCTCATTATGATCAATACATTCTTTCTCACACCTAATGTGAGTACAATGACACTATTTTTATAAAAATAATTCATAAACCACTAAAATTTATTATGAATTCAATGTATAAGCACCTAATTAAGATTGTGAGTTTGATGAACAAATTTTACCATGTGAGGTGATTTATTTATTTATTTTTTGACAACAAAAGACAATAAAAACTTCTTCCAGCTTCCAAAAACAACATCCAATCAACATGGTCCCAAAATCATGTGCCTACAATTGTTAACCAAATTCAAGACAAGGGAATATATGGTAAAAATATGTCCATCAAATATATTTTTTATAAGTTTAGTGTCATATTTAAACATTAATTTTTAATTTTAACAACTAATTAATCTTTTTTAATATAATCCCGGTAACTATTTTTAAATAATTTCCCTAATAAATTTTGTAAAAAATCCTTTGGCCATATTAGAAATTATAAATTATGATGATTTCTGTTAAGTAATAAATTTATCAAAATTCAAAACATAGATGTGGAAAAAAGAAATTTATAATAAACCCCACAGACGTGATGAGATGATGTGTTTTTGAAGTGAAAAATCTCAAACGATTGAAAAGTTCTTGTCTCATATTTCAATTTAATATTTTTTTACAATAAACTACATTGGATTAATTTATTTATTTTTTATCTAATTAAATATTGAAACAAAATTAAAATTAATTTATATATATAAATAAATTAAATTAAACAAGAATTTTTAATTAAAATTTAATATTTTCACTAATCATCCAAAAATGAAATATTTCAGAAAAAATTTCAAAAATCCAACCTAAGCTAATTTTGACATTTTGAATTACAAAATAATGTTTATTTAGAGTAAATAAATTCATAGATATGTCTAATTATAATATAATTTTTATTCATAGAAATATATAAAAATCATTACCTTAGATAAAATATTAATTTTCCAAATTATATAGACTTTATTAAAAATTATATATTTCATTTCTAGAAATTTTTAATATATGAAAAAATAATAAATAATATCTAAATATTAGTTATTAATCTTCATATTACAAATTTTAATTTATATGTTATAATTGTCTTGTTTAAATATGTATAATAATAAAATGTTGATTCATAGAAACTCAGTGTGGTGTGTAACGTAAGCTAATCCAATGTTTTGTGTAGTATACGCTTAACATGTAATATAATATAATGAAAATTTAATAGGGTGTATCTTATTAAACAAGACATCAATGAAATTTAATTTATTCATAAAATAAATCTTCTTAAAAATTCGTTGTGTTACATTCATCACACCTTCAATTGAATTTCAATCTCAAAATAGAAAATTATGGTGTAAAAAATATGGGGTACTTATTCCTAATAATATCCTCATGTCCCAATGTATCTTCCTCTTAAAAGTGATTAGTTAAAAAACCATTGACCATATGAGTGCGTTTTTTCCATAAACCATTCTATGTATGATCTAGAATTTCAAAAGGTGGTTCATAATAAGAATGAACATGCTCCAGTGGTATTAAATATATTTTTACTTCATGTGAAGGGTAAATTATGTACATACTCAGGATAGGTACATTAAAAAATTAATGGAATTGAGAGATTATTGGGGGATGTTCCGAGAAATAGGCTATCATCATGATGTAATCAAAAATTTCAATAGGACCAATACACCCTGGGATTAGTTTTCCCTTATTCATTAATCTCATAAACATATTCTTGGAACATATTAATAGTTACACCTTCCATCCAACATTAAATTATTGATAATTTTGATTGTTATTGATATAAATGTTTTTCTGGATTTGAGTTTCCTTGATATGCTACTAAAAGGTTCTAACATTGTGGTCCATTTCATCTCCAATCTCAGGTACCAATAGCATATTTCTCCAAATTAATTCCAGAAGATTAGAGACATACATTTTTTTCAATAAATAGATTCATATGAATCCATTTGAATGATTGAGTGAAATGTAATCTGGTAATTAAACATGACTAGTGGAATTAGTTTATCTGAACTACCTTTTAAATCAAGGCAATAAAATCTCATCATTATCCCAAGAGTTTAAAAGTTTCATTCAGATGGACCATCAATATTATGATAATAATAAGTGTTGAAACTCAATTATATATAATTAATTCTTGAAGACTTAACCAGATATATGAGGTAAACCTTGGATCCCAATCAAATACAATGCAATGTGGTACTCTATGAAATATGGCCATAGTTTAGTGCATATCCTATAAAGATGATCCAATGAAAATTCTTATATGGTAGATGTGAAATGGGTTTAATTATTAAGGTGATCAACTACCAACCTTATAGAACTTTTAATTTTAATGGTTTTAGGGAATCTGATTACAATATCCATTGTGATGTTATCCCATTTCCATTCTTGTAAGCGCAATGGATGAACCATCCCCTTAGAATTATGTCTTTCAGCCTTAACTTGCTGGTATACCAAGCAACCTGATAAAAACATTAGGATATATCTCTCCCTTCCATCCCACCATAAGAATTCATTCATGTATTTGGTCATATTCAAACTTCTTTGATGAATAAATAATGATGATCTATGAGGTTACTCTAATATCTCATTATTCAAACCTGGTATGTATGGAATAGATATATGATTCTTGAACCTAAACATTCCATATAGATCATGGTTAAACTCATAAACATTTCTATCCATATTCAATAATTATAAATCATTCATTTACACCTATTTGATTTTCACATGGATAGAGGGTTGAACATTCAGTTGAGAAAGATAATATTTATCCCCTTCCTTTAGGATTTCATGGTTGATCATTTTAAAATCTAGAAATATTGAGTCATTTGTGATCCTCATAATGGATAAGCTAGAATGATCCTTTCTACACAAATCATATTCCACATTATTTACATTCCCGGGGTGGTAATGTATTCAGAAATTATAATTCATTATCAGCTCTAACCATCTTCTTTGGCACACATTCAACTCCTCTTGTGTGAATATATACTTTTATCATTTATGATATGTATATATATCACATATTTCTCTGTAATGATAATGAATCTATATCAATAATTCAAAAAAAAATATAAAAATCCAAATCATTAGTTGGGTAATTTTAACCACACATATTCAAATTTCCTGAGGCATAGGCTATAACCAGGTTATTATACAAAAGAACGCATCTCATCCCCCTCTTTGATGCATCACTATGGATTAAAAATCCTTCTTGATTATATGATAATGTACGCACAGGTGCAATGTCTGACCTTATCTTCAGTTCATTAAGTGTTTCCTCACGTTCATAATCCCAAAGGAACCTAGAACACTTATGAGTTAAATAGTTTATTTGATTGGATATTCAAGATAAATTCTCTACAAACCATCGATAATATCCAATTAAACCATGAAAACTAAGGATCTCTATCACTATGGTTGTTCTTGGTAAACATTCAATAGCCTTTTTCATTGATTGATCTACTGTTATACCATCTCATGACATTATATAACCCATAAATTTAACAATTCGTAGCAAAATTTCAAAATTTGTAAAATTTTCAAACAATTTTATCATCATTAGGGTCTTTATTATAACAATCAAGTGGTCTTCCTAAAATTTTAGTCTATTTTAATATAAATAAATATAATCTATAAATACTACTAGAAACTAATAAAGGTAATCTCTAAATACCCTACTCATCAAATCCTTGATGATATTTGGGGAATTAGTAAGTCAATAAGGCATCACTATATTTTCATAGTGTCCATACCATGCACAAAATGTCATCTTGGGTATATCCTCAATCTCAAAAATCAATTTATGATATCATGAATGATGTACAATCTTGGAAAAATATTGATCGACACATAGTTGATCAAACTAGTCATCAATATGAAGAAGATGATACTTTTTATTGATAGATATATTGTTAACTCAAGATAATCAATGCAGAGCCTCATTGATCCATATTTCTTTTTCAAAAATATCACATGTGGACCCTAAGGTTACACACATTTCTGAATGAATAAATTTTCAAGGTTATCTTGTAATTTTGTATTAATTTCCTTCAACTCAATTAGATCCATTATATAGGGAGTCTTTAAAATGGTTGTCGAACCATGTATGAGTTTTATTGAGAACTCCACATCACATTTTGGTGGAAGGTTAGGATAATCATTTAGAAATAAATCAACACATTCTTGATCAATTAGCATATCATCAATGTTGAGTTTCCCCCAATCATTTCTGATAAAAATTCCTTATAAATGGGAATTAAGACCCATACACATGATTTAATCTCCATATGAAGTTCATACATGTCATCACATTGATAGATAACAATATGTCGATTTTTAATATTAAATGAAAAATTCCTTAATCATCATTTTATGAGGTATTTATGTAATGAAATCAAATATATTCCTAAGATGACATTAATTTCAACCATAGTAAGAATGATAATATTTTTAGGAAGCACATCCAACAAATAGACAATATGGAGGAATCATATACATGAGATGAAATCAGTGTACCATTAGGGGTTTTCAATAATAATTATACATCTCCTAATTTGGTTGGAATCTTAATACCATTTTAAAATTATTTAGATATGAAATATTGGAATGATATATAATCAAATAAGACATTATCACATGTAGAGATAATGTTAAGTGTAACTTTTTCCATATAATTTTTACACTCCTTGTAAAAAACTTTAATTTGATGAGATTTCCACATGTCCCCCAATTTAAGAGGTTATTGAAATCGATCATCATCATTTAAATTCTAGTTTGGGAACGGTTTATCATAATTTTGAGTCCATTTACACTTGTAATACTAAAGTGAGGGAGGTTTATTTTTTGATGTTTTCTCCCCATTTACATTGGTAGATGACCTATACCCATCACATTGATAATCAAATTCCTAATGACCTTCCCTTAAATTATTTAATAATTTATTTGACCCCTTTAAAAAACCTCCTTTATTCTTATTCCCACAGAAATGCATAAAAGAAATATCTTCTTCATCTCTCAATGGTTTTTAATTTTTTATTGAAACAAATCTTATTTTTCTTATCAAAACCCTAATATTGATATGTTACTATAACCTCCATTAAAATATTGATTACATAATCGAAAATATCTTCATAACTATTGAATTCTATTATGGATAATTCCATTCTGAGACCTAGCATTAATCCTCTGAATTATTTATCATCTATATGTTCATATTGGATGATAATATTAGAAGTGTACCTCAAAAGTCTTGTAAAATTATCCTCTTAGGTACGAAAGGGTTCTTCATAACATTTATTTAACTCATATAACACTTTTAACCTATATGAATGTAGAATATGATTAAAGTACTTAGTTAAAAATGTGTTCTTGAACTCATCCCAACCCATGTATTCAATTTAGTTTATCTACACTATATTCTTGATTAGTTTCCACCACTGATCCTCCACACCTTATAAATGATTAAAAATAATAATGAATTTCTCTTTTATCAAACATTAGAGAATAGAAAATATCATTTAAGTAGTACTGATCTATTCTTTAGTTACTAGTAGATCATAATACCCCCTAAATGAATGTGTATGTTTCTTAATAATGGACTCAATAGAATTTTTTCCCTTCCATTTATCATTTGTAATTGTAGTATTATTCATATAATGATAATATTGGGTCCACATATCTACAATATTTTTCATTATAAATCCGATAACATTCAAGTCCTCAGTTGAATAATCATTTCATTACGCAAAACACGTGGAATTGTTAGGTTTACCATGGGTTCCATCCATTGGCTAAAACAAAAAATCATAGAGTAAGAAACAATCATTATAGTGAGAAAACCCATAATCCTAAAAAACACTTATTAGATGTCTAAATTATGACATATTATTTAGACTATTACGCCTTAGGTTTATACTAGGTTATTCCTATCCACATATATTTAAATCCGTGAGTATATGTTTTTGAGGAGTTGTGTAATTCCCAAAGAATACCCCCCTTGGTGTGTCAAACTAGGTGTGCAGCAAGGCCCATTGTTGTCAACTATTTCTCGATCGATTCATTCTCAATACAGTTTTTTCTTGACTATTACCTCTATGTAAATCTATTTTGGATCCAAATCTATTTGTAGAAACAATTTCAACTAACAAATGGACATCAAATAAATTTTTTAAAACATGTAATATATTATAAAGTATATTCCCAAATTTCAAATTGGATTTATGCCTTTTTAAATAGAAAAATATCAATATTGCTACATAATTTAGCTACATTATCTCCCACTAGGTTATCCATGAATATAACTCTCAATAGACACATAATAAATAATACATATCTCATTAACATGAGCAAATGAAACAGAATTAAGGGTTGGATTATATGCTCAATAGGTTGAAATATAAGATACGTTTAAGAATAATCATGAGAATAAGGGTATGAGAACATGATAATAAAATAAAAATATCATACAATTCAAATAAAATATCATAATAAAGTGTCATGGAATAAATAGTGGAAATTAATAAGATGTTTATAATAAGGGAATAAGTAGAATAATCCATCAAAATAATAACATAGGACCGAGACATAAAATTTTTCTAGGAACATAATTATATCAAATAATTTCAATAGTATTTGAGGATTCATTCCAAGGCCATCATAGTCAAATTGGTTCACTACCCAAACCTTATTAGTATTCAAGATTCACTCCAAGGAACATATTAGTGGAAAACTTCTTTACTAAATGTAGTTCACTCCCCATTACATCCATGGAAATAACATTATATATAAATCATTACCCAATTAATTAGATGGATATATAGTTCCAACCCGTATCATAATGAGATCATACTTATGTGTTCCACATGATTATAAACATTAATCATATACTAACCCATGAAATGAAATCGGTATCATAAACATGTTATAATATCATTTTTATAGAAAACATATAGTTTTTTTAATCATTTCATAAAATCATTAAAAATTATTTTAGAAGGGTTTCATAAGTATATAACCCACAGATGAGAATCATGCGTCATAGAAATAATGATATAAAAATATATATTATTTGGAAAAAAATATGAATGGTATACTTGGATTATATCCCCTAAATGGAAATAGTACCACCAATAGGTGTCATCATATATGTAAATCAATTTTGAAATATCCTTTTAAAATTTGTTTTACGAAAATATCATTTCTTCTTTGGAATGTAATTTTTAAAATAGATAACATTTTTTTAAAAACAATTTCTTCAAAAATAGATTTCATAACATAAAAGAAAGATTTTAAAACCATAAAACTTTTTAAAAATATATTATCAATTAAAATAATTTAAAAAACACATTTTTTTTTAAAAAATATTTAATTTTTTTAAATCATTGATATTGAATAAACCATATTTCTAACTGAAGAAATAAATAAGGTGATATTTTTTGAAAAGAACATTATTATTTATCTTTAGTACCAAGGAGTGTGAAAACGTTACCAATACAAGAAGATATCATGATCAACTAGAGGAGAAGAATGTTATGATAATTATGAAGATATGGATGACAAGAATTAATCAATGAAAGAATATTCATAGACAATCTTGAAAAACAATGAGACTATAATAATAAACTCATACCACATTAGTAATTGTAAATCATAATCCCAGTGAAAGAATAGAAATACATGAATCATTAAATAACATGGAAATACTAATATTCATTGTATAACATGTCAAATGGTATTATATACACCTTTTTGAATAATACAAGTGCATAACAAAACATGTGTGTCGAAGAAGGAAAATTGAGACAAAACTACCTAAATGAATTGGTAACATTTAAACCATAAATCCCCTTGAATAGAGATCATAAAATGGGTTTGTAAATAATCATAATTATATTTATTATTATTATATAGTAATTTCATTGGAATTATAAACATTATACAAATGAAACTGGTGATGAATGAGGAATATGTCTCATAGAAATAAAATTTATAATATAAATCCCCTTACATTATGAGTTGGATCATATCCTACTAGTGATAACCACATATATGGTAAATAAAATTTTATTATAAATATACTGCCGAACAAAATTAAATTATATCATACCATATCTTATTTTCTTGTGAACATTTATTACCCATTTATTAACCCTAATATGTTAAATTTACATTTTAGTTATAAAAAATTTGTTCCCTCTGTGTGTTTTGATTTGTTATATGTATTTAAATACTACTTATATCTTGATTTTATTATCCCAATATTGAAAATAGTGGAATAAATATAACATATATTCAGTATATATTTATTTATAATAATATTTAAGAATATATAAAAAGTAATTGAAATATATTGTTCATAGAGACTGTGGGACGTATGTACGCATGATTATTATTTCAATTTTATTGTTGTATTGAATGAAAGAAGAGAAATAAATGATACATATAAACTATAATTAAATAATAATTATTATTCATATACATCACATATTCTTATTGAATACATTCTTAATACATTCCATGTAATGCGTGAATGAATCACATCTCTTTGAGGTGGTTCTACTCTACATGTCCTCAAACGAAGTTGTCATATTCCCACAAAATGGAAAGAATGATGGTATGTGTTATATAATAATATATTAATGAAAAATAAATCATAAATATCATATATATATATATATATATAATATAAAAAAAATTAATTGAATCCTTATTACCAACCTAGATAGGTGGCAATGGAAAAAAACAACATCAGTTTGCGAGGCGGTAGACTGTTGAACACACGAACAATGACTTCATATCGCATTTGATGTATTTGTGTGTGAGTGTAGGTTTTAAACGTAACATAAAAAAAATATTATTTCATTGGGGATACATTTTCATTATTTAATAATGTAATAAGAATAATTTATAGGATGGTGAAATAAATAAAACCAAAGTTATATTTGAAAGATGTTACCTCTTCATTGAGTAACTCCCTTTCGTTTGTGCCAAATGGATTCCTTGGATTTATTTATATCCAATGTGAGGCCTCTAGTATTAATGTATCAATTTTGATAAAATTCATTTAATTGTTATTTTATCCAATGGGCATTATAGGAGTGAATAATTAAGGGGGTGAATGAGCTATTATAGTGTTGGTGGTGTGATATTCTTGTAAATATAAAAATGTCAACACTATTTAAATTCCTCCCTTGCAATATATAACTAAAATAATTAATAATATTAAATAAAATGGGGTATATGGTATAAATATGGCCATTAAATGAATTTTGGACATGTTTAGGGTCATTGTTATGCTTTATATTTTATGTTCAACAACTAAGAAGTCTTGTTTTTGCTCTAATCATTATAATTAATTTTAATTAGTTTCAAGAATCACATTGGTAAATATTTCAGTTGATCATATTTGTAATTATATATTATTATAATTTAAAATTTTGAATCCATTTTTCCATATTATAAACGCAAAATTGTAGAAATTAATTTAAAATTAATCTTGCATAAGGGATGAGATGACGAGTTTTTAAATTAAAAAAGATAAAATGTTTGAAATGTTTTTATATCCAATTACAATGTGAAATTTCATACGATAAAAAAAATTGTATTACATGATTTATAATATATATAATTAAACTTTAATAACAAATTAAAATATAATTAAAATATGTAAATAAATTTAAAGATAATGTTGTTTTCAATTAAAATTTTAAATTGATTTCTATTCAACAAACAAAATCGAAATATTTCAATAAAAAAAATTTAACCCTATTATAAATTTGAAATTACTAATTCTAAAAGTTATTTTATTTAATAAAAATAAATTTATAAAAGTCTTTAAAATTAATATAATTATTTTTCACATAAGGTTATAAAAAAGAAGTCCATTAGATAAAATACAACCTTTAAAAACAAATAGAGTTTATCAAAATTATATATTCCATTATAAATATGATTAATTTATATGAGAAAATTATAAATATTATTTAAAAATTATTTATAACTATAAATATTGGTATGTTTAACAACTATTTCATTACAGTTGTTTTTAAATAATTAAAATGATAAAACATAGTATCTTAGAAACAAATTGTTGCATGTAACGCGAGATACGACGATGTTGTGTGTAATGAATGCTTAACATGTTGTAGTGTATAAATAATGTATAACATGGAGGAAATTATAATTCAACACATTAAATAAATTTAATTTATTCAAAAATAAATGTTCATAATAACTCAGGGGGCTACATTGAGTCTTGCCGATCACATCGTGTGTTGGTTTGATGTGAGATAAATTTATACAAATAAAATATGAATTAAGAATAATTTCTATAAGGTATCATGATAATATGAGTACATTTTAATAGTTTTCATTTATTAACACACATATTTCACTAAATTCTCAATTCAAAACTGATATCAGATATTTTGAGTCATAAAGGGAAAACCATCTATTATATTTAGGTGAGAATGATCCCTACATGTCATGAATGAATTATAGATCAATTTAATAAAGTATCAAAACAATCAGAAATATTTTTCTTCATTTCGATTTTGTTACATATGTTTTGAACGAATATATCAATTTTAAATAAAAGGAAACACTTGAATTTATACTGGTCACACCATGAATCTGATTGATGTTTGGTTTATTTTAATATGTTGAAAATGTCTTCGAATTCCCTTTTCTAAAGTATCAAAATAATATGAATATATTTTATTATTTTTTACTATGGAATGTTTAATTTTTAATAAAATGTCAATTTAAATGTAAAACATTCACTTTCTGTCATAAAAATCACAACATGTAGCAATTTTATTTGAGATTGATTATAACATATAAAAAATAACTTATGACTCATTTTTGTAACGTATAATGTTTAAATGGAAAACGTTTCCCATTTTTTAGTGATTGACACACATTTTTAACTAAATTATCAATTTTAAAATGATAATGGACATTTTGAGACATAGTTAGAAAATAATATTTTGGATTGATGAGTAGATGATTCCTATAAATAAAAAAGAAAACTGGATCATTTTCTATTTTATTTAATTATTCCGATTTTTTTTTTCATTTTAAGTATGTGTTGTATGTTTTGACTTAAAATGGTGATTTTTAATAAAAGGACACACTTGGAGTCATATCGGTCACATCATTAATCGAATTGGGGTGTGGTTGATTCCTACATGTCATAAATGACTTCATGATTGTATTCATAACATACCATCATATTATTATTCAATTTTCTTGGTTTTTATTAACTTTGATCACTTTTCTACTAAAATGGTATTTTAAACTAAAAAAACACACTTTGAGTCATACTGTCACGACCCAACCCTACTCGGGCTCGAGCCGCAACTACCCCAAGCCCGCCTCCATAGGCCAGGGGTTGGCGACCAGCACCGAAGGTACAATAACTCAGGGAGGCATTTTCCTAAGTACATGTACACATACCCACAGCACACTCAATGCAAAAGTGAAGAGTAAAAGAAAAGTCAAGCCAAGTAAAGTGCAACTGCTATATATAAATCCCACAAAAGTGCATCGACCTCTAGAAAATACAAGAAAGCGATGAAGGTAAATTGAAAGAGAAAAGTGAAAAAACACACGCCCAACCAGAAAAGTTCCATAACCCGGAAATAGGTAAACAAAAGAAAACATCTGGAAGGGTCCCCCACTTGGAACCTGACTATAACCACAGCACGCAGTCCAAAGCTCCCGAACTCCTATGCTCCACTGAAGTCACGACCAACTTGTCTGTCGTCTGCAAGGGCACACCAAGTGTGGGCAAATCCCGAGCAGCGGTGAGTATAAAAATACTAAGTAGGATACACTGAAGGGTCGTGGGAGAAACAAAGGAGGTACCGACGGGTGAGCAGTAGATCGAACAAGAAAGTAAAGGAGTACAACCGAGAGTGTAGTAAAGATTCCAGCTCAACCCAACAAGAAGAATATGGGTAGACTCATCCATACACAAGGAGATGGAAATAGTGGGAAGATTAACTTCCCTTCGATTCTTCGCTACCTATAGAAGGAGAGTAGACTTTTCCAACCACGAGAAGCTAGACACGGAAATCACGTGGCATACCCCGGGCATCTTCGCGTCTCCTGGAAGGAGAGTAAACAAAACCCAAGAAGTGGGTACTGGAACAAGGTATCCATATATATATGCTCTGTCATGAAACTCGAAGATGGTCATTAGGGGATCTACATCTCGTAGCTCAGCCAAAGAAAAGAGTAGCCAACAGTCCCAGTAGAAAAACTATCAATGCCCAGCATCCCGCACGTCTGCCCCGAACTACAAGTCAAGGGCTCAAACCACCACACCTCAACACTATCTGCTTTGGGCGGCACTGACTCGCTCGCACAGTTTTAGGTCGCGTCACAAGGACGCGTCTCGGTGGGGGAAAATCTCCTCGTACTTGAGAGTTTTGAGGGAACGTCAAACCACAACTCGTCACTGCCACACAGTCGAGAGGTATCCACAAAGTCGACAACCGACCCCCTGCCCGACCCTACTGAAGGGTCCCATGAAGTCGACGGGTTCCCACTATAGGGAGACCTAGAAAGAGTCGATGGGTGCCACACTGCCCAGTCCCGTAACAGGGTAATCCATTGGATGACGACCCGGCTAATAGTCGGCGACGGGACCACTGCCTAGCCCAGATAGAAGTATCCCAGCATTGGGGACCACTGCCCAGCCCAGCTAGAGGTAAACTCGGCATCAGGGACCACTTCCCAGCCCCGCTGGAGGTATGCCCAACATCGGGGACCACTGCCCCACCCCGCTAGAGGTAAGCCCGACATCGGGAACCACTGCCCAGCCCAGCTGGAGGTAAATCCAGAAATCCTCTGGCCATCCCTACTGGATGGTACTACTCAGTGAACACTACTTCACTGGCCATCCCTCATAGATGGTAACTTACTGGAGAGCCCTGCTCGAAACAACCGCAGTCCTGCTGGTAACAACCTCCTGGGTAGAGGATCGTTGCGCGCGTAAAGTTTTGGTCACACTGAATCCACAAGAACTCAACCATGGCCCACAAAGCAACAGGAGAAACTCCCCAGGCCTCTCAAGGCGATCACGCTCCAATCTGCTGATTCACTGTCAAAGTGGAATGAGAGAAATCATCCTAGAAAGTGGGGGAAAAACCCACACTGTACGAACACCCGTAGTCACAAATGGTTCCACTGTCCGATGAAAGGGAACGATATAGAAACCACTCACAACTAATGAAATAAAGGAACAAACCATCTCTGTCAGCCAAACCATCGAGAATGAAACCAGGGGGAGACCACTCAACACTACAGGTCAAAACAAATAGAACGAAGGGACCCTCTACATCACGAAAGGACAAAGGTACACAGAGCAGAACACGGTACACACATGGGACCCACACAATGTGGGGCCCCAAGTCAACCCCAACCGAACGCACAAACGTTTTCAGGAACAAACAACCACATGTACCTCCAAGCGTTCCCGTATACTCCCAGAGTATACCACGTTCGAGCCGAAAGGCTATCATGCACACGACACCCAATGCCAATGCAAAGGCGAAACATAACAACTCCAACAGCCACCTCAATGGATGAGGCACAACCAACAACATATTATGAACCATTTATATCACACTCCCATGACTGCGCAATCACACGTCAAGGGTCCGCTACAAACAAGATATAACAGACCACCACCAGAGCACCTTTCATGCTTCCACATTTAATAAGATCATGAAAAAGGCTCCGCCCTCTTGAACAGATTACACTTTTGTAATCCTCGCGAAAAAATGCCCGAGATCGACTACTTACTCGCCTCTAAAGGATGTCCGAAGGAAAAGTCACCAACACCGCCTCATGCCCGAACGACATCCTGTAATCCCAAGCCTCGGCCCCGAAAACAATAGGGCGCATTGCGACATTACGATCCCCTTGGGAAAACACGTCAAAAGGATGGCTCACATGAGTGCAACAGATATCCAGAGAAAAGGATGCATTTCGGCGCACCGCACGAGAGCGGTGCTACGTGGGACCCAAATCCCGGTTCCGAAACACAAAGAACAGATCACACCGTTGCGATCCTTTCAAAAAAGCACAAAAGGTGGACTATTCACTTGTCCAATACGGTCGCCCGGTGATAGAGATGGAAAATCACTGTCGAAGCCCAAATGGCCCTCGTGGGCCCCACACCGTCGTGCCAAATTAGAGAGGGCATATTTCACCATTTCCATCCCCTCGAAAAAACATCCAGAATCGACTGCTTGCATGACCCGAACGGATGCTCGATTAGAAAGTCTCTAAACGCTGCTCGCAGCTCAAAAGACGGGTCATGGGGCCCACACCACAACTTCAGCCTCAATGCCTGAAACAATCCTGGTATGCTCTGTCTCAGTACCATGGTCCCAACGCCACTGACGGCGCTTAAAATGGTCATCAGACACGTCTGGGCCGTCGAAAACAAGAATTCCCGGGAAGCCCGCTTAGCTGCTTTATGCATGTGTCATGCCCCCGAGCCCCTCGTCTCTATAGTTAAAACTCTAGGAACCACCTCAAAAGGTCCGCCTCGACGTTAGGTCTGCGCCGCTATAGACGGTTCTCAAAACGGACACCCGTAGCCTGAAATACGGGCGTCCAAATACATAAAAGGGCGGGGGACCCCCTTGGGCCGAACCAGCCCGGTCCGGCCGGTCCGCCCTGCTCGGGATGGCCCGCTCCGGCCGGCCCGCTGGGATCGCGGCCCAGCCATCTCCCTTGAGACCCCCTCGCCCGCGTGGTGCGCAACCGCCTCCTCGACCGACCGGCCGACACGGCAGGTCTTCTTTTCCACACGGATACCCGCATCACGCGGGTCTCGGTCTCCCCGCGGGGTCACGCGCCTGCGACCCCGGTTGTCCCCTCGTCGGCACCCTCTTGCCGGCCTCTGCTCCACCGTGATGTTGCGGCCGCCCACCCGTTCGACCACGGTCCCTGGCCGCCAGCTGCCTTGCCATGGATGCCCCTGTTGTCCCGACCAATTCTGCTCGGCCTCACACCGCCACCGCCGCACTAGCTCGCCGGACCGCCGCACGAGCCGCCAGAAAACTCCTAAACCCGCAAACTTCAGCGGTCGTTTTCGATCATCTCCGAACTCAGATTTCCATTCCGAAAGAAGCGATGGAGTGAACAGAAAACGTACTACGTATTCATGAGATTTTATTGCAAATTCGATGGAAAATCGACAAAACATATTTAGGACGAACATGGTGCGAGAAATTAAAAACCAACACACGATCCTACCTCTTGGCCGATGCCCGGAGATTCACGGAGAGTCTGATGCCGCACCGCTGCCTTGCCAGAGTTGCGTCACCGGATGTGCCTTTCCGGAGTGGAGTAGGTTAGGGAAGAGGGTTTCGCCAGGGGGATCAATGGGGAGGAAGGGGAGGAGGGGAGAGTTTAAATAAATAAACTCTTTAATTAAACGTCTCAACCCCTAAAACACCGACTTCCAAAACCACCGGCATGATCAAGATTAAGCTTCCCCTAGGGTAAACACCACCTCCTGAGAACAAAAGTGGTCTCAGAATTTGATTTCGAGCTTCCTTTTGAATTCTATAAAGCTGAACGCCCATAGCTTCGAAATTAAGAAAACGCCCCTGGGGTCATTTTTCATAGATGGGCCGTGCCCGCGAAACATACACCCCTCATATGGTAAAAGGCATGCCATGAACTCAACGACTCCCTTGGTTATCCAATCTGAGCCACCATCCATGAGATAAAAGAGTTTCATCATTAAAAGAATAAATTAATAAATTAATTTATCTGTTGAACGTTCCGAAAGTGAGAGAGGGGTCCAAACATCCCGCTCCTACACGTTAAATGTCTCTCCTATTGTAAACTCCTTATTATTTACCCATTAGTACACTCGTATCTCTGATCTGGATCACCGTTCAGGAGTAATCCCATTTATTTGGCATTTCCAGTGTGAAAGCACTAGAAATTTAATTCCGGCCACTCCGGGGTTCAGAATCGCACGCCGTCTGAGGGCGCTACTGTGGAATATCATCAAGAATATTCCAATGTTTTTTGCATAATAAATTGTGTTCTTATATCATTTCCTCCTTCAAGATTTTCCTCCCCGAAAAACAAAACCACGGAACAACTCATGGTACTAAGCCCACACCTGGCTCTCCCCTACCCAGAAGAACTCTTGCATAGCTCTACACCACTGCACACAGACCAAAGGATTTGATCTGTTCACTCGTGGTCTTCCCTCGTCGATGACATGCATAGGAGCAAGCACACATCTCCTCAGCTAGGCCAAGCAGGATACTTCGTGCACCCACACCAGGCATTGGTGTTAGGGAAAGGTGGTAGGGAACCTCACTATCACTTTGCATGGTCTCAAACGGCCCGAAGGCTCTCGGGGGTTGCTCACCTCCCCAACCAAACCTCCACGTAGCACGCCATGACTGGAATCACCGCCCGCACCTGGAACAAGGCCCAGTGATTCCCTCCTTCAGAATATCCATATGGTGAAACACCCAAGGATATCTGGTCACACAAGATTCCACAATCTATGTCTCAAAACCAAGGCACTCTTAAAACCTCAAAATGAGATGGAGTCTACACCATCGACTTGAGAAAATAGGTCACATGCCTTCTTCTATACGAACATAGGGTTACACCGATGCCTGACGCCACCCTGGTAACAACCCAATCAAGGAGTAGGGAGAAAAATCATTTCACATGTAGAGTATAACAATTCTACTGCAAAAAGGGAGAAGAGATATAGAGCATACCTCTTATCACCTCATGCTCTACAGGATCGTAGACATCCAAAGCTCACGGCTATCCGCGCTCCCAACTGTCAGCTCCCGGAGCCTGACGTGGACGGCCTAATGGTGATGGTAAGACCTCGTAAGGTCGTCCCCCAATTACAGCTCCTCTCGCTCCTATTCTAGCACCTCCTCTCTAGGTAATACTTTGATCACAGTGATGCCTCTGTCATCGTGGTGCACCTTCTGCCTGCCCAAAACACTCTTCATGTCAGGTTGGCTAGTCTCATGCCAAGTGACCTCACCCATAGCAAGCATAGTGCCGACTCTCTCCGGGCTGCACTGGTGCCCTCCGAAACCACTGTGGTGTATGGCCACGCCTCTGAGTCCGGTTCTCAGAAATCCACCTGCGTCGAGGTTATGCTTTCCGACGCCCGCTAGCTGTGGAAGACGTCTCGGCTCCAACGTGCATGCTGCCACCACCAACTCTAGAACATGACAGAATGCCCTCTGTCACCAGCGCCTGCTCTCGCACCAAAACATATGTGGAGATTCCCAACAGTACTATATCAGTATGAATCTCTTGGCGGAGACCCTGCTCAAACATTCACGCTCGGATGTTATCATCATGGATCAAGTCCGGGTATAAGCGTGCACGGTCTACAAAACTATTCGCGTACTCGGCCACTGTCATCCATCCCTGCTGAAACTGCAGGAGCTCCTAAATCCGAACAGATCGCAAGAAGGAGTGGAAAAACTCCTCACAGAACAACAACTGGAAATCAACCCACAGAAGTGATGGCTCGTCAAGAAACTGAGTCACCAGACTCCACCAGTGCTGAGCTGCCCCACGAAAAATGTTGGCTTCCAAATCCACTTTCTGATCTGCTGGCATCTGCACAAGCCAGAAAAGGCAAACCACTACCTCGAGCCATAACTCTGCTACCTGAGGGTCTGTCTCACCACTGAACCTCAGCGGTCACTGCCGCTGGAACTCACGAATCGCGTTCAACCTGCGCTCAAGCCTCTTCTGCCCTGCTGAAGCTGTCTGCTACTCAACAAGTGGGGGTGCAGCTATCGTCCAACCTGGAGATAGGGGCTCACATGATGGGTTCTGGACTGTGGCCTCATAGATCACAGGGTCGTTGTTAGGAACTAACGCTGGTATCCTGGCTGGCTGACTTTGTAGATACATCCTGAATATTATCAAAGAGTGTCGCGATCTGATGAGCATATATGTATATACATATATCAATGATGTGGAGCTGACTCAAGAAGGACAGTCAAAGAATCAATCCTATGTGATGCACAAACCAATTTTCCCTCCAACGAGCGTCTCAGCATGCTGAGTCGACAAGCGGGTTATCAGGGTCCTGGTGAATGGATACGTCGGCCGCCGCACCATCACTGGACTACTTAGCCTGAGAGCCGCTCTCAAGACACGTTAACACTATTTCCTTAAATCCAAACCAATTCCTCTTTTACGGACGTCCGCACAACATCCCAAAGAACGAACCAGATCTGATACCACTTTTTTACGACCCTACCCAACCCGGGCTCGAGCCACAACTACCCCAAGCCCGCCTCCATAGGCCAGGGGATGTCGACCAGTGCAGAAGGAACAATAACTCGGGGAGGCCTTTTCCTAAGTACTTGTACATACACACACGCATCACACTCAATGCAAAGGAACAGAGTAAAAGAAAAGGCAATAAGAGTAATGTGCAACTGCAATATATAAATCCCACAAAGTGCATCAACCTCTAAATAGTACAAGAAAGTGATGAAGGTAAACTGAAAAAGAATAGGGGAAAAACACACGCCCAACTAGAAAAGTGCCACAACCGGACAACAGGTAAAAAAAAGAAAACAGCTGGAAGGGTGCCCCACCTGGAACCTGTCTACGACCACCGCACGCGGTCCATGCTCCCAAACTCCTAAGCTCCACTAAATTCATGACCATCCTATCCGTCATTTACAAGGTCACACCAAGTGCGGGCAAAGGAAAATCAAGGGTGAGTATAAAAATACTCAGTAGGATACCCCGAAGGGTCGAAGGAGCAACAAACGAGGTACCGAAGGGTGAGAAATAGATCGAACAGGAACATAAAGTAGTAAAACCAAGAGCGTAGTAAAGAGTCCAGCTCAACCCAACAAGAAGAAATGTGGTAGACTCATCGAGACACAACGAGCTGGAAACGGTGATAAGATGAACATCCCGTCGAGTCTTCACTACCTATAGCAGGTGAGTAGACTCATCCAAATAGGAGAAGCTAGACATGGAAAGCACATGGCATACCCCACGCGTCTTCGCCTTTCATGGAAGGAGATTAACCAAAACCCAAGAAGTGGGTACTGGAACAAGGTATACATATATATATGCTCTATCAATAAATCCAAACAAGGTCATAAGGGGATCTCCTTCCCGTAGCTCGTCCCATGAAAAGAGTAGCCAACAGTCCTAGAAGAAAACACCATTGATGCCCAACATCCCGCACGTCTTCCCCGAACTACAAGTCAAGGTCTCAAACCACTGTACCTCGACACTATCCGCTTTGGGTGGAACTGACTCGCTCTCACGATTTTAGGTCACGTCAGAAGGACACATCTTGGTGGGGGAAAAGCTCATCTTGCATGATAGATCTAAGGGAACGTCAAACCACAACTCGTCATTTCCACACAGTCAAGAGGTCTCCTCAAAGTCGACATGCGACCCCTTTCCCAACCCCGCTAGAGGGTCCCTGGAAGTCGACGCGTTCCCAATATAGGGAGACCCGACAAGAGTTGATGGGTGCCACACTGCCCAGTCCCGTAACAGGTTAATCCATTGGAGGGAAACTTGGCTAATAGTCGGCGACGGGACCACTGCCTAGCCCAGCTGGAGGTAACCCAACATCAGGGACCACTGCCCAGCCCAGCTGAAGGTAAGCTCGACATCGGGGACCACTGCCCAGCCCCGCTGGAGGTAAGCCCAACATCAGGGACCATAGCCTAGCCCCGCTGGAGGTATGCCCGGCATGGGGGACCACTACCCAGCCCAGCTGGAGTTAAATCCAGAACTGCTCTGGCCATCCCTGCTGGATGGTACTGCTCGGTGAACACTGTTGCACTGGCCATCCCTACTGGATGGTAACCCACTGGCGAGCCTTGCTTGAAAAAACCTCAGTCTGGCTGGTAACAACCTCCTGGGTAGAGGATCTGTGCCCGCGTAAAGTGTTGGTCACAACAAATACACAAGAACTCTACTAGGAAACACAAAGCAACAGAAGAAACTCCCCAGGCCTCTCAAGGCGATCACGCTTCAATATGCTGAGTCACTGTCGAAGCGGACTGAGACAACTCATCCTCGAAAGTGGGAAAGGCACCCACACTGTACGAACACTCGAAGTCGCAAATGGTGCCATAGTCCGGGGAAAGGGCACGATACTGAAACCCCTCACACATAAACAAACAGAGGAACAAGCCATCTCTATTGGCCAAACCATGTAGAAGGAAACCAAGGGGAGACCACTCAACCCTTCTGGTTAAAACAATGATAACAAAGAGACCCTCTACGTCACCAGAGGTCAAAGGTACGCAGAGAAGAACACGACACACACATGGGGCCCACACAATGTGTGGCCCCAAGTCAACCCCAAACGAATGCACAAACATTTTCAGGTAAAAACAACCACATTTACCTCCAAGCATTTCCGTATACACCGAGAGTATACCACGTTCCACCCCAAAGGATATCATGCACACGACACCCAATGTCAACGTGAAGGCGTAACATAAAAAATCCAACTAGCCACCTAAATGACTGATGCACAACCAACCAAATCTTATTAGAAATTTACATCACTCTCCCAATAGTGCGTGATCACACGTCAAGGGTCTCCTACAAACAAGGTAGGACGAACCACCACCAGAGCACCTTTCAGGCATCCACATTTAATAAGATCGTTCCAGAGGCTCCACCCACCTGAACAGATTACACCATTTTAATCCTCACAAAAAAAACACGCGAGATAGATCACATACTCGCCTCTAATGGATATCCGACGGAAAAGTAACCAACACCGCCTCACGCCCGAACGTCGTCCCGTGATCCCGAGCCTCGGCCCGAAAAACAGTCGGGTGCAACACACAATTGCGATCCCCTCGGGAAAACACGTCAAATGGATTTCTCACATGAGCGCAATAGATATCTGGAGAAAAAGATGCATTTCGGTACACTCCACCCGATCGGTGCTACATGGGACCCACATCCCAGTCCCGAAACACAAAGAACAGATTTCACAGTTGCGATCCTCCCGAAAAATCACACATGGTGGACTATTCAGTTGTCCAATACGGTCACCCAGTGATAGAGAAGGAAAATCACTGTCGAAGCCCAAACGACCCTCGTGGGCCCCGAACCATCATCCCAAATTAGAGCGGATGGATTTCACTAATGTAATCCCCTAGTAAAAACATCCAGAATTGACTACTTGCACGTCCTGAATGGATGTCCGATTAAAAATTCACTAAACACTGCTCGCAACTCAAAAGACGGGCCGTGGAGCCAATACCACAACATTGGCCTCAATTCCTGAAACAACCATGGTATGTTCTGCCTCGGTGCTAGGGTCCCAACGCCACTGATGGCGCTTAAAACGGACATCGGACATGTCCACGTCATCCAAAACAAGAATTTTCAGGAAGCCCGCTTAGCTACATTACACACGTGTCGTTCCCCCGAGTCCCTCGTCTTGGTAGTTAAAACTCCCAGAACCACCTCAAAAGTTCCACCTTTATGTCAGGTCTGCACCTCCATAGACGATGATCAAAACAGATTCTCGTAGCCCGAAATACGGGCTTCCAAATAATTAAAGGGGGGGACCCCTTGGGCCGATACGCCCCTCTCCGGCAGGCCCGCTGGGACCGCGACCCGGATGCCTCCCGCGAGACCCCTTTCACCCACGCGCTGCGTGGGTGCCTCCTCCACCGAACGTTCGACACTTCCGGTATTCTTTTACACATGGAGACCCGTGTCACGCGTTTCTCGGTCTCCCCGTGGGTTCGCCTGCCTGTGACCCCTGTTGTCCCCTCGCTGGCGCCCTCTGTTGGTACCCTCTCACCAGCCTCCGCTCCACCGTGACCCTGCGGCTGCCAGCCCGCTCGACCGCGGTCCCCGGCCCGAGCCGCCTCACCATGGAAGCCCCGCCGTCCTAGCCTCCTCTGCTCGGCCTCACACAGCCGCCACCTCACTCGCTCTCCGGACCACCGCGCGAGCCACCAGAAAACTCCAAAACCCACAAACATCGGTGGGCGTTTGCGATCATCTCTGATCTCGGATTTCCATTTCGAAATAAGGTATGGAAATAAAAGAAAACGTAACATGTATTCATGGGATTTGATTGCAAATTCGATGGAAAATTGACAAAACAACTTTAGGATGAACATGGTGTGCGAAATTAAAAACAAAACGCACGATCGTACCTCTTGGGCGATGCCCGGAGCATCACGGAGAGTCCGCCGCCGCACCACTACTTTCCAAAGTTTCCTCGCCGAAGGGGCCTCACTGAATTAGAGGAAGAGAGGGAGGAGGGTTTCACCAGGGGGTTCAATGGAGAGGAAAGGGAGGAGGGGAGAGTTTAAATAAAAAAACCATTTAATTACAAGTCCCAATCCCTAAAACAACCACGTCCAAAACCTCAAGCACGGTCAAGATTAAGATCTCCCTAGGGTAAAAACAACCTCCCGAGCACAACGATCATCCCAGAATTTGATTCCGAACGTCCGTTTGAATGTTATAATGTTGAACGCCCAGTGCAGCCAAATTACGAAAACACCCCTGGGGCCATTTTTCACAGATGGGTCGTGCCCGTGAAACGTACACCCCTCCTAGGGTAAATGGAATGGTCCGAACTCAACGGTACCCTCAGTTTTCCAATCTGATCCACCATTCAAGAGATACATGAGTTTCACCATTAAAAAAATAAATAAATTAATTTATTTATCCGTTTAACGTTCCGAAAGCGAGGGAGGGGTTCAAACGTCCCAGGCTGACAAGTTTTATGTCACTCCTAGGGTAAACACCCCATTCCGGACCCATCCGTAGACTCGAAAATCTGTTCTAGATCCCTGTTCAGGAGTTATCCCATTTATTTGTCATTTCGAGTGTGAACGCACTGAAATTTTAATTCCGGCAACTCCGGGGCTCGGAATCGCACGCCCTCTGAGGGCGCTGCTCTAGAATATCATCAAGAATATTCCAAAGTCCTTTTTAGAAAAAAATGGGTTCTTACACATTCTTATCACATCATGTGTTGGGTTGACATGACACTGATTTATACACATTATAAATTACTGATGAGTATATTTTGGAAGTATCAAGACAATATGAGTGTGTTTAATTTGTTTTTTGTGAGCAATAAATGTTTCTAAAATTATTGTTAATTTTAAACTGATAACAGACTCTTTGAGTCATATTAGGAACACTGTGTATCATATTGAGAAGTGGATAATCCTAATATGTCAAAAATAACTTACGTATCATTTTTCTAATGTATAAAATCAACTAGAAATTATTTTAAATTTTTTGAGTATGTGGCACGGGTTGTGAACTAAAATGTCAATTTAAAAAAAGGGACACATTTTGAGTCATACTGGTCACATCAAAGATCATTCCTACATTTTGTTAATTCCAACATATAAAAAATGAAATAAGATTTTTTTTGTAATGTATAAACAAAATTCAAATGTTTTTCGTAGTTTTGAGTATATCATGTTTATTTTTTACTAAAATGCCAATTTAAACTATAAACACACAATTAGAGCCATGTTGCTGACACTGTGTATCAGTTTGATCTGAGACTCATTCCTATATAAAAAAATGACATATGAATCTTTTTACTATAGTATAAAGACAATCTGAGCATGTTTTATTGGGTTTAATTGAGTGACACTTATTTTAACTAAAATTTCAATTTTAACCAGATAAAAAACAATACACGTCATTTAAAGAACACCATGTGTTGCATTGTGCTGAAGATAATTCCAACATATCAGAAATAAATTATGGATTATTCCCAAATGTATCAGAATGGGCTAATTTGGTGTATTAATTTTGAGTATGTGGTGTGTGTTTTGACCTAAAAAGTCAATTTTATACTAAAATCATGAACTTTGAGTCATACCAGACACTATATGTATCTATTTGAGATGTGGTTTACTCTCACATGTCACATATTACTTATGAATTATTCCCCAAAAGTATCAAAATAATCTAAATTTGTTTTCTTATTTTTTTAGTACGTGACTTTGGTTTTGAACTAAAATGTAAATTTTAAACTGAAAACAAACACATTGAGTTATACCAGACACACTATATATTGAATTACGGTGTTATTTACTCGTAGATGTCACAATTGACTTATGTATCATTTTCTTAATGTATCATACAAAAATTATTAGTAAATTATCTAATAATGTAGATAAAATGATGATAAAAATAACTAATAAAGTAGTAGGATTCAACCTCTTTTACATGCCTATATAAATTATAAGAACTTCTATGATTCCCATTTATTTAAAAAAATATCTATTTTCACTGACGAAGAAGAGGACTAGTGAAAGTCATAGTATAACTTGAAAAATATTAATAAATAAGGGATTAATAAATATTTTAAATGAAATTATAATTTCCATTGGAAATAAATATTTGGATATGTTAGTTATTTATTATGGTATATGTAATTTTTCAAAAAAATTCAAACATAATAACCAAAATATTTTCTATAAATCCCTGACCGAATAATCCCAGAGTCAGTAGATTATTACGTATCATTAGATTAATCACAAAAGATCAAGTGTCAAAAGACTAATTAGGTTAGTAGCCTTTGAAATAATAATAAAAATTCATACGTTTTAGAATACAAAGTAAAATGAAAACTACAAAAAATTGTCTCTATACACTACACTCATATCCCCTCAGACTATCCCAGTAGGTCAGTCATAGAATACTTCTTCACATCTTGGGAGAATAAAACAGAAAAATTGGTGAGGTCAGATGTTGAGTAGGGAAAACAATATAATGGAAAGATTGATAAATAAACATAAATATTTAATGAAATGTATAAGACTAAAACAAAAGCATTTTAATCATGAACTTCACCATAATATGATAAAGATAAAATCCAATAATTCCATTTACTTATTCACATGGATATTCTACAAATTGAATAATCACAAACAATATCAATATCCACTTACATAATGAAGGAATGAAAAATGCCACACATCATAAACACATAGTAAGGGACTTCTGCCAAGACTAAAATAAGATTTTGTCAAGTCCTTGTTCCAAGACAATAGTTTGTCTCATGAGACCTACCTATTCATCAAGGAGATATAGCGGGCTCCACCCGTCACATACTAAGTCCAATTCAATCCTCATATAAAAAGGTTTAAACCTAACATAAATATTAGTATTAAAAATCATATAAGAAATGTCCTAAATTTATCGATAAACCATGAATGGTGTAAAAATAACACATACACAGTAAAACATATCACAAAACCTTCAATACAATATGGATGTTTTGTATCAGAATATTTCAACTTCATATAAGCATAAAATCCATTAAAGGATGTTGATATAGATGAAATCAAAACTTTTTTTAGTGAAATATCTCCTTCTATTTTGAAATCAAATTAGAGTCACATAATGATAAAGAAAACATTTATTTTGAAAATATTCTTATAAGATTGTAAGTGAAGCATCAACAATTTTATAACCGTGGTAAATAGCCACACCTTTCCTATAAATTAAAAAAACATTCTCACCTTAATTTTTTCTGAAAGGTCATAAAGTACCTTGTTTGGAAAATGACCAAAAGATTTATTTCAGATCATATATGGTCAAATATGGGTATAAATTACATTACCATTTTTTCTTGTAACTAGTAAAAATGGTTTGAAATATATTTTTAAGAAGCACAGATGAGGATGATAATGAGGTCCTAATAGATACTTAGGTATTTACAACCTCAGATAATAAAGAGATTTTGAAATTAACCTTTACCTTGTGATTTTCCTTGGTCGATGGTAGGTTATCCTTCTGTATAATGGTGAAATAATTTTTATTAAATTATAAAATAATCATAAAATTTAAAATTATATCATATATGATCTTTTCATATTGCTTTGTTAATAATATTTTAGTATTATCGTCGTTTCAGGTGTTAACTTATTTGATTTCCATTATATACTTTGTTACATAAGTAATGATTATTATGGATAGGATGTATGTTATTCATATTCATAATGATAGTAATTATTTAAAAATTATTTTTAATCATCTAATGAAGATTACTATTGAATGGATACGATGGGGAATGAATCTCATGGTGTTCGTGGAGACGGTAATCCGTACGTACATACGAGTGACAATATCATTATTTTGATATGAAAATAATATATAAATGGATGGTATATCATATATACAGAATAATTATCTTTTTATATTTCTTATTTAAATAATTTATATATCATTATTATACCCATCCTAATAGTAATGTATTGAGTAACTACTACATCACGACGTGGAGACGGTAAGACGTGCGCACACACGTATGGTGACATGTCATCCAAAGGATCTATAGTATAATGAATATGGATGTTCCATATTTATAATAACATCACAGTATGTTGAATATACTAGAGATATTATTTTATAATGAAAAAAAGGAATAAAGAAGTGGAAGAAGAATAAAAACATGAAAGAGGTGGTGAGATATTGACCTCTTCTTCTGGTTCTTCCTGTTTATTTGATCAAAATGGATCCTTAGGTTGGATTTATGACTAATGTAAGGCCTCAAGGATGATGGGAGGCCAGTTTAGAGGATTTTTGGTCATGTTATGGCCGATCCAAAAAGATTTTATGGGGTGAATTTGAGGGAACGGGGTGTTCCCTTTTATAAGAGGGGTGAGGGAACTTTAGGAAAAACCACAAAATATTATTTTATAATAAAATCAATATCAGTTTATAATTGATCAAAAATGATTTATTTCCAGGTTAAGGTGGGTATGGGTTGAAAAACACACAACCAATAGGATTTAGATAGGTTTATATCACTCTATTATCTTTATCTTTTAGATTTAACTCTTAGTTAATTAGTTTTACATTTACCACGTCTCTTTGTATTTTTATATTATATGGTTAATAAACATACAATAAACATACAAAAGAACCCAATGTGGTTCACTAATGATATAAATATCATTATATAAGTCATTTGGTCGATTTATAGACTTTTTGGAATTTTATATCAATTAATAAAATAATATTTGTTTTTAAAACTCCATTATGTCAATATTGACACAATTTAATAATTGAATTTATTATAGTCCAAATAACATTATTAATTCAAAATAAATTCATTTAATCAATAATAACAAGTCAAATTAACCTATAAAATTCGTTTATGGCATCAAAACTATTAAATTATATTTATTTTAACATTTATAATACCATTTATTTGACTCTTTCATTAATAAAGAAAAATACTACATCAACATTGTGTAATAAATTAATTTATTTATTCAATATATAAATATTTTAAATAAAATAAAATAATGTAGGAAATATTTTAAATTTATAATTAATATTTATAGTCAAAGAGATAATATAAATAACCATATGTAAAAATTGTTTTACTAAAAGATATATGTTATTGTAATTTTTGTATTTACATTAACTTAATTGATATTATGTGTCATTATCACATAAAAGTGGCTCCATGGGGTCCCAAAATCGACCCATGTATGCCGAATATTGGACATGTATTGTCCAATTGGTTTTGAAGACGTGTTAGGGTAATAAAATATTATTATAATATTATTTTTTACCCTATTTAATGGAATTTCCCTTTAACCATGGTAAATATAATATTTACTGAAGTAATTATTCAAAAGGTATAAAAATAAAAGTTAACTATTGACAAAATTTTGACCTCTGAATTATAAATATAAAATCCATTTTTCTAAATTCAAAACACAGAAGTGGAAAAAATTAATTTTAAATTAATTCTCGTTGTTAATTCAAAAAGCGTGTTTTTAAGAAAAAATAACTATCAAAAGATTTACATTTTCTTATGTCCAGTATAAATGTGAAATTAGGTCAAATGACCAACATTGGATTAAATGGGAAAAATAAAATCTAATTATACATAAAAACCACTCAATAATATAATTTAGTTCCATAAATTATTTTGAATAAAAATGTAGTTTTTAATTAAAAGTTAGTATTTTTCACTCTTCATAAAAAACTGAATGTTTTTAGAAAAATAACAAAAAATCACCGTATGATAATTATGATATTCCAAACCAAAAAATGAAGTCCATTATGAAAGATACAATTGATAATATTTCAGAAAGTGGGTATTATTATTCATAAAGGCTACAATGATTGGTTGTAGTGTGTTATAATCCTGAAGTTGATACAATGCAAGAAATTGCATTATTCAAAGGGAAACATATCGTATAAGATTGGGTTGGTACATTTTCCATTAGTTTTTTTCAAACACTATAGAAAATTTGAGAAAAATATGTAATTTATTTTTATATATGTTTTGGTTGTTTACTGTTATTATAAATACCCTAATACTTATCCAATTGTAGATGTATATATTCTCCTTGTCCTCTTAGTATATCCTCATTCCACAATTATTAGTATATTTAGACACCTCCCTATAATAATATTATTTTCATTAAAACATAATATAAAATTTATAACATGATTTTTATTTGTAAAATCATTCATTTAATGTATCAAAAATTATTAAGCATCATCACATGTAGTTGATTTTTTGGGGATCCGAGCATTGAATCCAGATAATAAACCTTTGGAGAATCCAAATTGACTATAATGAGCAACCAATGATGCCTAAAAAATAAAATAGAATATGTAATTAAATGAATTAAAATATAATTTATCTGATTAAATTTTAGAGTTTTAAAACTACATCATTGATATTAATAAGAGTTTGTCATCTTTATGTTTGATTTCACACATTGTGGTCATATTTTAAGTATTCCTTGTTTTTTATTTTGTTCCAATGCAAATTATTTTTTATAAGTGGTGTGAGGAATAATGAGACTAAATTAATATTCTTAAGGTTTTTCATTGAAATAGGATTTATATATACAAATGAAAAAATTGATGATTGTATTTTGTCACAATTAAAATAGCATGTCAGCTATTGGACAAACAAATCATGAAAACAAACCTCATGTACACATTTACAACTTATACTACCAAAAATTCAATGGTTTTCATTTAAATTTTCAATACCAATATAGATTGTAATGAAATATCATTATATATATTCCTAAAAATCAATTGTGTCCATACCACAAATTTATAACATTGTATTCACATGAACCTTTAATGTTAGTAAATGAGGATGTTTAATAGGTGGGGTAATGGTACATTGTGAATATATTTATAATTTGTATGTTGATCCATTATATGATTTTGATTAAATATTCTATTTCACCCATTCCCTTTTTATATCTACAATATTATTTATTGGTCCATTATTTCTTCATTAACTGTCAAATTATTTTCATGGAAAATTAAATGGAGATGAATACATCCATGTTGAAATGTATTTTTACAAGATATAATAACTATTATATGAAATTTAAAATATCATTATAGACTATATATATAAACATCATCACGTTTAATAGGTATCTTGGCCCATGTCTCATGAGCTACGTCAATCCCCAATTTCACATGACCACTTGAAACTTGTTTGATGTGTAGAATATCTCCTTGGATATTATAACTAGAACCCATCACAACAAAGTGATTCGTGGGTGTTGATAGATATAAATATTATATATTTCACCCTAAAAAATATTATTATAGGATTGATATTAGTGTCTTCCAGATTAAAATTTCACAGAAAAAATTATGAAAATATTGATTACCACTTCTATGACAACATTTTTAGTCGAGTGGCTTTCCTCAAATATGGTGAGGGAGGGGGTATCATTACAGTGTGTTTATTATTATATTATTTATTATCTTTTATTCCTTCTGAAAAAATTTCTAATATCTCTAGCATCTAATTATATATATTTTCTAAATAATCTAATCAAGCCTACAACACTTCAATATTCTTATGCTTACCCCCTTTTTCATTTATTTTCCCCAAATTATGTTTGGACAAACACCCGAAAACATGCACATCTTACATGACCTTACCATTTTGTTATTTCAAGGCCAATGATAGTTTCTTTTCTTCAGGTACAGCTTGGGATGATTCAACTAAATAATTCAGATTTAAAATATGGGAAAATTAGAAATCATTAATATGTTATGATGATTTAAAGAAATAAAAATTTAATTATTTCATACATACACATATTTCATAAAATTTTGTATGTTTTCATCTATTGTAATCCCTTCTTAATTTACCCATGTATCCTTTTATTAGACATGGATTTGAATAAAAGTGGCTTTCAATTTTGATTTATCAGTCAACATATTATCATCAGATCTTAATTATTTTGTTTTTTATCATCCCATAGCAATACTATGGTACATTAGAAATAACTACCTCTTTTTTAAAGTAAAGTACAGCACGTAATTTCTTTTAAGTAGAACAATGATAGTTTTAGAATCATTTCTTATATTCAGCACATAATTATTATTTCATAAATTAAAAATTATTAATAAATTTGATTAATACATGTCTTTTAAACCTGTTTATTTCCAGATAGAGTTTACCAAAAATTATTTTCCCACATGATGAGAAATTAACACATTCCATGATTTTAGTTTTATTAGGTGTTTTATACTTATATAGTGGGTGAATATTTATTTTCATTTCAACATCTTTGAGAATATACATAATAGGACTAGTGAAAATTCCTCTATGAGCCTTTCTAATGATCATAAAAAATCATTATAGATTCATCTACCATAATTGCACTTGTCAAAGGATAAATATGAGTAAATAATTTTTTCATTTTTTGAGTAAAATAATGAATGGATATCTCAATTTTACCCTAATTTCTTCCAAAATAAATTTCATAAGAATGGTAAGTACATTATTCTATGAATATACCTCAATTAGAAAGATAATATGAGTGGTAAGCATAATGTAACTGTAGAACATGGCCTTATGAGGTTAACAATATGGTCATGTGCATCTCATCCATCCTTGAATATGATGCCTTTATTTCTAACCTTAATAATTTTTACAAACACCATCATGCTACAATGATCTTTTTTATGGGACAAAACTTATTCACCCTCTACCATTTCCTTTAATTCAATATTATCAATATGTTTATTCTATATATGATTAGCATTAGCCTGTGTAAAAGGTTATTATTCCTCTACATTGGGAGAACTCTCACATTGAGAAATGTATTACAATTCATGATTGAGAGAAATGTCTTCTGTAGAAACAATAATCCATAGAAGTGGTTGAATATTTAATTTATATTACATAAATACAGTAGTGAAAAAATAATAACATAATGTAACACAATATATATTATAAAAAATGTAAATTGATTATTGAACTCTATTTTTTAAATGGTGAAGGGATTTGACTCCACTGTCGAGTAACCAATTCACATAATTGTGTTCCCCTATGACATAAAAGACCATGTCTACATTGGGACCACAGTGAAATAATTGAAACATCCCAATGAAATAATCATCCTCAGTCAAATTCACATGTGATCCTTTAGTGGTTTTGGTTGATAGAAAAAAAACGACCACTTTGGTTTTTAGGATCTATAACATACAATACTTATAATTCATATTATCCCATTATAAATGGATTTTAATTATACCCTTCCTTACTAAAATCCATATTCATGAATTTCAATTCAACTATTTTAATAGAACTCATATTATCAACCTACATACAATGAAAAATAATATCCGGGAATGTTGTATAATATAACTCCAATATTTTTTTGATGATACCAAATATGAATTATTCACAAAATTCAATTTTTTTTGCTACCACATACATGAAACACATTAGCCACACATTTGACTCCATTATTTCCCTGATATTTTGTTCTTAATATTCATTTTTATATAATTTATAACAATTAATTACAAAACCATTATATGATAATACATTCACACTTCGTCCTCTATCTATCCATCAATATTGTTTTGAAATTAAATTCATATTTTCATTTGACTCTTTAAAGACATGGAACAAAAACCATTATATAAAGTCTTAATTATGTGTATTAAATTCCCATATTTTAGACCTTGATAAATTCAAATTCTTAAGAATTAATTTTTTTCAACATATGGGAAAACCTCTAATCTATTAGGAAAAACATAACTATAGTTCTTAATTAAATCTATAATAGTAATTGTGACAAAATATATTCTAGGAATTCCTTCTCCCACAATCCACCTACTGAGAAAATATTTCCATAGACAATTATTTCGACATAGAAGATGTAGTTGGTGCAGAATTCAATTCATTCCTTGACAAGATATCAATATATAAATAAAACCTATTGAAGATATTGATTTTTGACATAGCCTTCCAAAAAATTCAAATACCATTAAATGGGGTACATCCATCCAAATTTTATAGAACCAAATAGTTTAATCTCTCATAACAATTGAACAATCAAGTAAATCATCATATTAAAAAAACATTGGCAAGAAGAAAATATCCAATTCATATAATTTGATAGAAATTTTCTATTCTATATTTATAAATTTCACCTAGTCGATAACTTTGTTGAATATAGATTTGAAAAATAAATAGACCTAGGTTAATGTATGATTGAAATTATTTGAAAAAATGAAACATAAATCTACAGTAATTAGAACATGCATCAAAACATGAAATTCATGTTATTTAATACAATTTAACTTTATCTAAATAGTTGACATGCTATTATATATTGTTGATGAATACCCCTATAAAAACATTACATCACACAAAAAAACCTATTTATTTTTCTAAGTGATTTTCTTAATGTTTTTCTACAAAAGGGTCACAAAAATTTATTTATAACTAATTTACATTATCAAAAATTTGATCAAAGGTTTGTGGATATGGTGTTGTAAATTATTATAAACTCCCTTCAAATTATATTGTCTAATATCGATACTTATTTCATATAGGTAGAAATCATTGATGTCTTAGAAACACAGTCTTCAATACATGTTTCAAAAAAATTGATTTTGTACATTTAAAACAAAAATATTTATTTTACATCACATGGTGATAAAGGAAATATGTTAAGGGGGAATGAAATTGTGAAAACCAATAGAGTCTCCTTGACCAATGTCATGACAGTTGATAGAAGGATATCCATATGCAGAAAAAATAGTACATGAACCAAATGAATAAATCCTTTATTCCAAGTAGTCCTCTACAAGATTCCCCTCACGCCATGTATAAAAAATAGTGTTATGATAATTGATGAGGTATTTTCACCATGGAATATGAAAAATTATAGACCACTGAATGACTATATGATCTTAGAGTTAGTGTAGGATGACCATATAATCGGTTTTAATCAATTCCAGAATAATGTTCTTCTCCCTGCACAATTCCATCCCATTATGCATATCACATGACTCCTCTAGAATAGAGTCCCCTATCCATATGTTTCACTATAATAAAATATAAAAAATCACTAAGGTTCACATAATATATGACCTCCTCAAATAATATCATAGTTGAGGGACCCCTAAAAATGATCATAATGCAAGATGATGGGTGAGCCCAACGAACCCATTGGCCCTGAGAAGCCATATACTACCTAGGGGAAGAGTATCCATGGTGGTTCATGATACTCCAAAGGGACTGGGTAGCCACCCATCAATTGAGAATATGAACCAACCCTACCACTCAGAATATTTCTCTAACACAAAGGAGGCAGTTCGATCTTCCCAAACACATGTATATGGACTTATTCCTTGCTTCCCCTATACTCAAGAAATCTGTAACCAGAATAATAACATGTTCTTCCTTCTCCATTCTATTTCTCATAGCCCCATTAAAATACTATTAATGAAACATTCTACTACTATTTACTTGTATTGTACTTCCCATGAATGAACCTAACACTCCCCATGTAAATTTAGACCATTATCCTTTGACAAAGATTATAGTGGTAGATTCTTCCATAGGGATTTATCAAAAAAAGCACCTTGAGGAATGTCTGACACCTTAAATTTAATATCCACATTTGATTGGAGTGTGTGGAGGAAATTCACCAAATTTGGATCATATATTTCTGGGATTTTTTTACCATAGATTTTTACTGCTTGCATCGTCATCTAAATTTCCATGCAGAACATGGTTGTAGACCCTCTCTAAGAATTTTCTATTTACAAATCCCACGAACACAAGGTAATCCCACTCACTATTAATAAAAATATATGATATATCTCCAAAATATGATGGTTTATAAACGTATTTATGAATTGGGTTCTTTCTAGCTAGCCTAAATGATATGTGGGGATTCATGCACCTGGATAAACCAATCATGACACACGATATAAAATAATGAATTTTCATTTCCAACATAACATTGGTGGAGTGTTATAATTTACAAACATAATAAGTCATATAATTTGAGTGACTCATTGAAAACCAAAAATATTACCGAAATCTATAGATAGTACAAGATGATGGTTTCTCAGATTATTTATATATTAAAGACACTCTTGATAAATTCTATTCCACTAAGGAGAGTCTGTCGGGTAAATAAGCTTCCCATATTCATATATTCTATTTACAATCCATGTGAATTTTCTTACAGTATCCTCACTTAAATATAAGTGCTTCATCCTATAAATGATTCTAACATACAATAAAACATCTTTAAGACATGATACATCTTAATTATATCTATAAAAACCAAACATTTGTCATTTTTATGTGATTTATATTCCTTTTGATATAATATATTGTAATTTTTACAGGAATGTATTCTTTTATAGATCATACCAATTGAACTCATCATTAATTTAGAATCATATTTTCATTAACATATCACATTATCCTGTTGTATAATAACATTCAATAGAGTATGTAGTTCAATTAAATTGGTTTCACTCTATCCATTACCACCTTTTAAATTATATAGCTTCATTGTGGATAAAAATGTTATATATTTATTAAAACTAACATATAATAGACAATTTGTACAACTCTTTATCTTCTAAAACATGTTTTTATAATCATGATGTTCCTCTTCAACTATAATTTTAATTTTCTCAATATGATCATTTTCATTTTTTACACGTGTAATCAAATCCTTGATATGGTATTCATAATATTACACAATTTTAATCAAATCAGATGGTCCATAAAACATAGTAGAATCCCAGTCACTAGGTACATTCAATTTTTACCCATGTTTAGTCCAACATATTTAACATTGATCTATTTAGTGAAAGATTAAGTGTTATTCAAACACTTCTAGATTAGTTAGTCTTGAATAACAATATCATAAACATGAATAATGGATTTGAGATGATTTATATTCATGATACGTATAAAACATGATGAAATCATTCAATCTATCCTCAGTCTCTGTTTTCATACAATTGGAATCCATCCATTTTTACTCATATCCTTCATATTTGGTTCGGTAATAAAAATATTTAACAAAATAATTAATTAAACAAATATGTATGATCCTAGATCCCAAAAAAAGTCATTATTAGTTATTCATTTAAGCTAGGGGAAGTCATTATTATAAAATAATTTGAGTTGAATGATGTTTATTGAAATTTTCATGTAGTGGTAGAAATCATTGAAGGAAATTAATGTGTGATATTTAACGTTATAATGAATATAATTAAATTTCATCTACTAAAAATCATCAAGATCAATGATTGTTTCTGTAAATTTTTTAGGTGGAGTAAAATATGAGGGAGCAGATTATTTTTACTAATATACTCACATGAAAAAAGGTGGGTCAGGTATTGTTTCAATGATAGGATTATTAGGATTATATGTTAGACCTTCTCCTCTTCATCAGTTATAAATTTTGATGATGCTATGTGCGAAAATCATGGAAAATTTGTAATTTATGTTCATTCCATTTGAATAAGAAGATATCTATTATATTTACCCATTTATATTACTTATTTTAATATATTTTTTTCTTCAAAATTATTAATATTATCACTAAAAAATATATTATACAAAATAATAATATGTATTAATCATTTATATGAATTTGACAGTAATCAAAAGTACAAACCCTTTATAAAATATTCTCTATATTTAAGTGTAATCATTAAATCATAAATATATACATATATATATATATATATATATCTATATATATATGTATTAATACATATATACATACATATATATATATGTACATACATTAATTTTGTAACAATTTACTCTTATTTAATTTAATTATCCTATTATTTTTATTATATATTTACTTTAATGATGTTATAACATTTATTTAACTAAATAAATATTATTTTGTTGTTAAATTCTATAATTATCATTATTTACATTTATATCTAATATCAACATATTATATATATTCCGAATTACATTTATTTTATATTATTATTATCTTTTATTTTTATATTTCTGTTAATAATTTCACTTATCATGATACAATAAAGGAACTATTATTCATCGTTATTTTTCAAATAGATTCATTTTAGTAATAATAAAAATTCAATGGATATGTTATTAATTAATTTTATAAGAATTAATTTTGATATGTAAAATTATTAAATATGATTTTATATTTAACAATAACATCAACAATTATTTAAAGGATAATATAATTATCATAATAAATAAACTCCTATATTGCAATTCAATGAAAATTGGTTTATTTTTCATCTAGATTTCAAATGGTTTTACGAAAATGGGTTACCAAGAATAGTTTTAATATCATTACTTTATCATACAGTTGATCACCTGTTAGTGGAGAGGGTGTTTTACCTTGTTTGGTATTCTCCTAAAATGATGTCATCCAGGATCGATATTTATTTCATTGAGGTAAAAAATTATAATGTCCTAACAACATAGTCTTTTAGGAGTGATTCAATCAAATCTATTGTGTGCATTTTTCTCAAATAGGACACACCAATGTTCTTTTAATATTATAGCCTGATAAATTTCCATAAGAAAAGTCATTTATCATCTTATACAACATGGCCCTCAATGAGAATTAATCACTTTTATGAGCATCACACATTGTAACAATTATATACCACATCAATTTCAGATATTAAATCAATGGATTTGAATATACATCAATATCATTACCATGTTTCTTTGGTCTAGATATAATTAGAATCAAAATAATGTATTTCCAGTTCATTCATAACCATGGAAGAAAGTTATAATTTTCCAACATGATCGGTCATGTACTGTGAGTACTGATCTATATGCCAAATGCATTTATTCCTTCTGTAGATAATTCAAGATGAAATATTCTCAGGTCATTTTAAAATTTTGGATACTTGATATCAATTTTCATCCACTGAGGAAAATATACTTGATGACATAGGTCCCATATTTAATTATTGTATCTAAAATTCATTTCAATTGTCTCATGGTTTCATAAAATCCATTTGATATCAAAATAGTTTAATGATAGGAAAATATCATATAGATTTCAAATGACATGATTCATTTTTCCTGTATCAATCTATTTAACACATATGGAATTTTATGAGTGATTCATGATCAAATAGAAACAATATGCAATCATTTGGATAAGGATGTATTTTTTATAGATAATTAAAATTTAATTTAAACTTAATTTTTCATAATATTTTTGACATGGGAGATCATTTTATTTTTCTAACATGTCATTCAGGAGACCGTGTAGTTCTGCAATGCTTGTGTCACTCCATTAAATTCCAGGTTTCAAATGTCATAACATCCATACAACCAACATTGATGTGATTTTAATACAACTGGTATACAATAGTCTCTTATCAAAGCATTTTAACTTGACAATGAAATTTTTTACAATCATTAGGGTCATATTCATTTTCCATTTTCATTACATTCATGTGATCTCAATCATAATTTACACTGGAATTCATATCAAATGATCCATAAACCACAATATCAACACAATCAGTGTGCACATTCCTTTTTCCCATGTTTAGTTTAATATCTATATATCTAATCTATTTTTGAATAATAAAATGTTCTTCGAACTCTTTCAGACTAATTTTTGTTTCATAAAAACATTGTAAATAAATATAAAATATTTTATAAGGGTTGTATGCATGCTCTATTACAAACATTATGAACTCTTCAACTATATATTCATACAATTTTTTCATATGACCATAATTCATCTATTTTTGATTCATATCAATCCTATTATGTTTATAAAATATTCATCTTGAACAAAAAAATAAATTAATACATATGAAATATTCAATATCAAATGTAAAGGTTGTAGATAATTCTAATAGGGGTAACCAAAAATTTCCATTTTTAAAATAATTTCAGTATTATTTGAATGAAACGGGTAATTTAATTTATGAAAATAATTAGTCCACTATAGTAGGATTTATCCACTAAATTCATCCAAAAGTATCACTGATACTTGGGTTGGGATAACTGCTACCCAGAATCGTTCATGTCATTTGGGTGCATGTCTATAAGACATGGAGGAGGAGTGTCAAGAAAAAAATTCATTAATAAATATTAATTATATGAAGATGATGAGGTTGATAATTATATCCTTAAATATAAATTTTGTTGTGCTGGGATTGTAGAATCACTGGAAATATTTTCTTATTTTGTTTCCTAAAGATAAAAATCCACCCAGGCACACAATTGTTTGACGAATGAGTTGATCATGCATCACATGTTTATAATTACCTTACTATTTTATATAAATTTCACCATTAATAATGGGAATACATAAATGATCTCCTTGGATCACGTACCCAAGAAAAAATAACCCTTGAATATAAAAATTATTTCACTAACACTACAATCTGATTTCCTAGTGGAAAATAGTGAATGATTTCTTAATCCCACATATTTCAGACACAGTAGTTAAGATCTGAGTTGGTAGAAAGGAATAAAAAATTATTATAATCTACCATATTATATATGAAAAAATAATTGGATGACATCCAAAAAACATGTATAGGGAAAGATATTGTTGAATACTATATTAATGAACTTATTACTATGAATGTTTTCAAAATTCAATTTTGAAACCAAAAAATGTACAAAATACTTTTCAAGAGACCAAATTTTTTAAATTACCACATATTAATATAAAATTTCAAATTTTATATCATCTCCACTATAAAAATACAAAATCACACTATTTTAAATTTTTAAACCACGTTTAAAATCCATATGTTTAATTTCAACTTCAAAATTAATTAACTATTTTATAAAATCTTATTGGGATATGAACCACCATTTCTAAAAAAATATTTAGCATTACATGAATTTTTTTAAAATAATATTAAAAACCCTTAACATTAATATAATATTTTAAAATAGTTTAAATGGAAATAAGTAGAATTTTGATTTTTTTTACTTTAATTGTTCACTTAGAATTCACTTTATGAGTTTCAAAACACTGATTCCATTTCCATTTATTTTCAGCAATACCCTCATTTTTTTCAATTCAAAATCCACTATACCATTTAAATCCAATTTTCCATTTTTAAAACTAAAATTTATAATAGGAAATACCATAAAAATTCTATGTAGACCACCACCCTAAAAAAAAATGATTTCTCCACAGGGTTTGTAGAATCATGTTGCAACTGTGTAACATCCTCTAAAGAGTTATCAATACCATACACATGAATATTGAATTGTTTAAATACTATTAATTCAATTTTTTTCCTCTATGATTCTTCCATTATTACAAAGAAAGTCAAAAAACCACAAAAATATTTTATTCAACATAATGGGGATAAAAATATTATCACATCATTTCAAAATCCATAAAAAATTAATCAAAATTGAATCAAATTAAATAATTAATCATTTTTAATCATGTGAACTCGTTTCTTATTAGGAAATATAATGATAAAGAACCCAAAAATGTCATACCTCTTGTGTTGTGACATCCTATATCCATAAAACAGAACCTATTATATGAAAATTTCCCTTTGATGACATTTTTTAACGAACATGCTAGGCTCAACTAGAGAAATCACATAAACCATTCCTCCATAAGACCCAAAGAGTGTTCCCTATTTTCAAGAGATCACGGAAAGAATCATTCTATATATATATATATTCGGTATTTATATTAATTTTAAATAACATTAAACAGACATTGTAAATGTTTCATAGTATCTAACTTTGTGTCCATATACATTAGATATCCATGGACATAAACTAAATATTTATAAATGCATAATCATAACAATAGATTCATAATAAAAATATATAAAAACTCACTAATTATATAAAACATCTTTGAAATACATAATCAGGTCTCTTTTAATGGAAAATATAATTCAAATATAAAAGATTATAATATTTTACAATAAAAGAACATCCCAAAATAAACCAACAAATAGGTCACAACTAAAGCATCTCCATGTAACCCATGTTCACATAACAAAACTAATATTTCTATAACTGTACAATATGAATGAAATTAAAATTTATATAAAAACCTTAAAACATATATGAATATATAAAATCTATGGGTGTGTATATAGGGTGTGAGATAAACAGTCCCTGTAAGATTTCACCATATAGTCAATTAAATTAAATTTTAAAATATTTTAAAAATTAGTATGAACAAAATTTCAAAAATGTTTCCAAAAAAGAAAGTATAAAGTATTGAAATATTGTGCATTTAAATCGTTTAAAAATCCCTAGGTAAAAAAGTTTTTGTAAATAAAATTGAACCATTATTAAAATTAATTCATTTATACAAATATAGATAAAAAATCCATGGCAAAACAATAAATCAAAATAAAATTATTACCAAAAAATGGATGAAATCATGCATTTAATTTTGAAAACACATTAAAATATTAAAAATTTGGACTTTTGAGCTTCTCTAAATAAATATAAATCAATTTTCTTCATTAATTTTTCTTTTCTAAATCTCATTTTATAATAATAATAGTTAAAATAAACCATAAAATAAATATTTAATATAATGAAAATGATATCCATTATAATAACTATTTATAAAAATAGTGGAAAAAAAAATAAATTATTTCAACATTTTTAAGAAAGATTTAAATGTGTTGAAAACTTTTTGTGTTGAGAGGATCTCTAAGCTAATACCCTCTAATGATAAATCATCATGGTTATCTCACTAGATCATATGGTTTGAAAATTTTAAAAATTTACTAGTATAATCAACAACCCAACGGTTAACATCCATAACATCATCATCAAAAAATACATAAGGCTATAAAATCCCTAATAGTATAGTTGAAGCAAAATGGATATTACATCACTAAAGGTATGGTAAAATCAATTAGAAAATCATTTCTAGGCACTACGACACACAAAATATCATTAAAATAATAGCCTTTGGATAACATGGTATAATAAAAGTTGATGTGAGAAAAAAAATATGAACACCATCAGTTTATAAATCTATAATAAATCATAAGAAATAATCCAAATCTCACCTACAACACCCTATAAATAAAAAACCATATATCACATCATATATGAATCACATAATAATAATCAATACACATGGCATGAAAGGGAAATGGCCTATAGAAAACACTAACCTAATGGTTTTCTAATAACATTTATAAAATCATTATAAAAAATTTATTATTAATTTGACAATAGGACACTATTACAATATGTTTTAATGTATTTCTATAAAAATAACCTTGAAATAAAATAAGGATACTATTTATAAACTACAAAAAATCCTAAAAATAATCATGTAAATTCAGGTTATAAATATCCTTTAAAAACATAATCTGTATCAAGACATTGAAAACAAATCATTACACTCTTTGGATTAAACTAATAATCCTATAACATTTTTTAAAACCCCTTAAACTATTAATTACATCCCTTATAACTCTAAATAGTTCAAAAACAATTTTTTCCATTTTATTTATTTAAAATATCATCTTATGATTTTACAAAACACATAAAAATTATAAATCAATAGTATTATAAATAAGGTTCTAATACCCAAGGAAAACACTTTATGGACTAATTAAGAACCATCAAAAAATATTATGAACCCAAAATGGGTATCACAAAAATGATTATATTGGTATGAGGAGAATTTAGATACACGAAGCCATTCAGGACCTATTCAATAAATGAGTATCAATAATAGAAAAACCTTAATAAAGTGGAAACAAATTTATTTTGGTGGAGAATGCACACATGTCCAATAAATTGCCTCTATAAGGAAATATAAAAAAGTCCAAAATTTTAATCATCCCTAACCATAAATTCGAGTCTCATGGGAAAATGGGTTTTTTGGTGAAAGGAAAACTAAAATAAAGAAGTCGGTTTAGAGTATATGATAATGTTAATGGAGAAAACCCAATTAGTTACATTTGATAATCTAGATGAATACATTTGATTTATATGTAGATAATTGGAGAATATTTTGAGAAAGTTGTAAGATATATCTTCGACACTGGTCATGTGATATTGATGAAGAGTAGACCAATGTTGGGTTAGGTCGAGTTGATGAAATCAGAAAGTATCTATTGAATAAGAAGGGAAAGTAGAACACACATTGAAATACGTAATTTTAATAAGGATTTATTAAAATGGATCCATATTGGGAAAAATGTTAATGAATAGAATGAGGGAATGAACAAAAGAATGAAACAACAAATGAAATTAGGTGAAATCGATAATTTTCTGATAGTTGGAAAATATATTTTAAAAATCACCTTATATGGAACCCAAACAAGTAATAAAAAAGTGAGGACGATGAGAAAATAATATTTCATTAATTTGAGCCTCGATTCATCAGAGAGAAAGTAGAGGGGGAGTGCAAGTTGCTGTAGACTTCCATGAATTCTTGAGAACCCTGACTGAATCTCTTAAGATTAAGGTTATTTTAAAAATATTGCTAGTGTTTTATCAGAACTTCCAAAAAACACTAATAAGGATACATTTATTATCATTAAATTAGTAATTTCTGATGTCGAGGACGAATTTTTCCAATTCAAGACTTTTAAATATTTCAATATATATTTCATGAGATAGGAATTGAGAAGGAATGAGATTTCGAGGCCTGTTGTTCCCGGAATAAATTTTATAAATTTATTAAATATATAATATATTTTTTTCATTTAGTTTCTTAAAAAATGTCCATGACACTAAAACAGAATCATGGATCATAAATATGAACCAAATATTGAGTTGGGATGTATTTCATAAAGATGATCCGACCTAAAATAGATTTTCGTGTAGAGTTTAGATATCTCTCCCATTTTGAGTATGTTTAGATGGTTTATTAGATATATTAAATTAAATAATTTTTTTATTTAACATATACAAAATTTATATAATAATAATACCATTGAGATTTTCCAAGGGTTATCCTCATAATCCAAGGACCGAAAAGAGCATCTCCATCCTCTATGGTTGAATCATATTGGACGAGGATGAAACTCCAGATCAGAGAAGATTGTGATGAATAAAATGAAACAAATTCCATCAATTGTTGGTGAGAATGTTCTTCTATGAAAAATGGTGCAATCCCTAGTTCAGAATAATTAATTTTTTACGCCCTTTTTCATTAAATTGATTCATCAAATCATTCCCCACTTTTGATCTGTTCTAATTATGACATTGACATGTTCCCAAATACCTATTTGATTTCGTATTCAATTGTTTCTATTATGCAAGATATCCTTTTTCATGATATTTAAACATTAACACATGGAAATTATTTAATAATCATTTTTTGGTTCCTTTTTCCAAATCTTCTTTGTGTTCTTCACTAGTAGAAACCTACGATCCCGATATGACATTCTTGGGGCATTAACAAGAATGATCGTACCCCCATAATCTTGAAATAATGATATTCAAGTTAAATATCAACAAATCTGAATTATATGTGGTTATTCATGAGACATGGGTGATCTGTTTGACAAACTGATCTCAATCCATCAATATCTGTTGAAATTGATGCATATGAGATCGATAGACAAACCACCATCAAAATTGAAACCGATATTCAGCCATCAGTAGGTTAAAAATGACATATCCATAATAAGTCAACTAATATCATATGGAAATGAGTTGTGATATATGGTGTAATGGTAAGATTATAAGCAAAAATTTTGAATCATAAATTCTAGAGAAATCCCAACCACATTTTGTGTATTTCATAGAACACACTACTTGTCTGCCCATAGATGTGGAGGCTAGGTTTCTAGAAGATTATAGGTATCAAAAATTGTGTGGGAATTTCACACACCATGTTAACTCTTGCCTGAAGACTCAGTGTATACTCTAAAAGTACACAAGCCTAATAATATCTAAGCGTGTTGTGTACCAAGAAACACATACACCTGGTAATGTGAATAGATGTGGCTTTGGTACACGAACACTACCAAACACCCCGTAAGGACCAATAGATAAATGAGATGTCCTATATTCCCCCTACACACCATGTATCCATAAACGTTTAGTAATACATATACCAATAAGTAAACTACCCGACTATGGAGTGGGACTACACGCCATGTGGGTCCCCTCACACGATCTGTACACCCTTAGTTCCTTTTGATGAAATATCAGTCTTCCATATCTCCTTCATTTGAACTAAGATTTTGTCATATGAGTTTCCAATACAATTTTTTTAATGTAGAACATTTGTTTTTCATACATTTTGGATTTTGGGTTAAAATTTGAAATGTTATGGCCATAGTCATTATTTAAGAAACAACCATAGATGAAATTGATCAAGAAGAGGACCACCAGATACACTAGAGTGGAACCCACATCATCTTTGTAGTAGTTCCTATAAGTATTAATAATGAGTTTAACCCCCTATCAAATAGGGAGTGGGTCCTTGATGAATAGAGTAGAACCCTCTCTCACACAAGGGCTCGGGTTATTGACCTATAGAGTAAAACCACCCATAATATTTTAAATTATTCCTCTAGAAATGCATACCAAATAGAACCCCCATTTGAATATGGTTCAAGTCCTAGATTACTATAGTGAAACCCCCAGTCATAGAAGGATACGATTACTCAACCTATTGAGTGGTACCTCCCATCATATAGGAAATAGGTCCTCATCCTTCGATCTAGAAACATTATCGGATAGTGTTTGCATACTCATTATAATAGAGTGGTAGCCCCCATCTACTTTGATGTGGGCCCCAATAGATACACACAGAGTGCAACCCCCCCCCCACCTCCCTAGTGAACTAGGTTGTAGGTGATTAACTTGGATTTTTCACACTCTCGGTTGTGCGACACAATGGAGAGGCATGGGAATTCACATTGTTACTTCTAGGAAGATGTGTGAGATGTTAGGAATAATTGATGGGCTTTTGGAAATATTGGGGACACTTTTCCTGGGCTGATTTGTGAGATGGTGATACAATTTATCTGTCATTTTGGATTCATTGATTGTGAACATATATATCTATATATGTATCCATACATTTGGATTTGGTTCCTCTCTTACCATGGGTTGTAACGATATAAAAAGAAATACAAAAGGTTCTTGTATTTAGATTATTGTAATTGGAAGAGGTTACACTCTTATTATGGTGGGTAAACACTCTATGTGTAGTTCATCTTCAAATCATATAGATCCACTTTTTCATTGATGAGGTTACTTCTTATAATTTGTTGGGTAGATATACATCATGTTTAAAATATACAGTAATTCCATTCCTATGTCATCTCTTACTTATATTTTTTCATGTTTCAGAGTGACATAGTAGCTATCTATAAACTCACCCCTTTCTAGAATTTACCTTCATTTGTTGTGTATTATGTAGGGGATGGACAATTCAGTGGTGGCTACAATGGATCATATGGATAGCTCGTACATTGAACCGCATATGGTGGCCACAACATGGATATGAGGAGATGGTATCATTAAGTGTTTTACATTTATTTATTTATATATTGGGAATTATTTTTAGTTGGGAGTGTATTTTTCACCTATACTTTTCAATTTTCACTATCGTAATATTGTACTCTCTAGAGGATTTACATGTATGGTTGTTCCCCTATTAATTTTTTCATTTTTTATGTTATTACTCTACTCTTCTTCATCGAGGGAGGATTTTTTGTATGCATCGGGGTACTTAATTAAATTCATCCACATGTTAGTAGTATCTTCCAAACTGGTCACCAGCCCCTAGCCTATTAAGGTGGGATTGGTTTAGTTGCACCAGGAGCCTCACATATGGTTATGTCATGAAATATTGGTATAAAGGTGGTTCGTTCATTGAGAGATGTCTAAAGTGTCCACTTATGATGATTTTTTGGGTATTAATACAACAGTTCAAGTGTTTATCTAGTGCATATCTTAGGCCAGGGAACCCAATGATAGTATGATCGGTCAATGTATCCATTTATCGGGAACATAACTACCTAATTGTCGACTTGATATACTAAGAAATTGGTTATAGGGATAAATGGTACATGCATCATATATAATTGATTCATCATCCCATTATTATATATATATATATTCTCATTTGACCATGGTATGACTTGATTAATTTTTCAAGATTATTTCAGGATGAAAGCCATCCAAGATACCATTTTTGGACCATAATGAAAAATTGATAAGAGAGGTGGCATTGGCATTGGGTCCAGCTCGGGAGTTTCTTCACCTTTGTGGGAAATTTTTAGAACATCCAACTATCAAGTATAAAATCATCCCAGTACACAAGGATGAAGATGTATGAAAGCTTAAAAAGCAATGCGAGTTCTTATCATAGAGGCCAATGAGGATCCATGGTTATCCAGATCCGTATGATGTAGAGTAATGGATGGATTTGGTAGTATGTGTTTTCAAACTCAGCTGTATATTGAGGGATCAGGTGGTTTCACTAGAAATTATCCTTTTTCATTGATCATTTGGGAACTAGTGGATTCTCATAATCTTGTTTCAAGAAGACTCGACATTCTCATGGATCAAATTTGAGTTTGTTGTTCTGTGATGAGTATTATCACTCCTGCTTGTTGTTGTTTTGGATTCAGTAGCATTTGGAGAAACAATAAGGAGAGATAGAAGTGGATAAGTACACGATGATGTTCAACGATCATACATGGTACTCCCTTTACATGAACCAATTTGCTTACTTCAAAACATAGAAGACCGAGTAGAAAATCCATGTATAGATTCATGTCGGTGTAGTGACCCTTTGCCTCCCATCCAATATCGAGGTGTTGATCCGAAAACTAGGGATAGATATATTCCAATCAGAGGGACGAGTCATCAGTAGTAGATATCAAACACCAGACAACAGGATCTCGGCAAAGGATACCTCCCTATGATTAGACTCAAGCATGTGTTTTGGGTTAGTGTACAGAACAATGGAATCCCAGAGAGGATATATTTTATGGTTATGAGGAATGTTTTCACCTATCATGAGATTGTTTTAATAAACATTTAAAATAGATCAACAAGATATCTAACAAACTACTAGGGAAAAGGCAATGTCATGATAAAGGATCTCTTATGACAGGGAAGGTTGGTCCCCATGGAGGAATAAAAAGTATCGTAGAAATAACATTTGGAAGTGGGAGATTCTATGATATCCTTCAACCACCTACACCTAGAATCCCACTTTAGGCCTAGGGAGCTAGGGTCTGGGGCACATAATGCTACAATCATTGGATTCTTTTGACCTTGTGTTTCTCATGATGATTATAGATATAATCTATATTTATTATACAATTTATTCAGTATTATTAGAAAATATTTCAATATTTTTCTCATGTCAGTACTCTTTGTGCGATATCAAGATATCACAATTGAGGCACTATCCCAGTAGCTTCTTCTCGTGGATCGCATAGGGGAAAAAATATCTATATCTTTTATCATTTTAAAGTGTGATCTATCATTGGTACAAAGATATTTACATGGGACCTATTGGTAATTGAAACATAAACATATGATGTTATATTAGGTATGGATTTAGTATCCATGGTTTAATACTATATTTATTGTCTCCGTAGATGTTTCAGATGACTATGTGATAATGGGATGAGATTCCCCGTTGTGATTAAGGGAGATCTCATGGAAGGACACATGGGTTCTACGAGAATGAGGCTTCATCCTCTCACCCATTAGATTGCGAATGTAGTTGTTGGTGTATTAGTCTCTTTAGTAACATGTATTCATTAATTCATGGAGGATTTCATGGAAAACATCCCTAAGGATGTTATAGGAATACCTCTGAGGTAGGATGTGGGGTTTTGTATTGAATATCATCTTTTACTGCATCAATATATTATGAGTCATATCATATAGACCCTATCGTGCTCTGGGAGATACAAATGATGTTGGAGGACCTTCGAGAAAGGGTTTTATCAAGCCTATTGTGTCTCCCTTAGCAGATCTAGTTTATTTTGTAAAAAATTTGGATGGTAACTTGTATCTTTTCAAATATTATCGTCGCCTAAACATGGCCGAGATAAAGAACAAGTACCCCATTCTATGGATTGAAAACCACTTTTCGATTATTGAGGAATGAAATGATTCTCAAAGATAAATATTAATTTCAACTTCCACCAGTTGAAGGTTCATGAGATTATATTCCAAATCCATCATTTTGTTGTCTCTATAGACACAATGAGTTTCTAATGATTCCCATGGTGTGATGAATTCTCCCACATTTTTTGTGGCTATAACGTACCAGTTCTTCCATTAACAAATGAAATAGTTTTTGGTCTTCTTAGTTGATGTAATAATTGTATACTCTACATTGGTGGGGGAGATATCATAGAACATGATGTTGGTTCTTGATTTTCTATGGGAGGACCAGAGTTATGGAATGCTCTCAGTGTTCTACTAATGGATGCATGAGGTTCACTTTCTTTGGAATTTTATTTATGATAATTTATTTTCTATATACCCAGGGATGATAGATGAAATTATGTAATGGGAGACACATAGTAGTGTATTATAGGTGCAGATATTTCATGGCATGGAGGGGTACTACATAAGGTTTTTAGAAGACATCTCCAAAATTGGATCACCTTAGACTTTCCTGACATGGAAAGGGAGACTGTTTGTCCGGACTGATCAATGATAATGAACATTTAAAGAGTTTAGGCTGAGTCTTGCGAGTGAACATGTGTTGAGACCTTAAAACCCCAAGATTTCATAGTATTTTATCTCTTTAAAGAAATTCAATAACTTACGCTACACACAACACCGAGATCGAGCGCACCATGACCTACCGAATGAGCTGTTCAAAACATGGTTATGAATAGTATTAAGTAAATTTTTGATTTTATATACTCCATATAATTTTTACATCCATATTATGTATTTCTTAGACATAATATAAGAAAAATTCTAATTTTCAGATAATGGAAGTATTTTTCAGAAAATGCAATTTTACCACCTTTTAATAGAGAATCCTTTTTAAATCAAATATTTCACACTTTTATAAATTCAATTTGAGAAAATATACATATTATTTTGAATAAGGACATTAAAATTTATTTTCTATAAATATTTTGTGTTTTTTTGATAATTTTCATATTTTGGTGTAGCGTGAAAAATACGAAAGTTTAATTAATTTTTTTTAATTAAAATATTTTATAGTGGTGAAGTATACTATTTAGTGGTTTTAAAGTATAATTCAAATATATTTTTTCCATTTAATCTAATGTTTGTCATTTGAAATAATTAAAATTTAAAATAGACATAATCAAGTGTCAATCGTTTGATTGTTATTATTTCTTAAAAACACGGTTTTTGTTCTGACAACGGAAATTAATATTAAATTAATTTCTGCCACTTGTGTGATTTGAATTAATAAAAATGGTTTCCATATTTATAATCAGGATGACCAAATTGTGTAAAAAGATGACTTTTATTTTTAAACATTTTGAATAATATTTTCGGAAAATTTTTTATTTACCATGGTTAAAAGATTAATCTAGTAAATAATGGTAATCAAATAATATTACGATAAAACTAAATTACCCTAAAATGTGCTATATTCTTATTTGATGATACAGTTCTTACCATGGGAATCCTTGGGTCGATTTTGGGACCCCATGCTGCCACATAGGAGTGATAATGACATAAATTTTAAATAATCAAAATTAAAGACAAAATAACAAAATGAAAATTTCTATTAGTAAAATTGTTTTTATATAAGGTTATATAATTGATATATTCGACTATAAATATTAATTTTATGTATAATAATATTTCCTACATCATTATATTTTATTTATAATTTTTATAGATAAAAAAATTTATTTATATATGACCCAATAATGATGCAGTAATTACCTTATTAATGAATGAATGAAATAAATGGTACTATAAATATAAAAATAAATATATTTTCAATGTTTTTATGACATCCACGAATGTTATAGGTGAATATGGAATGTTAGTATTTATTCATTGCTTTATTTTCATGTAATCATTCAGTTACAATTTAATCAAAAAACAAAAACAAAATAGTGTCAAAATTGACATAAAAATGTTTTTAAAACAAATATTATATTATCAATTGATATTCTATTCCTAAAAATCTAAGGATCGGAAAAAGATCTTAAATAATATTATATATGTCATAAATGAACCACTTGATGTTATCTTGGATGTTTATAGTTTGTTTATTAACCATATAATATTAATATACAAAGAGACATGGTACATGTCAAACTATTTAACTAAGAGATAAATCTTAATGATAATGTTTATATAGTAACCCAAACCTATCCAAAACCTGTTTGATGAGTGTATTGTGACCCATAACCACCTTATCATTGATATAAATTATTTTTTATCCATTATAAAACCAAAATTAATTTATTATAAAATTATCTGATTTGTTTTTCCTAAGGTTCCCCTCACCCCTCTTATAAAAGATAACCCCCCCTTCTCACAAGTTCACACCTTCAAATACCTTTGGTTCGTCCGAACCTTTCCCAAATACCATACCAATTATCCAACCATAATACTAGAGGCCTTAATTTTGTCATAAATCCATCCTATAGTTCCATTTTGATCATATCAATGGGAAGAACACGAAGCGTATGAAAATATGTCATCACTTTTTCAAAGTTTTTTTTCTTCCACTTCCTCTTTCTTTGTTGTTTCAATTCTAAAATAATAACTCCAGTATCTTTTATATACATTGATATTATTATAAATATTTTACAAACATATTCATTATTCATTCCATCCTATGAATGACAAGTCACTATACATGCGTACGTACAACTTACCGTCTCTACTTCGTGGTGTAGTTTCTTATTCAAACACTTAAATATTTTGATGGGTATAATAATTAGTATAAATAATGTAAATAATAAATATAACATGTTAATGATTCTCTATATATGATATACCATCCAATTACATATGATTTATCCATCAATATAATGATATTGTCATTCGTGCGTATGTATGGATTACTGTCTCCACGACGCGATGAGATTCATTTCCATGTTCACCATTCAACGATAAATAAATAAATAAATATATGTATATATCGTTAACAAGTATGTAATATCTGGAATATTAATTCTATTGGACATATATTTATATATATATATTTATGTACTCACATATATCATATTCAATTAGTTCCATTCAATAAGATTTGAAAACGGAAACAACGTTTATGCGTGCGTACAACCTACCGTCTCCATAAACGGTGTTTTACATTTCATATATATGTCTATTATACATATTTATATTCTAAATATATATGATATATAAATCATAATTTATATTCTGGAAGTATTTAAACCCGGATCTATGTGATACAATTAAGATAAACAAGTTAAATCACGTATGATAGTGAAAGTGATTATTATCCAAAATGTTAATTTAACATTGAAATTATTATTAAATGGGTAGTATAATGTCATAAATGAATAATGTATGATATCATAATTATTAATATGGATCTGTTATAATTTAATAATATAATACGATCTTTATACATGAGGTTAAACATACCCTTGACCAAAGGAATGTACACGGTAAGGGGTTTCTTATATCACATTTAATTCTATGAGACTTCCATTGTTCACCACTTATTTATTTCATGTTATGTATTTTTTACATCCATTGGACATATATTATCATTATTCTCTTTATATTCATGATATTATGTGATTCAGTTGGTGGTTATTGACTTTTTTTCATACGACTTGATTGATTACAATGAGGTAAGGGTTATTTTCTCAATCTCATTATTATCCAAGATAGTTCATGTGTATGTATTTGTTGGGACATATTTATCATATTTAACCATATTTTATAAAACGAATTTCAAGAGGAATCATTTAAGTATTAATGGGAGGGTTCATTTAACTAGATCATCATTTTAAATGTTCTAATGATTTATATTTCTATCCCATTAATTAATGTCCATGTTTTCAAAATAATTTTAAGGATTTATTTATATGGACATGAATGTTTTGAAATGATAATTATTTTCAAAAGTTTCAATGACTTATTGGACACTTCAATTCAAAAATATCATCTAAATAACATCATTTATAAATTGAGAGACTTTTAAAAGAGAGCCATCTGGGTTGGGTTCTGGTTACAACAGACCCTACGGGGTTGGAGTCCGGTTACAGAGGCTCTCCGGGATAGAGTTTGTTTATAGAGGCTCTTTGTGATGGAGTCCTGTTACAGAGGCTCTCCGGGATGGATTCCGGTTACAGAGGAACTTCAGGGTGGAGTCTGGTTATAGAAGCTCTCAGGGATGGAGTCCACTTACAGAGGGTCTCTGTGATGGAGCTAGGTTACAGTTAGCCCCGAGGTCCTAGCATAAGGCCTTGACACAACAATTGAAGTGTGGTACCATACATTCCCTCATTTTGAAATTAGTTATTTAATGTGATTATTCAACTAGTTGAATATCCATGTGATTATTTAAATGGAATTATTTGATTTTAACTATTCCATATTACTCTGAAGTTCTTGTTTAAAAGGATCTTGATTTAGTTATACATTGACTTAAATGTTTATGATTATTTATGAAAGATTACACTAAATTTTTTACCCTTACTGAGCATCTGAGCTAATCCATTTATTATGTTTTATTTTCCCAGGATCACGATAAGTGTTTTATGTTTGATATTTAGGTTTAATATAAGGAAAAAATTGTATTCGCAAATGGTTTTTTGGTTTTGTATGTTGGAAAGTGTAATGTAACGTTCATGTATATAATTTATTTTCCAAGACATCAAAAATGATCGGTCTTTCGAGGCTTGATTCCTTGTAATCACGCCAATTTATTAAAAAAAATTCAACGACTCTATGTAACTGGGGTTGGGGTGTTATAGTTGGTATCAAATTAATTATAGTATAAACCTTGGAAACTAGTTTTAGATAAATTGTTATTAGAGTACATTACCCTATGATAGTATTTGATTATTATAATAGAAGGCCATCAAATAATTTTGTTACTGTATATATATTTTTATTTTTCGAAGCAATACATCAATGTCTACATATGAGCTGGTAGAGGTGGCTCTAGAATAGATGTACATAGGGGTAAAAAATGAAAACCCCGATTTGAAATAGACTTGAATGGGAACTGGGGCATGAAAACGGGCCTTGTTACACTATTGGTTATGACACTCTTGGGGGATATGCTTAGGATAAGTCTCTATTTCTTTATAAAACATTAATATGGGTTTATGAGTATATAATTCCTCAAAGACAACATTATTATTATTATCGATTTTATCCATAAACTGTTCAATTTATGTAATGTGTTTTAAAGGTTTTTAATTATTCATTGTGATTCATTGACTATCCTTGTGTATGCCACTTTCTAGAAATGGAACCTAGTAGAAGGAATAGAAACTCAAGCAATATGTATAATCCAATGTGTACGACGGATCATATATTTCATGGTATTAAGTCATCATTTAGAGGGGAAATAATCTCCCATGTATTCTCACCCTTTGAAGAAATAATATCATGTGTTAACAAGATAATTATTGTATTCTCTGAGTCCTATCAAATTGAAGGGAAGAAAGAGAAGAAAATTTTTGTAGAGAGAATGATGGATAAAGTGAATAGGGGAAAGAAGGAGTTTCCGACATGGGATAACTATGGAAATAATCACCTTGGTAAATGCTTGAAGGGAATGAGAGATTGTTATAAGTGTGCAGAAAAAGGACACCAAGTGCGTAATTGCAAAGGATGGAAAATGGTTTCAGTGGTGAAATTCTTTATATGCAAGGAGTTGGGACACTAGTTAAATCAATTTCCATATCATCATAGTATGCCCCAAATGATGTTATTGGATAATAAACATGTTCTTTTACTATAACAGATGAAGAGGAATGACTAGTGTTCCTCTGTTGTTATTAAAAAATTATTTCATTTGACTTTTGTACCAATGATCTACTAGTTATATGAATTATAGAAATAAGTAAGGATTTTACTATAGTACTATTTAATTGAGGATTTTAGATTATATGGTATTATGAAAAGTGACCCAACAAAAAGTTAATTATATTTTAAAATAAACAATTTAAGGAAATGTAATCCTTAAAATGGTCTTGATACTGAGGTAATGATTTTGGACTAAGAGATTGTTGATTTGGATAAATTATATTGGATATTCTTGACTTCCTTTGAACTGATTAATGGTTTTTTATTTCCTCATTGTTGGAATATTAAAAAAAATAGATATAAGGAATATATCTTGTATTCTATATTGAATAAGGATGAATGAAAGTAATCAATAAGGTTTTATGATAATTTTGGGAGTTACATTATTTTAAAAGAATATATGATGACGGTATTCACGTGTTATTACGTTGGAAAAAAAGATCTTCACTATATTTACATTCCTTATAAATTTTGGATTGTGAGTTTGGATAGAATTATTTTGATTAATTATTAAGGTTGGAAGGGATAAGGTTTGACATTGGATAATATTATTAAGGAAACATATTTTTTTAAGATTATTTTTGGATTTTTATAAAAAAGAAAAACACGGAGGTCGGGCGACAACCCATCGCATCCGGTAAGGCAGCAAGACTCGAACCCACTACTGATGGTCATCAATGATGAAACACCTACAACTAGCATACATGATGTCCTGGTTTGAATATTGTAGTTTTTTTAAATAGTGTGATAAATGAATTATATTTCATATTTTTCAACCCCAATACGATTAGGATAATTATAATATTTTTGAATTCAATTATCTTTTGGATTAATATATGGGTTTGTGGTGTGAATTATAAAAAGGATTAAACTATACATGTCAAGAATATATCTTTCCTCTTATTCTATGAATAAAATAACTCTTAAATTTTATGGAAAGGATCCTAAAACAAAAAATGTGTTATCCTAATACCTTATTTTTTTGAACTGATGGTATTTAAATCATCATAGATTTATGGCTCAGAGACCCTCAATATTCCATTTATCATTCATATGTTTGTTATTGATGACCTTAATCACTCCCTATAAATATTGATGTTTTCCCACGATTTATGTGTCTATGATTTCCAACAATTTTCTAATATTAAAAACCCTAATTTAAAGGTGACTTTTTCATTTCCCTTTCCCTATAACTAATAAAAAAATTTATTAACCCAATATCCGATGTGGGTTTTCAACAAAGGTATTTTTCTATTTTTAGCCATTTATTTTCGATGAACAATTTCAAATTTTGGGGAAACAATTTATTGAAGGAGGGTAGAATTTAAAACCCCAAGAATTTATAGGATGTTATCTCTTCAAAGTAAATCAATAAATTTCACTACACGCAACACCGAGTTCGAGTGCACCACGATTTTCCAAACCAGTCGTTCAAAAAGCAGTTATGAATAGTATTAACTGAATTTTAGATTTTATGTATCACCCTGACCCAGTTACCTAGAGTCAGTGCATTATTACATAACATTGGCATGATCACAAGAATGATCAAATCTCAAAAGACCGATTGGATTAGTAGCCTTGGAAACACTAGATATATTCATAAGTCTTACATTACATCATAATGTGAAAAACTACTACAACAACATATTGTATCCATATTCCACACTCATATCCCCACATAATATCCCTGCAGGTCAATCGTAATTTACTTCTTCACTTCTTGGGGAAAATAATACATTGAAAAGGGGTGAGCTCAATTTCCTAGTAAGGATAACAATATAGCGGAAACTTTCATAAATAAGAATAAACATTTAAGGCAATGTATAACTAAAACAAAAGCCTTTTAAACATGAACTTCAACATAGTATGGCAAAAGTAAAATGAAATAATTCCATTTACTTATTCACATGGATATTATACTAATAAAATAATCACATGAAATATCAATAACCACTTTCATAATGATGTAATGCATAATGTCAGACTATCATAACCACATAGCCAATGCCTCGTGCCAAGACTACAAATAAGATTTTTCCAAGGCCTTGTGCCAAGGAACTAGTTTGTCTAATGAGACCTACTGATGCATTGAGGAGCTATAGCGGGATCCACCCGTCACTTACTAAGTCCAATTCATTCCCATATGAAATGTTTTAAACATAACATAAACATTTGTATTAAAACTAGCATACGAAATGACAATACTTTCTTCATAAACCATGAATGGTATAAAATTAACACATCCACAGTAAAACATATCACAAAACCTTCAATAGATTAAAAAGGTTTTGTATCATAATAAATCAACTTCAGATAATATTAAAATCCAACAAGGATGTTGACATAGATGAAATCAAAACCATTTGAGAGGAATATCTCTTTTCTCGAAATCATTGAAAAGTCACCCATTTATAAAGGAAGTAATTTATAAGTGATTTTTGAATCAAAGTGTCCCATACCACTTTGAAACTTTTGAAAATAAATTTCATTTCAAAACATTCATTTCCATATAAATAAATCCTTAAAATCATTTTTAAAATAAGGATATTAATTAAAAAGATTTAGAAAGATAAATATTTAATACATTTAAAATTATGATTTTGATAAAAAGTACCTTTCATAAATTATTAAAATATTAAAATTTAAATCTTTTAAAAGTCTCATAATTATAAAATAAAACATTTAATTTGAAAAAATCCTTCTATGTTTGTAAGGGAAGCTTTGACGATTTTATAATGGCGGTAAATAGCCGCACCCGCCGTATAAGTTAAAAAAATAGTCTTACCTTAAATTTGTCGAAAAGGTTAAAAGTGCCTTGTTTCGAAAATGACGGAATGATTTCTTTCAAAACACATAAGGGTATAAATGACATTAACCCATTGTCTAGTAAATAGTAAAAATATTTTTCAATTCGTTTTTATGGAACATGGATGTCGATGATAAAGAGATCCCAGAAGATAATTACGTATAAACAACCTCGGATAATGAACAGATTGTGAAATAAACCATTACCTTGTATTTTTCCTTGGTTGGGGTAGGTTAAACTCCTGTATACTAGTGAAATAATTGTTATTAAATTATACAATAATCATATATATTCATATGATATCATATATGATCTTTTATCATTTCTTTGTTAATAATATCATAGTATTATCGTTGTTTCGGGTGTTAACTTACTCGTTTTCTTTTATATGATTTGTTACATAAGACATGTTTTTCATGGATATGATGTATATTATTCATATCCAGTATGATATCAAGTCCTTAAACCTTATTTTTAAATCATCAAATGATAATTATACAAGAATGGATACGATGGAGAATGAATCTTATCACGTTCGTGGAGACGGTAGTCCTTACGTACGCACGAGCGACACTATCATTCTTTTGATATTAAAATAATATATATGGATGTTATATCATATATAAATAATAATTAACATGTTATATTTATTATTTACATGAGTTACACATCATTATTATACCCATCCAAATAATAATATATTTAATAACAATTACACCACGACGTGGAGACGGTAAGCCGTACGTACGCACGTATGGTGACATGTTATTCAAATGGTGGATAGAATACTGAACATGGTTGTACCATATTTATAATAAAATCACAGTACATATAAGATACTGGAGTTATTATTTTAGAATGGTAATAACAATGAATGATTAAGTAGAAGAAGAAAGGAACTTGGAAAAGGGTGGTGAAATCATTACCTCTTCTTTGTGTTGTTTCTTTTGATTTGACCAATAGGGATCCATAGGTTGGCTTTCTGATCAAACTAAGGCCACTAGGTTGTAGTTAGGGAAGTTGGAAGAGTATTTGGTTAGTTTTTGGCCGAACAAAAAGGCTTTGAATATGCGAACAAATGAGAAGTATGAGTTCCCTTTTATAGTAGGGGTGAGGGGCACCTTTGGAAAAGCTAGAAATATTTATTTATAATAAATTCTTATTCGGTTTCTAATGGATCCAAAGTTGATTATTTAAATTCTATGGTGGGGATAGGTCGAAAAAAATTCAACCAATAGAATTTATACAGGTTTGAGGCACTATATCAACCTTATCTTTAAGTATTAACTCAGAGTTAATTAGTTTGACATTTACCATGTCACTTTTTATTTTTATATTATATAGTTAATAAACATACTATTTAAATCCAAGAGACCCCCAAGTGGTCCATTAATGATACCAATATCATGATATAAGTCTCTTGGCCAAACCTTAGATTTTTAGGAATTTAATCTCAATTAATAATATAATATTTGTTATAAAAACTCTTTTATGTCAATTTTGACACTATTCAATAGTTGATTTTTGTGAAACTCATAACAGAATTATTATGTCAAAAAAGGTTACTTAAATCAATCCTAATATGTCATATTATCCTTGAAAAATATTTTTAATTCATTAAAATTCTCAAATTATATTTATTTGGATATTTATAATATCAATTATTTTAACTTTTTACTATTATGGTAATTACTACATCCTCATTGTGTCATAAATAAATTAAATTATGTAATCTCCTAAAATTATAAATAAAATATAATTATGTAGTAAATCTTTTTATATTTATAATGAATATTTATAGTTGAAAAGACAACATATATAACCCTATGTAAAATTTTTTTTGCTAAAAGATATATGCTTGTGTCATTTTTTTATTCATTTTAACTTAATTAAAATAAAGTGTCCCTATCACCTACAAGTGGTTCCATGGGGTCCCAAAATCGACCCAAATATGCCTATGTTCTAACATGTATCAACCAATATGTATAGTACACGTTTTAGGGTAATTTAGTATTGTTATAATATTATTTTTTATCCCTTATTTACCGGATTTACCCTTAACCATGGTAAATAAAATATTTACCGAAGTAATTATTTAAAATGTCTAAGAATAAAAGTTAACTATTTACACAATTTGAACATCCTGATTCCAAATATGGAATCCATTTTTCGAAATTCAAAATACAGAAGTGGCAGAAATTATTTTAAAATTAATTCCCATTGTTAAAACAAAAAGCGTGTTTTTTATAGATAATAACTATCAAAAGATTGACACTTGTTTATTTCCGGTTTAATTGTAAAATTATGTCCAATGACCAAAATTGTATTAAATGGTAAAAATATATTCTAAATATACTTTAAATCAACTCAAATTCATAATTTATCAATATTAATTATTTTGATTAAAAAAGTTGTTTTTAATTAAAATTTATTAAATTTCACTATTCATCAAAATATGAAAGATATCTGAAAAGTACCAAAATTTCATCCTATGCTAAATTCGATATTCCGAATCCAAAAATGAAGTCCATTTTGAAATATAAAATATATATAATTTCAAAAAATTTGTATTATTATTCATAACGGCTAGTTTGATTGGTTATGTTGTGTTAGAACTCGGTGTTGCGTACAACACACGCTATCACATTATTCAAATAGAAGCGTACCGTAGAAGCTTGGGATGTTTCATTTTAAATTTTTGATGTCCTCATTTAGTCAAAAATTTTAAAATACTGTACTTAAAAAGGGTTCACTATTAAAAGATGGTATAATTGCAATAATGAAAATGAATTTGTTCTTACATTATGTCTAAGAAACTCATAATATGGATTCTAAAATTATAAGGATTATATAATGTTTAAAATTTTGTTAATACTGTTCATAACCTCTTTTGAATGGCTTGTTTTGTATGTTATGGTGCGCTTGAACTTGGTGTTTCTTGTAGTGCAAGTTATTGAATTATTTTGAAGAAATAACACACTATGAAATCTTGGGGTGTTACATAATTCCCTCCTTCCTGAAATTGCATCCTAGCAATTTGAAATTGTTCTAAGAAAATAAAAGGTTGAAAATAGAAAATATCTTGGTGGGAAAACCCATATCGAAAATTGGGTTACTAAAATTTAGTCTTAATATGAGGAAAAGAGAAATGAAAGGGTCACCACCAAATTATGATCTCAATTATAAAACATTGGTGGCAATTTGAGACATATAATTGGAGGAAAATGTAAATATTTATAGGTAGTGATTGAGGTCATCAATCACAAACAAGTGTAAAATTGCGGTCCTTAAATTCATCAATCAATGATGATTTGAAATACCATCGGTTCAACAAAACATAGGGTATTAGGATAACACATTTTTGGTTTTAGGATTCCTTATATAAAGTATAAGAATTAATTTCATCATAGAATAAGAGAAGAAGAAAAATATATATTCTTAAAAAGTAGAGTTCCATCCTTTATCTAATTTCTACCACAAACTCATCCTTCACTCTAAAAGATAATTGAACTTAAAAATAATATTCTATTTATCCTATTCGTATAGGGTTAAAAAAATGAATTTCTAATTCATCTAGCAGAAGCATTAAAAAAACAACATTAATCAATCCAGGACATCACATGGGTCAGTGGTAGGTGATACACCGTTATCGCCCTCCAGTTGGGGTTAAAGTCTTGCGGCCTTGCCGGACGCGACGGGTTGCCGCCCGACCTCCGGGTTGTCCTTTTATGGCAATCCAAAATAATCCAAACTGGAACTATCCAAAATACTTCAGTCCAAAATTTATAAGGAAGGTAAACACAATAAAGATCCTTTTTTCTGCGTAATAACATGTGAACACCTTCATCATGTATTACCATAAAACCTTATTGATTACATTCCTTATCCCTTATTCCTTAAAGAATAATAGATATACTCATTCAATCCAAAAATGTTTTAAACCCAAACAATGATGGAATATACAAATCATTAATTAGTTTCAAGGTAGTCAAGAATATCCAATATAATTTATCCAAATAAATCATGTATTATTCCAAAATCACTACCTCGGTATCAGAACTATATTATGGTTTATCATTCTATCAACCATATATTTTCCAAAAATTTATCCTGCTATTGAGTCTCTTTCCTTTGTTCCACACAGTCTCAAGTCCTTAATGAAATAGTACTGCAGTACAATCCTAATATACTCTATAATTATTAAAACAAGTACATTGTTGATACAAAACTCAATTGACATAATCAACATAATAACTCTAATCATTGCTCTTTATCTGTGGTAGTATCATAACTTGATTATTATCCAATAGCATCATTTGCGGCATAGTCTGATGACTGGGACATAGGTTCGCGTAGTGTCCAAACTCCTTGCAATTGAAGCGTTGTACATTTGAAACCATTTTCTTACCCTTGCAGTCACGTACATTGTGCCTTTTTCCTCCACACTTATAACAAACTCTCATTCCTTTCAGGAAAGTTCCAGGGTGTTTCTTCCCACAGTTATCACATATGGGAAAATTTTTCTTTTCCCTCTTCCCTTTATCCATCTTTCTCTCTTCCATCCTTTTCTTCACATTCTTCCCTTCAAAGCCATAAGACTCAGTAAACTCTTTACTTATCTTATCAACACATGATATTATTTCTTCATATGATGATTATACATGGGAGACTATTTCTCTAATAAATTCTGTCATAATACCATTAATGATATGATCCTTCCTTCTCTTTGGATCTTGTGCATTACTGGAGTTATCATTCCTTCTACTGGGTGCCATTTCTAAACAATGACATACACTAGATTAGTTTATGAATAAAAATACCTAATCCCAAACTTGTAAAACACATAACATAAATTAAATAGTTTATGGATATAATCCATAATCATAAAAATGTCTCCTTTGAGGAAGCATATACTCATAAAACCTTAATAATGGTTTGTAAAGAAAATGATAATCATCCTAAGCATATCCCCCAGGAGTGTCGTAACCAAGAGTGCAGCAAGACCCGTTGTCGTTCACCAGATCCCTTTCGAGTCTATCTCAAAGCGGTGTTTTCGGGTTTTACCCCTAGGTGCATCTGTGCCAGAGCCACCTCTACCTGCTCGTATCCAGACATGGATGTATTGCTCGGAAAACTCACAAAATATCTACAATACCAAAATTCGAGGAAGTTCTTCTATACTAATCCTCAATGTTCATCTTAGGTCTACGTTCTCTAATATGATTTTATCTAAATCTATCTTTCATGGTTTGTACTAAACTTTCTCTGATACCAACTGTAACACCCCGATCCCAGTTACCTAGTGTCAGTGCATTACTACATAACATTGGAATGATCACAAGAAAGATCAAATATCGAAAGACCGATTGGTTTAGTAGCCTTGAAAACACTTGATATATTCATAAGTCTTACATTACATCATAAAGTGAAAAACTACTACAAAAACATATTGTCTCCATATTCCACACTCATATATCCACATTATATCCCTGTAGGTCATTCATAATTTACTTCTTCACTTCCTGGGAAAAATAAAACATAGAAAAGGGGTGATCTCAAAAGCACAATATGGATTACAATATAGCGGAAACTTTCATAAATAAGAATTAACATTTAAGGGAATGTTTAACTAAAACAAAAGCATTTTAAACTTGAACTTCAACATAGTATGGCAAAAGTAAAATTAAATAATTCCATTTAATTATTCACATGGATATTCTACAAATCGAATAATCAAATGCAATATCATTAACCACTTTCATAATGATGTAACGCATAATGCCAGACTATCATAACCACATAGCCAAGGACTCATGCCAAGACTACAAATAAGATTTTTCCAAGGCCTGTTCCAAGACACTAGTTTGTCTCATGATACCTACCGATGCATTGAGGAGCTATATCGGGCTCCACCTGTCACTTAATATGTCCAATGAATTCCCATATGAAAATGTTTAAATATAACAACAACATTCGTATTAAAACTAGAATACGAAATGTCAATACTTTCTTCATAAACCACGAATGGTATAAAAATAACACATACACAATAATACATATCACAAAACCATCAATAGAATAAAAAAGTTTTGTATCATAATAAATCAACTTCAAATAAGCATAAAATCCAACAAGGATGTTGACATAGATGAAATCAAAACCATTTGAGAGGAATATCTCTTTTCTCGAAATCATTGAAAAGTCACCAATTTATAAAGGAAGTAATTTAAAAGAGATTTTTGAATCAAAGTGTCCCATACCACTTTGAAACTTTTGAAAAGAAATTTCATTTCAAAACATTCATGTCCATATAAATAAATCCTTAAAATCATTTTCAAAACAAGGATATTAATTAAAAAGATTTAGAAAGATAAATCATTAAAACATTTAAAATTATGATTTGGATAAAGAGTACCTTATATAAATTCTTAAAATATTCATTTTGAAATCATTAAAAAGTCACAAAATTATAAAATAAAACATTTACTTTGATAATATACTTCTACGTTTTTAAGGGAAGTTTGGACGATTTTATAACAGCGGTATATAGCCGCACCCGCCGTATAAGTTAAAAAAACATTCTTACCTTAAATTTGTCGAAAAGGTTAAAAGTGCCTTGTTTGGAAAATGACGGAAAGATTCCTTTCAAAACACATAAGGGTATAAATGACTTTAAACCATTGTCTAGTAAATAGTAAAGATATTTTTAAATACATTTTTAAGGAACATGGATGTCGATGATAAAGAGATCTGAGTAGATAATTACTTATAAACAACCTTAGATAATGAAGAGATTGTGAAATAATCCCTTACCTTGTATTTTTCCTTGGTTGGGGTAGGTTAACCTCCTTTATAATAGTTAAATAATTGTTATTAAATTATACAAGAATCATATATATTCATATGATATCATATATGATCTTTTAACATTTTTTTGTTAATAATATCTTAGTATTATCGTCGTTTCAGGTGTTAAATTACTCATTTTATTTTATATATTTTGTTACATAAGTCATGTTTTTAATTTATTGGATGTATATTATTCATATCCAGAATGATATCTAGTCCTTAAAAATTATTTTTAAATCATGAAATGATAATTATACTTGAATGGATACGATGGAGAAAGAATCTCATCACGTTCTTGGAGACGGTAGTCCGTACGTACGCACGAGTGACAATATCATTCTTTTGATATTAAAATAATATATAAATGGATGGTATATCATATATATAGAATTATTAACATGTTATATATATTTTTTACATGTGTTACACATCATTATTATACCTAACCAAATAATAATATATTTAATAACAATTACACCACGACGTGGAGACGGTAATCCGTACGTACGCACGTATGGTGACATGTTATTCAAAGGGTGGATAGAATACTGAAAATGGTTGTACCAAATTTATAATAACATCACAATATATATAAGATACTGGGGTTATTATTTTAGAATGGTAATAACAATGAATGAAGAAGTGGAAGAAGAAAGGAACTTGGAAAAGTGTGGTGAAATCATTATCTCTTCTTCGGGTTCTTCCTTTTGATTTGATCAAAAGTGCTCCATAGGTTGCCATTATGATCAAACTAAGGCCTCTAGGTTTTATTGAGGGAAGTTGGTAGATTATTTGGGAAGAGTTTGGCCAATCCAAAATGCTTTTAAGGTGTGATGAAATGAGAAGTAGGAGTGCACTTTTATAAGTGGGGTGAGGGGCACCTTTGGAAAAGCTAGAAATATTAATTTATAATAAATTAATATTCGGTTTCTAATGGATCCAAAGTTGATTATTTAAATCTTAAGGTTGGGATAGGTCTCAAACCATTCAACCAATAGAATTTAGACAGGTTTGGGTCACTATATTATCCTTATCTTTAAGTATTAACTCTTAGTAAATTACTTTGACATTTACCATGTCACATTGTATATTTATATTATATAGTAAATGAACATACTATATACATCCAAGAGACCCTAAATTAGTCCATTAATGATACCACTATCATGATATAAGTCTCTTGGCCAAACCGTAGATTTTTACGAATTTAATATCAATTAATAATATAATATTTGTTTTAAAAACTCTTTTATGACAATTTTGACACTATTCAATAGTTGATTTTTGTGAAACTCATAAAAGAATGATTACTTAGAAAAAAGTTAATTAAATCAATCCCAATATGTAATATTATCCTAGATAAATATTTTAATTCATTAAAAGTCTCATATTATAATTATTTGGGTATTTATAATATCAATGTTTTTAAATTTTCACTATTATGGTAATTACTACATCATCATTGTATCATAAATAAATTAAATTATTTAATCTCTAAAAATTATAAATAAAATATTATTATGTAGGAAATCCTTTTACCTTTATAATGAATATCTATAGTCTAAAATCCAACATATATAACCATATGTAAAAAATGTTTTTCTAAAAGATATATACTTGTGTCATTTTTGTATTCATTTTAACTTAATTAAAATAACGTGTCCCTATCACCTACAAGTGGATCCATAGGGTCCCAAAATCGACCCAAAGATGCCTATGGTCGAACATGTATCAACCAATAAGTCTAGTACATCTTTTAGGGTAATTTAGTATCATTATAATATTATTTTTTAACCCTTATATACCGGATTTACCCTTAACCATGGTAAATAAAATATTTACCGAACTAATTATTCCAAATGTCTAAAAATAAAAGATACCTATTAACACAATTTGAAAATTCTTATTCCAAATATGGAATCCATTTTTTTAAATTCAAAACACATAAGTGGTAGAAATTAATTTAAAATTAATTCCCGTTGTTAAAACAAAAAGCGTGTTTTTAAGAGATAATAACTATCAAAAGATTGACACTTATTTATGTCTGGTTTAATTGTAAAATTATTTCCAATGACCAAAATTATATTAAGTAGTAAAAATATATTCTAAATATACTTTAAAACTAATCAAATTCACAATTTATCAATATTAATTATTTTGATAAAAAAAGTTGTTTTTAATTAAAATTTTTTAATTTTCACTATTCATCAAAATATGAACGTTATCTGAAAAGTACCAAAATTGCATCCTAGGATAAATTAGATATTCCGAATCAAACAAAAGAAGGCCATTTTGAAATATAAAATATATAAAATTTCAAAAAGTATGTATTACTATTCATAACGGCTAGTTTGATTGGTTATGTTGTGTTAGAACTCAGTGTTGCGTACAACACACGCTATCACATTATTCAAAGAGAAGCGTACCGTAGAAGCTTGGGATGTTTCATTTTAAAATTTGGATGTCCTCATTTAGTCAAAAAGTTTAAAATTTTGTATTTAAAAAGGGTTCACAATTAAAAGTTGGTAAAAGTGAAATACTGAAAATGAATTTGTTCTTACATTATGTCTAAGAAACTCATAATATGGATTCTAAAATTATAAGGATTATATAAAGTTTAAGTTTTAGTTAATACTGTTCATAACCTCTTTTGAACGGCTTGTTTGGTAAGTTATGGTGTGCTTGAACTCGTTGTTGCGTGTAGTGCCAGTTATTGAATTATTTTGAAGAAATAACACACTATGAAATCTTGGGGTGTTACATTTTATATGCTACATATAATTTTAACTTCCATATTATGTATTTATTAGACATAATATAAGAACAAAAGAAAATTTTCATATAAAAAAATTGTTTTTAAAAAAATACAATTTTACCACCTTTTATTGGTGAACCATTTTAAATATAATATTTGACACTTTTATATATTCAATTTGCAAAAATAAATATCTTATTTATAATCAAGACACAAAAATTTAGTTTCACTAAATTTTTGGTGTTTTTCATATAAATTCATATTTTGTTGAATAGTAAAAATACGAAATTTTAATAAAAAAAACATGTTTAATAAAAATAATTGTTAGTTATAAATTAAACAATTGAGTGGTTTTGCAGTATAATTAGAAGATATTTTTACCATTTAATCCAATTTTGTTCATTGGATTCCATTGAAAATTTAAACTGGACATAAACAAGTGTTTGTCTTTTGATAATTATAATTTCTTAAAAACACTTTTTTTTGTTTTGACAACGTGAATTAATTTTAAATAAATTTGCGCCACATTTGTTTTTTAAATTTAGAAAATGCTTTCAATATTTAGAATCAGGTGGTCCAAATTGTTTAAATAGGTATCTTTTATTTTTAGACATTTTGAATAATAAATTCGGTAAATATTTTATTTACTATGGATAAAGGGTAAATCCATTAAATAAGGCTAAAAAAATAATATTATCATAATAATAAATTACCATAACATGTGTCATATTCCAGTTTTATGATGCATTTCCGACCATATGCATCATTGGGTCTATTTTGGGACCCCATGGATCCACTTGTTAGTGATAATGTCATTTATTTTTAATAATCTAAAGTAAATGTAAAATAACAAAAAAAAACATTGAGTAAAAAAATTTATATATGAGGTTATATAATTGATATATTCGACTATAAATATTAATTAGAAATATAAAGAGACTTTTCTTCATAATGATATTTTATTTATAATATTTATACATAAATTAAATATATTTACATATGACACAATAATGATGCAGTAATTACCTTATTCATAATGAATCAAATAAATTGAATTATAAATATTAAAATATATATATTCAATGTTTTTATGACATACAATAATTTTATAGCTAAATATGACATTATAGGATTGATTAAATGTATTTTGGTCTAATTAATAATGCTGTTATGATTTAAAATAAAAATAAAAATAACATATAGTGTTAAAATTTTCATAAAATGGTTTTAAAACAAATACTATATTATTGTTTGATATAATATTTATAAAAATCATTGGTTAGAAAAAATGGTTTAAATAAGATTATATATCTCATTAATGACCCACTTGGGGTTCGCATGGTAGTTTATAGTATGTTTATTAACCATATAATATTAAAATACAAAGAGACATGGTAAATGTCAAACTATTTAACTAAGAGTTATCTCTAAATGATAAGGTTAATATAGTGACCCAAAACTGTATAAAACCTATTGTTTTATTGGATTTTGACTCATCCCCACCTTATCCTAGAAATAAATTACATTGGAGCCATTATACACCGAAAGTGATTTTATTATAAAGTAATATTTTATGTTTTTCTTAAGGTTCCCCTCACCCCTCTAATAAAAAGGGCACTCCCCCTTCTCTCATATTAACACCGTGAAACCCATTTGGCTCAGCCAAACCCTGAAACAATATCCTCCCAACTGTCCTACCTTCATCTTAGAGGCCTTACTTTAGGAATAATTCCATCCTATGGAGCCCTTTTGTTCAAATAAAAAGGAATAACCCGAAGAAGAGGTAAATATTTAATCACCTCATTCAAGTTCATTTCTTATTCCAATTCCTCCTCCTTTTTTGTTTCCATTATAAAATAATAACACTAGTATCTTATAAATAATGTTATGTTATTATAAATATCGAACAACCATATTAATTATTCTATCCATTATAAGAATGAAAAGTCACCATACATGCGTACGTACGGCTAACCGTCTCCACGTTGTGGTGTATTTTGTTATTCGAACACACCATTTTTTGGATGGGTATAATAATGAGTATAAATAATGTATATAATAAATATAACATGATAATAATTCTGTATATAGGATATACTATCCAATTACATAAAATTTATCCATCAATATAATGATATTGTTGCTCGTGCATATGTACGGATTACCGTCTTCTCGACGCAATGCGATTTATTTCCACATTCACCATTACACGATGATTATAAAATATATATATATCATTAATAAGTATGTAATATTTGACATAATAATGCTAATGGAAATATATTTATATATATTGATTTTCTAACATATATCTTATTCACTTAGTTCCATACAATATGATATGAAAACATAAACAACATTTATGCGTATGTACGGCCTACCGTCTCCATAAACGCTGGTTTTCATTTCATATATATGTCTATTATACATATTTATATTCCAAATATATATGATATATAAATCATTTTTTATATTCTCGAAGTATTTAAATCATGATCTAAGTGATAAAATCAAGAGTAACAAGTTAAAACACGTACGATAAAGAAAGCGATTATTACCAGAAATGTTAATTTAACATGGAAATTATAATTAAATGGGTATTATAAAGTCATAAATGAATCATGTATGTTATCATAAATATTAATATGGTTCTGGTATAATTTAATAACATACTATGATCTTTATACTGGAAGTTAAACGTACCCTTGACTAATGGAAAGTACTAGGTAAGGGGTGTTCATCTCACTTCTTATTCCCATGAAATTTCTGCTACATTGCCACTATTTACTTTTGTGTGTTGTATGAATTTCCCATAATTGTATTATTATTTTAAATAAAAATTATTTATGTGTATTTATATCTGCATTGTATGATACATCTTTCATGGGGTTCATGTTTCGTAAGTTACCAAATTGGTATGGGTTATTTCCTCGATATCATTGTTATCCGAGATTGTTCATGTGTAAATATTTTCTGGGAAATAATTATCATAGATATCGATATTTAAAAAAAATGTTTTCAAAAGGAATCTCTTAAGTTTTTAGAAGAGGGTCAATTTAACTATATCATCATTTTCAATGTTTTATTGATTTATCTTTCTAAACCTTTTTAAATAAGGTCAATGTTTTCAAAATGATTTTAAGGATTTATTTATATTGACATGAATGTTTTGAAATGATAATTATTTTAAAAGGATTAAATGTTTAATGGTACAATTTGATTAAAAAATCTCTTTTAAATGAAATCCCTCATAAATTGTAATACATTTAAAATTTTTCCAAAAAATGGGTATTTCTCTCAAAGCATTTTACTGAGCATTTTCATCGATGTCAACATCCTTTGATAAATTTTAAAATTGTTTGAATTTGATTTATTATGATACAAATTCTCCATATTGTTTTTATGGTTTCGTGTGGATGAGTTATTTTTATGCCATTCATGGCTTATGGTTATTGTGTTGACATTTCATATGTTAGTTTTAATACTAATATTTATTTGATATTTGAAAATTTTCTTAAGATGAATCTATAGGACTAGTATGTTCCTGCTTAGTGACTGGTAAAAGTAATACCTTTGGTTTGGGGTCCAGTTACAGTAGACCCATCGGGTTGGAGTCCGGTTATAGTGGCTCTCTGGGTTCAAGTCTGGTTATGGAGGCTCTCTGGGTTAGAGTGCGGTTACAGAGGCTATCTATGTTGGTGTTTGGTTAGATAGGCTCTCTGGGTTGGAGTCCGGTTACAGAGGATCCCCAGTTTGGGTTCTGATTACAGTTACCCCAAGGTCCTGGCACGAGGCCTCGACGGAAAAATTGTGTTCTGGTAATATACATTCACTCATTATGAAATTAGTTATTACATGTGATTATTCAACTAGTAGAATATCAATGTGAATCTTTATATGGAAATGTTTGATTTATTTTTTCCATATTTTTTTTATGTTAATGTTTAAAAAGGTTGTGGTTTTTATTAAACATCATTACTTAAAAGTTTATAGCTTCCTATAAATTTTTTACCCTTACTGAGTATCTGAGCTCACCCCTTTCGTATGTTTTATTTTCCAAGGATCCAAAGAAGTGTTTATGTTTTAGATGTAGGGTTAAGCTACGAGAATAATAGAGTCATAAAATTACTATTTAAGATTTATTTTATGATTTAAATTATAATTTTATGTTCATGTATGTAATATAATTTCCAAAAAGGCAAAGTTGATCAGTCCTTTGAGAGTTGATTCCTTGTAATCATTCTCATGTATTAAAATAATGCACTGTCTCCAGGAAACTGGGGTCAGGGTGTACAGTTGGCATCAGAGGTAGTTTAGTAAAATCCTTGGAAACTAGGTTTAGATAAACTATGATTAGTGGACATTACCCTAAGACAGACATTGAGGATTTGTATAGAATAACTTCCTAGAATTTTGGTATTTTAGATATTTTGTTAGTTTTCCAAGAAATACATCCCTATCTGGATACGAGCATGTAGTGGCGGCTCTGGAACGGATGTACCTAGGGGAAAAACCTAAAAACACTGATTTGAGCTACACACGAACAAGAAAAGGTTCACCACAATGGGACTTTCTTCTCTCTTGGTTAGGAAACTCCCTAGGGATATGCTCAGGATAATTCTCAATTTTGTTACAAACCATTATGAAGGGTTTATGAGTATATAATTCCTCAAATAAAACATTTTAATGACTACGGATTATATCGATAAATTGTTCAGTTTATGTTAAGTGTTATACAAGTTTGGAATTATGTATTGTGATTCATAAACTAATCTAGTGTATTCCATTGTTTAGAAATGGATCCCAATAGAAGGAATGATTACTTTAGAAATACATATGATCCAAAGAGTAAGAAGGATCATATATTTCAGGGTATTAAGCCAACATTTAGAAGGGAAATAGTCTCCCATATATTCTCTACATATGAAGAAATTGTATCATTTATTAGCAAGACATGTAATGAATTATCTGACTCCTATGGCATTTAAGGGAATCAATAGAAGAAAAGGTTGGGAGAGAGAACGATGGATAAAGTGAAGAGTGGAACGAATGACTTTCCCACATGTGATAAATGTTGAAAGAATCAACTTGTAAATGCTTGAATGGAATGATAGTCTGTTATTAGCGTGGAGAAAAAGGACATCATGTATGTGATTTTATGGTTATTAAATATGTTTCAATAGTGAAATGCTTCATCTGCAAGGATTTGGGACACTACGTGAATCAATTTCCAAATCACCGTAGAATGACCCAAATAATGCTATTGGATAATACTCATGTTATGATACTACCATAGATGAAGGGGAATGACTATGGTTCATATGTTTTTATTAAATAATTATTTCATTTAGGTGTTGTATCAATGATGTACTAGTTATATGAATTATGGAAATAAATAAGTATTGTTCTATAGTACAATTTCATTGAGGATTTGAGATTATATGGTACTATGAAAAGTGACTCAATAGAAAGTTAATTTTTTATTCAAAGTACATGGTTAAAGTAAAGATAATCCTCAATATGGTCTTGATACAGAGGTAGTGATTTTGGAATAATATATGGTTGATTTTGATAAATTATATTGGATATTCATGACATTCTTGGAACTGAATAATGGTTTGTTTATTTCATCATTGTTGGAATATTATAAATTCTTGGATATAATGAATATATCCAGTATTCTATAATGAATAATAGAGCATTTATTTAATCAAAAAGGTTTTATCATAATTTAGGGTGTTACCATATTTTAAAATAATACATGATTAAGGTATTCACGTGTTATTAAGTTGAAAAAAAGATCTTCACTGTGTTTACATTCTTTATAAATTCTGGAATGTGATTTTGGATAGAAGTATTTTGGATAAGTATAATGGTTGTAATGGATTATGTTTTCCAGTGGATTATATTCTTATTGACATTGAATTTCTTAATATTATTCTTGTATTGTTATAAAAAGGACAACCCTGAGGTCGGACGACAACCTGTCACATCCGGCAATGCCAGAAGACATTAACCCACAACCGAAGAATAACAACGGTGCATCATCTACAACTGGCATATGTGATGTCCTGGTTTGTTTATTGTAGTTTTTTTAAACAGTCTGAAAAATTAAACATAAGTTCATTATTTTTCTAACCCTATATGATTAGGTAAAATTGAATATTTTTGAATTCTATTATCATTCAGAGTAAAAGTTGAGTTTGTGGTAGGAATTAGTTGAAGGATGAAACACTAAATGTCATGTATATATTATCTTCTCTTAATCGATGAATAAATTAATTCTTAAACCTTATGGAAATGATATTAAAACAAAAAATGTTTTCTCCTAACACCTTATGTTTTGTTGAACCGATTCTTTTTAAATCACAAAATTTTATGGCGTTGATACCATCAATATTCCATTTTTTCACTTTGTTGTGAGTGATGACCTCAATCACTCCTAGTTAATATTTAAATTTTCCCTTTAATTATGTTTCTATGATTTCATCCAATTCTATCCTTTTCAAAAACCTAATTTGGTGGTGACTTTTTCATTTCCCATTCCCATTTATTAATACTAAATTTTATTAACCAAATATTCGATGTGTGTTTTCCAAAAATGTATTTTTCTATTTTTAACCATTTATTTTCGAAGAACAATTTATAATTGAAAGGAAAATAATTATTGAAGGTGGGTAGAATGTAACACCCAATGATTTAATAGTACGTTGTCTTTTCAATGTAATTCAATAACTTGCGCTACACGCAACATCGAGTTTGAGCGCATCACGACTAACCAAACTAGCCGTTCAAAAAGCAGTTATGATTAGTATTAAGTGAATTTTGGATTTTATATACTCCATTTAAGTTTAGCATCCATATTCTTTATTTCTTATACATAATATATGAACAAATTCAAATTTATAGATAAAAGAATTATTTTTTATGAAAATGCAATTTGACCACCTTTTAAAGGAGAACCATTTTAAATTATAATATTTGACTCTATATTATATTCAATATGAAAAAATAAACATCTTATTATGAATCAAGACATAAAAATTTAGTTTCAGTATATTTTTTTGTTTTTCTGATAACTTTCATATTTTGGTGAATAGTGAAAAATACGAAATTTTATTTAAAAAATACATTTTTAATCAAAATAATTCATTGAGATAAATTATAATATTGAGTGGTTTTAAATTATAATAAGAATATATTGTTACCATTTAATCAAATGTTTTCCATTGGACATAATTACACATTTAAACTAGACATAAACAATTGTCAATATTTTGAAGTTAATTATTTCATAAAAACATGCTTTTTGTTTTGACAATGAGAAATAATTTTAAATTAATTTCTACCACTTCTGTGTTTTGAAGATATAAAAATTGATTCCATATATAGAATCAGTAGGTACAAATTTTTAAAATAGGTATATTTTATTTTTAGTCATTTTGAATAATGACATTGGTAAATATTTTATTTACTATGGTTAAAGGGAAAAGATATTAAATAAGGGTAGAAGATAATATTATAATAATATTAAATTACCGTAAAATGTGTCCTATTTCTATTGGCTGATAAATTTCAGACCATGGCCATCTTTGGGTATATTTTGGGTCCCCCTGAAGCCACTTGGGGTGGATAATTACAATTAATTTAAAGAATCTAAAGTAAATACAAAATAACAAAAATCAAATATCTTTTTGTAAAACAATATTTATATGAAGTTATATAAATGATATATTTGACTATAAATATTCATTTTAATGATATAAATATTTCTTACATTGTGATATTTTATTTATAATTTTATGAAATCATATAAATATATTTTAATATGACAAAATATTGATGAAGTAATTACCTGATTAAGGAAGGAATTGAAATAAATGGTATTATAAATTTTCAAATAAATATATTATACAAGTTTTTTTTACATAAAAGAATTTCATAGGTGGATATGAAATTTTTTATTGATTAAATAAATTTATTTCGATGTAATAATTCTTTTATGATTTTTAAAAAAATTAAATAACAAATAGTGTCAATATTGACATAAAATAGTTTTTAAAATAAATACTATATTATTGGTTGATATTAAACTCATAAAAATATAAGAATCCGAAAACATTCTTACAAAATATTATATATGTCATTATTTAACCACTTCAGGTTCTCTTGGAAGTTTATAGTATGTTTATTAACCATATAAATTAAAAATACAATGTTACATGGTAAATGTCAAACTATTTAACTAAGAGTTAATTATAAATGATAAGGTTATTATAGTGATCCAAACATATCTAATACATATTGGTTGATTGTATTTAATCCCAAGAACACTTTAGTCTCGAAATATATCATTTTGGAGCCATTATGAACCGAAAAAAATTTATTATAAAATAATATTTTATGTTTTTTCTAAAGTTCCCCTCACCCCTATTATAAAAGGGCACTCCCCCTTATCTTAAATTCACACCTTCAAAGCCATTTGGCTCGGACGAACCCTGCCCAAATATCCTCCCATATATTCTCCCTTCATCCCAGAAGCCTTTCTTTAGTCATAAATCCACCTTAAGGATCCCTTTTGACCAAATCAAAAGGAAGATCCCGAAGAAGAGGTAAATATTTAATCACCTCTTTCAAGTTCTTTTCTTCTTCCACTTCCACTTTCATTATTGCTTCCATTCTAAAATAAAAACTATAGTATATTCTATATAATGTTATGTTATTATAAATATGGAACAACCATATTCATTATTCTATCCATCCCATGAATGACATGTCACCATAGATGCGTACTTACAGCTTACCGTCTCCACGTCGTGGTGTAGTTTGTTATTCAAACACTTCATTATTTGGATGGGTTTATTTTGAGTAAAAATAATGTAAATAATAAATTTAACATGTTAATTATTCTGTGTGTATGTTATACCATCCAATTATATAAAATTTTTACATCAATATAATGATAATATCGCTCGTGCGTACGTACACATTACTATCTCCAGGACGCGATGAGATTCATTTCAATGTTCACCATTGAATGATGATTATAAAAATATATATATCATTAATAAGTATTTAGTAAATGAAATTATAATTCTATTGGAGATATATTTATATAAATTTATGTAATTAATTATATCTTATTCTCTTAATCTTGTTCAATATGATATGAAAACGGAAACAACGTTTACGCTCACGTACGACCTACCATCTCCATAAACGGTGTTTTACATTTAATATATATGTATATTATAAATATTTATATTCAAAATATATATGATATAAAAATAATGTTTTATATTCTGTAAGTATTTAAATAATGATATAAGTGATACAATCAAGAGTAACAAGTAAAAACACGTACGATAAAAAAGAGATTATTACCAGAAATGTTAATTTAAAATATAAATTATTATTAAATGGGTAGAATAAAAACATAAATGAATCATGTATGATATCAGAAATCTTAATATGGTTCTAGTATAATTTAATAACATATTATGGTCTTTATAATGGAGTTTAATCGTACCCTTGACTAAAGGAAAGTACAAGGTAAGGGGTTTCTTATCTCACCTTTAATTCTGTGATATTTCCATTGTTCACTACTTATTTATTTCATGTGGTGTATTGTGTTCTTCCATTTGATATATATTATAATGATTCTATTTATATTCATGATATTTTGTGATTCATTTGGTGGTATTTAAATATTTTTCATACGACATGATTGATTACAATGTGGTAAGGGTTATTTCATCAATCTCATCATTATCCGAGATTTATCATGTGTAAGTACTTTCTGGGACATACTTATCATAGCTAACCATTTTTAAAAAATTGATTTTAAAAAGAATAATTTAAGGTTTGATTGGTCGGTCTATTTAACTAGATCGTCATTGTAAATTTATTACAAATTTATATTTCTAAAACGTTTTAATTAATGTCCATATTAAAAAAATTATTTTAATAATTTATTTATATGTAATGATTGTTTTGAAATGATAATTCACTGAAAATGATTTTAAGTGGTATGTGACAATTTTATTCAATAATATCTTCTAAATGAATTCTTTTAAAAATTGGGAGACTTTTAAACGATTTCTTGAAAAAGGGGTATTTCTCTCAATGAATTTTACTGATTATTTTAATCAATGTCAACATCTTTTGATAGATTTTAATCATTTTTGACATTGATTTATTATGATAATAATATTCGATTTTTTTTGAAGTTTTTGTGATTTTTTTGACTAAGGATGAGATATTTTTATGCCATTCATGGTTTATGGTAAGAGTATTGACATTTAGTATGCTAGTTTTAATACAAATGTTTATGTTATATTTAAACCTCTTATTAATATGAATGTGTTGGACTAGTATGTTCCATTTTATGGACTAGTAAATATAATCCTTCTGAGTTGTGGTCATGTTACAGTAGACCCTCCGGGTTGGAGTTCGCTTACAGAGGCTCTTCGTGATGGAGTCCGGTTACAGATGCTCTCCGGGATGGAGTCTGGTGATAGAGGCTCTTCGGGATGGAGGCTAGTTACAGAGGCTCTCTGGGTTAGAGTTCGGTTTCAGAGGCTCTCCAGGTTGGAGTCTGGTTATAGAGGCTCTCCGGAATGGATATCTTTTACAGTTATCCCCTTGGTCCTAGCATGAGGACTTGACATAGAAAATAAATTCATGTACCATACATTCCCTCATTATAAAATTAGTAGTTTCATGTGATTATTTGACTAGTAAAATATTAATGTGAATATGTAAATGGTAATATTTCATAATATCATATCCATATTATGTTGATGTTCATGTTTAAAATTCTTTTGTTTTAGTTATACAATGCCTTATATTTTTATGTTTATTTATAAAATGTTCTTCGAAATTATTTACCCTTACTGAGCATCTGAGCTCACCCCTTTCTTATGATTTAATTTCCCATGATCCCATGAAGTGTTTCATGTATGAGATGCAAGGACATGCTAAGGGAAAATTGTTATTATCAAACGATTAATTTTTTTTGTGTTGTATGTTGGAATGTGTAATGAAACGTTCGTGTATGTACTCTATTTTCCAAGAATTCTAAACTGATTGGTATTTCAGGACTTGATTCCTTGTAATCATTCCAATATATTAAAATAATGCACCGACTCTGGCTAACCTGGGTTGGGGCTTTAATGAGACTACTAGCTGAGGACATGGAGTACATATTGTATTATGATGCCTCAAGAGTTTGGTTTGGTAGTGTGTTGATGTAGAGGCCGTAATTTACCACATATGGGTCGACAAAGTTGATAAACGATGAGCATAACTCTGTGATTCATGAACTAGTGCTAGAAGTGGAAGTATTCACACTATGAGAATGGATAAATTATTTTTTAGGATATTTCTTTTTGGTTTACTCGAACCAATAGATTCTCATGTATGTATTCATGTTGAGAGACTTAATCCTAAGACAACAACTCTAGTTGGGAATCATCTAAGACTATGACTTTGAGAATGTATATACACTAGGTAAGGGTATTTTAGTGTATGATTAACTTAGAAGTATGTCCCACACTCACTAAATTCAAGATACTTCTATGTGACTTTCTTCGATGAAGATAACTCAGGTGGAGTGGTTGGGTGTAGTTTTTCTTTAGTAAATGGTGTTGACTTCATCACTTCTCGAGTTTGTAAGAATGTCCAAGCTAAGATACATTGAATATGTGGTCTTTCAGGAACAATGACCCATATAGGATTCACCATTTGCATATTATGAAAGAGGAAATCAGATAATCTTTTTCCAACGATGGATGGTGGTTCTAGTCAATATATTAGAGGAGGTGATGTAAGGGTTATTCAATTCTTCTGTAACTGTACATCTCTATATGAAAAATAAATATACTGAACTTCAGCAATTATTGTTGTTGTCCAGCATAACATGGGGAATTGCTGAGTTTGTCTCTCAGTGCCTCATCTAATAGTAGGTAAAGACTATCCCCCTAGGTTCTTCTAGGATTTTTGATACCCATTGAGATCCCATAGTTGAAGTGGGATGGAGTATCCATGGACATATTCATAGGTCTTTCACAAATATTAAAGGTCATGACGTCATCTGGGTGATAGTTGACTAACTCAGAAATGTGGAATAATTCCATGATATCTGGGAGTAGTGTTCACTGGATAGTTTGGGGCAGTTGTATAGTCGAGATATTTTTCACCTCCATGGGGTTCCCATGACAATAGTATCCAATCATGAAATGAGGTTTATTCCACAGTTTTGTGGAGGATTTTATGGAGAATTTGGGGCCTGAATGATGATGATTATAGAATATCACCCTCACACTAATGGGAAGACTGAGCACACTATCCAGATATTGGAGGATATGTTGAGGGATTGCATGTTATACTTTTTCCGGAGATGGGAGGATCACATTACTTTGGTATAGTTTGTGTACATTAAATTATAAAACTACACTACCAAAATTACACCTTTTTCGGCCTTGTACGGTTACCCTGAAGGTTAACCTTTGCTAAAAATTATTTTTGAGACATATCTTGTATGTATATAGTTGGTGCAGTGAATGAAGAAGAAGGTTCATGTCATTCATGAGTGGATTAGTATTGCTCAGAGCAGGGATAAATATTATAAATTTCGTTATACTCGGCCCTAGGAGTTCGATAAAATAGGCCATGTTTCCTTGAGTGTCTACCCATGAAGAGGATTTCTGATTTTTGGATAAGGATGTATGTTATCATTGAGGTTTATCAGGCCATTCAAGATCATGCAGAGGGTTCGTGAGGTTTCATACAACCTCGCCTGACCCCATCAACTAGAGTGGGTCCATGATTTCTTCAAAATCTCACTGTTGGGATGACACATTCATGACCCTACAAACTTCATCGATTGTGGTGATCTTTATATTGATAATGGACCCACCATTATGAAGAACCTTATACTGATCGAGAATTATATGAGAGGACCATATTTGGACTATCCATCTCTTTGGTTCACATGTTTTGGTAGCACAAGAATGTGTAGGAGAGTTCATCAGAGTGGGAGATCCATACACTTGATTAATATCCCATGTTTTTTATTTAGTTCTGATTTTCAGGGATTAAAATCATGAATAAGTGATCTATTTGGAGACCTTATTTTTTACTTGTAAGACTTTTAAATAAGTCTATATATATTTCCAAATCAGGAATTGAGATGAAATGCGATTTCAAGGACCGATGTTCATAGAATGAATTTTATATATTTTTAAAATATATTTACCATTTCATAAAAAAAAATCATAAAATAATTTGATAACACTTAAATAGAATCATGGGATTGAAATATGAGACCATGTTTGGGTTTGAAATTTGTTTGTTACCCTTTGTACAACCTAAAATAGGTTTGTTCGGGGAATCCTGATATCTCACCCATTGGTCGTACATTTAGTTAGATTGTTAATTAAATTAAATTAAATTATTAAATTATTTAAAATAACTAAAATTTATATAAGAATACTATCCTAGAAATTTTAACAGACTTAGCCTCGTAATTTGAGGATTTAAGATAGCTTCTCATTTCTGCTCATATTGGTGATTTATAAGGGACAAAGATGAAACTATGGACCAGATAAGATTTGGACATATTGAATTCATCGTCTTCCTTCAATAATTAGAGAGAAAAATAATTGATGAATAACGATCCCATCTCCCTAATGGACTAATAAATATATGGTTTACACCCTTCATGATTAAAATTATTGAGTAGATAAATACACACTTTTCCTCTATGCTAATTGTGTCCTTTGTATGTTCTTGAGTAATGATTACACCATTTTTTATACTTTTTTCTACTTTGGACGTCCCAATTTGGCATTGTTAACTAATAACACTTGGAAAAAATAGATTAAACAATTTTTTTGTTTCTATATCCACAACGGCTTCATGTTCTTCACCGGTAGGACCCTGCAATCCGGGTTTGATGTTGTCCGATAATACCGAGCCTGATCAGCCCACCAAAATCATGAAGAAATGGTGTAAAAGGGATGGATTGATAAATCATGGTTAAATATGGGTTGTTTAAAATACATGGGTGATTGTTTTGATAGATGTAGATCAAATAATCAATGTCTGTTGAAATTAAGGTCTGCAAGATCGAGTGACGAACCATTATCAAAATGGAAAATTATTTTCGACCACCAGATGGATGGAAACAGAATATCATAACAAAATCCACTTATATCAAGTATAAATTAGGTGAAGTCAATGATAAATGATACTGATTAATATTTTAGAGCACATATACAAAATTATACAATAATCCAAACCACATGTTGTGTAGGTCAAAGAACCCATGGTTTGTCGTGCCCATGAAATGATGCCTACAGTTTAGTGGATTATATGTATAAAATTTCATTTGGGACCCCAAGACCATGTGACCACATGTTGGAAGACTCAACATGTACTCGTGGAGTACTCAAGAATTTTCATGGCTAGAAACTCTATGTACAAATGTACACAATCAAGGGGTAATGTACACGGAAACAACATTGGTACACGAGCACAACTAAGAACATAGGCGGGACCCCGAGTGGCATGCACACATCGTGTATGTCCCCTCCACATCATGTATCAAGATATGTTTTGAGATCCATGTACCTCAAGTGACACGAATAGTTATTGGAGTGGGACCACACAAAATTTACCCCCATGGTTCCTTTTGAGGAAACATCATTATTTTGAATCTCCTTCATTTGAACAATAATTTTGGTCCTTGAGTAACCTATCCTGAGAGTTTTTTAGTTTAGAACTTGATGGTTATATCAATTTTTTCCTTTTGGGAAACGTTTTGAAATTTTCCAGGAATGGTTATTTTTTTGACCATTCAGGCTAGTGAATGTGATCAGGTAGTGGATCAATAGGGAAACTAGAGTGGACACCCCGCCCAGTGAGGGTTCAGTTCATCTAATGATTCTTATTGAGTGGAACCCCTTAATGAATAGGGTATGGATCCACAATATTGGAACCCCTATCATAGTAAGGCACTAGTACTTTAGTAGTTGAGTGGAATCCCCCACCATCATGGGCACGAGTACTCTATATATGCTTACCGAGTAGAACCCAATAATCGAATAGGTATAGGGTCCTCGATGATTAGAGTGGAACCCCATGTCACACTAATGAACATGTCCTTGTCAGATTGATTGTAACACCCCATTATCATTGTAATTGGTGTTCTACGATACAACTGGAACCCCTTATTTGATAGGTTATGGGTCCTTGTGATACTAGAGTGGAACCCCCCCCATCAGTTTGCGTGTAGGTCCCCTTTAGGCACATACATAGTGGATCCTTCTAAAGCATTACAGCACGTGTCCTCTAATTTCAGTTATCTCCCCATTTGTTGTGTGGCATTGTGACTAGGAGTATTCCTTCATACGGTTACTTCTGGGAAGACATGTTAGATTTTGGGCATTATTGATGGACTTTTTGATATATTGGAAGCTCTTTTCTTAGGCTGAGCTATGATATGGAGATCCTCTATCTCTATCTTTTGGGATTATTTGACAAATCATATATATATACAAATCTATATCAATATCATTGGATTTAGTAACTATCCTTACAGGGGTTGTCAAGAAGTGCGATGTATGTCACATTATTTTTTTGTGTTTGTATTCTCTAGGGTGGATGAGGGAATTCTCCTATTGTGGGTAGAAAACTCTCAATTTGTAGTTTACTTACACACCATGTTGAGCCCCTTGATCATGGATGAGGATTATCCTTCTCTTTCTCTAGGTTGAGCTCCATCATGATTACTATCTACAGTCTTTCCTTTCCTATTGTATCTCATACTACTCCAACATCACCTTTTGAGGCATCCTACATGGTATGTATATACTCATCCATGCATGGGTTTTTCCCACATGTGTACTGTATTATGCCGACGATGGAGTGGTCGACAATGAGTGTAGAATAGATTAGGATACCTTGTACTTTGGACCACATAAGCTGGTTATAGCTTGAATATCGAGAGATAGGCTCTCTCAGCATTTTACATTCCATTTTTGTCATGTTGCGTCCTATTTCTGGTTAGGCGTGTATTTTTACCATTTACTTTTCATTTTGTACTACCACACACTTCTGTTTTCTAGGGGTTTTACATTAATTATTTTTCCCCTAGTCATATTTTCATATTTTATTATTATTCTTCTTTCCTTCTGCCTATAGATGATTGTGTCTGTGCATACAGATACATAGAAAATGGCCTCCCCGTGTTAGTTGTGTCTTCACTCATAGTTACCAACCCCTGGCCTATAGCGGCGGGCATGGGGTACTTGTGGATCGATTCCTAGTTAGGGTCAGGTCATGAAATTTTATAAAATATATATCTCTGGGTGCTAAAGAAGAACATATAAAAGGCATTCTATAACTTTACCACTGATAAAGGATTTATAATAATAATTATAAATAAATAAAATTTAGATATTTATATAATTATATTTATATGATTATAAATGTTTTTATATATATAAAAATGTTTATATAATTATCTCTATATTAAATATATTCAATATTGAAATATATTTATTATAATTTTATATTTATAAATATAATTTTTCGTATTTATTTTTATATAAATTTTTTAAAAAATATATTTTTATTTATTATTATAAATAAATAATTGTATTAATATAGTAAATATACATTTATAAATATATTTATGAATCAATATATTTGTAAATATATTTCCAAATATATTTGTAATTATTTATTTATAATTTTCTTTATATTTATATTATTATATATATAATAAATAAAAATATAAATATAGAAAATATATTTATAATAAATTAAAAACTATTCAAACATATAAGTATTTATTTGTATTAAATGTAAATATTTTTTAAAATAATATTTATTTATTTATATCAGTATATATAAATATATAAATATAACTATAAATATAAATTGAACTACATTAAATATATTATATATTTAAATAAATTTTTTATGATTTTATAATTATTTATATATGTATAAATATTTATTTATAATTATATAAATACTTTTAAAAAAAATACTTTTTATATTTTTATTATTATAAATACATAAATTTATAAATATAGTAAATATATATTTTTAAATATATTTATTTATAATAATTTATCTATAAATATATTTTTAACATTATTAATGAATACATTATCTTAAATTAATGCATGATAGAAATGAGTGAAATTGACTAATTAAATATTAGTACACATTAAAAATATTGAAAAAATGAATAAATTCTATTAATTAAATATAAAATATTAAAACATATAGACATGCATTAATGAAAAGTGGAATAAAAATTGAATTTTTTTAAAAAATATTAAATAAATATATATAATTATATATTATAAAATGATTAAATTCCAAAAAATGAAATATATTAAAGATATATAAATAATACCTCACTATAATAACATAAAAAATAAATAAAAAAATCACGCATTTGAAAAATATATTAAATGTATTATGTCATAATGAAATTGAAAAATAAATACAAAAATTAGAATAAATTATATAAATTTTAGGTGCATTACTTTCTATATAAGATTCCATTAATTAGTCGATGCAATTAGTCAAATTTTTTAATTTATATCAATTTTTAATTATAAACCATTTCCAATAAATATATAACTTATTTAATGTAATCATTAGTATTTTTTATTAAATAAATCATATTTTTGGAAATGTTATATATATTGATATATATGAATATCTTTCTATATTAAATGTATTAATGAATAATTATGTATGAAAACCATTAAAAATAATCAAAACATTAATATGTTTTTTAATTATTTCATTTTATTCCTTTTCAAAGTTTATATTTAATATATTTAAATAATTACTATTTATAATTAATATATATATATATATTATTAATATTTGTTTAATTAATAGTTTTTAATGATTTAATTACATATTTGTTTTTATTTTTTTATAACAATATATTCATTTGTAAATTTTTACTTAATTATTTCAATAATTACTTTAATATATCTATATTTAATATATAACATTTATTAATATTTATAGTCAATATATAATAATATTAATTTTATATAATTTTATCAATAATTTTTTAATTGATAAAATGTTTAATATTTTTCATAATTTACAGATTTTTTATTTTATTTGTTTAATTATTTCATTTTATTAATTTCAAATATATATTAATTTAATATATAATATTAATTAATAATTATAATATATATATATATTCAATGTATTTATTTTTATATATAATTATTTAATTAATAACAATTTTATTTTTTTAAAATTTAATCATTTTCAAATTATATTTTTAATATTATTTCATTTTATTTGAGAAATTTGTCACTGACAATAAATAATGTGCTGAAAACAGATACCCTTTATCACCTCTAATAATAAAGCACTGATATAGGGTATCATTTATTAGTGTTAAAAAAGTTCTGATAAATGGTACCTTATATCAGTGCTTTTATTAGCAGAAATAAAAGGATCTACTAATCATCAATTTTTTTAGTGTTGATAAGGGAAACTTTAAAGCCATTTTTCTGATCCCTGATAATGCCTTGTGTTGTTAAACTCCTATATTATAGTAGTGATACCGGGATCAAATTTTAAGACTAATATCTTGGGAACATCATAATATTGTAGGAAACAAAAAAAAATAAACAGGGAAAGTGGGCCCTCAAAATTAGGGATTCAATCATCTCATGCAATCAAGTTCTCACGACTCCAAAAAAATCCACTCGACCTTCTCAGGAAAATATGCCACTCATGCCCAATCATCGATATTTATCACAAATGGTTCTTATCCCATCTTGAATTAAGACGTTCATTAATTAATAGGTTCTAACTATGGGCATTCTAAGGAATGAAACATTGAAAAGCTATCAAAGGAAAACCATTCTCTTATCATTTATTCTTGTTTCAACAAACCTAGTAGAGTACAGTTGTTAATTACCATGCCTTTAATTTGTTATAAAAAACAATCATAAACATGCTTCCCATTAATTATCAATTCCGTTAATTGATTGGAATATTATATATGCAATTAAACAAGTGTATTTCATCAATTAGATTACCATAAAATTTCATTAACCATCAGATTACAATCATTCATCTTCGTTAATTATTCTTAACCCAGTTATTTATCAATTAACTCCATATATATGTTTTCTTTTCCATTATAATCATGATAATTCATAGAATTGGTAAACTTGCTAAAAAAGGAAGCCATAGATATCACTCTATCAAAAAAATAAGAGGAAACCTAATATAATGATATAATGATACAACAATAGAAACCTGTGATCACGACCAATTTTATTAATCCGGTTTAGTATATTTTAAGGTAATTTCATTTCCATCCAAAGGGAAAAACCATGCTCAATATATTATAGCAACTAAATATAATAATATGTCCTAAGAATCACATACCGACAAAGAAGTGATTGTTCATCGCACAAGAACTTGCAACATTATAGTTCTTCAATCAACCATCCCATAAGAACGGCATCCATCCGTGGATTTCACATCACACCACCACCATCATATAACCTAAAAAATATAATTAGAAACATTTTAGTTGATACACCATTACATTTTAAGAGAAATCTTTTGGAAATGAGACAAAATGAAAGATAAAATATAAGAAATAGAGATATAACTCACATTAGATCACAAGAGATCTAAGATATAAGCCCAAGAAATTAATCTCATCAATAGGGTCTCAATATTACAAGGGGGGATCTATTTGTAGTTGGAAAATTAGAGTTTCCATAGGGTTTTATAATCCCACATGTCGATTAACCTTTCATAAATGCACTACTCATAATGTGTAAACCACTTACATGTACTGTAAATGTGGGGCATCAATTATCCCTGAAAAATGTGTCACCTCAATCCAGTAAATCCCAAAAACGATTATTGTCATTTATAACCCTGAGAACTTCCCTTTACATGCCATGACCACACTTAAATGGAGTGTAGGCTTTACAGGTCATGTATTCACCCGTTTCTATAATTTTTCAGCAACTAACACCTCCAGACTCACACTAAAAATCTTTTGAAAAACATAGTCCTCATAAAAATTCAATAAATAAAAATTATATATTTTTGGCTTTTACATGTTACTATGGAGAGGATTGATTTTTGGGGCTTGGGGGTCAAGCCTAGTTACCCTATTATGATAATTGATCAGTATGGATTGGTGGGAGACATTGTGGCCCTAGTTTTTAAGTCAAATCCTAGTAGTTTGGTGTTTATAATAATCAATGGAATCCTATGGGTGAGATTGGCCTAGGTTTATGGGTGAATTTTTTGAAAGTCAGCTTATATGTATACTAGTTTGAGGAATATGCATAGATATTGCTTGGTTTTGTGATATTTTCATGATGTTCAATGGTTTCTGTGAAAAAACCATAGGTGAATGTTTTTTAGATTGGATTTTGTTGGAAAGAATATTCAGGTTCCAGAATTAGTTGACCAGGGTTTCCACTATTCCTATCATAGTCAGAGCATGGGTAAATCTTCATGAATGAAATGAAAATATGTGTTTGGTGGTTGTGGGAGAGTTGTGGCACATGTGATGTGCCCGATTTTGAAGATTAGATTCAATGGATCTTTTAAATTATTCTTATTTATGTTACATGGTGCATGGCCAACTTGGTTTTTGTACCAGATGACTTAGTGGAGTATGATTTTGGTGATAAAGGTACATAGTAGTTTCACATGGCACCATTTAAATCTTAGATAAGTTAATGTCCAAGTGCAAGCCAAGGACCAATGGTCTCAAATATATTCATGGGGGATTATTTCCTTTGGTTTTGTTATAAAAATATAAATATCGATCTACGGTAGAGGAGACATCATAAATGAATCAGTTACCTCAATAAAGTTGACCATGGATGGACCGTGTCATGCATTGACTATATATGTGGGGCAGGTGATGGTTATAGGCAAGTGTGGCCTATTTGATGTGAGCTTGTCATAGAAGAGTTATACATTTTTTTAGAATATTAGTGTACTATTAGTTATACAAAATCATGATCTATATTAATATCATCATGACTACACTTAGAGAGTGTCACCTATTCACTTAGCTTTTTTTCTTTGTAAATATCATTCATGGTTTAAAAAAGGAACCTATTGAAGTTATGCTTGTGGAGTGGTATAAGGTAATACATATGGTGAATAGTATAAATTTGGTCGTATATGGGTGTGAACACTCATTTTTAGTTGTATTAGATGATGGGTAGAGGATGGTATATTGATCTAATGCTAAGTTGTTTAGGTGATAATGAGGATGATCCTATACAAGGGATTATCAAATCAGTGGTAGTTAAACATCTAGTCTCTAGGATATTGATGTTGATGTTATTAGACTGGTAATTTGATAGACTAGATAGAGTAATAGTTTAGACAATTGGTATGAGAGAATAGATTCTAGTTTGAGCACTATGAATTCTTTTAGATGAGAAGGTTTATTGTGGGGAGACTGTAAAGATTTGTGTTTTTTCAAACTGGATATTTGACAAAGAATGTAAATTTTTACATCCAGACGATTATAAAAGGTAATATGGTCATATTACTAAAGAATAATATCTTGAATAAATATAATGACAACTCTTTTAGTCCCCCAATAGGGTGTTTATCCCTGAATAATGGTTCAATGCAATTTAACCCATTCGAATTTATGTGGAATAACTAATAATTAATATATTTTAATTAAATAATAAATTATTCATACACGTTCACCCCAGGATATATTTTTAATTGAGCATATTATTTAGATTATTTCTCCATAATTGATTTTAAAATGTTTTGGGGGTTCCTCGGTGGTGTTTAAACTCAAGCCAGGCATCGATGATGTGCTCGGGACCCACATTCCTTTTCATTTTTTATTTCTCTTTTCATTTCATATCATCCCCATTTGATGCTAATGTTCAATCTACATTGTGGGATTCCTAAATTTATTACTTATGATGGAAAGGTATATGGGGGAATATAGAGAGATGGATAAAAATATAGGTACCTCCATAGATCTCGGGAGGAGCAAGACCGTCCTACAGCAGTTGTGAAGTGCGAAAACGGGTGAAGCCTTAGCGGATTCCACCCAAAGTTAATCCCTTTATTATTTTTTAATATAAATCCCAATTTATTAAATTATTTCTAGTTTTATGGCCCTATTATATCTAATTATTTCCCCTTGAGGGTTATTATATAGATTATAGATATAAAACTAGGGCTTCAAACTGATTTGAGTGGATTCCTGTTCAAAAATACCTCTCACGTGGCATGTAGTTCAGGAACACATGTAGGCTGTTATTATTATATGGGGGTGATAATATTTTGGAAGTACATTTTGTGTACTGGTGCTCATCTATTTAGTCAATTACATGGATAGAAAACCTGTGTATGGGTACTTAGATATGTAAATCAGATGGTGAAACCCCAGGTTGAATGCTCCCTATGTAAAAGTACATGACTCGAAAGAATACAAGGAATGGTACCTCATGTAGGGTGGTTGGAAAGACCCCATGCTGGTTGCATGTATTGTAGAGGTACATGACCAGGCTATATACACCTCCATGCCATGTGAGGTGCACAATCAAGTACCCCATGTACAGTACATGCCATGTACCTAACATACACAACATTTACTTAGCTTTTAATAGCCATGTCTAGCTGATGTACATGACCAGGTATATATATAATGGTATGGACTATGTACCCATTGATATATGTTGGGTACTCCTCCATTTCAACCCTTTGACAGTTTTTTCATATCATTACACCATGATGTCATATTTGTATGAATGGTTATTCCATTTTGTGAATTTCTACATGTAGATAACGATGATACTACCCATTGAGGAGATTTGAGGACTTATGGGAGGTTTTTGTAATTCTTAATAAATAGAGATGGGTTTTCTTCCCATAACCAAATCCTAATATCTCATTAGATTGGGACCCTTTGATCTGAGAGGGTCCATGAACATTCTCTCTTGATCGACGATTTCGTATAAATTCTTTTGGGTATTAATCCCTTTTCAGATGTTTCTATTTTATAACACCACAGGATCTTGTGGTATTTCTCTTTTAAAATTTAATATCATTGAAATATTATACAACATGAAATAGAAAATTGAAAACAAGAACATACCATTCACGATGACTATTAGAATAGTAATATTACCATTAGGAATAGTAATACGACAAATAAAAAATCAATTTATCCTATGAAAGAATACAAAAAAATTATGTATCTAATGATTGAAAATATAATAAATTTGTATCATATAATAAGTAAATATGTGTTATAAAAATAATAAATTATGTATCGGTATTTCGGTTAATGGTAAATTGTATTTCATAATTATATAATTAAAATAATTATTTAAAAGAAAATTTATTTTAATCGAATAGATTCATAAATTAATATTTTTTTCATATGATTATAATATTATTTTATGAGTCATTAAATAATTTTTCAAAGAGTCATAAAATCCTTTATAATTTTAAAATTAGTATATTTCGAATAAATGATGATTTTATTTAAAAAATAAGTTTCTCATATTAAGAAAATTATTTTCCAGAATGGATTTCATTTTTGAATATGAATAATTTAAAAATGGTTAGGGAAATTTTTTGTTATTTTTCTAAAATAGTTGGTTTTTTGGTGAATAGTGAAATAAGGTAATTTACGGTATTTAACAAAATACATGAATTACAGGGTCATAAGTGATTTATGGTTGATATAAGCCCATAATATAGAAATTTAGTGCATTATTTTAATATATTTAGAGTTATTTATATAACTATTCATAGTCTTGAACCAAAATAATAATCAAATTAAAAAAATATTCAAAATCCATCCCTCTCCTCCTCTATAAATACCACACCTAACCACCCATTCTCCTCACACACCCAAAGAAATGAATATTTCTAATATTGAACCCATTTCCTCTCTCAACCCTACCCCCCACATTCCAGTCGTTCTTGTTCTCACCAAAATTCAAGTTTATATTCCATTAAGGGGGTTCCCAAGGAGAATAATTCTAGAGTTAATACCCTCAATTATTTAAATTTTGCTTCAATTTATATTATTTTAGTATACTTTACCTAACACCTCTATCCATACATTCGTGAAAACTAAATTATATTATATATACTATAATGTTATTATGATAATGGAATACCAACAATGAATTTTCTTATACTCCCGTTTTTATTCTAAAAATGAGATCATAGTTAGCACGGTGCCAATTTACCACGATCAGGGACCACATGTTTTGTTTTTCTAATTTCTTCTTAAAGGTTAGTCAGAGAAAAAAATTTGGTTAAAAAAGACATTAATATATTATATTCAACTTACTTATTTTTCCTAATGCAGTATTTATAGATAACATTAATTCATATTAAAATGCTTGTGTGTGATGATTCAAAAAACTCCAAAATAATACAAATTGTTATCACTAACTTCTTATCTAATGAATCATCCCACTCTAAAACAACCAAATGAATTATAAAAACAATTTTTTTATTTTCAATAATAAGATATAATTTTAATTATGGACCACTGATTCCAATTTACATGTCCTTTCAAACATGTATAATTGTCAACCAATAATCTAAACCATGGTAATGAACACTGCCTAAAAATAGAATTAAATGTATAACCCATCAAAAAGACCTTAAATGAACGTAATAAAATTATAATAAATCAATTAAATTTATAATATTTTATGGATTATATTATTAATGAATCTAATTTCATTATCCAAGACCATAAATACATGTGTAGAATACCTTCGAATATAAGGTATGGGTTTGTCTCTAAATCATAATATTTACTTTGGGTTACACTTTCTCTCTATTTACCCTAATTTAGTTATTAAAAAAATTTATTTACTGATCATAAATTCTTTAATAAATTTATATATATATAGCTCGTACAATCCATATTTATTGAATATGGGGTTACATTTTTTATAAGTATCCTTTATCAATTCTTCTTGATAAGCAAGGTTGATGAAATGGAACTTCCTAGTTTCTTACACATTTTCATGTTCACTCCATAATATATTTTAATCCACTATTATTTAAATAAATTAACTCATTTTATCATAGAAAACTATATTTTTCATTAATTGTTTTATGCATAAATTATTCCTTATTTTGTTTTAACGTTTCATTAGTATTTTCCATCAAACTGCGCTTAAGAGGATCATTTCAAATGCTACATAAATTATCATTTTCATGTTTTTTCATCAGTTAGAAACACATTAGGAATAAATATAATTTCTTTTACATTTCACTTTATTATTTATGATATATAAGTTGCAATTTTATTTTATGAATAAAACAAATGATTTCCGAAAAGAACTATTTTTTATTTAAAAATTGCATTTAACTCAAGAATTACATGATGATTTTGTTACAGTATTTTAAAATATTTAAAAAATCTATTGAAAATTATTCTTAATTAGTATATATCTTTTATTGTATCATCTACCAAATTTTATTAAATGTTTTATTATTAGATTGATTGTGTATATGCCAACTTGATATCATTAACCATATTAAACAAAACTTATAGTGATTATGTCTATTGATTGATGAAATATATTTAAATTCATATGTATATATTGTTATGATTCACCCATTTGATATGAGGAATTCATTAGAATTATTATGTGTTGTGAGGGGCCCTCTATATCCCCTCGATGTATAAGTAGTTCTCATTAGAAAAACATGATTGATTTTTAACCTTATATATATGGTTTCTATGTCTAAGTCTTAGCGGTGTGTTTATTATGTTATGTATATGAAAATCCCTCATTGTGATACTGTTAATTAATATTCCATATAATTATTTTACTACTAGAATATACATTGTTATGTTTCATTCCCTTATGATTATTTATATGGGATTGTTTAATCTTTTTTATTCCATTCATATTATTATGATGTTTTTATTTTAATGGCATGTGTTTTTAGATATTCAAAATTCCTTACTATTTATGTTTATATTTTTACACTTTATTTCTTTTCCTTAGGAAGAATATATGCTCACCCTATTCTTTTTTCATTTTTTTCTAGGATGAGAATATTTTTACTATTAATGACATGCATGGATAATCTTTGAGAGTTTGTGTGCTTCTAATGGAGTTGTTATGTTGTTTTTCATTTAAATTTATAGGGTGAAACTTATGAAATTGTCTTTTTTTAAAAGGAAACTAAAATATTTGTCTCTTCAAGATGATATTTATTTATACTTTATTCCAATATTGTAAATTAGGGCACCGACTTTGGGCTACTGTGTTCAGGGTCTTTAGAGTTGGTATCCAGGGATGTCTTGTAGAAACCATGGAAACTGGATTTATAAAAAATATATTAGGGCACATGAAACTATGATATAATTTGAGGATAATCATAGAATGATATCATTAGATTTGGGTAAGATTGATATTATGTTGGTATTCCTAGAAATACATCCCTATCAGGATATTGCAAGTGGATGTGGTTCAGGAGCTGATTTACCTAGGGGTAATAAATCTGACATGGTTCATTGGTCCTAACTCGACGTAACCTGGTACATGACAATGGGGATTAATGAACACCTAGTTTGACATTCCCATGTGATTTTATTGGATAATTTAGATTTTATTTACAAATCATTATGAAATATTAAAATGCAAATATGTCCCTAATGATACCATATTAATTATTGTGACATTAGCTAAGAATAAAATTATCAATTTCTGTTAATTTTTACTAGTTTGAAATAATGAATTATTATTAATAATATAATTTATTATTTTTCATTATTTATAAATTGATCCTAGTCTATGGATTTGAAACATATTAACATAGGTATTCCAGGTATAGATTTTCCTCCTAAGAAAGAAAATGATATTGGAGATAGAGAATGAACATGAGGTAATAACATATAACTATACTAGGAAAACTGACTCAGGTTATAAATAATAAACATACTCATATAGAGAATCCTAATCTATAATATGGAGTAATAATGTTGGAAAAATTCATGAGAAAATAAACTCCATCATTAAATTGGACTCAAAAAACATTTATTTTGGAGAAGTGGATATGATCCATAGACACGATATTTTATTGTTTATGAATTAACAAAAGGGGGACAGATGTCCTAGAAATTTATCATATCTTAGGAGAAGCAGAGTAGTGGTGGTCATTAATTAAAAACATGTAGTAGGAGGATGAAATATCAAATATGGAATGGATGGATTTTACGAGACTTTTCATTGAAAAATATTTACCTCCCAAACATTGAGCGGATATAGAGAGACAATTCATGAATCTCAGAAAAAAGGAGGATGAGAATGTTTCTAATTATAAAGCAACTTTTACAACGTTAACATGGAATGTTGGGGATTATGTATTCAATTCAAAGATGAAGATTGATTGATTAATTTATGTGTTAAAACTATTTACTTAAATGTTAATAGTCTCCAAAAATTAATCACCATATTAATATATAGTATCTTGTGCTATCAAGATATAGAAAAAATTCTCAATGTGTTATGAATTTGAATGGAATAAATAGAAGAAGTTGGATGATTAACACTCTAAAAATGGAAACATGGAATTTTGGGGAGAAGGGAAGAGTCGAATTTCCATTCTATGATAATTTTGGGGAGTAACACCCTAGAATGTACCTAAAGGGAATGAGAGTTTGTAATAAGTGATGATAAAATGGTCATTAAGCCCATGATTGTAGGGGAACGAAATAATTCACCAATATTCAAGGATATAATTTTAAAGATATGGGAAATTATGCAACTGGTTGTCCAAATCATCAAGGAAACATTCCATATAAAATGGTAAGGGAGGATGACCAAGCTTATGCGATCGCAACTGCTATGGTTGAAATTTGTAATGATGTGGTGTAAGGTGATTTATTCAGTTCATCAAACATAGCCAATGGTTTATTTGATTATGGACCATCGTATTATTTTATATCTTCCCAGTTTTCCAATAAAATTATACGATTTCCTTTTGATTTAATAAAGGATTTTTCGGTCAAAACTCTTATATTATGACTCATTGTGACAAAGATGTGTCAGTCAGTCCCCATTAGGAAACATAAACAAGCATTAGTTTCTATATTTTTCATACTACCGATGAATGAATTTGATATAATACTTGTTAAGAAATGGAATTAGAAATATTATTTGAAAATCTATTGACAGACGAAAGAAATTATTATTAGTGAGGAACATATAGAATCCCATATCTTTAGAGAAGAAACCTCACCATTTGTTTAATATCTAGATCCTTATGAAGTATCTATGCTGATAGAAATTCTTGTGGAGGATAAGAGAAAATCATATATGGATGTGAAAAATAAAATTGATAATTTATAATTTTCCTATTGTGTAAGAATAAATTATTGTATTTTTATATGATTTACCTAGACATTTTCTAGAGCAGGAAGATTAGTACTCAATTGATTTAATTATTAGTGGAATACATGTATCAAATAATCTTGATATAATGGCCATTGTATAGATAGTAGATATGGAGAAACAACTCGAGGAATTGAGTGGTAATGGATTTATTTTTCCTAGTGTTTATCAAGGGGTTCCCCTGATCACATTGTCACAAAAAGGATGGATCCATGAGGTTGTGCATTGATTATAGAGATAACATTACTATTATAATAACGAACAAGAATACTCTTCCATGCATTGATTATTTATTTGACCAACTTCACAAATCTCAGTATTTTTGGAAGATTAGCCATTAATCTAGATATCATAAATTGCATGTGAGGAATGGAGTTATTCCAAAGACACAATTTATAACTATGTATGGAAATTATGAGTTTAATGTAATGTATTTGGACTGAGTATTCAACCCTCTGTTTTAATTGTTCTGATGAATAGAGTATTCAAAGAAAATATTCATGATTTTGTTTTAGTTTTTATTAATTATAGATTCATTTAATCCAAATGATATTAGGAACATGAGAACCACTTGTTGATTGTTTTTAAGGATATTTGAAGAAAATTGTTGTATAGTATGTTTGTTAAGTGTTAATTATATCTTCAAAATATTACTTTTCTTGTCCATATTGTCTCTATGGATGTAATGTAGGTTGATACTATGAAGAAAACATTAGGTAATTAATAGCATAAACTAATGAACGAATTTGATGTATGTATTTTTTTGGTTTATCAGGTTAATATTGGTATTTCAATCTTAATATTTCCTAATTAGCTAACTCTTTTACAATGTCACTAGTAAATGAATTATGTTTACTTGGGAAATGGAATGTGAATAATGCATTGTACAACTGAATAAGAGAATAGTGAGGGATCCAATATTGATTGTACCACTTATAAATGATAGAATTGTGATTTATTGTGATGCCAAAAAGAAAAGACATTGTAGTATCCTTATGTATAATGATTGAGTTACTGACTATGCATCAAGTAAATTATTAAATCATAAATATAAACATCTAACTCATGATATTGAGATAGAAACAGTTTTCTTTTATCTGAAAATATAGAGACATTATATCTATGATGATATATATGAAATGTATACATATAATAAGAGTATAAAATATATACTCTCATAGAAATAATTCAACATCATGGAAAAGGTGATGGCCCAATATAATCAGGGATTATGATTATTTAATACACTAACACTTAGGGGAGGAGAATGAGGTTTCATTTGCAATGAGTATGATGAAACGTGAATGTCATAGAAAAATAAGGATTGATAAGGATCTTGGGTATATGAATCTAGTAAATATGGATATGAGGATTATCAAGGGAGGTGAAACATCAATAATTTTTCAAATGGATTCCATCCCATATATATTATAAAGGATTTAAAGTTATCAGTCTAATGATGAGAATGCTCAAAATAAAACTAAAGTTGTGAAATATGGAAAATTGGTAGAATTTGGACATGAATATGGAATTTTGAAATTTTGGTATAGGCATTGTGTCCCCTCTCATTCCGGCTTCATAATGTAATTATTGGATGATTCTCATTGCTCAAATTTCACTATACACCATGGTAATAATAAGTTCTATTATGATTTGAAAGAAATTTTATTCTGTGATAATATGATGTGATAAATTATTATTATGTGTCAATATAATTAGCCTATCAAAAGGTAAAGGCTAAAAGATAACATCATAGAGGGGAAATGAAAACTATTTCAATTCATATATGTAAATGGGATGACATTTCTATAGCTTTTTTAAATATATGAAAAATTTATTTAGGAAAGAAGGATGAATCATAGGTAATTCTTGATCAACATACCAAATATGGTCATTTCTGTACTATAATAAATTATTTTCCATAGGATTTCTTTAAAATTGTTATGGCATGGTCATACTTAAAACATTAATTTGTCAAAATCCATTGTTTGGGGTGTTTTGGGATCAAGAGTTTCTCATTTTATGAGTTTGACAAATTTCCATTTTTTCTATCGATGGGTTAGGTGTCGGTGATTCACATAATTAGCTCAGCGTAGGTAGGTTGGAATTGGTAGCTAAGAGTTTGTGATGTTGGGAATCAGTGACTCCAAGAGTCAGTAGGTCTGGAATTGATTAGTCAAGTTATATGAATGATATGGCATTTGTAGGTCGAGGCATAAGTAGGACGAGCTTCAGGGAATGGCGTTAGTGAGTTGTGTCAGTTAGTTGTTTTCGGTAGTTCACATCTGTGAATCATGTCACTGAGTCAAATCGATGGATCAACATTACTAGATCATCCATCTATGAGCCCGGCATTGGTGATTAACTTTTGGCGACTCATGTTGGTGACTCACCCATCTATGAGGCATTTTCAGTTTTTCCCAGTTAATACAGTTTCTCTCTTCTTACGTATTATATTATGTAAATCGACTTTAATGTTTTGGTTGAGAATTTTTAATGGTGTTTCAAAGGATATTAATTATATCATCAATATCTTAAAGCGTCGTAGTCATTGAAATAGTCAAAACACATTTTCTCGACCGCGAGCAGACTTTAAGGGCCTTGGAAATTTTCTCCCTTCCATTTATATAGGATCTGGCTTTCCAAAGTCGAATCTTCTGGTTCCTGTATGTTTTATTTTTATCATGGTGTTCCTAGAGAATTTCCACCGATTGGAGTCATGTGATGTATCATAATCATCGATCCATTTTTCATTGTAGTTTTCCTTATATTCTTAGTAGTTTTACCTTAATTATTAATGTTGTATAGATTTTCATTTCATTATATATATATGTTACATAGAGTTGTTTGAGGTAGATATATCTTATATCCAAAACTTATTTTCATTAAAAAGTGTAATTCCTCAAATATTCATTTATCATTAACCTACCCTTTGTGCAAGTCACCTCCTCGGGGCATATTGCATGTGGGACTTCATGGTCATTATCTCAGATTCATCTTGAGGAATAAAAGACATGAAATCATGGTATCCCTTCACTCATCGTGAAGAATGTGGGTCCTGATATAATGTTATAAGAGGTGATCGTTTATATATAGATTGTATTTTGTAGTTAGGAATAGTAAGTATTTCATGGCTATGTTGGGAAACAGTTTTATGTCATATTGGTTTGTGATGTTGGCCAGGGAGGACTGGCTAGTAAACTGGTTTTTTGGACCCCCATGATCCAATGCAAGGACTCTCTACTTATAAAAAAATGAAGTGAGGCTGCCCCGATAATGAGGTAGTCCTTATAAAAATTACATTCATCATGAGTACACGTGCTATTGTTTGTATTGGGAGTTCTAATGAATTTAAAATAATCAAGGTGTTAAAATTAATCCTAAATAAATTCAATACAACAAGGGATATGGAATTACTTGATTACCTCTTAGCTATGGAACTCAGTCGAAAACCATGAGATGCTCGGGTATTGGAGGCTCAAAAGGCCAATCTGGATGATCAGTGGATGGTTGATCTAGAGGAGGAGGACAATCAGTCGAAGAAGACACTTTGTAAATTCTAGCGACATACTATTGGAATGTATGAAGGCATCATTTCCGATACAAAGACATATATTTTTCATGAGGAGGTTTTGATCACGTACAACATAATTACGGCTCCAAAATAGTTCAGGGTTCCACTTTCAGTGATCCGGATAATGGGAGAAGTGTGTTAGTGGTTGATTCCTTACCTCAGTAAGAGGATGCATGACGATGTTCTGTGGGTCGACATTTAGAAGTAGTTCAATGTAGAATTCACTTTTTCATTGATTAAGGATGAAAAAAGACTGGATCTACTCTCCCTCCAACATTGCAGTATGTCATTGAGAGATTTGGGAATAATGTTGAAGTATCTCTTTCACATTTCCCTGTACCTGTTTCTTGAAGATGAGTCTCGGGAGATATGTTTGGAGGAGGCACTATGTCCTTCCCTCTAGTATATGTTTACTAAATTCACCACAATGAAATAGATAGAGGATTAGAAGAATGGTTAGGTGGTGGAAATTATTAATTTATATGGAGGTATACCTTGAGAGGGGATCTTATAGGGTTTTATGAAGGTCAAGGCTTCTATCAGCAGGGCTCAGGTGCTAGGGCCATCAATGTTTCAGGTAGTGGGATGTTGACATTAGCAGTTATAGTTCTATCCATCTGATCCCCATCCACTTAGTGAAGGCTTGGGACTAATGTGTTTATCTAGTGAAGGTAACATGCATATTCAATGTAATTACTAGTTTGAGCTTAATACAGTGGAGGTGGGAAGGTCCAACACCCACCTCAGTAGTAGTTTTCGGCTAGGTAGTTTCAGTAGTAGGGATCGTAGCCTCCTGATCCACCAAAGGGAGACACAACAGGAAGAGACTGACCAAAGGGAATTCCATAAGGACCTTGACCTAAGCATGTCATGGTAGGTATCCGACAAAATAAGGGAATATAGTCTAGGTGGGGTCAGTTTCATGTGGAAGAGGAATTTTATTGGACATGGTCGGTGATTTTTTGAGGTATAATGAGCATGATTAGTACTCTTATTTTCACCATGTTTGATTCAAGATATTTTCACTCCTTTCATGCACTTATTTTATCCCATATTTTGGTTCATGACCTCGATAGAATTTTTTCGGCCATGGTGTTGAGTAAACCAGTTGGATGTCAGACTATATTATTTGATGTACTCTCAAAATTTTGATTGATGTTGGGGCCATAAAAATCCAGTGGGGATCTATTTATGCTACAGTATTTGGCATCATTTGGTTTTATTTTGTTCATACTGTTGTCAACTACATCCGAAGAAGATCCATGTTTTCAGACATTGGTGGAAAACATGTGTATTTGGTTAGTGACTGGAGTTTTCAATGAGCATTTGGCGTGTGTAAATTTTTCATTAATTATTAGTTGAGATGTCAGTGGACTTGGTGGATACTAAGATTGTGGAGGTTTTATGAGTGTTCAGGATGTTATTGGATATTTTTCGAATGATGTTATGACTCTACACCCTCAACGTGATGACGAATTCGGGATTTACTAACAACTCAGTGCAAGTGCGAATTCGATGGATCCTTATCGGATGACACCTTTATAACTATGGGAGCTAATGATTCAGATTGATGATCTGAAGAAGAAGGTCTTTATCTGGGATAGTGTTTTATTAAGGGGTGCCCTAGTATTATTTCTGATGAAATAAGATGGTGTTCTTAGTTTGTGTGAAGACTAACGGTGGTTGAATTTGATAACGATCAAGAACCATTACCCTCTCCCAATAATAGACAATCATTTTGACCCACTGAAGGGGTGAAAGATTGTTTTCTACGATCGATCTGCAGTATGGGTATCAATAGTTGAGGGTGAAAGAGGGTGAAATCTCAAAGAATTATTTTAGGTACTGATATGGGCACTTCGAGATAATGGGTATGTTATTCTATGTTACTAATTTAACTGTCGTGTTCATGGGGCTTATGAACACCCTCTTCCATGTGTTCATAAAATGATTCATTATCATATTAAACAATGACATCATGGTATACATGAATTTATGGTAGGAAAATACTAAGCATCTAAGGACTATCCTAGAGGTTCTTCGACACCACTTGGTCTATGGAATTTTATATAGGTGCATGTTTTGAAAATGTTTGTTATCCTTCCTTGAGAATATGGTGTCTCAGTAGGGTGTAGCAATGGTTCCATTGATGGTCCAAGTAATTTTTTCTTGGGATGTACCCAAGAATGTGGTATAGGGTCATAGTTTTCTCAGTCTGGAAGTCAATTACAATAGATTCGTACTTGATTTATCTCGATTAGAATCTATGTTGATGGCCCTGACATGAAGATTCTATGATATTGTGTAGTGCGAGTAGTGTCAGGCATCATTTGACTATCTAAAGGGGATGTTTGTCAGTTCCTCAGTGCTCAAGTATCTAGAGGAAGGGGTGATGATCAAGGTGTTTTGTAATGCGTCCTGTATGGTCATTAGTTATGTGATGATGTAGCAGTGGGGAGTGATCTCTTAGTTTTCTAGGAAGTTACCTCACCATCAGCATAACTACACCACCAATGATCTGGATCATGCAGTAGTTGTGTTCATCCTAATGTTGTGGTGAAATTACCTCACTGGGTAGTGCTTTTTGTTCTTAACGGATCAGAAGAGCTTGAGGTATATCTTTTACTAGAATGTTTTGATCTTACGATAGAGGGGGTGGATGAAGTTACTCTTAGATTACAATTATAAAACCTCTTACACACCATTACATGAGAATGTTGTGGAAGATACTTTTATTATGAAGTCATAGAAAGAAGTGGTTCCGGAATAAATTGATTTTTGGAGAGCAATGGATGATTTTTCTTCCATGGACATAGATACAAGAATGGATGATGTGAGGGGATATATATTTTAGATTATGGTGTAGTGTTCTATGATGTAGTAAGTGGTTGAATATCAGTGGGGAGACTCAGAGGTTGAGGTAATGCATGATCAATTTGACCAGGGTTTTGGTATGGAGGGATGGTTGGAGGATGGTCCGAATTGGATGTTGTTCAATAAGAAGCTATTTATTATATTAGAAATGCATGAGCGAGTTATCCTTGAGTTCCATGGATCACCCGTTATAGTACTATTGAGAGTTTACAAGATGTACTATGGCTTGGAGGAATAGTTCGGGTGGCCCGGGATGAAGCATGCAACAGCGGAGATTGTAGAAGAGTTCCTAGTGTCCCAATTGGTGAAGGCAGAGCACCGTGTTCTGGGTGCTTTTGTTGCAACCCATAGTTATACCTGAGTGGAAGTGGGATAAAATCTCAATGTACTTCATCATAGGGATTCCCAGGGATCATTAATGATGAAATGAAATATGGGTAATAGTGGATCGGTAGATGAAATCAGATCACTTCATAGCGATGAAGGAGTCGAGCGCAGTGGATGCCTTAGTGAAGAGGTATGTGGATGAGGTCGTGCAGTGGCATGGTGTTATGATATACATTTTACATTATTGGGATGCACATTTTACCTAATCATTCTAGAGGGGATTATACCTTAGCTTTGGAACTCAGTTATGCCACACCACTACTTTCCACACTCAAACATATATTTAGATAGAGAAGACAATCCATACATTGGAGGAAATTTTGCACGAATTCTTCCTGGACATTGGTGGGTCTTGGATTTGATTTTTTCCACTGTTATAGTTTTCATAAAATAATATTTATCACTCCTCCATTGTTATGCATCCATTAAAAGAATTATATGAAAGGTCATCTCATTCACCCTTGTGCAGGATGGAAGTTGGGGAGGCTTCTGTTTTTGATCCGGACATGGTGCAGAGTACGACAGAGAGGGTGAATCTTGTCCGCAATAAGATGATGGCATCATAGAACTAGTAGAAATCATCTGTCAATTCCAAGAGAAGGAACATGGAGTTCGAGTTTAGAAACCACATGTTCATGAATGTATCCCCTCAACGAGGGCACCAGAAGCTTGAAAGAGGGAGTAAGATTTCTCCCAGGATCATCCGACCCTTTGAAGTGTTTGGATGTGTTCATGAGGTGTAATAACATATGGAATATCCACTGTAAGCGAGTAGGATTAATGATGTCTTTTATGACTCCCATATTCGTCGATATATTCCCAATGACTCCCATGCCATTTAATTGGGAGTGTTAGATATTGATGATGAAACAACATTCGTGGAGTAGCCAATGGATATCCAGGATAATCAGTAGATGTTGCTTCATGGATTGACCATTTCTTTGTCATTTATGTTATTATGGCATGGTGTCCGAGGTGAGAGTACTTTGTAGCGAGAGATGAAAATGTGTTCTGAGTACCATGATTTGATTTGAGTTTTGATTATGTGGTTATATTTTTGATATAGAGCATTAAACATGTTTTCTATAATATGGTTTTCTCCCTTGTTATATAGTGTGTGTTGAATTCCTAACATGTGAAATGGGGGAGACATGATTCCTAATCTAGATGCATTAATTGTGATGTGATTAAACCTATGCGGGAACGTTAGTGCCACCAAATGAGGATAATATCTTTACATGGAGGAAGAAATTCCCTAATTCATGTGTCCACATAGTTAGTTATTGTATGGAATATATTATAGGCGTTTGGGTTAGAAGATGTGGGTGGAGGTGTTCTTGGATTTTGAGCCCTCACTCAATCTTTTTAAGAACATATGATGGTTTATGTATGAGAGGTATCTTACATGGGTGCTTTTTCAGAACCGACCTTTATTCTGGGTTTTGATTAATATTATTGAGGGAAATAATTATTTAAGAGGTATCTGAGGTAATGGCTCAGACCTCCCCAGTACATTACATTGTCAAATTCTAGTGTTTGGGGTGTTTTGGGAGTCAATAATTTCTCACTTCATGAGCTGTCAAAATTTCCAGTTTTTTCCTTCCATGAGTGAGGCATTTGTGAGTCATGTAGGCAGCATTGAATTATTAGGTCGGTGTCAGTACCTCAACATCAATGACTCATGGAATCTGTGACTCAAGGAGTTTGTAGGTTGTGTGTCAGTAGGTTGGGGTTCTATAGGTCAGGGCATCTGTAGGTCAAGTCATCGGTAGGATGGGCGTCAGTTTGTGGCCTAAGAAATTCACTGACAGTAGGACATTTTAGTGACTCATGTCTATGAGTCGCACAGGTGGATCAGTTTTGGTAGATCATTTATAGGTTATTCTAGCGTCAGTGACTCACTGTTGGTGACTTTTGTTAGTCAGTCAACCATCTGTGAATCATTTCTAGTTTCTTCAGTTTCACCACTCTTATGTTATATATTTTGTAAATCAAGTATAAATCTTTGTATGATTGTTTCTAATGGTGTTTCAAAGAATATTAATTGTATATTTAATATCCTAACACTGTAAGAAATTTTAAATAGTTAATCCATGTTGTCTTGGCCATGATTCAACTTTGACATCCTTTGAAACTATCTCACTACAGTTGATATAGGATCTATCACTCCAATGCCAAGATCTTATTTTCCCCATGTGTTTCCATTTTCTATTTCTGAATCTAGATCCTTTCCTCCACATGGACTTGTGTGTTGTTCCATACCCATCGATCTAGTATTATTTGGAATTTTCTTTGTATTCCATGCAGTTTTACATTAAACATGCATCTGGGATGGATTTTTATTTCTTTATATATATGTTTCATGGAGTTCTATAAGTTTGATACATCTTATTTAACAATATTTTTTCATTAAAAAGGTTACTTTCTCCCATATTTTGTGATTTTTTACCTACCATTAGTGCTAGTCGCCACCCCGGGGCCAATTGAAGGTGGGACTTGGGGTCATTATCTCTCTCATATCTTGAGCAAGGAAGGTCTCAATATCATGGTATTTCTTCCCTCATATTGAATATGGAGGGTTGTGACAACCAGAAACTATATAAATAAGTTTATAATACTTCATGAAACACCACATTCAATTGTATCTAATTGTGATCCACGATTTACATCAAAATTATACAAAATCCTTCTGAAAGCATTATAAATCGATATTCTTTTGGATACAACTTTTCACCTTAAAATTGAAGTACAATATAAAAGAACAATTAAAATATTAAAAGACATTTTGAGATCATTCTCACTCGTCTTTGAAGATATTTGGGATCAATACATAACTTTGAGGTATTTTTCCTACAATAATAGTTTCCATTCAGGATTGAAATGGCACCATATGATGAATTATATGTAAAGATATATAGTACACCAAATTGTTGGAATGAAGTGGGTGAAAGGAAGCTCGTTGGACCAGAACTTGTGGAGTAAAAAACATGAATGGTAAAAACTATTTAAACACATAAAAATGAAGATCAAATTATGAAAAAGTTGTATACTGATAATTGAAGATATGACTTGGAATTTAGAGTGGGATATCATATATTGTGGAATTTATATCCTTGGAAGGGTGTTATAAGATTTGGAATTAAAGGGAAACTAATCCTTGATTACATTGGTCCTTTTGAAATATTATAGATAATTGGAGTTGTGGCGTATCATTTTGATATACCACCTATCATTTCTAAATTACACAATATTTTCCACACATATTTGTTATGAAAGTACATTCCAGTCTTAATAAATGTCCTCACATATAATGGAATGGAATTAGATCCTAATTTATCTTACAGTAAAAAGAAAATCCATATTCTGGATACTAAATTATATGTGTTTAGGAATAAGATGAATGAGATTGAAATTGATCTTTTTAAAAATCATAAAACCAAATCGTTGGGGGTGAACTAGAATATTGATGATGAATAACTATCCAAATATTATTATGAGGTAACATTCTAGAAATTTATAGAATGAATTTTTTTTTGAAATAGTGGATAATGTAACAACCTATGATCTTTTGGTATGTCTCTTATAAAATTTAATATCATTAACATTTTCTTCTTCAAAAAACAATGAATTTAAAAAATTATATTGCTATTAAATATGATTGTTCAAATAGTAGTGTGACCATAAGGAATAGTAATATGGACAATTGAATTATAACTACACATTAGAAAGTATATATAAAAATTAACAAACATATTAATGAAAATATAATATATTTATGTCATAGAACAAGTAAATAAATGTTTTAAAAATAAAAAATTATGTATATTTATTTTTAGGAAAAATAAATGTAAATTAATAATTTTATAATTAAGACAATTATTTAAAATAAACATTATTTTCATGAAATATATTTATAAATTAATTTTTTGTTTTATTATGATTATTATTTAATTTTATGATACCTTAATTAATTATTCAATGTTCCATACAATCCATTATATGTTTAAAATAAGAATATTTTGAATAAATGACTATTTTATTTTAAATTTAAATTTCTCATATTTAGAAAATTATTTTCATAAAATTGAGTTCATTTTTAAATTATAAACATTAATAATTTTAATGATAAATTTATGTTTTCTTAAAAAAAGTTGATTTTTTGGTGAATACTGAAATATAAGAATTTATAGTATTCAATAAAATACATAAATTATGGAGTCATAAGTGTGGTATGGATAATGTATTACCATAGTATCAAAATATCCATAATAATTTTAATATATTTATTTATAATTCTAAAACTATTCATAGTCTCGAAAAAAAATTAAACAAATGAATAAAATATTCAAAAAACACATATATCCTCAACTATAAATACCAGCCCTCACCACCCCTTCTCCTCACAAACACAAAGCCTTAAAAGTTTCTTATATTATACTCATTTACTATTAAAAATATCTTCCCCTAATTATGGTATGTCTGGCCTCACCAAAATTCCAATTAAAATTTCCTTAAGGAGGTTCTCAGGATATGAATTTAATAGGTAAATCCCCATTAGTCCATTTTATTTTCATTAAATTTATTTTCATTAATTTTATTTTCCTTAACAATGTATCTAAAAATTCATTCAAATTAAAGAATCTTATATATACTAATTTTTTTATAATAATGGTTTTTCTACAATAAATTTTCCTCTCTTCTCCTTTATATTCAAAAAATGAAAATATCTCCCCTGAGGGGCCGATTTACCACCTTTGTGGACGAAAGATTTTGTTTTAATTTGTTCATCTTCAAGGCTAGACATAAAACCATTATTATGGTTGAAAAAGACAATAATATATAAATTTAAATTTATTTAATATATTAAAAATAGTATATATACATAATATTAATTCATAATTTAAATCTACTAGGTGAAAGTCGAAATAATTCTAAAATAATCCAAATAGTTAAAACTAACATCCTTTCAAATGATTAATCCTAGTCCCTAATAAAAAACGATTTATATAATGATTTAATCATTTGGTTTTTTTAATAACATATAATTTCAATATGTGATAACTATTCCCTTTTTACATGATCGACCGAACATGTATACAAGTGCAGAAATAATGAATACCAAGGAAATGAACACCCCCAAATGATAGAATTAAATCTTTTAACTCATAAAAAAGACCATAAATGAACTTTATATGATTATAATAAATCTAATATATATGTTTAATATATTAATGATATAATTATTAATAAATATAATAATATTATTCATGATAATTAGTTTAAGTACATGACACTTTCGATCAGAAGGTAATGGTTTCTCTCTAAATCTTCATTTTTCAATCGGGTTATGATTTGTCTCTATTTACCACTATATAATTATTAATTATTCTTAGTTTATCCTCATAATTTTTTTAATGTTATATTGATATCTACAGACAATATTCCATCTTTCATTGATTGGGACTTACCTATTTTATAATGATCATTTTTCAATTATTCCTAATAAGCAAGCCCAATAAAAGAGAAATTCCCATTTTCTTACCCATTTTCACGTGAACATAATAATATATTTTAATACCCCATTAATTTTAAAAAAAACCACTAATTTAATCAATAAAATGGTATTTTTTCATTTATCTTTATTATACAAAATTATTTAATTACTCTATTTTGTAGACTCTTTTGTATTTTCCATTGAACCGCACTTATGCTGCTCATTTCTAAATCTTCTTAATCTATCATATTATATTTTTTCATTTCAATTGGAAATAATTTATACCTAAAATATCATTTCATTGTACCTAACAATTATTTTTTCGATATACTTTTTTTAATCTTATGTTTTGAAAAAGACAAATGATTTTACAAAAGAACTCTTTTTTCCAATGTAAAAAAGTGCATTCTTCTAAAAATTTCATCAATGAATTTATTACATTATTTTCAACATTTTCAACACCCTCTATTTAATCTTATGATTAATTTTTATTGATCTATTATGATATATCCTACCATATTTTATTAAATGTTCTATTGTTATTTGAAATGTGGATGTGGTATCTTGATATCTTTCAACAATTTACATAGAATAAATAGTGATTATATTTATTGATTGAGGAAGGTTATTTAAATTCATATAAAAATATTTTTCTGTTTCACCCCAATAATATGATGAATTAATTGGAATTATTAGTTTAGGGTTTGGGGCCTCTATATCCCATCAATGCATATATATGCCTCATGAAATAAACTAGACCAGGTTTTTACTTATGTACGCTTTAATGGCCTTGATGGTATTTTTATGATGTCTAGAAATATTAAATCCCCAATTATGATAAATGTAATATATATTTCAAGTGATTATTATACTAGTATAATATCCATGGTTATGTTTCATTCTCTTGTGATTATTTTTATGGAATTATTTTATCAGTTTTTATTCCTTCCATATTACGGTCATGTTTCTGTTTTAATGGAATTAGTTTATACTTTTTCACCATGCATTATTGTTTAGGTTTATATTAGCTTATGTTATATATATATTCATTACTGATCATCTTAGATCAACCATTTCTTATGTTTTATTTTTCCCTAGGATTTGAAAATTTATATTATGAATGTCATGAAGGCTTAATCTAGGAGTTTATGTGTGTTTCAAATGGAGTTGATATATTATATTTCATTTCAAGAGATATTTTTAAAATAACGTTTGTATTTGTTTTTATAATGACACTAAACTATTAAGCCTTTCAGGATGTGATTTTTTGGTTCGTTTCACAAATTTAATACTGTAAGATGTTGGATTCAGTCTACTACGGTCAGGGACTTTATGCATATGGCCTAGGAGTTCATGAGATTAGTCATTTTTGAGGATTCAGTGCAAGATTCCTCTACCTTATTACTGTATCTAAGGTCCCCTGTGGGATTCCATTGCTTATATAGTGAATTCAGAAATCCCTTTTAGGATCCAGTAAAATATTTAATCATTCTAAGGATCCCTTGTTTGAGTAATCTATCTACTTGCACTACTATTAAGAGAATCATGTAGGGAACCTCAACCAATGTATTGTTATGATGATACCATTTATGTATCCTATGTATACATTCCATCTAGGATACCATGTATGAATAATCCTTTTAGCATCACATTTGACGATCGTGAGTAGGATGCCAGAACTTATGTTTAGACCTAAAGGATCCCAATTATGATGCATCTCCAATGTTTTTACATAGAGGACAGAGTGGGTGTCCTTATGTTTTACTGACCCTGTTCTAATGTGATATGGGTTTGGGTAGTGATGGAAGCAGGTTTCACCTTATAACTCATTCTGAACCTTTAATCCATGAGTTTGTGGCAGTAATGGAGGTTTTAGGCATTCGACCACCCACACACATTATTAATGCATTCACCAGTTTACTAATGATCTGATAATGATTATCAGAGGTTCTTCCTAGTTTTTTCTAATTAACCTAACATGATCTGACTTTCTTTATTGGGATGCACAAATGTATTTTCTCGGTTCCGGCTTCTGAGCCTTGTTAATGTTTTTTATTTTATTAGGTTTCCCAAAACTATTTCCTGGGATATGGATTATGAAACATTTATTATCTTAGTATATTAGTTTTTGGATTATTATATTTACTTATTAGGATCTATATTATTAGTAATACTAAAGTATGACTAATCACTCATGAAAAATGGGGATGGTTATTCTCTTATTGATCTATTATATGACTGTGGTGTTGGAAATGGTTCTCCTCATTATTGATTTGTTAAATTATTAGGGACTAATTATGCTCTCCCTAATTTACTACATGAGATAGATATTGGACATGGTGGCCCTAGTACCTTTCAAGTATAATTTGAAATGATGTTCCTCAATAATGGGCATCGTGTTCCATACTATGATTGGGTTATTGGACATGACTCTCAACACCCCTTGGACAGGGTTACTGAAAATGGCCCATCACACCCCTATGGATAGATATGTTAGACATGATTCTCCTCACCCATGTGGCTATGGTTATTGGACATAGCAATTTCCCTTTACAAATCACCTAAGGGCCATCCCCATTAGGGATTTTAGAAGTCTCAATGTCATGATTTCATAGGGACTGGGACCTAGTATTATAAATATGATTGGATTCATATGTCTTGAGTGGTATAGAATCCAACTCAGAGACCATTTTTAGGATTCTATGTCTATATATGAATTCCTTCATTATAGTTATTGGAGGCGGGTATAAGTGAATCCTGGGCTAGGACTATATCCCCCCTGTGTGGATGTATCATTATCAAAGAAATTAAATCAGTATCCAATATAGGTATTGTCAATTGGGATTATGAAATTTTGGATCAACTTAAAAATATACAACATGAGGGGTACGACATTCAACTCAGATCCCTAGTCACGGCAGGTCAAATCGATGAAAAATATGAACCTTGGGCCTAATGTTGATTGCGTTTATTATGTTTTTGTTCATTGTGGTGTGGATGATTAATAATTGACAAAATGACTTATAAATAATTTTACTAATGTATCTACTCAATCGATATGTGTTTTCTCTGTTTTGAGTATGTGACGTGTGTTTTGAAGTAAAATGTCAATTTTAAATAAAATGACAAACATTGAGTCATACCAGTCACACAGTGCATCGTATTGATTTAAGAATGATACCTACATGTAAAAAATAAAATAAGGATAACATTCATAAAGTATAAAAATAATCCTAATACATATTCATGGTTATGATTATGTCAAATGCATATATTACTAAAATAAAAATTTAAAAAAACACGCACATTGTGTCAGACCGGTCGTATTGTATGTCAGTTTGAAATGAGATTTGTTTTTACACAAAAAAACTGACTTATAAATAATTTTTAAAATTTATCTAGATAATATAAGCACATTTTCATGGTTTTCAATGAGTGGAACACATTTTTATCCAAATTTTCAATTTAAAATTAATAACGGAGACATTGAGTCAAAATAGGTACACCTTGTATAATAATGATGTTCGTATAATTATATCATCTTAAAATTTACATTAGGATAATTTTAATGAAATATAAAAACAATAAAAATAAATTTTCATTGATTTTTGTATAAAACATGTCTTTTGAAAAAAAAAATATCAATTTTAAATAAAATGGAACACATGGAGTCATGGTGATTAAAATTTGCATCAGATTGAAATTTGGTTAATTCCTATATCTTAAAAATGACATAAGGATCATTTTCCAAAACCATCAAAATAGTCTGAATGTTTTTTCATAGTTTTTAGAAAGTCACATGTACGTTTTTACTAAAATTCCTATTTAAATAGGAAACATGCACTTTGAGTCCAAACGGTCACATCGTGTGTCAGTTTGATGTGATATAGATTCCTATACATAAAAAAGAATTATGAATCGTCATTCTAATGTATCAAGACAATCCAAGCATTATGTATTAGTTTTCAGTGAGGGAAGATCGATTGTAATTAAATTATCGATTTTACATTGATAACATACACATTGAGTTATACAGGGAACAACATATATCATATTAAGTTTTTGTTGATTCATACTCGTCATAAATGAATTATGTATCTTCTACCTAATGATTAGAAATATAGGTATGAAATTTCATTTTCATTAGTATGTGATGTGGGTTTTACACAATAATGTCAAATTTAAAAAAACGACACACTCAAAGTGATATCCGTTGTACCGTGTATCAAATTGGTATTTAGTTGAATACTATATGTCCAATATGACATAAGTATCATTTTCCTAAATTATCAAAATAATATGAATGAATTTTACAGTTTTGGAGTATGACAAATTCATTTTTTTATTAAATTTCAACCTTAACTGAAAACATGTACATTGAGTATATTGACACTCACTTCTCATACATAGACACTGCATCAATTTTTTACATCATTTAGTACATTACATAAACATACACCCAAAGAATATATTAGTTTATTGGATTTGGAAACATGGAAACATAAACACTTATACGTAAGTAAGATATATTATCTCTCACTTGGTTCCCCAGAACTATCACCCTTCATAGACACAAAATACATAATAGATATATACATATCATGGGGAATGGAATAAAAATTAATGTTGGGATCATATTATCAATATTTTAAAAAAAGGAGATATATAATCCTAATAATGTGAATAAGGGAATGAGAACATGATCATAACATTTTAAGGCCATGTCTTTCAATCAAAGATCATAAGTAAGAGTCAATGAATAAATTTTGGTAGATTATAAGAAATAAATAATAATATAATTAAGAGAAAAATCCATGAAAACATAACATTGGTTTAAGACATAAAATTTTTAGAGGTCGTTAAAAATATATAATGATTTCCATAGTTGTCAAGGTATAATTATAGTGAAAGTTTAGTGTAATGTGTTCCTTCCAAAAACCATCTTAGTATGCATGGTTCTCCCCCAGGATCATCTTAGTGAAAAAATTCACTTACTGAACTGAGTTACCCCCATCTTCATTCCATACATCTCTATCTCATGAGATATAAATATTTACCTAATGCATTAGAGGGAGATATATATCTCACCATTCTAATAATGAAATCATAAACATATGCTCCACCATACCATAAAAATTCATCATATAATAACCCATAAAATAGAATTGGTATAAAAAACATGTCGTCATATCATACCTAGAATAAAAAAGACTGGTTTCATAATCATTTCATCAAAGAATAATCTATGATAAGAAGAGGGTTTCCAAAGAAAATAACTATTGGAAGAGAATCAATTGCCATTGAAATCGTTCTATAAAAACCTAATCAATTCATAGAAAGAATACAAATGGTACCCTAGGATCATATCTCACAAAAAGTATGAGTAATCCTAATTGAAGTCAACTTATATGAAATCTTATTTTTAAATATATTTTAAAATTTTCATGGGAAAAATATTCATTCTTCTTTGAAAATTTATTTTTAAAAGTAAAATCTTTTAAAAACATTTTACTTTGATAAATGGTTTGAAAACATATAAGAAATATTTGAAAAACATAACTAAACATTAAAATAATTTTTCATTGATATTAATCTCAATATAATTAGTTTTAAGAAATATTTTTTATTTTCATCAAAAATTGTTTTTTGAATAAAATAGATTTCTTATCGAGAGTAAAATAAGTTCAAATTTTATAAATATACACTTTCTTAATTATATTATGTTCAAAATAGTGTAAAAATTGTACCAATACATGTATATATCATAAAAACCTATATTATAAGGAATTAATGATAATTATTTAGATATTTATCATATTATTAAATCAATGGATGAATAATCATAAACAATCGTGTTACACGATGAGATTGTAGCCATAAAATCATACCACATTGGAAACATTGAATCATAATGACCCTAAGATAAGAACAATACATGAAGATTGAGGTTTCATTAGAATAATTATATTCATGAAATATCCGTTAAAATATAATTATATATATCTTTTAAATGAATATAGGTTTATAACAAAACATGTGTCTGACAGAAGAAAAATTATGACAAAACTACCTTACTGATTAGGTAACACTTGAACCATAAAACCCCATGAAATATATATCATAAAATATGTATATAAATACCCCTAAATTTAAGTATTATTATCACAGAGTTCATTAATAGGTACTATATACACCACATAAAATAAACAGTTTGTGAATAAGCCATATATCTTGTATAAATAAAAGTTGGTCAAGAAATCCACTAACATTACATCTTTACTTTAATCGTACATTTTAAAACATCATATATATTAAATATATTTATATTATAAATATATTAAAAAACCGTATTCAATTATATCATACTATATATTATTTTCTTATAACATATTATTAACTTCTTATTAACACTTCTATGTTAATGTAATATTTCGGGTAATAACCGTTTTTTTCGCATGGCTTTGATTTATTATATTTCTGGACTTATTATTTATATCATGATTTAAACATATCTAGAATTAATAAATGACATAAATATAATATATAGTCAGTATTTATGTTTTCATATATATATATATATATATAATCATTCTAGTATATGTTGTATTCCACACATATCACATATTTTTATTTAACACATCTTTAATATATCCCATGTAAAGTGTGAATGAATTACAATGCATTGAGGATAAGGTAGTCCACACATCCACAAACAATGTAATTGTGTTTCCACAAACTAAAAAGCATAATCTTATGTGTTAGAAAATATTTATATTAGCCTAAATACATCATATACACCACATATATAATATAATAATAGTATTACCATCATTATTAAAAACCATGAGAGGTGGTAATGGATGAATGGACGACATCAGTTCGTGAGGCATTTGTCTTCCACACACACGAATTTTGATTGTTTATCCCATTAGATGGAAGTGAGTATAGAAATTATGATTTTACGTACATAGATATTAAAAAATTTCAAATATAAACAAAATTACAGTGATAAAAATATATTATCCAAAGTTTTAGTGTCTTATGAAAATTAAGACCATATATAATTTTTATATAATAAAACATATTCATCTATTTATTTCCATCTTCTCTTGCTTCTAATAATCCCTCATGTCTCTTTGGTAAAAGTACTACCCTAAGGATATACCACATAATAAGGGTGATATAAAATATCATTAAGAGAAATAATAAGAGAAACGAAACATGGGTGATCATAATCATCATCATTACATCATCATCATCATTATTATGTGTAGAAGCATTAAATAAAGGCACATAATGTAAAAATTTGTTAAAATGAAACATCGTGTCTTAATAGTCAAATAACACACCTAATTGTGAACACATATAACATTATTTTCCTGCATATTTCACATTATATAATGAATTACTTCACCTTACCCAATGCATTGGAGTTCTATATAATTCTAGGTGCACCTGTCGGTTCATAACATTTACATGCACTATATAATTAAGGGTTCACCCATCACATCATAACATTACATAATCATTCATGCCACATAAAACGTATAACAACCTTGGAAATAATACAAACCTTGGAATTAAATGGGTTTCATTTTGTAAATCATGCATTCTGGAATAAAATTTTGTTGATCCTAGAAGAAAGAGGGAATGGTATTCTTGGTATTAGAATCATCAATATTGAGTGAAGAATAAACTATATCAATAAAAGTAAAATATTTTTCTTTAGAAATAAGAGTTCATTTGGAATAAATTGTGATTGTAATAAACTGATGCAAAAAACATTTATGTCCCAAAAAAGGAAAAGGGATAACAAAAAAATTATATTTAAGGATTATTAATGAATATACATAATGAATTTTTTGTGAAAGGGGGAACCATTTGGAAATAATGTTGGGTTTCTGAATCCCCTAACCTAATTTCAAAGTTCATTCTTCATATTAATATGATAAAAAATTAAATTAAATTCATTAATTAAAAAAATATATAACATTGTATACATTTTTTTGATTCATTATAATTTAATTTAGTTCATTATGGTCATTATTATGATATATAATGTTAATTTTTTCATTATAGGAGTGTTCGTTTTCACAGTTTTCACGACAAGTTATCCTATTTATAAGCATTGATGTTCATGTATAATGAGATTGATTCTCCAGAATGAATTTTTTTTATTAATGAACATTAATAAGATAAATTTTTCATAAATATAATTTTTATATGTTTTGAAAATTATTTATTGGAATGAAAATTTAGAAAAATCATTTAATTTAGTTTGGTGGTTTTATAAGCGTTATGAGATTATACCATCATGTTTATATATTTACATTTCAGAAATTATAAATATTATAAAATATATATGAAAATAATATTTTAACATAATAATGATTTTATGACCATCCATGAAAGAGTTAGTGAGAAAAAAAAATGCATAGTCCATACTGGCGGCAAATCGACAAACCACCGATAATATTTTAATTTTTTGAATAAAAAGAAAAGCGAAGAGATTTGAAGATGAATTATACCATTAAAATAAAAAAACAAATTATATAAATGATACTGGAGTTATCATGTCACGTGGATAGTTTGTGGTGAGGAGATGATAATAAAATAAATGGAATTGAAAAAGAAAAAAAAAGTAGTTGATTTTACCTCTTGAATTTATCCTCCTTGAGGACCACCTTCCGGAAAAAGGGTTTCTTATTTTGATGAGCCCATGGTATTATGTAAATGGGTGAAGGTATTTTAAAGAGTATTTGAAATATATTGGACAACATTCAAGGATTGGAAGGTGTGAGAGGATGAGGTGCTAAAGGGCTGTATTTATAGTCGAGGAGAGGGGTGTATTGCATTAAAATTATTCCTTTGTTTATTATTTTATCCCAATATTATTAATTGTTTGATACTTATCAGTAAATATATTAAAATAATTAAGGGTTCATTGAGATTTTTGTCTTACATTATCAATACAATATTTATTTATCAAATATTCGTTTATTTGTTAAATGCTGTAAATTATTGTATTGCAATACTTAATAAAAATTTAAATAGTTAAGAAAAAAACCAAAAAAATAACCCTATAAAATTTTCAATGTATAGAATTAAAAAATTAAATACATTTTTTAAATAATTTTATAAATATGAAAATTTTAATATTTCATTAAAGTCATCATTTACTTGGAAATACCGATTTTAACATTATAACCCATTTTATAACACATTGAAAAACTAATTTATGTCTCATAAAATTAGCTTATAATCATTAAAAGACAAATTAAATTAGGAATATATTTTATTTAAAAATATTTTCATTTAAATAATTATAATTATTATAAAATTGTAAATAAATATTTAGGCCTTATAAAAATACCAACACTTAACTCTACTATTTAAAATATTTATTTACATATACTATGATATAATTATATCATATATTACACTATAATATGAATAAATTTAATTATAATTGTATATATGAGGTTACTATCCTATTGGTCAAATTACTATTCAAATTGGTCATGTTACTATTCTACAGTTTAGGTAACTATTTCATCAAGACAAGTTCCATAATTTCTAGAAATACAAATTATTTCATTAATTCATCATTTATAAAGTTTTTATTTTGTTCCCAAAATTATTTTATATGGTTTATAGTATATTTTAGAATTATAAGAAAAAACATCCATTGATAACATTTTGGGACGTTATAGTGTGTATGGGTAGGTTGTACACTTAATATAACAAAATCATACTATATCAAAGGTACTATGGTTATAATATAATTAAATAATAAGAAGATTTTTTATGTTGATAAATAAAAAAACAAAAGATCGTGTTAATGGATGTTATCCCTTATTTGTGTAAATCATTTTGTATTGCATTAAAGGCCATCCTAGGTTGGATTTTTTCCAAAAGTGAGGCCTCTAGGATGATGGGAGGGAATTTTGGAGGACATTTGCAAAGGGGATGGTCAAGACAAAATGAATTAGAGGTGTGAAGAAGTTATAGGTTGAGTGACCTTATATAATAGAGGAATATTATAAATTCTTATATATATAAAAAAGGTCAATACATTTGATAGGTCGCCCTTAAATCATGTGATATTTCATAAGGATGATCAATTTTTGACTGAGAGGGGGATGGGGTAAATCAATGAAATAATTATTTTTTATGTTTCCCCAATTTTGAAAAAATATTATACTCCTATTAACAAGTTTTAACATCATTTAAAAAAAATTACACATAAGCAAAAATATAATAGTTTTCGAAGTTCACTACTCAAAATAAGTATCTACATATTGGGAATGGTTTGGAAACTATATAATACCACCAAATCCACTAGAAAAAATATCCATTTATGGAAATATGATGATTAGTATATGAATTTACACATGTGTATGACTATGTTCAATACAAAATTTTGAGTACCTTATGTAGCACAAAAGGATTTAATAATGAGTTCTGTAAAATGATTACAAAAAAAATCACCAGTTTCTTAATTACATGTTACAGTTCATCATTTTAATCATTCAAAATTATTAATTTAAAAAAAATACTATCGTTCCTACCATGTAGCAAGTAAGAACATCCATAGACATAGTAATGACACTCATTCTTCTTTCCCAAGTCTGAATTCTTAGTTTTATTGAGTATAATGGAAATATAAGTCTTCCAAAAAAATTTCTATAACCATTATGAATTTCTTCATTGTGAGACTAAGAATCTCAGTCCAATTTCTCAGTTTGATCTCAAAAATCTGAATATGATCATTCTTCGTTTTCTTCTGTTCAGAAAACATCCTCATGAATTTTTAATCGTGAAACTATTTATCAATAAAAATATTCATCACTCAACCTTCTCTCTTAAACAATGACAAATACAAGTTTCATTAAATATAATGTATTTCTTACTATTTATTGGTGTGCCAAAATATGGTTTTGGTGAGATTGTAAAAATATTTCCAACTTAAAAATATTTTTCGAATCATAAATTTAATGTTAATTTTGGATACATATTTTACATATTATGTGATTATCTCGTCTTCTTGATTCATCTAGATCCTTCTCAAATATACTGATAACATTATCTTACATACAAATTTCTAACAATTCATCAGTGTGATTATGATTATCAACTTTATTTTTTCATTAGGATGAAGACATTTTGACAGTTTAATTTTTCTTGACCTATATTCTAAAACATCGGAATGGCAGGCTTCTCAAAATTATTTTCAAATTCAACTACTTTCATTTTACACAAAAATAGTAACAAACTTTTAAATTTTTCTAAATATCCCCAACAACACTTCAGTAGTAGCTTCAATCATCTTTGAAAACAATTATCTATAAACTCTTAAAGCATCAAGATCCCATTGAAAACTATTTTTAACAACTTTAAGCAATTCTCATTTTATTTTTTCCCTCAGACCTATGAGACACAAAATAGATGAACCTTATGAAATGCTTGACATTACTATTGATCATTCACTAAATTTATTCAATGATTCATCCCATGAAAATATAATTATTTTCTATTGCACTGGTCAAAACAAATTAAAAAAACAAATCTTACACTAATTTACTTTTGAAACCATAACTCTGTCTGATGATCAGTAAAAAGATTATTCCAATTATCGGTGGAACACTACACCTGATAGGACATCATCATAAAAAAAATTCACTATGTTCTCTTATTACAATAAACATTCACAAACATATATCTCTTAATATGTATATTTGTTATTTTATTGGTCAGATTGAAAACCATCATCTTCATCATCTTACATTTTGAACAAAACATAAAATCCTTCATGTAATTCGGCATCCATTGATCTCACACCGATGAACTAACACTAGAAATCTCAACATTATTATTTCACAAACTTATTATTGTATATTGACTTTTGAGAATGATTAATATTAAAATAGTATCATATAGATTATATTAGTATATATTTTAACTTCCCAATCTTTTACACTCCCTTATTTCCTACCAAGAATCAATCTAATTAGAAACCCTGGTTCCCCACCATTACTTCATATGGAATTCATCAGATTCATTATATACTATTTATGATTTCTGAGAACTCCCATTTTAGAAAAACATTGTTATGTTTTCATCCAATCTATCCAGACTCTAATTAATTTCCTCTTTATTATGAAAACATATTTTTTTTTCAAAACCAATTCGTGTTCGATGAACCTTTTTTTAGAAAACATATCCATAAAAAATTGTAATTTCCTATGAATTTTTCATCTAATATCTTGTTTATGATTATGAGTATGATGAGAATATTTTACAATGTTATAAGATTTGTGTTCTTCTTTGATAAAAAAATACAATATAAACATAATCAAGCTTCCAAAAAAATATTCTTGTTGTCATTGTCCCAAAAATATCCCCCTTTATATTTTTTTATCAACCAAGGTTCATATATAACTAAAAATTATAATATCAAAAATGTATTAATTATCAGAAATTTTACTCCTATGTGAGTAAGAAAAATCTAGGAAAAAATAATAATTGACATCAAAATCATGTTTTCCAAAAGTATTTACTCATGGATCAATTTCATATTTGTAACATCTTCTTCTATTCATCGCATCTTTCTCCAATTATACAACTTTCACATAAACAAAATTTTCCTTTAAACACTCCAAAAAACAATTAAATTAGTTCAAAAAAAACATGTCGAGTTTATAACATACCAACAACTCCCTCTATATACATTCTTCCTTAAAAATATTTTAAAATATCAATGTATATATTTATGAAAAAATTATCCACCTGGATAACATTATTGGAATCTATATGTGATAGGTAAAAAACACATACCTCAACCCTGTTGAGAAATTGGTTGGATTCCCATATTCAAACATAATTTGATAAAAAAATCATTTGGTAAAGGTTTCATGAAAATGTAAAACACTTTTTATTATTTAGGTGCATACCCTAGAATCAATTCACTCTTCTCCACATGATCATTGGTGATGTGGAGTTTGATGTAAATATTTTTTTAATAAGAACATTGTACAAGATTTATTATAAGGTTGATTGGAAATTGTTTATAAAAACCCAAAGGAATGGGTAAATTCACTTCAAAAATAAAGTCTACTAACATATTATTCATCAACATAATGTGGGTAGCATCTTGAGTTGTATAAATATACTCAGCTTCATCCAAAATAAGAATTACTAAATCTTGTATGTTTTTATAACAAATAATACAAAATTACATTTAAAATAAAATTATAGGTGTTGTGGATCTTCTCTCATCAACATTTCCTTCCCAATCAATATTTGAATGCCCAAAAATTTAGATACATTCTAAGAAATAATAACTGATTCTGATATTTTTCTTTCAGATGATATATCTATGAGTTATTTTTCTAGACAATAGATGTGATTCTTTTAGAGAAATCAGAATCTTCCTCATAAGGATTCAATAAAAACAACAATAGGCCTTGAGTTAGTCCAATATAACAAATTTCCAATAAACGTTTGAACCTCTTTATGATCTAATTACATTCCTTCTCCATATATTTTTAACACTATTCCTACTTAAATCGATTAAGGTACTAATTTTTTATATTCTATAACAAGAACTTTATGATGTTCCTTAGCATAGTTTTATTGGGACAGAAATATGTATTCCATAATTTTTTATTTTTGTTACCACATGAAGTTTTACATTTCACCTAGCATGGACATATCAAAAAACATTTTCCTCTTATCAGAAAATATTTCACAAGTTCCTTCATCATTCCCACCAAGGATAATTTCATCATCATAAAAAATTACAATGATGAAAAATTTATGAATTTTTTTGATGTACATATTATTATCAAACCTTCTGTAATTAAATATCATGTTACTCAAAAAGTTATCCAATTTAGAAGTCCATTCCCTCAGATATTTTTTTATTATATAAAACTCTTTCTTCATCTTTCACGGATAACATTCATCCATCCCAACTACACATACACATGGTTGTTCAATATAAAATTCCTCATCTAGATCACCATTTATAAAATAGTATTTCACATCCATATAAAGAAATTTGTACCTTCATTGTGTTGTAATATAGTGAATGATTTTGATTCTTTCTAACCTATCCACTATATATAAAGAGTCATAAAAAACAATGGATTTAATATGTGATTAACCTTTTCACACTCTTTATGCCTTAATTATTATCGATTCACCATCAATATTTATCTTATTTTGGAAAACATTCTTTGTAAAAATAATATGTTCATTATTTTTTTATGTGTGATTTCTTAAGTTTCATTATCTTATATATGATCTATCTTCTTATTCATATCCTAAACCAATTCTATATTCTTAAAATCTTCATTCATAATTTTTGTATCAACTTTTGAATAGAAAGATGTATGAGTAACAAATTTTGGTCTTCCCGATGTATAAAACATATAACGTTGTTCACCAATAATGTTTTGAGAATTCACTTTCCTCCTCAGATTCGAATGAGCTTTTCACGATTCTTACTCATAATTGGAATGAGATGAGTATGATTCTTTATCCTGAGTAGGATTACAATTGTTTTAAAACTTATCATATGTCATAAAAAAAATTTCTCTCAACTTTTTCTGATTTTTTTATCAACACAAGGTGGTTTAACATCTTCATCCAATTTTTCATGTAATTTCCCATCAAAAGAGTTAACTAATCTACAAGACTCATTATTGAAACATCAATATCTACATCCTTTTAAATAATAGACATGAAAAATTTCATCTTCCCCTCTCTACTCAAACATTCCCATGCGTCCACCTTTCTTATTTATGATTTTTGGAGTCCCCAAAAATCTTAATTGTTTAAAAATTGGATTTTTGAGATAAAACCTTTGTTATGAATTCATATCAAAACATGGACTATAGAAAAATTGATTTTGAATATGCACATGAGTGCACATGTATTTCCTCCGAATTTAATGAGAGATACTATTTTCATGTTGCATAGTTCTACCCATTTCAACCAAATGTCCACATTTACTTTCGTCTAGACCATTTTATTAAAGAGTGTATGGTTTATTAAACTCATACTAATTCACATTATTCTCATGATAAATTTAAAATTATTCATTTGTGTACTAGCCACCATTTTATAATCTGTACTTATTCACTGAATATTCATATTTCATCATACCATTTGTGCTGAAACATTAAAAAAATATAAGAGAATCCGACTTATGATTCATGTACCTAAGACAAGTAATGTAAGTAAATTAATCAATTAATGTATTGAATTACTTACGTCCATGAGTTGATTGTTTTCACATTGTCCCATATATATTGGAATGAATAATATCAATGTGTCATTTTGAAAAAAAATTACTTTATTATGAAATGATTTTTTTATCTTTAATTTTTTAAAATTTGTGTAAACACCAATATAATGTTCTTGACATATTAGGAATTCCATTTCTAGTGTCTCACTTTGATAACATTCACATGTTTCTCTGATGCATGTATCCAAAACATTTATTCCATAACTGATTCTCTACCAACATGCATATGTAAAAAAAGTTTTGAACCTCATCAACATGAAAAAATATTCATTTCGTATGTTGGGGTTTTGTAATTATCATTCCATCTTACTCTATTTTCACAAAGAATCACATTTTCTTTGAAAATTATTGGTTTCCCTCAACACAATGTTTCAGAAAAAATAGAAGATTGCGATTTATCCCATCAAAAATTATACTACTCTTAGATGTTATCTTTTATTCCCTAATTATTCCTGATCTAACACCTTACATTCTGAGAGATTAATTTTTGAAAAATGTCACTATTCCTTCTTTGAATTCTTTTACATTATTCAAAATTTTATGTCACCTACCATATGAGAAGAACACAAACTATAAGAGATCCAAAGTGATTATATGTTTGTAGCTCTGATAACGGTTTCAAAAATAAGGGGGTTTCTTTCCATATACCTTTCATCTCATTCAACATCTAAGAATTGTTGAAAACCATTTAGTGTTACAAAAAACAATACAAGGAATTATTTTTCATGGTTTTGAGGATTGTGACATTTTTCAAATGTAGTTTCCTGATGATGGAACCTTTTTTCAACATTCACAATATCCTTATATGGTTTATTTAAATATCCTTTTTTGAAATCATCATTTGTGATTATTGAATCCCACTATAAATTATCCTTATAAAATTTGTCCAATAGTTTTCATATTGTTGAATAATCCAAAACAATTATTTTATATACCCAAATCTACCACAATACTAGTAGTATCAATAAAAATAATATTTTCATCTGAAACATCCATACTTTCTGATGTTGTGAGAACATTTCTCAGAAACCTTCTTATTGTTCTTATCACCACATTATTGCCCCTCTACCAATATGTTATCCACTAGAATAATCTTTTTCAGGTTAGTTTTATTTTAATCTTTATCAAAATTAGATGAAATTGAAAATTTTTCTAACATATAATTTTTATAAACATATTACTTCTCCACTTTTTTCATTTTGTCCACATACATAACATTCCATTATTTCGTTTCTGAATTACAATTTCAAATTCCTTCTCAAAAATTGAATTTATATATTTTTCCTTCTCAAGTATACCATTTCAAAATCATTCCCTGTCTTCAGAAATAGGGTTATTGAAACATATAACCCTATTATCTTCTTTAGAATTTTTTTTGGAAAACATCCAAATATTCATATTTTTCATTCAACTTAACATCCAAATATTCATTATGATTCATTTCATTCGAAATTTATTTCATCAAATCCTCAATCTATTCCAACTGCTTAATTTTTTCATCAGGAAAGATATCATCATTATTGGTTGATGATTTTTCATTTTTAAAATTCATTATTTTGTTTTCAAGAATCCCAATATTTCTCAATCCATATTTCAAATCCTTATAATGATGAATTTATAATCAAGTTTCTTATTATTATGACCTGATTCATTCGAATTATTCAATGTTAATTATTGAAATAAAACTATTCTCTCTAGCTTTCTCAATGGATTTATTTTGGATTTAACATTACTGTATTCTTCTACTTATTCATTAAATATAAAAATTCGCATTTATTATTTGGAAATTTTTTATCATTCCCTTTGGAAAAATATTTATCCTTATCAGCTGGTTTATTCGATGATTATATTCTCCTTCTTTAATCTTTATCACTAATATCTTCCTTCTTTCTTTGTGGAATATTATCCATAAAGTTCACAATAGCTCCACATTTAAATAAATTAATGTTATTTATCCTTTTATATTTAGATTTACCTGTTTTTACATGTTTATAAATAATAGATGAAAAATCATCAAGAAATTTACATACCACATTTTTAGAATCAGAAGCACCGAAATCTTCTTTCAGAATATTCTTAGGCTTTTCATTATTGGAAGCCTTTAAATACATTTATCTATTAATATTTTTCTCTTTCATAACATTCTACTAGATCATTTCATAAGTAATATGAGTTGTATTAAAATCTTCTAGAGAGTGTGTTTTTTGATCTCTGTCTTCTAGTGATGAATTTTTTTCATCAGACTTATCAAGAATAATTCACAAGATCTCTTAAAAATAGTATAATCTTCTATCATTTCACTAAGTGATATATTAGTTCTATCAATGTAATTCACCCTAGTAATAAATTCATCAAATGATTCAAACTCACCATAATGAGATATTTATACTTCAGCCTCCATATTTTTAATTATTCATTATTTAAAATTTTATTTCCCTCATAAATTTTCATAATATTATCCTAGCATACATTGGAGGTGGAAATACACTTAACTCTTAAACAAATATCATTTAGAATGTGGTAATTGTAAATCATTCTTCTCCCATGCATCATTATCAAGAATCTCCCTTTCAGTAAATATGAAAGGAAATTTTTATTCAATAAGAGAAACCCAATATATTGGTACTTTAAGAACATCTTACCCAAGAGACAAAAGATAAGGAAACATTTTATATTTCCAGATATGATTGTTATTACCTTCGATGACTGGATTCTCCTTACTATTCACACATTTCAGATTTTCTATCACAACATCTCGTTCTAAAACATTATATAAGATTAAACTAATGAAACCTTAACTCTTATACCAATTGAGATTTCCTAGGAATGATCAATGTATCAATTTGAAGAAGAGGGGTGAATAAGTGAAATATTCATCTCTTATGTTCCCATTCATTTGAAGAAACCTTCATCTCCTGTTAAATATTTATAAATTCTCTGGAAAAAAACAATTACACATCCACAAGAAAAAAATAATTTACAATGTTAACTACTCAATAAGAGTGGCTAAGTGCATGGTATGTTTTTGAAATACTTCAATACACCTAAATCCACTAGAAAATAAAATTGCATATGTAAAATAAGTAGGATATTCCCTTACACTTGTGTATCTCTACGTTCAATAAAAAAGAGAATTTTCCTCAAGAAATATCAAATTATATAATAAATCGCCGTGTAACAAGTTAAGAAACTTCCACCAATTTTATTAATACATGTTATGTGGCTTCCTAATAAATTTTCACAAGAGTGATATTTAAAAAAATCTTCACATTGCAACCTATATGTAGGTAATAACTTCCATGTAATTTATAATGCCACGTTGTATGACTTCCCTTGTCTAATTAATCAGTATGATTTCTCATTCTAGATATATAAATCTATCAGGATATCATTAAAAAAAATTATAAATTGATTCTATATCAGTCCTAAAAACCCAATCAGACTGATCGTTTTGATATGGAAACACAAAATATGACCTTTATTAATTTAATTCTATATGGAAAAATTCCTCATTAATTCTCAATATAAAAACTCATTTTCAATAAAAAAATTCAACGTTTGACCATCCATCTTAACCAATGAATATTAAATATTCATGAAATTACAATGTACATTTTACTACTTATAGGTTCACAAAATGGTGTTTAGGGATGACTCAGAAAAAAAATTCTAATAAACCAAATTTCCAAAATATTCAATTTTTAATTAATTTCATATATATATATATGTGAAATATTTAGAGTTTCTTAACTCTTCATGATTCTTATCAAACAATTTTATATATTTTATCTTCGTCAACATACTTTAGACTTTCTAATAATTCTTCAATCTGATTCAAATTTTCATTCTAATTACTTCACTATGATTAAGACAATTATTCACTCTGATTTTCATTATCCATTTTCTAAAACATCAGAACTGATGGATTCTCAATATGGTGATTAATATCAACTGAGGAAATACTACTCATTCTAATACCCTATACCAACAGTTAAATATTTATCATTGAGACCATTCATCCATATTTTTGTTTCTATTTCATTATACTTCAGTTTCCTATTATTTTTCAATAAACATATTCATAAATTATAAAGGCTTATAAAAATCCTCGGAAGAACTTCATCATTTTCTTAAAACATATTAGAAAAGAATTCTATAAACTCTCCATACATCAATCTCTCCTTACCAAATATTTTTTAACTTCTATATGAATTTATATTTTTCTTCTTTTCTACATACCATTGAATTTTCATCCGATGATATTATTGGTTTTAGTCTATGCTTGATGAATAAGTCTCTGCATCAATCTATTTTATTGGTGTAACATATAGTTTAACGGATGGAACAAAATATAGTTATATGAATCAGGAACAATTTTATAATATTATTAGTGAAATTTCATTTATTCTTGACCCAAATGATATAAATTAAATAAATAGTTTTCCATTGTATCTTGACCCAATTAACCGAGATACAATACAGTTCAACCTAGTGAAGTGGTTGTTTACATTTTTAATCATTATCTTACTTTCTTCCACCCATTGGTCTAAAAAATCCAATTACAATGTTTATCACTGGTCCCATCAACTTCCAAAAAAACTACTCTTCATCCAAATATCCATTGAAACAATAACTACAACTAATGATCGATGTTATCATTATTATGATTATCAGTGGAAAACTGTGCAAGATGGAATGATGTTAGAAGTATCTTATCTAATTTATAAGATTATGGTAATCATTCAAAAAATTCAATATCAAAAAAATTATATTTTTTGAAATACTAGTCTGACTGAAAACCAGTATCATTATCCTATCACATTATGATAAAACATCACGACCTTAAAAAAATTCTATATATTTTGATCTCTAAATGATAAACTGATACCAGAATGCTTAACTTCATTCTTTGAAAAACTTATACTTGTATAATTAATTCCCCATGACATTGAGAATTTTTCATATTGTCATAGCACTTTCTTTAAGATATTGTAAATTATTGTAACTTCCCACTCTTCCAGAACTCCCCTATTTTCTAGCATGCTTCAATATGATTGGTATCAATAATTATCCCCCATTAATTGAAATGGAATGAATCATATGTTTTATAGACTACATATGGTTTATGATATCTCCAATATTATCAAATAATTATTAGGTTTTAATCAAAACCAATCAATCTCCTATTAACATACATATTATGATCAGAATATTCTTTCTCAGTCCCAATGTGAGTCTATTGAGACTTTTTTTAGAAAAAATTTTCATAAAATAATGTAATTTCTATATAATTTTGTGTCTAATTACATGATTATGTTTTTAATTTAGATCAAATAAAATTACAAAGTGAGGTGATTTCTTTTCATCATTGACAACAATATTCAATACAAACTTATTCTAGCTTCCAAAAACATCTTCCTATCAACTTTTTCCCAACATCATGTTCCTCCAATAATTAAAATAATTTGAGATGTGAGGGTATATGTTTGAAATGCGGCTATCCAATGGATTTAGTAGAAGTTTATGGTAAGTTTTAAACCTTCTATTTAATGTTTAACAAATAAGTAATCTTATTTTTACCGTAATCACTTTAAATAATTTTAATTACTTTAATAATAACATCTGTCAAAATTTAAGATGACCATAATAGATAGTATAAATTATATTTATTATAAATAAGGAATATATGTTTCTTAATTATAAAAATAGAAGTGAAAAAATTTAGGTTAATATTTAATACTGTATATAGGATTAGATGCCGAGTTTTTAAATTGAAAAAGGTCACAATATTTAAATATTTTTAATCCAATTTCAATGTAAAAAATTTTCCAATGACCTTAATTAGATTAATTAATTTATAATGGATGTAATTATAAATTAAAACCAAATTGAAAGAAAATTTTAATATATAAATATATAAAATTAATAAATAGTTTTCAATTAAAATTTAATATTTTTCACTATTCATCATGAAATAAAATATTTCACAAAAAACTAAAAAAATCACCATAAGATACTTTTGACATTATAAATTAGAAAATGAATTTATTTTATCCAATTAAATTTTGTAATGTTTTAAAAATTTATATTATTATTGTTGATATAAGGATATAAAAAGCATCCCTTTAGGGAAAATATTACTTTTTCAAAACATGTAGACTTTACCGAATATTATATATTTCATTGTCAGTACATTTTATTTAAATGAAACCATTAAAAAATTATTTAAAAATATTTAATACTATTCATATTAATAAGTTTAATGCATATGTTATAACAGTCTTTTTTAAATAATTCAAATATTAAAAAAATGTTTTTAAGAATCATAGAGTTGTGGGTAATTGAAGCTAGTTCGATGAATTGTGTAGTTTATTGTTAACATTTTTACATATAATGAATGTTTAAATTGGTTTATAATACAACACATAGCATCAAATAAATTTAATTTATTTAGAAAGGTTCATAAAATCTCAACGTGTTACATTCTGTACCCATTAAAAATAATTTCATACTTGAAATTCCTAATTATGATACAAATAAATGTGGATACATATGCCAAATCATTTATTCAAGATCCCATGTAGCTTTCTATAATTTTTAATTTCTCAAAATAAACAATGACCAGGTGAGTGATCTTGTTTAGTTGATCTTTCTCTGAATGATCTATAATTTCACATAGTTTTTCCTCATAAGAATGATCTTTGACCAGTGATATGACCAATGTGTTCAATACATGTGAAGGTTCAGGTATGAAAATACTCAGTTGAGAAACATGAAACATATCAGGAACATTATAGGGATTTGTTTTAAGTTCCATTTAAAAGGCTACCACGATGATACAATCAATAATTTCAATTGAACTGATATACCTAGGGCTTTCATTTCCCTTATTCCAAAATCTCATAAAATTGTTATAGGGAGAGATTCATAGAAACACATTCTCACTAACATCAAATTCAATATCAGGTCGATGTTTATTAGCATAAAATTTCATCCATCATTGAGCTACCTTGATATTCTATCAAAATATTTAATCCTTGTAATCCATTTCATCATTAATCTTAAGTCTGAATGGATTTATTTCTCCAACCTCATTAAAAAACAATGGAGGTGAAACTTTCATTCCATGTAGGGATTCATAAAGATCCATCTAAATGATCGAGTGAAATCTATTATTGTAGGAAAACTCAACTAGAGGATGTTTCTGATCCTAAAAACCTTTCAAATGAGGAGAATAAGATCTCATCATATACAATAGAGTTTGAATTTTACTTTTAGATGGACCATTTATCTGAGGATGATACGTAGTGCTAAAAATCAATTCTGTATCATGGTCATAATTAATAATTTTTTATATCAATGATGTAAACATTGTATCCCAATCAAATTAAATGGAACATCGTACAACTTGAAACTAGGCCACTTCCTTAATATATATCTTTGAAATCCTATCCAAAAAGAAGTCTTCTATGATAGAAATTAAGTGTGTTGTCTTAGTAAGGTAATCAAATACCAACAACATATAATTATTCCATTTAGAGATTTTAGACCGTACAATGAAAAAAAATATAGTGATGTTGTAACATTTTTAATCTAGTATGGGTAATGGATGATACGTCCCCATAGAATTTTTTCATTAGGTCATAACTTGTTTGTATTCAAAGCACCGAGAGAAAAAATTCGTGATAGCTCTCTTCATGCAATCACACTAGATGTAATTTTTAATGACCTTATACATCTTCATACTATAAATATTAATATATAATGAAGAGGTATCAGCATCCAATAATAGTTCTTTCATCAATCCCTGTATGAATAGAGGACATACATGGTACCTAAATATTATCTTTCTGTATCAATCATGTTTAAAGTATGAAACAATTCTATCCTTCTTCTAGAGTTCTATATCGTCATGATATTCCCCTTTAATCGCTACATGGAAATAGGGTTCAACATTCTGTTGAGAAAGATGATATTTTTTCACTTCCTTCAAGATTTCTAGGTCTATCCCTTTCAAATTAATAAATATTGGATCTTTTTTCACCATCATCATGTATAATATAGAATGATCCTTTCAACTCAGTGAATCAGCCATCTCGTTCTCTTTCTCAGGGTGTTAATGTATTGATAAATCATAATCATTTTTCATCTCAACCCATCTTCTCTAATTCATGTTCAAATCTATTTATGTGAATATATACTTAAAAATATTAAAATCTATATATATATATAACAATTTTGTCCATAAAAATAATGCCTCCATATCATTAATGAAAAAATTACTGTAACTGACTCCAAATAATATGTTTGGTAAATTTTCTCATGAATCTACAATTTTGATGAGGCATAGGATATAACCATATTATCATATATAATATCACATTTAAATAGATCTTTTAATGAATCACTATAGATTACAAACCCTTATCCACTATAGGGTAATTTAAGCACATGTGTCCCGACAAACATTCTCTTTATCTGCTTGAAATTCTCTCACATTCATCTATCGATGGGAACTTCATACCCTTCTGAGTTGACTTGGTTTGAGGATCAGATATTTGTGATAAATTATCTATAAATTGTCAATAATATACAAATAATCCATTAAATCTATTGATATCTATCACTTTGGTTGGTTTGGTTCAACATTCAATAGCCTCAATGTTTTATGGATCTACTATTATACCCTCTATTGAGATTATAAGACCCAAAATTAATCCTTTTTTGTCCAAAATTCAAGCATTGAAATTTTTCATGTAGTTTATAAATCCTTAGGGTCTTTAGTACAATTTTCAATTGGTAATCATGCTCCTCCTTGACTTTCAAATAGATAAAAATATCAATTATAAAGGCTACGACAAACTGATCAAGGTTATATTTAAAGACTATTCAAAAAATCCATAAACACGCCATTTGAATGGGAATTAAGATATATACACTGGATGTATTCTACATATGAAGTTCATACTTATCATCACATTGAAATTAGATCATAATTATATTTTTAATATAAAAAATAACTTCTTATTACTCAAAAAATGATCTGGTATTTATGAATTGAAATCCAATCCATGACTAAGATGAAATTATATTTAACCAGAGGATGAATGAAATGATTTTTAGAAATCACATTCATAGAAATTTCAACCCGAGGGGAATCATATACTTGATATGAAATCATTTTACCAGTAGGGGATTACAATACTAATTACCCATCTAATCATTAGGATTATATCTTATTACCCTTATAAATTTAATTAGATATGAAATAATGGTTAGATGAAGAATCAAATAATACATTAGAAATTATATATAGGATGATAAGTGTACATTTTACCACATCGTTATCAAACCCTTTTTCAAAATTGATATTTAATTATGTTTCCCCTTATTCCTCATCTTTAGATGTTTCTAACATCTATAACCGTAATTAACCTTCTAGATTGGGAATTGATTAGCATAATTCCCATTATCCTTACACTTGATGCATTGAAGTGGAAGTGGTTCATATTGTGTAGTTTTATCTCCATAGAATTGATAGATATCTTCTCCCCATCAATTCAGCAATCAAATTCCCAATAACCATCCCTTCCACACTATAAATATTAATTAGACCCCCTGTATAAAATTTCCCCCAAGATTCTTCCCACACCTAGAGCACAAATGAAATTATATCTTCTTATCTACAAGGTTTTTATATATTCCTTTGAACTCCATCACCCATTTCTTGTCAAAACCATGATATTGATATGTAACTCTGACAACCATTTCAAACCTGATTACAGAACTCAAAATCATTTCAAAGCTACTAATGTATTGTATTGATTATTCCCTTATATGCTTTGGATTTTATCCACAAAAGATCTATCAACCATACATTCATGATGGATGATAATACTAGAAATGTACATCACAAGTCTTGTGTTATTATAATCGTATATACAAAAGGTTTCATTATTAATTTTTTAACTCAATGAACTATTTATCTATATTATTATGTAGAATATAAGGAAATTACCTATTGAAAAATAATTTCTAAAACTAATCACAGTCCCATGATAAAATATCTTCTTATTCCCTCATATTCTTGATTGGAGTCCACCACTAATCTGCATCACCTTCTAAATGATAAATAAACAGAATTACTTTCTAATTTTTCGAACATTAGACAATGGAAAATATATTTTTAGAGGAAGTAGTCCATTATTCAGTAACTGGTGTATCATATGTCTCACTAATAGAATGCAGATATTTCCTCATGAAGTAATCAATAGAATGTTGTTCCCTCCTTTACATATTAGGATATTCAGAATGATTCATAGCATGAGAATGTTGGGTGTGAATAGAAACAATATTATTCATTCCATCTACCATATCATTCATGTACTCAGGTGGAATATATTTTTATTTATCATCACACTTAGTATTGACATTGTTGCTTGGAGATCAATCCAATGACTAAAATAAAAATTATAGAGTAAGAAAAAACCAACAGAGTGGGAAACCACATAATCATGAAAAAAACTTATAGGATGTAAAATTTATGACTTATTGATTAAAATATGACACATTAGGTTTATTTTAGGTTATTAATAGCCACTTATATTTAAATCCATCATGATGTTTCTTGATCAGTTTTTGAGTTCCAAATGAATATCTCCAAGGACTGTCAATCAGGGAGTGCAGTAAGGCCCATTATCGTGCACAAGTTAATGTTCAATTCTCATTCTATATAGTATTTTTAGGGAAGTTACACCTATTTTAGTATATTCCAGATCCATATACACATGTAGTATAAATAAAAGTATCTATTTCTAGGAAACCACTCACTCAATTATTTAGTAAAATATCAGGATGTTTTCTTACACATGGATCATCTTTGGACATATCCATAGAGAAATGTTCTTATGGATCCCACTAAATTTTTCACATCCTATTTTACAAATGTTATGTAAAATATTTCTCTAATATCAACTATAGGGACCATTTCATCTAATACATAGACATTAAATCAGATTTTCAGAACATTTAATACATTATAGAAAGAAATACTTAAATACCATATTAGTTTAGTGCATTTGGAAACCTAGAAGAATAAACACTTGTACATAAGAGATAAACATTATATCCATCATGGTTATCCATGAATAACACCCCTCATAGACACATAATAAAAAATACATATCTTTAAAACTAGGGGAATGGAAACATAAAAATGGGTGAGATAAGGTTCTCAATAAGGGTAAATAATGTAGATAAGTAATTATAATCATTATAATAAGGGTATAATAAGATGATCATAATGTCTGAAGATCATACCCTACATATCAAAGATCATAAAATAGAGTCATGGAATAAATATTGGTAGTTCATAAAACATGAATCATTAGTTAATCGAGAGTATAAACCATGAACGAATAATATATGAATAATACATGGAATTATAGGACGAACATAAAAATATAAAATGATTTCGATATTATTGTAGGCTTAATTACAATTACATCATCGTGGTATCAATTCCCTCCCCAAACCATATTAGTAGTCAAGTTTCACATATAAGAACAATATAACAGAAAAACTATTTTATTTAACTGATTTCACCCCCCGTTTATCGATTTATATCTCATTATATATAAAATAATTTTCTCAATGCATTGGATGGAGATATAGGACCCACCAATATCATAATGAAATCATATATACATATGCAACCGGATCATAAAAATTCATCATATCATTACCAATGAAATGAAATTTGTATCATAAATATATCATAATATCAGAAATTGTGGAAAATATATAGACTTTATAATAATTTCATCAATGAATACCGATAAAGATAATAGGGTTTGATAAGAATATAACCCATGTAAGAGAAACTTATGTCATAAAAATCATGTTATCAAAATAGAATTCATTCTAAGAAAGAATATGAATGGTACCCTTGGATCATGTACCCATAAATGTAGTTGTAACACTAGTAGATGTCATTATATATATATAATAGTTTTTTAATATCTTTTAAATAAAATTATAATGTAAAATATCCTTTTTTTATTTGAAAATAATTTATAAAGGATAAAACCATTTTGGTTAACTTTATCATTGAATGTAATTTTGAAAAATATAAAGAATCTATGAAAAAAAATTCCACAAATTCTTTTTCCATTAAATTTATCATAGAATATAATTATAAAAAAACATTTTTGAAAACATTGTTATTTAAAAAAATGATTTTTGACCGAAGAGAGAATTAATTAAGAGTTTGTTAAAAACCCATACTTAATTATAGTAAGTAAAAAAGAGTGGAATAATGATACTGATAAATGAAGATATCATGAAAAACTATTGCGGAATAAAATAATGATAAATATTTGGGAGATGGATCATATTATTTCATCTATAAAATCTTAAATAATCCTAATAAATGAAGAGGTCATGGATATGTACTCATAAAACCTTGATAACATTGAATAATAATGCCCATGGGATAATAAAATTATATTTCGAATAAAATATCATTAAAATAATAATATTAATAATATAAAATTTCAAATGTTAGTATATAAACCTCATAGAAGAATATATGTGTATAACAAAACACGTTCCTTAAATAATGAAAATAGATACATAACTACCTTAATGATTTGGAATCATTTAAAATGTAAAACCCCATGAAATTGATATCATAAAATTGGTATGTAAATACATATAAATTTATTTATAAGTATCATTGATGAAATATAAGGGTATTATATACACCATACATAATAAACAACTGGTGAATAAAGAATAAGGCTCTTAGAAATTAAAGTGCGACTAGAAATCCCCTTGCCTTATGCACTGAATCTCATCAAACACATTTAAAACCCATGTATTATAAATATAAATTTAATATAAATATAAATCATAACCATATTCAATTATTTCAGACCATATATGAATTTATTATTTCTTTTTATTACCAATTTATTTACACTTCCATGATAAATTTACGTTTGGGGAATAACCACTTTGTTTATCACATGTGTATTGATTTGTTATATTTTATTACTCTTACTTATATAATGATTTAATCATCCCCATAATGATAAAAATTAAATAAATATAATATATATTCAGTAAATACGTGTTTATAATAATCTATAAATGATAAGAAAGGGAAATGTAATACAACGTCCATAGAGATGGTAGGTCGTACGTACGCATGCACATTGTTTCCATTTTCTTGGAAAATTGAATGAATGAAGAGAAGTTAATGATATATATATATATTATAGAAGAATTATTAGTTCATATATATCACATATTATTATTAAACACATGGTTGATACATTACATGTAATGCATGAATGAATCACATCGCTTTGGGGGGGTAGTAGTCCACACATCCACAAAAAATGTTATCATATTTTCACAAAATAGAAATCAAGAATTTAGGTGTTATAAAATAATTAAATAATCATAAATACATTATAAATTTCATTTATAAAATTAAATAGGTTTATTCAATAACTATTGCCATCCTTGATAGGTGGCAATCGAAGAACGAACAACATATGTTCCTGAGATGGTATTCTTCCATACACGTGATCAATGATTGTTTAACCCATTTGATGGAAGTGTGTTTGAGTGTAAGTAAAACACTTAACATATAAAAATATTTTTATATTTATTATATTTATGTTATTATATATGAATTGAATAATAATAATATATTGGGTTTATAGAGAAATAAAATAAATATCCTTTTTGAAGGATTTTACCTCTCCTATGAGTTACTCCTTTTGGTTTAATTTAAAGGAATTCATTGATTATAATTATATCCAAGGTTGTTACTCCGGGATGAAGTAATGAAAGTTGATAAAATATTTGGATATGTTTTTCTTGAACCAACGTACTTGAGATTCGTGTAAAATTGAGGCAGTGAGTGTCTGTCTATAATAGATGAGTGTCATTATTGTAAATATTATAAGGTTGAAAATATTGAGAGGTATCCATTACATAATGTGCATCCAAAAATAACCGAATTATATAAAATGGGTTATATTGTAGAAATAAATACATATGGATTTTGGAAAAGTTTAATGTAATTTTTTTACCTTATGTATTATGTTTAAGAACTACGTAATCTTGATTTTAACCTAATAATTGTAATTAGTTTTAAATACATTCACGAATCACATTGGATTAAATTTAAGTAGGAATTTTTAGACATTTTAAAATATTCTCATTCAAAATATAGAATATGTTTTTTGAAATTCTAAACACAAAATTGGATTAAATTAATTAATAAATAATCCCACAAAATGGATGAGACGATGGGTTTTTTGAGTGAAAAATCACCAATGTTTGAAATGGTTTTATATCCAATTTCATTGTAAAATTTTCTACAATGAACTATATTAGTTTAATTGATGTATAATTGATATAATTAAACTTTAAAAAAAATTATAATATATTTTAACTGTACAAATAAATTAAACATAATATTAATTTTCAATTAAAATTGAATATATATCACTATTCATCTAAAAAATGAAATATTTCAGACAAATCCAAAAAAATTTCCCTATGAAAATTTTGATGCTTAGAGTTTAAAAACTAATTTTAATTTATAAATTTAATTTTCATAAATTGGTTGAAATTAATTTAATTATTGTTCATATAAAGGCATAAAAATAGTCTTTTAGACAAAATAATATTTTTTTAAATAGAAAGACTTTAATGTCATTATATATTTCATTGTTAATATGATTTATTTATATAAGAACATTATAGATAATATTTTAAATATAGTTATTATTATTTATATTAGTGTGTTTAACAGCTATGTTATAATAGTCTTATTTAAATAATTATAATAGTTAATCATTTTTATGTAGAAACTCCATGTTGCATATAGTTCACACTAAGCCGATGTTGAATATAGTGAAATCATAACATGTTTTAGTGTATAAAAAATTTGTAACACAGTTTATTTTATAACACAATACATAAAATAATTTGAATTTGTTAAAAAAAATTGTTTATAAAAACATGGGGTGTTACAATGAGTCTTACCAGTCAAATTGCCTTTTGGATTTATGTGATAGTAATTTATACACATAATAATTTCTTATAAATAATTTTTCTAATGTATCAAGAAAATATGAGTTAATTTTCCCTTTTTTCCTTGATTAAAATAAATTTTTATATAAATTATTAGTTTTAAATGGATAACTGACACTTTGAGTCATACTTGGCACAAAATGTATCCGATTATGGTGTGAATTATCCCTACATGTAAATAAGGACTGATTTATAGTTTTAAAAAAATTTTAAAACAATAAAAAATTGTTCTTTTTATTTTTAGTATGCGAAATTTTTTTTGAAATAAAATTTCCATTTAAAAAAAATAGGACACACATGGAGTCACACCAGTTTCACAATGCATCATATTGATGTTTAGTTAATTTCTACATATAAAAAATGACTTAAGCATAATTTTTTGAAATTATAAATACAATAGAGATTCATTTTCATAGTTTTGAGTATGTCATGTTTATTTTTTTACTAAAATGAAAATTAAAATGGAAAACACACACATGAGTCATCCCAATCACATCATGTGTTAGGATGATGTGAGGCTTACTCTAAAACATCATAATTGACTTATGAATCATTTTCATAAGGAATCAAAATAATATGAGAATTTTCTCTTAGATTTCAGTAAGTGGAACATATTTTTAACTAAATTTTTGATTTAAAACTGATAATTTAAATTCCAACTCATACTAGGAACAACATGATTTCGATATATTTGAACATGGTTCCAATACATAAAAAATTAATTAAGGATATTTATCATAAAGAATTAAAATAATTTGAATGATTTCGATCGATTTTGAGTATCTGATAGATTTTCTGAACTAAAATAAAAATTTAAAATAAAACAGCACACATTGAGTCATATAAGTCACACTATGTGTTAGATTGATGTGCGCTTGATTCCTACATTTCCTAAATGACATAAGGACTATTTTGAAAACTTATTACCAATATATGTATATGTTTCCATTGTTTATATGTCACATATCTTTTTTACTACAATTATATATTAAACTAAAAACAATCAATTTGAGTCATACATATCATATCATTTGTTGGTTTGAAGTGATATTGATTCATACATATCACAAATGACTAAGGAATTTATTTTATATGTATCGATACAATAAGTGTATTTTTTCTTACTATTTAGTGAGTGACATATGTTTATAAATTAATTGTCAATTTTAAACTCATAACAGACAGTATGAGTTATACTGAACACACCATGTATCAAATTGAAATTAATATTTTTCTGACTTGTCACAAATAAAATATGAATCATTTTCATAACGAATCAAAACAATTCTAATTTGTTTTATCATATTGGAGTATGTGACTTATCTTTTGATCAAAATGTTGATTTTTTAAAAAAGGAAATATTTTTTGTCAAACAGGTCACACCGTGCATAACATTGACATGTGGTTAGCACCTATATATTGAAACATACTTATGGATCATTTTAATAAAGTATCAACACAATCCAAATAAATTTCCTACGTTTTGAGTATTTTATATGTCTTTTATACTAAAATGTAAATTTAAATTGAAAACACGAACATTGAGTCATATCAGACACATTGTGTGTTGGTTTGATACACGACGCATCCTTATGTGTTAAAAAGTATTATGAATCATTTTACTATAGTATCATGACAAAATAAACACATTTTCTAATTTTTTTAGTGAGTGACACACATTTGTAACTAAATTTTCAGTTTAAATTGATAATGTACACTTTTAATCATACCGGGAACATCGTCGATCAAATCAAGCTGCGGGTAATTCATACTCATCAAAAATAAATGATGGATTTTTTTTATAATGAAAAAAATAATCCTAATACTTTTTATATATTTTCAGTATTTAGTGGGGGTTATTAGATAAAATGCCTATTTTAAATTAAAAACACACATTTTGAGTCATACCGAACACACTGTGTAACGAATTCATATGTGGTTAACTCTAACATGTCAAAGATGAATTATGTATGATTTTACAAAAGTATCAAAATTAAATGAATGATTTATCTTAATTTTGAGTATGTGAAAAGTGTTCTAAACTGAAATGAAAATTTAAAACTGAGAACACAAACTTTGAGTTATTCCAAACACACTATCTATTTAATTGATGTGTGGTTGATTCCTATATGTTAGAAATTAAAAATGAATCATTTTCCTAATGTATTGGATAAAATGATATGTAAATTAACTAAAAAATTAGATAATATGAAGATATAATAAACTAAATAAGAATTAGGATGTTACATGTATATGATTTATGTGTATATTTTGTCTCCATGAATGTGTCCCATTCATTTTTATAAAAATCTAGTTCCTATATTTATTATGAGGACTGTTGAAAATCGATGTACCAATGTAAAAATATAAATTAATAGTTGATTTAAATATATTTTATATGACATTTTTATTAACATTGAAAATTACTCTTCGAGGATGCTAGTTTGTTGATGGTTTATGAAATATTTCGGAAATATTCAAACATAATAACAATAATCACTTCCATTTTATTGTTTTGAAAACTGCATAAAAATTGTGAGAAATATGTAATTTTTTTATATATTTTTCTAAAGTGAAATATCTTTCTATATACCATAATATTTATCCTCTTGTACAGTTTTAGAGGATCCTTATGCTCTTTTATTGTCCTCATGAAATTATATTGATGATATTTAAACACATCCCTATAATATCAAAATTTTCATTACAACAAAATATGGAATGTATAACATGAAGTTCAGTTGTAAAATGAGTCTTGTAGTGTATGAAAAATTATTTAATGTCATCATGTGTGGTCAATTTATTTGGTATCCTTTCATTGAATCCATAAGAAATTCTTTGAGGTATCAAAATTGACAGAAAAGAGTAACATGTTCTACCAAAAAATTAATATGTAATGAAATGAATGAAAATATAATTCCTATAATTTAATAGAATATTTTTACTCCTAAATCATGGTTATGAATAAGATTATATCATATTTTATTTTTATTTCAAACTGTGTGGCTAATTTTTGCATTGTTTCTTCATTTTCGATTGGTTTTAGTGAAAATTCTTGTTGAGTTAAAATAGAGTTTATTGAATCCTATAACAGGTTATTACTATCGTACCTTTTGGAAGATGGCCATTTTTCAAGTATATTTGAGATATAAATGTATGTCAATGTTTGTTTGAACTGATTACAAGCCTCATAAATATATATAAACTATTTTATATAAGTGTTTTACATAATCCATTATTTTAGATATATTCTATAATTTGTAAAATCATAGCATAAAATATATATTTCCATCATTTGAAAATGTATAAAATGTTTTTAAAATATGATTTTGAATTACCAATTCCTTTTATTTGAAAATTAGAAGTCTTTCTATATATAATCTATATTTTAAATATCTTATGGAATCTTTGGTGGTATCCTTCTAGGATTAGGCTCACACCATACATTTTCATGTGGGTGTTTGTAGACTTTCTTCTTCCATGTCTTAACAAATGGAAGGGATATCATAGAGGGGGATCTTGTTGTTCAGCTTTAGTCTTGGTGAGATGTGTCCTTAGGGACCATGGGGGTATTTTCCCATTTTAGTACATTAGATTTTATTCCACTTTGTATTCTGTTACATTACTCATATTGTATTTTCTTTTGTTATGCACACTTTCTTGTTTCTATTCTTCTGCATTTTTAATGGAAAAATTGATCCCACATTCTTGTTGCGTGATGTCAGGTGCTAGTCGTCGACCTGTGGGGATCGAGAATACCCTTTGGGCAATGTTAGGGTCGTCTTAGTTATCTGGTTACAAGGGTACCCGGGATTGTTTGTTAAAATAATGAAGAGTATAATAGATGTAAATAATTAATATAAAATGGTAATTAATCTGTATAATTAATATACCATCCAATTCTATAACATTTAACTATCAATTGAACGATATCGCATCTCATGTGTACTTACAACCTAACGTCTCCACGACGCGATGAGAATCATTCTCCACATTAATATTAAAAAAGATTATAAATTATATTAAAAATCAATAAGAATGAAATATATGAATTAATAACGCCAAAGGAATTATTTATATATATACATTTAATTTACTTTCTTCCATTCAATTCAATATAGAAACAGAAACAGTGTTCTTGCGTACGTATGGCCAACCATCTTCATGAATTGTGTATTCCAATTCATTTATCAATCTATTATATATATATTTATATACTGAATATATATGATATATAAATAATTTTTTGCATTTTGGAAGTAACTAAATCACAATATAAGTAATAATATCAAGAATAATTATTCAATACCCATTCGATAAATAAAACAACTATGACCCAAAACATTTCTTTTACTTGGAATTGATAAATAAATAGGGATATAAAGTTATAAGTGAATAATATATGTTATCATAGTTATTAATAAGGTTATGATAAATTTATATAATATGTTTAAACCATCTATACAAGTTTTTCATTCACATATGAATGAAATCGGACCTAAGGAAAGGGATAATTTTGTGATCTCATTATTATCTGAGATTGTTTATTTTTATATATTTATTGGGGTATATTTATCATCCACATTCATGATTCCAAAATATATAATATAATGTATATTATTTTTCTAATTTTTAAATTCAATTTTATAAATTTTTTAATATTTATTAAATCGTATAGAAGGAATATTTCGTTCATTTTTCATATGTGGTTATTTTTTACATTCCTGAAAAAAGTACGAGAAGAATATTTTTTAACATATATCGAATGAATTCATTATTATGAATTATTTCCATGAAAATTACTCTACATGATTTCATGTTTATTTTCAACTAAATTATTTTCTTTTAATATTGTGCGGCATTTTTAGAAACGAAATGGTTTTTGAAGAAGAAGTGATATTTTCCACAGAAATTATTTTTATTTGATCTATCAAAATTATTTTCCATCTATGATTAAATTATTTAAATATGGATATGTTTCAATACCTATTATCAATATTAATTGAGTTGTGTATATGATGTAATGATATATATGAACACCATTTTTTATGGATTATAATTGATTTATGTTTGGGAAACTCAATTTATTTCATGGGCTATGCGACGATGAATGATATATGGTTTTGTGGAACATATAAGAATGATTTTATTATGAGTTGTGTGGGACCTATATCTCGCTACAACACATTGGTTACAGATTTATATCCCATGAGATAGACATCTCTAGAATAGAAATTAAATTAGTTTCAGTAATACAGGGATGTATTGGAATGTAAATCATGTTCAGTAATACATTGCTGGAATGGAATGTAATCACAGATTAGTAATGGACTTTTCCAACAATGATGGACTTGGAAACAATGCCTTGTACACTATAGATATCATATTATGAGCTAATTTTTTTTTTCAAAATTCAATGTTTTATACCAATGACATTTTCTCAAGGTTCAAGATTCCATTATGATTTATGTCGTATGAACTACCAAGATTTATTCCATGACTGAAGATTATGATATTTAAACTTTATGATCATGTTGAAAAATTCTTATGTCTGTGGTTTGTTTTCTATTCTCAATATTTACCCTAAATAGGCATTTGTGATAACCATTTTCATGTTTTATTTTTTCCAAGATATAATGAATGATTTTAGGTAGGAAAATATAAGGGGAAGATCTTTACCGGGGATGTTAAAGATCATTCACCTTGTTAAGATAATATATTCCATGTTTCCATAGACACTAAACTAATATAGTCATTGGGTGTATTTGTATTTCATTTATTAATTAATAATCAATATAAATATAATTTCCATGTATGTTATGCTTGGGTTGTTAGAGTTGGTATCAAAGAGAGCGTTTATTGAAAATTTGGATACTATGATGTGAAAACATTATTGAGATCCCTAGAGATATTTTTATAGTATATATAGGGATGTCCATAAAGAAGAGTCCATCTATAGGTTACTGTCCTAGATTTAAGGTAACGATCAAGAATAAACATGGATTAAAAATATGATGTCAGATATTGAAATTTATCCCCCTTGATTATATAGTTTTGATAGTATCATTTTTTCCTCTCACACTATTATTTTCGTGTTTTAAACAATGAATAAACCTGAAGAAACTATGTTAATGATCAATGCACTGGGAAATGTTATGATTTTACTCCTGTTAACACCAAATTAACGAGGGATAGAATTAAAAATCTTATTTCTATATTTATAGAAGAGATGAATCATTCTCGACTTCTAAAAGAGATGATAAAGGCACAACATTCTATTGAGTCCATCATGAAGAAACATGTGCCATCATTTAGTGGGTCTTCTGATCCTCATGTTGTTGAACAATGTATCAGTATCATTGAAAAGATATTTTCCATCATTTTATGTTCAAAACATGAAAAATTATTTTTGGTTATTTATCATTTCTAATGAAAAGAAGACCAATGGTAGACTCTAATCATGTATACAATGTAGTAAGATGAAATTGAACCAACGACTGGGATGAGTTCATGTAATTATTTTCCAATATTTAATTATTATTATTCTTCATAAAATGATTTAAAACTGTTCCTTGAGATTATGAAAATGGATGATTAATATATTCTTACATACAAGGAAAATTTTACAAGATAAGGAAGTTGTGCTCCTGGATTTATCATCAAACTTGAACATAAGGTTTATCGATTCATTAGTATCTTAATTCAATGTCTTTGAAGGGTATTAGCTATAAGAGAAATTAGTAGCTTTGAAGAGACTGTGTTTTGTGTTATTCGGGTAAAAATTAAAGTTAGTGTCATAGATCAATCCCATGGTTTTGACAAGAATCGAAAAATGGTGTTCAAGAGATAATCTAAAAAAAATGTTGAAAAGAAGATTATTGTTTCCTTATTCTCAATGTGTGGAAGGAATAATGGTGGGGATTTTCATAAATGGACTAGAAAATTTTTTCTGTGTGGAGAAGAATTTCATCATGCCTTTGAATTCTGAAGTAAAGGGAAAAAGGATTATAATTATTTGAAAACAAAAAATACTAACGAGAATGGACCACCCACACTTCAATGCTACATGTTAAATGAAATTGGAAATTATGTAAACCATTTCCCAAATAGGAGGGTTAATGATGACGATCGACATCGTAATCCTTTTAAGGACATTGTAAAAACGAATGTTACATGATATTACTATTGTTGATGTTGAGAATGACAATGATGTGGTGGAATTATAAAGTTATTATGTAATAGAATTCCAAAATCGTGATTGAAATATTTTTTAAATCACATGATATGCGCATAATGAAGTGATAAGAAGATAAAAAAATGTTTGAAATTATTAATCACCTTGTGAATGATATAAGGACAATGCGATATCACAGTTTGAGTATATAGAAATTTTGGTATTTTTGGTGTGTATAAAGAGTTAATTTTGATATAATACATTTCTTCACTATGGGTCAACTATAATAAATGTTTTATCATATTTTAAGAGAATGCATGATAAAGGTATTCAGATGATTGGAATGTGACAACCAATAACTACATTATGAGATATGGGGGAAAAATGGTAATTTCATTTATTTTACTTCATTGAAAAGTTTTATATTTTTAGTTTTTGGAAGGATTGTAATGTTATCCATTTAAGGATAGTATAAGTTATATTATGGATGATTTTTGTAATATTGATGTATTATATTTCAATAGGTGAACTTATGCATATTTGGTTACCTATGGTAACATTTTTTTTGAAAAAAAGGAATAACCTATCATTATACCACATGACCTGCTAGCACAACAATAATGAAAAATTGAACACCATTTCCTTAAAAAAGAGATGAACTAAAAATTGTTTAAGGCCTGAAAAATTGTGAGATTATGCCAAAATCAGGTATGTATTTAATCTCATGAAAATTTCTTCAACAATAGGGAAAAGATATTGAATAACAAAAATTGTTATCTTAGTACCTTATTACTAAATGAATCAGATGGTTCTTTAAAACATTGTATATTTATGACTTTATTGTTGTTAACATTCTCCAAGAATTGTTCGTTGTCACTATCCATCAGAATGTGATGTTTAGATATTTCTTCCATTTACATTTTTTTTCTTAACACCTATGTTCACTTATAGGGAAACCTGGTTATGTGTTAAAATAGGTAACCATTATCTTTTTAACATTCCTTTTTAAAATCAAGCTATAATATTCTTTTTTAAGTTGTGGGTTTCAGTGAAAGAAACTCTCAAGTAGTAATCCTTTTATAACCACAAGGGATTTCTTGGGAAAATTAAAATTAAGGGGGGTATAATGTAACACCCCTAGATTTTTTGAGATATATTCATTTTAATTTCTTTGATGTCTTATGTTTTAAACTATGTTATTATTATTTTGCACTATATGCAACACAGTATTAGCATGCGGTATATGCAACACTATACTTGGATGGTGTTGCACACAATTTCATGTTCTTTTGATAGAATACATTTCGCACAACACATAATATATATTTTGTTCAATGTATAAATGAAAAATGTTTGGATTATGTTACACATATCACCAAATGAATTTTTCACTAAATGAAACACTATTATGGATTTCATTACATGAAAGCACGATCTTCCTTGGTAGTTTGCATTCTAAGAAATACTGGGTTTCACTAATCACAGGTATATTATTAAAATATCATTATTTAATGGGATATAAACTAGCCATTATGAATATTATTTACCAAATTTTTAATTTTATATTACATTAACAGTCATCTAATGTATTTTATAGACATGATATAATAACAAATTCAATTTTTAGGACTCAAGATGTATTTTTCAAAAACATAATGTTTTTCCACCTTTTGATGGTGAACCCATTTTAAATACAATTTTGACAATTTTATAAATTTTATTTTTAAATAATAATCATATTATATAGAATCGGGACATAAAAATTTACATTGGGTGATTTTTTTTGGTATTTTTATGATAGAATTCATATTTTAATGAATTGTAAAAATTAATGTATTTTATTTCATAATTGTATTTTAATCTAATTTATTTATATAGTTTGATTATTTTTTTATTTAGTTTTGTTTTTTAATTGAATTATTTTTTTAAAATTTAATCAAATTATGTCCATTTGAAGTTATTGAAAATTTAAATAGGAAATAAACACATGTCTGCCTTTTGATAGATTAAACTTCTTAAAAACCCACTTTTTGGTTCTAGCATCTTGAAGTAATTTCAAATAAATTATTGAAACATTTGTGTTTTGAGTTTTGAAAAAAGGACTCCTCATATGGAATCAGCGGGTCCAAATTATTTCAATATTTTACTTTTATTAAAAAAAATTAATATTAGTAGTTGTAACTATGGTTATTCTTTTTTAGAATAGTTAATGGTCAATTGGGTAAGTAAGGGTAAGAAAAAAAATGATAATGGTAATAAAATTACCCTATCTTTAAAAAATCCTATTGAATTAATAAAAGTTAATACATATAACATAAGGGTTAGAATCGACTCATTTAATGGAATTTTTTCCGAGAAAGTGATTTAATTATTATTAAAACAAATGAAAGTGACAACATGTCACTCCCTTAAATATTATAAGTATAATGTTTTTAAGGAAGTGATAGAATTTATAAAATGTAGAACATAAATAAACTCCATAAATCAAATGATATTATATACAACATTTCAATTTATTTATAATTTTTAGAGATTAAATATTATACATAAATGAAGACACAATAGTGACGTAGAAACTGTTTTATTGACAGAAATATAAAATAAATGGTTTTAAAAATGTTGAATGATATATAATATGAACTAATTAATGTTATGGAATAATTTTATATGTGAATATGGCATGTTCGGAGTTTATTAAAAAATTTTGTTCGAATTTATCTTTTTTTTGTATTTTATTTAATGCCAAATAAATGAAAAGTGTCACAATTGACACTAGTGATATTTTATAAAAATAACGATTTATTATTTTATTTGAAAATCCCAACAATATTTAAAATTACAGAGTGAAAATTCTATTGTATAAAATCTAATAAATTATCTAATTATAGAAAATTTACAACACATCAGTAAATATTTATAACCATTTAATATTTTGAATATTATTACAACAATTAAAATTGAATAGATTAAACAAGGATAAATCAAAATGATAAGAATTTAAATAAAATCAAAACAATAATAAATATTATTTAATGAGAGTATTTAGAACCATCATCATCTTATCTTCGAAATAATACTCATTGGATGAATTTTAATTTAAGAATTATATTATATTAATAAAATAATTTTAGTATTTCAAAAGGTGACCCTCCCCTGTCTTATAAAAGGGAACCACTCCTTCTCTATTAATCCCGCCTATGAAGCCATTTTCCTCATTCAGCCCTTTCCCATTTCCTCTCCCAACATCACTCATTTCATCCTAGAGGCTAAACATTGGGAATAAATCCATCCATAGAAGATATTTTTTCTGTAAATCAAAAGAAGATACTTGAAAAATAGGTAATTGTTTTATCACCTCCTTCAAAATTCATTTCTTCTCATACATCCAATTTTTTTATGTTTTTTCCATAAAAAATTAATAGATCCATAATCTTCAACAATATATATTCTATTATAATTATGGGAGAACCTCGTACCTTTTTTATCGATCCAATGAATAGCAATATCACCACGTGTGCGTACGTAGGGCCTACCATCTCCACAATATGTTGTAATTTATTATTAAGAAATACCTAATTTGGATGAGTATAATGATGACTATAATGTATTTAATGAATATAACATGATAATGATTATATATAATTAATATAAAATCCATTTCTATACCATTTAACCATCAATTGAATGATATTGTTGCTTGTGCGAACCAACAACCTACCTTCTCAACGACACTATGAGATTCATTTCCACGTAAACCATTCAAGAATTATTATAAAGTATATAATTAATAAATAATAATTAAATATACTATATAATAATGCTATTGGATTTATGTATATATGTATTTCATTTACATTATTCCATTCAATTCAATAAGAAACAGAATGAGTCTTCATGTGTACATATGGCATACTGTCTCCATGACCAGTGTATTTAATTTCATTTATCTATCTACTATATATATTTATACACTGAATATATATTATTTATGAATTATTTTTCACATAATCTAAATAATTAAATCATGATCTATGAAATAAGACCATGAATAAAAATTCAGAACATGTACGATAAATAAAATGAATATTACCCAAAATGTATCTTTAACATTCATTTAATAAATAAAAGGGTAATATAAAGTCAAAAATTATTGATATATGGTATCATATATATTATTATAGTTTTTTTAAAAGTTGAAAATTTGTTTAAACCCACTATACCTGCGTTTTTGACTCATACCTATGAAATCAGACCAAATATAAAGGATAATTTTATTATCTCATTATTATCCAAGATTTTTTATTTGTAACTATATAATAGGGTATAATTTTCATAAACATCCATTTTTCATAAATATATAATATTATATATTTTCTTATTCGGTTTGTTTATATAAATTTTACCAATTTGAGAATTTTTATTAAATGGTATTGACGTAATATTTCCTTCGTTTTCTATACGTGGTACTTTTTTACTTTTCAAGAAAATATATGAGAAGAATGTTTTTTTGTATATATGGAATGAAAATATTTTTATGCCTTATTTCAATGAATATTAATCTACATGATTTCAGGTTTATATTTATCTAATTTTTTTTTAAAAAAATGGTGCTGTATTTTTAGAAAAGATGATTTTTTTGAAGAATAAAGCATATTATCCTCAGGATTTATGTTTAAGTGTTATGTCAAAACTATTTTCCATCTAAGATGAAATTATTTAAATAGCTTAATGTTTCAATTCATATTATCACTATGATTTTAGTTGTTTTTATAATGGAATTCTATCTATGACATCTATTTGATTTATATGGATTATGATTGAGTGATGTTAAAGATAGACATTTTATTGCATGGGTTATGCTATGATGAAAGATTTATATTTTATTGGAACATGTAAGAATGGTTTTTTATGTGATTGGTGGGACTTTATCTCAATAGATATAAATTATATGAATGGAATGTATATCTGGTTCAGTAATATAGTGCTTGAACAAAAATTAATTCTTGTTCAGTAATACAAGGTTTCAAAAGAAAGTAAACCTTGTTCAGCAATGAAAATTTTCATCTATGATGTTCATGAATGAAATACCTTTCATACAATGAGAATAATATTATGTGATTATTTGTTTTCAAAAAATCCATGTTATATCCCAATGATAATTTCTTATAGTACTTGATTCTATTACGATTTAAGCCTAACAAACCAAAAATATTGATTTCATCACTAATGTTTTTGATATTTCTACTTTATGATCATGTTTTTAAATTACTATGTTTATGATATATTTTCTATTAGCATTTTTTACCGATTCTGATCATTTGAGATCACACTTTTTTTGTTTTAATTTACCAAGGTTATAAATAATGGTTTTAGGTAGTTAAACAATAGGGTAAAATCCTTATGAGAGGTGTTGAAGATCATTCACCATGTTATATGATTATGTTCCATGTTTCTGAAGACACTAAACAAATATAGTCTTTGGGTGTATTTAGGTGTCATGTTTTATGTATTCCGAAAGAGAAATTTAATTTCAATGTACATCAAACATAGTCAGTGAGATGAATACATTTATACGGGTGAATTTTTATTTTCCCATGAACATATTTGAGATGATACTTGAGAAGAATTGTTTTAAATCCTCTATGAGGATTTCCAATGAGAATTAAAAAAATTTCATTAGAGATTCATCTACTATGAATGAACTATTATACTTATAATAACGATTAATTAAATGTTTCATTATTATTATAAATTTAAATAAAAAAATTACATCATAATTATATAATAATAACATCCGAAATCAGTTTCTTAAGCATGGGCGAAACATTATTCTATGAATCTACATCAATTGTCCTTCTCAATTGGGTGGTGAGACTAATGTAACTACTCAACATAGACTTTTATGGGTTAATATAAATATCATGTTCATTAAATCCAACCTTGAATCCGATGCCTTTGTTTCTCACCACAATAATTTTTTCTATCATCATCACGCTACTATGATTCATTTTTTTGGGATACAAGTTATTAAATGTGTACAATTTCATCAAATTCAATATTGTTAATCTGATTATCCTCTATATTGGTAGAATTAGGATGTGTATAAGTTTATTTCCCACAACATTGGTAGCACCATCATGATGAGAGGCCTATTTTTCGTCCAGAATGGTAGCACCGACATGTAAAAAAGTCATTATTTGAAGAAGTGGGTGACCATTTAATAGGAATTAATTAAATAATGTATTGAATAGAAAATACCATGAGGAAACATAATGTGTATTAAACAATATATACCATTATTATTAAACAAATTCATTTTAATTTTTTAAGGGATTTGACGACTATATCGAGTTTCCAAATCCCTTCATTGTGGTCTCCAACGACATAAATTAACCTATCTTATTTGGGACTGCTACAAAAATGATTTAAACTACCTAATGAAATTGTCATTCCCTTTTTAATTGATAAATAACTGGTTAGTTGTTTTGGTCGACAGCCAAACAATTTAACACTCTTCGTTTGCAAGATATAGAACATACAATAATTAAATTTCTTTTGATTCCATTATAAACATATTTTATTTAAACCCTTCCTTACTAAAATCAACATTCTTGAATCCCAATTCATCCATTTTAATATCACTCTTATTTTCAATACAGTTTTATTTAAAAATGGTCACTTGGAATGTTGTATAATCAATCTCCCATATTTTTTTGATGATTCTTAATACGACATATTAACATAAATTGGATTTCTGTCATTAGTACCAGATACATGCATCGCATTAGACTCATGTTTAACTCCACTATTTTTCATGGTATTGTGTTCTACATATTCATTTTTAAAGAATATATAACCATTAATTACATAACCATTATAAGATAATACATCAACACCTAGTCCTATATCTATCAATCAATTCTATTTTGAGATTAAATCCAAATTTATATTTGAACCTTACTAAATATTTTCTAAAATGAATCTTATAAAATTCTGATTATATGTGTTTAATATCCATATTTTATCCTATGATGGAATGAAATTCATAATAATTAATTATAGGGATTCATTGTATGGGAAACCCTCTAAACTATTATATAAAACATAACGAATGACCCTCTCCTGGTAGGTAATATTAATTGTTAATAAAATATTTCTGAAATTCCTTCAGCCATAGGCCACATAGTGTCACAAAATTTCAGTAGACTGATGCTTTCCATAATAGATATGTAGCCAGTAAAAAATTCAATGGCTTCTCAACAATATATCATTTTTGAATACTAAAATCAGGATGACTTTGATTTTTGACATATCCGTTCAAAATATTCATATACCATTCAATTTGATACATCCATCTATAATTTATAGAACAAGATAGAATAATTTCTCTTACCTATTAAACCATCAAGAGAGTTAGCATATCCATGAATGTCGGATGGATAAAAATATTAAATTAATAACATATAATAACATTTTCTATTTCCATTTTTAGTAATTTCACCAAGTCTATAACTTTTCTTCATATAGAATTGAAAAATAATTAGTTCTAGGTTAATGTATTGTATACATACTGGTGAAAAATGCAACATAAATCTACAAGCATTAGACCGTGAATCCTATCATGATATTCATTTGATTTCATACATTTTAACATTAAATCATTCATCGGAATTATATTATTTATATATAATGAAAACAACTATGGATCCTTTACATCATTAATAATGTTTCAAAAATGATAATCTTCTAACTTGGAAAGATTATAAGTAGATGGAAGAAGAAATGTATGCTTTTCACTCTTCACTGGAACAATCTCTTCCTATATTCCAATGTCCATCATGTCTAACCTATCCTAAATTACATCCGTTGTTTATCCAAACGAATTTAGTAACATGAAAATGACACTATAACATAAATATTTTTCAACATGCATAAAATCAACAAAACATCAATCATGATAACAATTCCAGTATTGTAATTTAAAAAAACAGATCTTTCTTTTCCAAGAGGATTTGTGATTTTTTTTAAAAAGAGTTACGAAAAGTTTCATCCATAACTTTTACTATTTCAGAAAATTGATCACCTGTTAGTGGATATAGTGTTATAATTTTTTTTTAACTCTCATCAAATGATTTAATCGAATATTGATACTAATTTCATTGAGGTAGAAATCATTGATGTCCTAGAAGAACAGTCTTTATGGAATGTTTCAACCCAATTGAATGTGTACATTTAAAAGAAAAATATTTATTTTATCTCATAGGATGACAATGTAAACATGGTATAGGTGTACTAAATTATTTTAAACCAAATATATTGACCCAAATATTATATATATAGATTATTGGGAGAGAGCCAGTGCTAGAAAAAGATAACACATGCCAACTGGAAAAAAATCCTTGAAGATAGGAAGTCCATTTCTCAATTCCCCTCACACTATGTATGAAGAATGGTGGTTTGATCATTGATTATGTCATTTCACATAATAATGTGATACATTATAGACCAAATAATAACTATCAAATATTGGAGAAATAGAAGTATGACCATACAATAAATTTGAATCTATTCCAGGTCAATGTTCTTCTCCCTACACAGTTTCGACCCATTATGCATAGAACAATCTTCCGTTTGAAGAGATTCCACCTATACATAAGTATCACTATAAGAAAATATAACAAATCCCTAGTTAGACATACAATACCACCTTCTTTCATAATATCATAGTTGAAGGAACCATAACCATTGAGCTTAAAGCCAGATGATGGGGTAGTTGAATATTCTCAATCGCCTCGAGAGGCTACATACTACCTAGGGGACGATGGAACATGGCGGTTCATGATAATACTTAAGGATAGTGAAGTATCCCATCTATTGATAATGAGTTTTAACTATATAACTATGCATATTTCCCCAACACCTTTGAGACGGTTAGAGCCTCCATAAACCATATGCGAATACTTATTCCTACCATCCCATATACACTATAAACATACACCCTGAAGAAGAACTCATTATTCCTTATCAATGATACTAATCGAAGCCCCATTAAACTATTTTAGAAGAAAAACTATACTACTACTACCTTGTATTGCAACTCCCATGATTTAATCAAACATTCCACATAATAATTTATCATAGTCTCTATCATAAATGAGGTGAGAGGTTGATTCTTCCTTCATAATTGAACAACAAAAGCACCATAAGGCGAGTCTACCACCCTTTAGTTTAATCAACATGTCCTTTGGGAGTGTATGCTTTCAAAATAACCATATAATAATGATATATTTAATTTGAATTTTTCTTCAGTAGATATTTTTACCCCATGCATCGACAAATTCATTTTCATGCAGAACATATTTGTATAAATTCACTGAGAATTTTGCAACCATGGATCCCAAGAATAGACAATAATCCTTATTGTTATTAATAATAATACTGTGATATATCTCAAATTGATGTTGTTTGAGAACTGTATTGATGAATATGGTTTATTTGATGGATATCTTGAATGACATGTGGGGGTTCGGCACCCCAAAAAACTGAGAATGAAACCCGATAAAACATAATGAAATTTAATTCCAAGCATATCCATGGTAGAATGTTATAATTTAAAAACATAATAGGTCATGTATAGTGAGTTAAATTTTGATAACCAAAATAATCTACTACATCTATAGATATCTCAATATGAAGGTTTCTCAGCTCATTTCCAAATTTAGGATACTGCAGATCAATTCAATTCCACCGATGGGTGTTTAATAGGTAATGATATTTCCCATATTTGATTCATGTATCTAAATAACATGTCAATTGTCTTATAGTCTTCTCAATTCAATAATGGTTCCTAAAAAATCTAATTATTGGAATGTACTATAAAACATTTTAAGTACATGAGATTCATCGAAAAAAACTACACATTGGGAATTTTCTATGTTATATCTCGTCCATGCGAAATATTATACAGTCATTTGGACATACATGTATTCTTTCGTAGATCATATCCACTAAACGTAGCATTCATTAAACATCATATTTTAATCTTGTAATCTCATTATGTTATGTGTGAATATCATTCAAGACAATAAGTAGTTCAGTTAATCTGGTGTCACTCTATCCACTTCCAGCTATGATATTATACCCCTTCAATATGGATAACAATGTTGTATATTTATTACATCCATAACACAATGGAATCTTAATACCACTCTTTAAATTCTCATAAAAGTTTTACAATCATGAATATCTTCTTCAAATATCATTTTCATTTCCTCAGTACAATTTCTATCATTATTCGCACCTGCAATCTTATCCTTCATATAGTCTTCATCATTTTCCATACATGTAATCATATCATATGATCCATAAAATTCTGTCTTATCCAAATATAAAGATACATTCAGTTTTTACCCATGTTTAGCTCAACATATATTTCATTAACATATTCTGTGGTAGATTAATTTATCTTCAAACTCCACTGGACTAATTAGTCTTGAATAATAACATCATAAACAAGAACAAAGGATTTAAAAAGGTCCATATGCTTGATATTTTTAAAACATGATGAAATATTTCACCATATCCTTATAATATATTATCATATAATTTACATCCATAAATTTTAGATTCATTTAAATACTATTTGGTTTAGTAAAATTAAGATTTAATAAAATAAAAAAATACACAAATTTGTATGATTCAGTAACCCATAAAATGTCATTCTTAAAGAATAGTTTAAGCAACATGACATCATTATTCCAAGATAATAAGAGATAAATGATGTGTATTGAGATTTTTATTTAGATGTGAAAATAATTGAATTAATTGAATGTGTTATATATAAAATTATAACGAATATAATTAAGTTTCCTCTATTGAAAAACAGAGAGATCAATAATTGTTTCAGTGATATTGTTATATTGAAGTAAAACATGAAGAAGGAGTTGATGTTTACTAATATTTTCACATGGTATGATTTCTATAAGGTAGTGTTTAGTGAGAGTATTATTAGAATAATAATTGAAACCTTCTCCAACTACTCATTTATAAATTTGGATTCTGCTCTGTGGGAAAATCATGGGAAATTTGTAACTTTTCTTCTTTCTTTTTGAATTTGTAAATTTACAATTTCATTCCCCTTTTTATTACTTATCATCATATATTATTTCTTTCCTTTTTAATTATTATTATTATCACTAAGAAAAATTATGTATATAAGAATTATATATACAAATGGTGTATATAAATTAGGCATCAATAAAAATAACAGACCATTTTTTTAAAACTTTTTGATATTTAAGTATAATGATTATATCATGAATACATACATACATATATATATATATATATGTGTGTGTGTGTGTATTTATTTATTTATATATATATATACATATATTTATATATACATAGAATAAATTACTAATAATTTACATATATTTAATTTAATTGCATTTATATTATTAATATAAATTTCTTTAAAACACACTATTACAGTTATTTATCCAACTAAATAATATTATACTGTTTAATTATATAATTATCATAGATGACATTTTGTTTTATATTATCACTATATTATATATATTCATTAATACATTTATGTTCTAGTAATATTAGTATTTATTTCTCTATTTAATTTAATAATTTTACCTAACATTATACACTAACTGCCTTAGTATTAATAGTTATTTATTAGATTGATTCATTCTAATATCAATGAAAATTTAACTACTATTTTATTAATATATTTTCAATGAAATTATGTTGATATGATAATATTTTAAATTTGTTTTTATGATTAATTCTATCTTTTCAATTAATTTATAGGTTAATATAATTATCTTATACAATGTATACATCTATTCAAAATAATGCATGGAGATAAATGTTATATTACTAAAAACCTATTTTTTTAAAAATACTGATATTTTTAAAATATAACTTTTTAATGTTAAATATGTTATGAAAATGTATTAAAAGGATGTCATAATTATGATAATATTTATGAATCCTCAAATCACAATAAATTTCCCTCATAATTTATAACCCTCTGTATACAGTATCCATTGGAATTCCATTTAGTGGAATATATATTTTAGGGATTAATCTAAATTGTTGGATAAAATTACATTTACACTATATATATGATGATATGTTAATGAAATGGTTGTATCTTTTGGCACTAAATTGGGTAATTTTTTATATTTTTATTTCTATTTATCGTCGCTATCACCATACACAAATTTGACGCTCGCTTCATCATTGATCTGCTACACCCATGGTAAGTCACTTATTTATTATTTTGAAATTATTCACATATTCAATTAGTGTTCGATCGATTCACAACACATTATCAACTTTATCGTCTTGTACACATTCTTTATCATGGTGAATATTGTTTCACTCCTATCATTGACAGAAGATTTTTCTCATTGGAAAATGCTTTATCATATTTTTATATAAACATTATTATTTTGAAATACTCTTTCTCTTGTGAATTGACTTCACTAATTCGAGAGATATAATTAAAATGGAGATTCTTAATTTCTATGTAATATATTATTACATATATCTTTCCCATATTCAAAAAACCGAAAATAATATATGAATTTCTTAATATTTTATTGTTGTAAAAATAAATAGATTCTGAATATATTTAAAGACCCACAGATGAAAAATTTCACTCTATTACCAAAATAGAATCAGTTTGATTAATATCTATCATGGCTGATGTTGAGTGAAACATCATTCATAAAATATGAAAAGGACACCACCTAAATTGGTCAAATAACGAACATTGTGAACAAGCCATACATCGAGCTGATGATATATAATTAGTAATAAACATCATGTGCCTATAATATGTTGAATTGAAGTTCTCTGATCATGCTATTATCCATGAAATTTCATATATTATTCCATTTTCACCCTGAAGGTGTCATGTTTTTATTATGTTTTATAAAGGCTCACGAGGAAAAGAATACTTACAATTAATATTTTATTAAATATCATTGTATTTTATTTATTTTCTCAATGATTTTATGTGTTATATAATGTTTGAGAGAAATTAAATTTTTATGAAAAAAATAGTAAATATATTTATCATATATCTATCCCCTAAATTGGATGATATTTTTTAATTCATTAAAATTCCTAGTTGTCTTCAAGTCATTATAAAATGTGAACTAATTATTTTATTCTACCCCTTTTACTGAATGTGAATATTTATTGAAAATTATTTATTTCATTACACGAAGTGAATAAAAATATACATGAATTTATTTTAAATCATTTTTTCTTTGAATATATTTTTTTTATGATCATTATGTTGAATTTGATTATAAAAAAATATAAAAAAGTGTAGTGTTTCGATGATAAAAAATTTGTATAGAGAACAATAAATATTTTTATTCTTTATAAAATAATTCATCAATAATGGATTAAATTAAAATAGTTTCATTTAAAATTATATTTAATGATTTCTTAATATTTCATTTATTGATCATAAACCGTCAAATGTTACGGGAAAATTTTATTTATCGTGTTTTACAGAATTTCAATATCATCTCATGTAATTAATTTATTCTCGGAAGTGGATGTTGTTATTCATATTTTTCATAAATTAAATGATTGAATTACATAATTTTTATAATCCAATATATATTATGAAAATGATTTAAATATATAAGTTTTTAAAAATAATGATCATCATAATCAAAAAAAATTATTATTTTATACAACATTATTATTATTGATGAATAATGATTTTTCATTCAGTTATTTTTAAATTCAATTAATGAATTCACTCCTCGATGCGAATGTAATTAAATTATCTCATTCCTTAATGAGAATGTAATTATTAAAGAAAATTTTAATATTAATTTTTCAACTCATATAATATTTTCATAAGTATTTGAGACTTATAAAGTTTGATTAAATTATTCCCCCGTCATTTGGTAAAGGGTATATTATAATTATTTTTGATGCTGATGAGGTGTACATTTTGAATATATATTATTCATCCATATTGGATCATGCTAAGACATTCACCAACTTTAACTTACAAGGGGGCTCTTCTACCATGTAGACGTATTGTAAAACTATAGTTGGTCTAATGGTCCCAAAATATACAATAATCATCATAGTGATGGGCCTAACCCATTATGACGATAAAATGACTTCATCAACCAACATAAGTTGATATTATAATGAAAATAATGAGTATACACAAAGAAAGCTACTAGATTTTATATATACATTGATCTTGAAGAAAATTATTTATAAATATTAAATTAATCAGAAGAACTCATATATGAGTTTGTATATGCTCATGTAACTATATTTCTTAGTAGAGAAAAGAAATTAACATCTCCAAAAAAGATAAAAAATTCTTATCTGGTGTAAAAATTCTTAATTCTTTGTTATATCGAATGTTTTTATGAGATATATCAATGATATTCTTGGAAGAAAATATTATATGGACAAAATTGGATAAATATAGTACCTCAATATGTTACATGAATTCATAAAATATATTATAAATTATTTTTTACATGCAATAAAATCAATAGTAGTAGACCAGAATTTTATTGACCCTAGCACTTTACATATATGACATGATGGTTTACTCCATCCAAGATCAATTTTAATGAAATATATTGATTTATGTATGCATTAGAATCTATTTTTTGATAGCATAGTGGATAGAAATCATGGGGATAATGAAGAATTTATTTAATGTATGTCTGTATACTAAATTATTAATGAATTAAATCTCATTAGGTAATTATGAATTAGGCGTGTATAATAATTTATCATGTGGTAACCATTTTTAGGGAAGATTATTTATACCATTATCTTATATTATGGAAATTAATTTTCCATATATTTATGATTAAATAATTATGATGTATATATTGGTGTTCACACATACCATGTGATTCATTTAAATCCTATATAAAAGATGCATCCACTAAATGATTATGTGTTTTATTTTCTATTGGTGAGTATAAATTACATGTTATGAATCATGAGTAAAATAAATATTAATCATCATATTCCAAATATAAAATGTTCTGGAAGAACCACTGACAAGGTTCTCACAAAACATACATGAATGTAAATATTTAAAAATTAATAGTCTTATAATACACACCAGAAGTGTAGTTGAATTGATTTTAAAAATTCAGTATTTACCTTGAGTAGAAATTAATAAATATATTTTCCCTGGATGAGGAAAATTAATATAGGGACAACATTATATAATTTTAGATATTGTCCCAAAAAAATGTAGCGACTCGAGTTTTTGGTCCTGTCAGACTTTGGAATATTTCTACGAATAATTCCAGAGCTAGGCGCAAAGACGGCATGCGATTCCGAGCCCCGGTGTGCCCGAAATTAATTTTATAAAACTATTAAGTATTTTTATACTCTGCACTGTTGCATGGAGGTGTTTGTGGGTGCGTGTGTACCTTAGGAATAGTAATATGACCCTTGGGAATAGTAAACTAGTCAAATGAAAGGGAACCCCACCCATGAATGTATAAATAAAATTTAATCATCTTATAGATGAAATTATTTTATAATTATTCAATAGAATATATAAATAAAAGTTTTAAAAATTATTAATTTGGTGTTGTAATTTTTGTATTTCCAAAATATTTAATTATATTATTATATATAATTTAATAATATAAAATATTTTTTTTCACAAAATGTATGCACAAATTAATATTTTTATTTCTTATGATTTTATGAATATTATATGAGAATATAAGTAATTTCTCAAAGTGTTACAAAATCAGATTTAATTTTAAATTCTGTATTTCCCATGTTAATGATGATATTAATTAAAAATAAAATTTATCATATTTAGAAAAATAATATCATAAAATGAAGATCATTTTTTAAATCCACACATTGAAAAATAGTTAGGGACAATGTTTTGTGTTTTTCTGAAAAAAATAAAATTTTGATGTATAATTAAATACGCGAATTTTTTATAATTTCTAAATAAATGAATAATGGAGTAATCAATGATTTAAGGCTGATTTAAGATAAATATATCAATATATCCTTTATTATATTATTTTATTTAGTTATAACTAAAAAAATATTCTCAGTCACGTGCCAAAGTTATAAACTAATTGAAATAATATTGAGAAAACACCCCTCTCATCCAATATAAATACCACCACCACCCTATCTTATCCCCACAGATATATAGATTTGAGACCTACCTAAATTCTACCTAATACACTCCACTATTCCCTACACCATGTCCAGGACCTACTGGTCTCTTCAGAAAAAAAACATTCCCTAAGGATTTTCTCAATGAGGATAAATTCTAGCAGTAAATCCTTTCTCTCTTTCTTTTAACTTCCTTTCAACGTCAATTATTTGTTTATTTTATACTCACCTTATCATATCCAAATAGAATTATAACTCAATTATGTTTTATAAATTGTAATTGTTTCATATTAATGTAATATTCTTCATTACACTCCACCTTCATAATATTTTATGCAAAAAAATTAAATTGTCGATCGTGATGTGTCAAATTACTGACATCGTGGGCGATGTGCTTTAATTTTCCACAATCGCCTTAAATGATGCTAATAAAACCATTAAATGGTTTGAAAAATAACATTTAGTTTATTTATCAATACTATTAATGTTTTGAATCTATCTTATATACATAATACTAAATTATAAAACAAATTGAGTTCGTTGTGATAGAAATACCGACAAAATTAACCTAAAATGATCACCATTAACTATCATGTAATGATTCATTCTCATTGTATATGACCAAATTATTTATAATGAAACATAAACTTATGGTATATATATATATTAAAATATAACAACAATTCTAGATATTTATATTCATTTTACTTGAACGTCAATTCATGTATATAAGAAAATCCAGTCATGAAAACCATGAAAACCATGCTCTCAAATGATGAAAATAAACTCTATAACTCTTTCAAAAGACATAAGTGAACATACTAAAACTATAATGAATGAAATATATGTATTAAAGGTTCTGTATTTTTAATTAATGAATCTAATATAATTATACTAGATACTAACTTGATGGAATATTTCGAACACAAGGTAAGGAGAATTCTCAAACCAAACTCTATTTGTTTGGGTTTTCCCTCTTTCACCCGATATTCAGTTTGGATGATACATATATATAATTTATTCATCATTATATTATAATTTTTGTGATATAAATTTGTCTTTATTAGTTTATTAAAAACACATTTTTTTCAAAAACAACACTTCTTTCAAAAAAACACTCATTTTACTTCTTGAGATTGTTTCATCTTCACTCATGGTTGATGACTCTTATATCATGTATGTTATTACCAATTTTTTTTGGGAACCCAGTGTTTATAAATTTCTTATTTATTAAATTAAAACCATTCATCACCATGGTTTATTATTTGTTCAAGTTTTATATAGGTTATCTATCACAGGAATGTTAATATAAATGTCATGATGTGACAGGTGCACCCAGAATTATTTAGCACGATGTTAATGTAATGATGTAATCAATTTTCCTATAATTATAAATTGATCCAAAGCCTTTGTTAATTTGAATAACCTCATCATATAATGTAAAATTTGTGTGACCATTATTATATCATTTTTCATAACTTTTTGTGGTAGTTGACCACTAAGACACGATGTTTCATTATTATGCATTTTCACATATGAAGGCTTTTCTTAATGATTCATCTCATTACTATGATCCTATGTATATGTTATGATTATTCTAACCAAATTTTTGATTCCTTCGTGTTCTAGTCTATCTTCTTATTGGGATTTTATCTCACCCATTTTTTATTTATATCCCCAGTCGATTACAAGTACTAAGGAGAATTGAAGGGCCAATAAGAAGCTATACAAGAAATAATTAATTAAATTTTTTGTGTTATTTTGTAAATTTCATGTATGGTCATAATTTTACTATGACCCTAAACCATTTCATCCTCATTATGTAATTATTTTATATTATTTTTTTAAAAAAATTATATAATAATTTATTTTAAAAAAATTGGGTCACAATAGTTTGTATGAGAGGACAATTCAGTTAATTCTGTAATTTGTATTAGTTAAAATTATTGAAAACCCTTAGTATAAAACTATGTTTAAGTAATTACGAATGAATTTTTTTCTTAAATAATGATAAAATTGGTGTCCAATAATATATTACAATAGAAATAAATGAAAAAATTAATTTATTATTTATTCATAACTTGTTGACCTATTTTTTGTTCTAACCATTTCTATTTTAGAAAACAGTGGGATCCAGGAAATTTTTTTCCAACAAACCGTGTGTGGGTGGTTATTTACCAAATGAAAAACCCAATTCAATGGGAGGTGGAGATCAAAATTTCATGGTGGTTCTTAATTATATATCTTATGTTATTAACAATATCATAAATAATGTAGAACTTCCACTTCACCTAAGAATGAGAAACTAGATATCGAGTGTTTTGTGTGGAAATAACCACTAATGTTGAGTGGATATTACGATCCACTAGTCACATAAAAGTGGTTGAAATCAATAGAGAAGATCCATTTTTTACTTCACTATTATGAGATATAGAGTGCGACTCTCACAATTTATCGTCTAGATGGATATCCCCATCAATTGTAGGATCTGATTAAGAACACCAAGATGATGGATGAAATTGAAGACTTGGAGTAGGAAGACTATAAGAAAATGTCTTTTAACAAGTATTTCCCATGGATTCTTCATACAATGATCTTGAGGGAATTCATTGATATAAATAAAAAGGAAATAGAATCTATTAGGTCCTAATAAAGAAATTTCTCAAGGCATTCAATGTACGAAGCATGTTATTTATTAAAAATGATAGAAAAATTTATAGATTATACAATACTTTAAATCCACACCATCAAAAGTCTCATGAAATTATAGAATTCTGGAGTTATGATGATGGTGTACGATTTGATCTCAAAGTGGAGGTGAAGTTTAGATAATGGTCCAATAGTTATGGTGATAATAAATCAAAGATGTAGTTTCAAGATGGAGGATCAAATGAGAAAGGTGGAAAGAAAAGTCAACCACACACATGTGAAAAATGTTGGAAGAATCATCCTAGGAACACCATTAATGGAATTTTGAAATACATTAAGGGTGGTAGAGAAGGCCACCAATCTCATGAATGTCAAAAATACATGAGGTAGTGGGAAAATGTAGTGGAGGAATGCAGATCACCACCTGTGGTCCAATGTTGAAATTATAGGGGGAAAGGGAACAATGAAAGCATTGTCACTAAACCATGATCTCTTATGGGTAATTATCTTCATCATCTAGTAATCCTAAGGTGAAAGGAAAGGATTATACAATCAGTTCTTCAGAAGTGGAGCAATAAAACAAATTCATGCTTGTTTCACTTCCTATTGACTCGTGAATGGAGAAACTATTATTTGATTCTGATTATACACATTCCTTTATATCTTGAATGTTTTCTAAAACTATTGAATCATAGCCCTAAAATAATTATGTTGACATATACTTAAAAACACCTTGTGGTGAAGTCATTTAAATCCATGTGTTGGACTCTTCCTCTGTTAGAATATCATGGAAGATTTTTCCAATGAATCACATAATAGATCCCTTAGTGGATGATAACACTATACTACAAATGGATTGGATCACATTATATAGAGCACATATCAATTGTCTAGAAAAATAAATATCATTTCATAATTCGAACCATCCCAGGATCCTATACAATGTCATGGAAGTCCATGAATATTATTTTAAAAATCTTTCAATAGTTTGGTTGTTGATTCCTTTTAAAGAATCATAACTCACTAAAATGGTTTATTCAAAGGAGGTTATCAAGCATTAAAAAATGTAGATTGTGAGGGAATACGGTGATGTGTTCCCAAAAGATTTACTTTCAATCTCTTCATATCTTGAGGAATAGTTCACAATATAACTCATATTAAGATCGACTCGCAATAAGAAATGAACAACATAGAGAATGTTTTTTTTTGTTATAGAGGTAGATTCATTAAACTTTCATTAAATTGGTTGTCATCATTCAATTTCTGTGGGTTTTTTCAATTCAATGTATTTTTCTAGAAACCGTTGTACTAAAAACTTTTAGTGGCGGTTGGTGTGGTTTTCATATTGGTTTTCCCATAAAAATGTAAAACAATTCATCGGTGCGTAAAACCACCCCAAAAAGTTTCATTTTTCCTATGGAAAACGCCACTAATGCCACACCAACTGCTGCTAAATGATAACGGAAACTGAGAACTGTTTAGTGTAAAATGGAACAATCACCAAAAAATATAAATTTTTTTGTCATAAACAGTTTCTTAAGCACAAAACTGATGCAAAATTATACCATGCATGTATTTAGTGGCATTTATAACCATCACAGGTAATAAAATAAAAAATTATGAAGGAAATTTAAACTACTAGTTAGTATGGTCCATTTATCTAGCAGTGGTTTAAACCATCACAAATGGTAGATTAAGATATAAAAATAACGATGCTTATTCTACTACCCTAGTAACATTACCTAGAAGAAAAATAATCTGAAAAAATCATATAATACCGGGGATGTGTGGGGTATATATTGAAATCAAAATACACATACAATGAAAATATATATTCCCATATACATAACATTCCTATGGGATCACATCAACAGTTATAACCAAATATGGACATCACCTCGAAAGTTCACATAACACCTAGGATAGGAGGGTTTCATATAGAAATAAAAATGAACATACATTTAAAATATAGATATATATATATATCCACAAACATTCCTATCCTATGGGTTTGAAACAAGAGTTCCATCCAACTAAGAACATCACCACAAAACCACACAACCTCCATAATTTTTACATCCAACACAGATCATAAACACAATCCAAGAGACAGAACATACATAAACCTTTCTTTTCAAGTTGACATCACTCCACAATCACCAATCATCATTTTTAATCGGAAGGGAAACTAGCTCTATGGCCAGCTGGCCTAGAATCTAACCATGTATTCATGTGTCATCATCCGTAGGGACCCCATAGGAATCAAATGGGAAAACTATCATCTCTTAGGTCAGATTATATACATATGGACTTTTAATATTTTTCACCAAACATCCATTGTTTCCATATGTTATGAAAAATATTATAGTGTAAAAAAAGTGCACTAAATTTATTCATATTAAATGTTTTACCTATAACATTCACCATCCAATATCCTCGCGAAGAACTAGATGTGGAACCTCACTTCCCCCTTGGAATTACTATCTTTTAAACAATTAAAAATAATTTTATAACAAATATTTCAAAAAGTGATGATGAAAACAATTAAAAATGATAATAGATGGATAGTACTGACAAAAAAAATATACATAACAATGATGTTGAATGACATCACAAATGAAATAAGTGGTTTCTAAATGAATACATAAATGTACATACAATCATTTTCACCTTCCATGATGTCTGTTTCCAACTCCATTATATCATCCACATATTCCACTCTTTCTAGAATAATATTTTCAATATTATCATGGAAAAATAGTTTACTTTTTGTTGTTGATGAGATTGAAAGTCATAGGTCAAATCTTCTACTTCATCACCCATATCATACAAATATCTTGGTTTTTTGTGAGAAACTACACTCAAACCTACTTCCACAACATCATTCAGATAATATAACATTTTCTGATGTGATGATAAGATATATGGAAAATGCATTTCACGATCACCAACATCCATCAAGTGAGAGAAAATCACAGAAGTTAATTTCATGGAATCTCTTTTATCACATCTGATAATATATATCCAATTGCATTTGAATAAAACAACTAAAAAATTCCTATTTTAGTATAAATAAATAATATCAGTCAACTTTCCATAGTATACCACTTCATATAATGTATATATACCACTATTAAATGTTTTCATACCCTTTTCTCAACTGATTGTACAAAATCTAATGCAATTCACATGTTAAGCATTGAATGTTATAACATGTTTTAGAGGTCCTCGAGTAGAAACATCAAATCATTTGAAAACTATTCTCTAGTATCGGTATTCAAGATCTAGAAAAATTAATATACATTGTTAGATTAAAAAAAGATATGTGTCATCCTAACATCCTTATTTATTTCAATATTTATGAACATACAAGTTGTGAAAACCACTCTACTAGTTCTTTATTAATATCATTCCTTATATGCTTATCATTTCATTTTTATCCCATTGTTATTAACTTATTTATCATAAAATCTTCAATAAATGGATCTACAATTTCACTATTTAGAAACACGGATCTATGTGCATTTAATTATACCATTTCTATAAGTGTAACATTTGAGTTCTATCCAAAATATTGGAAAATAGCCAGAAGTATTTTTTATTTATGATGTATATGATATAGATTCAATGTGTCCTTAACCCATCCTACTCAATTAAATCTTGTCTTAATATCATCCCTGTATCTAGAACAAAATCTAAGACATCCCTCTTCCAAAGAGCCCTTAGAAATATAGTCTTTAAGCTGATATTTATTTCTCATTTATGATTTCAAATTCCCAAGATATCTATGAAATGAAAAAAATCATAATTATGAATCTAATTAATTGCCATGAATTTTTAAATTGACTAAAAAATTAAACAATATATCTATCAATTAGATATATCCATCGAAAATGTACGGGGCCTTCTAATTTTCCTCCATCAACCAAATTCATATTTAAATGCATCATGACAGAAAAAACGGAGGAATGATCATCTTCATTTAACAAAGTGTCAATAAAAATCTATCCTGATGGTTGTCAAACTCAAATAGATGTAGAGATTTCTCACGTTGTTTTATGAAAAGTGTGCAGAATAGCAGTACAATAAGAGTATCCTTTTCAGATTATAATGTACATAATTCTAGTGGTAGTAAATAATGTTACAATATATATGGATCGTGAATTGTCAATCCATGTAACCCATGATGCATTAAGTCAACACACCGCGAGATCATACTTAAATACCCATTAGATACCTTCATTTTCTTAAAAACATGATAGAATACATCCTTATCCCTTTTTTCAAGTCAAAAAATTCAAAAAAATTCTTTTCATTTTAATTTTCCCCGAGATCAAATTTTATTTTCATTGTTTGTAAGACCTTCCATAAATTGAGATGATCCTTCGACATTACATTCACATTAAGAAATGTTAATATAAAATTTTCACAAACATTTTTTCCAATATGAATCACATCAATATTATTATGCACCAAATTAAATTCCCAATATGGATGTTTTAAGACTATTTTTTTTATTCAATTGTTACGTCCTGATTTTACTCGATGATGCACATTGAACATATTTCCCACTATGATTAAAATAATTTATCTTCCCAAATATTCTTTCAAAATTTCTATGTTTCTAGAAATATTTTAGAAATTATTAATAACATTTGAGGTGGTCAATGATCAATGAAACTATTCAATTTTGATTTGTTCTGCCAAAATCTAAGAGATGCATCGAGAAATATTCAATGGCACAAGACGCAACATTTTTTAATATAAGGTGTCTCTTTGGTCTCAAAATCAAATTTACAAACAGGACAAGTCAAACCCATGTAAGTTTTCCAACATGATAAATTTCCATGTCAATGTAAGTCACTAATCGTCCAAATTATAACATCATCGATTTTTAACATTGTTTTATAAGACACATAATATGTCTCAACACCATTGTTCCATAACTATAGTAATTCTACTATTAGAGGCTATAATTATACACAAATATATTTTCCAGGAATTTTTTCTTGGAATAATCATTGAAATGTTAAAATATGTTTGGTGCATACACATCAATGGAGGTATATTATAAGGGATCAAAAATATTGGCCAAATCCTATAATTGGTCATCAATGTCCCAAATAGTTTTGATCCATTGACAGCCAATCCAAATTTCACATTCTTGGTATATGATGATAAATATAGATTTAATGAATAAAATGTCATCTATGATTGTGAATCTCTTAGATGTCACATAAACCCATAATTTTTACTATCTATAGAATACCAATTATTGTGTTCAGCAGTTCTCGATGAAATGAATAATACTTGTAAATGAGTCTATAATAGAATGTAACGAAAAACAATTGCAGGTGTTTTTTAATTCATATTCATCATGATAGTATGTTTATTTAGACTTCCAACATCACCCATTGACTTACATCTTGAATAAGACAAATCTTTCAATCATCTATACTTTAATTCTTTCCCAAATAATGCATATAGTCATTGGGACATGCATTTATTTTTGTAAAATTCAGGTCAATCCTGTTTAAAACTTTTTCATATCATTAGAAGATAAGTGGATGTTTTCTTTAGTAAATAAATCACCCAACAATTCCAATATCATGGAAATTTTATTATTTATAATTCCACATAGGCATTTGAAATGGTAAAACTTCATTAGAGAAGAATGTATTGAATATTTTAAACATCGACTGTACAACTCATTATTTACATCTTCAATAAAATATTGAAACATATTTTTCTCAGTGGTTTTTTCTCATACATTTGTCTACACAGAATCAAGATGAATATTAAATGATATGTTACAATCGTTATCTGGTGGTCCGACACTATAAAGAACATCTGTTGTCATGTTTCTATTCGTATCACCCTAATCAAGTTGTTAGTATGTGTTATGATGTTGATGTTACTATCATACAATTTAGAATGCATCATTTATATGGTTCTTTATTTCATTTTCCATTGTTGAAGAAGTTGGGATCTAATTCTGTGGATTTACATTAGTTCTCAACCTTTCTGTAATGTTTGATTCTATAATGAAAATTTAGCGCAAATATAAAGTAGCGAATTGTTTCAATATCAAGTGTTCATAAACATCACCTCTCATCAACCATATTCTAAATTTACATTTAAAACCTGGAAATATTATTCCTCTATTGGAGGATCTATTGGAAATATAAAATTATAAAATATCCCTCAAACCCTTAGCATACTGAGATGTGTTCCTTAGTAATGTGATCCAGCTTTTATCCCAGTATATCACAATGTTCCTACACAATATTAAAAAATTTAAACACATATATACTACTAAATTACGAAATATATTTATATATACTAGTTGAAAAAAAATATGAATATTTGAAATAATGTTTTATTATATAAATAAATATGGTAAATACTGAATCATTTTAAAAAGGATAAATGAAATCTATAATGCCTTGTAGTTTTGAAAATCATGTGTAAAAGAGTAAAATTTTTAGTTTTAAACCCATTATGATAACCATGAAAAAAATACATGTTGAAATCCATTTTTAACAAAAATATTCTTTCAAGAAATAATTGAAAATGTATAATAATATAATGTGAATAATTTATTATGGGACTAGAACGGTTCTCAAAACAATTAAGATACTATCATGATACCCTTTTTATTTAATGGATACCTTTTGTAACATTTTTTTCATTTATTGAATTGGTGGATTGATTATGATAAAGGATTAGTTATCAAATTAGGATAGAGTGGATAGATTAAGTAATGGATTTTCTTTGGATATAGTTTTTGGTTATAAAATTAATCTTTCCAATATTTATGATATAGGAGAAATTTCATTAATTTTAAGAAATCCTATCAAAATTGATTTAGTAATAAGGATGCTAAACAAGATTTTGGTTTCAAGGTATTTCATTTAAGTCTATGTGTTCTTGGGTATACATTAGTAAATTTTGATTTACAACAACTATTATAGATTTCTTTAGGAAGATATTTATGTGTACATTCCAATGTTATATACTAAATTCATGAATTCATAACATGTATATTCACTCTATAGTGTATCACGAGGCGTAACGTGCATCATAACCATACTCAAGGAAAAATATAGTGTTGTTAAATGCATGGGCCTTAGGGAACCGTGGTGATAGGTGTAGCGAGGCGCACCTGGAGTGCCTCATTTCAGGCGAGGCAAGACGACCTCACCATTGCACGACAAAGGTTCACGCCTCCCATGCAATCTTAGGAGGCACTTTGGTGAAATGCACTTTATTGAAGCACCCCCATAAAAAATAGACAACCTTTCTAAAAATCAACACAACAATAAGGCCACAAAAAAAACTATAATCATAAATTAATATATTTAGAATCCACATATTTTAACATAATTATTTTAAATTGTTCATTCACATTAAATGATTTTCTTGTGCATGTGTATTTTTACATAGGTTATATATTAACACGAGATTCAAATACATTGAAAAATATTCACACTAACCATTTAATGAACTATAGGTTTAAAAAAATAAATACAATGGTTATCAAACAACAACAATAGGTTACAATTCATAGAAGCTAGAACATGCATATCACTACATATTTAATGATTTGAGAAAAAATGGTTATAAATAAAGAAGAAATTGATAAACACATGTGATTACATCCATTTCCTTCCAATTCAATTTAATCTAGTTAATTAAAACCACTATTTATCCCTTATAACCCTCCCACTAGAAAACTAAATAATGCATATTAAAAAGATTTATAATATAAGAGGATAATTGGGTTCTCATTACTGTATTTTTTTATGTTGCGCTACACAAAAATAGATGGAAAAATTGTTAAAACCATAACATTGATATCTCTAAGGTAAGGGCTTCATAAATAATTCAACAATTGAATAGATGTTAGGAATATGAAATTGGAAAAATCTCATACCATAAACATGACTATCTACATTAAAAAATACATGGGTAAACAAGATGTAGAACATGCAAGGAATCATCAGGAGAAAGGATTCACAGCTTGGTTATAAGAATCAAATGCTTATGTGTAAGGTATTTTCATTACAGACTCAATGGAAACATGAAATTCCAAATATAAATTAAATAATTTATATTAAATTTCTGAAAATAAATCCTAGAATAACCCTAATAATTATTGCATTCAATATACATTTTCAATTTCAATTTAATTCTATGTCAATTATAGAAAGTGGGATAACGTATTAAATATATAGTTTTATTTAGTTAAAATAAAATATTAAATACCCAAAATAAGATAATAAATTATTTATTTATGACATTAAATGTACATTTTATATTGATAACATTTTCACAAAATTTAGTAAAAAATATTGTTATTTTGAAGAGCTCAAAATTTTTACAAACTGTTGAACCGACCATGAGAATAGACCAACTACATGGAGCTAATAAATTATCAAAATTAAGCTAATATCAAACAAAAAAAAATAAACATCGAACTGTATTAAAGAGAAAGTAGAAGAAAGATGATACATACCAACTTCATTAAAGAACCAATCTAGCTCACGAGGAAACAAACTGAATGAATGAAGTAATAGGTGACTATATAAAGAAACCAACCAACCGCCTAAACTATTGAGTAAATAAAAACATCAAACAACCATAATAAAATATAAAATGACAAAATAAAAGAAGCAACAAACTACAATAATGAAACCACCAAGATGCATGAAGGATCCATCAAAAAATAAGAAGAATAAATAAATTGTTCTAAAGAACCGACTGACGATACCATGGAACAAAGTAACCACATATATGGTAAAGTGATAACACTTTTGGTCAAGTTACAATGTATGAAAATATATAAATTTCATGTGGGAATTCATTTGAACTCCCCCTAAAACTTCCATGAATTGGGAAATCAAAAAAGAAAAGTATTTAGAAACCTAGGATATAATAATGGAAAACATAATAATTGGATAGGATCAAATTATTAGTAAGCTAAAAAATATAAATATACCATTTATGGATAGATCATATGTATATGGTAAGCATAATTATGTAATGAATAATATATTAAAAATGTTATGGATTAAAGATAGTTGATCACATGTCATTATATAAGAACATGAACTCTCAAATGACAAAAAAATACCATAGTGTAAGATTATATAAACATAATATAATAAAGATGATCTTATGGTCATAATGTAGTCATTTAAGAGTGTGTCATAAAATTGATATATAGAAATAATCATATTAAATCAAAACATAGATGATCTGATATCACTACATGATTCCCCAAATATTATATAGTATAAATTAACACATGATCACAATTACATAGTTGATAAGACATCATTACCTAATATAATTATATAACATAATATTATTTATTAGATACTCAAAAATACAACTATAATTACTAATATTTACACAATTCATGGAAAATATTTACAATGAAAAAAAATTATAGATGAAACCAAACCAATTTCATTTCCAAAATCACCATTCAACCCATACGCACCTCGAAAACATTAGAAATCACATTTCACTCTATTCAAAAAATTCATAAAACACAATATAGAATAATAATAGGCATAATAAATTCATTTAATAATGAAATATTATTTAATCACCAACCAAAATCTTGGAAAAATCAATAATATTTTGGAAAACCACAACTACAACGCATTGGGAACCTATAAATTCAAAAAAAATCCACAAACAATAAGATAGAAATTAAATAACTAAAATTCAACCCAATTTAGAGAAACCAATCCATGATCAAACCGAAAGCACAGCACAATGCTATAGATACTGAAACAGAGGGGTGGAAAAGGTAGTGACGATCGGTGATGGGCGACGAGGCATGGTGAGGGGCAGAGATATGCGTCAATGGGTGTTGAGGGTTATAACCTTAAATAAGGGAGGTGTGGTATGGGAAAAAAAGGTCTTCGAGGGGATAGGTTGTTGTTTTGGTCGGGTGTGGGGGGTTAGGGGAGAAGTGCCGGGTCCCAAAAAAATCGGTTTACATATATTTTTTAATAAACTATTTCTCAACTATTTTAAAAAAATTAATTCTTCTTTAATAAACCACCACTAAAGGATAATTACATTGTAGTGACTCCTATATCAATCTGTCCATTTATAGTGGATCCCATAAAACCGGATGAGTTGAAGTTGAAGCTGCAATAGCCATCAAAAAAGGGTTCATATGCCCATGTGCATCACCTTACGTTGTGCTAGTTCTCTTTGAGAAGAATATGGATAGATCAATGCGGCTATGTATTGATTATCGAGAACTCAACAAGATCGCAAAAAATAACATGTTTCCTATTCCATGGATTTGTGAATTATTCAATTAGCTATGAGGAGATAATTTCTTCTCAAAGATACATCTTAGTTGTAGATATCATTAGTTACATATGAAGAATGATGATTTTCAGAATACTGTCTTCCATACAACGTATGTGTACTATGAGTTTCTAGTGATTCTCTTCAAACATACTAATTCACCTAAAATATTCATTGATTTGATTAATATATTAATTAGAATTTACCTCAATAGATTTTTGGTGGTGTTTATCGATGATATTATCATCTTCAATAAGATAAAGGAGGATCATAAAGAACATTTAATTCCTGTGTTGGAGACATTAATGAAGGACACGTTTTGTTCCAAGTTTATAAAGTTTGAATTTTGGATGCACTAATTTACATTTTTTAGTCATGTGATCACAATTGATAGAATTTATATACACCCTTAAAAAATAATGGCAATTGAGTAATGGCATAAAACCTCTATTGACTTGGAAATCCATTGTTTTCATGGATTAGAAGTGTAATATCATAATTTTTGAGAAATTTATCCTGATTTTCAAGCCTACTAACTATGTTAATAATGAATGTGGTAATGTATGTATGGAATGAAAAATGTGAAGAATGATTCAAGGAGTTAAAGAAGAGGTTTGTCACTACACCTCTAGACACAATATAAACAAGTGGAGAATGGTTTGTGATATACATTGATTCGTCAAAGAATGACATGGTATCTGTCCTTGTGAAACATTATAAAGTGATAGCCTACACCATAGGGAAATTGAAGATCCTGGAGAAGAACTACCTGATGCATGATTTAAATCTATCATCTTTGATTTTGTCTTTGAAAATATGGTGTCACTACCTCGTAAGTGATAAGTGTGACATATATATTGATCACAAGAGCCTAAATTATATATTCATACACAAGTATCTCAACATGCGTCAAAACAGATGGTTAGAGGTAATCAATGTCTACGATGTATCTAATCACTTTCATCTCAAAATGGAAAACAAGGTGGTTTTTTCTCTTAAGAGAAATGAACAAGAGGCTCTACACTTTTTTATATTGAGAAAGATCATATATTAATTGATATACAATTGATGGATTTGGAAAACATAATGGTAGTGAAGTAACCTTACCTTAACCAAATGATTTCCTAACCATCTATCCAATAGAATATTAAGGAGGCACAATGGGATGACCTGAAGATACTAAAGAAGGTAAATTAAGTAAAGGAAGGGAATCTGTAAGAGTTCCATATTAATGATGATGGTGTATTTTGATTTGGAATGAGTATTTTTTCCCTTCATCATCTGGAATAAAGAAGGAGATATTGTAAAATCTACATAACTCAACATTATTTATCAACCCTAGGAGTACCAAGATTTATCGGGATCTCTGAGAACACTTCTGGTTGGATAAAATGAGTAAGGATATTGAGGAATATATCTCAAAGTGTGTGATATGTCAACAAGTAAAAAGATATAAAAATAATTAAAATGGGGTGATACAACCATTTCTTATACCCATTTGGAAAATGGGAGAATGTCACTATGGAATTAATCATTGGTCTCCCAAATACATCTAAAATAAACAATGTTATATGGGTTCTGATGTATTGACTCGCCATGAAATCCAATTTTATCGCTATTCGGGAAGAACTCTCACTTGAAAAACATGAAAAAAATATTTTTGATGGTATTTGTTATACTAAATGAGTTTCCACTATTTATTTTCTCTAATCATGATCCCAAATTTACATCTAAATACTAGAGGAGTCTTCAACATGATTTGTGTACAAAATTAAATTGCATCACTACTTATCTCCGCCAAAATGATGGATAATATGAAAAGATTATTCTAAAAATCATTGATATTCTAAGAGACTTTATTTATAATTCAATGGTGGATGGGACCTTCATATCACACTATTTGATTTCTTATACAACAATAGCTTCCACTCGAGTATTCAAATTGCTCCATATGAAGCACTATTTGGAACGATGGATAAATCCAACCTATTTGGATGATGCTGGAGAAAGACATCTACATTGAATAGATATTTTTCAATATGTAGAAGAGAAGGTTTATGATATCAAGAAATATATCAATGTTACTTATAGTTGGAAGAAGAGCTATGATGACAACCGTCGAAGGGACTTCGAGTTCGACGTTGGAGATAAAGTCTTCCTTTAAAAATCACCATGGAAGAGAGTCATGTGGTTGGAAAAAAGGGATGTGAAGCCCAATGTACACTATACCCTTTGATATCCTTGAACACATAGGAGACAAAAACTATTTCCTAAAAAATCCACAAAATAAGGCTCAATTTCATGATGTGTTCCATGTATATCTCCTATGAATGTACATACCGGATCCTCTCAACTATACTGATATTAGAGGTGGTACAATTGGAATATGATCTTTCTTATATGAAACATCTAATAAAGATTTGGGACCGGAGAGATAAGGTTATACATGAAAAGAATACAATCCTTGTAAATTTGTTTTGGAGGAACCATTATTATGAAGAAGACACTTTGGATCCAAAGGAAACAATGAAGGATAAGTACCATCCCCGCTTTACGTAAAACAAAATTTTGAGGGTGAAATTTCAAAATCGGGGAAGAATGTAATGACCCAAACCTTTATCAAAGGAATTTATCCCTTATTATAATAATGTAATATAGTATAAATCACATAAAATTTCTCATAGGTCATAATGAATACTTTATAAATGATTAATTTGTTAAATAAGTATTATTTCTAGATGTTAAGGAAACTATACTGATGAAATAGGGTCTTGGACTAATGAATAGTAATGCGACCCTTATGAGTAGTAAAACAGAAAATTGAATAGTAACTTCACCCATGAATGTATAAATAAAATTTATTCATCATATAAAAAATTTATGGTATAAATATATCATATAATTTATAATAAAATATTTTAAAAATTATTAATCAAGTGTTGGAATTTTGGTAAGTCATAAATATTTAAATATAATTTTATAATTATTTTAAAATTTTAAAAGTAAATTTATTTTCATACAATTTATCCATAGATTAATATTTTTATGTCTTCTTTTTTTAATATAATTTTAGGAAACCTTATTTTATTTTTCAAATTGTTACAAAATCAGTTATAATTTTCAGATATGTCTTTTCCCTGTAAATAGTTATTTTTATTAAAAACAAAATCAATCATATTTTGAAAATTATTTTCATAAATTTATGTTAATTTTTTATTATACATGTCAAAAAATTGTTAGGCTTAAATTTTGGTTGTTTTTTGAATTACTTTAATATTTTAGAAATAGTAAAATTCGATATTTTTTGATATATGTAAAATAAATGAATTACAGAGTCATAGATGATGTAAGGATGATGTAAGACCAAAACCTAGAAATATCCTTCATTATTTATATATATTTATTAATAATTCTAACAGTATTCATAGTATTCATCCAAAATAATAAATTAATGAATATAATAAAGAGAAAACACTTATCTCCTCCACAATAAATACCACCCCTAGCCCCATATTCTCCTCACACTTATCAAGATTTGATTCATTCCTAAATTCATCCCAATACTCTTCCATAGCCCATTCCCCATGTATAAGATATCTTGGTCTCATAAAAAGACCAAAATATTCTCTATAGAGATTCTAAAGGAGGATAATTTCAAGAGGTAAATCCTTTCCCTCTTTCTTTTAATTTTCCATTAAATTTCAATTAGTTCATTATTTAATCCCCACTTTATCTTATCCAAATTGCATGATAACTCCAGTCTGTTTGTTATAATTGAATTATATCATGATATGGTAATATTCTATATTAAATATTATCCTCTCTATATTTTATTTTGTAAAATGAAATTGTCTATCTTGATGTGTCATATTACCGATATCATGGGCGATACACATTCATTTTCATTAAATTCATTAAAGAATGTTAACAAAACCATTAAATGGTTTAAAAAAGATTTTAATGTGTATTTAATAACCCCATTTTTTTTTTCTGGAACTAACATATACACATTATATTAAATGATAAAACAAAACGAGATCAACGTGATTGAAAAACTCAAAACATTAACTGAAAAAGTTCATCATTTACTATCATATAATGATTAATCCTCAATTTATATATAACAAAAAAAAATTTAAAAAATTTTATACTTTTATAATATAATTAATAACATATAATAACTATTGTATATATTTATCATCATTTTACACAAACATCCATTCATCTCTACAAGGAAAACTATTCATGAAAACACTACAAAATATTTCACTTTTTTTTCAAAAATGGAATGGATGTTGGTAAAAGTACATTTTATTTTGGTAAAACGTTTTACCAATACATATTTATCTATTAATAAACTGGGGGAAAAAACTCTACTGCTAAATTTTTTTGCGACATATAAAATTTTTCAGTTAATATTATAATTTATCCAATAGATAATATATATGTTTGTTATAGTGTTTAATAATATATTCTTATGAAAAATAATTCTATAGGTAATGATATTATCATCATATAATATATATTTATAAATTACATTTGAATAAAAAGTTAATATTTTTTCTAGATATATTTAATTTTTTTTATAAATATATCATATATAAATAATCTAGTTTATTTATAGCACCATAGTTGATTTACAAGAATGATCAAAAATTGAAGAAAAAATTAATTATATAAATATTTTAATTTAATGAAAAATTAAATAAAAAAACGATGCATCCCTCCACCCAACAAGACCCCCACCCCCATCTACCAATGACCATTCATTCTCTAGTCCCAGTGCACCCGCACTAACACTGGGGACCTATCTATGCCATAAGACTAGCGAGCCCACTCTAGCAATAGAACAACCTTTAGCCCACTAGTACCAACGACCCATCCATGCCCCTGGACCTGTGAGTCATATCCAGTATCAATAAGGATCCTCAAGTAGCTTATATACCAAAGTCTTCAGCACCAATATCTCAACCAAAAAAATCCAAAGAGCATACATAAAATGTTCAATCTTCAGTACCAATGAGAAAAAAATCGATTCATCTTAACTAACAATAAGAAACCTCTAGTCTCGGCTATGCAACACCCTTTATCTCTAGTGTCTGCAACCTGAAAAGCCAAAAAGAATACTCATAGTGTAAAATATATACATGAATTGAAACTAAAATAAAAATAAATGGATGTACAAAAAAATTATTTCCATAGTGATCATTTTCATCATCCTTATTGACATCTTTTGGATATTCATAATAGGAGAGAAACAAAGTGCTAACTCTACAGAAAATGATATATAGTGAATAAATAAGGATATAACTAATTAATGATCAATTTTCCTTGAATAATTAATCCAAACTTGTTATTTAACTCAAAAAATATTATTAATATATTAATAAACATAGGATAAATATGAAAAGTATTAATAGGAAAATAAGTTGGAGAAGAAGAAAAATAGATGTAGAACTGAAAACAATAAAAGAAATAGTAAATTTAAGGGGATTTCATTCATCAGTAATATTGTTTTATCACTTGATGAGTTTCATGGAGTTAGATTGATTATAATTAAGACATGATAGTGATCCTAGATGAAGTGGAATGGTGGGTCAACTTAGAGTGGAATAGGGTCTATTGATAGTGATGGGATGGGTTGGTTGTTGGGTTTCCTATATGGGAGCTAAAGTAGTGTGATTTGATATTTTTATTTGTTTGGATGGGGTTTCAGTGTTGGGATTAAGGCATGAATATTGGTATGGGTGTTTGGTCAGTAATATAAGTGGAAAGATTCATTTTTTATAGAGTTATTAAGGTATGGAAATTCTTATCAAGGGATAGATTTATATGGGCATGCCTAATAGATTTTAGGGGTGGAATTATTGCAGTGGAGGTGTGATTTGTGTGGGGAATGGATTTGGAAAATGTGGGATTGAATCTATTTGGGATGTTGTGATGGAATCATGGGTCTTGTAAAATTTTAAGTGTTCATGATATTACAATGTGGACAGACATGGAGTGTAGGGTGAGGATAAAGTGAAGAGAGGGGAGGGGATGAATTATCATTGACATTCTGTTAATCTCCTATATTTTTATGGCATGAACTAAATAATAAGTATCCTAAAATGAAAATATGGACCTATAAAAAATTATGCATAGTCAAAAAACACCCATCTAATGTGAGAGTGTACAGTAGGATCCCTCGTCTATCTATGTTCAGTAACATCTATAAATCCAAAATGATAGAAAAATTTGAGCCTCCTTCAATCTCAAATACAGACAGCAATGGCCTCTTGTAAAAATTTTAGTGGCTTCCCTCTAGAAAGTGGAGCGCGAAAAAAATGAGACATGTCATACTAGTATCAATGTTGATGTATCAGAGCAGGGCAACCCTCAAATTATCACGTGGAATAACAATATTTTCAAAAACATTTTCTATGCAGGTTTGTACATATAGATTTTTATGTTTTTCTGAAAAAGAATTTCCCAATAATATTACTAGGCATATAGAGAAAACACAAGGATAGTTTTAGTGTATGTAAAAATTCATAACACCAAAAAAAATATTAAAATTTTTCTAGAAAAATGAAAACATGATAAAACACCAATGAAACCTAAACCAATAATAGACCTTGAAGATATAATCAAGGAAACTAAAACACCCAGTAATGAAAGGCATTTTTAAAGTCTTTCAATATTGAATAATTCAAAAGTGAAACATAGTTTTACCAACAATACCATGAAATTCCCACATCTTATTATAATATGTATCCTACCTAATCATCTATCATGAACATCATGAATTAAATTGAATGCTCCAAATATGCCCCAACCATTAGAAGAAGGTTCGCTTATTCCCCTTAAGAGTTCAACATCACAAGTGATTTTAAGTTATAAAACCATTCAGGGATGATCTAAAATCAAGAAATAATGATTCCATGGTAATAAAATAACATTATTCTCATATGTATTAGAATTTATGGGATGAATATTTATTTGAACAATCAAAGATGCACATATATATAATGATATACCCATGAAGTGATTACCACCCACAATTAATGATGACATAGAAAATTCATCCTTCTTATTCTTAATGAAAACCCTATATTGGATAGAAAAATATGAATCATAAGCATAAATCAATACTAAACCCCATAAATGATGAAAAAGTTCATTTTTAGTAGGATTGAGACTGTAAAATGAAGTTCTATTTAGTATAAAAAACCATTAAATAGATAATATCAAGAATATTATTTGAACTCGTGACATATAAGGTTTGTGTATCCAAGTATTGTTAACCATAACATTGGAGTGTCTATTAATGTTAAATAAAGGGGAACCATGGATTTTTTCCTTATGTGAATGATGATATATGATGCTGAAATGAATCTAGATGAGTGAAACCCTTCATATAATCAATCTATTGTTGTAGTAATCTATGATGGATTCAGTGGAAGAATAGAAAAATAGAGGAAAGTACATCACCCATTTTGAATCAATAAACAAGTTTCTATTCACAGAAAAACATAATGTCATACAACAAAAACAATCAAGGTCTTTGATGATTAGAAATTTCCACCAAAGAAAATATTCGTCATACTAAATCATTTACTCTTATTATAATCTTCATGAATGATTGTGAATTTAATCCATAGAATTTTTTTAGATATCTTGGATGATAATGATTGTCTATGGAGAAAGAATTTGAAGTAATTACGACAGTGGCTTATTGAGGAAGGTAGTGACTGGGAGGTGGGATGTGAAATGCTAGGAGGCAGTGGGAGGGGAGGCTGAATGTTGTGAAGTAGTGGATGGGGAGGCGAAATGTAAAGAGGTGGTGGCTGGGAGGCGCAATGTAGTTAGGTGGAGTCAGGGGAGGCATAATTAAAGTAGGCATTGGCCGCAAGGCAGAACGTAGGGAGGCGGTGGTAGGGAAGGAGGAATGCTGGGATGCACAGGCATGGAAGGCGAGAGATAGTGTTCAAGAGATTCACTAGGGTTATATGACTATTTTATGTTTTTATGATGTTTTATGATTATTGAATTTTTTTAAATTCATTCAAAAAGATAATATTTGTAAATATTATCTTATTTATTTGTCTTACCTTTTTAAAAATTATATTTTAAAATTCATTTAGATTGAATTTGAAATTACCACCCTTGGTATTTTTTTAATTGTTCAATTATAATAACAAAAATATTATTATATAGTTCATTCGTACTAACACGACTAGAATTTATATATTTCCATCATTAGTGAGTTCAATTTTAATCAGGTGTGAGTTTCAAAAGTCATAATATATTGACACAAAAAATATGTATGTGCGTGTGGTTGCGCATACACGCCTGCATGCATGCGTTTATGTGTGTATGTTTTCATGTATGGCTACATATTCATTACAAAAAATATTTTTCCTTAATAATTTAATTTAATTTAATTTATTATTATTTATTCTTTATTAACATTTAATTTTATAGTATACATATATACATATATATATATATATATATATTTATGATATTTTTTTAAAAACATTTGATTGGAAAAAACATTCTAATGGAAAAATATTTTATAGTATTAATAGGTATTAATAACATATAAATGTGTTGGTAGAAATATTATGCTATTATTATGAATAAATAACACATTTACCTATTCAAAAAAGAAATGTTGATATAGGATAGTTTATACCAACATATATACCATTCAGTAAAAAATGATTGGTAGTTAAAATTAATACTGAAAAAACACAATATATATTTTAATTAATCATTTTCACTGACAAATAAATTATGTGTCACTATTTTTCTGTTGGTAAAATCCACTTTTTGTAGTGGAACCATGAAAACCATGCACTCCAATGATGAAATTAGACACTATAACTCTTCCAAAATCCCAAAAATGAACTTAATATAACGAATAATGAATCAAATTCATGTATATGGTTTATGGATTTGTAATTAATGTATCTAATGCGATTATATAGGATATTAACATGAAGGAAACTTTCAGATACAAAGTAAAGGGAATTCTCATAACCAACTTTCTTTCATTTGGTTTCTCCTATTTCTCACAATTTTTAGTATGTTTATTCTTTAAATATCATTTCTTCATCATTACATTATCATCTCTGGGAGATAGAAGTTTCCAACATGAGATTAGGAAACACAAAATTTTTTCCGAATGAATTATTAATTAAAAAAACAACATTTACATCTCAAGATTTTTTTTCTTCACATGTGGTTGATGATACTTGTATCAAGAATGTTATTCCATAATTCATTTTGGAAACCAATGTCTATGAAAATATTATTTATGAAATGAAAAATGTTACTCTCCATGGGTTGTTATATGTTTAATGTTTATATATATTCATTGTGGATTGCATGATAATGTAAATGTTATGATGTGATGGGTGCGCTAAGAATTATATAGAGAAAGGTTATTGTAATGATGTTACGAGTGTGCCTTGAATAATATATAATTTAATTTCATTTGGTAATGTGATTAACCTCACGATATAAAGTGAAATATGAATGAACATGATGCTAGATTTTTTCATAACTATTAGTGGTAGTTGACTAAAAGACATGATGTTTCAATTTTATGCATTTCCACATTCCATGAAATTTTTTAATGGTCCCTCTAATGATAATGATCCAATGTATATGTTATTATTATGATCACTCCATGTTATATTGTTTCATGTTATTATATATCCTCTTAGTGGGTGTTTGGATCATGTCGTTTTGATGTTTTCCATAGGTGATTACATGTACTTAAGAAAATTCATGGGCCAATATAAAGCTAGAGAATAAGGGATTAAATACATGTTTATGTTTTATTTTATAAATGTTACGTATGGTCCTAATTTTACTAAGTCACTATTCCATTTAGATACTCTTTATTTAGGGATTTTCTATTGTTTTTAATTTAAATTATTTAGTAAGATATGTTAGGAAAAGACAGTTTGTTATAATGTGACATTGGTACCATAAAAATTATGAGATATATTTCAAATGTTGTTGATGATATATTTTCATTGAGTTCATTCAAAACACACTGACAACAACAGATTTTGATAGATTTCAACATAACAATAGTTGTCGAAAAAATATTAAATCAACACATGATATGTTCATCATGTAATTTTTGGGAATGGCTATCAAATATACCATGATTATTGAATAATAAAGATACTATTATATGAAATATTCTACTTTTTATTTTTGGATACTATTATTTTAATCCCATAAGGGGTCAAAATTCTAGATGCATATTTCAAATTATGAATGTTTCATCGAATATAATAAATTATGTGATTAACTAAAAAATGTATTTCACATATCTGAAATATGTTATGGATGAATAAAAAATTTAATTTATCATCCCATTTTCTGTATTAAACATTTTATTTATCATATTATTAATAATTTTCAAAAGACATTTGAACAATTGACGATTTTTTACAAATAAATGACTTATTTGATCCAGAAATTACATATAATGTCCTTGTATTTTGAATTATTCATCTCAAATATCAAATATTAAATTTTTTAATAATTTTACATATAATGATAAATAAAATATTTTGATTCCAATAGTGATATATTTCATACATGAGTTCATAAAAAGAACATTTTTGTCCTATAAGGATTAAATATAAATTAAAATTTTAATTATCCATGATGGATATATATTCAAATGTTCAAAAGTACCATTCAAATAACAAGAAATCACATTACAACACAATGTAATGTTATTCCCTATCCATTGGAATCTAAAGGGTAAAAAATATTATTATTCTAAATTTATAAATTGAATTTTTTGATTATGAATTGTCCATGGAATGTATATAATGTAATAATCATTATGAGTGGGGGTGTAAATGTTGAACTCCTTTTCCATTAGTCATGTTTTTTATATTTTGTTTTCTTAATAAGGTTTTTAATGAGGATACCCTCTTAGTAAATGATGTTATTCTACTCCTTTTCCCTAATCAAGGGTTTTTCTCCAAATGGATTTTTCTATGATGGGGGTTTTAATGAGACAATATTAAATAATTATGAATATACAAGGTATTGTTATAAATTATTACGGATATCAATAAAAATTGGCTATTTTTTGCCTCCCTATGACTTATAATTTTCAATGAGAACATTAATTATGGTCTTCTCTGATGTCATGAAGATATAATTAAACAATAATATTAATGGAAGTCTTGGATAAACAATAAAATGATATAATCAAGAGGAATCGAGAACATTTCACTTCATTTCCCATCATGAGGTTTTTTCCCATGGTGTTTTCATGGAAAGGTTTTTAATGTGGTGTAATTACATTGAATTCAGTTAATTTGGATTTATATACTATATGGGGGTTTTAAAGTGAAAAATATATAATATTCCAGGAAATTATGAAATCTATGGGGTAGTTTTATGAATAATTATTAAATGGATTCCATACATTTGACAATAATGATGAATCCTCAATTCCCAAAAATTTTAACTTATAATGGACAACATTATATATTCATTGACCATTGGAATTCAAGCCATTGGATTGTATATTATATTGATTAATCTCAATAATTGGATCAAATTATAAGTACTTTATATATATGTTGACATGTTAATGAAATGGTGATAACTTTTTGATCTATATTGTATTATTTTCATTAATTAATGTATTTATTTTATATTTGTATTTATATTCTTCATATCCATCAACATATGAAAATTTTATGCTCACTCCTTGGATGATTTTATTCACTTATTATATGTCTTAGATTTCTGGTTTTGAAATTCCTCATGGTTTCAATTGTCATTTGATTGATTTCAAAACAGAAAAGTAGTTTTATGTATAAAATTTATATTATTTCATCAATGATAGAAAATTAATATATACAAAAAATTATATAATAAAAACATAGGTCAGAACAGATGTTCACATAAATATTTTATATGGAGGGGGAATGTTTATGAGACTGACAACTATTAGTGGAGAAATTTCATGTATGAAAAGTATCTGTCACCTATACATTCACACTCCTTCTAAACGAGCAAGGTATGTGACAAGGTTTTCAAATCCCTTGAGAAAATTAAAAACACCCAAATAAATACTAAAAATGATAAAAAATTTAATAGAGGATTCCAATTCATTTAAGAGAGAGAGACAGAGAGCACACAATGGAGATGGGGTGATGAAATGCATGTTGTGGCATGGGTGGAGAGTGATAAAAACAAAGGAAAAGAGGGTGTGTGGGAGAGACAGAGGGAAACATCAATGACGGTAGGGAAGGAGAGTGACGGAGACAGATCGCATTAGAGACCACGACAAAGAGGGATGGAAGGGATGATGGAACATGGGGGGTGAAGAGGGAGAGTGACCACAAGGGCTTGCTATATAGAGGGAGGTAGAGCAACAATGAATGAGGGAGAGTGGAAGAAGGGTTTCACTTCAATGAGAGAATTAAACGCATGAATGAATCTGTCAGTTACACTTAAATTTATATACTTGCAAATTATTTTTATCAGTTCTTCTAAAAAAGAACAAATAAAGATAGAAATTTTCAATGTTAAAAAAAGATGATAAAATACCTCATTATCAGCATTCGAAATAAGTAGATAAATATTTAAAAATATGATTAATATAATTACATAAATTAAATGTATATAATTATAAATATAAATATATATATATATATATATATAATTTTAAATAAATATTTATATAATTTCAAATATATTTAATTTATTATAAATGTGCATTGGTAAATATAAATATAAATAAATTAATATATAAATAAATATATATTTTCAAATAAATTGTTATTTATTTCATTATAACTATATTAAAATTATTGTAAATATGTATTTAAAAATATAAATAAAGATATATATTTGTATGAATAATTATATATATTCATTAAAATATAAATATATATAAAATTAAATATAATGAATATATTAATTATAGTTTAATAATAATTTTTATATATAAATATTTCAATATAATTTTTTTATAAATATATAAATGCTTTCAATAAATATATATATAATTATAAATATATAATTTCAAAAATATATTAAATATATATTTATAAATAAATTATAAATACAAACATAAATAAATTTATATATTTATATTTATATATATATAAATATTTATATTTATTTATAAATATTAATATAGAAATGTATTTTTATAATTATATTTTTAACAGTATTAATGAATATACAATAATAAATGAAGAAAAATGAAAACATTAAATTAAATATACTACAATAATATTATAAAACGATATTTGTAACATTTACATTACACATATAAATATAAAAATGAAGAAAAATGAATAAATAGATGATAATAAATAATTAAATAATAACATCGTTAAATATACCAATGTGTTGTACAAGGATTGAGATTAGACACAATTTGATCAAGAAATATTAATGAATCTGTATGGAACTAATCATTCCTAATAGGATGATATTTTATTCGTAGTTGTGGTTTCTTCAAACGACCTCACTGGATCTGGTTTGAAGACTAGGATACCCTCAATTTTTACTCCTCCTATATAGTGGGCTATGAAGGGTGAAAATGTAGTGATGGACACATAATTATTTTAATGAGGGTTACCCATTTATCACGTATCTTTTACGACCCATAATTGGATATCTATGTGTCAGAAAGCTAATAATGGTTAGGTGAATTAAGATTTTAATCTGTTGACAGGATTGCAGGATGAGTGTCCTTAGGATGACTCCTCGGATGACGATATTGCGTTGACTGGTGATACATATTTGGATGTAAATAATAAGGGCAAGGATATTAACCTTTCACACATGATGTGGTAGGAAAATGATAGTTTGGTTAATATTGGAAGGCATCAATGATTCCTAGGACCTCCACTAGACAATTGGATGTAAAGGGTGTAATGGTGGATGCCCTACACTTGGGCCTGAGTACACCATTTCAGCATTCCTCATACCCAGATAGAGGGAGTGGGGTTTCTTATTATGTAGATAGTTTAAATTAGGTATATGAGGGTCGCTTATCTAACAATCATGATTCATATTTCAGCAACATAGAACTACAACCTGGTGGGGGCAGAAGACATTCTTGTTGAAGTGGAAGCCCCACCACCTGGCCTGAATACCTCATTGTAGGATTATGCATGACCAATTCGTGGTAGTTGAAGGACTTATTGTGATACTACTATGAAAAAAGGATACAAGGGTCCTTCATCTGCTGCCCCATTCACAGAGTTTCCATTTTCTGATTTTAAGAGTTTGGAACTACAACCAGGTGGGGTAGAAGACATGAATGTTAATGTGGATTCTCCACACCGATCTTGACTGATAATTAACTTTTTATTATTAAAACTCATTTAAGGAAAAATTTATAAACCATTGGTTCATGATCAAAAATAACTTACAAACCCATTAATGTAAAATTGAAGCCTAACAGATATAATCTCCCTAAAATGGTTCCAAGAGATATTTTGTACATGATTTTCTAATTTATCCAGTAGAATCCACTCCAATCTTGAGTATCTCATTAGAGGCTGCCCCATTCCTAGTCTATAGTATTTGTGATTATTATTATGATTCTACATTAAAGAAATTATATGAGGATACCTCATTTATGGAGAAGATACAGGAAGCCGATAGGTTGTGGCTGCTCACGAGGAAGAGTGGTAGGTACCAAAAAATATGATTATGTGGGATTATGTGTTGTTGTGATGGAGACATGTATGTCAATGATTTCATACTAAATCATCTCACTATATGTTTACTATTTGTAAAAGAACATCTTTCGGCCATGGATTTTTATCCATGGTTTGAACATTTTCTTAAAATAATATTATTATAAACCAATTTTATTGACTATATAAAAATATTAGTGATTAAATTTAATTGATTTAAATTAAATCATATCATATTAAACATATACACATAAAATAATGATATATAGATTAAAATAAATATATATTAAAATTAAATACATATTTAACACGATTACATATAATAAATACTAAATAAAGAGTGACATTAAAAAAGAAAAAATAATATTGAATCAAATAACAGATGTGAACACACACATACATGTACACATGAAAAATATACATATATTCAAATACAAATCCACACACACACATACACATTCATTATTATATGTATATATTTATTTTAAATTACATAATAATAATATAAATATTTAAATAAATATATTCATTTATATATGACATAATGTTTTAATAAGAATATTATTATATTATATTTATTATAATTATATATGCATTTTATAATTAATTTATATATATATAAACATTTTGACTAATTTTTTTTCATAAATTCTTATTTATAAAATTATAAAAATAACATAAATTTTTTATTAAATTAATTTTTTTTTATTATAGAACAATAAGTTATAAACTTATTAACTCTACATAATCATATGTTATTAAGTGAATAAAATAAAATATTTTATGATTGAATATTATTTATTCATGAATATTTAAATATGTTAAGCGAGGAACAAGTTGAGTTAATAGCTCATATTTTAAAACACAACCTAACATTAATGTTACAAGTGAGTGATAAAATATATATATGACATTTACGGAAATCATTATATGTCATTGGTGGAATTTTTGGTCAGTTGAAAATGATTACACCAATAGGGACCTAAGTAAAATTTATACATGTTATAACCATCCAATTTAATCATTTTAAGATCAAAAAATGATTAATCCATCCTCCTTATCTAATTCTATCATCTCCCATGTTATCTCTAATGATCTATAAATAGAAACTGATGGGAACATCAATAACGGTTCATCCCATACTTGATGATCAATAATTTGATCTCCCATTACTGTGAGGATGTCCAAATGCACATCGATTCTACATGCAAGAACCTAGAGTTTGAAAATTTATTGACCATCATGCTTTTGAAGAACTAGTTAGATATCTAAATGGTATTGTCTTTGGAAGAAATTTCAAACCATGAGAGAAAAGTTCCTATGTTTCTAAATAAAACATGTCATTATTTGGATTTAATTTACATGATTATTTATTTTACATGGGATCTTAAGGATGATAACCATGTTCTACCATGAAATGTTTGTTTTCATGGATTCAAAAAATTATTCAAAAATTATTTTTATTTTATTCCATACAACCATTACGCAATTGGTACCAATTAGAAGTATACCTAATTAACTAATGATCACCTTCTGTTAATACCATTAATGATCTAGAAGAAAAGTTGGATACAAGACTTCCTTGTGTTTCAAAACGTGAATGTTTTTGGGTCCACTTCCTATGCACATGTTAATAAAAATCCTCTAACCAAGTGTCATTATGTGAAATTTTATATTCTATCTGAAGATGTTAGAATGGTATTAACAAAGGGTTATCAAAACTAACATTCGATAAATCATAATTAATAAAGATAATTTTGTTCCTGAGTCAGCTAATTCCATGTCAGATCCACAGATTGAAAATAAAAATAAAAATTCCCTTATGAATGATGTTGAGGTTTAACCATTAGTTGAATATGAGTATCATGTTTAGATTGTTCAATCTAAAACTCATCCCAAGGGTCATTCTAACACTGATTTTGACAGTGGGATAGTCATTGAACCTCATACATTTATTAATTATTACCAACTCATTAGGGAAAGAGAAATGATCGTTATTATAACTTAATATTAATTTTTATATATTAGTATGGCTATTAAATTTTATATTACCATAGAACAAGGATCTTCAAGCCTATAAAAATGACATTAATGGTTGTAAATCTACGAACATGATTATTTACATGCATGTTGAGATGCATTCCTTGGAAAACATATATATCTCTTCCTTTGGTAATAATCCATCAAATGCCAATTTATAGGTTATAAGTGGATACTTAATAGGGTATAACATAACACCGGAGAAAGAAAAATAGAATTTAAGGCCATAATTGTAATAAATGCTTCACTTTAAAGGGAAGGGATTGATAATTCTGAACTTACATCTCTCATGGTTTAATATTCTAATGTTAGATTATTGTTATCCTTTTCTTCTTACTATGATAATCATATAAAAAAATAGAATAAAAAACAATATTCTTTCATTGTGATCTCAAAGTAAAACATTACATGAAACCTCGTGATTGTTTTTTACAAGAATTAAAATCAAACTAATTTTTCTTACTCAGTAATAATTCATATGGTTTAAATCAAGCCACTATAAAATGGTATAAGAATTCATTTTTTACAAAAAAAAATTGGGGAGTGACTTTCATTCATACATTTATTTCAATTATTTTTAAAAATTCATGTTTTACTTAGTAAATTATGTTTATGATATACTTCTTATTATTAGTAATATATTATTGATTACCATTATCAAAATAAAAAAAAATTATTTGAAAGGAATGATTATAGTTATGATAAAAAATTATTTTAAAATTATTTTTGGTACATAATATAAAATGATTTACATATATTATCATGGTTATGTTCCTAACTTTTTTAACCTATGCCTCTTTGATTCTTTAATTCCTATTATTTATTTGTTTTCCTGACATTCAAATTATATCCATCTTGGTATACTTAAACTACTGCGGATGTTGATTTTTTGAGTTGAATTAATATGGAATCATGATTTTTGGGAATGAAACTTTGAGAAAGAATATGTTTTTTTTGATATTTTTTATGCTTGTAAGGGGTAAAACAACCATTTTCCCATATTATGTGATGTATGATAATTATTATTTCCTTTGTGTTGTTTTCAAAATACTATTTTTACCTAGGAATATAGTTTAGTGTAATTATAAATAATTTAAATTTATGTGGAATAATTAATATTTAATATATTCATAATTAAATATCAATTTATGCAAACATGATTGTTCGATAATAACATTTGAATGGAGATTCATATAGAGATTCATTCTCCCTATTTTAGTTTGGATGGTAAGATTTTTCCTAAGAGAGGAATTAACTCTCGTCGGGTGTTATGGATGGGAATGAGTCCCCTCTTTTTTACGTTTTCTATTTTTTCTTTTATTTTCTCTTAAAAGTTTTCTCCTTTTCATGGGATTTTCATGTACCCACCCCCATTGGGAATCCTAATTCACATGACGGATATAGAAAGAGTTAGGGTGTGCGATAGAGAGAAAAATAAAAATAATGGAGGTTCCATCGTGGAGATCAAGAGGAGCCAAATCGTCATGTGGCACTCGTGGATCACAAAAACGGATGGAGCTTTGGCAGACTCAACCTAATAGTAGGCCATTTTTAAACATTTTCAATTTATCCCCATTGATTTGACATTTTATTTTTTTAATAAACTAATATTATTTCCATTGACATGATGAGGATTGATCATTATGTTTGGTGAGAAAACCAGTGTTTTGGGTCAATTTGAGAAGTTTCTCGATTGGAAATTTAGATCACATGACATATTGTTTTGGAACACATGTCATGTATTAATTTTATTTAAGGAAGATGATCCTTTGTAAGTACATATTGTGTTTAGGGAATACAAATTTTTTACTGGAATATTGTCCATGTAGCATAGTACATGGCTAGAATGCTAGTGTATCAATATTGGAAAAGAAGGATTTTGCGATGAGCACATCACCTGTCACAAATAGTTCATCAATAGACTATTTTTTATGGTAAATGATTCCGGAAAAAAATTAACGTAAAAAAAGTTCTTATTATTGATATAGATTCCCATCGAAAAAACCTTTGGTGCACATAGCATGCCAAACCCATCAAAAGATATTTTCGATGGGAATATACCAAAATAGAAAATATGTTCCATCATTTTTTTTATTTGCAATGGGGATTAACTCTATTTACAAATAAATTGTCAACATAAGAATATTTTCGGCAATTCCCTTCACAAATACTCTTTTTTACTACCATCCAAATTAATAACGACCAGTAGTAATTACGAAGGGAAACCATTCATAAATAGTCCTATCATAAATAATCTAACTTATATATTCCCCCACGCGATTTTTTCTCATTCCCTACTCCATTGAACTCACATTTCCTCCCCTGCTCTCATACTCTTCTTCTTAAACTTTTCAAGGGTTAAAATTTTACAGGGAACAACATTTTGGGATTTTAATATGCTAGAATATTTAGTTTTGAGGTATTTATTTAATGATTTTAATTATTAATTAGTTTATTTTATTTTATTTTTGTAATAATTATTATTAATTTTTATGGATTATATTTAATTAGAATTACTAAATTTTATTTTATAGTAATTAATTTTAAGTAATAGTATTTATTTTTAATTAAAATCATTTAGTTTTAATTGTTAATAATCATTTTTAATTATAAGTATTTAGTTTTAATTTGAAATATATAGTAATAATTATTAATAAATAGTAAAAAATCGTATTTATTATTAATAAATAATAATAGTTAATGATAATTAGTAATAATTAATAATAAATAGTATTAATTTGACGTTTTATGTAATAAATAGTATATTATAGTAAAAAATAGTGACAATTAGTAATAATTAGTGTTAATTAGAAATAATTAGTAGAAATTAAAAATAATTAGTGGTAATACATCATAATTAGTGATAATTAGTAAAAATTAGTGGTATGTAATAATTATAAGAAAAAACATGTAATAATTATTGGTAATTAGTAATAATTAGTAAAAATGGTAATAATTTGTAAAAAGGTAATAATGAGTTAAAATTAGTAATAATTGGTGGAAGTTAGTAATAAATAGTGGTAATTATTAATAATTTCTGGTAATTAGTCATAATCAGTTATAATTTGGGGTAACTAGTAATAATTTGTGGTAATTACTATTATTAATGGTAACTAATAATATTAAAGGGTGATCAGTAATAATTAGTGTAAAGTAGTAATAATCAATAAAACTAGTAATAATTAGTGGTTATTTGTAAAAAATATCAAATATTAGTAATAATGAGTATAAATTAGTAATAGTTGGTGGTAATTAGTAATAATTAGTGGTGATTAGAAATAATTAGTTGAAATTAGTGGTAATTAGAAATAATTAGTGGCAATTAATTATAATTTGTGGTAATTAGTAGTAATTAGATATAATTATTGGTAAGTAGGAATAATAAGTTGTAATTACTAATAATTAGTGCTAATTGTTAATAATTTGTTATTACTATAATAAATTAGAGAAAATTAGAAATAATAATAGATAATTATGAGTAATTATTTTTACATAGTGGGAAATATCAATAATTAGTAATAATTTTTAATTATTATGATATATTGTCAGTAACTAGTAGTAATTAGTCAAAATTAGTAAAAATTAAAAAATATATCTGTAATTAGTAAAAATTTAAAATAATTAGTAAAAATTAGTATTAATTATTGGTTACTAGTAATTGTTAGTGTTTATTTATTAATAACCATTGATAATTAGTAATAATTATTGATAATTAGTAGTAATTAGTGCTAGTTAGTACTAATTAGTAAAAATTAGTAAAAATTAGCAACAATTAGTAATAATTATTAACAACAAGTAATAATTATTTATAAATACTATTAATTAGTGATAATTAGTGATAATTAGTAATAATTAGCGATAATAAGTCATAATCAGGGGTAATTAGTATTAATTAGAGGTAATTAGTATTAATTAGAGATAATTAGTAATAGTTATTAAAGACAAGTATTAATTAGTGGTAATTAGTAAAAATAGTCAAAAAATTTAACAATTAGAAAAATTTGTTATAATTAGTATTAATAAGTATAAATTTTTAATAATTCATAAAAATTAGTGAAAATTAGTTATAAATAGTAATAAATAGTAATAATTATTAATACATGCTATTATTTACTAAGAATTATTAATAATTTTTTGTATTTGGTAATAATTAATTTAAATTATTACTAATTAGTATTAATTAGTATTACCGGAAAATGTTTGGGGTCAGGACCCTCATAATTAAAATGAATGAAAAAGACACAAACACAAGAATGATGGATGTATTCAAAATAGAAATACCACATCCATAAGGAAAAAAAGAACTCAGACATCACCATAATCAAGATAAGAGTTATGTCCAAAATCATCAGCATCATAGACAGACATTGTTTTAGAAGGGAAAATTAACTATCCATGTAAGAAATGATATATTTTGAGGATTGAAACATTTTATAATGTTGGGGTAAACCTATTTCATTTTAGTTTTATAAAATATTAGGTTTTTTAGTATGGACATGGTGAATGTAGTTCCGGAGAAAATTTTAATAATTTGGCTCCAAATCCCTCCCAGTTTCAAAATTTAGTACATGATTTTTTTGGTCCTTTTTTTCAATAAAATAATACTCCATATGATATTTATTTATCTAATTAGTTAGAACCATCTTGATTTTACGACTTGTTGACGTATTTTGAGAATTCTATATATATTGGATTTTAAGAGAAAAAATATGTAGTCGTATAAAAATTTATGGCTATTAAATCCTACAATGGAATGTCAAGTAGATGTTTTGATTAACAGTTATATATTTAAAACATTGTTACCTAAAGTAAATATATTGACTAAAAATTTATAAGAGATAAAGAGGTTAGTTTATAATTGTGACGACACCGATACCACTTAACGGTTCCCTGATCCCGGTGGGCTACATGACCTCAAGTGCATCTTTCTGAACACTAGTTGTAGCTGACTAGCTGTGAGGGCCTATAGGTAGTATGTGGGAAGAATATGACCTCTATGGAATAGTGTAGCATAACAGAAGATATATAAATGAATAGTAATCAGCGGACACAATGTAGATAAATTTCGGAAGAAAACTGATGCAAAAGATAAAAAAGTATAACAATAACTATATCAACTGGAATAGTTATGATGTAATGTCATGTCACTAGAAAACTCAAAATCTTGGACACATGACAAAAATAATAACATGTCCCACAAGGAAAAATTAAATAAAGTCTACTCCAAGCATCCTGATATCCTACCCGGTCATCTTCTATCAAGCTCTATCCTATTATCACACAATCATGTATTTGAAGTTGCATGCTTCCCTTTGTCAATACATGAAACAATGTAACCTACTCTAGGTACCAAACGGTACTCAGAGATGGTGTGAGATAAATCTTAGTGGGCCACCACCAAGGATGTCTACAGCACCCAGCCTGTGAGATTGAATATAGCAATGTGCATACATATATGTAAAGTAAAGCACTAATTATAAAACAACTAAATAACCAAGTACCTCCTTCATCCCTCGACTGCTATCTTAACATGTATCTAGTTAATTAATTAATAAATTAAATTTTAATGTTAATAGGTCACGTGAGGCATAGACAAAGATAACATTAAAATAGAGTTAACATTTTAAAATAATCACGTTCATATAAATATATCGTTAAAACCATTTTGAAAACATGGACATTAATGAGAACGATTTAAGAGAATTAATATTTAAAAAATTTAAAATGATTTTTAACTTAAATAGTACCAAAAAATCATTTAAAAATTTCATTTATAAAACTTGGATATTGATAATAAATATATACTAGATAATACTTACCCATAAACAATCTTTTATAACAATGATATTGAGTAATTAACCATTTATGGAGAATGTATGTCGTACATACGCATATACATTGATTCTGTTTTCATATCGTATTGATCATAAGTAAGTTAATAAGATATATTTAAGTATAGATATATATATATATACATACATATATATATATATATATTTATATCTCTCCAGTATCATTATTATTTCATATATTACATACTTATTAATAATTTATATTTTTATAATCATCGTTGAATGATGAACATGGAAATTATTCTTACTATTTTGAGGAGATGGTATGTCGTGCGTACACATGAGCAACGATTTCATTTATTTAATGATTAAAAGGTGGGGAATTGGATGGTATAATAATTTTATAGAGAAAATTATAATGTTATTTTAATTATTTATATACATAATACTCATCATTATATCCATCCAAATAGCATAGTATTGAATAATAAACTACACCACGTCCTGGAGACGGTAAGCCGTACATACGCACGCATGGTGATATTTTCATTAATAGGATTGATAGAAGAATGAGTATGGTTGTAAAATATTTATAATAACATCACATTATGTATAAGGTACTAGATTTTTAATTTTACTATAAAAATTAAAAAGAAAGAGAGGGTAGAAAATGAAAAAAATTTTGTAAGAAGTGATAAAATATTTCCTCTTATTTGGGAATTTTTCTTTTATTTGAACAAAAGGGGTCTGTATCTTGCCATTATGCTCAAGGGAAGTCCTCTAGGTTGAAGTGAGGGATGTTGGGAGGTGATTTGGTGTTACAACTCAAGGTTTTCTAAAGATAAATAGAAATGCATGAAACTTTGTTTTGAATAGATATTTTTAATTAGCCATAAAAACACAACTTCTCTACTTATATATTCTAAATTTCAAGAAACTGTTGTCTATAGTTGTGTTCAGTATATTATCTGGAGTCTATTGGAACCGACTTGTTATTTTGGTGATTAGTAACATACCCTAATGAATAGTAATATGAATAGTGATATCACCCTAATGAATAGTAAATCTTTTTATTATTTTATTTTCTTAAGGAAATAAGATAATAAGATATTAATTAATTTTTAAAAATGAAATAAAACTAATTGCGCCTTAAAATTGTTATTTTTTGAATTAACATTTCCTCTATTTAAAAATTAAATTCATAATATTTAGAATATTATTTATGAAAAATGGAGTTCATTTTTGATTTATACACATCAAGAAATGGTAAGGGTAAATATTTGGGAATTTTATGAAATTCATGGATTATCTGTGAATAGTGAAATACGATAAAATACCATATAATCAAATTATCAGTAAAATTTACTATTTATGACATCATAAGTGATGAAAGGACACTTGGTTAGAACTAAAATGATATTATTACTATTTAGGGTCCCTTGAATTCATATTATTCAAAGTCTTGATATAAGTATTATAATAATGATTAAAAAAATGTAAAATACCCCCCCTCCTCCACTATAAATATAGCTCTCACTTCCCTCTTCCTCCCACACCTATCAAGCCTTGAGAATTGTCTAATTTATACCAAATTCACTCCCCAATATTCTTCCCCACGTCCTAGAGCAGCTGGTTTCACAAAAATACCAAAATCAAAGCCCTTAAGGGGGATCTCAAGGAGAAGAGATCAAGAGGTAAACATCCTCTTTTATTTTCTTTCATTTCTTTCATTTTATGTTATTTTCATCAATTCCATTTGTCTTGTGTTGAGAGATTTCATTTCATATTACCCCTTACTGTCAATATTTTTTATGAATGATGAGATATTCTATTCCTCTCATAAATCTTGATTTTATGAAATTTAAAGAGACGTCGTTAGGCTGCAGAATTTTCGTGAGAAATTTCTCAATATTTTCTTTAATTTCATGATTCATTTTAATTATCTCCTCACTCCCACTTATCCAATAGGAATGAAATCTCCATAATCATGTATATTAAGTATTTTATTATGTTTATGGAAAATTAATCATCATTATTCTTCTCCACTTCCACTTATTTAAAGAATAAAAACATTGACCATTTGTGTCGAATTACCGACATCTTGGACGATGTATTTTCAATTTCCATTAAATATTTTATGTCTGATCATGAAACCATTTATATGGTTGAACTAGGTTATAATATATGTTTTTTTGACTCATATATGGTTCTGGAATTATTTTTTACTCATGCTTCTAATTTATAATACAAAATGTGGTTGTCTCCCTAACATTACTGCCCTTAAACCGGAAGGCATCAATTTGATCCGCTGTGATGCTCTTGGCCTTCACTATTTTAGGCCCCCATATGTAGGGGGGCCTTGCCTCCTATCCCCCTTTCCCTTTATATGTACATGGTCCATTAGAACAAATTTAATATTAATGATTATTATCAAAGAACAACTAAAATGATCTAAACAAACATCATTAATGTTCTAACATATAAGTCATTCTCATATAAAGCATAAAAGTGATAAGTGATATAAATTATGGTACTGAAAATATGTAAATACCACTCCATTTAAATTCTGGAGTTTTAATTCCAACCAAAAAGAACGTTTCATCATGAACTGATCATGAAAATCATAAAAGAACTCACTAAAAATAATGCAAGGAACAAAATACTAACAATTAAGCGGTGAAATGAGGTTAAGAAATGACCATATAAGATGTTATAAACAAGAAAATATTTCTATAAAATACTAATAACACTCTTTTAACCATTATACTAGAGGTTTAAATTAGTTGAAAGTAAGAAAAACCTAAGGTAAGGGAAATCTTTACCCGATTTCCATTCTTTGGGTTAACCTTCTACTTCATTATTTATGAGCTGTTTAAATTGTTTGAGTGATGGGTTATATTTATATTATGTTTTATTATGTGTATTTACAGTATATATACATACTCCATCCACTCTATTAAGTATCACTTCAATTGTATGATATTTAAAAGGTCCATTTCATTAAAATCTTTTTTTAATTCATTTTTTCGAAATTCCAGAGTAATGTTTTTATGTAAATATACATGTTATATGATTATGTTTTGGTTCATAGGAATTATCTATGATGATGGGTGGTTCTTATACTTCCCTCCAATGCATTGGGTATGAGTAAGTTGGAGGTCGGACGTATGGTTACTCCATGTGTAACTACGATGGTTACACAATGTAAGGTAGTTGTGAGGGTTACAGATTATAAGGTAGCCAAGAATGGTTACAAGATTATGTAAGTAATGCCCAATGACAACTCTATGATTATATTTATGTTATCATGTTTTTTTGGATCTTGTGTGAATCTCATTTAACACAAAGTATGTATATATGAGTGACGAGCATGTCTTTTGAAAATGTTTTCATATGTTACGAGTATTCATGGACTAACCTGCACTTTCCTTCCTTTTTCATCTCTTACAGAGCTTTTGTGCTCATCAAAAGTTTTTAAATTATTATCACCAGTAAATGGATGTATAATAAAAGGAAGTAAGACACATTAAATGTTAATGAATTGTCAATGAGTCTTTTTTTAGTTTTACGGTTTTATATTTTGATAAAAATGGAAATCATTTTTATGGTAACCACTATGTAACAATATGTAATGATATGAATGTTTTGTAAAAATTCTATAAAGATCTAAACTTGAATAGATATTCAATGTAAAATGATGTTTTTTCTTGACTAAATTCAAGATTATGTATGTAATAAATCCGAGTCTTTACAGTTGGTATCAGAGGATGATTTAGATAACATTAGGGGTTATAGTGATGTTAATAGAATACCATAAATGATTTTTACTCCATGTTTAATTTGAAATGTTATAGCATTTAAATATTATCACGCTTCTTCAACTAAGACATGTTTTTTAATAATGTTTGTCCGTAGAAGGAAGAAGGATGCTGAAGAGGAGAGGAACCGACAAAATGAAATCCTTCATGATCTACAACCTGGAATGGTAGGGATTGGAACCAAGCAGTTTGTAACAGTAATAGAACAGCTAATACAGGAAATAAATGGTGGTGGAATACATGCAAGAGGACCAATAGAGGTACCACAACAGAATATGATAGTGGTGGAACATTTTATGATAAAACATCCATCCTGCATTCAATGGATCTTCTGACCCAGTGGTAGCTGAAAGATGGATGAAAGCCCTTGAAATGATATTTGATGTTATGGGAAGTTCAGACAATCAAAAGGTAAGTCTTTCCATTTATAATTTTGAAGGGTAAGCTGATCAGTGATGGTAAATGGTAAATAATATCGGGGGTAGAGTGAATTTTGATGCTTTAGAGTGGGATGGATTTAAAAGTCTTTTCCTTGAAAAATATTTCCCTAAGGTGGTGAGACTAATAATGGAGAAGAAATTCATTAAATAGAATCTTAATAAAGATGATTCAGTTTCTGTGTACGAAGAGAGATTCATTCGAATTGCGAGGTATGCTCTAAATCTTATTCTGGATCTTGATAGAAAAATCAACTGCTATTACTCAGGATTGAAGCCATGGTATCGAAGGGCATTGGCCTCCCATGAATTCAAAAGTTATTAGAAACTTGTCTGATGTGATGAGATAGTAGATATGGAGTTTGATGATGATCATGTGCAATTTGGAAACAAAGAGAAGAAGTGTTCTAGTTGACAAGAAATGGGAAATAATAAACCAAAGAAATATGATGGTAAGAAAATACAATTTCTAGTTTGTGAAAAGTGAGGCAAGAAGCACCCTGGGGAATGTCTTAGAAAAACTGGGATGTGTTTTAAATGTGGTAAGTTTGGACATATGTCCTAAGATTTCAATTAAAATGATCCAAAGACTAATCCTGATAAGAAAACATTAATGTGTTTTAAATGTGGTGAGATGGGTCACTATGCATGTTTATGCCTAAAGATAGATCCGAATGATGCAATGAAACCAGACTACAAGAATAAAGGTGTAGTGATATCCTTTGTGACTACATCAGCAGACATCAGGACATCCAATAAAGTTATATCAGGTATTTTGTTTGTCTACTCAGATTTTGCTAAATTTTTGTTTGATACGGGGTCTCCACATTCCATCATCTCTGAGAAATTTTCTGGAAAATTGGAAATATTACCTCAACAAATGAGACCTGAACATGTGGTTAAAACACCAGGGGGAAATCTTATATCAAAGAGGAATTTAAAGAATATTTATATTGTGTTCTGTGGAGATATTGTTCTTCAAACCTTCTTTTTTTTACCCTTAGTCGAGTTTGATGTTATTCTGGGGATGGACTGGCTTCTAATTATCATTCTAAGATTGACTGTAGAGATAAAGATGTTGTTTTATATAAAGAGTTTCAGTTTTTATACAAGAATGAACCCATTCAATTGATAACATATCAGGAAGGTGAGAAATTATTGGAATATGGAAATGAATGATATCTTGCTAATATTGTTGAAAACAAGGGAACTATTCAAATTAATGTTGTTCCAGTGGTAAGTTAATACCTTGATGTTTTTCCTAATGATTTACCCGGTGTCATACCTAATTGAGAAGTCGAATTCACAATTGACTTAGTTACTGATGCTAAGACAATTTCAAAACCCCCATATCGTATGGCTCTAATAGAACTTCTTGAATTGAAAAACCAGTTGCAGGATTTTCTTGACAAAGGATTAATTCATCATATCACTTCACTATGGGGATCCCCTATTTTTTTAAAAGAAAGATGCTTCCATGAGGCTTTTCATATATTATACTTCTTTGAATAACATCTCTATTAAAAACAAGTATCCTTTGCCTCATATTGATGACTTTTTTGATTAGCTCCAGGGAGATCATAATTTTTCCATGATTGACATGAGATCTGGATACCATCAGCTGAAGGTGAAGGAGGATGACATCCAAAAAACAACCTTTCGTACTAGATATTGGCATTATGAATTTGTTGTTATGTCATTTAGATTAACCAATTCACCTGCTTTAATCATAAATCTCACGAATAGAGTATTTCATGAGTTCTTGGATAAGTTTGTGGTTGTATTAATTGATGACAGTCTGGTAGTTTTTTAAAAACAAATTGAAGCATGAAAAACATCTAATTGTTGATTTCCAAACTATAAAATAAAAGAAACTGTAGGGAAAATTCAGAAAGTGTGATTTTTGGATACAACAGATTTCTTTTAATTAGAGAATTGTAAATAAGGATGGAATAATAGTTCATCCTTCCAAAACAAAAATAGTTGAAGAATGGCCAAGACCCACAAATGTTATAGATATTCTTTGTTTTATAGTCATAGTAAGTTATTACCGACGGTTTGTTATGAACTTTTCATGGTTATCTAGCCCGATGACTGTGTTAACACAGAAAGGGAATAAATTTGTTTGGACAGAGGAATGTGATGTTTTTTTTCAAGAACTAATGAAGAGATTGGTGAATGATCCAGTTTTGGCCTTACCATCTCTAAATGGTGAGTTTTTCATCTACAGTGATGCTTCTTTGAAGGGACTTGATTGTGTTTTGATGCATAATGATCATGTAATTGCCTATGCTTAGAGAAAACATAAACCTCATGAGATAAATTATCCCACACATGATTTGTAATTGGCAGCTGTGGTTTTTTCTTTAAAAATATGGAGGCATCATCTATACGGAACCAAATGCCAAATATATACTGACCATAAAAGTCTAATGTATATATTCACTCAGAAGGAATTAAAATTGAGGCAGAGAAGATGGATTGATCTGATAAAGGATTATGACTTCATGATCAATTACCATCATGGAAACGGAGACAATGTGGAAGATTCCTTAAGTCAGAAACATCATGCATCATTAACCATGATATTGTTGGAACATGATCTCTTGATTGAATATTTGATGAATTTTGGCTTAAAAGCTGTGGTTGTAGGGAATATATCTATTTTTTCCAGGTTTCTCTGCAGTCTTCATTTTCAGACAGAATTAAGCATGTACATAGGGAAGACTGTGATATACAGAAAAAGGTAGAATTGGTTAAAATGGGTAATTTTCTAGAATTTAAACTTGATAAAGATTGTGTTTTAAGATTTGGAAAAAGTTTGTGTGTGCCTTGTGCTTCATAGTTGAAGAATGAATTGTTGTGTGAAACTCATAGTTCTCCATTTTCTGTTCATCCTGGAAGTACTAAGATGTACAAAGACATTTGGGAGTATTATTTTTGGAAAGGGATAAAAGGAGATATTACTGATCTTACAATGAAATGTTTGACATGTCAGCAGGTTAAAGAAGAGCGGTAGTTACCAAAGGGGATGATTCAGCCTTTTACAGTGCCAGAGTGGAAATGGGATAATATATCCATGGGTTTTGTGGTGGGATGACCAAAGACATCTCAAGGTAACAATGCGATTTGGGTTATTGCTGATTGACTAAAAAATTCTGAACATTTTGATTCTATTTGAGATACAATGTATTTGGATATGCTTTCTCGATTGTACCTCATGGATATTATCTTGTTAGATAGAGTTCCACTATCCATTCTGTCTGACTGAAATACAAGGATCAGTTCTATCTTTTGGAAGGGACTTCAGAAGTCATTGTGCACACTGTTAAATTTTAGTACAGATTTTCATCCTCAATGAGATGGGCAGTCTGAACAAACAATTCAAACATTGGAGGATATTCTTCAAGCTTGTTCAATTTACTATTAGGGATGTTGTGATCATCATCATTCATTAGTTGAGATTTATTATAATAACAGTTTTCATTCCGGTATTCATATGGAACCTTTTGAGAACATGTATGGAAAGTGGTTTCATAATTTAGAATTTTGGGATGATGTCGGTGAAAGAAAGTTGATGGGGCCAGAAATAGATGAAGAAGTGGATGAGAAAGTGAGGATGATCCAGCAAAACATGAGGATAGCTTAGAGCAAGCAGAAAAGTTATAAAGATAACAGAAGGAAAGACTTCTCTTTCGATATAGGTGACCATGTTTTCCTTAAAATCTATCTGTGGAAAAGTGTGATGTTTTTCAGTAAGAAAGGAAAACTATGTCCACAGTTCATTGTTACTTTGGAAATGTTAGAGAAAGTTTGAATAGTTGCATACCACATAGATTTTCCTCCGAGTTTGTTTCAGGTACACAATGTTTTTCATGTTTCGACGTTGAGAAAGTATGTGACAGATTTATCACATGTCTTGAACCTAGAAGCAGTTCAGTAGGAAGATAACCCTTCTTATAAAGAGAAAGTAGTTCTGATTCTTGATTCTTGGGAATAGGTATTGCGGAATAAGTTAATCCACCAGGTAAAGGTTTTATGGCGAAACCACATTATTGAAGAAGCAACATGGGAGTCTGAAAATGCTATTAGGGGAAAGTATCCTCAATTGTTTAATAAGTAAATAAAATTACAAGGATGAAATTTAAAGAAGTTGGGGATAATGTAACACCCCATGTTTTTCTAGATATAAATAGAAATGCATGGAACTTTGTTTTAAATAGATAATATTAATTATCCTTTCAAACATAACTTGTTTACTTCTATATTCTGAATTTCAAGAAGTTTTCATCTACAATCGTGTTCAGTATGTTATTTGGTGTCAATTGGAACCAACATGTTCTTCTGGTGAATAGTAACATGCCCTTCTAAATAGTAATATTAATAGTGATATGACCCTAATTAATAGTAAATTTTATTTTTATATTATTTTCTTAAGGCAATAATATAATGAGATCATAATTAACTTTTTAATATGAAATTAAACTAATTACGCCGTAAAATTGTTATTTTTTTAAATAATTATTCTTTATTTAAAAATTAAATTAATAATATTTAGAAAATTATTTTCGAAAAGTGTAGTTTATTTTTGAACACTACACAGAGAAATGATAGGGGTAAATATTTGGTAATTTTCTTAAATTCAAGAATTTTCAGTGAATAGTAAAATATGATAAAATACCGTATAATCAAATTATGAGTAAAAATAACTATTTATGAGATCATAAGTGATTCAAGGACACTTAGTTCGAACTCACCTGATATTATTACTATTCAGGGTCACTTTCATTGAGACTATTCATAGTCCTGATAAAATTATTATAATAAGGATTAAAATAATTTAAATCACCTCCCCTCATCTACTATAAATACCACCCTCACTCCCCTCTTCCTCCCACACCTCTCAAGCCTGGAGAATTGCCTAATTTCTGACTTATTCCCTCCCCAATCTTCTTCCACACGTTCTAAAGCTACTGGTCTCACCCAAAGTCCAAAATCAATGCCCATAAGGGGGATCTCAAGGAGAAGAGATCAAGAGGAAAACATCCTCTTTTTTTTTATTTATTTTCTTTCATTTTATGTTATTCTCTTCCATTACCTTTGTATTGTGTTGGTATATTTCATTAAATATTCACCCTTACTATCCATATTTTGTATGAATGATGAGATATTCTATTACTCTCGTCAATCTTGTTTTTATGAAATTTTTTGAGATGTCGTTAGGCTGCTGAATTTTCGTGAGAAATTTCTCATGATTTTCTTTTATTTCATGATTCATTTTTTATCATTCCTCACACCCGCTTATCCAAGAGGAATGAAATATCCAGAATCATGTATATTCAGTATTTTCTTATGTTTATGAAAATTCATTATCAGTATTTTTCTACTCTTCCACTTATTAGAAGAATAAAACATTGTCCATTTGTGTCGAATTACCGACATCGTGGACGATGTATTTTCAATTTCTGTTAATTTTTTCAAGTCTGGTCATGGAACCATTTATATGGTTGAACCAGGTTATGATATATGTTTTATGACATATATATTGTTCTGTAATTATTTTTTACTGATGGTTCTAATTTGTAATACAAAATGAGGTTGTTATTATCAAAGAACCACTAAAATGATCTAAACGAACATCATTAACGTTTTAACTTATAAGTCATTCTTATATAAAGCATAAAAATGATAAATGGTATAAATTATGGTACAAGAAATATTTAAATACTACTCCATTCCAATTATGGATTCTCACATTCAATAAACAAGAATTATTCATCATGAACCGATTGTGAAAATCATAAAAGAACTCACCCAAAATAATGCAAGGAACAAAATACTAACAATTAAGTGGGAAATGAGGTTATTAAATGACCATATAAGATGTTATAAACATGTAAATGTTTCTTTAAAATACTAATAAAACTCTTTTAACCATTATATAGAAGGTTTAAACACTTTTAATGTATGAAAAACCCGAGTTAAGGGAATTCTTAACCCAATATCCATTCTTTGGGTTAAACTTATACATAATTATTTATGTGCTATTTAAATTGTTTGTGTGATGGGTTCTGTTTATATTTTGTTATATTATGTTTATTTACAGTATGTATACATACTACATCCACTCTATTAATTCTCACTTCTATTGTATGATATTTAAAAGTTCCTTTTCATTAAGAAACTTTTTTTTAATTTAGTTTTTCAAAATTCCAAAGTAATGTTTTTATGGAATAATTCATGTTGTATGATTATGTTTTGGTTATTGGGAATTATTTATGATGATGGATGGGATATATATTTATCTCCAATACATTGGGTATTATTAAGTTGGAGGTCAGCCGTATGGTTTCTCCAAGTGTAACTGCAATGGTTACACAAAGTAAGGTAGTCGTGAGGGTTACATAATATAAGGTAGCCAAGAATGGTTACTAGATTATGTAAGTAATTCCCTAAGATACCTCTATGTTTATATTTATGTTCTAATTTTTTTTGTGTATCTTGTGTAAATCTCATGTTACACAAAGTATGTATATATTAGTGACATGAATGTCTTCTGAAAATGTATTCATACGTTACGAGTATTCATGGACTAATGTTCTATTTACTTCCTTTTTAATCTCTTACTAAGCTTTTGTGCTCATCCCAAGTTTTTAAATTCATTTTCACTGGATAATGGATGGGTATTACAAAGAAGGAAGACATGTCAAATGTTGAAGAATTTTCAAGGAGTCTTTTTTTATGTTTTAATGTTTTATATTTTGAGAAAAATGGAATCTGTTTTTATGCTATCCACTATGTAACAATGTGTAATGTTATGAATGTTTTGTTACAATTCTCTAAAGCTATAAACTAGAAAATACCTTAAATGTAAAAGGTATATTTTTTTTGACTAAATTCATGATTATGTATGTAATAATGTTGGGTACTTATATTTTGGTAGGGGTTGTCCGATGACAAGGCTTTGGAGGTGTGATTTTTTCATAAGGGGAAGTACCCATTTACAAGAGAGGTGAGGGTCACTTTAGGAAAAGTGTGAAATATTATTTTAGTATAAAATAATATTCATTTTCAAATGTCTAAAAATTGATTTATTTCAATGATAAGGTTCGTATGTGTCTAAATACTCTCAACAAATAGTATTTAAAAATGTTCAGGTCACCATATTAACCTTATCTTTAAGATTTAACTAATAGTTAAATAGTTTAACTTTTATCATGTCCTCTTGTCTTATTATAATAAATGGTTAATAAACATACTATAAAAATACAAGAGTACCCCCAATAGTTAATTATTTATATATATATCCTTATTTAAGTACATTGGCTGAACCATTTATTTTTAGAAATGTTATGTCAATTAATAATATAGTATTTGTTTTAAAAACTCATTCATGTCAATTTTAAAACTATTAGATATTTATTTTTTGTAATAGTAATAACAACATTATAAAATAAGAAAAAAATATTTATTCAACCCTTACATTTCATATTATCAAAGAAAATAATATGATGATATCAAAATCTTCAATTTACAGTTACTGTTATATTTACAATATCAATTATTTTAAACATTCATTGATAATGTAATTACCACATAATCATTGAGTCATAAATAATGTTAATTATTTATTATCTAAAAATAATATATAAATTAACATTATTTAGTAAATATTTTAATATTTATAATTAATATTTATAGTCTAATTTATCTTATGTATAACCCAATATTAAAAAGTTTTTAGTTATTACTCATTAAATTTAACAATTTTAACTCTTCATTAAATAATATAATAATAAATTTCCTAATCTAATAAAAGTGGAACAAAAAATCCTTTTTTATTCCAAAGGTTGGTTTTGGTCGTAATAAACTTATCCAATAGAATTCATACATCTGTTAGGATAATTATTATATTATTTTTAACTTTAATTTCCCTATTTACTTATAACCGTGGTAAATATATTTCAATAGTTACTATTAAGATAAAATATTTTCATCCAATTGATCCACATTTTACTTAATTATGTCAATCGTGTCTCTCAGATTTTTGAAATCCAATTCACAGGTGTGGTAAAATTGTGTTTTATACAAATTTGAAAATGTGCTTAGAAGGTGGGTAAAAGATGGTAAAATGTTCAATGAAATTATATATATCTAAAAATATTATAAAATGGATACAGTCAATTACATTGAACCTATATAGTATTTATGTATATAATTTTGCGTAAAATAAATTTACATAAAATAAATAAATATTTAAATAAAAAGTCAGTTTTAAAAAGAAACGTATTGGTTTTCAGTATACATCAAAAAATAAAAGTTTTCAAAAAAATAAAAAAAATACAACCGAAGATAATTTTTATATTTAGAATCCAAAAATTATTTCTATTTTACCAAATTAAAACATAGAATTTTTATTAAATAAAATTAAATTAATTCCCGTTATGAAAACCAGAAAGCGGGTTTTTGAGAAGTAAAACTATCAAAAGATTGATATGTGTTTATGTCCAATTTAAAAGTTCAATTGCATACAATGAACATAATTGTATTACGTAATAAAAAAGTAATCTAATTATACATTAAAACAATTCAAATTTATAATTTAACAAAAAAAATTATTTGAAAAAAACTTGTTTTCAATTAAAATTTAGTATCGTTCACTATTGATAAAAATATGAATGTCATCATAAAAACACCAAATATCTATCCTAACTAAATATATATGTCTATATTCTAAATATTAATTTAATTTCATCATATTGAATATATTAAAGTTTCAATAATTGGATTTAAAAAGGGTTCTCTATTAAATGGTGGAAAAAATGCATTTTTTAGAAATCATTCTTTTATATGAAAAATGGAATTTGTTCTTATATTATATGATAGAAACACATAATATGGATTTTGAAATTATTTTTAGTATATTAAAATAAAAATTCAGTAAATATTATTCATATCTTATTTTTGAACGGCCAGTTTTGTATGTCATGGTGTGTTAAACTCGGTGTTGTGTGTAGCGCAAGTTACAGAATTATTTTGAAGACCTAACATAATATGAAATCTTGGAGTGTTACATTCTACCATCCTTAAATAAATTTCCTCCAAGAAATTTGATATTTCTCTTCTAAATGAAAATGATATAAATAGAAAAATACCATTCTGGAAACCTCAAATCGGAAATTAGGATAATAAAAATTTAGTTTTAATAAGAGGGAAAAGAGAAATTAAAAAGTCGCACCAAATTATGATCTCGCTTAGGATAAAATTGATGGAAATAAGAGACACACAATTAGAGGAAAAACATAAATATTTATATGGAGTAATTGAGTTCATCAATCATAAAAAATTGTAAAATTGAGGTTCCCAAAGCCATTAAGCTATGACGATTTAAAATATCATCTATTCAACAAAACAGAAGGTATTAGGATAGCCTAATATTTTTAAGATCCCTTTCCAAAATATTAAGAATTAATTTATTCATATAATAAGTGAAAAAAATATACTTTACAAGTATAGTTTCATCCTTCAAAAAATTTCTACCACAAACTCATCATTCACACCAATAGATAATAGAATTCAAAAATATTCTATTTATCATAATCGTATAGGGTTCAAAAAATAATGAACTTATATTACATTTTCAGACTAACTAAAAAACTACATTATAAAAACTAGAACATTGCGTAGGCCAGTGGTAAATGATGCACCATTTTCGCCGATCGGATTTAGGTTCATGTCTCCCCGCCTGCCGAACCCGACGGGTTGTCACCCAACCTCCGACTTGTCCTTCTTTTAACTATCCAAAAATAATCTTAAGAAATTATTTAACCTTAAAAATAGTATCCAATGTCATAAAAAATACCTTATAACCACTATAATTTTCCAAAATACTTTTGTCCAGACTAATAGTTCAAAATTTATATTGAAGTTAAACACAATGAAGATATTTCTTGCAACATAATAACATTAAAATACCTTCATCATGTATTCTTTTAAAACACAGTTACATCCTGAATTATCATAAAACCATACTGATTACATTACTTCTACCTTATTCATTATAGACTACATGATATTCCTCTTATATCCAACATTTTTTTAATCTCCAATAACAATGTAATAAACAAACAATTAATAATTTTCTATGTAGTCACGAATATAGAATATAATTTATACAAATTAATCATATCATATTCTATGATCACTACCTCAGTATCAGAACCTTATTAAGGATTATCTTTCCTTCAACCATGTATTTTCCAAAAATATTAACTTGCTATTGAGTCACTTTTCGTAGAACCAAGTAATCTCAAATCCAAATTGAAATACTACTGTATAACATTCCTTATTTATTTCCAAATTTCATAAAACCAGTACATCTTGATACCACACTAAAATGAAATAATTTTTTAACAAAAAAATAAGAAAAATATCCATTCCACTTTATTTGTGGTAGTTTCACAACTTGATTATTATCCAATAGCATCATTTGGGACATACTATCATGATTTGGAAAATGATTCACGTAGAGTCCAAACTCCTTCCATATTATGTATTGTACAGTTGAAATAGTTTTCTTACCCTTGAAATCACATACTTTGTGTCCTTTTTCTCCACACTTATAAAAAACTCCCATTACCTTCGAAAATTTTCCAAGGTTACTCTTTCCAAAATTATCACATATCGAAAAATACTTCTTTCCCCAATTCCCTTTATCATTCGTTAACTCTACCATCCGTTTATTCTCTTGTTTCCCTTCTAATCCATAGTATTAAATGAATTCATTACTTATCTTATTAACACATGATACTATTTCATCATTTTTTGACTATAAATGGGAGACTATTTCCCTTCTAAATGTTGTCTTAATACCTTGAAATATATGATCTTTTTTAGACGTTGGATCATGCATATTGATAGAGTTCTCATTTCTTCTACTGGGCGCCATTTCTAAATAATGGCATACACATTGTTTGTTTATGAATTGAAATGAATAATTCCAAAACATGTAAAATTGCTACCAAAAATTGAAAATATTATGCATATAATCTATATTCATAAAAAATGTTTCCTTTGAGGAAGTATTTATTCCTAAATCTATCATAATTGCTTGTACTGAAAATTTGAATTATCCAAAGCATATACGCCAGGAGTGTCGTAACTAAGATTGCATAATGGTCCATTGTCATGTACCGGGATACCCTGAGTCAAGCCCAAAACTCCTTGTCTGAGTCTTCAATCCTAGGTAAATATGTGCTAGAGTTGCCTCTGCCAGCTCGTATCCATACAAGGATGTATTTCTTGGAAAATACACAAAAAATTTACATTTCTAAAATTCCTAGGCGTTCTTCAATATTATTCCTTAATGTCTGTCTTAGGAAATTGTTTTCTAAATAGAGTTTTTCTAAATCTAGCTTCCATGGTTTGTACTAAACTTCCTCTGATACCAACTGTAACGCCCCGACCCCAAAATCCCAAAGCTGGTGCACTATTTTAATACATTGGCATGATTACAAGGAATCAAGAGCCGAAGGACCGATCAATTTAGTAGTCTTGGAAAATAGATTATATGAATGGATGTTACATTACACATTCAAACATAAACCAAAACATAAATAATCCATTGAGAACACCATTATTCCCCAAGCATAACCCTGTATATCAAACACAATACCTTTCTTGTAAATCATAGGAAAACAAAACATAATAAAGGGGTGAACACAAATACTAAATATTGGTAAATAATATAGTAGAAGCACCAAAATTTTATGTCATGATTGTAATAAAATACAACAGCCTTTTAAACAAATACATGAACATAATATGGAGAAAATAAATCAAATAACACCATAAAATCATGCACAAGGATATTTTATATGTCAAATAGTCACATGTAATATTAAATTTCCTAATGAGTGAATGCCTAATGTCGGGCATCATTACTAAATAGTCATGGCCTCCTACCAAACCAAAAAATTTTTTTTTCTCAAAGCCTTGTGCCAAGACACTAAATTGTCTAACGAGACCTACCAATACATCGAGGGGTTATACCATTCCCAACCTATCACTTACTAAGTCCACATAGTTTCTCATATTAAATGTTAATACATAACCTAAATAGTCATATTAAAACTAGTATTAGATATGTCAATACTTCTACCATAAACCATTAAGGGTAAAGAAATAACAAATCCACAGTATATATAGCGACCCTACCTTTTCTTACATTATTATTACATTATTTTAAAGGTAAACACCATAATAGTATTGCACAAAAAAGATCCAACAGTTTAGTGTCTTAGTAAAACCAAGACCATATATATCAATTACTATATCAAGCATAAACATTTATTTAATTTCTTCTTCTCTATATTTTTATTGGCACATGACCTCTCTTTATTACATGTAGCCGCCAGAAGATATACATCAAAAAGGGTGAGCGAAAATATTAGTAAGAGGAAATATAATAACAATATATTACTAGATGAGAATTATAATGACATAGGAAAAAGATCATGAACCTGAGAGGAGCATAAATAAAAGACATGAAATGTGGAAATGCATAAAAAAAGAAACATTATATCTTAGTGGTATATTACCACACATACTTGTGCACCAAGTTAGTAACAACGAAAGTTTTTTTTAAAAAAAATTTTAATCCATGGAAGTTTTTTTAGTAGATATTTTTGATTAGCCTTTAAAACATAACTTTTCTACTTCGATGTTCTGAATTTCAAGAAACTGTCATCTAAAGTTGTGTTCAGTATGTTATTTGGAGTCTGTTGGAACCAACTTGTTTTCTTTGTGATTAGTATGATACCATTTACGAATAGTAATATGAATAATGATATTACCCTAATGAATAGTAAATTTTGTTATTATTTTATTTTATTAAGGCTTTAGGATAATAGCATCTAGGTTAATTTTTCATTATGATATAGAAGTAGTTACATAATTAGAATTGAAATTTTTGGAATTAAGTATGATTTTCATTAGAAATTAAATTAATAATATTTAGAAAATTATTTTTCAAATAATGGACTTCATTTTTGAAATTTACATGTTGATAAATGGTTAGGGTGATTTTTGGGAATTCTTCTGAAACGTTTGATTTTTCGGTGAATAGAAAAAAATACAGTTTTTAGTTTATGTATATTAATAAAATCATTAATGATATAATAATTATTTCATAAATCTAGTCAACATGTGTATACTTAAATAATATGCGACGCGTCCCATGTGTCTTATTCCATGAGAAAATACCATGGTAAAGCCCCTGGTTTTGTAAATACCACTCATTAGGTGTCCCTTAAAAATTATTAAATAAATCCCTGACTTTTTCTAAAAATACCAACTCTTCCCTTCATTTAATTCATTCCCAATTAACCCTATACAATTATCAGGCCTCCTTACCTTCATATTAGTCCTCCTAGGGTTTCCTAAATCCCCCAAGGTCCCAACCTTCAGGTTCTAAGGGTTACTCTACAAGTTAGAAAATTCTCAATTTCATTCTTTTTTCGTTTCAAGTTCTCTTTTGTGTGGTATAATTTTCATGTTTCCATTAAAAGTTCTTATTTAATTCTTATTCTTTATATTCTCTATATTATGATTCATTTCTAGATTAATAATCCTTTCCCCTCCCTTTTTAGTATTTTCTAAAACCATGTTGTGTAGCCGTTAGGCTGCCGAATATTTGTAAGAGATTTCTCACTTTTTCATTTATTTTGAGTATATTCCTTATTATTTCTTCATATTTCCTTACCCAAGAGGCATTAAATCTCCAGAAATCATGTATAATTTGGATGTTATCATGTTTATGGAAAATTAATCATCACTATTCTTTTCCTCTCCCACATATTTAAATAATAAAATCGTTTTCCGTCTGTGTTGAATTATCGACATCGTGGATGATGTGATTTCAATTTCCATTAGTTCTTTCATGTCTGGTCATGAAACTATTTATATGGATTAACAAATTTAAAATATATGTGTTGTGACTCACCCATGATTCTGTAATTCTTTTTTATTCATGGTTCTAGTTTATAATACAAAACAATGTTGTTATTATCCAACAAACACTAAAATGATCTAAAAGAAAATTTTTTTTAATGGTTGGGGCCGAAGCCTCATATTTATTATTGAAACAATGCCAATACCTCTTTAACTGGGTACAAGGAGACCCATTACATAGCCCTGAGTCCCAGTGGGAATTTAGCCCATTACATAGCCCATATGCCCCAATTTATTGCCCAAAGCCCATTCTGTGAATAGTACGGCTACAATACCCGCACTGCTACAGTACCACTGCATCTAAGTTATGAATTATTATCATGTAAGAATTCAAAATGATGAATGGAATTATTTTTATTACTGGATATATGTAAATACTACTCCATTCCATTTCTGGAGATTCACTTCCAATCGACAAGAATGTCCACCATGAACCAATCATATAAATCATGTAAAAAATTCACACAAAAATAGTGCAAGGGGAAAAATACTAACAATTAAGGGTGAAATGATGTTATAAAATGATCATATTAGATGTTATAAAAATGAATTTTTTTCTATAAAATATTAATAACACTTTTTTAACCATTATACAGGAGGTTTAAACAAGTTGGAAGTATGGAAAACCTTGGGTAAGGGAATTCTTAACTCGATTTCCATTCTTTGGGTTAACCATCAACTTCATTATTTATGTGATATTTAAATTTTTTGTGTAATGGGTTCTATTCCTATTATGTTTCATTATGTGTATTTATAGTATATATACATACTCCATCTACTCTATTAAGTCTCTCTTCATTTTTATGTTATTTATAAGGGGTGTTTCTTTAAAAATCATCTATTTATTTTTGTTTTTAAGAAATTACTATATATTGATTTTTTTTGGAATTATTCATCTTGTATGATTATGTTTTGGTTGATGGGAATTATTTATGATGAATGGTGGGACATACATTTCCCTCCAATTAATTGGGTATGAGTATGTTGGAGGTCGGCCGTATGGTTACTCCAACTGTAACTTCAATTGCTAGATAAAGTAAGGTAGTCGTGAGGGTTACAAATTATAAGGTAGCCAAGAATGGTTATAAGATTCTGTAAGTAATTCCCCAAGATTCCTTTATTATGATATATATGTTCTCATGTTGTGTTTGGATCTTATGTAAATATCATGTTACACAAAGTATGTATATATGGGTGAAAATAATGTCTTTTGAAAATTCTTTCATAGGTTATGAGTATTCATGGGGTAATGTGATATTTCCTTCATTTCCATCCCTTAATGAGTTTTTCTGATCATCCCAAGTTTTTAAATGGGTTTTCATAGGTTAATGGTTGTGAAATAAAAGGAAGGAAGACATGTTAATTGTTGAAGAATTTTCAAGGAGTCTAGTTTTATGTTTTAATATTTATATTTTGAAAAAAATGGAAACTATTTTTATGGTATCCAATCTGTAATAATGTGTAATGTCATGAATATATTTTCCTAATTCTATAATGCTCTAAACATGAAAATATCATCAATGTAAAATTACGAGTTTCTTATCTAAATTTAATATTATGTATGTAATAAGGTCGAGGTCTTATTGTTGGTATCATAGGATTGTTTACATAAGTTTAGGGGTTAGGGTGTTGATAATAGAATACCATAACTAATTTTCACTCTATGTTTGATTTTAAATGTTATCGAATTTAAATATTACCATGTTGCATTATCTAAGAAATGTTTGTTCATAATGTTTTTCCGCATAAGGAACATGGATGCTGAATAAGAGATTCAACGACCGAATGACATCCTTCCGGAACTACATCTGGGAATGGTAGGGATTGGAACTATGTAGATTGTTACAGTAATGCCTCAGCTAATGCAGGTGATAAATGGTGGTAAAATCCATGCAAGATAACCAATAGAGGTACCACAACCAAAAATGACAGTAGTGGAAGATTTTATGAGACAAAATCTTTAGGTATTCAATTGATCTTCTAACCTAGTAGCAGCTGATGTATGGATCAAATACCTTGAAATGATATTCGATGTTATGGGATGTTATGCCAATCAAAAGGTAAGTCTTGAAATTTATCGTTTTGAAGGGGTATTTGATCAGTGGTGGTCAATTGGTAAGCAATATCAGGGGTAGAGAGGATTTTTATGCCTTAAAGTGGGATGAATTTAAAAGTATTTTCCTTGAAAAATATTTTCCTAAGGTGGTGCGACTAAGAATGGAGAATCAATCCCTTGAATTGAAATAGATAGAGGAAGATTTAGTGGTTTTGTATGAAGATAACTTCACCTGACTGGAGAGGTATGCTATTTATCTTATTCTAGATCTTGATAGAAAAATAAAAAAAATTTACTCAGGATTGAATCCATGGGATCGAAGAGCGTTGGCCTCTCATGAATTCAAAAGTTATGAGAAACTTTTCCAATGTGCTGAGAGGTTAGAAATGGAGTTTGATGATGATCACATGCATTTTTCAAACAATGAGAAGAAGATGTCCAGTCGAAAAGCGATGGTTAAAAAAAAAAAATCTGATGTTATGAAAATATAATTTTCAGTTTGTGAAAAGTGTGGCAAGAAACACCCTGTGGAATGTCTTAGAAAAACTAAAATGTGTTTTAAATGTGGTAAGTTTGGACATATGGCCCGAGATTGTAGTGAAAATGATCCTAAGAAGAATCCTGATAAGAAAACTGTAAAGTGTTTTAAATGTAGTGAGATGGGTCACTGTGCAAATGCATGCCCAAATGGAGATCCCAATGATGTATAGAAGCCATACTACAAGAAGAAAAGTTTAGTGAGATCCTTTACGACTATGTCAGTAGATGTTGGTCCATCCATTGAAGTTGTATCAGGTACTTTTTTTGTTCACTCAGATTTTTCTAATGTTTTGTTTGATATGGGGTCTACACATTACTTCATCTCTGAGAAATTTTCTGGTAAATTGGAAATATCACCTAAAAAATGAGACAGTAACATGTTGTTAAAACACATGGGAGAAATTTTATAGAAATGATGGATTATAAGAATATTTCTATTGTGGTATGTCTAAATACTTTACCTACAAACCTTGTTGTTTTACCCTTACTCGAGTTTGATGTTATTTTGGGGATGGACTAGATTTCGGATTATCATGCTACGATTGACTATAGAGCTAATGATGTTTTTTTAGAAAGAGTATTTGTTTATATACAGGAATGAACCCATACAATTGATAACATATCCGGAAGGTGGTAAATTATTTAAAGATGGAAATGAAAGTTATCTTGCTCATATTGTTGAAAACAAGAGAACTATTCAAAATAATGACGTGCCAGTGGTAAATGAATACCATGATGTTTTTCCTGATTATTTACCCAGTGTCATACCTAATCAAAAAGTAGAATTCACAATTGACTTAGTTCATGATGATAAGACAATTTCAATACCTCAATATCGTATGACTCCAATAGATCTTCTTGAATTGAAAATTCATTTGTAGGAATTTCTTGAAAAAGGATTTATTCGTCCTTGCCCTTCACCATGGGTATCCCATGTTTGGTTTGTTAAAATGAAAGAAGCTTCCAAGAGACATTGCATTGATTTTAGTGCATTGAATAACATCACTGTTAAAAACAAGTATCCTTTTCCACGTATTGATGAATTGTTTGATCATCTCCAGGGAGTTCAGTACTTTTCTAAGATTGACTTGAGGTCTGGATACCATCAGCTGAAGGTAAAGGAGGATGACATCCAGAAAACAACATATCGTAATACATATGGGAATTACGAATATGTTGTTATTCCATTTGGGTTAACTAATGCACCTACTATATTCATGAATATTATTAATAGAGTATCTCATGAGTTCTTGGATAAGCATGTGGTTGTATTTATTGATGACATTATTTTATTTTCTAAAAATAAAGATGAGCATGAAAAAAAATAAGTGTTGTTTTACAAACATAAAAATAAAAGAAACTATATGGAAAATTTAGTAAGTGTGATATTTGAATGCAACAGATTTACTTTCTTGAGAACATTGTAACTAAAGATGGAATAATATTTGATCTTTCCAAAACAAAAGTACTTGATGAATGGCCATGACCCACAAATGTTACAGAGATTCGTAGGTTTTCGGGCTTATCCCGTTATTACTGACGGTTTGTTAAGAACTTTTCACAATTATCTAGCATGATAACTATGTTATCATGGAAAGGAGTTAAATTTTATTGGACAGAGAAATATGATGTTTGTTTTTAGGAACTGAATACGAGATTGGTGAATACTCCAGTTTTGTCCTTACCTTTCCGAAATGGTGAGTTTGTCATCTACTGTGATGCTTCTTTGAAGGGAATTGGTTGTGATTTGATAAAGAATGATCAGGTAATTTCTTATGCTTCGAGACAACTTAAACCTCATGAGCTAAATTATCCCACACATGATTTGGAATTGGCAGCTATGGTTTTTTGCATTTAATGTTTGGAGGCATCAACTATACAGAACCAAATGCCAAATATACACTGAACATAAAAGTCTAATGTATATATTCACTCAGATGGAATTAAACATGAGGCAGAGAAGATTGCTAGAACTGATAAAGGATAATGATTTCATGATCAATTACCATCCAGGAAAGGAAAACAAAGTAGCATATGCCTTAATTCGAAAAAATCATGCATCAATAACCATGTTATGTTTGTAAAATGATCCCTTGATTAATGATATGATGAATTTGGGATTAAAAATTGTTGATGCGGGGGATACCTCTGTTTTGTTTCATGTTTCAATGCAGTCTTCGTTATCAGACAGAATTAAACAAGCGCAGAAGTAAAAATGTGAGCTACAGAAAAATGTATAATTGGTTAAAATTCGTAAGTGGCCAAAGTTTAATCTTGATAATTATTTTGTTTTATGATTTGAAAAAAGGTTGTGTGTGCCAAGTGATTATTAGTTGAAGAATGATTTGTTTTGTCAAGCTCATGGTTCTCTGTTTTCTATTCATCCAGGTAGTACTAAGATGTACACAGACCCTCAGGTGTATTATTGGAGGGATAAATGAAAAGATATATTGCAGATTTTACCATGAAATTTTTGACATTTCAACATGATAAAGTAGAGTGGCAGTTACCGAAAGGGATTCTTCATCCTTTTCCAGTTCTGGAGTGAAAATTGGAGAATGTATCTAAGGACTTTGTGGTGGGAATACCAAAGAGTTCATGAGGTAACAATGTGATTTGGGTTATTGGTGATCGGCTAAAAAAGTCTTCACATATTTATTCTATTCGAGATATAATGACTTTGGATCAGATTTATTGATTGTACCTCAAGGTGATTCTTAGGTTAGATGGAATTCCTCTTTCCATTGTATCTGACTAAGATACCAGGTTCACTCCTAACTTTTGGAAGGGTATTCAGAAGTTGCTGGGAAAAGAGTTAAATTTCAGTACATCTTTTCATCCTCAATCAGAAGGGAAGTTAGAATGAATGATTCAATATTTGGAGGATATTTTTCGAGGTTGTTCAATGGACTATCAGGGAAGTTGGGATCACCATTTATCTTTAGATGAGTTTTCTTATAATAACAGTTTTCATTCTAGTATTCAGACGGAACCTTTTGATTCCTTATATGGGAAGCATTGTTGGACTCCTGTGTTTTTGGATGAATTCGGTGAATGTAAGTTGATGGGGAAAAAATTAGTTGATGAAGTGGCTGAAAATGTAAGGATGATACAAAAACACACGAGGACAGCTCAGAGCAGGAAAAAAAGTAATGCAGATAACAGAAGGAAAGACTTCTTTTTTGAGGTAGGTGACCATGTTTTACTTAATGTCTCTCCTTGGAAAAGTGTGATGCGTTTCAGTATGAAATGAAAGATACTTCCACATATCATTTTTCCGTTTGAAATCATGGAGAAAGTTGGAACAGTTGCATACCGCGTAGCTTTGCCTCCTAGTTTTTTTCAAGTACCCAATGTTTTTAATGTATCGATGTGGAGGAAGTATGTGCCATATTCATCATGTGTCTTGAGACCGGAAGTAGTTCAGCTGGAAAAGAATATTTCTAATGAAGAGAAACCATTTCAAATTCCTGATCGAAGGGAACATGTATTGTGGAATAAGTTAATCCACTAGGTAAAGGTTTTGTGGAGAAACCACATTGTAACACCACAAGATTTCATAGTGTGTTATTTCTTTAAAATAATTCAATAACATTCACTACACGCAACACTGAGTTCAATCACACCATGACTTACCAAAAAAGTCATTCAAAAGAAGTTATGAATAGTATTAACTAAATTTTAAACTTTATATAATCCTTATAATTTTACAATCCATATTATGAGTTTCTTAGACATAATGCAAGAACAGATTCATTTTCAGTATTGCACTTTTATCAACTTTTAATAGTGAAACATTTTAAAATACAATATTTTAAACTTCTTGACTAAATGGGGACATCAAAAAATTTAAAATGAAACATCCCAAGCTTCCACGGAACGCTTTACTTTGAATAATGCAATGGCATGCATTGTACGCAACATCGAGATTCTAACACACCACAACCAATCAAACTAGCATTTATGAATAGTAATACAGACCTTTTAAAATTTTAGAAATTTTATCTCTCAAAATTCACTTCATTTTTGGATTCGGAGTATCGAATTTAGCCTAAGGTGAAATTTTGGTACTTTTCGGATAAATTTTATATTTTGATGAATAGTGAAAATTACTAAATTTTAATTAAAAACATCTTTTTTAATCAAAATAATTAAATTTGATAAATTATGGATTTGAGTGGTTTTAAAGTATATTAGAATATACTTTTACCATTTAATATAATTTTGGTCATTGGACATAATTTTACAATTAAACCGGACATAAACAAGTACAAATCTATTGATAGTTATTATCTCTTAAAAACACGCTTTTTGTTTTAAAAACGGGAATTAATTTTAAATTAATTTCTGCCACTTATGTGTTTTGAGTTTTGAAAAATGGATTCCATATTTGGAATCATGATTTTCAATTGTGTAATTATGTAACTTTTATTTTTAGACAATTTGAATAATTACTGCGGTAAATATTTTATTTACCATGGTTAAGGGTAAATCCGGTAAATAAGGGTTAAAAAATAATATTATAATAATACTAAATTTCCCTAAAACATGTCCTAACCTTATTTTTTGATACATGTTAGACCATAGGCATCATTGTGTCAATTTTGGGACCCCATGGAGCCACTTGTAGGTGATAGGGACACTTTATTTTAATTAAGTTAAAATGAATACCAAAATGACACAAGCATATATCTTTTAGAAAAACAATTTTTACCTAGGGTTATATATGCTGGATTTTCATCTATAAATATAAAATATAAATATAAAAATATTTCTTACATAATTATATTTTATTTATAATTTTTAGACATTAAATAATTTAATTTATTTATGACACAATGATGATGCAGTAATTACCATAATAGTGAAAAACATAAATAATTGATATTATAAATACACAAATAAATATAATTGGAGACTTTTTAAGAATTACAATAATTTTATTACTTAATATGACATGTTAGGAATTATTTACTTAATTGTTTTCGATGTAATCATTCTGTTATGAGTTTCACAAAAATCAACTATTGAATAGTGTCAAAATTGACATAAAAGAGTTTTTAAAACAAATATTATATTATTAATTGATATTAAATTCCTAAAAATCTAATGTTCGGCCAAGAGACTCATATCAGGATAGGTGTATCATTAATGGACCACTTTTGGGTCTCTTGTATGTATATAGTATGTTTATTAACCATATTATATAAAAATACAAAGAGACATTCTAAAAGTGAAACTAATTAACTAAGAGTTAATACTTAAAGATAAGGTTAATATAATCACCCAAACCTGTCTAACATCTATTGTTTGAGTTTTTTTCGACCCATCACCACCTTTAAATTTAAATAATAAACTTTGGAGCCATTAGAAACCGAATATTAATTTATTATAAATTAATATTTCTAGCTTTTCCAAAGGTTCCCCTGACCCCTCTTATAAAAGGGCACACCTCCTTCTCATTTATTCACACCTTCAAAGCCTTTTGGTTTGGCCAAAATATGCCGAAATACTCTCCCAACTTCCCTCACTACAACCTAGAGGCCTAATTTTTATCATAAATCCATCCTAAGGAGCCCTTTTGATCAAATCAAAAGGAAGAACCCGAAGAAGAGGTAATGATTGCACCACCCGTTTCCAAGTTCCCTTCTTCTTCCACTTCTTCTTTCTTTGTTATTACCATTATAAAATAATAACTCCAGTATCATATATATACTGTGATGTTATTATAAATATGGTACAACCATATTTAGTATTCTATCCACCCTTTGAATAACATATCACCATACGTGCGTACGTACGGCTTACCGTCTCCCCGTCGTGGTGTAATTGTTATTCAATATATTATTATTTGGATGGGTATAATAATGATGTGTAACTCATGTAAATAATAAATATAATATGTTAATTATTCTGTATATATGATATACCATCCATTTATATATTATTTTAATATCAAAAGAATGATATTTCCGGTCATGCGTACGTACGGACTACCGTCTACACGAACGCGATGAGATTCATTCTCCATTGTATCCATTCAAATATAATTCTCATTTGATGATTAATAATAGTATATAAGGAATTGATATCATTCTATATATGATTAAGATACAACCAATCCATGACAAGCATGACTTACGTAACAAAACATATAAAGGAAAATGAGTAAGTTAACACCCGAAACAACGATAATACTAAGATATTATTAACATATCAATGTTAAAAAATCATATATGATATCGTATTAATGTATATGATTATTTTATAATTTAATAACGATTATTTCACCATTATACAAGAGTTTAACCTACCCCAACCAAGGAAAAGTACAAGGTAAGGGTTTATTTCACAATCTCTTCATTATCTGAGGTTGTTTATATGTAATTATCCCCTGAGATCTCTTTATCATCTGCATCCATGTTTCTTCAAAATGTATTTCAAAACATTTTAACTATTTAAAAGAATATGGGTTAAAGTCATTTATACCCTTGTTTGAATCTTTAAAAGAGTTTTATAAAGGAATATTTCCGTTGTTTTCAAAATAAGGTTCTTTTATCCTTTTCGACAGAATTAAGGTAAGAATGTTTTTTATTCTTATACGACGGGTGCCGTTATTTTCCATAGTTAAAAAATAGTAGAATCTTCCCTAACAAGAATATAATAATATTTTCAAATTAAATTTTTTATTTTATAATTATGTGACTTTTCAATGATTTTGAGAAAAGAGATATTTCTCTCAAATAGTTTTGATTTCATCTATGTCAACATCCTTTCATGGATTTTAAGCTTATTTGAAGTTGATTTATAATGATACAAAACTTCTGTAATTTATTGATGTTTTTGTGATATGTTTGACTGTGGATGTTCTATTTTTATACCATTCATAGTTAATGGTGAATGTATTGTCATTACATATGCTAGTTTTAATACGAATGTTTATGTTATGTTTAAACCTTTTCGTATGGGAATGCATTGGACTTAATATGTGACGGGTGGAGCCCACTATAGCTCCTTGATGCATCAGTAGGACTCATGAGACAATCTTGTGTCTTGGCACAAGGCCTTGGAAAAATCTTATTTGTAGTCTTCGCACAAGGCTTTGGATATGTGGTTATGATAGTCTGGCATTATGCATTCCATCATTATGAAAGTGGTTTTTGATATTGCATGTGATTATTCGATTATTAGAATATCCATGTGAATAAGTAAATGGCATTATTTCATTTTACTTTTGCCATAATATGTTGACGTTCATGTTTAAAAGGCTTTTGTTTTAGTTATACATTGCCTTAAATGTTTATGCTTATTTTGGAAGGTTCCCGCTATATTGTTAACTTACTGGGCATTTGAGCTCACCCCTTTTCTATGTTTTATTTTTCTCAGGATGTGAAGAAGTAAGTTATGAATGACCTGCAGGGATATTATGAGGGGATAATAGTGTGGACTATGGAGGCATTATGTTGTTGTTGTAGTTTTTCACTTTATGATGTAATGCAAAACATTATGAATATATCTAGTGTTTCCAAGGATACTAAACCAATCGGTCTTTTGAGATTTGATCTTTCTCGTTATCATTCCAATGTTATGTAATAAGGCACCGACTCTAGGTAACTAGGGTCGTGGCGTTACAGTTTGTATCAGATGAAGTTTAGTACAAACCTTGGAATCTAGATTTAGATAAACTCCGATTAGAGCACGTAGACCTAAGATTAACTTTGAGGATTAGTATAGAAGAACTTCCTAGAATTTTGGTATTGTAGAGATTTTGTGAGTTTTCCGAGCAATACATCCCTGTCTGAATACGAGTAGGTAGAGGCAGCTCTGGCACAAATGTACCTAGGGGTAAAACCTGAAAACACCGCTTTGAGCTAGACTCGAACGAGAACTGATGCATGACAACAGGCCTTGATGCACTCTTGGTTACGACACTCCAGGGGGATATTCTTAGGATAACTCTTATTTTCATTACAAATCATTATGAAGGGTTTATCAGAATATACTTCCTCAAAGAAAACATTTTTATGATTATGGATTATATCCATAAACTATTTAATTTTTGTTATATGTTTTACAAGTTTGGGATTAGGTATTGTTATTCATAAACAAATCTAATGTATGCCATTGTTTAGAAATGGCGCCTAGTAGAAGGAATGAGAACTCTATAAATGCACATGATACAAATAGAAAGAAGGATCATATATTTCATGGTCTTAAGCCAGAATTTATAAGAGAAATAGTCTCGCATGTATTATCATCATATGAAGAAATAATATCATGTGTTGATAGGATACGTAAAGAGTTTACTGAGTCCAATGGCTTTGAAGGGAAGAAAGAGAAGAAAAGGATGGAAGAGAGAAATATGGATAAAGGGAAGAGGGAAAAGAAGAATATTCCCATATGTGATAACTGTGGGAAGAAACACCCTGGAACTTGCCTAAAAGGAATGGGAGTTTGTTATTTGTGTGGAGGAAAAGGGCACAAAGTACGTGACTGCAAGGGTAAGAAAATGGTTTCAAATGTACAATGCTTCATTTGCAAGAAGTTTTGACACTACACGAACCTATGTCATAGTCATCAGAATATGCCGCAAATGATGTTATTGGATAATAATCAAGTTATGATACTACCACATATGAAGAGGAATGATTAGAGTTCTTATGTTGATTATGTCATTTGAGTGTTGTATCAACAATGTACTTCTTATAATAATTATGGAGTATATAAGGATTGTACTGCAATACTATTTCATTATGGACTTGAGATTGTGTGGAACAATGAAAAGTGACTCAATAGCAGGTTATTTTTTTGGAAAATATATGGTTGAGAGAAAGATAAACCATAATATGGTTCTGATACCAAGGTAGTGATTTTAGAATAATACATGATTGTTTGGGATAAATTATATTGGATATTCATGACTACCTTGAAACTGATTAATGATTTTTATATTCCATCATTGTTGGGGTTTACAAAATTTTTGGATTGAATGAGTATATCTATTATTCTATAAGGAATAAGGGATCATGAAATTAATCAATAAGGTTTTATGAAAATTCAGGATGTTGCAATGTTTTAAAAGAATACATGATGAAGGTTATCACATGTTATTACGGGGAAAAAAAGGATCTTCATTGTGTTTACATTTCTTATAAATTTTGGACAGAAGTATTTTGGATAGTTCTAGTTTGGATTATTTTGGATTTCCATAAAAGGACAACCCAGAGTTCGGGCGACAACCCGTCACGTCCGGCAAGGCCGCGAGACTTGAACCCACAACCAAAGGGCGACAAGGGTGTAACACCTACCACTGACCCACGTGATGTCTGGGATTAAATAATGTAGTTTTTTAAATGATCTTGTAGATGAATTATAAATTCGTTTTTTTCTTGAACCCTGTACGGATAGTATAAATAGATTTTTTTTTACGTTCTATTATCTTTTAAAGTGAAAGATGAGTCTGTGGTAAAAATTTATTAATGGATAAAAATCTAATTATAAAGTAAGTATATCTCCTTATGATCATATCTAATCTCATAAATAAATTTCTCAACATTAATAAAATGAACTTAGAACAAAAATTTTGTCCTAGATGGTACCTTAAATCATCACTAATTTATGGCTTTGGGATTGTTGGCCTTTTCATAGCCATGTTCTCTACCTCTCTCCATCAGAGAATTCATGGTTAGATTTATCTTACAAATCCATATTTTCCTACATAGAACCTTAGTATCTGTTATTTTCGGTAATCTTCATACTTTCCACTATTTATTTTAAATATAGGCCTCATTAATTCATTTTTCGATGTGGGATTTCAACTAAGATATTTTGAAACGTCAAAAATGTGTTATCCCAATACCCAATGTTTTGTTGAACCGATGGTATTTCAAATCATCATAGATTGATGAATTTATGAACCTCAATTTTATACTTGTTTGTGATTGATGACCTCAATCACTACCTATAAATATTTACGTTTTTCCTCCAATTATATGTCTCTAATTGCCACCAATGTTCTCCTAATCGAAATCATATTTTGGTGGTGACCCTTTCATTTCTCTTTTCCTCATATGAAGACTAAATTTTAGTAACCCAATTTCCGATGTGGGTTTTACCTCAAATATATTTTCTATTTTCAACATTTTATTTTCTAAGAAAAATTTCAAATTGCGAGGATGCAATTTATTGAAGGAGGGGAGAATGTAACACCCCATGATTTCATAGTATGTTATTTTTTCAAAATAATTCAATAACTTGCACTACACGCAACACCGAGTTCAATCACACCATGAGGTACCAAAAAATACATTCAAAAGAGGTTATGAATAGTATTAACTAAATTTTAAACTTTATATAATCCTTATAATTTTAGAATCCATATTAGGAGTTTCTTAGACATAATACAAGAACAGATTCATTTTCAGTACTGCACTTTTATCAACTTTTAATAGTGAAACCTTTTTAAATACAATATTTTAAACTTTTTGACTAAATGGGGACATCAAAAAATATAATATGAAACATCCCAAGCTTCCACGGTATGCTTTCCTTTGAATAATGCAATTGCGTGCATTGTACGCAACTTTAAGATTCTAACACACCACAACCAATCAAACTAGCCATTATGAATAGTAATACCTACCTTTTAAAATTTTAGAAATTTTATCTCTCAAAATGGAATTCATTTTTGGATTCGGAGTATCGGATTTATCCTAAGGTGAAGTTTTGGTACTTTTCGGATAACTTTCATATTTTGATGAATAGTGAAAATTACTAAATTTTAATTTAAAAAACTTTTTTAATCAAAATAATTAATAGTGATAAATTATGGATTTGAGTGGTTTTAAAGTATATTTAGAATATATTTTTACCATTTAATATAATTTTGGTCATTGGACATAATTTTACAATTAAACCGGACATAAACAAGTGCCAATCTTTTGATAGTTATTATCTCTTAAAAACACACTTTTTATTTTAACAACGACGATTAATTTTAACTTAATTTCTGCCACTTCTGTGTTTTGAATTTTGAAAAATGGATTACATTTTTGGAATCTGGATGTTAATATTTTGTAAATAGGTAACTTTTATTTTTAGACATTTTGAATAATTAATGCGGTAAATATTTTATTTAACATGGTTAAGGGTAAATCCGGTAAATAAGGGTTAAAAAATAATATTATAATAATACAAAATAACCATAAAACGTGTCCTATATTTATTGGTTAATACATGTTCGACCATAGTCATCTTTGGGTCGATTTTGGGACCCCATGGAGCCACTTTTAGGTGATAGGGACACTTTATTTTAATTAAGTTAAAATGAATACAAAAATGACACAAGCATATATCTTCTAGAAAAACAATTTTTACATAGGGTTATATATGTTGGCTTTTTGACTATAAATATTCATTAGAAAGATAAAAATGTTTCCTACATAATTATATTTTATTTATAAATTTTAGACATTAAATAATTTAATTTATGTATGACACAATGATGATGTAGTAATTACCATAATAGTGAAAAATTAAAATAATTGATATTATAAATACACAAATAAATATAATTTTATACTTTTTATGACTTAAAATAATTTTATAAGTTAATATGACATGTTAGGAATTATTTAATTAAATTTTTTCGAAGTATTAATTCTGTTATGAGTTTCACAAAAATCAACTATTGAATAGTGTCTAAATTGACATAAAAGTGTTTTTAAAAAAAATATTATATTATTAATTGATATTAAATTTCTAAAAATCTAAGGTTCGGCCAAGAGACTTATATGAGGATATTTTTATCATTAATGGACCACTTGGGGGTCTCTTGGATATATATAGTATGTTTATTAACCATATTATATAAAAATACAAAGAGACATTCTAAAAGTGAAACTAATTAACTAAGAGTTAATAATTAAATATAAGGTTAATATAATGTCCCAAACCTGTATAACATATAGTGGTTGAGTTGTTTTCAACCCATAACCACCTTAACATTTAAATAATCTACTTTGGAGCGATTAGAAACCAAATATTAATTTATTATAAATTAATATTTCTAGTTTTTCCAAAGGTGCCCCTCACCCCTCTTATAAAAGAGAACTCCTCCTTGTCATTTCTTCACACCATAAAAGCCTTTTGGATTGGCCAAACTCTGCCCAAATCCTCTCCCAACTTCCCTCACTACAACCTAGAGGCCTTAGTTTGATCAGAAAGCCAGCCTATTGAGACCTTTTGATCAAATCAAAAGGAAGAACCTGAAGAAGACGTAATGATTTCACCACCCTTTTCCAAGTTCCCTTCTTCTTCCACTTCTTCTTTTTTTCTTATTACCATTATAAAATAATAACTCCAGTATTATATATATACTGTGATGTTATTCTAAATATGGTACAACCATATTCAATATTCTATCCACCCTTTGAATAACATGTCACCATACGTGTGTACGTACGGCTTACCGTCTCCACGTGTGGTGTAATTGTTATTCAATATATTATTATTTGGATGGGTATAATAATGATGTGTAGCTCATTTAAATAATAAATATAACATGTTTAGTATTCTTTATATATGATATATCATCAATTTATATATTATTTTAATATCAAAAGAATGATATTGCCTCTCGTGCGTACGTACGGACTACCGTCTCCACGAACGCGATGAGATTCATTCTCCATCGTATCCATTCAAATATCATTCTCATTTGATGATTAATAACAGTATCTAAGGACTTGATATCATTCTGTATATGATTAATATACAACCTATCAATGACAAACATGGCTTACGTAACAAAACATATAAAGGAAAACGAGTAAGTTAACACCCTAAACAACGATAATACTAAGATATTATTATCAAATCAATATTAAAAGATCATATATGATATCATATTAATGTATATGATTCTTGTATAATTTAATAATAATTATTTCTCCATTATACATGAGGTTAACCTGCCCCAACCAAGGAAAAGTACAAGGCAAGCGTTTATTTCACAATCTCTTCATTATCCGAGGTTGTTTATACGTAATTATCTATTGGGATCTCTTTATCATCCACATCCATGTTTCTTAAAAATGTATTTCAAAACATTTTTACTATTTAATAGAATATGGGTTAAAGTCATTTATACCCTTTTTTGACTTTTTAAACGAGTTTTATAATTGAATCGTTTCGTTGTTTTCCAAACAAGGTGTTTTTATCCTTTTCGACAGAATTAATGTAAGAATGTTTTTTTAACTTATACGGCGGGTGCAATTATTTTCCACCGTTACAAAACAGTAGAATCTTCCCTTACAAGCATATAAGAATATTTTCAAATTAAATGGTTTATTTTATAATTATGTGACTTTTAAATGATTTCGAGAAAAGGGATATTTCTCTCAAATAGTTTTGATTTCATCTATGTCAACATCCTTTGATGGATATTAAGATTATTTGAAGTTGATTTATTATGATACAAAACATCTGTATTTTATTGAAGTTTTTGTGAAATATTTGACTATGGATGTGCTATTTTTATACCATTCATAGTTTATGATGAAAGTATTATCATTTTTTATGCTAGTTTTAATACGAATGTTTGTGTTATGTTTAAACCTTTTCATATGGGAATCCATTGGACATAATATGTGACGGGTGGAGCCCGCTATAGCTCCTCGATGCATCGGTAGGTCTCATGAGACAATCTAGTGTCTTGGAACAAGGCCTTTGCAAAATCTTATTTGTAGTCTTGGAACGAGGCCTTGGCTATGTGGTTATGATAGTATGGAATTATGCATTCCATCAATAAGAAAGTGGTTATTGATATTGCATTTGATTATTCGATTATTAGAATATCCATGTGAATAAGTAAATGGAATTATTTCATTTTAATTTTTCCATACTATGTTGAAGTTCAAGTTTAAAAGGATTTTGTTTTAGTTATACATTGACTTAAATGTTTATGCTTATTTTGGAAAGATCCCTCTATATTGTTATCCTTACTCGGCATTTGAGCTCACCCCTTTTCTATGTTTTATTTTTCCCAGGATGTGAAGAAGTAAGTTATGACTGACCTGCAGGGATATTATGAGGGGATAATAGTGTGTACTGTGGAGGCATTATGTTGTTGTAGTAGTTTTTCACTTTATGATGTAATGTAAAACTTTATGAATATATCTAGTGTTTCCAAGGATACTAAACCAATCGGTCTTTCGATATTTGATCTTTCTTGTGATCATTCCAATGTTATGTAATAATGCACCGACTCTGGCTAACTAGGGTCTGGGCATTACACACATGGTTGAAGAAGAAACATGGGAGTCTGAAAATTCTATTAGGTAAAAGTAGCCTTAGTAGTTTAATGAGTAAATAAAATTGAGATGACGCAATTTTAAGAAGGTGGGGATAATGTAACACGCAATGTTTTTCTGAAAATAAATAGAAATGCATGGATCATTTTTTTAAGCAGATATTTATAATTATCCTTTAAAAGATAAATTTTATACTACTATGTTCTAAATTTCAAGAAACTATCATCTACAATTGTGTTTAGTATGTTATTTTTGAGTCTATTGGAACCGACTTTTTTTTGGTTAATATTAACATAAACTTATAAATTGTAATATGAATATATATATGACTCTAATAATTAGTGAATTTAATTATTATTTTAATTTATTAAGGCTTTAAGATAATAACCTATCGGTTAATTTTCCATTGTGATGTAGAAGTAGTTACAGAATTAGAATTGCTAATTTTTTAATTAAATATTATTTTATATAAATCATAAATTAATAATAGTTAGAAAATTATTTTCAAAATATGGACATAATTTTTGAAATCTACACGTTGATAAATGATTAGGGTGAATTTCGGGAATTTTTCTGATGCAGTTGATTTTTTTTGTGAATAGTAAAGAATACATTTTTTAGTTTCAGTGTATTAATTACATAATTAATGATATAATAACGATGTCATAAATTTGGTTGGAATGTGTATAGATAAATAATATGTGTGGTGTCCCAGGTGGTTTAATCCATGGGAAAATACCATGGGCAAGCTCATGGTTTTGTAAATACCACTCATGACGTGTCCCATAAAAATTATTAAAATAATCCCTCACTTTTCCTATAAATACCAACTCTTTCCTTCCTTGAATTCTATCCCAATTCTCCCTCGACGAAGCTCTTGCCTCCTTACCTTAATTTTTTCTTCCCATGTGTGAATCAAGACCCCATGGTCCCAACCTTCATGTTCTAAGGAACACTCTACAATGTATGATAATTCATAATTTCTTTCTTTTTTCATTTCATGTTCTCTTTTATGTGGTATAATTTTGAAGTTTCCACAACATGTTATTATTTTATTATTATTCATGTTCTTTTCTATATTATGATTCATTTTAGTATGGGTTACCCTTGAACCATCACTTTTTAATAATTTCTAAAATCGTGTTGCGTAGTCGTTAGGCTGCCGAATTTTTTTAAGAGATTTCTCAATTTTTCTTTTATTTTGAGTTCATTCCTTATTCTTTCTTCATAACCCCTTACCCAAGAAGCATGAAATCTTCATAAATCATGTATATTCCATATTTTATCATGTTTATGGAAAATTAATCATCACTATTCTTCTCCTCTACCAATTATTTAAAGAATAAAAACGTTGTTCGTTTGTATCAAATTATCGACATCGTGGACAATGCGATTTTAATTTCCATTAAATCATTAAATTCTGGTCACGAAACAATTTATATGGTTTAAAAATGATATAATATATGTGTTATAAATCACCCATGGTTCTGTAATTCTTTTTTTCTCATGTTTCTAATTTATGAGACCAAACGAGGTTGTTATTATCAAAGAAACACTAAAATGATCTAAACGAACATAATTAATGTTCTAACTTATGAATCATCTTCTTATAAAGAATTCAAAATGATGAATGGAATAATTTATGTTACTGGATATAATAAAATACTACTCCATTCCATTTATGGAGTTTCACTTCCAATCGACAAGAATGTCCACCGTGAACGAATAATAGAAATCATGAAAAGAATTCACCCAAAAACAGTGAAAGAAAAAATACTAAAAATTAAGGGTGAAACGATGTTATGTAATGATCATATAAGATGTTATAAACATGAATATCTATCTTTAAAATATTAATAACACTATTTTAAATATTATAAAAGTGGTTTAGACATGTTTTATGTAAGACAAACCTGAGGTAAGGGAATTCTTAACCCAATTTCCATTCTTTGGGTTAACCTTCTACTTAATTATTTATGTGCTATTTAAATTGTTGGTGTAATGTTTTATTTTTATATTATGTTTCATTAAATGTATATATAGTATATATACATACTCCATCCATGCTATTAAGTCTCGCTTCAATTTTATGATATTTATAAGGGTCTTTTCTTTAAAAACTTTTTTTTATTTCGGTTTTATGAAATTCTAAAGTATCATTTTTATGGAATTATTCATGTTGTATGATTATGTTTTGGCTATTTGGAATTATTTATGATGAAGAGTGGGACCTATATTTCCCTCCAATTCATTGGGTATGTGTAAGTTGTAGGTCTCATATATGGTTACTACAAGTGTAACTTCGATGGTTACACAAAGTAAGGTAGCCGAGAGGGTTACAAATTATAAGGTAGCTGTGAATGTTTACCTGATTATGTAAGTAATGCCCCAAGATACATTTATGATTATATTTATGTTCTTATGTTTTGTGTGGATATTGTGTAAATCTGATTTTATACAATTTATGTATATATGGTTGACATGAATGTCTTTTGAAAATGCTTTCATTCGTTATGAGTATTCATGGACTAAGGTTATCTTTTTTTCTTTTCGATCCCTTACTGAGTTTTTGTGCTCATCCCATGTTTTTAAATGATTTTTCACAGGTTCATGGATGAGTAATACAAGGAAGGAATGCATGTTAAATGTTGAAGAATTTTCAAGGAGTCTTGTTTTATGTTTTAAAGATTTATAAATTGAAAAAAATGGAAACTGTTTTTATGGTATCCACTCTATAATACTGTGTAATGTCATGAATGTATTGTCATAATTCTATAACACTATAAAAATGAAAAGATCATAAATGTAAAAGGAAGTGATTTCTTGACTAAATTCGGGATTATTTTTTTAATAAGGTTGGGTCTTTATCAAGTTAGAATCTTGTTCACACATCATTTCACATTTACTCATGAGATTCATAACATTACTCAATGCATTGGAGCATTGTACAATTCCGGGTGCACCCGCCACATCATAACATTATTATTATCATGATTTCCACATGGAACATATATCTAAATTTAACATAACTAATAGATGGAAAGGAATGGGTTACATATCAAAATAACACATTCATAAACATATGGTTCCCAAAATAAAGAGGGAATAACATATATGTTACAAGAACCGTCCACTTTGAGTGAGAAGTAAAAGGTGTGTTCTTGAGAGAAGAGTTCTTTTGGAAAAAATATTTTTTGATATAAAAACCAGGTAAAAACATGTATATCTCCAAAAAAGAATGAAAATTATGAAGAAATAATCTTTAAGAAGTAACCATATTACAAATGGAGTGAAAGAGGGAGAACCCAAAGGATGAAACATGGGTTCGAAAATTTCCCATTACCTTGTATCTGAATGATTCCTTATCATTAATGTCCTATATAATGACATTATATTAATTAATTAGAAATCCAGAACCTTTTGTACATTAATATGGTTCATTATGGTTTCTTTAAGTGATATTGTGTGCCTTTCGAAGTGTTATATAGTTTTAAAACATTGTTTGAGAATGTTTTTATGGTTTTCTTAAGTGGTTCAATTGTATTCATAAATTTATGTTTGGGTAGAACGTGGGTAAACATCCAGAACTGATATTACATGTTAGTAATGATATTACATTATATTTAATGATCTTATAATGAATAATATGATATAAAAGTGGATGAATCATTACATATGAATTAAATGATGAATCTTTGGGTTAATTTGGGTTGTTTTTTGATCACAATGAACTTTTATTAATTTATCACTTAGAAATATGGACATAAGTTATTTCAAAAACGTTAAATAGGAAATAATACATATAAAAAATTATTCTTAAACCATAAAAATGGTTTCCAAAGGATATCTGAATGTAGAATGGATGAATAAATCATGTGGTTCTTGAAGGTGATAAATTAACACCTCACGAACAATGTTCTCTTTAATAAAATAAAAGGAAGAGTGAAAGGGGGTTGGATGATATAATATCCCATTAGCATCATAAAATTATATTATATGTATAATACTAGAGTTAAAATACCATTTGGATGAGGATAGGTTTTGATAGATCATGAAATGAACATGGACATGAAAGGAGATTAAAGGATAAGTGGGAGATAAATTACCTCTTAAATATTCCTCTTGAGATTCCCCTTAAGAAGCTAGGCTTGGACTTTTGATGGTACCAAAAGATCTTGAACGTGGGGGTGGGTCATGGAAATATGTTTAGGCATATTTTAGTGAAGGCTTGGAGCTTTAGAGGTGTGAGGAAAAGAGGGTGTAATGGTTGGTTTTTATAGTGGAGGGGAGAGGGGGTTTCTTAATATATAATTCATTAGTTTATTAATTTCCCCTAACACATGGAATAGTGATTCTTCCATGACCAAGAATAGTAATTTAATGATGTCATCTCTAACCAAGTGGGATAAAACCAGTATAACATCACACATGACCATATGATTATATTATTTTGCGAATTTGTGTAAATTACGGTATTTTACTATTCATAAAAAATTCATTTATTTTAGAAAAATCCTAAAAATTCACCAAAACCATTTTTCGATGTTTAGAACCCAAAAGTTATGTCCATTTTTATAAAATAATATTCTATGGATGATTAATTTAATAATTAATTAAAATCATGGTTTATTACATAAAAATAGTTTTAAAACATTCATTAACTTATTCTAATATATAAGTTCATCATAATTTCGAATTGAATAATTTTTTTATACTATCATAGTTATAGTTAATATTTATTAGGGTATATCACTATTCATAAGTGTATGTTACTATTCATAAGGGAGGGATACTATTCAAAAAATATTTATTAAACTCCAAAAATCATCTTGAACACAACTGTGTAGGTTATATTTTCAAAATTCACAATAAAGAAGTGAAAAACTTATGATTAATGGTCCCTTAGCACGTAGTAGTTCATTATGTTGTGTATACATGTGATTTTATAAAAAAATTATAACAAGGGAATTTCCATTGAAAAACATTTGGTCGTTACATTCTTCCCCCCATTAGAAATTTCACCCCAGAAAGTTCACTTTACACTAGCAGGTGTGGGTGTTTCTCTTTCATTTCCTCTTCTGGTTCGCAAGTTTCTTCCTCAAACATATGGTTCCTCCACAAAACATTGACATGATGGTTTGTCTTGTTGCATAGAACATTATCTCTCTGATCTATAATATTTACTAGCTGCTCCTCATAGGAGAGATCATCTTCCAGCAGCACCACATCTGAGTTTAGTACAGGTGAGGGGTTTGGTATGTACATCCTCAGTAGTGATACATGAAACAAATCATGAACATGATCCATATTCGGTGGAAGTTCATGAAGATAGGCTATAACTCATATGAGGTCAAGGATCTCAACGGGGCCAATATACCTTGGGCTTAGCTTCCCTTTTTCCCAAATCACATGACTCTCTTCCCTGAAGATATTCTTAGGAAGACATTATCTCCAACTTCGAACTCCGTGTCCCCTCGACTATTTTCAGCATTGCTCTTTTTCCGACTTTGAGTAAATTTGATGTGTTTCTGGATGACTTGAACCTTCTCTGTCATCTCTTGAACATGATCGGGTCCAAGTAGTTTTCTTTCTCCAACTTCATCCCAACCAGTTGGAGTTATACATCACATTCGATACAGATATTCATATGAATCCATCTGAATACTCAAGTGGATCCTATTTTTTTATGAGAACTCAAACAATGGAAGTTGCTGATCCCATCCACCATTTAATTCTATAGAGTAGGCTTTTAACATATCATCAAGCATCTGAATATTTCATTCAGACTGGGCATCAGTTTGGGGGTGAAAGGTCGTGCTTAAATTTAATTCAGTACTCAAAGCATGTTGAAGGCTCCTCCAGAATTTATATGTGATCCGTGGATCACGATCAGAGACAATTAAGAGTGGAACACCGTGTAGTCTCACCACTTCCTTCAAAAATATTTTTTCAAGTTGTTCAATCGATAGATCATTATGAATAGAGATAAAATGGGAAGTCATGGTGAGTCGGTCAACCACAGCCCATATCGCATTATTTCCCTTCAACGTATTCGGGAGACCTGTGACAAAGTCCATTGTAACATGTTCGCATTACCACATGGTTATAGGAAATGGCTGCATCATACCTTTGGACTTTTTTCACTCAGCTTTAACATGCTGACATTCCTAGAACCTTGATATATATTCTGCAATGACCATATTCATGTTCTCCAACCAGAAGTGTTATTGGATATCATGATAGATTTTGTTAATCTAAGGATGGAAATATATTGTTGAGCTATCTGCGTTGTCCAATAGTCTTTTATTTATCACGGGGGATGAAGGCACACAAAGTCATGTTCCAAACCAAGTCACACCATCATCATCGATATTGAACTCCTGCAACTTCCCTTCTTTTACTTCATTCACCCTCTTTTGTACCTCCACATCACCCCTTTGTGCTTCCTTAATCTTCTCTTGGATGGATGGCTATGCAATCCTTTGGTCAAGTTAGGATGTATCTCTTTCTATTATGATTCCCAAATCCATTCCATGAATATCCAAGATGATAGGGTCGTTATCAATCCTTAACATTGATAGAGTAGCATGTTATTTTTTGCTTAGAGCATCAGCAACCTTGTTTGCCTTTTTAGGATGGCAGTGAATAGATCAATCGTAATCCTTGATTAGATCTAACCATCTTCACTGATGCATGTTGAACTCCATTTGTGTGGATTTATACTTTAGGATATTGTGGTCTGTGTATATGTCACACTTCTCACCATAATGGTAGTTCCGCTATATTTTTAATGAAAAAATCATGGATACCAGCTATAGATCATGTGTTGGGAAGTTCTTCTCATGGATCATCGACTATCATGAAGTATATGCTATCACATTATCATTTTTCATTAGTACACAACCCATGAATTTCATTTAATAATCACTTTATATTACAAAACATTCCCTACTTTTTGGTAGTGTGAGTACAGGTGCAGTTATCAGCCTTCTCATTAGCTCATTAAGGTTCCCTCACATTCTTCTCTCCATGCAAGCTTTACCCCTTTCATTTTTAACATAGTTATCGGGCTTGAGAATTGATATAAATTTCTCACAAAACGTCGGTAGTACCCAACAAATCCATGAAAACTATGGATTTCATTGATAGTAGATGGTATGGGCCATTCCTCAATCACCTTTGTTTTTGAAGGATCCACATAAATTCCCTCACTTTTGATCACATGCCCGAAGAATGTGACTTGCTTCATCCAAAAGTCACACTTTCTGAACATGGCGTAAAACTTCTCCTTTCTCAATGTCTCCAACACAAGTCTAAGATGTTATTTATGTTCCTCCTTTCTTTGTAGTAGATGCGAATATCATTAATAAACACTAACAACTTTTTTTGGTATTGTCTAAATAATATATTCATCAAATCCATAATGATTTTAGGGTCATTAGTAAGTCTTATGGGCCCCACCAAAAACTCATAGTTCCCATACCTTGTACGGAATGTAGACTTTTGAATATCTTCCTTCTTTAATTTTACCTGATGATATCCAGAATGAAGACCCCCCTTAGAGAAGTATTGATCTCCTCTTAACTGGTTGAAAAAGTCATCAATCATTGGGAGATGATACTTGTTCATTATAGTGATCTAGTTGAGTTCCTAATAATTAATACACATCCATATTGTTCCATCCTTATTCTTCAAAAAGAGCACTGTTACACCCGAAGTTGATGCACTAGGGCATATGAACCCTTTTTCTAGACGCTCTTGCAGTTGCTACTTTAACTCCTCCAGTTCAATAGAATCCATCCTATAGAGACACCAATAGGTAGGAGTATCTCCCGTTATGAGTTCAATTGATAAATATACCACAAGATTCGGGGTAATTCCAAGTAAAGCTTCAACAAATACATCATTTTATTCCCTCATGATGGGAATTTCTTCCAGGATGGAAGTTTCCTTTGACTCAACCATTTGGGAGAGGTATGCTTCTTCATGGAGAATCAAAACCCACACCATTGAATGGATTTTCAAAAGAGATTCATGATCTTCCTTGCATTTGTATTGGAGCATCGGATGGTTGTGAATATGAAAAGATATTTCATGTTCCATAAAGTGGATATGCGCTCTATATAACGAGAGCCAATCAATTCCCATTAGAGTGTCAAATTACACCAAGGTAAGTATTACGATATTTTTCGGTAGAATCATCCCACATATTCCAATAGGAGAAGAGTCAAACACTTGGGATGTAATGATTTCACAGCTTGGTTATTTTACAGATATCTCTACTTCAAGGTTTTGAGGCATTGATTCTATAGATCTAGAGAACATGCGAGATATAAAAGAATGCGTAGAACCAGAATCAAAAAAGTATTTTTCCATTATTGAGGGAATAGGATGTGTACCTTGCATGTCTTTATTATCATGCTCCAACTCTGAAATAGTGATTTCATAAGTCTTCCTTTGTTCCATTGGATTTTGTGGTTGCTGAGATTGATTACCCTCGAGACCTTGAGGTTTAGTGCACTAAAATGCATTGTACCCTAGCTCCCTACAGTTGTAGCATTGATCCATGAGTGGTTCAATCATTTATTCTGCCACATTCTCCTTCCTTTTCGTCTCTTTTCGACACTTTTGAGCATGGTGTCTTTCTTTCCCACACTTTTTGCACATCCCCATCACTTTGAGGCATTTTCAATGGTGAAACTTCGCACATTTTTGGCATGTGGGTCGTTGATATTTCTTCCCAGTTTTTTCATTATATCCTCCAGCTTGAAACTCCATCTTTCATTTCATATCCCCATAGTCATGGGCCAATTCTCCAAACTCATTCACCACATTGAGGGCACATCGAACTACTTCTTCATAACTCCCAAAGTCTCGAATTTCAAGAGCCTTTTGAGTGTGTGGTTTTAATCCACCAAATGATCTATCAACTTTTCTATAATTGTTGATAACAATACCCGAAGCGTACCTTGCATGCCTTGGAAAATTCGCTTCATAGTTTGTGACAGATTATCCTTTTTTTCTTGATCTCAATGAATTCTATCAGCATATTTTTATGATGAGTTCATGGGAAATAATTATTAAGAAACATTATCTAAATGTCTTCCCATTCCGTCTCTTCAATTTAATCCCTTGGATTGGTGTTATTAATAAAAGACCACCATTGATCGGCTTCTCCATCTAGACGATAAACAGATAGTGTCATCATCTCCATCTCAGAACAGTGAATATAAATAAATATTTTCTCCATGGATTTGACCCATTGTTCTCCAACTAGAGGATCAGAAGATCCACAAAACATCTGTGGTTGTTTCCGCATAAATCATTCGATATCTAGTTTCTCCATATTTGGTGAAGGAGGATGTAACCCATTATTAGGGTTATTGTTCATAACATGAGATAATTGGTTAAGAATCGCCATGATTTTTTGAAATTGACCTCCCAAATCATTAGGGATGTCATTCGGGAAATCGTTTCATTGTCCCTCACTCGAGTTGTTGGCCTGATTTCCCCTTGTTCCCCCAATTTTATAAAATAAAAAAGGTTAGAACAAAACATAAGTAAACTAGTCATGAATAACTTATTAATTTAAAAAAATTATACAAAAAACATAACATATGGGATCCCTATGTAAATATTCTTGTCTTCATATTTGTACTTGGTCTCATGATATAGGTTATCTCTATGGTTCACTAAACCTAATTCCCAAATTAACTAATCCTTTCTTCAGATACCAACTATAATGACCCTAAATTTTCATAAATTACTCTTAAATCATTTTAAAGGTAATCAAAATAATAGTATTACACATAGTGGATACAACATCATAGTGTCTTGGGAAAACTAGGACCATACATGGTATTTACAACATCATGCATAAACATTTATTTACTTTCTACCTCTCTAGCTTCGTATTGGAACTTGAACTCCCTTTTTTACATCTAGCCAGCTGATGATATACATAAAAAGTGGTGAGATAAAAGGCCATTAACATGATATATAAAAACAATATAGCATGGGGTGAGCATAATCATGACATAAACTAAATATCATGGGCACGAGAGGAGCATAAATAAATGACTTGAAATATGTAAATGCATAAAAAAATGAAACATCATGTCTTATTGGATAACTACCACACATACATGTGAACAAAGGTAGAATATTTTTCACACATCATTACACAATTATTTAGGAGATTAATCACAGTATTAAATTCATTGGAGTAGTGTATAATTCCAGGCACACCCGTCACTTTGAAACATTCATATTGCGCAATATTATTCTGGGCGCACCCGTCCCATCATAACATCATCATTATCATGATTTTTACATGTAACATATAGCAACAATGAAAATAACTATCCCAATGGAAAGGAATTGGTACATCTCATAAGAACACATTCATAATCTTTTGGTTCCCAAATGAAATAGGGAATAACATACCTGTTACAAGAACCGTCCACATTGAGTGAGAAGTAAAAAGGTGTGTTCTTAAAAGAAGAGTTCTTTTGGAAAACATTTTTTTGACATAAAAACCCAGTAAAAACAGGTACATCCCCATAAAGAAAATAAAATGATTAAGAAATTATCATTAATGGGTAACCATATCACAAATGGAGTCATAGAGGGAGAACCCAAAGGATGACAGTTGGGTTCGAGAATTTCCCCTTACCTTGTATCTGAATGATTCCTTATCTTTAATGTCCAGTATAATGAAAATATATTAAATAATTATAAATATGGAACCTTGTGTACATTAATATGGTTCATTATGGTTTCATTAAGTGATTTTAGGTGACTTTGGATGAGTTATAGAGTTTTAAAACATTATTCGAGAATGATTGTTTTTATTGTTTTCTTAAGTGGTCTACTTGTATTCTTTAATTAAAGTTTGGGTAGAACATGGGTAAACATCCAGAACGTATATTACATTTTATTAATGATATTAATGGATATAGAATGATCTTATAATGAATAATATTATGTTCATGTGGATGAATCATTAGATAAGAAATAAATGGTCATTGTTTGTGTTAATTTGGGCGGTTTTTCGATCACAACGAATTTGTGTTCATTTATCACTTAGCAATATGGAAATAAGCTATTTACAGAACAATAAATAGGAAATAATACATATTAAAAATTATGGTTGAAACATAAAGATGGTTTCATGACCCAATCTGAAGGTAAATTTGGAAGAATAAATCTTGTAGTTCTTGAAGGTGATAAATTAACACCTCATGAACAATGTTCTCTTTAATTAAATAAAAGGATGATGGAAAGGGGGTTGAATGATATAATATACCATTATCATAATAAAATTCCATTATATTTATAATACTATAGTTAAAATAACATTTTAATGATGATAGGTTGTGAGAGATCAAGAAATGAACTTGAACATGAAAGGTAATTAAAGTAGAAGAGGGAGAGAAATTACCTCTTAAATCCTCCACTTGAGATTCTCCCTATGGAATCTAGGCATGGTCTTTTGATGAGACCAGCAACTCTTGAACACGGGAAAGGTGCTAACGAAGATTTTTGGGAAGATTTTAGATAAATATTGGAGCTTGATAGGTGTGAGTAAATGAGGGTGTGAAGGGTGGTTTTTAAAGTGGAGTGTAGAGGGGTTTCCTTAATATAAAAATCATTAGTTTATTAATTTCCCCTAAGACAAGGAATAGTGATTCTTGTATGACCATGAATATTAATTTTATCATGTGATACCGAACCAAGTGGGATTATATTAGTAGAACATCACACATGTCATTATAATTAACTTAATTAGCTTATTTTTGTAAATTATGATATTTCACTATTCATAAAAAATCAAGTATTTTAGAAAAATCCCAATATTTCACCCAAACCATTGTTCAATGATTGAAACAAAAAAATTAAGTCCATTTTTCAAAAATAGTTGTCTAAATATGAATAATTTAATATTTAAATATAATCATGGTTTATTACTAAAGAACAGTTTTAAAACATTCATTTAATTATTTTTAAAAAATAATTACATCATACTTTTGATTGAATATTATTTTTATACTATAATAGGTAAGGATACTATTAATTAGGTTATATCCCTATTAATAAGGGTTTGTTACTATTAATAAGGTAGGGTTACTATTCAGAAAAAAAATATTTATGTTTTATTAGACTTGAAAAATCATCTTAAACACAACCGTGTATGTCAGATTTTCAAATTTCATAATAAAGAAGTGACAAACATATGTTTAAAGGTCGCTTGGCACATAGAAGTTCATTATTTTATGTTTTCATGTGATTTTATGACATAATTATAAGAAAGGAATTTCCATTGAAATAATTTTGGTCGTTACTGTCACAAATATCATAACTCAATCAATACAATATATAATATTGTATTATAATAAATCATCCTTAATCAAGAATAATTTCTCGTAAAGGATGTTGACGTAGTTGGAAATGATCAATAAAACATTTTAGAGAAGTACCCCTTTAGTGAAATCATTCAAAAGTAATATATTTATGAAGGAATTAATTTAAAAGTAATTTTTGAATCAAAGTGTCCCACACCACATTGAAACATTAGAATGTAATTAACATTTTTAAACAATCATTTCCATAAAAATAAATCCTTAAAACAATTTTGAAAACATGGATATTAAAGAGAAACATTTAAAGAATAAAAATTTAAAATATTTAAAATGATGTTTTAGTCAAATAGTACCTCAAATTAATCATATTGAAATTTAATTTAAAAAAAATTACATGTATAATAAATATTTCCTATAAAATACGTAATCATAAATAGTTTCGGATAATAATGTGATTGGGGAATTAACCCTTACCTTGAGAATTTTTTTGGTTGAGGGTATGTTTAACCTCATGTATAATGACCATGGTATGTTATAAATTATACCATAACCGTATTTTTATTTATTATATCATAGATGATTCATTTATGACTTTATACTACCCTTTTAATACTGATTTCAATGTTAACTTATCATTTCGGGTAATAATCACTTTCTTTAGTGTATGTATTGTAACTTTTTATTCTCAATGTTGTCATTTAGATAATGATTTAAATACTTACAGAGTATAAAAAATGATTTCTATAATTTATATTTTGAATATAAATATGTATAATATATAGATATATGAAATGGAAAACACCGTTTATGTAGAGGGTAGGCCATACGTATACATAAACCGTGTTTTCGATTTGATATTGTATTAAACGGAAGTATATGAATAAGATATATGTATGTAAAAACATACATACATACATACATACATATATATATATATATATCCAGTAACATTAATATTTAATATATTAAATACATATTAATAAAATATATTTTTATAATCAACTTTGAATTGTGAACCGGGAAATGAATCTTATCACGCCTTGGAGACGGTATGTCGTATGTACAGACGAGCAACAATATCATATCCATTATGAATAAAATGTGTGTAATTGGAAGGTATAATACATTTATAGAGAAATTAGTATGTTATTTTCATTATTTATATACATATTACTCATCATTATATACATCCAAATAACATAGTCTTTAATATCAAATTACACCACGATGTGGAGACAGTAAGATGTACGTACGCACACATGGTGAAATTATCATTCATAGGATAGATAAAATAATTAGAATGGTTGTAATATATTTGTAATACCATAAAAATATATAAATGTTAAAATATTTATTATTTTTTTATTAAAATAACCATGAAAGAGAAAGTGGAAGGATAAAATAACATTGAAAGTGGTGATAAAACAATTACTTATTCCTTAGGTGTTTCCTTTGGTATTGAAAAAAGATATCCATAGGTTGGTATTATTATCAATGGAAGGCATCTATGATTAAGTGAGAGATGTTGGTAGGATATTGGGGTAGGGATTAGCCAATCCAAATGGATTTGGAGGTGTAATTTTTAGATAAGTGGAAGTACCCTCTTATTAGAGAGGTGAGGGTCACATTACGAAAAGATTCAAATATTATTTTATTATAAACATATTGTTGTTTTATAATGGATTAAAATTGATTCATTTAGATTATAAGGTGGTTATGGGTAGAAATAATATCAACCAATTAGTTTTACTGATGTTTCAGTCACTATATTAACCCACCCTTTTAGATTTAACTCTTAGTTAAATAATGTATCTTTTACCATGTCCATTTGTATTATTAAAATAAATGGTTAGTAAACATACAATTAAAACCCAAGATAAGACGAAGTGTTTAATTTTTGATATATATTACATTATATAATTCCTTTTTCATATCCTTATATTTTTAGAAATATTATCTCAATTAATAAAATAGTCTTTTTTTAAAAAAATAATTTATGTCAATTTTGACACTATTTGGTATTTTGTTTTTGTTAAAGTAATAAAAAATTTATCACATCAAATAAAATTATTTAATCATCCCTAACATGTAATATTAACCTATAAAATTCTTGTATGGAATCATATTCTTAAATTTACATTTATATTTATATTTATAATATAAATAATTTTAATCTTTCATTGATAAAGTAATTACTGCATCATCAATTTGTCATAAATAAATTTAGTCCTACAAAATCTAAAAATTATAAATAAAATACAATTATTTGGGAAATATAATTATATTTCTAATGAATATTTATATTCTAATTTATCATTTGTATAAACCTATATTAAATTTTTTTTAGTTATTAAACATTGAATTGAACACTTTTAACTCCTCTTTATACAAAATAATAATAAATGTCCCAATCTAAACCAAGTTTACCAAAATGATCATATTTTATTCATATGTTTGGATTTGGATGAAATACATTTATCCAATAGAATTGGAACCTGTGTTAGGGTAATTATAACATCTTCTTTAACTTTAATTACCCTATTTACTTTTAACCGTTGTGAATAAAATTCAGAAGTAATTATTCACCAAAAATTATTTTCCTCTTATTGAACCAAATTTTACTTACTAATGTCAAAACTGTCCCTAGAATTTTTGAAATTAAATTCATATAAGAGGTAAAATTAGGATTTATACAAATGTGAAAATGTGATAAATAGGTGTGTAAAAAATGGTAAAAAGTTCAATAAAATATTATATATCTAATCATATTATAAAATGTCTCTAGTGAAATTACATTGAACATATATGGGTATTATGTATCTATATTCACTTATAATAAATATAAATAGGAAAAATAATTAATTAAATAAAAAATCGGTTTTAAAAAATAACACTATGTTTTTTACTATACATCAAAAAAATGAATGTTTTCAGAAAAATACCAAAAATTAACTAAAACATTCCACTGATACCAACTATAGTGAACCTGTCTCTTTTTACATTACTATTACAACATTTTAATGGTAAAAAACATAATAAAACATAAAGGATCCAACGGCTGAGTGTCTTGGGAAAACTAAGACCATATATAGAAATTACAACATCAATCATAAACATTTATTTACTTTCTTCATCTCTAGATTCTTATTGGAACTTGAACACGCTTTTTTACGTGTAGACACATGATGATATACATAGAATGGGGTGAGCTAAAATCCCAGTAAGAAGATAGATAAAAAACCTAGGAATGGTTGAGCATAATCCTGACATAGGAAGAAGATCATGAACATGAGAGAAGCAGAAATAAATGACTTGAAATGTGGAAATGCATAAAAAAATTGAAACATCATGTCTTAGTGGTTAACTACCACACATACTTGTGAACCAAGCTAGAATCTTGTTCACACATAATTTAAAATTTACTCATGAGATTCCTCACTTTACCTAATTCATTGGAGTGGTGTATACTTCTGGGCACACCCGTCACTTTGAAATATTCATATTGTACAATATAATTCTGGGCGCACCCGTCACATCATAACATTGCCATTATCATGCTTTCCACATGGAAAATATATCGAATGTGAACATAACTAACCCAGGGAAAGGAATGGGTTACATATAATAAGAACACATTCATAATCATTGGGTTCCTAAATGAAAGAGGTAATAACATACATGTTACAAGAACCGTCCACTTTGAGTGAGTAGTAAAAAGTGTGTTTATAAATGAAGTGTTCATTTGGAAAACATTTTTTTGACATAAAAACCCTGGAAAAACATATATATCACCAAAAATTAAAGAATATGATGATGAAATTATCTTTAACGAGAAACCATATCACAAATTCAGTGAATGATGGAGAACCCGAAGGATGAAAGTTGGGTTCAAGAATTTCCCCTTACCTTGTATCTGAATGATTCCTTCTATTTATTGTCATGTATAATGACAATATATTAATTAATTAGAAATCAAGAACCATGTGTAAATTGATATGGTTCATTAGAGTTTCATTAATTGATTTTATGTGGATGATTTATAGAGTTTTAAAACATTGTTCGAGAATGTTTGTTTTTTGGTTTTCTTTCGTGGTTCACATGTATTCTTAAATTGATGTATTGGTAGAACATGGGTAAACATACAGAGCTAATATTAATGGCATTAATGATATTATACGATAAGGAATGACCTTATATTGAGTCATATTATATCTATGTGGATGAATAATTAGTTAATAATTAAATGGTGATAGTTTGGGTTAATTTGGGAGGTTTTTCGATCACAACGAATTTTTTTTAATTTATCACTTAGTAATATGTCCATAATTTATTAACAGAACATTAAATAGAAAATAATACATATTTAAAAATTTGTTCCAAACATAAAAATGGTTTCTTAACCCGATCTGAAGGCAGAAATTGAAGAATAAAGCATGTCATTCTTGAAGGTGATAAATTAACACATCATGAACAACGTTCTCATTAATAAAATAAAATAAAGTGGGAAAGGGGGTTGGATGATATAATATCCCATTAGCATCATAAAATTATAGTATATTTATAATAAAAGAGTTAAAATAACATTTTGATGAATATAGTTTGTGAGAGATCAACAAATGAACTTGAACCTTAAAGGAAATTAAACGAGAAGAGGGGGAAAATTACCTCTTATATCCTCCTCTTGAGATTATCCTTAATGAAGCTAGGCTTGGTCTTTTTATGAGACCATCAGCTCTTGTACGTCGGACATGGGCTAAGGATGATGTTGGGTAATAGTTTATTGAAGGATTGGAGCTTGAGAGGTGTGAGGAAATGATGGTGTGAAGGGTGGTTTTTACATTTGATAGGAGAGGGGTTTCCGTAATATAAAATTCATTATTTTATTAATTTACCCTACGACAGGGAATATCGATTCATGCATAACAATGAAAAGTAATTTTATCATGTGATCCCGAACCATGTGGGATTACATTAGTAGAACATCACACATGACATTATAATTAGCTTATTTAGCTTATTTTTTTAAATTATGATATTTCACTATTCATAAAAAAAATTAAGTATTTTAGAAAAATCCCAAAATATTACCCGAACCATTTTTCAATTATTAGAACCCAAAAATTATGTCTATTTTTGAAAAATAATTTTTCAAATATGAATAATTTAATATTTAAATAAAATAATGGTTTATTACTAGAAAACAGTTTTAAAACATTTATTTAGTTATTTTATAAATTAAGTACATCATACTTTTGATTGAATATTATTTTTATACTATCATAGGTAAAGTTACTATTCATTAGGGTATATCACTATTCATAAGGGTATGTTAAAATTAATAATGGAGGATAACTATTCAAAAAAAAATATTTTTTTATTAGACTCCAAAAATCACCTTGAACACAACTGTGCATGTCAGATTTTCAAATTTCCTAATAATGATGTAACAAACTTATGTTTAATGGTATCTTAGCACTTAGTAGTTCATTGTGTTGTGTTTTCATGTGATTTGTTGACATAATTATAAGAAAGGAATTTCTATTGAAAACATTGGGTCATTGCAATCAAACATATCATAACTCATTCAATACAATATATAATATTTTATTATAACAGATCAACCTTAATCAAGGATAATATCATGTAAAGGATGTTGACATAGTTGAAAATGACCAGTAAAACTATTTGAGAGAAATATCCATTTTTTTGAAATCATTCAATATTAATAGATTTACGAAGTAATTAATTTAAAAGGGATTTTTGAATCAATGTTTCTCATACCACTATGAAACTTTTGAATGTAATTAACATTTTAAAACTATCATTTCCATATAAATAAATTAGTCAAACCATTTTGAAAATAGTAATAGTAACGGGAAGGACTTAAAGATTAAATAATTATAACATTTAAAATGATGATTTAGTTAACGAGTACTTCAAATGAATCTTATTGAAATGTAATTTATAAAAAAATGGACATGGATAATTAATATGTCCTACAAAATACATACACATAAACAGTTTGAGATAATAATGAGATTGGGGAATTAACCCTTACCTTACACACTTTTTTGGTCGAGGGTATGTTTATCCTCCTGTATAATTTCCATAGTATGTTATTAAATTATTCCATAACCATATTTATATTTATTATATCATACATGATTAATTTATGACTTTATACTACCCATTTAATAATGATTACCATGATTAATTTACATTTCATGTAACAATCTCTTTCTTTACCATACTCGTTTTAACATGTTATTCTCGATGTTATAATTTAGATAATGATTTAAATACTTCCAGAATATAAATATTTATTTCTATATAATTTATATTTAGAATATAAATATGTATAATATATAGATATATGAAATGGAAAACACTATTTATGGACACAGTTGCCCATACATATACATAAACGATGTTTCCGTTTTCATATCATATTAAACGGAAGTGTGTGAATAAGATATATGTAAATAAATAAAAATATATATATATATATATATATATCCAGTAATATTAATATTTCATATATTACATAATTATTAATAAAATATATTTTTATAATCATCATAGAATTGTAAACCTGGAAATGAATCTTATCGCGCCGTGGAGACAGTATGTCATTCGTAAATACGGGCAACGATATCATATCCATTATGATCAAAAGATGTAGAATTGTATGGTATATTAATTTTATAGATAAATTATAATGTTCTTTTCATTATTTATATATATATTACTCATAATTATATACATCCAAATAACATAGTTTTCAATAACAAATTACACCATGATGTTGATATGGTAAGATGTACGTACCCACACATGGTGACATTATAATTCATAAGATATATAAAATAATTAGTATAGTTGTACCATATCTATAATACCATAAAAATATGTTGAAGGTAAGAGATTTATTATTTTCGTATGAAAATAACCATGAATGAAAAAGTGGATACAGAAAATAACTTTGAAAGTGGTGATAAAAATTTACATATTCTTTTGGTGTTTCCATTGGATTAGATAAAAGTGGTCATTAGGTTGGTATTATTCTCATGTAAAGGCCTCTAGGATGAATTTAGGGATGTTTTTAGGATACTGGGGTAGGGGTTGGCCAAGCCAAATGGCTTTGGAGGTCTGATTTTGAGATAAGTGGAAGTACCCTCTTATCAGAGAGGTGAGGGTCACATTAAGAAAAGTTTCAAATATTATTTTATTATAAACATATTTTGGGTTTAAAATAGCTCAAAATTTATTCATTTATATGATAAAGTGGTTATGGGTGGAAATTCTCTCAAAAATTAGATTTACACATGTTTATGTCAGTATATTAACCGTCTCTTTTAGATTTAACTCTTAGTTAAATATTTTAACTTTTACCATGTCAATTTGTATTATTATAATAAATGGTTAGTAAAAATAAAATTAAAATCCATGATAAGACCATCTGTGGATGGTGATGCGAATGGAACTCCCACGTCAGATACGCCATAGATGGCTCTGTACCCTGAGCACCTCTATTTATCACCTTCAAGACACGTACCAGGCTAGTCGAGAGCTACTTATCAAGATGTGTCCCGAATGCTGCCTAACCCAGCTGTTGTGTTGTCTACACTGGATCCTAGAACTAATCCTATCCCTGATCCTATACATGCAGCTCAGTCTCTGCTTGCACCAGATCCTTAGCTTGAACATGCTCTTGTGGTACTGTACCTTCTGACGCCTGATGAACCATATGAGTCATCAAAAAGGAACCTACTAAATACCGTACATGGTTAGACAACTCATTTATATATATAAAAATATATATATTCAATGAATATAATGAAATAAGTAAATAAGTAGCATAAAACATCTACCCTTACTATCCCATATCGCAACCCTTGTACACGGCACCCCTAACTCCATCCAACGTTACGATTTTTGTTAATGAAATAGAGGCAACAAAAAAGACGAAAGGGGGGGCAGAGGGCCCACCTAGGGGGCGAGAAAGTAATGTAAGCCAAGGGCATCACCCCGTACAAGGTCCTCCCCCTCTGAATTAAACTAGGACACATTATAAAAGAAACAAATCGGGGAACTCGGTGAAGCAAGAGAGGCCAGATGGACAGCCACATTGTTCCCCTCCCTGCACGTGTGAGAGACTCTCACTTGGTTATTGAGCTGGAGCTTGCATTTCATCATGGTGTAGGATATGGACCATGGAATGGTGCCTTTACTCGTTAAGGCTTTATGGACAATCCTGGAGTTAGTTTCCATCTCACTGATGAGAATACCTTTCTCCTTGCAAAAGATAAGGCCGGATAGGGCTGCATTAGCCTCTGTCCGAAATGGAGAGCCACTTCCATAAAAGATCGAAAAAGCTAGCACTACTCTCCCTCGAGAGTCCTGCAAAACCCCTCCTCCACGCATCATACCCATCCCACAGGAGTCGTCTGTGTTAAGTTTAAGGCCATCCCAAGGAGGTAACCACCGGATCCAACTCCCCAGATGGTTGGCAACGTTCTGTGCACCTACAACCCTCAAACCGAAAAGAGCACCCAGGGATGGGGCCTCCTTCCTGATGGTACCGAGGCCAAACAAATCATGAAAAAGCCACCTTGTTTTGGCCACAACTGCCCTATCAGAGGATAGTAACCCCTCATAACTGGCACGATTCATTTCCTGTCATAACACCCAGCACCACACGATGAAAATGACCCGCCTCACCGCCAGGTCAGAGCCAGATCCCAAGGCCCCCTGAACCCAATGATCCATGAAGACTTCGATGTTACCACCTGCATCCCCATAGTCTGGTAGAATACAGACCGATCTCCAAAACTTGCGTGCCCAACCACCCGTGAAGAAGATGTGGCTTAAGCTTTCTTCACTATTGAACACACAACATTGGCAGTAGGAAGCCATGCTGATCCCCAGGCATTTGATATTATTGTCAGATGGAAGGGAATTTTTCCGAAGCCTCTATGAAAGGAAGAACAACTTAGTCAGAACTCCGTTTCCCCACACTAGATCACTCCAACTGTCATGACGTCCAGGGGAGGAAACCATCCTCCGAAACTCCTTCGAGCTGAAAACCCCCGAGGAAGAGGGGGTGAAAACACACCTGTCCTGCTCATCATTCATACAACTATCATCGAAAACCACTTTCTGGTTTGCATACAACATATATCTGAAGAATTGGGGATATAAAATTGCCTCTATTAACGTGATGGTGGGGGCTGGGAAACCCGGATACCCCAGCACAGAACCCAACCAATTAGTCTTCCATAAGGAGATTAGGCCCTCTCCAATGATCCGCTGGGATAGTGGGAGAAGCATAGGGATAATATTACTCACCGAAGTCCACAAAGACGACCCAATATTCAAGGCACATGCACCCCCAGACCTGTATCATTGCATCATGAGCCTACCCGAGAGGGTGCGACCCTCAACGATCTCCCATGCAAGCTTCGCCCGAATGGAATGAATCGTAACCCCTAGACTCCTGACGTTTATTCCACCTTCGTCGCTGGGACGCGCCATCCTTCTCCATGACACCTGGTGCCTCTTTCCTTCATCTGCGACGTCCCATATAAACCGCACAAGTACTTTATCAATAGAGAAAAGTATAAAATAAACGTTGGGTCATGACCATCATAACAACCAATGTTTCCTCAAACTGATGACAGTGTCCCATAATCCTGACATTCAAACATCTTCAAACCAATGTCTAGGATTCCCAATCATGGTGATCAAAATCACATCAACCATAGTACGTTCCTGATCATACAAGAGCCAGGCCCAAATCCCCTTAAAAATAAATTTACAATATATATAGCATGGAATAGTAAATTCCAATAAATAATAAATTTAATCAGGAATTTCACCTATAACATTTAAAAATCTTCTATATCATGGAAATTGATATTATTAACATGGTATTATCACTTCACAAAGAATTTGTGCAATTATGAAATTGAAATACCCAAAAATTTGACTACCAAAACCCAAAAAAACAAGCCATCACATACCATCCAAGGTCCAAATCTCTTTTACCTCACTAGGTCAAGGGGTACATATCACAAATCAATTACATCACACAGAAAGTGAGCCACCGAGGTGGAAATCATATATAATTTAATATGAGCAAAAAGAAAACAACAATTCCAAAACAGGGAAACATTGTAATTCTCTCATACTTGGGGCTGCATGCACCCAAGAACAATCTAGAAACACAGTTCCAGTAACAAACTATCTCCAATATACAATATCCCAAATTGAAAAACCAACATAAATAAAAATAGAAGTCTCAATGTCTTTAGTAGCCAACAATACACTACTACTAAATCCCTATTGAGAACCCCTTTGATACCACATTGTAACGACCCAGACCCAAATAGCCAAAAAAACAGTGTTATACATGTTGACTGTCGCAACCATAGGTGTACCTTCCCAAACACATAAGGTTGTTGACAAGATGTTAGGGTATGGATGGGTATAGTGGTGATGTTATATGCTCTCGAAGGTAATAATGATACATTCCCGATTAATAATAAGTAACATGCGGAGGAGATAAATGACTCAGAAGACTCAAACCAGACCCACAGAGCGGAACCATATCCAATATCAAATAACAGAGGATGAAGTATATATAAAAAAGTGTAGTTGAAAGTAAACAGAAGTGCATGATAGACACCACTTGCAATTACGGAACAAACCAAGCATTCTTACATATCAATTGAATTCATAAAACGGTCGCAATAGATAACCAATAGTAGAAACCATAAATAAGGAAATAATGCCGATACAGGTAAAAAAATTGAAAATGTAAACTCTAGGTAAGCTATACCCCTAGGTCCATTCCATCTATGTGAAACAGCTGAAACAGTCCATCTCCAGAAGGTGATCTCCTTTTTACACGCAAATCCATAAGGTCTATACACGACTCGAAGGTCCCATGTATGGTGTGAGGAAAATATAATTAGGATACCACCCAACAGTGTGTACCTAATATAATTGTTTACACAGACTTGCAGTTATAAAGACAACAGTAAATAGTACAATGCCCAAATAAACATAAACGCCACTAGTACTCAGCAACCACCATGAAGTGTCACCAACTTCGGCCAATGCCGGATTCTCTCCCATGTATCCTAGCACCATGTTCCACCTTAAACCCCATTTCTCAAGTACTAAAGTCCCGAAGGAATTCTAAAACACTAGTAAACTGGAGGAAAGCGATGTATGTACTCAAATATGTATCTGAAGGGACATCAATTTCTGCACTAAAATAATGTAACCGAAGTGAGAATGATATCTACCCTCAAATCACCGTGAGCTTCTACCCCCATCCCGATAGCCTCAATTCTATCCCATGATGGCTCCTCACCTTCCACTGGGATTCATACGACATGCACCCCCATTCCAATAGTACGTAAACCACATCTATCGGGGGCCTCTACCCCAAAACCAATAGTACCTAAACCATGTGGCTTCCCCTACAAACATGTCTATAATGTCTGATGACCTCACCATCCATGTAACTCTGGAAATTCACAACCTAACAGACAGACTACCTTAATCCTATGTCTAGGATTCCTAATCCCATGGTCAGAACCACCCAATTTAACCTGGCACCAAGCCCAACCTTTGATCTTTTTCACTCAACAATACCTAGGAAATGCCCAGCACTACCTGAAGGTTCCGAAATATGAAATATCACAAATCACATATATATAATCATGTGAAATACATTAAATGTGAATAACACTAAATAATTGAATTTCACTAGTATTGTGATATCCAATACCCGCACAAAGGACTTGAATGCCTCTAACAATTCATATCATTCTTTAAAAAACTAAACACATAAATTTAATCTGAAAAAAAAAACTCATACCATTTTGGCACCCCGACCAAAATTCCCCAAATGAGAAATGACCGCTCGCCCGACCTCGCACATTAAAAAATGGAAAATGGGAATACCCAATCGCTTACCTTAGGTCTAATAAACAATTTGATATGCAATAAAAGGTAAAATATGGTCTCTCTACAAATTTCCAAATAATCACTTTAAGCCACGCCACCCAAATGTAGACTAAAACATTAAATATGGTATGAACCACCATCCTGAGACTTGTAAGAGCCTTCACATATGATATCGATCTCCAATTCGATGCTGGTCTTCGTAGATCTATGTTTTTGTCAAATACCCGAAAATCATCTCGGATGGAATCTACGGTGTGTGATGCACGGAAACTAGAACAAAGGAGAGTGAGTGGGTTTATCCTTGTGGATGCGATCCTATAGCACCCAAAGGATCTATGAATGTATGCCAGATAATGAATCTAGAAGAAGAATTGTTTTTGGACTTTCATAGAATCATGGTAAGAAAATGGGGAAGAAGAAGGTATTTATATAAAAGAGACGTGACATTATTCCACAATTGTGAATAAAAATAAAATTACACGATGTGTATTCTGTAATAAATTCCATGATGTTTCCTTTTCCATACACTTGCTTAAGAGGACATAGCTACACATTTTGGACATGCCACATGGGTCGACACATGGCTAGAACTCAGTCAGTACGTGGAAAGGATAATACATAATGTTTTATGCAACAATACACACTGTGTAGTAGGAACTTCTTACATAGTCGTCACACGACATGTACTTATCCATTCCACTTATAGTACACACCTAACTAATAGACGTCTTGTACACATGGTATATGACCTGTAATCTAGAAATTTCCAAAACATCTTGGTTTTCCCAGTTTTCACATAAAAATGTCGAAATTTCTAACAGTGTTGGAATTTTGAACCAAACTGAAACCCCAGGTTTTTAAACTCAGTAACTTCTTCATGTTATTTAATATGATGACGATTGAGTTCCATTTTCTAAAAAAACAAATCTCTAGAAGTATCACACTCTATTAATTGAAGGCATAACATGTTAAATTATTCCACATCACAACTATCCGAATAATTCATTCCAAAATAAACATTTATAATGTTCAACCATGTTTTAAAATTTTCAACTTGATTTTGAAAATGAAACCATTTTAAAAAATTATATTATGATTCCCATTTCAAATTCTTACATATGAAAATAACATTAATTTTTTTAAAAAATTTACACTTCTTCTCAGATCAAAAAACATTACTCTAAATGAAATTTTCACTCCTAGTGGTATTTCATTCTCATCTCATCAGCTAAACCTGTGACTATGAAATTAAAAATTCTATAAGTTCCTCCAAAACACGTATCTACCCAACTCCCTAAAAATTTGATGTTCAATATATAATAGTTAGCTACATATTTTTTTTCTACATTTCATGTCATGAAATTGTTACTGCTTTCTAGTCTGTCAAGCAAAACCCATATCACATTATTTTCCTTCAACATATTCGGGAGACCCGTGACAGAGTCCATAGTAACATTTTCCCATTTCCACGTGGGTATAGGCAATGGCTCTATCATACCTTTGGTCTTTTTTCACTCATCATTAACTTTCTAACGTACAAAGAACCTTGATGTATATCCCACAATCTCTTTATTTATGTTATCCCACCAGAAGTGTTCATGGAGATCACAATAAATTTTTGTATTCCCAGGATGGATGGATAATATTGAGCTATGGGCATTGTCCAATAACTCCTTATTTATCCCGGGTGATGAAGGCCCAAAAATCCGTATTCCAAACTGAATCACACCATCATCATAGATACTGATCTCCTACAACTTCCCTTATTTTACTGCATTCACCCTCTTTTGTATCTCCACATCATCCCTTTGTGCTTCCTTATTCTTCTCTTAAAGGGATGGTTATGCAATTATTTGGGAAAGTTTGGATGTATCCCCTATCATTATGATTTACAAATCCCTTCTACTCATATCTAATACGATACGGTCTTTCTGAATATGTAACATGAATAGAGTAGCGGGTTATTTTATGCTTAGAGCAACAGCTACCTTCTTGGCCTTTCCAAGATGGTCGTGAATAGAGAAATCGTAATCCCTAATTATCTTTAACCATATTCATTGATGCACGTTGAGCTAATTTTATTGAATATATACTTTGGGCTATTGTGGTCGGTGCATATGTCACACTTCTCACCCTAAAGGCAGTGACGCTAGATTTTCAAGGAAAAAATCACGGCTGTCAGCTCTAAATCATTTGTCGGGTAGTTATGCTCATGGATCATCAACTGTCGTGAGGTGTAGGATATCACATTATCATTTTTCATGAGTACACAACCCAAGCATTTCTTTCAATCATCACCGTATATACCAAAACATTCCCCACATTATGGTAGTGTGAGTATAGGTGCCCTGATCAGCCTTCTCTTTAGCTTTTTATATCTTCCCTCACATTCTTCTGTCTAGACATGCTTTACCCCTTTCCTTGTAAACATTAGTTAGCGGGCATGAAAATCATGAGAAGTTTCTCACAAAATGTTGTTAGTACCCAGTTAATCCAAGTAAACAATGGATTTCTTTGACACTAGATCGCCTAGCCCATTCCTCAATCACCTTTGTTCTTGATGGTTCCAAATATGACCATGTGAGTTGTTTGAGTGAGTCCCGAATTAATTAATTAATTCATTCTATATTTTTTAATCGATGATATGAGATTACAATGGGATTACTCTTACTTTTCTATGAATGGTTAAACTGAGTAAGGATCTTGAACCATCATGGATAGTTTAGGATGGGTGTGCAATTTGATTGAATTGAATTATTTATATTGACTGCGTGGTTCAATTGGAATTTAATGTCTTTGACAAAATATTAAGATGATGTAAATCACCTAGACTGAGGCGACATGTAACATTAGGTTGGGAATGTACAGAGATATATAGGGTGATGATGATCATTAGTTTATGGTAACATGGTCATAATATTAGGGTTATGTGGTCGTTAGGATGAGGGCATAACACATGTGATTTGATATAGTGTTGACCAATCAAACATGGAGACATAATCCTAGGGGTACGATGTAATGGATGTTGGGTATTACGTATTTTTTGGTGATTTCTTTTCAACGTGTTAACTGATTATTTTTTGGGTTCATTTGAACACAGATATGACTCATTTGAGGTGGCTTTGACCAATCATTTGGGTAGAGGCCCACGAAGAATATGTGTCATATGGGATGGTGTTGATCATTATATATTTTGGGGTGATACCTATAAAAATCCATATTGATGGTGATGGACCATCAGATGATGGTGTCGAGGACATTTTTTGGGGGCTGAGGCTCATTGTTATACTCAATGTTGATGGGCTGATATATTTAGAGGATAGATATAATAAATCCATGGGAAGTTGGTTGTTGATCCAATGATGATTATTATTATTGGAGGACGAATTTATCCGTACCTTGGGACATCGAGCTTGATGATGATGGAGATTTTATAAGCTGAGTTCCAATGGACCAGAGATTATTTAGGGAATGCCTTTTGGATATCACCTAATTTATTGATGGAATAGGGTGTTAGGTTACATGATATGGGTGGAACCTAAGTGTTCAGATGTTATAACATTTCATCAGGGGTTCCCTTAAGAACTAAGCCATGGATCCTCACAATTTAAATTATTTATATACATACATTTACTATATTTAATATATATAATTGGGTAATATATCAGAGATATACTGATGATGGAGAAAGAAATAAGAATGATTCCTTGTGGTTGTTGAGCATAATAGAATTTGTTTATTCATTATTTTGTTGTTTGTTGCCTTTAATTTTATTTTTATATACACATGTATAATTATGAGGAACATGCAGGGGGTGGCCTAATATGATCATTATCACTCCAACATGGGCCCCTAAAGTCATGTGTTGATTTTATTCTATTAATATGAGGTGAGGATTCAAGCTCAAGGTATGGAACTTAGTCAATGAGTTGGATCATTTTTATGGGATGGATGGCCATGGACCATGGTTGTTCCTCTACATAATGTAGAATTTTTTTTGGGTTTTCAACATGATTTATATGTATGTATTGATATGCTTGACCATGCGAAACCCTGAATCTCTATTGTCTTTTATGACCTTCTATGATATTATTGTCTACAAATGGCATGCATTTGGACTTAATTATTATTATTTTTGTTTCTATTATGGGTTCGTTGAGTTTCATGTATTGTTTCCACGGAGTCATGGTCCTTATTAAAAATATATATATGTATCATTATTATTATCAGCACATATGGGAATATTCACCCCACTATAACCTAATGATACCATCTTTACTAGTATGTATCCTTTGGAATATGTTGAGGCATGACGAAGCCCTAATGGCCAATCGTCCAATGATCTCTTTTTGAGTAGAAAACCTAATCGAGATGCTATATGGGGGGAGTGATGGTAGGTTTTGACTTTTTTGAGAGCTTAAAAGGCATGAATGAATAGGTTAGTTATGGTTAAATTTATATATCATTAAATGTATTTTATCATCGCTTCTAAAAAAATCACTAATAACGGGAGAATTTATGAGTAGTAAAAAACTGCTAAAATATCATTCTATCAATTCATTTCTAGAAATAGTAAATATTATATAATATAATTATTATAATTAAAAAAATTCACTATATATAATTATATATATATAAGGATCTTAGGGGTACCGTTTTGTTTAAACACACACACCCCTTACAACCACATCCAAATAGACATGTCATAGCCCACCCAAGGGAGAACCCAAACATCGACCCTTCCTAATTTCTTCTTTTTTATGGCCCATAGTCCTTCGTTATTACGATGGAATAGCCCAGCCTAAAAAGCCAAGATCATAGAACCCTTTTTTATGAGGTAGTAAATGTGGCCCCCATACAACCATCACCTCATTCGTCTCTTCCTTTCAGCACTATCCTGCTTTCTAGGACCACCATCTACACAACCACCATCTGCCGTGTAGTCTCATCATAATAGAACCAACCTATTCCTTTCCCAAATCATCTATACAACCTTCCATCATGTAGTCTGATGTCAACAGCAGTTTACCTAGCACATGACAACCATCATTTATGTTACTTGTAGGAAAATAAAATAAATAAATAAAATAAACCAATTACCAAAATATTAAAAAAAATTGATACTGTAATATATAAATTACATAAATACATATAAGAAATGTAATAAAATGAATAAATAGATGATATTAATTAAAATAATATGTTTATAAAAATGAATTATGTTGAATATAAAAAAATTTAATAATTAAATTGAATTGAATTCAATCAAATAAAATCAAATTAAACACACACATATATATTAACGATTAATATATTAAAATAAATATATATTAAAAATGAATAAATAAAAAAATTACTGAAAACAAGGAGATATTAAATAAGAATAAATAATATTAAATCAATAAACGTACTTGTGTTCACACATAAAAATACATATGATAGGCAAATATTTGTACAAATACACATCCACTCAAAAACCCACACATATACACACACCCATATTCACACATAGACATACATAAACACACATGTACATATATTTCAAATTATTTAATATCAACAAAATTGTTTAAATCAATATACTAATTTATAGTTATTATATTATAGTTTAAATGAAATATTATCATATTATATTCAAATTAATTATATAAACATTTTGAAATTAATGAATATAATTAGAAACATTTTGAATTATATAAAATCAAATGATTATATATATATATATATATTATGAAAGTAAGATTGTTTTTCTATTATATTTAATTTTATTCCGTCTTATAATAACAAATGATGAATTTGTAAACTTTTTTATTCATAAGTTATTAACTGAATACAATAAAATATTTTATTAATGAATATTAATTGTTCAAGGATTTGTTATATATATTATTGGGAAACAAGTCATGTTAATGACTCATATTTTACAACAGAACATAACATTGATTTTATAATTTTTTTAAAAATATGATTGGAATTTACAGAATGTTTTATATATCATTGGTGAAATTTTTTGGTCTATTTAAAATGTTAACATACATTGGGACCTATGTGAAATATATGGAAGTTATAATTAACCTATTTAAACATTTCACCACCAGAAAACGATTTATCCACACCATTTCCCTTATTCTCTCACATCACATTTTCTCTCTCCTATTCTACACATAAATCCAAAGAGATCATCAAGAACATTTCATTCCATGTTAATTTATTGATCATTTGATCTCCCATTACTGTGAGGATATCAAAAGACACTTTTATTGTCCATGATAGAACCTAGAGTTTAAATATTGATTCACCATTATGTATTTGAAACATGTGTCGGTGATGTAGAGGGTTTCAGCTTCAGGAGTGGTCTATAACATTGATAGAAATGTGTCTATGTCTCTAAATAAAACTAGTTTTCATTTAGAATTTATTTTCTGTCTTATTATTTCATATGAGTGTAGGTTACATCCATAGTAGAAGTGTTATATGTGATTTACCCAACTTTTATTTTTGTCATGATCAATGATTAATACAAAATTAACATGATGATGAATGTTTTGATTAACAGAATTTAATTACAGAATATAGATAACGAATACATTCAAAAAATGATGAGTAGGATAGTTACATATTCTTCATAATTAAATTTTAGCAATTAAGTATTACATTTTATGAAATTATTTCTTTGTCAATAAATATAACAACAGATCTCTTCATACAATCGTTGTGTTTTGGGAATCAAGAATATATCCCCTATATTGTTGACCCACATGCATTAAATGAATTTATGAATGTTGATGTAGGAATCTCTAGGTACCTGTATAGTAGATCCTATAGATTTTTTTTCTATTGATCACCATGAGAATCACATTAAAATGATTATCATTGTTCTCTATAGACACAAGAGTACAAGGTGAAGTATGATTTTTCATTATTCATAGGATAAATTTTGGGTAGGGAACTCCATAGGGATTGAGAGGATTTTCTCTAGATGTCATTTTTTCACAACAATCGAATTGGATCTCTTGAAAAATAATATAATTGGGTTTATATATAATGTGTTAGGAATAAATAATTATACATGTTCCTCTTATTATTTATTTATTCCCTACATAGCCCCATGTCCATAATATTAATATTATTATTTCAAACCAGGGCCTAAACTCATGAATTAAATAAATTATTATTTAATAAAAAAAGTAAATATATAATATTTCTCACATGAACATTAAACATGGCCGCCATTCCTCCATAATATATATTGGGCATCGAATAGTATCTATGTATTTAATAAAAAAATATCACCACTTTATTTTTTAATAAATAAATAAATATTATATTCAAATAATAGAAAATAATAATTTATTAAATATTTAACTAAAATAATATTTTTTCAAATAACTATTTATAGAATATATGTGCTCAAGAAAATATGAATTTTTATAAAACTAAATATTGTAATAATATATATTAAACATGTTAAATAAAAAATAATAACATATTATTTACCTGAGAATATGGATAAACAGAGTGTGTGACCCTCTAGGGCTCATTATCAATGGAATTAGGGGATACTACTTTATGTCCAAGTGTAGAATCTAGAAACATTTAAAGAAACCCATATTTAAATAAATTAATATCTAATTTATATAATACTTTATACAGACATTTACTTTATAATATAATCCTTTTATCCAAATATCTATAATCAAGCAGATTGCATGCTGGTGCCATCAACTTATGGGTATAATATCTCATTCATTGACTTTTTGAAAATTGAACTTGCCTATAAAATATCATGGTTATGGATTTATTTATTATATATAATTTCCAGAAAAGGTAAAAAAATATATAATATTATATTACAGAACAATAGATAAAAAATACATTATTATATAATTCATTAATGAAATATCACTGATGACACTCCCAATGTATCCCACCTCACTATGAACATTTGTTGTCATGGTTTTCCTAAATACATCATATTACTAGATTTATAATCATAATTATTAATAATATTAAATTCTAAAGAACAATCTATTATTTTGTAGATAGGAACATCCAATGACACATAAAAATGTGAATTTCCTTCTCCCGGGTCTCATTCTCATAATATCCAACACTAGATATTACCATGGGTGCACACTATGAAAACGTTCATCAATGTCCTATGAGTCTCCCCCTCTAAAAGACTACATTATTTTCTTCCCTCAAATGATATCATCCATCTATAGAACATATATTTATGATTAATTTCACTTCACTTATATGTTCTCATCATTTTAGAGAACTGTTATGACCCATTAGTGTAATAGCTACACATTGAACATTAACACATGATATTATATAAATATGAAAAATAGTAATTGATAAAGAATTTATTAATATTAAAAAACTTGAATATAGGATTCCAAAATGTACATAAATGTTGGATCCTGGGAGCCATCTCCAACAGACCCTCACATGAACTAGGGCCAACTGCTATCAACCTTCAGTCTATTAGTTATCATTTGAAACTCATATATATACTGAGATAGGACTTTAGTAAGGTGGTCTATCTTGGTTTCTTATGTGGAAAATATTATAACTATATAATCAAACATTTGATAAAAATCCCGCTATATGTGATAATTTCAATGTAAGTTATTTATCTATCGGTGTACCCATGGACCTTTTACAAGAGCCACCATTTCATTATTATCACAATACAATGTGATATAGTCTTTACTAATAGGTACCACATCAAGCTCTTGAAATAATTTACAAATCCAAATGTCTTCCATGGATTCATCTGAACCTTCTATGTGCTTGAACTCTACTATAGAATCAATGACAATTGGCTGCTTTGAAGGCTTCCATCTCATAGATCCTCCATTGAGATAGAAAACATATCCTGACTATGACTTCAGATCATTTTGATTTGTTTAATAACTAGCATCAGTATGACCTTTGATAACTAGATCCTCATCTCCCATATAATCCCGGAACATTTCCTTAATTCATCTTAGATAATTGAGGATAGCCTTAACAACAGTCCAATATTTTTCTCTTATATCAACTTTATATCTTCATACCTTGTTCAATGTATATCTGACACCATTTTCTGTACATAACATAGAATACATGATTTTTACTATTACTAAATTTTATGATATATTACTCATTATCACTTAATCTAGTTGATTCTAAGGAAACATTAACTATAGAATATGTTTACCATGGTGCACGAGAACCAATCCTCTCATGGATTATTCCATAATAAATATCATTGTTATCTCATAAACATATGTACTTTGACTTAGTCGAAGAAGCCTCTTAGTTCTACCAAAAATTATTTTGATCATAGAATATAGGTTTCTTCACCAGATTACTTCATTGAGAAACACTTTTTCAACTAGCCTTTAATGGATTGTAATAATAGTATATCTTTTCCAAAAAAGTAATATTTGACTAACATATACCACTAGGAAGATGTCTAAATTCCCACAAAACCACTTGTAAACACATCGCTCACATTAATTCTTAATGAAACCAAATTCATTTATAGCTTCATCCAATTGAATTTTTAATTCCCTAGATTCTTGATTCAATACATAAATGGATATATGAATCTTGATATAGATGTGATCAACACAATCTCTATCTAATAAAAAATTATTAGATATTAATATATTAAATTTCATAACAAATATACTTTTAGCATTCCCTTATTTCTGGGATCATATATTCCTCCAGCGTCATTTATTTCCACATATAAAACATACTTCCTTTTTTTTCAGTCCCTACTTACAGATATTTATCTACATGCAAGAATGTTTCTTTGTATGTTTATATTTATTATAATTCTTTTTTTTCATTGACTTGTTCTTCCTTTTCTTATTCACTATAAGGACCATGGGTTTTTCATTCCCTGTGTCCCTATACACTAGGAGAATCAGTGTAAGATGTTTGGAATTTTTCTTCTCATTATTTATCATGTTATAATTAATAGAAAATCTAAATAAGGACATGGGTAGTGGGGAAGTATGATATTTTTGGGAAACTCATCTCGGATTTTAAACACTATGATGTGTAGTTTTTTAGTGTTTCCAATAATCTAGAAAACTCGAGTACCTATTGGTGGTGACTCTCCAAGATTATTTTATAAACAAAGAATTATAAATCTCGTATATCTCTTTTCTTGGTTTATATTGATATATATCCCTATGGTGAGACATCATGTTAAAGGAATCCAAGTATTAATGTTTCTTTAATAGAAAAATGGTCTTGTATAATATCATGAAACCCTGAAAATTTTTATTATCATTAATTTTTTTCTCATAGATAGATAAATCTTCCTCACTAGTTTCATTAAATGGAACATCATGAATAGTATCATACATTCCATACAATTTCCTTTCAAGGCGTAGGATAACACATCAGATCATCTTTTACTCATGGAAATTTATCTCAATGAGAAGGATTTCTTTATCATGTATGGATGACATTGATATATTTTATTTTTTTAATTTATATTTCTCAAATAATATAAAAACAGTATAATACATTATATAATAATATTTAGAAAAGTAAATAATTATTATATTTATTAATCTCTTTCTATTTTATGGATATCGAATTTCATCACCATTGGATTCGTATAATATTGTGTCTTGGAAATTTTAATGTCAAGGATATATAATCCCCATATCATCACCATAAAATTGGTATGTCAAGAAATTTGAAGGGTTTTAGTTATACATTCCAAATGTCAACTAAATTAACTCATAGTTCCATGATATGTTTAGTGGACTCCCTACTCAAGAAATCATTAATTTATATTTCCTCAACCATTCCGTCTATGTGAAAAAAAAATTCTACATGGGAAGTCATCCATTAATGTGAACCTAGTAAAATAAATTGAAAACATCAACTTAGAAAACCTTAAAATTTATGGTACCCCATCATTGGTTGGTAAATAATTTTTAACTATGGTTCAATATTAATTGATGTTGAGGTAGATTATACGAACTGAATATTTATAATTGAGGGACACTTTATTTATACATAATTTTCAAATTATTATATTTATTACATGGTTGTTAATATTAAGTGGATTTAATTAATTGATTAACCATGTCTTGTATAATAATTCTCCATAAGCCAATTTATTTTAGTTATATAATTAATTATTGTAAATTCATTAATTTAGGTGATTGAAACAAATCATCCATAATGAAATAACCATGGATATTGATAGAAATGAAATAATAATGATGAATGATCATTATATTTTACCAATTCATAGTTTTTCTCGAAAATGATAAAATAACTATATACCATGGGATAAAACAGCTAGAAACATTTATGGTTTGTGCCACAACCTTCCACTTTTCCATCTTTGTATTTCACTTGGATTGGTATTGATTTAGCTACAAACATGAACTACCACCACTATCATGGGAGATACATAAATTATATTTTCTTTATCTTAAGGGAATATAATGATTAGTTAAGGGGTTAAATAGAAGAAACCATTAGCACCCATGCATTGCATAATGAGATGAGACATGGAACATAGGCCAAAAATCTAATTTAAGGACAAACAAATGAATCCAATCACATAAAAGGGTCTGGGCTAGGGTCATGATCATCCGCATGCATGCATTAAATTGCACATTTTTTAAAATTATCATTCATGTTTAAGATAAATCATGATGAAATAAATTAATTATCTTCTCTAATTAATCAATTACTTTATTTTAAATGTCATCTAAATTTCGATGATATTTTCATCCATAATAATTTTTAAAAATATAAATGTATTCATTTAAAAATATTTTGAAAAAAATGTACGTTAATTGAAGCATGCTGAGTACCCATATGATGTTCCCAATGTGTATTATACTAATATATAGTTTACTCTTGTGACATGTTTGATACATGACTTATCACATAATTTCTATGCATAAACTATCAACTTAATGAACATACAGAACAAAGGGTATTTATGTAGAGTGTAATGGTTCAATGCACATTGAGTAATAATTGTAATATGACTTATCCATGATATTTATATCCAAAAATAATGCAAAAATTAATTAGATATATATATAGAACATCTAAAATGGAATATCTCATCAACATAATAACTACAAAAATTCACATGTTGATAAGGTTATTATTTTATTACAAAATAATTTTTTATTATTTATAATTGGTAAATGTACAATGAATTTATTGAAGTTTACATGGAGTGTATTTTTCTCAACATCTATTCATAGAACACAGATAAGTGCTAGGAGTGTAACAATGACACAAAAAATATTGAATTACTCATCAATTACATGGGTACTCAATATGTGTTATTTGATTTACAAGGCCACTAGTAATATAGACCATGAAAGAAGATACACCCCCATTCTGTGACTAATGTTCTCTACACCGTGTATAGAAGATACAAGGTGTGTACTCGGGATGATCATGTGCCATGCTTTCTCGATCAACATGTAATGTATAATTAAGTTAACTATGTGTAATAAATTCAACAAACATGAATAAATCTACAATTAATTCATAGTGAATTAAACACTAGTACACAACATGTACCTCTAGGTTACAAAATGCGTACTCTTGTGTTATTTGACTAGATTTCTCGACTCCTAAATTTGTGATCATTGAATTTTTTTCTATCATAAAATTAATTGATTCTATTATTTATATGAAAATTGATGAGGATGAAAGAATATTTCCCAAATAATATTAAACAAACATTAATCTACAAATTAAAACTAATTAAAAACTCATAAATAAATCAATTATATTCAAATTATTATAAATAATTATACAACCCCACTAATACCACTTGTTGGTTCCAGATTCCACTATTATGTCACAAGTGATGTACCCAAATTTTATTTTTTTCATGATCAATGGATAATCAAAATTAACATGAACATAAACACCCTGATCAACTGAATTGATTTAAATAATATAAACATTCGATAAAGGATGGATCCTAAGTGAAATATCATCACATATTCATGAAAATTAACTACAATCAATTAATAATTACCGTGTAATACATTATTCATTCATTTATTTATTTGAAAATTGAACTATTTCATACCATCATTTAGTTGTAGTAAGCGATAATAGATTCCCTATAGCAGTGATCCACATGTGTTCCATGAATCACTAAACATCACCATATGAATCTATGGGTGTAATCACAATAGATCATATAAATTGCATCAGTCACATTTGATTTCCACATGAATAAATTTTTAAGTATTCTACATGATCTCCCAATACTCAAGAGTGGATGTTAGAGGTTTATTTCTCTCCATTAATGGGAGTGTTCTTAGAACGGTATCTCTATAGGGCTTCAGACGATTCTCTCTAGCTCTTGGTGTGCATAAAAAATGAATTGGTTTTCTTAAAAATTAATGTAATTAGGATTATATATCAATAGGTTTAGAAGTAAACAAATTTCACAAGTACCATTTATAATTTATTTAATCCAAGGTGTGTCACATTTCCTTATTAATAATAATAATATTTCCTGACATTGGCTAAACTCACAGATTAAATTAAATATTATTTAATCAAATAAAATTCAATATATATTATTTCTCACTAGGCCATTACATTCAATCCACCATTCATCCATAATATTTATCAGGCCTTGAATAATGACTTATTTATTTAAATAATAAATTTCACTACTTTTCTCTCAAATAAATAAATAAAAATTATATTCACTAAATAATAAATAAATATTTAGTAAATATTCCACTCAAATAATAATACCTCGAATAACTGGTGATGGAATATATGTGACAAATAAATCATGAATAATTATTAAACCATGTGTAGGAGTAATATTTATTAAAAAATATATATATTTTTTAATTTATATTCTAGATACACTTTATTTGCGATGCTTCAGGCCTCTTGCTCAGTGGAATTCGACAAAGCTGCCTAAAGTCCCAGTTTAGTATCTAGAAACATTCCAAGCCGCCCATAAAGAATGTAAAGAATTCCCTAGTGGCATAATAACTCATAAGGACACTTACTATGTAATATAATCCTATAATAATGATATATCTAATCAATAAGGTTGAATGATGTGGCCATCAACTTATGTGCTCGATGTCTCATTCTTTGAAGTTTTTAAAATTTAACTTCTATATATAACTCCATGGTCATGAATTTAATTTTGCTATATCATTACCATAAAATTACCTAAGATATAATATTATGTTAAATATTATAATGGACAAATGGTTTCTTTCATTATTAATTAATTAAATATTAATCATAACGCACATAATGTATCCTACCTCACCATGAAAATATGTCAGCTCAATTTTCCTCACAACATAAAAGAATGTAACTTATAATACTCATTAATCCTAATATTAAATACTAAGGATAAATACACACATACATATATTGTAAAATCTAATAACACATATAAATGTTGATTTTAAATAGGTGGGTTTCGTTCTCACAATATCTTACACACGATATTACCAATGGCATACACCATGAGAAGGTGTCTAAATGTTCTATTAGTCTACACCACTGATAGCCTATATTATTTTATCCCTAAAATTATATCATCTTGATATATAACATATATTTAATAATAATGTTGTAGAGATTTTAGGTTTTCATCATAGCAAGGAACAATTTTGTCCTAAAAGTGTTACAGTTACTCGTATGAAATTATCACATACTATGTTATGCAGAAGAAGAAAATATGATGTGATAAGGATTTTATTAGTAATCACAACTATGAATACAGGTTATTATAAATTACATAAATATTTTTATTGGTCATTATCTAAAAAAACTATATCCTATGGTTGATAACCATGTGCTACCTTTCCAGATTTAATGTTATTCCATCAAACCAATGTAAACGAAATTTAATTTTATATGTTTTCATGCAATAATTATGAACCTAGTACCAATTGATAGTTATCCTCATCACCTAATTATCTACTATATATATTCCATATAATACCCTAGAAGAACTATTTGATACTGTATATTTTTATTCTTAAATCAGGAGAGTTTTTGGGTGCACTACCTAAAAACATGGTATAAATACGTACTCGAACCTAGGGTTATTAAGACAATTTTTATACGCTATATTGATTTGGAAAATTGTATAAATTGAGGGATAAAAACCTAAATTTTGATAATATATCATTAATAATTATATTTTGGTTCATGATTCAACTACTTCCAATACAAATTTTCATATTATGGGTACTAATAAGACACCACAAATGGCGGATGTTGAGGTTTAAACACTTGTTTAATTAGAATCAATTATTTATATTTCTCCAATTGTACCTCATACCAAGGGTTATTTTTATTCCATGTCTAATAGTGGGGTAGGTTGTGAACAACTTACTTATATTAAAAATTTCCAACTGATAGGGGTAGAGTAAAGAGGGTTTTTATACCCCCATCTAAATTTTCACTTATGGATATGGTTTCTTTTTATTTTCATTTTACCATATACTATAGAACTAAAAATCCCCAAACATGTAAATCAATAATTAATATATGTGATTATGCACATGATTATTTCAATGTATGATGAAATCATTCCTTGAAAAATTTCCATATCTTGTCTACTATGAGTATGACAACAACTTCCAATTTATAGGTTATAGATGTACCTTTAATAGATTAGAACTTAAATCTAGAGAAGAAAACAAAAAATAAGGATATATTTGAAGAAACAATTTATTTTGAAGTGTCTGGTTTGATTATTTGGAATCATTCTATCACATGGTTTTATATTCTTCTATTAGATTGTTATTATATTTTTCTATTTACCATGATTTTCTTTTTAAATAATTAGAATTTATTATATTTTTATTTCATTGTGATCTTGATGAATATATTTATATAAAATATCATGATGGTTTTGAACAAGAATTAAAATCAAACTAGGTTTTCACACTCAATAAGTATTCATATGGTTTAAATCCGGCTTCTCGAAAATGGTATAATAATATTAATTTTTTCATGTTACCATGTTAATTTAGTGGAAGTGACGTCGATGCATACATTTGTTTCAAATATGATGAAAAATACATGATCAACGTGATAATTTATTCATATGATATACTGGTGGTTAGTATTAAAATGATATTGATTACCATTATCAAAATACAACTAAGAACAATATATAAAATGATTTATTTTAGTTGTTCCAAAAAAACTAGATTTAGAAATTATATGTGACATATATCATAGACATATTTCTATATCATAGCATGGATATGTTCTTAAAAAATTATTAGATGCCTATTTTAATATTTGAATCCCATCAGTGAAACTTTTTAATAACATTTAAAATTATATCTATGTTGGTCTTCTTAGACTACTATTTATGATTAGTTTGTTAGTAGGATTTTCAAGGAGCTGCGTTTCTTCATACTGAAAATATTACATGAATTTTAATTTTTCTCATAGATGATTGTAAGGAGTTTAGAATATTCATTCCCCCAAGATTATGTTCTCTAATAATTATTTTTACAACTATTTTGGTCCCATATTTTGATGTTTACCCTTTGACATGAGTTTAGTGGAGATATAAATCGTACAAATTGATGTCAAATAAATAATATAAACTATATACATAATTAAATATTAATTAATTTGGGCACATTAATTTGATGATATATTTTGAATGGAGGTTCATATTGATATTTGGTCTCCGTCATTGTGGTTGAAATGTGGGGTTTCTTAGGTGAGTCATAAAATCTAGTCAGGCATTGGGGATGGACCCATGCCCATTATTGTTTTCTTTTATTCGCTTCCTTTTCATTTTTTAGTTCATGATATTATCCACCCCTTTTATTTTAACATACCCCACATGATATTCCATCCTTCTCATGGATAATATATAAATGTGTAGTGATAGTGAGAGAGAGAGATAAAAGGAAGAAAAAAAAAGAAGAATAAGAAAAAAAAAGAAAAATAATAGAGTTATCACCCTTGATCTCAAGAAGAGCCTGATCATTATGTAACAGTCTTGCTTCATGGAAGTTGGTGAATCTGTAATATATTCCACCAAAAGGATGTTTGTTTTATGTTTTCTCATAAACCTCCACAGATTTACCACATTCTATTATTGTGGCCCTATTATAACTATATAGAACACCATGAGGGTTGATCTGTAGCTTATGGAGAAAAATAAGGGTTCTTGGACAATTTGAGGGGTTTCCCATTTAGAAATCACAGTCACCTGACTTGTTTTTTAAGAACACATGTCATGTGTTCTTCCTATTTAGGGAAAATGATCATTCTAAAGTACACACCATGTTTCGGGAATACACATCGTGTGGTGGTACTTGGTTGTGTAGATGATTACATGCAAATAAAAATTGTGTATGGCTACATCGAAATATAATTCACACAACCGGACCTTGGGTACGCTACATGCCTTGTAGAAGTAAAGGAATAAGAAGAATACATTAGAAGGTACCTCATGTAGGGAATATGGCCAGACCCCACGCGGGTTGCATTTCGTGTACTAGTACATGACTAGTATATATGCATTGCCAAGACATGTGAGGTACATGGGTAGGTACCCCATGTAGGTTACAATGCCATATACCTAACTTACACAACATTTCATTGGATATTACACACTATTTTTGGATGAAGTACATGCCCAGCTATAGCTTCCTGTGTACATGACATGTAATAGGGTATACACATTTTGTACACCTCCTTTTCTACCCTTTAGGGGTTTTTATATTTTAACAACATAGAGTAATATTTATTCACATGAATAGTACATTTTGTGTATTTTTTCAACATATATAATGATGGTAATACCCATGAGGTGATTTGAGGACCCTTAGGAGGAATTTTGGTCTTCTTACTAAATGAAGAGGATCTTCCTTTGGTATTCAAATATAACTATCTTTTGAGAGAGAGAACCTTTAATCAGAGATGGGCCATGATCTAACTATCATGATCGATGCTTTCACAAATATTTATTTTTGTTGTCTCCCTTAAGTTATGTTCTTGTTTAGATTAGAAGATATGAGATTACTATTTTCATAGGATCTTGTGAAGGATACCTCTAACTTATTACTATTACAGAGGGTCCCCAGTGATATTTTTTCAATTACCTAAATAATAGGTGAATCTGTTATAGGATTCCTCTACCTATTTACTCTTTCTGAGGATCCCAATTAGGATACCTCTACCTACATTCACTATTATTATGTTTCCCAAGTAGGATTCTACTTCTTATTCATTGTTCTTAGGATACCATGTAGGATTCCACTATATACATACCGTCGAGGATCTGATGTTTGATTCATCATTTTAGATACCTAGATAAGGATCTGGACCACGATTCCATTATTTATGTGTTGAACTCAAGGATCCATTGTAGTATTCATCTCTATTTTTATGACATATGTCATCTAGTGGGTGGTCCGATGTTTGGGCAACAATAATCTAGTGCGTTGCCTGTTGGAGTAATGATGTTAGTGGGTGCCACCTTAGAATCCATATCGAAATTGTAATTCATGAGGTTGTGGATGTAGTAGTGGGTTTGGGAATTCAACCACCATCACTCTTATAGAGGTTTAGAATTACTTCAAGTGGACTATAATTGATACCAATCAGGGCACTCCATGGGTGGTACACCCCCTGGGCAAGACACACCACCATCCCCAGTGGCAGCAATTTCCTTATAAATCCCTTAGTTGGAGAGCCATGCTTCGTCCAACAGTCACATGTGAGAGTTCCCAAGGATCAGATTAGTTCCTACCTCCTTTGAATATAATACCAACTATAGAGACCACAAACCTGACGAACATAGACATTACATTTCTCTTGTGGAATACTTAATACATAACAAAAATAGACACACTAGGACTGTAATAGTTTACTGTCTTTGGAAACTCGGAATATAATCTTCTAATCATGGTGAAATATCTTCAACCTCTCTGATAAAGATATACCCCTTCTATTTTCTTACGTATAACCTTTCTTTAAATCGTTGGTAAAAGAAAACATATAAATGGTGAGATCATATGATCAGTAAGGGTAATCATGGTGAAAATAAAATAAATCGTATATATTTGAACTAAAAAAATGATCATAATGTTTAAACATAAAAATCTTGAACAATGACATAAAACATGGCAATACGTAAGGAATTTATCATAATGAAATATTAATAATGATAAAATAGTATGGGAATAAAACATGTAATTGTGGAAAACCATTAACCACATGATATGATTTCTATAGTAGCCAATGCATTGCTGCCAAGACCCTCTTAGTGGAAAAAGTCCCTTTCTGAAACGAGTTCATTCCTCGTTCCAGTCCTGTACCACTAAACTGGATTAACATGTCGTTTCAGCCAAGTATATATCATGAGATATAAATCATAACCCAATGCATTTGAGGGAGAAATATGTCCCACTAATCTCATAGTGAAATAATTCTTTTTCCACAAAATAAACATAAAACATTCATCATAACCAATAGAATAAAATGGGTTTCATAACCATCATCCCATCATAACATAATCCATATAAAATAAATTGATAATTCATAATAAGAAAATTGAAACCATGTAAATCATAGAGACATTATACTTGAAACATACATATATAAAATAATGTCATCTTAGATAGAAAATGGTTTTGATGAAACACTTGAAATGAATTATTGAGGAAAATATCCTTTCTTCATCAAAATCATTTTATTTTCAAAAAATTCCACGCAATTTTAAAAGAAATGTATTGTGTTGAAAGTATTAAAAAAATCTTGTAGAGTATGCTTCATGAAAATGAGGCATTATGAAACCGTAAAAATTCGTTCACCCCGTATATGTTAAAAATCACATTCATCTCACACTTTTGTGGGAAAAGTCAAAATGTTCCTCGTGTGGTAAAAAAAGTAAGATTCCTTTCATAACTTGTGGTAAATTGAAAAAAATGTGTAAAAATTACTTTAATAATAATTGAAAATATTTTTAGAAAACATGGGTGTGTCTTATAACAATAACCCTAGTAAATACTTATGAACAACAATCTCGGATAAGAACAAGATTGGTATAGTTATCCCTTACCTTAGGTTCGATAAGTTTCGTAAGTATCCGAACATCCTGTATAATGATTTATATAATGTCATTGACCTATTAATGAATCATATTCATTTTTATTATATCATATATGGTTCACTTATGACTTTATATTACCCATTGTTTTGTAAATTCCATGTTGAAGTAGTGTTTCGGGTAAAATCCTTTCATTTATCGTACGTGTTTAAACATGTTGTTCTTGATATTATTACGTATATCCTTATTTATGTAATTCCAGAATTTAAAACATGGTTTTTATATAATATATATTCAGTATATGAATATTTATACATATAATAGATCGATAAATGGAATGAAATACACCATTCATGGAGACGGTAGGCTGGGCGTATGAATGAACGCTGTTTTCATTTCATTATTGAATTAAATGGAATTAAGTAAATGAAACATATATATACATAAATACAGTATCATTATTATGTAATATCTCTCATGATTATTTATTATATATACCTTTTAGTCATACTTTAATGGGTAATCATGGAAAATGAAACTCATCGCGTTCGTGGAGAGGGTAGTCCATACATAAGCACGAGCGATGATATCATTCCCATGATCATGGAATTTTATTGAAGTGTTTGTATAATATTTTAGAATCAATATCACCTTAAAATAATCATATATAGTTTTTTATTTACACTATTATACCCATCCAAGTAAGGTGGTGGGGGAAAACAGATTACACCACAGCGTGGAGATGATATTCAGTACGTATGCACGCGGGGTGATTTCGTTTTCTGTAGGATGGATAGAATATGAAATTGGGTTGTTTCATATTAATAATAACATATCAGTATATATGACTGACACTTATTTTATTAATTTACGATGAAACAAATAAATAAGAATAAGTAGAAGAAGAATTAAATTGGAATGAATCGGTAAAGGATATTACCTCTTCTCTGACGCGCATCTTCTTAACCTCCTCTTAAGGAAATTGGGATAGACTTTTGAGGAGACCAGAACCTCTATAATGTTTCTAGGAAAGAAGAGAATAGAAATGGGAAGGTTTTGGAAAATCTTCAAGGCTCAAAAGGTTGCGAAGAAAAGTGGGAAGGGGTTCCCTTTTTATAAGGGAGGAGAGGGGCACCTTTGGGAAAACTTAAAATATTATTTTATAATAAAGTCATATGATTTTTTATAATAGCACCAAATTGATTTATTTCAAAGAAAAGTGGGTATGGTTCTAACTCCTCTCACCAAATAGGTTTTAGAAAAGTTTAGGTTACAAATTTAATCTTATCATTTATATTTAACTCTAAGTTAAATAATTTAACATTTACCGTGACTTCGAATTTTTTTACACTATATGGTTAATAAACATACTATAACAAGCCAAAATAACCCCAAGTCATTCATTATTAATATATATAACCTTATATAAGTCATTTGGACGAACCGTATATTTTTATAAATATAATAATAATTAATAATATAATATGTTTAAAAAAATTATTTTATGTCAATTTTGACATTATTTGGTAATTGATTTTTGTGAAAATCATAAAAACATGGTTAGTTCGAAAAATGTTAACTAAATAAATAATAAAATTTCATTTTAACCTATATAATTAGTTTAATTCATAAAAAGTCTCAAATTACATTTATTTGGGTATTTATAACATCAATTATTTTAATATTTCACTAATAAGGTAATTATTGCATCATCATTGTGTCAAAAATAAATTAACCAATTTAATGTCAAAAATTTATAAATAAAATAGCATTATGTAGGAAATATTTTTAGATTTCTAATGAAAATTTATAGTCTAATTTATCTTATGTATATACCTATATTAAAAATGTTTTTTTATTATACATTGATTTTAACTATTTTAACTCTTTTTTAAATAAAATAATAACAGGTGTCCTAATCTAATCCAAGTGGACCTAAAGGGCAATATTTTATTCCTATGGTTGTTTTTGGTTGAATTACACTTATAAAAAAGAATTATGACATGTGTTAGGGAAATAATAATATCATTTTTACCCTTAATTACCATATATGCTTTTAACCGTGGTAAATAAAAGTAAAAAGTTACTACTCACCAAAAATTAATTATATCATATTGAACCACATTTTACCTTTTGATATTAACTGTGTCTCTCAGATATTTGAAATTCCCCTCACAGAAGCAGTAAAAATATGTTTTATGTATATTTTCAAATTCTCCTGGGAGGTGGGTAAAAGACGGTGAAAAGTTCAAATATTTTTTTAATATATCTAAAATTATTATAAAATGACTCAAATGAATTACATTGAACTTATATAGGTATTATTTAACAATTTTGACCTAAAATAAATTTAAATAAAATAAATAATTATTTAAATAAAAAGTCGGTTTTTAAACAGTATCCTAGTGTTTTCACTATTCATCAAAAATTGAATGATTTCAAAAAACCAAAAAATATTCACCCATGGAAAATTTCGATATTCTGAATCCAAAAATGAAGTCCATTTTGAAAGATAAAATTTATAAAATTTAAAAAAGTGGGTATTACTATTCATAACGGCTAGTTAATAAAAATATTATAATAATATCTCGTTTAGTGAAACATGGTATTGTGTACTACACACGCTATCGAAAAAGGTTTTGATTGCGTGTAATGCAAGCCAATTCAGGGTTGTGTGTAGTGAAAAAAAAATTTAGAGTTTCATATAACATAATTACAACTTATTTCATTTATAAATTAAACAAAATCTATACATAATGTTGCGTAAAATAATTTCCACATAACGAACTTGAAATTGTGTGTAACACGAGCCAAGAATAGTTTTGCGTATACTAAAGCTAATAAGGTGTTGTGTATAGTACAAGCTAATCTTGGTGTAGTTTATAATAGAATTCATCAATGAAATTAAAAATAAAATATCTCAATATATCTCGTGGTGTTACATTCTACCCCCCTTAAAATAAATTTCTCCTTTGAAACTCCTCGGGGTTATAAATCATTTACTACTTGAAAGTTTCATTCATTGAAACCCACATCGTAAAAAGGAATAATAAATCATCATTTTAAAAAGAATTTATAGAATCTAAACATATACCCAAAGTAACTAATCACTTGTCTTCCCACATAGGAGTATATAGGTGAAAATATGGATATGGAATAGAAATCTAACCGTCAAGTTCTGATGGAGAGTGGTAGAGAACATGGCTATTAAAAGCCATCAATCACAATGCCGTAAATTTGTGATGATATAAGGTACCATCTAATTAATCAGATATGAGAGTACATGGACAACATTTTTGGTTTCCAAGATCATTTCCCTAACATTGATGAACTTTACATAAGGAGAAATACTTACTTGACATCAGTGTAGTATCATTATTGGTCATTCCCTGAAAAATTTCCACTTCATCTATATTTAAATAAATGAAGATGAATTTTTCAATCATTAAGTGTTAGCAGATCATGCGATAGAATGACAAGTCATCCCATCTATTTCTATCCCAAAAAGGTTATTATAAGATATTAAATATACATAAGTCCATATATTGTGAGATTAATCATATATGATTCCAACAATGGACATATACTTCATCTATCATACCACTTAATAAAATAAAACTAGTTCCTACTAACTAGGGACTTCCTATAGGACAGTTGTCGGTGATAAATGCCTGTCGCACTTCTTTGTAGGTTTGATTCCCACATCCTTGTCCGACACGACGGGTTGTCCCCCATCCTGTATCTTTTCATTTTTCTAAAACTACATTATTATAACATCCCATCAGTAATATCAAAAAAAGTTCTTTCCTTAAACAATACTAACTTCTGTCCATCATAATCCATTCTAGTCCTTAAGCTTATCTAAAATATTTCTTTCCAATCTTATATTATAAAGAGAACGATTACTAGAAATGTCATCAAACAAGCATGTGAATACAATAATTTATCCCCCATATATAATACGATATATCTTGTTAGTCACATTCAAAACATGTGGATACCTTAATCATGTATTCTCTTTAAAAATGAATACCCATTTAACAATAGTGAAAACATAAATGATTTCAAAAGTTAACTCTTTCCACATACCAAAATCCCAAAATTTCTATATACTCAAACAATGATATCAGTCATGAGCTCATTTCATTTTTCTCTTTATCCATTCATTATGCGCATATCATCTTCTTTCCAAAAATATTTCATTCACCTTTCATGGTAACTGGTACCATATAATTATTGAAAACCAATACATAGATATTCCAAAATTCCACGATACCATAAATGAGATTCCATGATAATATTTTGAAATCCCATTACACAAACAATTAATCATTACACAACATCATTGTCATACACAACATCACAAACAGTGATCGCATTTTAATTCCCTTTATAATTTTCCTTAAGAGTTTTCTTATGATGATCATCATTAACCCTTGTATTTGGGCATTGATTAGCATAGTGACCCATTTCCTTTCACTTTAAGCATTGAAGTGTTGGTGGTGCTTTCTCTACAGTATTTACTTTATTCACATCATTAGATACCATTTTTCCATTACATCGACACTCAGCTGCTCGATGACCTTCTTTTCCAGAATTAAAGCATTTTCTAGTCCCATTAAGACAATCTCCACCATGCTTCATTCCACACTTTTATCATAAAGAAACAATCAACTGTTTTTCACCATTATTTACGAGATTTCTCCTTGAAATTCATCATTAATTTCTTGTAAAAACCATGATATGGATATCTTGCACCAACTTCATGTTCTACCTTGATAGCACAATGCACAATTTCTACATAGCTAATGAAGTCTCTTATAGCTAATTCCCTTCAAAGAGTTGGTTTTAAGAAACATAAGAATCGATCAACTTTACATTCAGGTTGGATGATAAAGCCAGATGCATACATTGCAAGTCTTGTAAAATTCTCTTCGTCTATACCAACAGATTCATCATCCTTCTCCTTAAGCTCAAGGAACTCCTTTTCCAACTTTTTTTGAATAATACGAGAGAAGTACATACTGAAAAACATTTTCTTCAACTCGTCCCATTCAATGGATTCAATTTAACCTTGGGGCCTCGTATTCTTAATTAGAGTCCACCATTGATATGTATCACCTTCTAACTGGTAAATAGCCAGAATGAATTTTTCATGTTTCGAACAATGAAGTATGGAAAATATCTTTTCAATGGTACTGATCCATTGTTAAAAAAAAAGTGGATCAGAAGAACCACTAAAAGACGGTGGATGTTGCCTCATGAAGGAATCAATAGAATATTGTTCCCTTCACTGCTCATTAGGAAGTACAGAATGATTCATAGCTTTTGTAAGTATAGCAATAAGATTTTTCTCTCCATCTCCCATGAAATTGGTTTGCTCAGAAGGTCAATCATTTCATTGTCTATTACATTGATAAACACGGTTCCTTCGGGTTAAATCCATCGTCTAATACCCAAAAAGAATAGTGTGAGAGGCAAAAATCATGTTTGGGAAAACAACATAATAAAGGGGGAGTACCTTCAATATCTAACATCTAAGGTTTAATTCTAAGATTGTTACCATAATTCTAGGACTATACCCATTACTTATACATATCCATTGGGACATCCCTAGACATATCGTAGAAATATCTCTAGGGATATCACTATAGTTTTCACATCCTAGTTTCCAAAGGTTAAGTAAGCCTCCCTATGATACCAACTATAGAGGTATGGAATTACATCCATTGGACTATAATTGATACCTATCAGGGCACTCCATGGGCGGGTACACACCCCGAGTGGGACACACCACCATCCCCAGTGGCAGCCATTTCCCCATGAAGCCCTTGGGTGGGGATCCATGCTTCGTCCAAAGCTAACATGTGAGAGTTCCCAAGGATCGGATTCATTCCTACCTCATTTTCCTCTGATACCAAATGTAGAGACCCCAAACCTGACATTCATAGACATTACATTAATTTTTTGGAATACTTAATACATAACAAAAACAGACACAGAAGGACTGTAATAGTTTATTATCTTTGGAAACTTGGAATATAATCTTCTAATTGTGGTGAAAGATCTTCAACATCTCCCATAAAGATCTTCCCCTTTTGTTTCCTTACCTAAATCCTTTATTTAAATCCTATGTAAAAGAAAACAAGTAAAGGGTGATCTCAAATGCTCAGTAAGGGTAAGAATGGAGAAAATAAAACAAATCATATACATTTGAACTAAAAAAATGAACATAATGTTTAAACATCAAAATCTTGAGCATTGACATAAAACATTGCAGTACGTATGGAATAGATCATAACGAAACATTAATCATGATAAAATAGCATGGTAATAAAACATGTAATTGTGTAAATCCATTAAAAAATGATATGATTTCCATAGTTGCTAAGGAATTGCTGCCAAGACCATCTTAGTGGATAAACTCCCTTTCTGAATCGAGTTCACTCCTCGTTCCAGTCCTGTATCACTGAACCGGATTAACAAACCATTTCATCCATGTATATATCATGAGATTTAAATATTTACCCAATACATTGGAGAATGATGTAGGTTCCACCCATCTCATAATGAAATAATTATTACTTGTGCCACAAAATAAACATAAAACATTCATCATAACCCAAAGAATAAAATGGGTTTCATAAACATCGTCCCATCATCAGATAATCCATATAAAACAAATGGATATTTCACCATAAGAATGTTGAAACCATTTAAACCATAGATAAATTATACTTGAAACATAAAAATATTAAATAATGTCATCTTAGATGGAAAATTGTATTGATAAAACACATGAAATAAATTCTTGAGAAAAATATCCGTTCTTCTTCAAAATCATTTACTTTTCACAAAATACCATGAAATTTTTAAAGAATATTATTTTTTTGAAACTAGTCATAAAATCGTGTAGAGTATGCTTCACGGAAATGAGGCATTATGAAACCGTAAAAATTCGTTTATGCCATATAAGTTAAAAAAACATTCTTATCGTAAATTTTTCGGAAAAGTCAAAAAGTTCCCCGTGTGGTAAACAAAAGTAATATTCCTTTCCTAACATGTGGTTAATTTAAAAAATTTAAAAAAGGACTTTAAAAATACATGAAAACGTTTTATAGAAATCATTGGAATGGATGATAACAATAACCCCAATAAATACATATGAACAACAATCTCAGATAAGAATGATATTGGAATAGTTATCCCTTACCTTAGGTTCAATGTTCTTTGTACGTATCCGAACCTTCTGTATAATGATTTAAATAATGTCATAAAATTATTAAAAAATTATATTCATTGTATTGATATCATATATGGTTCACAAATGACTATATATTATCCGTTCTTTTGTAAATTACATGTTAAACCAGCGTTTTGGGTAAAATCGTTTCATTTATCAGACGTGTTTCGACATGTCGTTCTTGATATTATTACTTATATCCAGATTTACGTAATTCCAGAATTTAAAAAACTATTTATATATAATATATATTCATTATATAAATATATATATGATAGATCGGTAAATGGAATGAAATACACCGTTCATGGAGATGGTAGGCCGTGCGTACGCATGAACGCTGTTTTCATTTCCTTGTTGAATTAAATGTAATTAAGTATATGAATCATATATGTAAAAAATCCAGTATCATTTTTATGTAATATATTTAATGATTATTTATTTAATATACTTTATAATCATACTTGAATGGTTAATCATGGAAAATGAATCTCATCGCGTTCGTGTAGACGGTAGTCCGTACGTATGCAAAAGCATTGTTATCATTCCCATGATCATGGAATTGTATTTAAGTGTTTGTATAATATTTTAGAATAAATTTCACCATAAAATAATCATATATAGTTATTTATTTACACTATTATACCCATCCACGTAAGGTGGTGGTGGAAAACAGATTACACCACGGTGTGGATACGGTATTCCGTACGTATGCACGGGCGGTGACTTCATATTCCGTAGGAGGGATAGAAGATGAAATTGGGTTGATTCAAATTTATAATAACATATAAATATATTATTTATACTGGTGTTATTAATTTTTTATTAAACAAATAAATAAAAATAAGTAGAAGAAGAAATAAATTGGAATGAATCGGTAAAGGATATTACCTCTTCTTTGACGCGCCTCTTCTTAACCTCCTCTTAAGGCACTAGGGATGGACTTTTGAAGAGACCAGAACCTCTATAATGTTTCTAGGGATGATGATAAGGGAAATGGGCAAGGGTTGGTTGAGGTTCATGTCTCAAAAAGGTGTGAAGAGAAGAGGGAAGGGGTGCCCTTTTTATAAGGGAGGAGAGCGGCACCTTTGCAAAAACATAAAATATAATTTTATAGTAATGTCATATTCGGTTTATAATAGCTCCAAATTGATTTATTTCTAAGATAATGTGGGTATGTGTCGAAATTCTCTCATCCAATAGTTTTTAGTCAAGTTTAGGTTACTATTTTAACCATATCATTTAGATTTAACTCTAAGTTAAATAAATGAACTTTTTCTGTGTCTTCTTGTTTTCATACACTATATGTTTAATAAACATACTAGAATAAGACAAAAGAACACCAAGTGGTTAATTATTAAAATTAATAACCTTACCTAAGTAATTTGTCCGAACCTTAGATTTTTAGGAATATAATAACAACTATTAATATATCATATTTTTTTAAACTATTTTATTTCAATTTTGACACTACTTGGTAATTGATTTTTGTCAAAATCATAACAACATGATTAGTTTGAAAAATAGTTAATTTAATCAATACTAAAATTCCATATTAATCAATAAAATTATTTGAATTCATAAAAAGTCTCATATTATATTTATTTGAATATTTATAACATCAATTATTTTAATATTTCATTAATAAGGTAAGTATTGCATCATCATTGTGTCATAAAAAATAAAATTATTTAATGTCTAAATTTTATAAATAAAATACTATTATGAAGGAAATATTTTTACCTTTTCAATTAATATATATAGTTGAATTTATCTTATGTATAACCCTATATTAAAAATGTTTCACTTATCAAACTTTGATTTTAACTATTTTAACTCTTCATTAAATAAAATAATAATAAGTGTCCTAATCTAATCCAAGTGGACCTAAAGGGTAATATTTTATTCCTAAGGTTATTTTTGGTCTAATTACACTTATCCAATAGAATTAGGACATGTTTTAGGGTAATAATAGTATCATTTTTAACCTTAATTACCTTATTTACTTTTAACTATGGTAAATAAAAGTAAAAAGTTAATATTCATCAAAAATTATTTTTCTCTTATTGAACAAAATTTTACATATTGATATTAACTGTGTCTCTAGGATTTTTTATATTCCACTCACCGAAGCAGAAAAATTATGATTTATGTAGATTTTCAAAATCACCTTGGAGGTGGGTAAAAGACGGTGAAATGTTCAATAAAATTTTTATATATCTAAAATTATTTTAAAATGACTCAAATGAATTAAATTGAACATTTATTGGTATTATGTATCAACTTTTACCTAAAATAAATTTAAATGAAATAAATAATTATTTAAATAAAAACTATATTTTTAAATAGTAACCTAGTGTTTTCACTATTCATCAAAAATTGAAAGTTTTAGAATAATACCAAAAATTTACCGTAGGCTAATATCGATATTCAAAATCCAAAAATGAAGTCCATTTTGATTGATAAAATTTATAAAATTTCAAAAAGTGGGAATTACTATTCATAACGGTTAGTTCATAATAATATTATAAAAATATCTCGTTTAGTGAAACTTGGTATTGTGTACTACACACGCTATCGAAGAAGGTCTTGATTGCATGTAATGCAAGCCCAGTCAGGGATGCATGTAGTGAAAGCTCAATTTGTTGTTGCGTATAACATAATCAAAACTTATTTCATTTATACATTAAACAATATCTATACTAAATGTTGCATAAAATAATTTCCACAAAACGAACTTGAAATTATGTATAACACGAGCCAAGAATAGTGTTGCATATACTGCAAGCTAATACAGTGTTGTTTATAGTACAAGGTAATCATCGTGTAGTGTCTAATAGAAGACATCAATGAAATTAAAAATAATATATCTCATAAAATCATGGGGTGTTACAACTCTTTGTTTATACGTGATCCAATTTACAACTTTTGCAATTATGATTACCATAGGTACTTCCACGATTTTGGATGATGATCCTAACGGGATGTGTCTTTCTTTATTAGGATTACTAGACAAGTTCCCTATGATCTGGCTTTATATCATTATTAATTTTTTTATTTTTTTGGGTTTCCCATATGTGTTTCTTAGGGTCTTACTTTTGATCCTTTTATTTGGTTTTTTGATTTATATTGGGATACCTGGGTGTACTTCCTAGGATCCATCTAATCAGTATAACACGAGGACTATCATTCTCTCCCAAGCAATGGGGATGATTATCCTTTCCCTGATCGATAACATGAAAGTATTGTTTTACATGGTTGTCCTAATCATTTATTTGTTATATTATCCAAGGTTAATTATGTTATCCCCAATTGAATACTTGACTGGGATGTTGGACATGGTGTATCTCAACACTCTTGAATACAATTTCACATGTTGTTTCTCATTAGGGGATATGATTTTCCACATCAATGATCTGGTTGTCGGACATAGTGCACCAAATCCCATAGACTAGGCTATTGAACATGGCGATTCACACACCCATGGTTTGGGTTGTTGGACCTGAAGCTCCAGGCCCCCGTGGCTCTAGTTATTAGAAAAGGTATTCCACAGAGAGTTTTCTTTACACACCGCCTAAGGGATATCCACCTCAGTGATTATCCAGGATTCAATGTTATGATTTCATATAAACGGTGACCTACGATTCAATCATTAGAGTGGTTTCACATGGATTGAGAGGTATAGAATCCATCTTAGTGACCATGTCCATAATTTTCCATTTCTATATTGAAGACATAATTATAGTAACTTTTAGGTGAGTTTTGGAGAATCTAGGGATAAGAAATTAATGCTCTTGTGGTGAAATAACTTTCTAAGAGTCATTCTTGTGGTTGAAGGAGAAGTTATTTTTGGTCGGTATTATATACTCAAGTGTAGACTTTATAATGCACAGCTAGAGTAGTACAACATCCAACTTAGAACCCTAGAAAAAGGTTTTCTAATCGATCTGATCTAGGATCCTTGGACTAACAATTGATTGTTTTTATTATTATTTTTGTCATGTAAAACATTGTCTAATGGATCGAGTAAATTTTTTCATGTATATAAATATACATATATATCTATATGGGAGTGCATATTTATTTAGATATATCTCATGGAATAAGCCCAAGGACATACATACTTAGGTAGGAGATGATATTATCATTAGAGATTATGGACCCAAGAATCCACAATGTATATTTATAAGTCATTCATGTCTAAATTATTCTAGTTGTGTCTTGGATTGGTTGAGAATAATTCATGAGCATTCAGTTATGATTGCTTATTTTTAGGATCATCATTGGGGGGCCTGAGGAGATTTTGTATCAACTCTATTTGTCCACCATGCTGTGTGTTTAGACATTATGTCTACATTTAAGAATGAACACTGATCAAATGGTGGATAGGAATAAGGTATAGGATTAAATGATCGAGTGGAGTGAGTAATATATATTCTTTTGATCATTATAGAGTTTCTCAACAGTGTCTTTCAGGATATGTATGTGGTCTATCTCATAGTTAGTAGGAGATGCCTATGATATTATTATAGTTTTATTTAGGTACTTCTTATGGTATCATCGCACAGTGGGTGATCAATGTTTTATGTATGAAATTGATGTTCGATATTTTATAGTATTTCATTTATTATTGCATCATACTTTTCTATCGATTAATATACTACTTATGTACTCTATTTATTAATTCTTTGGACGATATCTGGTTATTTTTTATATTTCAAATTTTTCATGATAGTAATATCTCATTATTGTACAACCATTAGATCTAATACTAGTTGAAAACCTCTAGCATATGGGGAGACATGCTTTTAGACTTGTGGAGAACTGGATTTGGCACTGGTTTTTTGGAATTTAGGATGTGGTGTTTAAAATTGGTATCATAGGGGTTACATGAGTTTTTATTTACAATTTAGGATATAGTATATATGAGTATTAATAATGTGTCGGAACCAGTGATGGAAATCCTAATGGTGTTTTGAGAACACTTGTTGCATAATAAGTTCTAGTTTTTAGGGATATGGGATTATTGTATGATATATTTTGTTATAGTTGTATATGATTTTTTCTTTGAGAGATGAAAATGATGTGTGGATGTTATGATGTATTTTGGATTTCTTTCCCTTAGATCATCAGCAAGAGGCCATTGATTCATTTTGACTACTGAATATCAAACGAAAGAGGTGTCTCATGCATCATATTTGTCTTGTAGGATTCAAATGTTATAGGTCTTGTATTGTGTGATTTTAGGGCAGATAGAATAATTTTTTTAAAATATCAATTAAAACCTAAATATTGTTTTACCATTTATGTTTTTTCTGTAATATTACTCAATTGGGTAAATTTTATATAAATTTCAATCTAATGGATGGTGATGTGGTTCTATATTGATATGATTAATGATGAAGATAATGACTCAGACCTCATGCATGGGAGGTTCAGTGACCCATTTAGGACAATTTGGGAACATGATTTTTAAATGTTGGACCCCTTTTGTGATGATTTTATTTAGGATGGGTTAATTATAGTGTCAGTTTTTACCAATACATTTTTCCTACAATTATTGTAAGGACATGATACTTATCCAAAAACTAGATTATGGTTATATAGTCAGATCACTGAGTATGATACTAATAGGTACCCAACCATTTCTAGTGAATTGACGTCAAGGGGGTACTACCATATACATATATTCAGGGTGCATCAGTTTAGAATCTCTTCATTTTTGGAATTGTGACCTCCAGGAAGTAGTTCCTTGTGAGAGTTCATGGAGAGGATCAATTCTATTATTGTTCAAGATTACGGTATTGACCCACATATGTAATTATTGTTCCATACATCCCTTATATTAGTTTGATAAGTGTATTGTATTTATTTTGTCAATATAGGTATGTGAATGAAAATCCATGAGATAAAACCTTGTAGAGGATCAACTTTTTAGGCATTGTGGTGAGACAAAATTACCATGTTTTAAGAAGTGATCAGTAAAAATATGTGAGAGACCTATAGGCCCTTAGTTTTGACTTAGACCCTAGTAGGTTGGTGTTAATTTTGATCGAATGATTTCTGTGAGTGAGGTTTTCACGAGATTGTGGATTTATCTTCTGAAAATGATCTTCTTAATATGGTTTTTTGTGATTTATTCACATTCAATTCATGGGTTTTGTGATATAACCATGATAATTCTAGGTTTCTAATAAAGTAAATGGGGTGATTATTTCTTGATACTATATTTGGTAGGCATGATTTATTGTGTGTCTAGCCTAGTTTACTAGTATTTCTGTTATTTCTATTGTAGTTAGATCATGGGTAAATTATATTGAATGAAATGAAATCGTGTGACTAAAGGTTATGTGGTAATTGTGGCACAAGTGATGTACCCTATTTCAGAGAGGATTTCCTAGAAAGCATCTGGAATGTTTGGACTGATAAGTTGTGTAATGTGATCAACATTATTTTAGTAGTAGATTAATCACTAATGTATGAGTTGGGTAATTTTGGTATGTGCTGGTTTGCTGCAGTACTATTTAAATATTAGACTGATGAGTGGTCATGTGATATCTAAGCACCAATGGTGTCAAATACATTCTATGGGCATGGTCACTCATCTTTTTTTGGTAAAAGGATAAATTTACCTCTATGATAGAGGAGACAAATGAAATGAATTAGGTACTACATGATGGTTTACCTTAGCTGGACCTTGTCATGCATTGTTGGGATATGTGTTTCCAGGTGTGTGTTGAACGAATGTGTATGATTTTTTATATGACCAATTATAGGGATACCTATACACACAATTCAATAGAATATTAGTTTACTATTAGTTGGAGATGATCATGATCTCTCTTGACATCATTCAAAGTATGCCGAGATAGCATCATCTATACATCATGGTGTTTCTATTTTTAAATATATTTCCTTCTTTGATGACGAAAATTGTTGAGGTTATATTTGTTGAGTTGTATATGGTATGAAATATGATGGGGAGCGCAAAAATGTTCATTTGGGGGTGGGGACCTTATTATCAGTTGAATATAGTGATGGATAGAGGATGGGATGCGAGCTTGATGATCACTTTTGGAGTTTATCATAACGATAATACTATTGTAGAGAGTACCAGATCATTATTAGTTAACCATAACCCATGAAGGAGATAGTTGATGAATATATGAGAATATCTATTGGATAGTCGAGGTATTATAGATTCACATATGAATAGAATGATAGAATGTATACAATTTTGAGCACCAAAGATTCTCATTGATGAAAAGGATTATGGTTGGATGAATTTAAGAAGCCATGCATATCTAGATGATAAATTTTAGTAGGTATTTGAATTTTTTTTCTTGCAGATGCTTGTAAAGGATAAAATGGTCATTTTACCATATTAGATAAAGTTGGATAATTATTTTGACAACTCCTTTGGTCTAAAAATATTTTTTTTATACTAGAAAATATGTTTGGTGGAATTACGATCTTTTAGAATTTACATGGAATAATTAAAATATAATATATACATAAATAAATTTTAATTGATTCACAGAAGATCATTAACTGATTTATTCTGAATGAAGAATCATATTTGGATTCCATATCTACCAATGATTTTAGAATGGGGAAGGGGTTCCTCAGTGATACATATACTCATGTTAGGAACGGGGGCCTGGCCCGAGACCCTTTTTTCTTTTTTTTCTTTTTCATTTCCTCTTTTCTTAGCCTCCCCTTTGGATTCTATAATACACCAATCTATGGGATTCCTCATTCACATGGATTAGGGAGAAAGAGATAGGGGAAAGATATAGATAAAGGGAGAATAATGAAGCTACCATCATGGAGTGCAGAAGGATCAAAATCATTATATGGTGGTCGTGCATCAGGGAAATTGGAAAAACATAGGTGAATTCTTACCAGAGGTAGGATATTTCAGACATTTCCTATAAATCCTTGAATATTTACCTGTTTCTATTTATAATTCACTACTATCACTACTTAGTACCCCATGAGGGTTAATTTATAGGGTTTTGGGAGAAAACTAGGGCTTTAAGTAAATTTAATGGGTGTCTCATTCACAAATCCCAACCACACATCGTGTTGTTTAGGAACACCTTTCATGTTCTTACTATTCAGGGAATATAGTCTTTTGAAAGATCCTTCCACATAGTTATACATGACCATGAAGACGAGTACATGGATATATAGATTATGTATGAATACATGGTAGTATAAAGTATACATCAATACCACATGTTGGACGCTTTCCATGTAGATTTACATGAATAAATAGAATACATGGCCATGTACCCCATTAGGGGTATATGACCTGACTCCTTGTGGATCACATGCCATGTAGAGGTACACAACCAAGCTATAAACATGGAAAGGCCATGTGAGGTACACAGTCATGTACCCTGAGTATGGTATATACCTTTTACATAATGTACACATTGTGTACTTGGGTTTTACATGCCATGTATGGCTGAAGTACACACCATGGTGGAGCTTTAATGAACCACATTGTGTAGTAGGGTATACTCAATGTGTACTCCTCTCATGCTACCATTTTAGTGTTTTTATATCATTTTTCCCAAAATTCATATTTTGGTGCGTGCATTTTTTTATTTTTGAGAATTTTTACTTGTAGATCACCATGGTAGTGCCCTTGAGGTGATTTGAGGACTTGTAGGTGGCTATTTGGGAGTATTACTATATGAACTACTTCTTCCTCCAACAATCAAATCTAGTTATATCATGAGAGTGTGGCCATTTTTTTGAGATTGTCCAAGATCTATATCTCTTTATATATTCTTTTGTTTCTCTTCCTTTGAGGATTTAACCCTTAAGAAATGTTTCTATCTAGCCTAGTTGGATGTCATATTAGTTGTTTTTGAGGATCCTCTGTAGGATTACTCAACCTTATTAATATTACTAGGGGTCCCATATAGGATAACATCACATACAAGATGACCAGGGTAATCACTTATAAGATCCTTTTACCTGTTTACTCTTTTGGAGGATCTCATGTATGATGACTCTACCTAAATAAACTATTATTGAGGGTCCCATGTAGGATGCCTCTTCCTATGTAACATTATATGGATCCCATTTAGGATTACTCTATTTACATACCATCAAGGATCCCATATAGGATTCCCCAATTTACCTTCACATCATTGGATCCTAAGTTGGATTCCTTCACTTATGTGAAGTACTCGATGTTCCCAAGTAGAATTCCATTATAGTGTGTTATTGATTGGGGGACCCAATGGGTGCCCCGGTGTTTGACCAACCCTTATCTTGTGTGATGTGGGTTTCTGTATTGATGGTAGTGGGTGTCACCTTAGAAACCATACTGAAATTATATGTCATGAGGATGTGGTGGTAGTGGTGGGATTAGGCATTCAACAACACTCAATATTTATTTATGAGTACAACTATTTACTATTGATGCGACGTTGATTACCATTGGTGATTCATAGTTTTTGACCATTGATCCTAGCACAATGTGACATTCTTTATTGGTATTCTCGAATGTATTTCTTGGGATCTGGCTTCTATGTCTTGTTATTTTTTGTTATTTTTTTAGAATTCCCATATGTGATTCCAAAGATCAAAGTTATTTGAATATTATTTTTTTCTTATATTATTATTGTAATTCCCTTATGTAAATTTTGGGATCCATATTATGAGTAATACTCAATGATTATTATTCTCCCCCAAGAAATTTCTTTTATTTCTCTCTCCCTGGTCGATTATGTGACCACGTTGTTGGTAATATGTGTCCTCATCATTGATTTTTTTGTATTCTAATGGATCCATTATTAGCTTCACAATACATAAATTTATTGTTATAATATACATGATGTTACTAATCCCTTTTGAATGCAATAGGACATGACATTATTCATTAGTGGACATTGAATTCCATAGCTATGAATAGGATTTTAGACATGGCCCTTCACACCCATTGGACTATGTTTCTGAATATGGTTCTTCACACCTTATATATAGGGTTTTTGGAGATGACTCTACATGCCCCCATGGCTCTTCATTTTGTACATGGCATTCCACAATGAGTTCTCTTTACACATCGCATAAGGTTTATCCCCCTTTGGGATTATCTATGATTGAATCACAAGATTTAAATTAATATGGGACCTAGTATTCAAACATCAGACTATATTCACATGGATTTATTGGTATGGTTCCCAGCTTAGTGGAAATTTTTAGCATTTTTTGTTGATATATTGAATAATTCATTATTGTAATTGGAGGTGATTAAGGGTGAATCCAGGGCTAGGACATGTATCCTCCTATAGTGACATAGCTTGATCAAAGACAATCTACTGATGGTCGATGTACTTATTGTAAATTGGGATTATAGAACTAGGGATGAAATTAATTAAACATGACTTATGTGTTACATAATCTTAATTAGAACCCTAGTCACAATATGTTCAATCGATCATATCAAGGATCCTAGAACTGACTATGGATTGAATTTTTTATGATATTGTTCATAGAAACCATAATATGATGGATCAAGTCATTTCCACTGTCCTGCATATGTATATTCATAAATATGTATGGGTGTATATTTTTATTTAGATATATATGATAGAATAAGCCTAGGGAAATTATGAAGTAGGTAGAATAAGATATGTTTGATAGGGATTACATACCTATTGATTGACTATGTATCTTTTTATATAATTATTATCTTTATTATTCTTGTTGTTTCTTAGATAGTTTGAGAATATTGCATGCTCATATGCTTCACTCATTATATTTCAGGGTTGATCATTGGGGTTTCCATATGAGATTATTTCTCACCCCTGTACATTCACCGCGATGTGCATCCAGACTATATGTTTACCTTTTAGGTTGGGCATAGATCGCATGGTGGTTATGGATGATGCCCAAGGTTGCATGATATAGAGGATCCACTCATGTAGGTTCTTTTGATCAGGATAGATACGATAAATAGTATCTGGAGACCAGTTATTTGGCCTATCTCAGATTTATTAGGAGACACCTTCACATTTATTTCACATTTCTTAATTTACACATGCTTGAATGGTTGGGACCATGAGGTATTAGTGTGTGTATATATGACATGGATGTTCACTATTTTATTTCATTCAATTAATAATTACATCATCATTCTATTTTAGTTTATTTATTTCCTCCACACTCAGTTTATTACTTCATTGGGTGATATTTGGTTATTTATTCTATTGTTACTCATATATGAGGGTATAGTCTGCCAAATGTACAACCATAAGACCCACATAGCTAGTTAGTAGCCTCTGTCGTTCGAGGAGGCACGCTTGAGGCCCTGTGATGAATTCGTCCAGGGAACCATTTTACTTTTATCTAGATTGGGATGTAATCGAATTCCTGTGGCTAATATTTTTGGTAGTATAATTTTTGATATTATTTGAACTATATCAAATGATTACTTTTATTTTAGAACTTATAAATAGTTCATCAGAAATCAGAGTAATACATATTAGTATTACTTTAAGAGTATGATTAGATATATTTAATCTATACCTTTTATATCATTATGATATTGATGATATGTTGAGAATAATGAGATAATTAATAGTTAAGATTACTCTAATAATGATGGATATATTGACACAAAAAATTTATTAACCTGATATATTTTCACAGCCTGTGGTGGTTTCATTTCCTATAAATGTTATATGAAATAATTTTTGGGTCTATTTTCCAATGTAGTAATATATATACTGTTAATAGAGTCTACCATGGAATCCTGGGAACACACTAGTTTGGTTTCTAAACTATATTTATGTAATTAATATATTATTTAATATTATTATTCATGATATTCTTTAAACTTATTTAAAAACATATCATTCCATGGAGTGTTTAACCAAATATATATTAAGTCACATTTCATGAAATACGTTATTAAAAATATAATAGTAGTTGTTAAAATCATACATGCACATGAAAATCCATTCAATATTTTGACTATGAATATGGATTGGTCAATATTTATACATCGTTTATGTATTCTAAATTTGTTTTCACTTCAATAATATTACATACAATGAAAATTCCATAGATTATTTTTCTAAATATGGAATAATTGTTTTTTCATGATATTATTTCTGAATAAAAAATGAAACTATATAATTATTAGTTTTAAGTTTATAATTTTAAGCTTATATGATTCATTAATCAAGCCCATTATATTATTTTTTTCAATTTTTCTTGCTCATTTTTTATTGGTTATGATTTCCATTGGTTATTCTTCAATGAGTTTTGTTTTTTATTATCTGGCACATTAAATTTTTGCGTTTTATCTAATATGAAATTGATTTAATATGTCATAAGACATTTTTATAGAAATATAATATTATATGGATGTGTTTTTATTCTTACTGCTAGGTTTTTATTCTTATATAGCACTAACATGTACCTATTGAATATTTTGGAATATGTTTTTCATCCTAACATGATATATATTTCATAACATGTCTTCATTAAAGCCTTGTGTGGTTTGTGATTTATTTATATCCAACTATTTTCATTGACCACACATAGCATATACTGCTAGCCTAGTTATTTAGACATAGTTAATTTTATTTAACAAATGTATATTTTATGTGATTCTTCCATTTTCATTTTATGTTTTATTGTGTCCCATCACAACTATCATATTTCTGGTTTGTTATAACTGATTTAACTGTAAGAGTCAAGATGTTCTCAATTGTTACACTATATACTTGACTATTAGGCCTTAATGATTACTCTGTAAGTTATTTTTCTATATGGATTCACAGTTCACATAATTCGGTTCATCCGAAATATAGTATATTTATCAAGATTGAGAGATGATTTGGTATTTAGAGATTTCCACCCAATTGGTTAGTGCATGAAGACTCAACATTCTAGTTTGAAACAATATCAAAGTTGTTGTTCCATTGAGATTTTTTGAAGGAACATGAAAAGGGACACCTACTAACTAATTATTTGATATTCCCAAAAGCATTTCCAGGACCATGTTCAAATATTAGAAACAAGAGTAAGTTAGTTAATAAATCTTACTAGTGTGTTATTTTTTCTTTTTTATTCTTTTGGTTCTTTCATTTTTATTGTGATATGGGATTGTAAATCACTATGTTATGCTTGTAGTTGCATTTTTCTTTATTTTTGTTGATTTTTGGATAAATGATTATATATGAATTGTGTCATTATTGTATATTTAAAATCAAATACATTTGGAACTTTTTATTTCAGGTGTCCCATCTTCAAAACATTCTTTCTTTTATTCATGCAATACTAGAATCTTTAAATTCATCTTCTTTCTCTCTTTTATTTTTTTTCAAGATATGATTTTTTTGACATAATAGAATCCAAATACATGTTCAGTGTCGTGTGATATATTGAATTAGTGTGTATGAAAATAATTTTATGAGATAGGTATCCATGAGATTCATCAAACATTCTAAATTTTTTGGATTTCATGTAAATACAACAGTTATGATTATAAAAAAATTATCACATTTTTGTATAACATGATAACATAAACACTTGATTGAATACTAAAATACAATAACTTTATCTTCCATGAAAAATATAAAAACCACTTAATCCGAAAAATGAGAAATTTATTTTTCATATCCGCGATTGATTATTTACTAAATAATGAAAAATGGTATATCATGGGTTTATTGGTGGTTAAGATCTTTTTTTTTTGATGAGTAACTATTGGTGATTGATTACCAGTAGAAATAAATTTGGAATTTAATTTCATAGTTTTTTATTTTACTTTCCTAAGGTGAATAGACTTGAGGTTACGCCTTTGAGGAGTATCCTGGGAACACTTAGGTTCGAGTATCCCTGAGTACTTGTAGGTTCTATAGGTTCATAGTAATCATCCTCCCTAAACTATTATAATACATAATTTTTGATTTGGGATTACATGATAGGATTGGCCTCTTGTGTTTTACCAGGTGATTGGTTGTGGTACCACATTCGATGGGTTATTCCAATAAGTATGTTAAGATGTGTTTTCTTATACAAAATAATAATAATAATAATATTAATAATAATTAATTAATTTTTAAATATAAAATAGATACATAACAATAAATTTAATTTTAAAATTATGATTATCATTATTTAAAATTTTCATTTTTGTGGTAATCCATGTGAATTTACTTATCCTTAATATATATGATGAATTATAGTTTTTATGTGAAATTTAAATGAAAAAATATTTTCAGTGTTTTCTCCATGCATGATTATTTTAAAAACATGTATGCAATCATATCATTAATTTTGAGGATAATGATATGAGAATACCTATTGTGATCCATGTATTTAATTGGTGGGTGTGTTTTTTGGGTCTGTTAGAGTAATTATACCAAAAAATTTAGAAAATAACATTAGTAAATAAATATTACATCAATAATATTAATGATTAAAAAACATGTTATATGTTTTTTTTTGACTCGGTGTTATCCATCTCACATTTTTTCCATTGGTATTTAGTCAAGTAGTACACCAATTGGAATCATTTCACTATGTAATGGAAATAGAAAATGCTCGCGTATCACTAGAATGAGAAACTCATCTATTATGAGAAGGGAAATTAAATTCCATTTTCAGAGTTGGGGAACATGTGGAGCACTCTGGTCTTGGTCAGGGCCCTCTGTAGGGAGTCTAGTGTTACCTATCACACATATTTTATATGTGGAGCTAGTCGAGTGGTACCCCCATTGGTTCCATTTCGATACCTGGTGGAACGGGAACATGCTCAAGTCCTACCAGACATCAACACTATTCATATTATGAAAAGTGTGAAATAAAACATTTTCAATGTTTGGTAACATAAAGCGTGCTCTGGGCTTGGTCGGGGGACCCTGCGGGAAGTCAAGTGTTATCCATCATGTGTTTTGTAGGAAAATGGGGTTTAGGTGTTGTTCTCTTAGTGATTATGGCTGTGATAGATAGGATTTTCTCTCTTTTCCCTCATTGATGGATTCTCTACAATAGGTTGGTTCAGACTATTTTGTTGGGGTAATCTAGCTTGGAAATCACCCTCGAATGTGGTTTCAAATGAGGATTCACACTCGCATTGAAGAGTTTTGGTGAGGCTGGACAATAACTGATGATAATTTCTTCTATTAATTAATAACGTCAGGTTTATATCATCATGAATGGTTCTAGAACTCCTTTAGAAACTAATAAATAAGAAATCATTCAATGGTTTGACCTATGTAGGCTTTATATCATTGAACGAATTATTTTGTCTTTTTTTTATACTAGTGATTTTGGAAGACATTGTTCAACATCTATGTGTGGATTGTGGCTTTTTGGATTTCACTTGTATACAGATTGGTAGTGTTTTGTTCTATATTATCTTCCTTTTGCTAATTTGTAGTGATCTTCATGAGTAAATTGCACCATTACCTTGAATTTATGTTTGCTCAGTATCTTAAAATGGGAATATTAGTTTAATACATTCAAAAATAAGAATTAAATATCATACATTTGGACTAAAATTAATGAAATTTATTCTATTTTATGGTAGCCTATCATTTTTTTAAAATTTCTTATTAAGTTGGGATTCCTATAAAAAGGGTGGGTACTGAATCAATTAGATTTTTGTATTATGCATGTCTTCCAGTAGTGGTAGATCATATTTCCAACATAATTAATGATGAGATTCTCTCCATGTTGTATGTGGATTTGACTCTATAAATGTAGTTTCAAATTATGCAACCCTTCTTCATGGTATGTCAATTTATTTGGAATTATTTGGACAACTATTGTATGGATATTATTTCCACATTTTTCCCTTCAAGAGGAATTAGGTAAGAAAATTTTGGAAGGTCATGAATATGGATTTCAAGTAACAGATCATCCTATACGAAGAAAATTTAGTGGAAGTAATGAATGATATTACACATATAGCTGCTTTAATAGGTGATGTTGTTGATATCTAGAAAAATGGTGGTCAAAATAATCAATATGGTCATTTTCTTGACGATTGGAATATAAATGATGAGAAAACCATAGATGGATCATCTTCTTAGGTCCATCAAATTTATAACCCCTGGGGTGCTGATTTACATTTGTCATGTGAGCATGAGAGTAGAAGAAAATAAGGGAATGTGATATTTTTCATTGGGCAGGGAAGATAAATTGAGGAAGGATGGCCTTCCATGTATATAGAAGAATTATTTTTTATCAAGATTATGAATGATCAAGGAGAATAGTTAAGGAATAAGGTAGTTGGGCTATTTTGGAGAAAGATTCCCTCAAATAAATGATGAGGATGATAATGAAATATCGGAATTGGAAATTTAGGATTTAGTTGATCAGAAATTTTGGAAGGAGGGAAATTTTTTGAGATCTAGGGGATATAAAAATTAATATAATATGGAATCATAATTCAAGAAATCAAATATGGTCGTTCATGGAGTGCTCATTTGAAGGAAGGCTCTGACAAATAAAATTCTCATGTTGATTGTTTCAATGGTTATATAGGGGGGATTAGTATTAATGATTCCATGGATGATTGGAAGGGAACAAATAAAATGGTTATCTAAATTGAAATTTCCAATCCCTTTGCAACTCTATAAGATGGATTCGACACTGGTGTTGTATCACCTAGTTTGGGAAGGAAAAGTGCTCCTATGGGGAATGATAAAACAATATTACAGACTATCAAAATCCATATATGGGAGATGATTTAAAAATGGGAATCAATTAAAAAGTATACATAAAGGTTTAAAATGGTTCTTATAAGGGGAATAATCCTCTGGAAAAGCAAATATTTATAGATACCCTAGGAATTTACATATACCACTTAATGATTTTAGGCATAATTATACATTAGAGTACAACCTAGGGATCGTAATGTCTACTGTCTTGAAAGTTTAGGTACATAAAAGAGAAAACAATGGACCAATAATATACATGGAGATTAATAAGTTATAATATGAATTTATCATGTTGTGTGATGTCATTTATAAATAACAACATGTAAGGAACGTATATAAGAAATTTTATCATTAAAACATTTTTTTGTTTTTATGGAAAATAATATAGATCCTTTAAAATAGACAAGGGAACAATCCTTTATATAAAGTAAGAAGTAATCCAAGAGGGTTGTTTATAAAAACCCTTATATTATATATACAATGGTGTCTTAAAATAGAATATATGTTTCACTTTAAATCGGGTAAAAATTCAGGAAGTTCCCCCAAAATGGGTTTGATTATTGGGAGGTATGGATGAGGTTTTCACTTAAAAACATGTATATACCTAAAAGAAAATGAGGGATTGATCGTGAAACTTTTTTTTGGATCATATGAAACGTATGAGGAAGATTTATAGAAATGGAAAATACATCTTCATTTTCATAAAAGGAATGATAGAGCAACCTGATGGAATAAAGGTGGTTCATCTAGAATCACTTATGTAATATTTCCATGGTTTCGATTGTACATATGAGATATTAATCAAAGAAAAAATTATTTCTAAAATTTTATACATCATTATCAAGGTATGGGATAGGTGAGAAATCATACCCCATCATTAGGAATTACAAAAAAATCATAATATAAATGTCATTCTTGAATAATAGAGAAATATAGAGGATCCTTTACCTAAATCTTGATGGTGTTATTTTCATGATATTAATGACCTGAATAATACAATTACTTTTGATAATTAATAATTCATGAATATCTTTTACATGAATTTTTTTTATCATAACCTTTTTGAGTTTATTCATAATCTTTTTGATTGGTTATGAGGTTCAATTTCATTGTTTGGGTCTATTTGTTTCATTTTAGATTTACTTATATAAATGAATGAATAGTCATGTATGGTGTGATTGGTTGTCCACAATTTATGTTATATGACCTTATTGAACATCTCAAATTTTACATAATTGTACTTTTAATTTTCTTACTTTGAGTGAAGGTAAATCATTATATAAAATATAAATGCTACACACTTGGATTAATATGGCGTTTTTGATGACAATTAATATGTTTTGTGTACTTATTTAAAATCGTGAATTTATAAGGATAGAGAGCATTAAATAAGATGAAATACATATATAATTATATGGTTCAACCATTAAAATAGTTTCATGTCTAGTATATAATATGTTAAAAAAATTGAAAGATCATCGCCCTTAAATGTGATAAATCAATACATCTCAGATGGAATTTTCATTTATAGAATAAATGGAGGGGGAGGGAGAGATTATAATAAACTTTCACTTTATACTAATATAATTCATGTATATGTATGTCACTGGAGTTATCATACAATTTGGGTGAAGGAGGTGAGGAATGAAACAAGAAAAGAAAAGAACCTAAAAGAAAATAAAAGAATCACAGAGAGGAATGTACCTATTTAGTTTTTCACCTTTGAGAGCCTCTTAAAGCGAGAGGATTTGGACTTTTGAGGAGACAAAGGGATTTTTAATGAGTATTAGGATATTGGGGAGTTATATGGGATGAATTTAGGCAAGTAATAAGGCTTGAGAGTAGCGAACTGAAGAGGTGAGTGTGGGTGGATTTTATAGTAGAGGAGATTAGTGAATTTTGAATATTTATTTCATTATTTAATTATTTTGCTCAATACCCAAAATATTGTTTGGTACATGTGACTAAAAATAGTAATAAGTGCATGTGAGTTCAATGCAATTTCCATTTACATCATCCATGATGAAAAATGGTGAAGAAATTATGGTTTTAGCATTTATTGTAAATTATCGTATATTACTATTCATAAAAAAATCATGTTTTATAGAAAAATATCAAATATTCACCCTAACCATTTTATGACAAGTAGAATCCATAAATGAACACTATATTTTCAAAAATTATTTTATAACATGACTAACTTAATGTTTGATAAAAAAATTTAATAATATAACTCATTTAATAACACCATTAACAATTAATCAATAGAGACCTAAGCCTTTTACATAAATCATTTCATGATTTTAAGCATAATTAATCATCAAAGTACAAGCGAAGGATCGTTATGTCAAGTGTCTTGGAAGACTATGTACATAAAACATAAAACATGGGACTAAAAAAAATATTTATTTAATGTCCATAAAGAGCTTCTAACTTCCTTTAAGCTCTTTCATCTGCATAGGGTACCATGGGGAACACATGAACAAAGGGATGATCTAAAAATCCCAGTAATGGAATGAACATAAGGATACATTTCAAGCACATGAGATAGGAGGAATGAAATAAGGATATCCAAAACATGAAACATATAAAATCATTTAATATAAGCATGGAATCATATAAACATGGAATCATATTAATGTGTCATAATCATAAATCATATCATTAGTACGTTTCATGGATAACTGCCTATCTTGTTTCCCACTTCAGTACGTGTCATGGCTAACCACCAATCCCATTTCACATCGCATCTCATGAGACTTATCCTTACCCAATGAATTGGAGCACTATCTGGGCGCACCCATCTCACCATATTCATGAATATCCTCACCACATAAATATTATTTCCACATAAATAATCATACAAAATTAACCATACATAAACATAAGGGTACCCATGGAATGAATTGTGTACCACATTCATGACATAAAACATATCCAATGGGCGTATCACAAAAGTGTGCATGAAAGGAAGGTATTATAACATACATGAACATTGATAGGTTAAAATAGGAATATAACATGGTAAGGGGTGTCAAATATAAGTGTAAACATATAAAAAATGTATTTTAGAAACATTAGCATTAAAACATTTTTGTGCATTTTTAAGGAAAACACTCTAGAGCTATTCAAATAGAAAAGAGGTCATTCTTTTATATACAACCAGAATTTAACCAATAAGGTTTTCATAATAAAAATACTGATTTTATAAATACAATGGTGTTATAAAACATAGGATAGAGTGCACTTGAAACGTGGGTAAAAAATTAGGAGGTCCCCTTAAAACAAGTTGGCTTATCCAAAAGTTCTAAGGAGGGAATCATTCAAAATCATGTATATCACCGAAAGAATGTGATGAAAGGGTCTTGATATAATAATCTGGTACAACTAACTAGATTTCATAACACTCACATATATAGATAAGATAACACCATTTTGAATGAATGATAAGGCAACCTGAAAGAACAAATAGCGTTCGGGTATAATTCGTTACGATTTTATTAGAATCATGTTGTGTGTGACAAATAGGGATTGATGAGAGAGAAATTGTTTTTTTCATCACTTATAAATCCATAATAATTTATGGGTGAGGTTCTTAAACATACCCCATCATTTTCTAGTACACATATAAAGGCATGGTGTAGAGGACCGTCTTGATTAAGAGAGAAAAGGAGAGGATCCCATACATCAAATCTGGTGGTGTTCTCTACTTGTTATTAATGATCGGAATAAAGAAATTAGGATTATTAATTCATAAGTCCAGATCCTCTTCTATATGTAATTGATTTATTATAACCCTTTTTAGTTCATTAAAATCATTTTTGATTAGTTATAAGGTTCAATTTTATTGTGTGGGCTCGTTTGTTTATTTAGCTTTAAATGATCGGTTCACTTATATTCATTTTAGGATTATATGAAAGATGAAAGTGGTTGTAACGAATTGAAGTTAAATTCTTTAGTTCATATCATATATATTACATGGTTTTAATTTTAATTAGGTTACTTAGAGTGATGTTTAATTATTACATACATAACCTTAGTGATAACTTTTTTTGTTATTTGGTGGGTTTGATTACACAGAATGTGTTTTTCATTATATCGTAATTCCATTTGAACCAAAAGATTACAGAACCAAAAATATGATATATTACGTAATAATCTGGTTAATCCATAATATAAATGGTTTCATGATAATAATTAATGATAATAATTGAAATTGATTAACTGTTGTACTTGAATTTGCAAAATTAGCACATCTCAAATGGTGCTTTCATTTCTTTCAAATAAAATGGTGGGAAAACAGAGAAGATAATTAAATATACCACTAGAATGAAGAAATTCCAGTACATTTATGATACTGGATTTATAATATTATTATGGTTAATGGAGGTGAAGAATGAAATTAAAAAGGAATCAACTTAAAATAAAAGAAAAAATTTGAGAAGAGGAATTTACCTCTTGAGACTTCCTCTTTTGAGAACCTATTATGGGGAGAGGTTTTGGTATTTTGAGGAGGTTGAAAGCTTTATGACGTGGTTGAGGACCTTGGAAAGAGATTTCGGAAAAATTTAGGGAAGTATTGGATCTTGAGAGGAGTGGAGAGAAGAGGGAGTGAAGGGGGGTTTTTATAGTGGAAGAGAGGAAGGATTTCATGATATTATAATCCTTAATTTATTATTTATTCTAAAGAAAAGTAATTGTCAATATTCCATGGACAAGAAGAGTTATTTTATCATGTGATCTCAAACCAAGTGGGCTTACATCATAAGAGCATCATCAATGACTCAATTAACCCATTATTTAGCATTTATTGTAAATTATCGGAATCTACTATTCATCAAAAAAATCAAGTATTTCAGAAAAATCCCAAAAATTCACCCTAACCATTTATTGACATGTAGAATCCAAAAACGAAGTAAATTTTTAAAAATTAATTTTTTAAATATTTTTATTTTAATATCTAAATAAAATAATAATTTGTTTTCAAAACCAGTTTTAAAGCATTCATGAACTCATTCAGAAAATATAGGTATATCGTACATCCAACATGAATATTATGTTTATACATCCATAGGTGAGGATACTATTAATTGGGGTATATAACTATTCATAATGGTATGTTAGTATTGATTAAGGTAGGTTACTATTCAACAGAAATTATTATTTTTATTTTAGACTCTAAAAAAACATCTTGAACACAATTGTGTATGATGGATTTTCGAAATTTACAACAAAAAAGTGAAAAAATTATGTTTAAAGGTCACTTTTCACTTAGAATTTCATTATGTTGTGCATTAATTTGATTTTGTGACATAAATATAAGAAGTAAATTTCCATTTAAAATATTTGGGTCGTTACATTCATCCCCCCTTATGAAATTTCTCTATAGAAATATCATTTTACATTCTACGAAAAAAACTGATGTGGGTACTTTTCCTTCATTAATTACTCCAGTTTTCATGTTTCTTCCTCAAAATTATGGTTCCCAATTTTTTTTTTGACAAAATGGGTTGTCCTGTTGCGTAGAACCTTATCTCTCCGATCGAAAATCTTCAATGGTTGCTCCTCATAGGAGAGATCATCTTCCAGCTAAACCACCACTGAATTTAATACTTGTGAGGCATCTGGTATGTACTTCTTCAAGAGTGATACGTGGAAATCATCATGAACTTGAGCCATGTTCAGGGTAAGTGAAACACGATAGGCCACGACTTTTATGAGGTCAAGGATCTCAAAGGGTTCAAAATACCATGGGATTAGCTTCTCTTTCTTCCTTAATAGCATGACCCTCTTCCATGAGATATTCAAAGGAAGATTTTATCTCCAGCGTCGAACTCCAAGTCCCTTTCCTATTGATCTGGTACCTAGTAGAACATGTATTGTTAAAATATATTTTTCTTATCATCTAAAATAAAATTTTGTTTTGATAATTTCAATGATTAGTTTTTTTTATTATCTAAAATATAATAATTTAAATTCATAATACAATGATTTGATAATTTAAAAATAGTATTGTTTTTATTTGGAATAAATTTTATTACATTGATTTGTTTAATTATAATTTCTCATAGAATTATTATTTTTTAGTTATTTATTTATTGTCCAATTTTTTATTATTCGTTTTTCATTGATCAAATCATATTAATTTGTCAGTAATATATCATTAGATTTCAATTTTTTTTATTTTTATAACGTGTTCTATATGTTTCATTAATAGTTATTAGTCCAATGATTTTATTTGGGACGTTGAAATTTAATTTATAATAGAATTTTATTGTTCCCTTGTATCAAAATTATTGTTCATATATATCCAGGTCTCTCATGTTTTAAAAATCAATGTAGCCAATTCTCTCACATAACCAATTTTCTATATTTTTTCAATTATATAATATTCCCATAAAACATGATATGTAACTCCAAATTGAGTTATTCTTATTGAGTTAGAAATATATTAATATTATATACATTCCATTAGAAGAAATAAAATTCTAAATCATTGTTTATCTTATCTGATATTAGAATATAAATAAATTATCTTCTCGCTCATAATTATATAGTACTTATGAACTATTGTTTTCAGTATATTGATGATTACATGAGATATAAATGTAATATTAAGATGATTCATGATTATTTAGAAATTAAATTAAATTTTATAATGATAATCCAACTAGAAAAAAATATATTTCTTTAATTTATAAGGTATTATTTAGTTATGAAATTTGATAAGTCAAGATTTTTACAAATTTCTAGAATTGGATACGTGAATTGCCAATGTGAATTCGCCTACTCCGATTCACATATATCATTCTCCTACATAACTCACCTATATTACTTCTATTATATATATTATCTTATGAAATTTACTTATGTATATTATACAACATTTATATTAATACATTGTGAGATTTTATTGGTTGTTCATAAACATCAAAATATGCACTTTTGCATATGTTTCATATTTCTTTTATTTATAATTTTTATATAAATATTTTAATCTTTTTATTCATTTTAAATTTACTAATTAATTATTTATAACTCATTCTTGAATGTTAAATTTTTATATTTTGAATTAAATGTGATTCACCTTTGATCAATCCTATATAGATATTTACACTAATGTTTTGGAAAATAAGATATTCAATATAAAGAATTCTAAAATATATTGATTTAATCACATATATTATGAGGGATTTTTCTAAAAACACTAATATTAGTAACTAACTTCTTTATTAATGGTTTTAAACATGTGAGTCTCTATAGGACATTGGTTCTATAGAATATTAAGAAATATATTGAACTCACAATGTTTATTTGTTGAATTAGAATTACTTTGTAATATGAAGAGTTAGTCATGAACAAATTATGGGAGTACAAAATAATTTATTAAAAAATTAATTAACATATTCACTACTATATTAATGGATCATTTATTCTTTTAATTAATTTATTCATATCATTTTTTTTTATTTTTACAATATTAAATGATTTATCTATGTGAATATTTAAGGGTTTTATTTTATAATGTCGAATTGTTGGATTTCATGGGGAGAAAATAACTACTAATATTTTTTTACAAAAAATATTTATTAATTCAGTAAAGAAAATAATTGGTATGCCTCTACTTTTACTCCAATATTTATCATTACTTACAATTGAGTCCTATAGCTTCCTCATTCAACATCTTTCTAATGTAAACTGTTGTTTTCTAGAGATTCATTATTTCAACATCTTGAAGGTCCCTAACACTACCCAATCCAAATGAAAACATCTTCATCAGAAATCATTCACTAGGTTAAAAAATATCATTATTTCATTATGTTTTAACAGCTTGGATTTTCTTTTCCACACTTATTACACCATATATAGGGTTATGCTACCCCTTTAAAAGGTATGTATATGTTTGATTTTTTCCCTTATAATACTAGGTATAGTCTATCCCCATCGAAGATATGGATCCACATAACCTATAAAATAGAATAAAAACTAACCACTCCTAAAAGAGTATCAGTTTAGCCTATAACCTAAGAATACAAAGTTATTCTAGCCCCATAACCTAGAAGTGGTTATGATTTTTCCATTGAAAGACAATGTTAGGTCTTCACAAGTAAAAATTTGGATTATTTTTTCTCCTAATAAATATTGGGTACCATCTAAGACAAAAACGTAAATAGATATGAATTGAGATTTTCCAAAAATAGGTTTTGTATTCTTCTATTAAAATATGGTTTTTCCATAAACTCGTAAATTGTAAGGGAATTGAGATAATATTCTATGATGAAAAGCATGTTTTTATATATTAGTCACTCTCATTTTAATGTGATAAACTATAGTGAGTACCATATATTGGGTGGGTGTGTGAATAGTGGTGTACGGTCATTTAAATATGAATCCTGAAAAACAAATTTATATTTTTTCACATTTTATTTTACTTTTCTACTAATTTTATTATATCAGTGTGGTTGGATTGATTAATATTTAGTCAGATAATTTTTATTCTCATAGATTTTATATATTAAATCATTTTTAATGAATGAAAATTATCACCTCCACCCCTTTTTCCCATTATCATCACCACTTTGGAACCTAAAAATTGGTATTAGAGTCATACTCCTTGAGGATGAGTTATCTTTTCACATTGTTTGATACCACATAATTAGAATAATATATTATCTCTCTTAAAGATAAATCATTATTTATTTTATTAATCTTATAAATTTTGTTAAAGTCATATCATATCCTATAACAAGGGAAATATATTTTTCAATAATTCTCTTCCTAAGGAATATAAATTGGTTGGTCTGATATGGCCTCTACCTTTCAATTTATGTATGTATACTCAATGGAAGATCCAGATGAAAGCTTATCTAATTATCATTGATATTAATTTATTTGATATTTTGATTAAAATTTATTTTTTACCTAAATATTAACTGGTTAATTTAAAAGTATAATTTAATGTTACAGAATATTTTTTCTATATATTCATCAATATATATTATTGTTTTGTTTCAGGAAATATTTTTGGAAAATGTTTCTATTTGATGCACTACTCATGAAATTTGGAGGAAGCTAGAAATAAAAATCTTTGAATAAGTAGATTCTATAAAATCTATTTGATCTATTTATATAAAATTTATACACATAAAAATATAGAATTTACCCATGAAATGTGAATAACACTATTTTTTTAAAGGATAGATCACTCAATGTATTACATATTTGAATTTAGATCATTCAATTTATATATTTAATGATTTTTGGAAGAAAGGTTATATTAAACCTATTTAGATATTGCCTGAAAATTTGAGGAAGTAAAAAATAAATAAAAATAAATATTTTCCTTCAAGGAGTGATAATAAATGTTCCTAAAAAAGGCTAGAAGTCCAAAAGAAATATCCAATGTTGGATTTATTGGAATAAATCCCATGGTATAATATTCCTCACGAAATTCTTCTTGTTCATTTGATCTTAGTTCATATTCTAGGAACGATGTAAATATATTTGTGATAATTATAACTAAGAAAAATTATTTTAAAATTCATCTTCATTCTTCTGTCAATTTTGGAAATGGAGAGCCATGTACGTATGATATAATGAAAATATGTTAATTTTTTTAATATCAAAAAAATAATTGACTTCTATAGAGACATATCTCACATAAAAATATAAAACGGTTAATGGGAAGAAAAGGAACATATATTTTAAATTAATGAATGTATATTCTTAATTGTTTAATAAAAAAGATAGAAATGATATTATTAATGAGTTTCTTTCAATGAAAATTGAAGATCCAAAAAAAGATTTAATTAATCATTTATTTATATTTATAATGTTTAGGATAAATGATAGAATCTTACAAATATTTTTAAAAAAATTATTCCAAAATTGAAAAGCTTTGTGATGATTTTGAATTTTTTCAAAATTAAAATAAAATTTTAATAATGAAAAAGATAATGTTAGAAGTGAAATTTCATTTTAATTAAATTATTATATAAATGTTTTTCAAATGTAAATATTGGAACGAATTATTTTTTTCATGAAATGTGATTATAAATAGAATGAATATAGTTTTTATTTTTTCTTACTATTCTAGGAAAAAATTAATGGAAGGAACATATGATAAAATTTCTTCAGTTAATATCTTTAAATGTGGATCTGATGCTGGATAGATAATCATGATGTAGATTCTAGGGATGGGCAGTTTCGAGTAGTCATGGTTTATTTTTATTTTCCTTATGAACTATGAGTATTTTAATGTCTCCAAAACTATGGGAAATGATATCTCTAAGCCTACGGTACTTTTGAGGGTCCCCCCTCATTCCATAAAAGGGAGGTTATCAAAAAATATATAAAAAATAAGGCCATCAAAAAATTATGGCATAATAGTTATAGTCCATTAAAGTATGAAAAAAAATTATCTAAGAAAGGATTTTCATTTCTAAATCTAATTTTAATTCCAAACCATCTAAATTGAATAATTTCCATTTATCCAATGGTATATATTTTTATTCTTATGAAATTAATCCATTCTTAATACAAAGGTAAACTATATTTTTTTATACAGAAATTAATCATGAATGTTTTTATAGTTTTATCCTATCCATATTATAATGGAAACTCTAAATTATAGAATTTTTCTAGATAATATTTAATACCTTGTATCATTTTGGAATGATACCATGTACTATAATATTTTATTTATCAGTAAATATGAGTAAAATTGGTTTTATATGTCATGATTATGTATTTTTTTTAATATGGAATGTGAATATGTTATTTAAATAAAAAAATTAGTTTAATTATATGATATTATTATTTGGATAATTTAAAATTTTATTGAATACCATATCACATGTTTCATTTTACCTCATGATATTAGTATGTTTTTTGAGGACTATCAAGTACTAAAATAAAAAGCACTTGTATTGATCTGATATTATCTTCTTGAAATTAAATCATTAATTCTAGGGGAGTTAATCTTATTCTTAATCTTGAATTAATGTTGGGAGTTTTAGTTTATGATAACTATAATAGGTATAATTATTTGTGTTGATTTAAATGAAATTAAATCTATAGATTTTATTTCTAAATGTTTAAAATACATTTAAAGCAATGTTTTTTTAAAAAGAATGAAATTAAAATTAAAAAGGGTTTAAATTATGGTTTTTTATTTTTAAATTTTTTCACTACAAATATGAGCATGTTTTAATCTAATTTAGATTAATTGGGTATTTTTATGTTTACGAACATTGGGATTCAATTTATTTATAAAAAGAGTAAATTTATTCAATATAAGATAATTTGGAAATGGGGTGGGGCTTTTTTACTAAAAATTCAAATTGTATTAACTGATATTTATAATGAATAAATTAGTGGGTGATAACCTTATTTCAATTTTGAAAATTTTACTGAAAAAATTATTCTTATTTTATGAATGTTGGATATTATTTATTTTTTTGGGATTTATGAAACATTTAAATGTATACTTTATTGAAAAAATATAAAATCAATGGGGTTTAATTTAATTTAAATATAATCAGTAATACATTATTAATACGCATTGTTTTTAATTTAAAAATTTTATTTTTATGTAATTTTTGAAAAAAAATCATGGGTTTAATATATATATATATATTTATTTTTTAAAATGACTAGTTGGGTAATCTGAAATAATTTATTTTCATATTTATAAAAAATAATATTCAATTATAGTCATAGATAATCATATTTTATTTTCAAATTTAGGGGGAGTTTGATTATGTTTATAAGCTAAATTTTTTTATTTCAATGAAATATAGAAAATCTAGCAACTATTCTATAGTATAACAGTTTTAATTTTATTATAAATTTGTTCACATATTAATTTTTTAAAGACTTATCATAGTTAGTAGTTAATGTTTTGTAATTAATTAAATTTTACATTTGAAAAAATGATACATTATGAAGTGCTTCTCAATACTTTTTACTAAAAAATTTCTAAGTTAATGAAACTAAAACATCCAACAATCGAACGATATATAATGGCTGCATTATAAATGGTTTTGAGTTTAATTGATAAGATATTTTTTGAAAATGTTTATATTTATTTTTAAGAAATTTGAACTCTCTTTATTTGAATTTTATCTTCACAAATATATTTATAAAACACAATGTTTTGTCATTTTTAAATTAATGCCTACTTAATTTTAGTAGGAGTGTTTTTTTCTAAGTCAATTTTAGAAAATTTAATATTCTATTAAATGAATTGGAATGAAACATTATCATTTCAATGACATAATTATCCAACTAAAAACTTATCTTTTTGATAATTATTAAATTGATGAAGGGTTTTGAAAATATACCTTTCTTTTATTTATCAAACTCGGAGGCAATGTTAAGTGGCCCCTTATACCACTTCATTCTATGATAATTATAATTATTCACTATTTTTATTCTCTCTATAATATGTATTTAAAATCAAAATTAAATATATTTATAATTACAAAACCTTACATTTTTTATTTAGCATCAGTCTTATTACATTAATTTGTTTGATAATAATTTCTCAATGAATTATTATGTTTTTCAACATGTTTTTATTTATTTAATACTAATTTTATTATTAAATATATCATATTATTTTTCTAAAATATAAATTATTCTTTTTTTGTTATTATTTTTTATAACATGTTACATAATTTTTATAAAGAGTTTTGAGGAAAAAAATTTCATTTGTGACCTTGAAATGTCATTTTTTTTAATGCCCCAACCCCAGTTACCTATAGTTGGTTCATTATTACTTTACATTGGCATGATCACAAGAATGATCAAGTCTCAAAAGACCGATTAGTTTAGTAGTCTTGGAAACACTAGATATATTTATAAGCCTTACATTACATCAAAAACTCAAAAAAAAAAACAACAAAATCTTTTCTTCATATCCCATCATATTGTCTTTGTAGGTCACTCATAAATTACTTCTTCACATCCTAGAAAAAATAAAACATTGAAAGGGGTTAGCTCAGATTCATAGTAAGGATAACAATATAGCAGAAACTTTCATAAATAAGAATAAACATTTAAAGAAATGTATAACAAAATAAATTTCCTTTTAAACATGATCTTTAGAATAATATGGAAAAATATAAAATGAAATAATTACATTTACTTATTCACATGTATACTCTACTAGTCAATTAATCACATGAAATATCAATAATCACTTTCATAATGATGGAATGCATAATGCCAAACTATTATAAACACATTGCCAAGGCCTCATGCCAAGACTACAAATAAGATTTTATCAAGGCCTTGTTCCAAGACACTAGTTTGTCTCATGAGACCTACCGATGCATCGAGGAGCTATAGAGGGCTCCACCAATAACTTATTAAGTCCAATTCATTCCTTGTATGAACAAGTTTAAACATAATATAAACATTCGTATTAAAACTAGCATATGAAATGTCAATACTTTCTCCATAAACCATGAATTGTATAAAAACAAAACATCCATAGTAAAAAATATCACCAAACCTTAAATACAACATCGAAGTTTTGTATCATAATAAATCAAAATCAAATAAGCATAAAATCCATCAAAGGATGTTGACATAGATGAAATCAAACCTATTTGAGAGAAATATCTCTTTTTTAAATCATTTAAATGTCACATAATTATAAAATAAATAATTTACTTCGAAAATATTCTTAGAATCTTGTAAGAGAATCTTCTATGATATTATATCGGTGGAAAATAGCTGCACCCGCCATATAAGTTAAAAAAAGACATTCTTACTTTAATTTTGACGAAATTGTTAAAAAGGACACTGTTTGGAAAACAATAGAAAGGTTTCTTTATAAACTTATAATAAAAAGTCAAACAAGGGTATAAATGACATTAACCCATATTCTGTAAAATAGTAAGAATTTTTTTAAATACATTTTTAAGAAACATGGATGTTGATGATAAAGAGGTCCTAGTAGATAATTACGTATAAACAACCTCGGATAATGAAGAGATTGTGAAATAAACACTTACCTTGTACTTTTCCATGATTGGGGGTAGGTTAACCTCCTGTAAAATGGTGAAATGTTTTTTATTAAATTATACAGGAATGATATACATTAATATGATTTCTTATATGATCTTTTAACACTGCTTTGTTAATAATATCTTAGTATTATCATTGTTTCAGGTGTTAACTTAATCGTTTTATTTTATATGTTTTGTTACATAATCCTTGTTTTTCATTGATAGGTTGTATATTATTCATATCCATAATTATATCAAGTACTTAAACATTATTTTTAAATCATGAAATGATAATTATACTTGAATGGATATGATGGAGAATGAATCTCATCGCGTTCATGGAGACGGTAGTACATACGTACGCACAAGTGACAGTATCATTATTTTGATATTAAAATAATTTATAGTTGGATGGTATATCATATATACAGAATCATTATCATGTTATATTTATTATTTACATGAATTACACATCATTATTATACACATCCAAATAATAATTTATTGAATAATAGTTACACCACGATGTGGAGACGATAAGCCGTACGTACGTACGTATGGTGACATGTCATTCAAAGGATTGATAGAATACTGAATATGGTTGTACCATATTTATAATAATATCATAGTATATATAAGATATTGGATTTATTATTTTAGAATGGTAATAACAAAGAAATAAGGAGTTTATGAAGAAAGGAACTTGAAAGAGGGTGGTGAAAACATTACCTCTTCTTCGGGTTCTTCCTTTTGATTTGATCAAAGGGGCTCCATAGGTTGGCTTTATGATCACAATAATGCCTCTAGGTTGAACTTAGGGAAGTCTATAGAGTATTTGGGAATGGTTTGGCTGAGAAAAAAGGCTTTGAATGTGTTAATTAGTTAGAAGGGGGAGTGCACTTTTATAAGAGGGGTGAGGGGTACCTTTGGAAAAGCTAGAAATATTATTTTATAATAAAATCATATTCGGTTTCTGATTTCTAAAAAGTAAATTATTTAAAGTTTAAGGTCTGTATTGTTCGAAAACCACTCATCCATTATAATTTATATAGTTTTGTGTCTTTATATTAACCTTATCTTTTAGTTTTAACTCTAAGTTAATTAGTTTGACATTGACCATGTTACTTTGTGTTTTTGTATTATATAGTTAATAAAAATACTATAAATATCCAATAGACCCCAGGTTGTCCATTGACGATACACCTATAATGATATAAGTCTTTTGGAAGAACATTAGATTTTTAGGAATTTAATATCAAGTAATTATATAATATTTGTTTTAAAAACTATTTTATGTGAATGTTGACACTATTCAATAATTTATTTTAGTTAAATTATTAACAACTTTATTAATTCCAACAAAATTCATTTAAGAAATCCTATAATGTAATATTAAGCAATATAATTCATGGATGTCATCAAAACATTCAAATTATATTATATATAACATTTATAATACCAATTATTTGATTATTTCATTAATAAGGAAAATGATGCATCCTTATAGTGCCATAAATAATATTACTTATTAAATGTCTAATAATTATAAATAAAAAACTATTATGAATGAAATAATTTTATCTTTCTATTGAATATTTATAGTCAGAGATCCAATGTATATAACCCTATGTAATAATTTTCTTGCAAAAATATATATGCATATGTCATTTTTGTATTTATTTAAACTTAATTAATATAAAGTGTCATTATCACTTACAAGTGGCTCTATGAGGTCCCAAAATCGACCCAACGTTGTCCATGGTCCGAAATATATCAACCAATAAAGTTAGGACATGTTTTAGGGTAATTTATTATTATTATAATATTATTTTTTTACCCTTATTTACTGGATTTACCCTTCAACCATGGTAAATAAAATTTTTACCGAAGTAAATATTCAAAATGTCTAAAAAAAATATTTACCTATTTACACAATTTGGACATACTGATTCCATATATGGAATCCATTTTTCCAAATTCAAAACACAGAAGTGGCAGAAATTAATTTAAAATTAATTCCCGTTGATAAAACAAAAGGCGTGTTTTTAAGTGATAATAACTCTTAAATGCTTGACACTTGTTCATGTCCGGTTTAATTGTAAAATTATGTCCAATGAACTAAATTGTATTGAATAGTAAAAATATATTCTAAATATACTTCAAAACCTACCAAATTCATAATTTATCACTGTTAATAATTTCGATGAAAAAAGTTGTTTTTAATTAAAATTTTGTAAATTTCACTATTCATCAAAATATAAATGTTATCTGAAAACATCCAAAATTTTATAGTAGAATAATTTAGATATTCCGAATCCAAAATTGAACTCAATTTTGAGAGATGAAATTTATAAAATTTCAAAAAATGGGTATTACTATTCATAATGGCGAGTTTGATTGGATTTGGTGTGTGTTAGAACTAGATATTGCATACAACACACGCTACTATATTATTCAAAGGGAAGCATATCGTGGAAGAATGGGGTGTTACGTTCTCCCCTACTACAAATAATTTCATCCTCAAAATTTCTTGAATACTACTGCATGAATGGACTCGGGTGGTTCTTCATCATAAGTTTCTCAGGTTTCCACGTTGCCTCTTCCATCTTATAGTTTCTCCACAAAACATTTACCAGACGAGTCGTACGGTTTTTCAGTAATTTTTCTCTCGTATCAATAATCTGGACAGGCTCTTCGCAATTAGATATATCAGGTTCCAGTTCTAATTCCTCATAGGTGAGTACATGCATTGGGTCTGTCATTTATTTCCCTAACAGTGATACATGGAACACATCGTGAACATTTGAGAGACTTGGCAGCATTGCCCAATGGTAAGCTACAGCCTCAATTAGTTCTAGAATTTCTAAAGGACCGATGTACCCGGGACTAAATTTACCTTTCTTTCCGAAACGTATAACTCCCTTCCATGGATATACCTTCAAGAAAACATGATCTCCCACCTGAAATTCCAAATCCTTTCTTCGGTTTTCAACATAGCTCTTCTACATACATTGATCATCTTTGATGTGGTTTTGGATTACCTTTACCTTTTCCATTGTTTCCTCCACCATTTATGGGCCTACAAGTTTTCGTTCACCAACGTCATCCCAACAGGTTGTTGTGTGACATCTCTTTCCATATAACGCTTTATATGGTGCCATCCAAATACTTTAATGGAAGCTATTATTATAGTAAAATGCCAGCAGAGATAAATATTGATCCCACATACCCTGAAAGTCATGTGAGCATGATTTCAACATGTTTTCTAATGCTTGAATAGTCCTTTCTGATTGTCCATCTATTTGAGGGTGGAAAGTAGTGCTCAAATGAAGTTTGGTATCCAAGGCATTCTAGGGAATCTTCTAGAATCTCGAAGTAAAACAGGGATCTCAATCTGAAACAATCGATAGGGGTACTCCATGAAGTCTCACAACTTCATTAATATATAGTCTTGCTAGACGTTCAAGTGGTAAATCATCCCTTATAGCAAGAAAATGTGCTGACTTGGTAAGACGATCAACAATAACCCATATTTCATCATTCCTTCTAGGGGTCTTTGGTAATCCCATGACAAAGTCCATCGTGATATTTTCCCATTTCTAATGAGGTATGGGAATAGGTTGCATGACTCCTCCAGGATGTTGCCTTCCATCTTTCAATTGTTTTCAAACCATACATCTTGACACAAAATCAGCAATCTCCCTCTTCATGTTTCCCCAGAAAAAATGTTCCTTCAAATCTCTATACATTTGGGTGCTCCCAGGGTGTATAGAGAAATTGGAACTATGAGAATCATCTAACAATTCCGTTTTTAGATCAGGTATATTGGGAATACAAAGTCTCTTCCCATATTTTATAGTTCCTTCTTCATAAACAAAGTCTCTCAATATCTCATCATTCACAGCTTTAATCTTCTTCTGAAACTCTTCATCGTCAGTATGAGAACTCTTTATCCTTTCTAATAAAGATGGTTTGGAAACCATTTTAAAAATCATTGATGTTTCACCGTCCATGGTGATTCCCACGTCATTATTCACTAGATCCATGAAAATGTTATTACTTTCAATTCTCATATTGTTCAAAACTCCATCATCTTTTCTGTTCAAAGAATCTGCCACCTTATTGGCCATCCCCGGGTGGTATTGTATCGTACAATCATAATCCTTGAGTAATTCAAGCCATCTCCTTTTCCTCATGTTGAGTTCTTTTTGTGAGAAAATGTACATCAAACTATAGTGATCAGTATAAATATCAAATTTTTCACCATAGAGGTAGTGTCTCTATATCATCAATGAAAATATCACTACTGTTAACTCGAGATCATGAGTAGGATAGTTTTTCTCATGAATTTACAACGGTCGTGATGCATAGGCAATAACCCTATAATTCTACATAAGGACACAACCAAGTCCTTTTTTCTATGAATCACTATAAATAACAAACCCCTCATTACCCGATTGTAGAGTCAATATAGAAGCATTGAATAATCCTCTCTTCAGTTCTTTGAAAAATTCTTCACTCTCTATTGTCCAAACAAATTTAACCCCTTTACGTGTGAGCTTCGTTAATGGGTTAGCCAATCGTGATAAATTTTGGACGAAACGTCAATAATAACCTGCCAAACGAATAAAACTACGTACCTCAGTTATACTCGTCGGTGTAGGCCATTCATGGATTGCCTTGGTATTAGAAGGATAAACAGAGATTCCATCTTTAGAGACAATATGGCCAAGAAAAGAAATCTCATTAAGCCATAATTCACACTTTCTAAACTTCCTATATAATTCATGTCTTCCTAGAGTGTTCAACATAATGCGCAAGTGATATTCATGATCTTCGTTGCTTTTGGAGTATACTAAGATATCATCAATAAATACCACCACAAAATCATCGAGATATTCCTTGAAAACTCTATTCATTAGATCCATGAATACAGAGGGTGCCTTAGTCAACCCAAAAGTCATTACCGTAAACTTTTAATGCCCATACCTTGTTCGAAATGATGTCTTTGGAATGTCTTCCTTCTTCACAGACAACTGATGGTATCCATATCGAAGGTCATTCTTGGAAATGTAATGAGATCCATGCAGTGGGTCACATAAATCATCAATGCGGGGAAGGGGATACTTGTTCTTTATTGTTATATCATTGATCTCCCTGCAGTCGATACATAAACTCATAGAACCATCATTCTTTTTAACAAAATGAATAGGGGCTCCAAATAGAGAAACACTAGGGAAAGTAAATCCCTTATTACTCAATTCATCTAGATGTTTCTTTAGATCTACTACTTCCACAATGGCCATTCTATAAGGGGTCTTCGATATAGGCCTTCATCTTGGAATTAAATCAATGGAAAACACAACTTCTCGTTCTAGAGGATGTCCAAGTAAATCTTCCGGAAACACATCTACATATTCTTTCACAATAGGTACATCGTCTATTTGAACATTCCTTTCCTCACCCACAATAATTTCATTCTCTTACTCCCCAATATATGAATTTACTTGAGCTACTAGGGGTGGATCTAGATAAGAATTAGGTGGTGAAGATTCTACTCTGAAGATAAGGTGTTCCTTATCATCATCATCAAAAATCATAACCTCCTTATTCTTACAATAAATCGTTGCATCATGGTCTGAATGCCAATCCATACTGAGCATTATTTCAAACTCAATCATAGGTATGATGATGAGATCAGTGGATAAAGAACATTTATGTGCTCTAATGGGGACTGATTCACAAAACGTTGTTGCAATGATACTTACCTTAGGTGTTTTAACTGACAAATCCCTTGTTAAATATAATTCGAAATATATAATGTTCGTAGAAAACTAGGAAGATATGAAACAATGCGATCATAAAGAATCAAATAATGCATATTTAAACATGAGGAAACCATTAAATTACCGGCCACCACGTCTTTTGGAGCTTCTAACTCAGCAGTAGTGATAGAATAAGCATGTCCTTGATCCCTTGGCCTTTTCTGAGATAAGTTCCCCTGATGCTTAGGACATTCATTTTCATAATGTCCCATCTCCATGCAGTTGTAGCATTGGACATCAGTAGCTTCCTTCTTCCCCTTGCATTCACTAGATTGGTGGCCTTTTTCACCACACTTGTAACAGGCTCCCATTTCGTTTAAGCAAGTACTAGGGTGTTTCATCCCACATTTACTACAGGATGGATATTTAACTTTTCCCTTCTTCCCCCTATTTCCATTCCCAGATTGATCAGTAGATCTCTTCTTCTCTTGCTTTTCTTTAAAGTCCTAAGATTTAGAGATTTTTTTACTGTCTTCATAGCACATGAGACAATATCTTCATACGACGAGAAGGATTGTGTGACTAGTAATTGATGGAGAAATGGTTTTAACCCATAAAAGTAATGATCAGTCTTTACTTCTTAGGTTACGTATATATTCTCCAGCATACCTTGATATCCTTATAAAGTTAGCCTCAAAATTTGCAACATTATTATCCTCCTTTTGTATCAGACTCAGAAATTGTCTTTCCATATCTGCTCGATGGTCACAAGGAAAGTATTTTTATAAATACATATCATTGAACTCCCTCTATTCCATATTTTATACTTCATCATCTTCCATCATGTTTTTAATCAATGACCACCATTGATCAGCATCTCCAGTGAGGTGGTAAACTACCATGATAACTTTTTCCCTTTAACTACTCACCAAAGCCTGCAATATTTTCTATAGGGAACTTAGACATTGCTCAGCTACTAATGAATTTGTACTCCAATTGATGGTTGGTGGTCGTTGCCTCATGAAGCGACCTAACATTGATCCTCCACGTTTTTTATTAGGGTGCACTATATGGGTAAGGTTATTATTCATAACTTGAGTGAGTTGTCCCAGTATGGTGATTTGTTGATCAGCACCAGTTTCATCACCAGCTCCACTATAATTTTTTTGATTAGGAGAGTAATCCATATATGGAATGCGTGCATTGATATGGTTTCCATTTCTTCCACTAAGTGCCATTTCGAAACAATGGCATAAACTAGATCAGTTTATGAATCAAAATACATAATTTCATACTTAAAAAAATCTTAACATAAATTAAACTATTTATGGATATAATCCATAATCATAAAAATGTTTTCTTTGATGACTTATGTACTCATAAACCCTTCATAATGATTTTTAATTAAAATGAGAGTTATCCTAAGAATATCCCCCGAGAGTGTCGTAATCAAGAGTGCAGCAAGGCCCGTTGTTGTGCATCATTTCTCATTCGAGTCTAGCTCAATGTAGTGTTTTTGGGTTTTACCCCTAGGTACATATGTTCCAGAGTTTCCTCTACCTGCTCATATCCAGACATGGATGTATTGCTTGGAAAACTCACAAAATCTCTATAATACCAAAATTCTAGGAAGTTCTTCTATACTAATCTTCAATGTCTATCTTAATTCTATGTTTTCTAATCAGATTTTATCTAAATATACCTTCCAAGGTTTGTAATAAACTTTCTCTAATACCAATTGTTACGCCCTGACCCCAGTTATGCAGAGTCGGTGCATTTGTTCTGAACATTGGCATGATCACAAGAAAGATCATGTCTCGAAGGACCGATTAGTTTAGTAGTCTTGGATACAGTAGATATATTCATAAGTCTTACATTACATCATAAACTCAAAAAAAACTACAACAACATATTTTATTCATATCCCATCATACATTCCCTACAGGTCATTCATAAATTACTTCTTCACATCCTGGGAAAAAATAAAACATTGAAAGGGCTGAGCTTGGATGCTCAGTAAGGATAACAATATAGTGGAAACTTTTATAAATAAGAAAAAACATTTAAGGCCATGTATAATTAAAACAAATTCCTTTGAAACTTGAACTTCAACATAATATGGAAAATATAAAATGAAATAATTCCATTTACATATTTACATGGATATTCTACTAGTCGAATAATCATATTCAATATCAATAACCACATTCATAACGATGGAATGCATAATGCCAGACTATCATAACCACATAGCCAAGGCCTCGTGGCACGACTGCAAATAAGATTTTGTCAAGGCCTTATTCCAAGACACTAGTTTGTCTCATGAGACCTACCAATGCATCAAGTAGCTATAGCGGGCTTCACCCGTCACTTATTATGTCCAATGGATTCCTCATATGAACAGGTTTAAACATAACATAAACATTCGTATTAAAACTAGCATACTAAATGTCAATAATTTTTCCATAAACAATGAATGGTATAAAAATAAGACATCCACAGTCAAAAATATCACAAAACCTTCAATACAATATGGATGTTTTGTATCATAATAAATCAACTTCAAATAATCATAAAACTCATCAAAGGATGTTGACATAGATGAAATCAAAGGTATTTGAGAGAAATATCTATTTTTTTTAAATCATTAAAAAGTCACATAATTATAAAATAAAAATATTACATTAAAGATATTATTAAAGCTTTTAAGGGATGCTTCTAATATTTTAAAATGGTGAAAAATAGCTGCACCTACCGTATACGTTAAAAAAATACATTCTTGCCTTAATTTTGACGAAAAGGTTAAAAATGACCTTGTTTGGAAAACAATGGAATGGTTGCTTTATAAACTTCTTATAAAAAGTTAAAAAAGGGTATAAATGACTTTAAACAATATTATTTAAAATTGTAATAATGTTTTGAAATACATTTTTAATAAACATGGATGTGGATGATAAAGAGGTCCCAGTAGATAATTACGTATAAACAACCTCAGATAATGAAGATATTGTGAAATAAACCCTTACCTTGTACTTTTCCCTGGTTGGGGGTAGGTTAACCTCTTTTATAATGGGGAAATAATTGTTATTAAATTATAAAAGAATCATATACATTAATATGATATCATATATGATCTTTTAACGTTGCTTTGTTAATAATATCGTAGTATTATCGTCGTTTCGGGTGTTAACTTACTCATTTTCTATTATATGTTTTGTTACATAAGATGTGTTTTTCATGGATATGATGTATATTATTCATATGCATAATGATATAAAGTCCCTAAAAATTATTTTTAAATCATAAAATGATAATTATACTTGAATGGATACGATGGAGAATGAATCTCATCGTGTTCGTGGAGACGGTAGTCCGTCCGTACGTACAAGAGACAATATCATTATTTTGATATTAAAATAATTTATAATTTGATGGTATATCATATATATAGAATCATTATCATGTTATATTTATTATTTACATGAATTACACATCATTATTATACCCATCCACATAATAATTTATTGAATAACAATTACACCATGACGTGGAGATGGTAAGTCGTACGTACGCACGTATGGTGACATGTCATTCAAAGGATGGATAGAATACTGAATACTATTGTACAATATTTGTAATAACATCACATTATATATAAGATACTATAGTTATTATTTTATAATGGTAATAACAAATAAAGAAGAAGTTGAAGAAAAAAGGATCACGAAACAGGGTGGTGAAAACATTACCAATTGTTCCGGTTCTTCCTTTTTATTTGATTAAAAGGTCTCCTTAGGTTGGCTTTTTTATAAAACTAATGCCTCAAGGTTGAAGTGAGGTAAGTTTATAGAGTATTTGGTCCGGGTTTGGCCAATCCAAAAAGGCTTTTATTGTGTGAATTAGTGAGAAGGGAGAGTGCCCTTTTTTAAGAGGGGTCAGGGGCACCTTTGGAAAAGCTATAAATCCTATTTTATAATAAATTCATATTAGGTTTATAATGGCTCCAAAGTGGATTATTTAAAGGATAAAGTGGGTATGGGTCTAAAAACACTGCTCCAATAGAATTTTTACAGGTTTGGGTCATTATATTAACCTTATATTTTAGTTTTAACATTTAGTTAATTAGTTTGACATTTACCATGTCACTTTGTATTTTCATACTATATAGTTAATAAACATACTATAAATATCCTAGAGACCCCAATGTGGTCCATTAATGAAACAAATATCATGATATCAGTTTCTTGGCTGATCCTTAGATTTTTAGGAATTTAATATCAATTAATAATATAATATTTGTTTTAAAAACTCTTTTATGTGAATTTTGACACTATTCAATAATTGATTTTTTAAATTCTTAACAACAATATTATTTCGAAAAAAAATAATTTATGAAATAATATAATGTCATATTAAGAAATAAAATTCATGTATTTCATCAAAAAAATTAAATTATATTAATTTTTACATTTATAATACAAATTATTTGATTCATTCATTAATAAGGAAAATGCTCCATCCTTATAGTGTCATAAATAATATTACTTATTAAATGGCTTACATTTATAAATTAAATACCATTATGTAGGAAATCTTTTTATCCTTATAATTAATATTTATAGTTGAAAATACAACATATATAACCCTATGTAATAATCTTTTTTCTAAAAGATATATGAATATGTCATATTTGTATTTATTTTAACTTAATTAATATAAAGTGTCATTATCACTTACAAGCGGCTCCATGGGGTCCAAAAAAAGACCCAAAATGCCCATTTTCAGACACGTATCAACCAATATGGTTAGGACGTGTTTTAGGGTAATTTATTATTATTATAATATTATTTTTTACCCTAATTTCCGGATTTACCCTTTAACCATGGTAAATAACATTTTTACCAAAGTAATTATTCAAAATGTCTAAAAATAAAAGTTACAAATTTACACAATTTGGACATCCTGATTCGAAATATGGAATCCATTTTTCCACATTCAAAACACATAAGTGGCAGAAATTAATTTAAAATTAATTCCCGTTGTAAAAACAAAAAGTGCGTTTTTAAGAGATGATAACTATCAAAAGATTAACAATTTTTCATGTCTGGTTTAATTGTGAAATTATGTCAAATGACCAACATTGTATTAAATGGTAAAAATATATTATAAATATTCTTTATAACCTCTCAAATTCATAATTTATCATTATTAATTATTTCGATTAAAAAAGTTGTTTTTAATTTAAATTTAGTAGTTTTCAATATTCATAAAAATATAAATTGTATCTGAAAAGATCCAAAATTTTACCCGAGGCTAATTTCGATATTAAGAATCCAAAAATGAAGTAAATTTTGAGACATTAAATGTATAGAATTTCAAAAAGTGGGTATTACTATTCATAACAGCTAGTTTGATTGGTTGTTGTGTGTGTTAGAACTTGAAGTTGCGTACAACACATGCTACTATATTAGTCAAAGGGAATCATACCGTGGAAGCTTGGGGTGTTACATTTGTAAATAAATTTCACTAATCCCACATATCTATATTAATATTAGAACACAGAAAAATATCTCACATAGACAGAATATCTCTAGGTTATTCTACCTTTTTTCCAAATTTTCATATTTGGTTTCATCAATTATTTCACCCAAAAAATGAGCTATAGAACTACCAACTGGTTGATTTTTATTGGGTTAGGTAGATAGGAAATTTATAAAATCATTACATTATAAGGCATATAATTCTGTATTTCACTTTTTCATATCCTATATTAGGTTATAAGTAACTATATTTTTTAGTCCTAATTCTACATTTTGGTAGAAATGTTTTGATACTTCATTTTAATGATAGTGTGGTTTATATATATGTCTGATTAATATTATTCTTGATTCATTGGTAATATAATGAAATATTATTAAAAAATTATAACATAACAAAATATTATTCAATAGTTTAAAAAGTATAACATAGTTCTTAAATTTGATAGGTAAATCCATATAAAAATATCTAGACTCATCTACATGAATTGCATATGTTAATTTTAATAGAGTGATCCACCTATGTGATTCACCTACCTGATTACCCTATATGGATTCAATTGTGTTTACTCACCTATTTGATTCACCTATGTTAATTCTACTATATTTTTTATCTTACTTAGTGAAATTCTATGGGTTGTTCATATACTGGGAAATATGTCTGTTTTTTTTATATATGTCATATTTCCATTTACTAATTGTTTTATATTAATATTATTAATGTTTTATGTATTTTTAAATTACTCATTAATTATCTAGAACACATGGAAACTCATTTTAAATTTGTAACAATGAATTAAATATGATTCACATGGGATCTGTCCTAGACTTATATTTTTGCAGATTTTTTGGAAAATATGATATTCCAAATTAAAGCTACAGAAATATGAATATCTTATCCTATATACTTTCATGGAGTTTTCCATGGATATTAATTCTCATTAATAACAAATATATTAATTTTAATACACTTATTTCCCTCTCTATAGAATTTCATTTTACATAATATCATGAAAGAGAGAGAACTCACAATGTGTAAGAGTTAAATTTGATTTTTTTTGGAATATAAGGTGTAAGAATATCATGAATTAAGGGATTATTGCCAATAAATTATTCTCAAATTATATAAATATATTACTAATATATCAATTTATGAATTGTTCTTATAATGTATTTGTGTACATAATTTTTTCATTTTTAGCATATTGAAAGATGTATATATATGAATATTTAATAGTTTTAATTTATGAAAGAGAATTTTCGTATTTGAAGTGAGGAAATTAGTAATTATTATTTTATGTAAAAAAAGATTGAATAATGTAGTGATCAAAAAAGTTAAAAATGACTATTCTTTTACTCTTACGTGTTATATAGTCGGCAATTGAGTACAATAGATTTAACTTTTAACTTCATGTAAGAGTATTCTAATGGTTTTTTGAGCTTCGTTGTTTCAATATTGTAAGAAACCATAATTTTTCATTATAATCTTTTCCATAAAACATATTACTTCACACAATATATCAATTTTTTTCATAAAGGACTCTAAGGTAGAATCATAGAAGAGAATGGTCTTGGGTATTGATGTGTAAAGGCATAAATTTTTTGGATCTTATTAATTTATGGATATATCCCATAATCCCTAAAAATTAGGTCAACTTGGCCAATAGGCAATCCATCTCAGCCTGATCCAATATAGGATCCACATCAATCGCTCCCATGGAGATAGGAATCCATCCAGTTTGTTCGTATAGCGGAATTCATATACATATCATGGTTTTTATGCCTAGACTGTGTGGGTGTGCCGATTTGGTATGCGCAATGGGAGGAAGTGACTGGTGGTTGCTGGTGTGTTTGTTTTGGGTGCCAACGCCACTGTTAGCTCGAGTTGATGGTGTTGTAGATTGATTTATTTTTTTCTCCATAAATATAAACCACATTGATATGGGATCTGAGGGTGTGGAATTATTTCCCTATTTAAAAAAATATATGGAAATGAATTTCACCATATAATCAATGATCTCAGAGCCATCTCATTACTTCATACCATCATCTTCCACCTCTACCCACATTCTATTCTCATGGAAACCCCTAGTTGAAAAACTACACCGAACACACAACGTCACTTTCATTATCACTTGATGATCACCAGGGATATCCATCTCCACTTATCTATCCTGAGACAACCAAACATCATAAATGTTTTGAAACCATGCATTTGTCATCACATTACATACATGACTATCACATAAATTCCAACCATGTGATTCCCAATGTGGGGCTATCACAATAAACACCATCAGTCTTGTAACAGTTAGATAATGTTATGTGGGTGTGAATCATTTAACAAGACGGTAAACATAACTTATCCCCACAAGAACATCATGTAATCTATATGATCTTGAGATTCTAGATGAAGACAAATCATGTGATATAGCCATGGATCATGTATATCACTCTAAGGATCATCGGAAGGCATAACATAACAATTTGTGGTAATTCAAGGCCCTCGTAGTGATCACACAACTTTCTTGTAGCTATCTATCATTCCATCATGAGAACCATCTCATGGTCACGTGATAATTTTCATGCAATGCTTCCTCTTCTTGAAGACAGTCCACGCGACATCATTGTCATGGAAAGTGGAATCAATCATGACCATAATTGACCTATATTAACCCTTCCATTCTCATAAATGACGTGTGATATAGGTGAGGGAGGTAAGTATAGAAACAAAGGAATGTCACAGCTACCATTGGAGAATTTTTCCAGGTGATGGAGAGCTTCATCGCGTAATATCTTTCACTCAATATCGTAATGCTTTAAACATCATGTGAAACTATCATGATGGGACAAGAGAGTATAAATCTTCATATAAGAGTCTTGTTACAAAAAGTTTTCTCGTTAACCACATGTAGTTTGTGTTTCCACCCCAATGTTGAGCATCCAAGAAAGATATCCCTTGATCCATCTCTTACACGCATTAAATGTTATCATGCAATCATAAAGGGGGTAACATTAACACTAGATATCACGGTGTCATGAAGCCTAGGTATTCCATTTATTACATGAATACCTATAAGTTTCCACCTTTACATGAAACAACTCATGGGTCCCTATCCACATGAATATGGTGCCAAAAATGTGAACCCCATGAATTAGAATGGGTCCAGAATCCTAAGCTGAGCACCCTTGTCTATGCACCAACTCCAACATGTAACATCATCACAGATCAATATATCCCATCGCTATAACCCATAGTGGTCACTAAATTTCATTAATTTTTGTGTTTAATGTTATCCAATTATTAGTAAATTATTTGTCACATATAAAATCATGGTATGTTAATAAAGAGTTGGATAATCCCCCTCGATATGGTGATGTATATCTTTGATCACGTAGTCAAATCCCTCAAACATGTGGGATATCCATTTCAATGTCATCATGACTACACCATTTTCATGAAAAAGAAAATATTGAGGACATACACACAATATATTTCATGAACCCCTCTTCTCTTTGTCATGTGTACCCTTCCCTATACATGGGGAGGCTTTACTACACAGCCCCCATGCATGAACTTAAAACACATAATAAGGCCCATATTGAGGTCATTAGATAACATAAATGGAAAAACCTAATGTGGTTCCATTATATATGGTACCCTTTTACAAGTATATAGTCATAAAACACATGAAAACTCAGGGTCATGACCTCCCTCTATCCTACAGGACCTTGGTGGTGTGGTTGGGTAATGAACCCACTAGCTATGAACACTCTTTCCATGATGATATTTCCCATGAATACTTGAAGAATGATCTATTATGATATATATGTTAAAATATTTGTAGGTCACAATATAATATACATGTTTACACAACCCCATTACATAATTAGTTTATGGTCACACTATCACAAAATTCTTCTCCAATCTCACAATATCCTTGGGAGGCCTTAGATGTGCCACTTTAAGCACAAGACATGATTTGGAAAATTCAGTTTGATATCACAATATCTTATTAATGTTTCATCATTATCATGATGAAATATTTTTTTTTCATGACACCATTTTCTTGCGATAGCTCGAGGAAAAGTCTGGTTGATCATGCAATAGCTTGTGGATATCTCATGTTGATCATGCGACAACCAATAGACAAGTACCATTTGATTATGTAAAGAATCATGGACATAATATCATTTATTATGCAAACCATACTAGACATTTCCTCTTTTATCATGTGGATACATCCAATACAAATCATTTGACCATTTTATTGAACTTAGATATGTCCACTTTTATCCTGAGAAGACATTAAGGACAAGTTAGTTAATCATGTGAAATATCTTAGACATATCAACCTCGGTAATGTAATGAATCTTGGAAATGTAATGTATACACCCTTGTATTTGTATTTCATGTATTATTGAAACCCCAAACACATATTGTGGATAATCAAGAGTTGTCAAGGAGACATCCTAGACAAGTCGATAAAATACCCTTGGATATGTCCTCATTTTCCAGCATGAACACTTAGACTAATACCTTGAGGACCCCAAACAAGGAACCATTTGCCTCATAGCTATATAATAATGGTAGTGTCCTTAATGGGTTAGGATTCTCAACTAATGAAACCCTATATATCCCATGCTCTCAGAGAGTCCCTTCTTGTCATACTTGTAATATTCATCAAACCTTTTATGGTTATCACCTCTCTTTATCTCCCGAAGAGTAGAGAATGAATATGAAACATGGAATCTATGATAGAATAACCCCAAAACATTCCTAAAACCATGGGGATGACAACAATACATCCATTTGTGATCACCCACCTTATCCTATCTATCGGTTAGGGGGAAAAATAAATAAAAGAATGACGATCATGTCAAAACATGATACATATGACGCCTACCAATGGATGAGCTCAAATGGGAATCCACCCTAGTGTAATTAACTTTATATACCAAATATTCCTGACTTATATGGATTATTTCTCTAATAATTATACCATCCTTATTCATACATTGGTGGATGTGAAGTGGCCTCATACCTGGGCATCATTAAATGTGTAAACCCTAGTAATTCCATGGGATACCCAAAACCCATCAGCAGGTTAGGGAAGAATTAAAAAATGATGACTGAGATTCTTATTATAAATAAGATACTTCTAATTCCTTCCTATATCCTGAGATACATACCATGTCCTCCATGAGACTAGTAATCATACATATCTAAGTAAACATAAATGTTTATACCCCGTACAAATATGCTTCCATGCAATGTGATTGATCTCCTGCTATCTCTTGTTTCCCACAACAAGCATGACTCATGTAGGATTTCATATAGGAAATGATCATACCAATAGCATGATGAGAATTCCCACAATGTGTGACCTTTATTATAATGAAATAATGATTATCTCTCATCATCACTCAATGGGACATACTCCAGTTGAAGCAATCTAGGGAAGCCTTATATGCAGAAGTCCCACCCAAGGAAACTAATTTCATAACTATCATGATGCAGATTCACATAAAAAAAATACAGAGACTTTGATTACAATCTTAATAAGATACTTAAGATTCCCCGTTAAAGAATTCACCATGTATTTATATCCTTAATACATGATATTAATCTATGTGGATTGGTCAAGTCACGCGACCGTAAACAATGTCAAATGAACCATATGAGTTTTTATTCTATTACTCATATGATATGTAGGACGCCTCATAAAGGTTAAAAACCTTCTCTCGGATACCAACCACCTCCCCATATTGAATCAATCTCTAGAGTTTCCACAAATTTTCATAATGTAAATAATTATAAATAAGTAAGCAAGTGATAGAGAACATGTGATATTGACACTGTTGTTCCTATCAATACATGGTTCTAATCGAGTTATTGACATAGGGATAACCAGTCCCATATCATGTCATGGAAATAATTTAATGAACATATCTGAAATATAAAATAGACTCACTATGTAGGTAATAATTCCCCAAAAAAGGTGTTATGATCCTAACCTCCCATTCTCTCGACCAATGTGAGTTCTATCACAATTTTCGTTCTTTGAGCACTATTTTAATGTGATGCACCTCATATATTTTATTTGGGTTATATTATACCTTTATAAAATTTTAAATAATTAATAATTCATGTTTTTAATTTTTTATGCTTCAATTAAAAGTATTTCATCCATGGGATTTTAACTTGAATATTACCAACTGGAAAGTGTTTCAAAACTCAATTTCATTTCATTGGGTTATATTACTTCTTCAATGTCTTTGATATCATATGATTATGTGTGTATTGTATTTTTACTATTTAATATTTTATTTCAACTTGTTATATATTTATTTACACTTGATTCAGATTATCAATAAATTGTTTAATCCTCGAATCAATGTTATGATTCATTGAAATAGTTTATTTCACAATCTCATTTTAATCAGGATTGTTTATGGTTAAAATTAAATTGATGAAACTAATTTGAACATTTTGTAATAAACCAATTTAATTTTCCAAATACTATATTTTTAAATAAATTCTCTGAGTCATTTTACCATTTTCTTCTCGTTGGTACATAGAATAAATAAGAAAATACTATCAACAAAAATTTCCTTCATTTCCCTCTTCATTAAAAAATTGTTTTTCATCTAAATCCAGGATTCATAAATATATTTCAAATAATGTTTTTAATATTATCCTATTATTGTTTAAATAAATTTTTACATTGATTTTATATTTAAAAAATGATTAAAAAATAATATTCATTTTATTCTCCAAACAAGGTACCTTTTTTGTTTTCTTATAAAAATGGGAAAGGAGTAATTATATTAATGTATATGGAATGAATCATATTTCAGGTCTTCCTGAAAACTCATTTATTTGAAACATAAATTATAGGTGAACAAGGTTTTTTTAATGAAAATATTTTCTCAATATTCTGAAACTTTTAGATTTTAAATGTTTATTTAAAAGTGGAAAGGGTATTTTCCTAAATAATTTTTGAATGATATTTTATGTTATTTTTATTAATCGATGATAGAAACCATCAATTTGATATATACCCACATAGAGATATATTCTAATGATACTATCCTTTTTATTTCCATAAATTTTTCATGATAGTTTTTATTAAGGAAATTATTTACCTTCACCTCCAGGAATAATTTTTAGTTATTAACCTAGTCTTTTGAAATTCACTTTCTTTTGATAATTGAACATTACATGTCACATAAATATCCATATTACTTGTAATAGGGATATTATTATTTCCCAAATCATATAAAATTTCTAAATATTATATTTTACACTGAAATTTATTTTATTGAATAATGAATACTTTATAATCAGAAATATTTAATCAATACATATATTAGATAATAATGCATTTCATTCATGAATTAGATCGATCATTCAATATGTGAGGAATCCATTAGACATGAAATAATGGGGTGGGTCTTGGTTATAGATATCCCCTAAATTCATCAATAATATAACGAGATGAATTATTTATTTATACATATTTACATTGTTTTTAGTCTATACCATTATATAGGATTAAATTGTCTTGTAAAAAGGTCTTATTAGTAGAATATAAGATTCCTATGACCATGACAAACCAATTTTAAGCATTTCCTTCAATGAGAATTTTCATATTATTATTATAATTATTATCCATCATATTTTTTCATTGATATAATTCATTCATGAATTTAATTCTCATGTTATTTATTAAATGTCATTTGATTTTTATTATTTACCTCTCAATATTTATTATAAGTTATTGAACGTGATTTATTCACTCATGATCGATTCCCATGCACAAAACCCTTATTAAGAATTTTTTTCACCCTTATTTTTCCAAATTCTCAGGAATTAATATAATTTAATATGAATGATATTATTGGATATGAAATATGGAATAAAATTTTCTTAATAAAATAATTTATAATTTTTTTTTAAAATTTAATATGGGAATCATGTATGTGTCCAGTCTACCTAGAATAGTAAACTATTTAGTCCTTCATGATTCAATCTTTTTTATCTTATTCCATGTTACTATAGTTATCACTAGCTCAAGGGTACTGGTGTCTGGGTATATATTATTATTATTAATGAAAATTTAATAGAAACCATCAGAAAATGATTTATGAAAAAAATATTAGAAAACATAACCCTATAATAAACATTGAGGTTATTTCCAGTTATTGAATAACATCATAATGTTTTCTTAAGGACTAAATTACATGGATTTTACAAGAAATCATTCCCTATATGAATAATAACTGTGGATGTAACTATAGAACATATATACATTGGGGTAATAACTCCAAAACGGGTGCATTGGTATGTGACTTGATCATCATCTATCACATGACATCGGGCCTTGTTGGACACGTATTTTGCACTCTTGATAGATATGACTAGGAAAATTCATAGTTTATTTCTAAACCATCTTCAATGACTTCAATATATGATTAAAATTAATGAAAAAGGTTAAAGATAATAATTATAATATTGAAATAAATATATAATGGTTTGGAAATACTCTAAATTGCTATTTTTTCCACTATGATTATTGATTCTCACACTATGTTATTTTGTTTTAATCAATGGATGGAACCCAATCAAATCATTTTATCATTGAGTATTATGGAAAATGTGGATATTATTATAAAATTAGTGGGATAATGACTGGAGATGAAGATATATTGATTATGAGTAATCAATTTTCATGATATATTATTTATAAAATACACCATGACCAAGTATTAGATTCACCATAAAGGGAAGGGTAATGTTCACTAAGAGATATAGTGGAGGAGAAAATGAAGTAAATAAGGATCAAATTCATTCATGTATAAACATTGTAAAGAGATACTTAGAATATCATCTCAAAGAAAAAGGAAAATGTTTTATTTGTAGAGAAGAAAAATATAGTACAACGAATTATCATAAAAAAAGTATTTAAATAGAGAGAAATAAGTTCAATAACAGATATCCATTTATAGTTTTTTTCATGGATTTTGTTAACAAGGTAATTATCAGAGTTTATTCCCTCATTTATATGTTAACTCATATAACAAGGAAGGACATACAATGTAAAAAAGAGGATGTATTTATATATTGGTAAATAAGAATTATGTCATATAATTATTTGTATCAATGATAATATTGTTTTAAGAATGACGAAACATTTGAGGAATGTATTAATTTCTTAAATATAAATTTCATAATGTTATATTAAATTTTGATTTATGGATACCATAATGGGTTTATGAGTTTATGTTTGATCATTTGTTAAAACTCTTATACTCTCCTTTTTAGGTTTTAAGTGATGGAGGTCCAATATGGTTAAGAGTACTTTTGGAGACAATTATGGTAGTATTCACCTTTGGATCATTAAGGGTTTTAGTGAAATATTTTTTTGTGGAATAATTATGTTAGATTTTGTGTAAAATATTGTATGTATTTTGATAAAAGATTTGAAAGGTTCAGGTTCCATGTGTACATGGTCCTATAATTTATTAAGGAAATTTTTTTTAAATAGAAATAAAATGGAGGGTGTCAAACAGAGAGGCATAACCTCATCCATGAGAAAAAAATTATGAATTAAGAACTAGTTCATGCCCATAATCATGATTTGAGTCACAATTATTATTAGTGGTTTCCAAATATGAAAATGATTTCCTTTGATTAAATGTCCCATTATATTTTTCTTTTTAACCTTTTCCTATTCTAGTTTGAGTCTCTAGAAAGAATCTCAACCACGCCCTCCTCTAAAAGCCTAGTTATCATTCCTACATCCTCTTCTATGAATTTTTGGATAACAAACATATCTCCATGACTTTTTATGTTTCCATGTCCCATATGATTCAACCTATCCAACATATGAATACCCACGAATGTATATCACCAAATCTGTAAATTATTTATAAGTAACAATCACTTCATCAATTATAGTCATTGCATCATCAGTAACCCTAGTAACCTTGTCCGTAGACTTTTCATGAACACTAACTAGCACATTATGATTTACAATAGGTGGGGAAGCCATGGATTTCCTAGCAATAAGAAACAAAAATCCGTCTGTATCCACCTCTTTTTTATTTTAATTTTCTTGTAAATTGAGTTATCCGATAAATTAAATTAATATTCCACATCTCTCAGAACAATAGAATCAGGATCAGATTTTCCATATAATATCAAATTCTCTTGAAATTCCTTTACCTTATCAACAACTTAATCCCATGATTTATAAATTATCTCCTTGTTAGTTAGGCCATTAAAAATTTCAAAAGGATGAATCCCCCTAGAAGAACTCACACCAACTAATGAAAGGGGATTCATAATAATACCTCTACCAATATCAGCATCAGGCCTTCCAAGACTGGCAGCCTGCCTAAGAGCATCAACGTACATAGATCTGACTAGCATTAGATCTATAACCAAGGTCTCATCTAAGCATCCACAGATAAATATGAAATCAATATAGATGATTCCATCCTTCATATGTTATGTGAAAAACAATTTTTTCAGAATTTATCACAAATATGTCCAATGAATTTTCAGGCAGTGCAAAAAAACTATCTTCCTTTTATAATCATCCAATGGTTCTACATGGTTCTCTAATGAAAAGAGAATTGGTGATTGAATCAAGGTGATTGAGAATTCGACCACAATGATAAATCTTGAAAAGCTCCAACATTTTGATTATTAAATCCCCCCATTGAGTTTCATCGACATGCCAATAGTAGAATAAGCATCCCTAATAATTCGAGGTCTCTAGAAGAACCAATTGAACCCACATATATGAACCCATGATTGGGAAATAGAGTTTTTAATTTTTTTTTTTAGGATCAAAAATGGGATACCAATCATTGATCTTCGTAAATCATGGTTTAATCAAAACATGGTCACAGACCCATGCTAATATTTTCATCTCATGCGAGGGGAACCCCAGGTCATAGAAAACCCTTCTGACCGAGACTTTCCCTATCCTTAAACCCCCATAACGGAATATGATGCTTCTGTAACTCATCAATCTTCATTCAGTTATCCTCCAAGGAAATAATCAAACGTGAAATAATATGGGATATAAATTCATCAATTAACACATCCAATATTTTATAATTAGCTTCACAACAACAAAATATTCATTATATGTGATGTCATCCGCACTATATTTAACCATGTGGTATGAGAAGAACTGACATTTATCCAAATATTTGAGTGGTTTATTCATGCACAAGAAAACAAAGAATTTCACTTCTCCATATCTACCCTCATAAGGTTGATCATGGACAACCCATGAACCTGAAGAAAATGGTTTCCCTTCATTCACCAATCTAGGTTGATATGTTGTAGAAGCACTAGATAATGCACCCAGAACCTCAAATCATGATCTAGAATATGTAAAATAACCCCAATAAGCTTTGAATATTAAAAATTTCAATATGTTGAATGCAACATCGATTCTGGAAGAAGAAATAGTGTCGGAGACATCACGATGTTCAGATCAAGAGGGAACACTAACTGGACCCATGTTGAGAGACATCAATCGAATCCTAGTGCTGATCACATCATCACACTACTCATCACCCAAAAAATTAATCTATTTATAACTTAGGGTGATGCAAAGAACAAGACACACTCGCAACATGTATTTGGAAATTAAATTATCCTTAGACCATGAACTATTCAAATATCCTTTCCTTAATCGAAGGATATGTGAGAAGCGTACCCTAATATCCATTAGAGTAGATTGCTGGGAGATCAGGGGAACCTATAGTCCATTTTTATATATCATGATTACCTTTAGTGTTAATATGATAAATGATGTTTTGTCAATTACAATTATCTGATTTTGTGGAAAAAATAACTTATATAATAACCCATAGTTTTCAAAAATTATTAATTTATTAATTTTATTACAAGTATTTTAATCTTAATTTTTGAGATTTTTTTTAATTATATAAATATAAAATGGATAACATTCATGTCAGTTGAAAACCCATCATTTTCATCAAGGCCAATTTTCTTGAACCCATAGTTAAATGATGTTTAGGGAGAAGTTCCTACCATTAGCCTATATTATATAATAGTTTGTATGAAATTTCTTTTTTACTAAATGAATTGATATATAAGTATTCCGTTAAAATAGGGAATCATTTTATTAGGGTGATGTTATTTGGGATGTAGGGTTTTTAATTTATGGAACTATTTAATGTAAACATTTGATTTGGGGATCAATATGATTTTGTATTCATTCAGGTAATTATATTATATTATTCTTATCATTTTGGTTTTATTTTTGGTTTAAATATAGGAGGGAGATCATTTTCTCCATTTAGATTATATTATCCACAAGAAGTCGACTTTAATGCATCGTGGAAGAAAAATTCATCTTGATTACTAATTATTTGAAGAAAAAGATGTTATTGTAAATGATCGAAATTATAGTTGTTAAGTGAGTATATTTTCTTATATTGTTAGTATAGATAGTAAAATAATAACTCAACTCATGTCAAAGGATCTTGAAAAAATGGTTTATCATATTACCTTTATAATCTATGAATTATGGGTCTTTTAACCAATCATAGATTTATGGTTTTGTGGTCATTACCTTTATCCAATCCTTGTTCAATATCAATCTCTCTTAATCAATAAGTATTTTTTCCATTATATACATATATTTATATTTCCCAATAATGTTTCCCCATTATGAAACCTTGTTATGTGTTATTCAATATGACCGTCATACTTCCATTTATCACTTATGAAGAGGATTTTCTTTTATCCCTTTTTAATATTTTGTGTTTAAACAAATGTATTTTCAAATATCAATCCCTTTATTTATTGAGTGTAAGTTAAAATTATAATGATAAAATTTGTTGAAGGTGTGGAGAATGTAGCTTCATAATACATTATGATATATTTAAATTTAAATAAACATAACAATCATTATAACATGTGTTGCACGTAACACCGAGTAAAAAAACAATGATTAACTATTAAAATATGATTAAAATATGACTATTATAATGATGCCTTTAAATTAGTGGGTACGAGTAGGAATAAATAACATATGAAAATTATATGTTTCATACATGTATAAAATAAATTTATCAGTAATATAATTATTATAAATTATAATATATATCATTTGAGAGTAAAAGAATTATTTTAATGAAAAAATATTTTTATGTGTGCAACGATTTTATACATTAATAAATTAAAATAAGAAACAATGGTGAATTTTTTTTTGGATTATATATGTATATATATATTATATTCCGTATAATGTTTTTCCATTTATTTTATATTCTTGATAGGTTTGGGACAAATAGAACCCCTTTTTTATTCTTAAAAAAATTATTTTTCTACAAATTTGATTCATCACATTCAAAAAACTTATTCTAAAACTAATTTTACTAATTTTATAAAATTAATTAAGAAAAACAATCATTGTTATTGAAATCAACCTTTCAAATTTATCAAAGAGTAAATTTCTTAGAATATTCTTAAGGGGTTTATTTTTTGATGAATTGTTAACAAAAATTATTTTATTTCAAAACTAAATAATCTACAAAGTATAATTTTTTAAATTGTTTTAAATAAAAAAATATATAAAATATAGAAAAAAATATAATTTTGGTTATTATAATAATTTATGTTTTAATGAAAACCTCCCTCAAAAGATGCACCTCTTAGGATGGAAATGATGAAAGGGAGATAATGACCCCGTAGTCCCACCCTTAGTAGGCCCCGAGTTGAAGACTAGAACCAAGGGTGATCAAATCATACAAAATGGGATGCAGTTCCCTTTATAAGCAATCACGATTGGGAGAGATGATGTATCAACCAAAATCAAATACATGACATATATATATAACTAACCCCCCATAATGAATGTGTTAATAAAACTGATACAAATAAAAGTCTTCTATGTACATACCCAAAGACGAAACTGGAGTAGCAACATAGAAACAATCGATGGTGAAAGATAGTAATGCCCATCTTGGTCAACATAATTCTCTTGGAAAATGTAAAATAATTTTATATACAAAGGTTGAGCATACAAGTATTCTCATTGGTAAAACCAATTCCTTTTGTGCACAAGTGGAAGAAGCAAACTAATTCACCCATGATGAATCAACAAATCCGAACAACACCTATCATGTAGAATATCCCTGACCCAAGACTCACCAGGGTCCTCTCACCAAATAATGCATCCAATTAATATAATGTAATGTAATTTAAATCAATTATTGGGTACCCCTCTCTACTTTCCAGTTGACTAGACTGTCTCACACCCCAACAAGAATCGTCCTAGAACTACCACATATCTGGAATATGATACATCACATCTCATACGCACATAGATGGGCCTAAAAAACATTATATATACACATACATGAGACTTACAACACATCATCCCGACTCAACTAGGGCCTTACACCACATCCCACCTACGCACACATTCTCCTAACAACATATCCCTACTGTACACAACTGGTTCTAAAAACACATCACATGTCATCCTGAATAAACCTAGAAAAGCACATCACAACTCATCTCGATGACACCGAGCACACCACATCTCTTCACATCCGGCCTGAAGAATCTTGGACAGTCGTCACAAGGAAAAAAAATTAGGGAAGATTGGGTCTCCAACCATCCATCCTCACATTGGCATGTTTGGAAAGACACCCACGCATGAATATGAAACTATTCAACACATATTTCTCAACGTGAATGGTGTTCATATAAAAATCAAAAGAAGATATGTTGTATAAATATAGAGAGAAAATCCCAAATTCTGAACCTATGGGTTTACAAGAAGATCACCATCTAACTCACAAGTTCCCAAATGTCCATTTCCAAAACTATATGTAAAACCTCACACAAGTAGAAAGAAATTCATAATTTGTTTTTAGTCTTTAATTACCCCAATATAAAGTTACCAACCCATACACTATAACTTGTGAATTAATTTACATTCCAAACTCATTATTATCACTATAAACATCAAAAATGAAATAATAACATTATAAAATATATTAATTGGCAGAGTAAAACAAACTTCCTAATAGAAGAAACCTACATCATGTTCTATTGTAGCCCCACAGTGAAACCACATCATAACATCCATCATTTTTCCTCGCTATATAAAACATCAAATTCACTCCAAAATCAATCAATATCTCAACCTGGTATTCCATTACACTGCTATGTTGATGTAACATTTACATGTTCAACCATGATAACACCCAAGACATCCCACATCACACAACAGTGTCCACAGTCATGTTACAAGATAGACTAGATTAGAATTTATTTTCATATTTAGCAAGGAACCCCTTATTTAATTTAAATTTTTTATTAAGGGTGTTATCACACAATCCATAACATCCTAGGGGCCATTTTATTAACTAAATGTACGTGGTTTACCAATTCATAATAAGTGATATCAACGGCCACACAACATGCATTCCATTGTTCACATCATTATAAACATAAGAAGGGACCATCAACGGGAAGACTTTTTAATGGGTTATTTATCCGATACAATTCATATAATCAAATGAGAACAAAATAAAATAAAATAAAAGTTGTAAGATCTTGTGTCAGATTCCTCATCTACTTTATATTGATTTTAAACCAATTTTATTACCTTTATTAATAAGGAAACAATAATCTCCAAATGTATGAACATTTATGTGCTCATTACACATAATAAATATTTAAGAAATAAAATAATAAATCCTACTTGTATGGAATATGAATGACACATCCTATTTCCTAGAATTGCTTCACCAAGACGGGGGTCCTGTGTACACCATGAAACACTCTGAGGAAAATCTCCATCCAACTGTAGCAAGAGGATACTCAAAACCTATGGGAATGAGGATTTTAAAGGTTAGGTATCAAAAGAATGGGTAATGAAAGAATGAAATTAATGCCCCTAGCTTAGAAGGTTTAGATTTAAAACTCATAAGATATTAAATGGTTTTGAATTTCAATTAAAGGCAGATCTTTCCAAGACCACACATTTTGACCATTAAAAATCCTAGACAAATTTTAAAAATTAATGGTATGATTTATGTCATTTCAATTGGCTTCCAAACATCATAAATATAGAATTAAACTCATTTTATGTAATAAATATAAAATTTGGGAAATTTGTTAAACCGGAAAATTTTGGATATTTAGAAATCTATTGAAATGAGTCATTGCCACCCCAAGAATGAGTCACTGCCAGAAGACTCAATACATGATGAGTCACCACTAGTGAGTCACCTCCAATGATCCACCACTAAAAAATTCAACACCTGTGACTCACCACTAGCAATCCACCACTAGATGAGCCACCCTTATACGTGTCACTATGAGTGAGACACCGTAAGACAAGTCACTGTCATACGATTCACCAGTAGGACAAGAAACCACTAGAATGAGCTACCACCAGAATAAGCTATGGGATGAACGATATACTGCCAAAACAACCTACCAACAAAACAAGCTACCATTGGAAATCTATGAATTTGAAAACTCTTTGAATGAGTCATTGATGGAATAAATCACATGTCCCGCAAACAAGAGAGACTACCCCCAGAAACCTCATGCATCAGATTTTTTCCAATTAAACATGTAGAATGTTCTGGTACCTTAAATCAGATACCTCTCAAACTATTCTCATCCTCTAGAATATAAAACCAACCTAGATTAAAATAGAAGTAGGTTCTGAAAATCCTTCCCTCTAGATGTTTCTCAAAGATCATGCTAAACCTGAATCACCACGACCAATCAAACACTCCAACCCAAATGACAAAAAACAAAACACATCTATATCAAAATCTCCTATTCCCAAACTAACAACTGATACAAATAACAAAATGCATCATCCTTAACACATGAATTATGAAATTCCATCTTCTATGTGAAGTTACTATCTGCTCTGGGTGGAACTAACTTTCTCCTATCGTTTTAATAATATCGCATTTAATGCATCTGTATTAGGAATCTAGTCCTCCTCTTTTCATATGTCAGGTCTTTATCACAGATTAAAAAACACACATCACAAACCAAGGAAAATATATCATTTTATAAAACAAAAGGATATAAAATCCCATAATAAAGAACAAATGAGAAGGGAAAACTAAAAAAACATTAGTTATTTGTCTCACGTGTGCATCTCATGCACCCAAGTACACTCTTATAAGCCACCATGACAAAATATCACATGAATGAAGTGAATGTTTCATCCCTTCAACACCTTCACCCGATGGCCTTAGATCTCCACTAGATGCTCCAAGAGAGTTATGTCATCCTCGATATCTGAATCTCTCCAGTCAATGACTTGGGAGAATTCATAATAATATTGAAAGACCTAAGAGATGTGTAATTGATCATGTACTGAGTCCAATCAAGGTGAAATTTCCAACTAGTAAGCCACCTCTCCAATATTCCCCCACAACTCAAATGGAAAAACAAACTAGGTAGAGATTTCACTTCCCTTTTCAAACCTCTGCTTCCATCATCAAGATGGAACCTTAAAAAACCTTTCATTCCCAAACTCAAAATCCTAGGGCCTCCTCCTACGATCATCATAAGACATAGGATTTTTCTATACTACTTTCATCCTAAAAAAACAAGATGATCTTTTTTTCATGTTCTGTACCACATTGGGATCATGAATGGATGTATCCCCAACCACATTCAAGCAAAACAGAGAGCAACACCGTCACCCGTACAATGGTGCAAACACATCAATTCCAAAGGAAGATTGATATATATTATTATAATCAATAATAACAAAGGTAATGTGTTGTGACCATGATATATGGATATCTAAGACACATTCCTGTAACAAATCCTTCATCTTCTTGATAGTCTACTCTAGTTTCCCATCTTTTTAGGGTGAAAACCATTGTTGAAACGTAAATGAGTGCCAAAATTATGATGAAATCCCCTCAAGACATGAGATGTAAACCATGCGTCTGAATATAATAAAATGAACTTGTAAAATTCATTCATCCTCACCACCTCATTCGCATACTACTTAGCCAAGGAATCCATTATTCTCAACACCATGATTGATAAAAAGTTGGGCGATTACTTCAACCGGTCCATGATAACACAGAGAGCCTCACAACCTCCCTTGGCACTAGGTAACCTAGTGACTAAATCTATCTATATGTCTCCCCAATTCTATTGAGGGACTTCCAAGGGTTTCAACAAACCTCCCAAAACATGATTCTCTTTTCTTACCTATAGAAAAACCAAGCGCCTTTCCACAAACTCTGCCACTATCCATTTCATCCTAGGCCACCAAAACTAAAGCCTCAAGTAGTAGTACATCTTAAAAACTATTGGGTGTATTTCTATGGTTGGGATATCAAACTCATGAATAACTCCATCATGCATTACTAATTGATCAAAAAACTTGTACAAAACAACATATGGTTTTGAACATCCTTGGTAAATCCCAACAGAGCTCACTATGACTAACAACATCACACATCATCTCTATCTCTGAGTCTCCCCATTGAGACTCCACTACTTGATGAATTAGAGAATATGAAAATTTCATTTAAAATAAACATCCTCTACAACCATTCACTCTTTCATCTATGTGAAAGTCTACAAACTCCCCTATCACTCTTGAAGGATCCACAAATTCTCAAATAACAGCCCTATGTGACATTATTCTCATGGAATGATCCAAAAAATTCCTCATTCTGGAGGTGTAGTATATATCAAAATAAAAATCCGGAAGGAAATCCATCCACCTACATTTTTATATATTCAGCTCACTCTAGGAAAATATTTAACTCAAACTCTTTTTATCCATGGAGACCACAAAACGCTCAGCTATGCAGTAATTATGCCACAACATATGAGATAACATAACTTCTACTAAACCTAAATCATGGGTGGAACATTTACGATTGTGGGGTTATAAATACCTATACCCATAATAGAATGCCTCTGACTAATACATCAAGATGTATCCCAATACCATATTGGAAGTATCACAAAACACCTCAAACAGCACACCTTCCTCAGGAAAATCAAGTAGTGGAGCACTGACAAACTTCCTGTTTAGGTAATCAAACACTTCATGGATCTAATCACTCCAAAAAAGATTATTCTTCCCTAGTCAATGATATTAATGGGGATACAAAACAAGATAAACTAGTTTCAACCCTCTGATAATAGTGTCTATGACTAAAGAAAATGTGATCCACTACCACATTCATGGGTGCTTCTCATGAAACAACTACTTCAAGCATTGATGGGTCTAATAGCAAATCCTTCCAAGAAACCCCATTACCAATGAAATTAACCTATCATTTTCATAACATACACTTGGAAATAATTCCATAGTGTTGGTGGTGTTGACGAAACAGGAAGCTAGTTCTAAGATAACCAAAATGCTCTACCTATCACTTAGATTATATTAAGATATTGACAATGAACGCAAAAATGAACTGGTCCAGAAATTCATTGAACACAAATGTCATAATTCCTATGAACATGGATAGTTCATTCGTAACACTAAATGGCTAGACTAGAAACTCTATGTTCTCAGGCCTGCATCTAAAATAATTATTCTATATATCACCCTCATTCACCCTCAACCGGTGATACCCTAACCACAGGTTGATCTAAGAAAATCAATGTCCCCTCCCAGCTAGTCATAATTATCATATTTCCTTAATAGAGGGTAAATATTATTGATTGTCACCTGATTCATCCTCTGGTAGTCTATAAACAACCTTATACTACTATCCACCTTCCTGGAGAACAATACTGGATCACCCCACTGTGACACACTAGGCTAGAAAAAACATTTCTACATCAGATCATCTATCTGAATCCTAGACTCCCACAACTCATACGTTGGTATCTGCTAAGGATCCATTCCAATTAGAGAAGCAACAGGCAGTATGTCTATCTCAAACTCAACATCAAATTGAGGAGGTATCATCACAACCTCCTCAGGGAAAACAAAAAAGAACTCCCCAATAATCCTGGGATCCTCCACCATCATAGCATAAACTGGTTCCACTAAAAATTCATCCGATAAGGAAAAACATGGCTCTATATTTCGACTTCCCACCTAATAACCGAACTCACCAACAAAGACTACACATTGTACCTCCAAATAATAAACCACAACTCTCATATAGAAGTAGTCAATAATAGCATGAAAATAATAAAACCATTTTATTTCAAATAAGATATCGAATTGATGAATCTATAAAAAGAAAATATTCCTATAGGATGGATGAGGGACCATGATCAGTTTAGACTCCCGACACATATCAAACTGGTTGTTCTGGCATTCAACTAGCATAGTCAACACAAGGGGCATGGGAAGACTCTCTATATCTAGTTCTAGAGCATGGTCTAGAGTGTGTGAAACAAATTAGTGTGTATCTATTCAATAAAACGATGCATAAACAAGGTAGATGATAAAATGATCGTACTTCTTATGATCTACGATCCCTTTGGAACTATTTCTTCTACTTCCTAAAACTGACTCCACTCATCACCACAAAATAACTACAAAAGGAATTTTACATGATAACCCTTGGGTTGAGGTTCATGAGATTGAGGAACATACTGAGGTTTTCTTTTACCTTCACTATATCGCTTCAATTTCGTGTGATCCAATTGGCCCTGAGGCTAAAACAGCCTTATTGGAAGCAGCTGCTGAGGTTGGTGATGATCCTATCCACATCCAGAAAACAAATCTTGAGAAACTATCAGTAATGGGTTCTAAAGATGGCCACAAACCTGAAATAGGAAACAAATTGTCCCCAACACCACTATAAAGCATGGAATCTAGAAGGCCGAAAGGGAATCTACTGAGGTTGACTCTTGGCTGGTCGAATCCTCAAAGGATCGGACACTTGAGGCTTTCCACTGAAAACTCTACTCATGGAACACAGATGGTTCACCTACCAGGGAAATCAACCTCACGAGTGCATCCACTAGATCACCTCTGTCTTCTTCTAAATATATATATTCATTGTAAATGTTAACAGAGTAACTGCATACTTGATCAAAGGATGACTTTCTTCATCAAGTATCCTTGTCCGAGAATATTCATCCAGTAAATGATCAGGGAAAGCATAGAAAGTACATGAATATAATCCCAGGATACTTCATTGACATACTCCACTTATAAAGAGATATTAAATCATTTCTCTTCTTAGACTTCATGGCCGACTAGAGGAACTCTGCCCAGAACTCCTTAAATTCAACCAATAATAAAACTTCCTCCTTCCACTCTCCCAGATACAGCATTCACCATGGGTTCACAAAACCTCACATATTATAGTATGCCTAAGGGACTTACTACTCTATAAAGGCCCCAAAAAACTAAAAGTGATATCAAACTCGTCTACCCATGTCTAAGTATATAAGTTTGAATCACTTCCATCATTATTTCCCAAAGACTTTGGCTTTAAATAAAAAAACTCCCTACACCCGATCAGACTCTTCAACCAGATCAAATACCCATAGATAAATTGGGATAAAAATCTGAACATCCACTACATTACCCACTTGTGGATGAAAACAAATATCCATAGCAGAAAGAGAAACAAATATTTCCTAAGCCACACCCCATGGTGAGCAAAAACTGTTTTCATACTAACCCAATCAATCTTCATTGTGCCTAACTCCAAACTCCACCCTATCTCTCAGCCATCACCTATGATACCACGCTTTCATGAACCCCTCCCTCCAAAGATACCCCTATTAAGCTAGAAATGAGGAAAGGGAGATAATCACCCCCAAGTCCCACCCCAGTAGGCCATGGGTTCGCAACTAGCACCAAGCGTGTAGAAATATCATAAAATGGGAGGCATTACCCTTTATATGAAAACAATCAGGAGATAGGATATATCAACTATAATTTAGACTATGATATATATATATATATATGAATAACCAAATTCCATCTCATAATTCATGTGTAAATAAAAATGATACAAATATTAGTCTCTAAATTAAATACCCAAAAATTAAAATACAGGATCAACACAGAAACTGTCCAAGGTCGGAGTTAGAAACACCCCGCTTGGTCCGCGAAATACACCTTCAAACTTGAAAATAGTTTTATATACATATTATGGGCATAGAGGTATACTCAATAGAGAATCCAATGTCTCTCATCCACAAGTGGAATGAGCATACTAATGCACCCATAAAGAAACATCGCAACCAAACAACACTTAATAGGTTATCCTGACAATAATCCCAACCTCACCAATAAAATATCACCAAATAACACATCCATGTAATATAATATAATGTAAATAACATTTATGAAAGGGTACCTCACACCGATTTGACACTCATTATATGCTCTCACACCCCAACGATATACATCCTAGTGCTCCCATCTCTTCTGAATATACTACATCATGTCCCACCAAAACATACCAGACCCTCACAACACATCCCACTCACACACACTTGGGCCTCACAACACATCCCAACCACACAAACCTAGACCTCATAACACATCTCATTCTCACACACCCATGACTCACAATACATCCCTCAAATACCCACATAGCATCACAAAAGATCACATGTCTTGCCGAATAAACTGATGAAAGAACATACCAAATAATCCTGAAGAAAATGTGACACAACATCTCATCACATCCTTCATGAAGAAATTTATGTTGTCATTTCTTGGAAGAGGTAGTTGAGAGTAGTTGTTGGTCATACATCCATCCTCTAATCGATAAGTTGGTAATGACACCCCCTGCATGACAATGCCTATGTTTGTCACATAGTGCTCAAGATGGGTGGGGTGTATATAGAAATCATAATAGTATACAGTATACACACACACAAATATATATATATAGTGAAAATCAAACAATCCCAACATATGGGTTTAGAAGATGATCATGAACCAACTCACAAGGTCCCCCCTTGTCCACTTCCATGACTATATGAACAACCCCATATTGGTTGAAAGCCATAAAAAATACATTTCTTGTCTTTAAATAATATCAAACCATCTCCCCAGTTTCCCATTACCAACCCATCTACTAAAAAATGTGCATTCATTTATATTCCAAACTCGTTGTTATCACCATCCATACTAACCAGACAACTATCATAGAACAAAAAATATTAGGTTTATAGTAAAATCAAAAACCCAACCTCTAAAAAACTCCACATTTCACTGTATCCGTACTACATAACCACATCACATCAGCCATCATTTTTTCCCCATTACATAAAACAAATCATCCACTCCACAAAAAAATCAATCTCTTAAACTAATACTCCATTACGAATCTAGGTTGATGTATCTTTCATAAGTACATCCATAATATCACCCAAGCCATCCCCCAACATGAAACATTATCCACAAACTATTTATAGTACAAATCATATCTGAATGTGCTTTTAGATTTAGGAAAGCACACCTTATTGAATTTCACTTTATTGATAAAGGGTGTTATCACACATGCCATAAGATCCTAGGAATCCATTTTATTAACCAAATGTATGCGATGAACAAATTTAAAATTATGTGACGTCAATAGCCACACAACATGCATTCCATAGTTCGTATCATCATAGGAACAAAAAGGGACCACCAATGGGCATAATTTTCAACGGTTAATTTATCCCATAGAATCAATAACATCAAAACCAGAAAAAAAATCATTTCAAATAAAAGATGTAAGATCATGCATCACATACCATGACCCCATTATTTTTATTTTAATCCAATTTGATTATATTTATTAATATATATTCAAAAACTTCCACAATTATGAACATTTATATACCCAACCCTACTGAGATAAAATTAATAAAGACAAATGAAATATTACTTTGAGGGAATATGATCAACACCACCTACTTTCCAGACATGCTGCCCAAAAAGATGGGCATGTGTATTGGAGGAAACTCTATGGGGAAAATCACCAACCAACTACTGCAATAGGTTAATCATCTCCTATGAGGAGGAGGATTTGGGACATCAGTTATCAAAAGAAAGTAGGATGAATGTTAAAAAGTAAGGCCCCCATGTTAGTGGGATTATATTCTGAACTCAAGGTAAATGAAATAGTATTGAATTTCTATTAAAGTATATAATTACCAAGACCATGTGTTTTGAACATTTGAAAGGCTGTAGGAAATTTGAAAATAAAAGATATGATTTATGACATTTTAATGAGAATCCAAACCTCTAAAATATGGAATTAAACTTATTTTACATCAAAAGCGATGTAAAAATAGTGAATCTGGAAAAACTATAATGTTTTGGAAATTTGGAAAACAATTGAAATGAGTCACAACCACCTTCAGGACATGTCTCCACTAGATGAGTCACATCTAGACGAGTCACCTCTACTGAGTTACTACAAGGGATCCACCACCAGATGAGTTACCGCCAGTGAGTGACCATAGGCGAGCCACCTCCTGGAGATCCAATTCTAGCGAGACATTACCAGATGAGTCACCACATGGCAAGTCACCACCCGACAGGTCACTGCCAAGATGAGCTACCATCAGTACAAGATACTTCTAGAATGAGATACTTCTATAATGAGTTACCAACAGAATGAGTTATCAATAAAATGACCTACTACCAAAACATGATAGTGTTATAATGAGATACTTACAGAATGATCTACCGCTAGAACGATCTACCATTAAAAAACGAGAAATTTGAAAATTGTTTGAATGAGTCACCATTGGAGTGACTTACATGTCCCAAAAACACATTAGAGTACCCCCAGACATCTCAAGAATATTATTTTTAGTAATTTAACAAACTAAATGTTTCGATCTGTTACTTATATTTTTAGTTTTGATATAAAAAAATTTCTACATTTAGAAAATTTTCATATAAAAAACTATTTTTATGTCATCTGTAGGATTAATATTTAATTAAAAAATTTCACATATATTAATTTAATTTGATAAAATTGATTCAATATTGGGAATAAAAAAATTATTTTATATAGTCGACATAATTTTTTTTCATTATGAAATATAAATGAAGTGAAAATTAATTTCTATAATTAATATAAAATAGGGTTTACAACGGTTGAAATAAAACCATATGGTTTAAAATTACCTAAAATCATATCTAATTTGTATTTTTAATCTATATTTTGAACTTATCTATTCTACGGTTCAAGAATGTTCCATTTTAGGCCCTTGTGGAATCAGAAAAATAGAGGTATCATTTATTCCTTTCAAAATTTAATGTTTGTCATATTATTGACATATAATGGGTCACCCCATCTCTTTACATACTTCTCTACATTATAGTGTCCCTAATATGATCAAAAAAAATTCTATGAATGATTTATGTATAAACCTATTGATTTTCATTGAAAAAGAGTTATAGTTCTTAATCATGCATATTCATTTTAGTGATTAAACTAACAACATCAAATATTTACCAACCTATATGAAATAATTTAAAAATAATCATACATATGAAATGGATATATTATATTAATAGTGTGACCCATATCAATACCCTAATCCATTAAATGGGAATAAAACTCATCAATCGTTTGTATGGTGGACTACCAAAGTAATTCATGTTCTATCACCACAAGTCATAGATTATTATAATGACGGATTTTTATTATACTTATGGAATTATTAAGTAACATATAAATTTTTTTAATTTTCATTTCTCGTGGGATACAATAACATCGCTCGGGTGTGAGGTAGGCTACCTCTTCATAAATCGATGGGATTCTATTTTCGCTTACTCTTTAAATGGAAGGTAATAAGGATAATGTTAATGAATATAAGTAATATTTATGACATTAACATGATTATAGAAATAAAATATCAAATTTTACTTATAACCTTCAAATAAATTATAAAAAAATGTCTCTTTTGTATACTGTGGGTTACCGTCTCACGAACCGACGTGATGTCTTTTTCATTTCAATTTCACATGGATAGAAAAAAGAATAGATTAAATTTATATATATTATATATATGATATAATAAAAAATATTAATATTTAATTATTATAAAAAATTATTTTTTACACCCGTCAATGAGTAATGAAAACATCGTTCATATATACGTATTACTTATCATCTCCAAAAACTATGTCACTAATTATTTATTATATAAAATTTACGAATGACTAAAAATATGAATAAAATAAATATATATGGTATTGAAATTAAGATTTAAATTCCGTACATTATAGAAACATAATAAAATTAAAAGGATCGAAACTACCAACCCAAGACATACATGAGAAATAATTTAGTTATAACATAGAAACATTATTTTAATAATGAATTTTTAATGAACTGGTGATAAAATGCTATAAGAAAATAATTTATGGAATGATATATATCATTATGTTAATATAATTTATTCATAACAAATATATAATTAATTTAAATTAGGCTCATAAATATATAAAGGAAATCAACCCTGAGCTATGGTTTTCCATCTCAGTTTCATTTTATTGAGGTGTATTTTAAAGAGATGCACCACATGTATTTATATAGTGTATATACATCCCCCTTTACATTTTAAACCAAAAATTTTTCATAATTCATGAAATTTTATCTTTAGATTCATATTATTTCATCCAAGAGAGTTTGTCTTGATTATTAGTAAGTGGCACGTTTTTCATTACTCAATTTCATTTCATTGGTTTACATTACTTCTCCATTTTCATTAGCATTATATGATTAAGTATACAATGTATTTAGAAAATTTCATATAGTATTTTCACTTATTTTATGTGGATTTAAATTTATAAACATAATAAATCCTTTTATTAATCTTCTCTTAGACATTATGCTTCTCTTTAAGGGTTTATATCAAAATATCATTTTAATAGGGATCATTTATTCATAAAATTTCATTAATGTAAAATATTTTAATTGTGTCTAATGATCTAATTTTAATTTCCATAAAAACTAGTTATTAATTATGTTTTCAAGTAGTTTATCACTTTTACACACTTTTTTATTAATGTGATAATTAAAATATTTTTAAGAAAATTTCAATTTATTTATCTCTTTCACCGAAAATCCATTTTAATTAAAATATTTGTATTTTAAAATAATCAATAATTGTTTTATTATTATCCAATTAAAATTTTAAGATATAATTTCACATGGTTTTATTTTAACAAAAATTGTAAAAGTAAAATTCATCCCATTTTTTCATACATGGTACTTTTTGACTTTTCTTACAAAAATGTTAATGAAATATTTTTTATTAAAATATTTTAAGTTAACATTATTTCTCCCCCTCATAAAAATTAATTTCACTAAATTTTCCATTACATATTTAAAAGATCCTTTTGGATGAAAATATTTTCTTAAAATTTCATAATCTATTAGTTTTTTAATGTTGATTTCTAATTGGAGTGGGTATTTTCCTAAATAATTTTTTAATGAGATATTATGGTTTTTAAATTTATCAATATCAAAAAACCATTAATTTTATTATGACCTAGTGGGTATATGATATAATGATATAATCATCATTATTTCTATAAACTTTTTATGGTCATTTTAATTTGGGAAATTATTGAAATTTATTTCTTCATTAATTTGACATCCATTAACTTTCTCTTGGGACAATCACTTTCTTGTGATCATTTCACATTAAATTTCTCTTAAATATTATTATTCCTTGGATCATTGATATTATTATTTTTATAAAATTTTACATATATATATTTGTTTCTTTAAATTGAATGTTTTTTGATTTACTAGGTAATTATTGTTAAATATTATTCATTACTGAATATAGATATTTATAAGTTAATTTTTTTTTGTTTATGAATTAAATTGATCATTTGATATATGATGGATATTTTTTATATGAAGTGATGGGCATGGCCGGGTTATAGATATCCCCACGATGAATCGGTAATCTCATGTGATGAAACATTTGGATATTCATGTTTAAATGAATTTTTGGTGTATTCCTAACCAATGTTTTAAACATTTATATATAAAGGTCTTTACGATATAGGTATATTGATTCCTAAGATCTTGGAATATAATAATAATAATTTCCTAAATTGAGAATTATGTTATAATTATTATTACCAATGAGTTTTTCAAAATAATATTATTCAGTAATGTATTTCATTCTAAATTTACTTATTAAATTTCAAGTTTTTTTCAATTTTTTCTTTCCATATTTAATATTCCTTGTTGATCATTATTTTTTTACTCATGGTATCATTTTTTGTAGATAACCCTAAATAAGAATTTGAGCTCACCCTTATTAGGTTATATTCCCTAAATTCCATAAAGTGTACCATGAATAATACACAAGGATATGATAGAAAGAATAATTATATCCTCAAAAAAATTAATTGTGTAATTTTTTAGTAAAAATTTAATATGGGAATTTATCTTGTATCTAGATAAATAAGAATAGTAAAATATTTATTCTTTCTATATGTGATCATTAGTATCTGATGCCAATGAAGTAAATTAACCATCTGTTCTAGGATATTAGGGTCATGTATTTACATAATATTATTAATTATATTTCAAATATGGAATCCTAATTGTCATATTTTAATAAAAATACCATTTTTTTCATAACATATAAATTTATTAGCTTACAACTTCTTACCCTGGAAAAAGATAAAATAGTAAAAGATAAAATATAAGAGGAGATGAACTGAAACATTTTTACCACATGATCGTGAATGTTTGGTTGATGCATTTTTTGACCATATCTCTTCTGTTATATATAATTTCAGAATTTTTCTGGTCCTTTTTTTTATACTGACTACTTATTATTGAATGTTTTTGTGTATTAATAGATATTCCATCCCTTTTCACTAATAACAGTGGAACACAACTCCTCACTTCCACTAAAACCATTACCCCTAATTTCATAAAAAACTCTTCTCGACCATCTAATAAAAAATATTTTTCACGTTATTCATGTCCTTTTATACTTAAAATAGCATTCATTGATGGTTTAACCACCTTTACAAAGGATATAATCCAAGAATTTTGGTATATATTTCCAACCACTCCTCATTTTTTTATATATCTTCATGTCATATAATTCATCTTAAAATATCTTTTCACCATATAAAAATAATTAAATAATTATCCTTACATACTGGTTTATTAATTTAACGATGATAAAACAATCAAACACCTTTCCATTTTTAATTTAGTTAAATGGAAAATGTGAATTGTGTGTGTGTGGACTACTGACTCCACAAATTAGCATGTTTCATTTATCAATCGATATCAGTAAATTTCCAAAGACTATGTCCTCACTATTTTTTCCATAACAAAATATGATTAAAATACCCATATAATTCAATTAGAACATTATTGGTCATTGATAATCCTAAATTCCGAAAGAATATATTTTTTAAAATGATTATCATTGGGATAAAATTAATGACAGACACTTCTTTTACGAACCAAATTTAAAATAGTCATGATTATTAACACCAGATATTAAAAATAGATAATAAAAATATAATACGTAAATAAAATTTTAATTATTAAAGTCTATAAATTAGAATTTATATAAATATAATTCAAATATAGGTAAATAATCTATTTTTCTTTATGATACAGATTGTAAAACAACATTCTATAAAATAATGTGTAAAAGTAAGGGAGAAGGTTACTCAAATTTCATCATTTGAGTTATAATATTTGTTCTATATTTTCCTCCCCCTATATTCACAAATTGTTTCATTTATAATGATTTTATCCCTTTATTTTTTGTTAAAAATAGTTTTTTTGTTATATATAAAAATCATTGTATGTTTTTTTCAATTATTTATATAATTACACTATTTGGGAAGCAAAATGGAACAATGAATATGACAATTAATATCACAAATTATTTCCAAAATACTATTTTTTATTTTATTTTTATTCTATTAAAATTATATATTTTCAATGGAAGAATTTTTAATTTTTTATCATATATTTTCCTTTCATTATGTTATTAGTTGGGGAGATCAGGGTTTCAGTATCAAATTATTTAATTCATAATGTTATTTTATTCAACTTTTTTGATTTATGAAACCCATTATTTTATCATGAATTCTTTAATATTTGTTGATGATTGAGATTATGTGGATTAGGTATATAGTATGATAATGGTTGGGGTCTTATATCTCCATCTAATTCATTAAATTTATGTCTATATATCATTATATTTTTAGGCTTTCTCATAATGAGTTGGTTCACATAGTCATGGGTAAAATTTCATTGGCCACATATTTAGGCATGGATGTAATGAGTTTTTTCACATAGTAATTTGACTAATTATTTCAATAATAATGTTCTTCCTAATATTATTAGTGTTTCACATTTCAATGTGGTATTTAAAATTCTTTAAATTTTATCATGATTCGTTTCATTTCCATGAAATGACTCTTTTAATGATTACACATTAGTTTTAAAGAATTCTTATCATATATATCAGGGACATATGTTTTATCATTATTGATATTAATTTTGATTCAAGAAATAACTTTTATTCTTCTTTAATGATCATTTTATGATATTCTAGTACTCATTAATGTTTTATAGTTATAATTTATGGTCATATCTTCTCTTATTAATAAACATATTTCTTCCTCATCTTGTCAGTTGGGTCTATAATATGATACATGCTGATATGTTTTTCACTAATTGAATGTTTCATGTCCCCCATTTTATATGTTTCCATCCCTCATGTTATGAAGTTGAATATATCATAAATATATTTAATAGGGTCTAAAATAGATAAAAATATATATTATATTTTTCATTTTTTTGTAAAATATATTGTTTATGCAACTAATCTTCATGAAACTAACCCATTCAGAGAATTGGGTGTGCCACTATTTATGAGAATTATTATTTAAATCATCATATTAATTTTTTATTTATGTGATGTTAATCTTGGGTCACCAAAGTTATTATCATACTAGTTTTAATTATTTTTAGATACATCTTAGTTACCTTTTGAATTTGGGTTAGAAACTATAGTGAAACCCCTAAAGGTGAGTATAATTATATAATGATATACTGAAATATTATAATGTTTTGAGAATGTGTTTTTCCCTAACAATACATTACTATAGAGATAAAACAATTGTACAATTGCTCTAGCATTGATGTACCTATGGGTAATAACCATGAAAAGGGAATGTTGGCTATTAACTCAATCATCACATAGTGCACGACAAAGTGGCCTAACTATACTTCTAGATTGAAACATGAAGAGGATATTATTTTTTTAATCACATTCACTTTATGAAACACTATGAAGGATTAATTTCCATGTTTCATTAATTTATTAGGTTTATATGTGTATGATAACCCAACGTAGTGTAACTAAGGTTATATAATGATTGATATTGGATAAACTAATGGAACAATGATCCAACATGAAAATATAAAAGGAAATTTTATTTTAAGGTTGAATTAATTTTATTATTATGATAATTATTAGGTATATTTAATTTTTTTTACACAGGTCAACTTGTTTGGATTTAGTATGGGAAAAATCTTGATAGAAGAAAGTCAAATAATGTATAAAATTTAAAATGTTGAGATTTTCCATGCACGTAACCTAATGATATAATAATTGGTGTTTGAAAAATATTGATTAATTCCAAACCTATTATCAAGTTTTATAATTAATGACATTAATATAGATGAGTTTCCAAACACATAGAAGAAGAAAAAGATGGAGTCTCATTCAAGTTCGGGTTATAAAGATGAAGTACGGACGAAGATTCAAATTCATTCATGTTAAAAGTATAGTATGATGGACACAGAGAATGTACCCAAGGAAAAATGAAAATATTTCAATTATGGAAATATTGTCATCAATTTAATTACTATAAAATTTAGATAAAGTGTTTGGGAATAAAATTTATGGATTAAAAAGTCCCAACTAATACGCCACCGACACATTAATTCGTCAAATGAAAGGAATATGGAAATTATTCTAATCGATTCTCTTAGCTGAGATAACTGAGGATAATATGAATAAACAATTAACTAACTAATAAAAAAACCAATAAAGAATTTAGGTCTTCAAAATAAAGTCTAAATAGTACACTCAATATCCAAATTATATTTATGGGAATTATATTATGTTCTAGCAGCCCACATAATGCTTGGATGCTTTATATGACAATTAAGTCATCTACTAGATGATTCAGTAATCTATGATAAAATTAAATTATTGGAATATTTAATCCTATTTAAATGTATAAGAAAATATAGTACATCAAAAAAAATTTATTCTTCCCTTATGTAAACATAATGTTAAATTGAAAATGGATTTGTTGTCTCTACTTTGAGGAAAAATTATTTTGAATAACAAGATCAAACTACCTATCATCCTATGATAATCTATGAAAGGATGATTATAATCACTATTCTTCTTGATATTACATAATATATATCTTGATAATGTATAATAATAGACTCTTAGTTAAAATGGTTAGATAAAAAATTAATATTTAATTTAATCCTATTCTGAGGAGAATGATGCATTTCTATGTTTATATGCTTGATATCTCTATAGAAATTATACCCCAAGTCAAGGTTATCTATTAAAAACCCTTCAATATTTTTATTACAAAATTATAACTAAAATTGATAGGATTTAATTTTTTTGTTGGGGGAACTGCAACACCATAAGATTTTAAAATAAAATTACCTTTAAATATTTTAATGTGTTCTGTAGCTTTATCCACATGAAATAACAATATTAAAGGAAATATAATTAAAATAGATAAATCATTAAATATTATAGTTGTCCATTAAAACTTGAATCTAAATTTTATACAATTTATATAAGTATTTTATTTTTATAAAATTATATAGAGGAATATAATAGTTACTTTTAAGATGTATGAAATGTAATTTTAACATCAAAAATAATTAATATAATGTTTTCATTTATAGAAATGTATTTTTATAAATATTTCCTTTTTCAATATATATATTTATATTTTAAGAAACTTTTGACTAATGATGATAAAAAATAATTTATATGAATAACTGGTTATTTCTAATTTAATTAGTATATGATATGAGATATGAATGTCAACGGTTAAAATTCTAAAAAGAAAAATTTCTATAAAAAAGATTCCAATATATATCATTTTGTTAATAAAATTATAATCTCCTAAATTCAAGGAATTTTAATTTAAAAAATAAAATTAATTTTTTATCTGTAATTACCATATCAATCACGAATAATTTTATTTTGTTTTTCGAAAACAATATATTTATGTGAATAGTTAAAATTACACTTTTTACTAATGACATTACGTTCATAAAATTATTAGTATATTAGTATGAACTATAAATTCATATAAACTTAATATAATCCAAAATATTTATTTTATATGTGATTTTATTCTTTTAAATATATTGATGTAATTTATATGCCCTTATTTTTTATTTTATAGAATTAATTATATTATTCAAAAAAATGTATTTTAGAAAATATTTTTTATCACTTAAAAAAAAATTTATTTTTTAAAATGGATTTCATACATTCAATCATTATTTTAAATTTTTAAAAAATTTATCATTTAATATTATGGTGTAAAAAACACATATGTAAAAACTACTTACTCTCATAAAGAATAGCATGGTAAAAGTAAAATATAAATGTAAATGACTTCAAACATGTATAAAACATGTCTATAAATGTGTGTTATAGGATATTATCTACCCTATATCTTATACCCTCCATTATTTCCCAAATGGTGAGATAATAAAGGTTATATTTACTTTTAATTATAGAAAAAATCATGTTAACAAAAATGTCTCCACTTTTCAATTATAAAAGATGCAATCCTCTCCTTACTTAAACTCCAATAAAAAACCATATTTTCATCACAAATATTTCATTATAATCTCATAACTGATTATAAGAATAATAATGGGGTGATTGTCTTCTAAAAACATCATCCTTTGATGTTTTAACATCCTTTACAAAATATATAATATAAGTAGTGTCGTTTATATTTCTAAATGCTCCTACTCATTTTTAATTTCATTAGGTGATTTTATCATTTCAAAAATATAATTTCACCATAAAAAAAATATTACATAAGTATAATTATTATACTTTTTTGTATTTTAATGGTGTTCTCATCATTAACCATTATTCCTTATTTCTAATAAGAAAAATTAAAATTTGAATTGTGTGTGTGTGAAGATTATCACCATTACGAACAAACATGTTTCATTTTACACTACCACCATCATAGATTTTATTATTTTTTATTTTATAGTTATATATGATATATATATATAAGTAATATATCTCATTATTTTGTTACTTTTTGGGAAAAAATTTAACGACAATTATATAGTAATCTTTTGATACCATTGAATATCACAAAAGAGGCTCATTACCATATTCATCTTCATGAAATGCACCAATAAATCTCATGTGATGGAATTATGAAACAAATATGTCTAAAACATATCAATTAAATTATCTATAGTGGGTTTTGAATTATTTTATTGAGGATAAAAATTAATAACAACTCTATTTTCATAAACAATGTTAAAAACATTGAAGATTATTTAAACCCAATGGTGAAAATAGATTATCACAATCCAATACATGAAGATAATTCATATTAATTAGTTCTATAAATATAAATTTATATGAATAAGGTTATAAAAATTGAAATTATTACATTTATCTTTATGATAGAGGTCATCAAATCACTCAATAGAATTTAAATGTAAAATTAAGTTACATGGAAACTCAAATTTCTTCATTTCATTTATACCCTCTCCTCTTGACTTTATTTCCCCAAGGTTCAACAAAATTCAGTTTTTAAAAATTTTATCTCATTATTATAGAGAAAAAATGTTTTTTTAAAATTTTATTCCAATTAAATTATTATTTTCTCAACATAAAAAAATAATGGAGTTTTTTTGTAAATAAACTCATAACTATGGAATTGGAAATGGTGAGTAAAAAATGTTTTGAAAAAATCCCTACACAAGATTTGGTTTTCATTATCATAAAATAATTTATCTTAAATATAGATATTTTGATGCTTTTGGACTATATTTTACATTTATTGATTTATTATTTTTGTCTATTAATGTTTTTGATATAAAACAATTTAATTTAAAATGATATTTTTTTCATTTTGATGTTTTATAGAACCGATTCTATATACATGGGTTCTTTATGAATGGTTAATGATTTGAATTTGGATTTTTATTAAAACTATTATGTTTACCAGGGGTCTTTAATATATGATGATGATTTAATTTAAGTTGAAAAAAAAATTATTGATGAGAATGTTAGGGGTCTTATATCTCCCTATAGTACACTGGTTTGAGTTTATATCTGATGAGATAATCAAGTGCGGAAAGAAGGTGTTTTTCATACAGGTAAGGGAACAAGATATTTTCTCACATTTTATTGAATGGAAATAATATTGTTTCTTATATAAGAGTTTCAATAATGGGTTTCATCATAATAGATTTTATATTTAGTGGTTATTCCATATTTTTATATTGTTTATTAGGTTATAACATGTTTTCAATATTCATTTCATTTCTATTAAATTCCATGTTTTCTTTGTTACACCTTATTTCAAAATTATTATAAACTTCTATATCATTCTAATATGTTTTATAATTATTGATATATATTTCTATCCTTATCATGTATATTTTTCCTTCTTTGAGGACATATTATGATATTATGTTTTTAAATCATGTTTCAAGATTATCATCAATGGTCTGATTGTCATTAATTCAGATATTTTTTATCCCTAATATGTTTAATCATTATTTTCTATATAATGATTTTTTATGTATTTTACCTACATTATAATCTAATATCTTAGAATTATTTTTTTTAAAAGTTACTATATGAAAGCCATTATGTAGTCTATTTTGAAAGAATTCTAAAATTATATGTTGTTGTAGATATTATTTCAGAATTTAAACCTTTTTCTCATGGGGTTATGAGTCTTATTGTGATAATAATTATTTAAATACTAATATTAATTCATTATTTATGTAATACATATATTGGGTCACTCATATACTCATAATAAAAAGACTACAAATCACCATGTTTTCAAAAATAATCAATCATTTATATGATTCCATAATTTTATTTTTAGAAAAATCATCCAATCTATATGAAAAAATTACTAGGAATAAAATTATTCCAATGAGATTATAAATATAAAACATGTATTTTCAATAGGTTTTGTGGATTTAAGGGATATTTTTAGGATACATTTTTATTGAAAAATAGAACAATTAAAAAGGAAAAAACCAAAATAAAAATCCTAAAATGTCATCTCTTCACCCACATATATAATGTTAAATATACCTCAATGAGAAACTAATAAATTAAATATTATCCTAAAATAAAATATTATTTTTTTTACAAATAACATAAAAGTGAGATGGAAGGGTACAACATAATGTTATAAAGTGATAGTCTAATCATTTAGAGTGATAAAATAAACTAAATCTATGGTGAATACGTCATGGTAATAATTAAACTACTATAAATTGAGTTTAAATATCCCATATTTAAACACTTATGTGAATTCCATTTCATTATAAAAAAAACTTTAGATATAAAAAAGGGGTTAGACCATCTAAAATGAAGCTTGTTGGGCATAAGCACTAATAATGAACTATAGATAAGGGTATATTTTCCCACATGAATCTCCATTTTTAGGATCATTATATCATGAAAGTTTTTTAATAATTCTTTCTAAAGTCTTGAATTCTAATATTATGTAATTTAATATCCTCATTATCTTGAATTAATATCTTCCATTGGTCTTTTTATTGGGTAAAATCCATGTTTTAATTAATTATTACCCAAATTCCCTTTTCATAACCCCATTGGTAAGATGATAAGATTTCCAAAAACATGATTTTAAATTGACATATTCAAATCGTTTTTATTAATTTTATCCTATAACACCATAGTGTATTATCCATAATCATTATCTAATTATTCATATTTATCTAAAATATTTTCTTCAATATCTACTTTAACTATTAATTTGAAATATTAAGCTGACCATTTCATCATATGGTGGTATGGTTTTCATGTTTTATGTGACAATCCATACCTTTGAAGGTCGGAAGACAATTTATATTGAATAATTTATACCCTTGGTCACTAATGATAACCTATGGTACATCAATACTATAAATAAATATTAACCTGGACAAAAAGCACTACAACTTGTGAATCCTAATTCTGGGTGACCATGGGATCCACCCATAATCTAATGAAATCAATAACAACAAGATACGTGAAACTAAATAATCCAAAAAATAAAACCATAAAATAAATTAACCGTACATTTAAAATATCATATAATAATATAGACTGTTGGTGCCACTAATATCCCACTAAAATGTTTCCATTGTATTAGAAATGCAATAATGTCATATGAAACACACATGAATTATAGATCAAGGTAGACAAATATAATCTTGAGTCAAACATTTTCCTATATGTCCTTTTGGGTCTAAAGTTTCCACTACATGCATGTCTATGACAAAAAATATAGAACAAACACAAACTCATGACTTGGAAATCATCTCCTTTTAATTTGGTTTCAAAAAATGAGAAAATGGGAAGTATCATCTCACACATATAACCCATATTCACTCGTCATTTTTCTAATTTTTTACTCTTTAGGTTTGTTTGGCATTTAAAATTTATCTATATATTTAATTAAATCAATATACAGTGTATGTTTACCTATTATGGAATATATATACTCATCATAAAAATATTATTAAGGTGGTACATGGTTTGATATATCATTCTCTAACATGTGTGTGACCCTTCTAATTTGGTTGGTCGCTAAGGTTATTGATCCTTCATTTTCTCTTATCATGATTTCATATTAATGATTAAATATCACCTATGAATAATCATCATTGTTGCATCTCACTTCTTTTATATGGTTCTAAAATATATATGACTAAATAAACTACATTATATTAAAATAAACTTGAAAAATATATATATAATGAAAAATGGAATGAAGAATCTAGTTTTCTATTTCGTTGAACTTTTCTTATATTGGATCTAATTACCTTTAATGATAGGAAATAAAATAGTAATTCTTTTACACACTCTAAGACTGTAATACTCAAAACGAATAGTTTCATGTATCACACATAAGATAAAATCATTTCTCTCACTATTGGAGTTATATGATTGGTGGTTTAGTAAGAAATTTTATCACTTTATCGAAGAAAAACCTATATAAGTCATCAAACAAAAACATAAAATCCTTTTTAAGTAACCTAGAAAATTGTAGATCTATATTATTGAAATCCATAATGAAATTTCAAAAAAACATCCTAGGAAGGATTGATCATTAGGAACACATGTAACTCATTGATAGGATGATTTAATGTCTACATTAGATCCATAAACCACTATTCCTTGTTTTTACACTACCTGACTTAAGGATATTCAATAAAATGGAACATTTCAAAGGATAAAATATGATTTTTCTCATTATGATAATTCAAAAACATACCAAAACACAAAATATTCTCATCAAATGAAGAAACAGAAAATGTAAAATAATTTATAAATATCATCATGTATGTTTGATGAAAATAAAACAAAATACTCACAATACATCTCTATAATGTACTTGGGGTGTTTGAATGACCAAGCATCATCCTTAAATAAGAAAAAATACCAAATGGGAAAGTGACATCCATATTCTCTAGTTACTCTAGAGCAATGGGAGAATTAAAATAAATAGATATGATATCCATGAAATAATAGTTTGTCCTACTGGTATGTTTCTCAATCATATGATCGTCGAATGAGAGGGGGAAATACTCCTTTTGAGTGTTTTTATTTAGTTTCATGTAATAAAAAAACTCACCATATATTTTTCAACCTCATAAAAACTAACTCCTCCTTACCATTTATATCAATTGTATAAAAAATAATCCCAGGTATAACCTAATCAGATCTAACCAAACGAGAATCATAAATTGGGTAAATTATACCCGCTACAAGAAAATTATAAATATAATTTTATTAAAATTTCAATATAATTTTATTAATTATCCATTATGGTATCCCTACTCATTTAGTATCATCCTCTAAAAGAATCATACTTATTAAAATGAATCTTCTAATACATGATATGTAACCCAAAATCCAATAACCTTTACCAATTTTATCCATCCAATGATTAAAAATAGATTATACTTTTTTATGAAGAAAATGTTTTGAAATATAATAGGTAATACCCCACCACTAAATCTGTATAATTAATTGATATTTAGTGTAGATTTATTAATTTAAAATATGGGTGGGTGGTGTATAGATGTAGAGATAGAAGGAACTAAATCATGTTCAGTAGGAATAATAGTATATCAATTCACATCATCTAATTTAGACTATAATGAATCAAATCTAGCACCTTAATCAACAACCATTTCATAATAATAAATTTCATTCTCAAAATTATAATATGAATCCACATAGTAATTAAAACTAACATAGGGTTCATTTTTAAAAACATGGGTTGAAATAATCTTATACATCAATCGACACTAAATTCTCATGATATCTCTTTATATAGTTCAATAAAAATCCAAGTAGATTTTTAAATATTATATAAATTAGAAGCTCAAAAAGAATAATCTTCCTTTAAGGGGTCAATCGAGATGTATATAATATTAAATTTCATAACTTTTATATGAAATCCATTTAAATTATACCATCATAGACATTAATGATAATTTTTTTAGTTTTTAAGGAGTTCCTACCTAAGATAATTGGAGCATCAAAACATAGTTATTCAGTCTCAATATAAATAAAATATAATTATACATGAAATATAATGTCTCTTAGAAATGAACGTAAAACCTCAAGAACTCTATCTGGATATTTCTTATCTCTTTTAACTAATTTTTTCACAGCTATTTTCATCTTGAACATAACAATATGAGAATAAGATAAATATAGTGTGGAATTAAATTTATAGAAAATAAAAAATCATTTAATATATCAGAAAATAATTTTCGTCAATAGTTTCTGGGTTGTTAAAATCCTAGTATCATTGAAAATTTTAGGAATTGATTTTTATAGTTAAATGTGTGATGAAACATTCCATTCATGATTGATCAACTCACTTCCCTTGGTCCCTCTTTGTTAGGTACAATTTTATTCTAATAATTTATCATACCTTTATATATTTTTAGTAGCCAGGAAAAGTGGGATGTTTATCTAAACTCTTTTAATTGTATCTGAAAATTGTTCTTTCATTACCCCTTGACAAATATTCTTGGTTTATACAAATTTTTTTTAAATTGGAAGAAATTTATAAGGAATATTATAAATATTCATATTACATTTTTCATTCACTATTATTTTCTCATTGACATGATGTGATGGTGGAATATCCCATGGTGGGGTGAATCCCTATGGGATTTAAGGAAAAAAATATACCACATATTTTCTAACCATTAATCAATGTGATGGTGACAACATTCCCCTTGGTTTTTTGAGTTTTTTGGGAGGGTTTATTTTTAGAGTTCTTATTTATCATTTCATGTAGGTTAGTGTATATTTCCATCATTTTCAAATATTGTTCTCTCCAAAACATAACATAACTCTTAAATCAATATATTGATTACAATTTGTTTCACAATTTTACCACTATTAAAATCTACCTTTGTTAGGAAATTATGGGGGGATTATATGTTATTTAATGGGGTTCAAATAACTTTTGGGGTTATATAGAAAGTATTTTTTGGTGAATGTTTCTATATGTTTTTTTATAAGGATTCCTTTTCTATTTTCAGTAGTAATACCTCATGTTTGGGTGATATGTCCTTTTCTATTTTCCATACCATTAATTGTAGTTTAAAATTATGGTCCAAAAATGATTATTTAGAAAAAGAAGAATATAAAAGAAGTAAGTGTGAAGGAAAAAATAAATAAGAATGAAACTAAAAGAACATACCTAGAAGAGGATAAGTATAACACTACCCTCCGATTAAATAGATCTAATTTTATTTTGTAATAATGTGTACAAAAAAATTATTTATTATTTTAAATAATTTCATGATAATGGATAACCTAGCTAATGATATTCAGAAGTAATTGAGATAAGAAAAACATTATCAACATGAATAAAGAAAAGAACAAAATAAAAAAGTGGAGAAAAGAGGGGTGTTCGCTTCAATGATTTTGAAACAAAGTAAAAAAATAATGAAAAAAATTATTTGAGAACGTTATATGATATAACAAAATAGATATAATATACCACATAATTATTCAATTATCAATATCACTTTTATTTAAATACATTTAATTTTAATCCATATATTTTTAGAAGCCCCAAACCCAATGGAAATTAACCTGGACACAATGAATGGTAGATAAGAATCCAAGGTTTACTATGGGACTTCGAACTAGGACACAATGATTTTATAGTAGTCTACAATACAAATTACAACCATTTTAAAATAGGGAAACGATTTCCACCTATAAATGAGAAATAATTTGGTTTGGAGATTTTATTTTCACCCATTGAATCACTCCATATTTGATTATACTTTGTGGTTAATTTTTTCAGTAATGATTCACACAAACCTGGAATCACTATCAAAGTGAAAATCAATAAACATACATGAAATGTTAAAATCAATTCATTGATTAAAATTTATAAATTTTATTTTCTCGTGGTTTCAAAACTAATAAATTAATGTAGTAAGAATTAGATAGATGTAGAATTGAAACTACTCATGCATGAGAAGAGTTTTCATCATAGAGATAATCTTAATAAGCAATGGTTTGCATGGGTATAACACAATATATTATAAACTCATTGATTAAAATAATAAAAAATACAAAATCAGTTAACAAAGAATTTTTATTGATGACTCAAAGTGAATACTAGAATAATTACAAAGAAACAAAAAGTAGGAGTGAGAGAGAATAATCGTCTTTCAAATAGATCATTTAAAAAATAAATACTTCAGACAAATTGTTAGAGTAGTGTAGTGGATGTACATGCTCAAAAAACCTTCTCAAATCCTTTTGAAACCCTTCCCAATGAGAGAATAACTCAAAAATATAATTTATGAGGGATTGGGTTCAAAATGATAATAAGTGTATATGGGTAATAATTTCTCAAAAGAATAGTATTGAGATAACTTTTAGAACATGATCCCACATGTCCCAACTATCACTTCAATTGAATGAAATTCATGAAGCTTATTTATAAAACATATATTAATATTTCATCCCAATACATGTTTCTATTACAGAATTAGGGCCCAAATGGTGAAGTATGTTCTAATACATTAATTCAAGAGAATATTTACAGTAATGGACGTTTCCCACCCAAGAAATAATGGATAAATCATCTAATGTTTATGTAAAAAATATATAAATATGAGTGTATTAAATGTCCAAAATATTTTGAGTAATAATCAGTCAAAAAATGTTATTATAATTTTAATAAAGTTAAATTAAAATGGTAAAAAATAATTATCATTGCATTTTTTAATTTAATATCAAAACATAAATTAAAATTAAATCTTCAAATATGGAATAATGTTAGAATATTTTATAAATAATTAAAAAAAATCAATGTATACATGGTTAATTGGTTCTAATGACTGTTGGAATTGCATGACACCTCATTGTAATATGGTATATTGGAAAGAAATCTAACAGCCATGATTTTCCACTATGTACCACTCTCATCTATAATTCATCATCTCTATCTACACTTCTAAATACATATACCCATTGGTTATATATGAAGGTTATAATATCTATATTTTAAAAACATGTTTTCGAACAAGGATTTTATAGGGGAATGTATAAATACAACTAATATGATGACTCAAAAATAAAAAAGAAATGATTACCCATCAAGTTAGGTAAAACTTTTTAAAATTCAAAGAATATATATTATAATACAAATTATATCCAAATATTTTAAATTTTTATCACAAATCTATAAAAGGTAATGCTTAAATCTTAATTTCTCATAGTTATGGGAGATCGTATCCTAAAAAAACAAATAGAAAAGAGTGAGTAGTCTTGTAAATATTATAATTATAACCACGATGTAAGAAACCTAAAAGAGGAAAGAATGAAGACTTAAAAATATTGTCAGTAACCAGAAGGCATTAAAAATGATGATATATTTTCATAAAAATAAAACTATAACTAAATCACATCCTTTAAATCCATATAACTCCTCAGTATAAGATTTAATTGGGGAATTTTTCCCCACTGAATACATTTGTAGAGGGGGTTACTGAACCATATAGAGGAATGATTCCATTCCATGTGTAATGTACATTAGTTGATCGGTTTACCTACCCCATTAGTGAAGGTATTACACCACATCAATATGATAGGGTTTCTTAAGACAATAAATAAATGGAGGATAATAACCCAAGAGATAATACTATACTAAGAGGGTTTCTACCATGTATCCTCTTAATAATCATCTAATCATGCTTATAAACATATCTACCAAAAATAAAAATAAAAATTATCAAACTTGTTAAATACATTTGTTATGAATATTTACATATCATTTCATCCTATGTGGAAAATACTAAATATTGATTACTCATACATATAAATATAGAAATAATTAAAAAACTATAAAGAGATATTTTCAAAAACTAACCCAATTTTTTCCTAAACCAAACAGTCAAGAGAGAATATGGAATGTCCCAAATGTAATTCTATATCACCAAAGGTTGGAAAAAATGGCCCTGGAATCATTCACAACCTTTGAGAATGTTTTTTCATATATTAAAATAAAACATCCACAATGATATATATAAATGGGAGACATTACTCAAATTAAATTTTATATAATATAAGACAAATAGTATAAATAAAATACAAGTACCAATCCAAAATAGATTAACCAAATTACATATGATAGAAGACATATCATCTCTAAATCATATGAGGGTTAACAACCCACTAGGTCACCTCATAACTCCACACCCGTCTAACATGGATAATCACCAAAAACATGAATCACTATACCTTAACTTGTGTTAAAAAAAGGTATATATAAACACAGCTACTATTATCTGTATGGTGTGGGAAAGCAATCATATTAGGGTCCTAGTAATTTTTTCATAAGTAAAGAATACAAAATAAACCTATTATGATCATTCAATTAAATACAATGAATGAAATATATCTTAAATTTTTTATAAAAAACATCAAAATCCATATTACAATGATTTTTATAAAACATTGATAAATAAATAGACATTTTAAATTTCAAAACACATTTTATCAAATAATTTTTAAAACATTTATGAAAAAACCATTTCAAAATGGGGAAACATGGAATCTACATGATTTGGTATCTTAGTTTTGGGTTTGTTGGGATCCTCAAACCTAAATCATAAAATGATTAGGGGATCACCAATCACCATGACACCATCCTATGGATGAGGGAAACACCCTGGTAATAGAACCCCTTATCATTAGAACTTTTTGATATAGTTGAACTATAAATCCATGCAGAGTAGTGAAAACCCATCCTAGTGGACTTTTTCCATTATTTTCCACTATTAAGAAACTAAATTATCTATATTTCATAACAAACACATGGAGGAAGTTTTTTCATTGTTTAAAATAATTTTATTAGGATGCCACGTATCTTTAAAATGTTTCCATTTAAACACATCAAAATAATATTTGAAATTCATTTCCATCAAAACTACCGACGGGGAAGTTGATTTTATAAAATAATAATATTCATTTACTTTTAATGGATAATAGATCATGACATATAAACATTTATATAACCAATTTTAAATAATCGGGCTAGTAAGGTTTAGTCATAAATGGATTTTTGTTAAACCAGCCACCATAAAATCATGAAATTCCCAAAAACCTATTTTGATCCTAAAGATAAAGATAGTGAATGATCCAAGAATCATAAAAATAACCTTCTATAACACCAAATACATAAAAATCATATATAACAATCTCTAATTCAATAGATGGAAATGGAAAACACATTTCCCTTAGATGAATACAAATTTATATCTTGATATGAGATAATCTATGTGTGATTGATCTTCCATGTTTTCCATTCAAATAGAAATTTGGATGTACATAATTCTCCACAGAACTGATTATATCGATCCATTTAATGTGTGAGAAAAATAATGGGGTTTTTAAATAAACATTTAGTAAAATAGGCGCTAAATAACAATCCATTTGTTATCCCCCATCAGTCAGTGTAACTTCCCCAGAAGACCAGATTACTAATTCTAGAGTTTTATAAATAAAACAGTTGTGAAATAATAGCTTGGGGATTCCCACTATGGTCATGGTTTATTTGATCAAAACATGCCCCAGATATTGGATATGTTATGGGGGGAAAACCTATATCCATTTTGGACCAACTATACCTTCCACCATAACATGGAACCTCCATTCTGGTAATGGTCAATAGGGAGACACACAACACTCTATAATATAACCATTCCTAGTTATCCTTTACATATCTTGTTATCTTACATATGTGTGTTCTATGAATAATATAACTTCCAAATGACATGATCTTTCCCATGGTTTCAAAAAAAAATTCAACCTTACCCATCTAGAACAAAATAACTCATCCCAACCCCAAAAGAAACCATCAAAAGGTAAAAAAAGAATAGTTATCATAATCATTGATGTGATAATATCCCCCCCATACAAATTTCTCTCTATAGAAATTTAAGATAACTTAGTTTAATCTATGAAAATATGAGTTCATTTCTCCCGCATATCATATTATCACTCTCTTTTCTCATCTAATTTTCCTCCATGAAACCCCAACACTTAGACCAATGGAATAAATTTCTTATATAGAATATTATCATGATAATTAACTACACCAATCAATTTTTCTTGAACTAACACATTTTTCTCCAAATTTAGTTCCTCTTAATTTAGAACATGATAAGTGTCATGATGATACCTTTTAATATGAGACATGTGAAGCAACATCATGATAGTGGTAAAATGAGATGTAAAATATGGAAAATAAGAAACCTTTTAATCTATCTTTTGGCTATAAATATTCAATGTATTGTAATAACTAATATAGATTTCATCCCAATCTAATATCGACATAACTCACACATAACATTTGAGAACACCCTATCACAATATAAAATTTCAAGAGGTTGGATCCAATGATCTGTATGTGATTTATGTAAATTCTTATAAATTTCTAGTCATTGATGAATATTTATGGTCTTTTCAATGTCTCTTAAATATGGATATCCCCCACCAATGAAATTTCAAACATCAAACTAATAATGTTGTTACATACATAGTTTTCTATTCAAAGACTAAAAAGGAGACATTCTGATGGGATATTGATATTTATTATTATAAGTGAAAAGAACCTGTTCAAAATGGCTATTCATAGAGTATCTAGAGTCAATGATGTAGTATTATGGAATATGTCTGAAAATTAAAACATCATGGACCATATGTCAACTCATTTGAGGATGGTAAGTCATTCTCGAATTAACTTGAGAAACCATAACCCTTTGGAGGACACTACAAAACCAATGGTAATACTAGGGGTACCTATTTGAAATAGAAAAATATGGAACCCCATAAAACCTCATAATCTTCTAAACATATAGATTTCATAATTCATCAACCATAGTGTTTTCTCAAATTAGAATGAAATGGGATGACCTGGTTAGTCAACCAATTAACACCTATAAAAAATTTTACCTCAATTTTTTCCGGTCCAACCAACATTGAAATATATATACACCTCATACCATTTCCAAACGGGCAATTGGAGAGGCTGATACATGAAATAATGAATTTTGTGTTCGTACATAAACTTTTAACATGTATAAAAATGAAAAAAATGTCATCTTTCAATATTAGGAACCAAATAGTGGATTCATTTCATAGTACATATTTATTAGAAATGGATTAACATATCCCAGAGAATAATTATAACCTAAAATCATAGCCTTCCTATTAGATAAATGGATAAAAACCATTTTTTAAAATAATGATGGCCTTCTAGGGAGTAGGAAAACTATAAAATTATCATCCCACTATATCATGTTTTATCGATAGTTTTGATCTCTTCATCTCACTAATGATACTTAAAAATGAACATGAGAAGATATGATGTTAATTGGACACTAGTAAGAATAATACCAGTGTCATCCTCTATCATATTTAAGTCCCCCATATTAGAGTCATATAAGATCTAAGAAATAATTAGATTCCATTACCACTTGAGTAAAAAACTTTTTAATCAAATAATCTTTAATAAAATTCACATTCCCAGGGATATTGATGATATTGAAGTCAATGTACTCTAGATAACCCACCCATGTTTTTTCCTATAGATTGCGTATTTTTTAGAAAAGATGTATCATAACCTCTTATGGTCAAATTAAATTGTAAACCTTTCCCAGAAGAGGTAATTCCACCAACTACTGAGAGAATGAATAATTACTGCAAGATATAAATCCTATATGGGGTAATTAATCTCATCGTGTTGAAGCACGTGAGTGTTTTAAATAACTATATTATATTATTACATCAAAACACACACCACAACTGCACATAAATTACTAATAAATGACATATCCCTTTATTTATTATAGTAAAATCATATTAGGTGTAAAATATTGATGTTATTTCAAATCATCAAATTATGTCTTACAGTTATAATCGTATATAAATATCACCCATTTGTTGATAAAAGTTTCCAATAATGATAAAATATTCATGAATTCCTTCACGAATCGCCAATGGTATATAGTAAAACCTATGATACAATGAATATCAAAACCATTTCATGGATCCTACCATGATAGGATAGCATTCACCATCTTATGATCACTTGATATTTCATATATATAATACACATATCCATAGAATATTACAATACAAATCTAAAAATAAATTGTTTATAACTTAGTGTAAAGTCATTGATCCATTAAAAATACTTGTATGAATTTTTTGTGATTCTCATGATCCTATTCGATTATCACATAATCTAGAGTACAATATTCAAATACCTCAACATAAGATTCATATTAAAAGTGTGGAATTTATTTTTCATGGAAATGGAAATACATGGAGCATTAGTCATAATATATGACATCATAAGATATTAAAACTGACATAAACTTCTTCTAAATGAGGTATTTTGAATATCTAACTTCTTATTTCTGTGCTGATGATTTTCAAACCAATGGTTGATTTTTGAGAAGCAAATTTTACCCATTAATTGATCAAACAAATCATTTATATAGGGAAATAAACACTTATTCTTAATCATAATCAGATTAAGTTTCTGATAATTAATAATCAAAAGGCACTCTAAATAGAATTTTAGTAAAAATAAAAGGTTCTGCCTAATGTGATGCACAAGGATAAATGGATCAGTTATATTTTAAATAACCAAGATTATAATTCAATTCCATACATTCCACATGATCCATATGGGGTGAATGTGTTGATATATTATATGTTCTTGGAACCAAAATGATTGAAAATTCAATATACCAATCTATAATAGGACCAAAAAATTCCGCAATAAATACCATAGGGAACTCCCTAACCACCAAAGCATGATCAAGAAATATGGGTTCCTACCCAAGATCAACAAAGAAAGTGGAAATCCACTTTCAATATTCTGTTAATAGAGGTCCCACTCAACTAGATATTAGATCCAACTAGCCCTAGAGCACTTAGGAGTTCCTATTAGAGTCATTAATGATTGACCACCAATTATAGCAATAAATATCTTCATTATGAGAAACTATCCAAAATATCCAATGCCTAAAATAAAATAGATCCATATTAAGAACAAAAAAATACCTAACTATTATGACTAATGATATTAAATGTGAATATGGGGTCATCGAAAACCCTTATACATTAACTTTCTAGAAAAATCATTAACATTGTAATGAATGACATGAGTTTCATTGAATTTTTTAAAAGATTTATGTACATAATTGATATAAAATAATTTCATGTTCCTATATAAATTAAATAATAATATAATGCTGATGAAATAAAGATACTACCTAATATAGTTACCATACTTTCTGGATCATCAACCTCAGACTTCTCTATTGCATACGACTAATTTTTTCCAGAATCTTAAGGATCATTCCTAGTAGTCTTGAAATCATTTGGTTTCACCATATAATCTTTATGTGTTGAGGAGCATGAAATATAACATGTACACCAAAATTAATATCAATATTCTATAAGATTCTTACGTTTACACACATGTTATATATTTTAGGAGATGTGGGGAATGTATATATCTTATTAACTATGTTACCCCATAGGTTGGATGTCAATGATCTAACATTAGCTGCTACCAATGGATTTTTAATATTATATTACTATGAGACACTACCACCTCACTTATAGACCCCTTTATACTTAATATTCATTCTAGAGGAACCACAAAACATCCATTAGGATGAAGAGGAATCCTGACCATCCCAAAACATCATTATAGTTCATTCTCATCCACAAGAGCTATGTTAACTACATTGGAATATGAGTTCATCTTCTATTTTTAAACTATATATAAAATATCTAATATAAATCCCATCTAAATACTTTGATACCTCATCATATAACTCAATACAATCTTAGAGGACTAACGAACACGTTCGGAAAATTGGTTGGAATACTCTATTATAGTCGTGTCATGATATTAACGGGTGAGGAAATCCATGTATTTATTCATTACCAATGAATTTGGGGATAAATATTAGAATGTGACACTCCATACCCATGCTCCCAAATCTAGGGTAAAAATGATTTATTTTCATGCATTTTATGATATCGGTTTTGGAATCCTCGATAGAACCATGTTTAATTAAAAAATAATACATATTATTACATCTCTTACATCTAATAGATATTTTTCAGTGTAGATATTTATCGAATTTGGATAACTCATAAAATATTATATCCCACATAATTTCAATCAAATTAACAACATTACAATTAAATATGTAACTAAATTAAACATGGAAAGTCTCCAACATCCACAAGAAATTATTTCATGGTTTTCCTCATTCTAAATATTTCATGTGTACTAATTTTCACCATTACCTAGGGAAATTGAACAATTAGATCGGTTGAGCTCAAAAACATAGTAATGGAAGTATATTACTAAAGAAACTTGAGCATAAACATAGAATAAATGTTATTCCTATATTATCTAAACAACATGAATCCATAATAAAATGAAACTTGGATGATGATATATCTAGACAATAAATGAAAACATGGATATCAATACTATTGATATCATAATGATAAAAAGATAAATTTTATACATAAAACCCATACTATTAAGGCCATATTTAAAAACACATTACATTCCATTGATACTGTAATCAAGACATCTTTAATGTGAAGGTAATTATACTGAATACTTTACTTTCTGTCAAGACAACAATCATGAAAAAATCAAAGAGTTATTTAAATACAATGTCTTATTATATTAATATGAATAAACCAATACTAAACAAGTTTTGTCTCATGATACATGTTGATGATTTGTGGGGATATATAATTTATGGATTCATCAGCCACTTATTTATAGCCACTGCGTTCACCATTATAAAAAATCAGTAGAAACTATATAATCAACCATTATAAAAATCACTTTTAATGTAATAACAATATATATAATGATAATATATTTACCCATGTTAATATATTGTATAACCTGGTCATAAAAATCTTTTAGAAGATGGTGGATAGTTAAAAATACATGGTCAACATGACAATAATCATTCATATTGGAATAATAACATATATAATTGAAATATATTTCCCTTGGTAAATATAATATCATATTTTCTATGTACTCATTATCTAATCTAAGTCACATAATATTTTATGACCACACCATATAGAAAAATGAGTATACAGATTAGTTAATACATGAATAACAAGATCATAGTCCATTTGGAGAAAGAAGAAGGATGGATTTAAAAGAATACATCTCCAGAACAAAGAAATATTTTTCAAATGGTTTATGTGTTAGGAATTTATATACCCATATAATAATGACTTAATAAAATATAATGTAATAAATTGGTATAATTTCCACAAATTATATTAAAAAATTTAAGGGTTGGATCATAACCCAATGAATGAAAGTTGTGTTACCAATAACTCTTACTATAAAGGTAAAATTTGAATAAATGTCCACGCAAATAAGGGAACAAATTTTTTATTAAATCCCATAAAATAGATGGATTTTCATAAAAATATATACATGGGATGTGAATACGACATTCAAATTACACATTGTGCAGAACATGTATTATTTCTCAAATTATCATAAATAAGACCAAGGAAGCTCTTACGACTTGAGTAACACATTAACAAAAACCCATTTAATGAATGGAATCGAAATTGACTTCATATACCTTTATTAAATGATAATTCATGATATGATATCTAAAATGGATAATATATACACCGCATAAATGAAATTATTTGTAAAAATATAATACTTGTCATATTGATGGGAAATTTAGATGAAACCCTTACCTCATGTAAAAATATTAAAAAAATATTATCATCCTTTAAAAAACACATATATATTAATAAATTAATTTATACCCATACTCATATAAATTTTAATTCATAATATTTAAAATTATTTATTCCCTATATAAATTATTGTGTTTTTCCACATTGGGTATTTATTGTTTTGGTCATTTTTACTAGTTCATCATTGTAGGGTATGTGTTTATTCTTAATTAAAATATAATAAAATATAGATTATTAAAATTACCATTAGTTATTATATTTAATTATTTATAATTTTTCAAATTCCATTCATGGATTTTTAAATTTTTTTCTTAAAAGATTAAATCGTTTCCAAAAATGCTTCAGGGATTCTTGACGATCAAGGAGTGTTAAAATAATTAATGAATTAAATGTTGATATAACATATATATAACCATTAAAATACATATTTACAAATTTATATAGTATAATACTATTATGTATGTTCCAATAGTAATTCATGATAAAAATTCACATCATCGATCTGTTATGACATTAAACTAGCCCAAACATGACCATACCCTGATTTAATGAATGATAATGATGTGGTTTTTGGTAATAGCATTATACCAAAAGAATGTTGACATTACTTGGTATTTTTTATTTGATATATTTTTATATTATGGAAGTATAAGGTGAAATTAAGTATTCTAAACATTATATAATTTGAATAAAATATTATCATATTAGTATAAATATTTTAAACTATTAAATTAATGAATATCGTTTGTTGATGATATAAATTTTTGGTACTATAATTATTCATACAAGAACCATAATAATATAATAAAAATCATATTTTATATTAAATAACATTCATATATCCAACCTTTTAATGTGGTGAACTAAAATGAAACATGTTTCGTTGTTGAGGTGGTACACTGCACAATGGAAAAACAATGATTTTTTAATAGATGTGGAATATGATTAAATAACGATAATGAACATAATAAAGTAACATTAAAATATATAAATTATAAATATATCATGATATTAGTCTCTATTGAACAAATGTCTAAAATGATAATTAATAAGAAAATATTTTTTTTAATAATACTCGTGTTGGGGCCTTGAATTATCATTAAAAGTATCCTTGAATCTGAATGTAATAGGATAACTATGAGTAAATAGGGTATAATTTTAAATATAAAGGGTTATAAGGAGAGAAAATTGGAATTGTTTCTATAATGAATTCAACGGTACGGTGCCCCTTGAAGTTTCCATGATGGTTCGTCTTTATAACTGTTAAGAATGGTATTGTAGGGAGTAAACATTAAATTTTAAAGAAGTAGCTTGAATATATTTAATGGTCAATGGAAAAAAGGAAAACAACTATATAGTAAACATGTACATGTCAATAAATTAACAACCATTCACTTCTAGTCATGTTGTTAAATGTTTAAAGACTTTTACACAGGGATAAAATCAATTTAAAACTTTAAATTTTTCCATGATAACTAAATTATATCCTGAATCATTAATTTTAATTAAAAGGATAAGACTAAAAATTTAAAATAATTTAATAATTTAAAAATCAAATTTCAAAATAATTTTACTAAATAAAACTTCTAATGGATTTGATTTTAAATTTTAAATAAATATTTTTATTCGTATAAAAGTAGTTTTCAGAGAAATAACATTTTTATGAAATAAATTGATCTATAAGATTAAATTATGTGGTTTGTTTATTTAAATAAAATATATAAATTTATTAAGAAATCAAAAATATTCTTTGAGTATTTAAATTAAATCGAAAACTGAATTTACCTTCAATGAAAATTTAGATAAAACTTTATATATTAAAGTAACATTTTACTAGTTGTAAAAATATTTTCCACATGTTTTACAAGTTCAATTAATTAATATAATTAATAATTTTATTCCTAAAATTAATATTCTATTACCAATTTATTATCTTCTATGCCATGCTTATATAGTGATAAAATCATGGAAATTATAATTTCTATCAATCCTAATTTTTTTATTATAAATAAATCCTTTCCTAAAATGACAAAAAATTAATAAAAAATTTATTTTCAAATAAGTTATTATAAAATTAAGATTATTTAATCTATTTAATATTAAAAAAATGAAATATATGGATTAAAAATCAAATATTACAATATAATGACAAACAGTTTTCTTTGGAAAATGGAATTTTAAAATATTAATAAATGGTATTCCTAATTCGTATTATTTAACAACTAAATTATTGTTATCCAATTAATAATACTGAACATAATTTATCATTATTCATATTTTTTATGCAATATAAATGTTTCTTGCACAAAAGGATATTCGTTTTATAAATCTATGTTCCCAATAAATGCGAAGAATATTCATTTTTTTTAAACATATAAATTTATATTAATATTAAAAGTATCATATAATTCCTAAAGTGGATACAAAAATTCTTTCCTTATAATTTAATTGTTAGGTTTTAACATTCATACATATTCAATTATATTTTTTCTAAATATATCAAATTTTGGATTTTATGGGGTCATTTTTGTAGAAATCTATAGACCACATTGACTTATTTATTGGTAATTATATATTAAAATCTTGGGGTGCTACATTCATAAAGATGAACTTATGGTATTTATGATATAAACTATAAGGTTTTTCACTGAATAATTTTTCCCCACCATCTTCTAATGGGGCCTTTGAGCATAAATGTGGCATATTTTACATTGATATAATCTAATGTTTTTTAGAAGTTAAAAATTGGCTCATTATTACCCAACAAGTATGCCCCTTCCAAAGAAATATTGATTCCATATAATAATGGTGTATTACGGTTGAGATTATCTTGATCTCAATTTTTATATCCTTTAGTTCCTTGTTGTACATTTGTAGCATGATCCATAATATAAACCACTCACACTACTACTTAATTAATATTTTGATCAAAATGATGCTTTCCTAATATAATACGATATAGACCACCCTAATGCGTAACATTAGGAATACATTCCGTAGGAATGATATTACATTAAAATATTAAGATATTCCATTAAAAAAGTCAGCAATCTTATTTTTAACCAAGATAAAATAAGTAAAGAACTATTATTAGATCAAAAAAAAAATCCCACATTCCAACATATTGTAGTAATTTAAGGCACATTGAGATGTGAAATTATTAGGAACATGATCATAACATACCCCCTAAGCCCCAAATATCTTATCTTATACATACCAAAACATCCAATTACATGAAGGAAACAAACATATGATAGTAATTTATCATGAACCAGCCATACTGTTCTTGAATCCAGACAATCGAGCTGGCCCCTGGAAAGGAATAATGGGCTTTCATAATCCCTATAGGATATAAATAAGAACCCATTCATCAAGAACTACCATTGGATTCAATGTTTCCAACAATAAACCAAATTATCAATAATGTTATATATAAAAGAGAGACAACATTCCTATATAAACATAGAGAGCGGAAGAATAAAATTAATTGTTAAATACAAGTTATAATAAAAATAGTAAAACCAAATAACAGAAAATAAAATACATAAAATAATAACATGATATAAAGGATAAAATCCAACAATTTCATAACCAAACTCAAATACATTCTGGTGCATATAAACACTACTTCAATGTAGCATTTCTATAATAATTATATTTGAGAAAACATGATCAACACAAAGACAATGGTATATTCAGGGTATGAGAAAACTGTATCACAATGATCCCACCAAGGGTTTCTTATAGAAACATTATAAAAAATAAAATTATTATAACTTAGGTATTGAAAGAAAATGAAATATATATTTACACAGTTCTTGTTAAAACATGGAAATTTTCCCTTCAATAATATTTAAAAAAAGAATTAACTAATAAACCATTTCCTATTTTAAATTAATTTCATCAAATAATTTCTAAAAACATTCATGAATAACTAATTTAAACTAGAGAACCTGAAAACTAATTCCTATAGTAAACTCATACCATCCTAGTATGCTTATCCTGATATATCTAGCTATATTTTTTTAATTACCCATGTGAAATATCCCACGGTTAAAGGATTTATTTTCACAGTTTCAAATAATTTCAATGGAATTTCACTTATCAATAATCAAGTAACCCTTATACCTCATAAAAAATATATTTAAATCCATTTTAATAAATGAAATGAATTTTTAAAACTATTTTTTAAAATAAGACAAAAAATATCAAAATTTCTAGAATAAAAGATCATTCCTTAAAACAACTTAAGAAACCATTTTAAAAATATATAGAATGTATTATTTAATCAAAATTTTATTTTCATGAAACTAATCACCTTAAAAACCTGAATATTTCGAAAAAATAATTTATACGCTAGTTAAAGAGAGGGTGAAGGCTATAAGATGAATGAAAAGAACCTCCAATAAGACTGAATCCATTAAAATACAACTCAATGGATTCTATTTCAAAAATAGAAAAAAGGAAACCATATACATATAGTTTTGATGTTTGGTTATATCCAATCATAAAAAAATAATATTAGGATGGATCACCTATGGTTTCCATAAAAATAATTAATAATACATCTATAATTCACCATAAAAGAAATTGGATCTGAATGAATTTCCAATGGAGGACACCTTAGTGACTTTTAGAATATTAATGTAGTAAAATACACAATGAATATCCCTCCCTTAAATATTTTACATACCATCACCAATGGTAATAACTCCCCTAGAATATCGGTAATTCGATTCATCCATTTCATAAATCTGAAATTGTTCGCACCACGATGTAGTGATGCCAAATATGGTCAAGGTGGATTTGATCACACCATGCCCAATTGGCCAACCATAATGAACTAACTCGGCATGGTGTAGAAACCTTAAATATTTTGAACCTACCGCAATATGGTGAAACCATTCTATCAATAGTACATATGGAGATTAAAATCACTCTATACACATGAATACACCAAGACTAGCCATGTTGATCTCTCTATTTTGTAAAAGTTGATCCAAGGCTCCATAAAACATTCTCTAGGGAATAATCATGTCTATCACAGCCCAAAATGTTAGCAATTTCCACCATTATCCACTAAGAACCAACCATCACCACTGAAAACCCATTATAACACATCAAATGTATCAATGAGAAAACATAACTAAATCCAATTAGGTGAAAACTCTAAAGACTACCTTTGTAAAAAACATGTCTGTATAGAAAACATGGTGCATATATCACTTATAGAAGGAAATCAAAGTACTATTGAATGTTTTTATGTCTTATTATATGGTGAAAATTTTATAATTTTGGGGTAAATGATTTTTAGGGAATTTCATGATATTAAACATGTACATTGGGTATACATAGAGTAACCAAACTAGTTATACACTACATCTCTATGGAATAACATACATATTTATTCCACATAGCAATATTTTGTATAAAATTAATGCTACTCAATCTTATATAATTATTGTATATGATTTGGTATATTTTATGTGGTTAATATGAATCAACATGGAATACATGTGGAGTATAATTTGAGGCACTCAATCACTCAATAAACAATAGATGACCTAGATTGATTGAATGTTAATAATTAATTGTCCAAAAACACTATTAATCATGTCTATTGATATGAATAGTGATTATCACATGGAAGTTTTTTGGTATTAATGGTGAAACATCAATAAAATAATTGAATTATATACATGGTGTATCCTAGTACTACACACAGCCTTATCAAAAAATATCTAGAATGATAGGATATTTGATTTCTCAACACACTATCATTTCACTGCACCTTTGTATCAAAGGCTAATAAAATATTATTATGAACAATATTTCATTATATAGTAGTGATTAATTGTAGAGACCCGAAGCTTGACGTATATTGACATTACATTACATTTGAGGAATACTTAGTACATAAAAAAAACACACACACAAGGATCGTAATAGTTTAGTGTCTTTGGAAACTCGGAATATAATCTTCTAATCCTGGTGAAAGATCTTCAACATCTCCCATAACGATCATCATTTTTTTTATACCTAAAACCTTTATTTATATCCTGGGGAAAAGAAAACATAAAAGGGTGAGCTCAAATGCTTAGTAATGGTAAAAAAAGAAATATCAATCACATCATATACATAAGCACATAACTTTTGGAAATCTTAACCTGTAAAAGAGATCATAATTTCATAACAAGGAATAAATCATGGACGTGAAATGTAATCACAATAATCATAACATAAAACATGAAACTTTGTGGCATACACACATAATCATAGAGAATCATTTCTTGTCTGTCAAGACTCTTTGTCAAGACTATCTTAGTGGACAAAGTCCCTTTCTGAACCGAGTCACCCTCGTTTCAGTCCTGTTTCACTGAACCGGTATAACCTACCATTCCAGCCATGTCTATCTCATGAGATATAAAATCTTTACCCAATGCATTGGAGGGATGTATAGGTCCCACCCATCTCATAATGATACCATTCTTATGTGTGCCACAAAATCATAAATCATACATCATTGCATAACCCATGTAATAAAAATGGGATTCTTAAACATCGTGACATCATAAAACAATTCATATAAGATAAAATAATTCATAAAAATATTTCCATCACAACATAATTAAGTCCATGTAATAATAGGGTTAGAAAGAGAACCCTTTATTATCTTAGATGGAAAATAATTTTGATAAAACACTTGAACTCCATTTTTGAGGAAAATATCCTTTCTTCTTAAAAATCATTTTTCCTTTCTTAACATGTCATACAACTTTAAACTAAAAGAAGTTGATTAAAAATATACTTGAAAACTTGTAAAGGATGATTCTTGGAAATAATTTCTTAAAAATCCATTCATGCCGTATAAGTTAAAAAAACATTCTTCTCGTACTTTTGTCGGAAAAGTCAAAAAAGTAACTCGTACGAAAAACGACAAAAGGTTCCTTTCATATCTTTTACTAAAAACTCACCGAAGGGTTAAATTGGATTTAAACAATTGTAGGTGGATGGAAATAATATTACATATTCAGGGAACATGGATGTGGACGATAAAATACACCCCAGTAAATACTAAAGTATAAACAATTTTGGATAAAAATGAGATTGTGATATTTTCCCTTACCATAGGACCGATATGCTTCGTAAGTGTCTGAACCTCCTCTATAATGATCTAAATAATGTCATTTTCTTATTCCAGAATCATAATAATTGTTATTATATCATCTATGGTTCACTTATGACTTTATATTACCCTTTCATTTGTAAATTCTATGTTAAAGAGCATTTTGGGTAAAATTGTTTCATTTGTCGTCCGTGTTTTGACTTGTAATTATTCATATGATTGCTTGGATCATAATTACTTAATTCCAAATATAAAACATGATTTATATATAATATATATTCATAATATAAATATATATAATAAATTAGTAAATGGAAAGAAATACACTGTTCATGGAGACGGTAGTCCGTACGTACGCATGAATGTAGTTTTCCTTTCCTTATTGTCATGAATGGAAGTAAGTAGATGACATACATATATATATAAATAAATCCAGTCGATTTAACATGTCATATATTTCATTATTATTCATTATATATACTTTATAATCATTAATGAATGGTTATTGTGGAGAATGAATCTCATCGCGTCGTGGAGACGGTAGTCCGTACGTACGCACGAGCGATGATATCGTTCTCATGATCGTGAACTTGTGTTGAAGTGTATTTATACTATTTCAGTATCAATATCAATTTATAATAATCATATATAGTTACTCATTACACCATTAGACCCATCCAATTAATGTGGTGGCGGAAAATAGATTACACCACGGCGTGGAAACAGTATTCCGTACGTACACACGCGCGGTGATTCCCTTTTTCCGTAGGATGGATAGAAGGTTAATTAGAGTTGTTTCATATTTATAATAAAATATCAGTATATAAGAAATACTGATGTTATTACTTTATCATGAAACAACTAAAGAAGAAGAAGTTGAAGAAGAAAGAAATTGAAAATGATCGGTAATGGATATTACCTCTTTTTGACGCGCCTTTTCTTAACCTCCACTTAAAGAACTAAGGATGGTCTTTGAAGAATACCAGGACCTATAAGATGATACTAGGGAAGTGGAGAAGAGATTTTGTCAGGGTTTGGCCGAGCTTGAATTCTCAAATTGGTGCGAGGAGGAGAGGGAGGAGGTGCCCTTTTATAAGGGAGGAGAGGGGCACCTTTGGAATTCTTAAAAATATTAATTTATAATAAATCTAACCCCACTTTAAAACCTCCAAAAATGACTCATATTAGAATCTTAGATGATATAGGGTTGTAATATCATCAACCAATTAAATTTAGACATGTTTGGATCTTATTTTAAACCTTATCATTTTGATTTATCCTTATTTAATCTATTTTAGTTTATTTGTGGTAATAAAATTCTAAATTTTAAATTATAACAAATAATTACTTATTTGTTGTGAATTTTCCATAATTGTTTACTTTATAACATTATAGACCATATAAATTTAAATTTATAATTTTTAAATATTTTTGTGATTTTTAAACAATTTTATAATATGTTATTTTTATAAAATAACAATAGTGTCAATTTTGACACTATTCATTTATTTGAATTTAAATAAAATATATACAGAAGATATGTTCGAACTAAGAGCTTTAATATATTAATAAAAGGTCATATGATTCTATAAAATTAGTGGATCACATTAAATAGTTCATATAATATTTATTTTATTATTTTTAAAACCATTTATTTGGTTTATCTCTTAATAAAATAATTACTACATCATTTTTGTATAATTATTTAATATACTTATTTATTGAATAAAAATTTAAAATAAAATCATATGATGAAGATAAATATATTACCTTTCATAATAATACTTTTATTCGAATTTATCATCTTAAAATCACAATATTTAAATTGTTATATTTATTAAATTATGAAGGTGACAACTTTGGCATCATTTAAAATAAAATAATATAAGTGTCATAACTGCTTCTATAAGACTCCAAATGGTCAAATATTCGACCATTGGATGATTATAGTTTACATTTACATGACCAATAAGTTTTGGTCAGGGTGTTTTGCCTTTTATGGTCACTATTAGTTTAATAAAAACTATTTTCTTGATTTTTCACTATATAAATAATTTCTGCATCACTATTGTATCACAATTAATGATAATTATTTAATCCCAAAAAATTCTAAATAAATTCACATGATGTAGATAATTTTTTTAGATTTCTGTAGACTATTCATGTTCTATGTTTTATGATGTTTATCACTATGTTAAAATTATTATACTTATAAGATTTAAGAGATTGACATGTTGTCACTTTCTTTGGTTTTAATAATAATTAAATTATTTTCATGGTCAAAAGTCCATAAAATGAATCTAATCCGACCCTTATTAGATATTTGTTTACTATTATCCATCAAATAGAATTTTTTCATGTATTTTTGTAATTTTATAATTTTATATTTACCCTTAATTTCCCGATTTACCTTTAACTATGGTAGATAAAATTTACCGTAGTAACTATTCATAATTCCCAAAAATAAAAAGTAGCCTATTATAATAATTTGGACCCACTGATTACAAATATATAATCCATTTTTTAAAATTCAATACACAGAAGTTGAAGAAATTAAATTAAAATTAATCTCGTTGTCGAATAAAAACGGGTTTTTGTTTAAAACATTGCAAAAGATTGAATTGATTTAACCTACGAATTCAAGGTAAAATAAATGCTAATGAAATAAATTATATTAAATGGTAAAAATATATTCTATTTATTCTTTAAAACCATTCAATATTATAATTTAACCACATAAGATATTACGATGAAAAAAGTTGTTTTTAATTAAAAAATAGCGTGTTTTTACTATTCATTAAAATATGAAAGTTATCGGAAAAATATCAAAACTTAATCTAATGTAAATTTTTATATCCTGATTCAAAAGAATAATTTTATTTTGTCAAATTGAACATATAAACATGTCAAAAACTAGATTTAAATTGGGTGCGCCATCAAAAGGCGGCAAAACTGCATTTTTTTAAAAATACTTATTTTACCCGAAAAATTTATTTTGTACTTATACCCTGTTCTAGAAAATGTGTAAGATGAATAATAATGTTATAAAATTCAAATTTTAGTTAATACTATTCATAACATCTAGTTCATGACATTATTATAATAATATATCATTGTTTATTAAAACCCAGTATTGCGTAAAACACACGCTATCGAGGAAGGTCGTGATTGCGTGTAATGCAAGCCAAGTCAAGGTTGCGTGTTGTGAAAGAATCCTTCGTTGTTTTGTATAATAGAATCCAACCATATATCATTTATACATTGAATATATATATATATATATACTCAATGTTGCGTAGAATAACTATTATCAAAATTGTGTGTAACACGGTCCAAGAATAGTGTTGCATATACTGCAAGCTAATACGGTGTTGCGTATAGCACATGGTAATCTTGGTGTAGAATACAACACAAGAAATTAATGAAAATAAAAAAATATTTTTCATAAAATCTCAGGGTGTTACATTCTACCCCCATTAAAATGAATTTTTTCCTCGAAATTCGTCGTGGTTAAAAATGGTTTACTACATGAAAGTTTCTTTAATAGAAACCCACATTGTAAAAAGGAATACCAAAACCAATCTTTAAAAACAAAAGTATGAAACGTAACGGTTACCCAAATAAACTAATCACTGGGATTCCACATAGGTGAAAATATGGATATGGAAGAAAAATCTAACCATCATGTTCTGATGGAGAGTGGTAGAGAACATGGCTATGGAAAAGCCAACAATCACAAATCCATAAATTTGTGACGATCTAAGGTACCATCTGATTAATCAGATATAAGATAACCAGGACAACATTTTTGGTTTTCAAGATCGTTTCCCTAATGTTCAAGAATTTGAATTAGAATAAATGCTTACCTTATTTTGGAACAATCTCAATTTTGTTCTTGCCTTGAACAATTTCTACTTCATCTCTATAATAAATGAGGTTGAATTTGTTATTCGTGAAGTGTCAGAAGATCATGTGATAGAATGACGAGTCATTCCATCTTTCTTAAACAAAAGGTTAACAAAAGTTATTAAATATACATAAGTCATTCTATAGTGAGATTAATCATATATGGTTCCTAAAATGGACTTATACTTTATATATCATAATGCATAATATAATAAAACTAGTTTCTACTAAACAAGGACTTCCTGTAGGCCAGTGGTAGGCGATAAAGGCCAGTCGCACTTCGGTTGTGGGTTCGATTCCCACAGCCTTGTCCGACACGATGGGCTATCGCCCGTCCTGCAGGTTGTCCTTTTTCTAAAGCTATATTAAAATAACATCCCATCAATAATATCGAAAAACGTTTTATCCTAACTTATGTCCAACATAATACATTCTAATCATTAGGCTTATCTAAAATACTTTGGTCCAAGCTCATAGTATAAAGAAAATGATTACTTTAAATGTCACAGAACAATCACGTGAATGCCACCATTTATCCCCCATATATCATAGGATATATCTTGTTGGTCAAATTAAAAACATGTGAAAACCTTAATCATGTATTCTCTTGAAGAATGAATACCCATTGAACCTTAGTGAAAACATGAATATAGTTAAAAGTTAACACTTTCCACATACCAAAATCTTCAAAATTCTATATACTCAAACCATGATATCACTTAGTCCTTATATCAATCATGAGCTCATGAATATTGTTAAACATTTCATTTTCTCATTTTCCCTTCATTATGCCCATATCATCTTATTTCCAAAAATAACTCAATCACTTTGAATACCACATTAGACCAATACATAAATATTCCAATACTCCATGATACAACATTATTTTGGAATCCTATTACATAAACACTTAATCATTCCACCACATCGTTGTCATATTCAACATCACCAATAGTGATCGCATGTGACTTCCCTTTTTTCTTTGACTTAAGCGGTTCCTCATGTCGATAATCACATCATTAGAATCCCTTATTTCATTACTTCGACACTCAGATGCTCGATGACCTTCTTTTCCACACTTAAAACATTTTCTAGTCCCTTTAAGACAATCTCCTCCATGCTTCTTTCCACACTTTGTGCATAAGGAAACATTCATCTTCTTTTCACCATTATTCTGAGATTTCTCCTTGAACTCCATCTTTCGTTTCTTGTCAAAACCATGAGATGGATATGTAACACCAACATCCATTTATACCATGATAGCACAACACACAATTTCTTCATAGCTATTGATGTCTCTTATAGCTAATGCCCTTCGAAGACTTGGTTTTAAGACACTGAAAAATCGATCAACTTCACTTTCAGGTTGGATGATAATGCCAGATGCATACCTTGCATGTCTTGTAAAATTTGCTTCGTATATACCAACAAATTCATCATCCTTCTGCTTCAGCTCAAGAAAATCCTTTTCCATATTTGTTCGAAGAATACTAGGGAAGTACTTACTGAAAAACATGTTCTTTAACTCGTCCCATTCCATGGACTAAATTTCATCTATTGGTTTTGTATTCTTGATAAGATTCCACCATTGATCAGCTTCACCTTCCAAACGATATACTGCTAACATGACTTTATCATGTTCAGAACATTGAAGAACTAAAAATATCTTTTCAGTGGTACTTATCCATTGTTCAGCAACAAGTGGATCTGAAGTCCCACTGAAAGAAGGTGGACGTTGCCTCATGAAGGACTCAATAGAATATTGTTCCCTTCTCTTCTCATTTTGAGGTCCAGAATGATTCATAGCTTGTGTAAGTATAGCAATAAGATTTTTCCCTCCATATCCCATATCATTTGTTTGTTCATAAGGACACTCATTGCATTGTCCATTGTATTGATCAACACGGTTCCTTCGGGTTCCAGCCATCGTCTAAAACCCAAAAAGAATAGTGTGAGAGGCAAAAATCATTCTAGGGAAAACAACATTATAAAGGGGGAGTATCCTCAATATCTAAATTCTTAGGTTAAATTCTATGATCGTTACCATAGTTATAGGACTATATCTTATACGTATACTTATCCTTAGGGACATACCTATACATACCTTAGAAATATCTCTAGGGATCTCACAAATGCTTTCGCATCCTAGTTTCCAAAGGTTGACAAAACCATTCCTCTGATACCAACTGTAGAGACCCGAAGCTTGACGTACATTGACATTACATTAAATTTGCGGAATACTTAGTACATATCAAAAACACACACACGAGGATCGTAATAGTTTAGTGTCTTTGGAAACTCGGAATATAATCTTTTAATCCTGGTGAATAATCTTCAACATCACCAATAAAGATCTTCCTTTTTTTATACCTAAAACCTTTCTTTATATCCTGGGGAAAAGGAAACATAAAAGGGTGAGCTCAAATTCTCAGTAAGGGTAAAAAAAAAAGAAATATCAATCACATCATATATATAAGAACATAAATTTTGGAAATCTTAACCTGTAAAAGAGATCATAATTTCATAACATGGAATAAATCCTGGCAGTGAAATATAATCACAATAATCATAACATAAAACTTGAAACATTTCGGCATACACACATAATCATAGAGAATCAATTCTTGTTAGTCAAGACTCTTTTCCAAGACTATCATAGTTGGCAAAGTCCCTTTCTGAACCGAGTCACCCTCGTTTCAGTCCTGTTTCACTGAACCGGTATAACCTACCGTTCCAGCCATTTCTATCTCATGAGATATAAAATCTTTAACCAATGCATTGGAGGGAGATATAGGTCCCACCCATCTCATAATGATACCATTATTATGTGTTCCACAAAATCATAAATCATGCATCATTTTATAACCCATGTAATAAAAATGGGAATCTTAAACATCGTGACATCATAAAACAATTCATATAAGATAAAAGAATTCATAAAAATATTTCCATCACAACATAATCAAATACATGTAATAATAGGGATAGAAATAGAACCCTTTATTATCTTAGATGGAAAATAATTTTGATAAAACACTTGAACTCCATTGTTGAGTAAAATATCCTTTCTTCTTAAAAAACATTTTTCCATTCTTAACATGTCAAAAAAATTTAAACTAAAAGAAGTTGATTAAAAATAAACTTGAAAACATGTAAAGGAAGCTTCTTGGAAATAATGTTTTAAAAATCCATTCTTGTCGTATAAGTTAAAAAAACATTCTTCTCGTACTTTTGTCGGAAAAGTCAAAAAAGTACCTCGTACGAAAAACGACAAAATATTCCTTTCATATCCTTTACTATAAACTTACCGAAGGGTAAAATTGGATTTAAAAAATTGTAGGTGGATTGAAATAATATTACATATTCAGGAAACATGGATTTGGATGATAAAATACACCCCAGTAAATACTAAAGTATAAAAAATCTCGGATAAAAATTTGATTGTGATATTTCCCTTACCTTAGGTCCGATATGGTTCGTAAGTGCCCGAACCTCCTGTATAATGATTTAAATAATGTCATTGACTTATTCCAGAATCATACTCATTGTTATGATATCATATATGGTTCACTTATGTCTTTATATTACCCTTTCTTTTGTAAATTCTATGTTAAAAAGAATTTTGGGTAAAATTGATTCATTTGTCGTCCGTGTATTGACTTGTAATTATTCATATGATTTCTTAGATCATAATTACTTAATTCCAGAATATAAAACATTATTTATATATAATATTTATTCAGAATATACATATATATAATAAATTAGTAAATGGAAAGAAATACACCGTTCATGGAGACGGTAGTCCGTACGTACGCATGAATGCAGTTTTCCTTTCATTATTGTCTTGAATGGAAGTAAGTAGATGACATACATATATATATACATAAATACAGTAGATTTAACATGTCATATATTTCATTATTATTCATTATATATAATTTATAATGATTAATGAATGGTTAATGTGGAGAATGAATCTCATCACGTCGTGGAGACGGTAGTCCGTACGTACGCACGAGCGATGATATCGTTCTCATGATCATGAACTTGTGTTGAAATGTTTGTATACTATTTCAGTATCAATATAACTTTATAATAATCATATATAGTTACTCATTAGACCACTATACCCATCCAATTAACGTGTTGGCGGAAAATAGATTACACCACGGCGTGGAGACAGTATTCCGTACGTGCGCACGCGCGGTGATTTCCTTTTTCCGTAGGATGGATAGAAGGTTAATTAGAGTTTTTTCATACTTATAATAACATATCAGTATATAATAAATACTGATTTTATTAATTTATCATGAAACAACTAAAGAAGAAGAAGTTGAAGAAGACAGAAATTGAAAAAGATCGGTAATGGATATTACCTCTTTTTGATGCTCCTTTTCTTAACCTCCACTTAGAGAACTACGGATGGTCTTTGAAGAAGACCAGGACCTATAATACGATACTAGGGAAGTGGAGAAGAGATTTTGGCAGGGGTTGGACGAGAATGAATGCTCAAATTTGTGTGAGGAGGAGAGGGATGAGGTGCCCTTTTATAAGGGAAGAGAGGGGCACCTTTGGAATTCTTAAAAATATTAATTTATAATAAATCTAACCCCACTTAAAAACCTCCAAAAATGACTCATATTCGAATATTAGATGAGAAAGGGTTGTAATATCATCAACCAATCAAATTTAGACATGTTTGGATCTTATTTTAAACCTTATCATTTTGATTTATCCTTATTTAATCTATTTTAGTTTATTTGTGGTAATAAAATTCTAAATTGTAAATTATAACAAATAATTACTTATTTGTTGTCAATTTTCCATAATTTTTTAATTTATAACATTATAAACCATATAAATTTAAATTTATAATTTTTAAATGTTTTTGTGATTTTTAAACAATTTTATAATATGTTATTTTTATAAAATAACAATAGTGTCAATTTTGACCGTATTCATTTATTTGAATTTAAATAAAATATATACAGAAGATATGTTCGAACTAAAAGCTTTTATATATTAATAAAAGGTCATATGTATCTATAAAATTAGTGGATCACATTAAATAGTTCATATAATATTTATTTTATTATTTTTAAAACCTTTTATTTGGTTTATCTCTTAATCATAATAATTACTACATCATTTTTGTATAATTATTTAATATACTTATTTGTTGCAGAAATTTTTTTAAATAAATTCCTATGATGAAGATAAATATATTACCTTTCACAAAAATACATTTACTCGAATTTATCATCTTAAAATCACAATATTTAAATTGTTATATTTATTAAATTATGAAGGTGACAACTTTGGTATCATTTAAAATAAAATAATATAAGTGTCATAATTGCTTTTATAAGACTCCAAATGGTCAAATATTAGACCATTGGATGATTATAGTTTAAATTTACATTACCAATAAGTTTTGGTCAGGGTTTTGTGCCTTTTATGGTCACTATTAGTTTAATAAAATCTATATTCTTGATTTTTCACTAGATAAATAATTACTGCATCACTATTGTGTCACAATTAATGAAAATTATTTAATCCCAAAAAATTCTAAATAAATTCTCATGATGTATATAATTTTGTTATCTTTCTGGAGACTATTCATGTTTGATGGTTTATGATGTTTTATCACTAAGTTAAAATTATTATACTTATAAGATGTAATAGAGTGACATGTTGTCACTTTCTTTGGTTTTAATAATAATTAAATTATTTTCATGGTCAAAAGTCCATAAAATGAAACTAATCTGACCCTTAGTTGATATGGATTTACTTTTAGCCATCAAATAGTATTTTGGTATGTGTTAGGGTAATTTTATAATATTACATTTACCCTTAATTACCTGATTTACCTTTAACTATGGTAAATAAAATTTACCGTAGTTACTATTCATAATTCCCAAAAATAAAAAGTAGCCTATTAAAATAATTAGGACCCACTGATTCCAAATATGGAATCCATTTTATAAAATTCAATACAGATAAGTTGCAGAAATTAAATTAAAATTAATCCTGTTGTCGAATAAAAACGGGGTTTTGTTAAAAACATTGTAAAAGATTGAATTGATTTAACCTACGAATTCAAGGTAAAATAAATGCTAATGACATACATTATATTAAATAGTAAAAATATATTATATTTATACTTTATAACCATTCAATATTATAATTTTTCCACATAAGATATTACGATGAAAAAAGTTGTTTTTAATTAAAATATAGCGTGTTTTTACTATTCATTAAAATATGAAAGTTATCGGAAAAATATCAAAACATTATCTAATGTAAATATTTATATCCTGATTCAAAAGAAGAATTTTATTTTGTCAAATTGAACATATAAACATGTCAAAAACTATATTTAATGTGGGTGCACCATCAAAAGGCGGCAAAACTGCATTTTTTGAAAAATACTTATTTTACCCGAAAAATTTATTTTGTTCTTATACCCTGTTCTAGAAAATGTGTAAGATGAATAATAATGTTATAAAATTCAAAATTTAGTTAATACTATTCATAACGGCTAGTTCATGACAATATTATAATAATACATCCTTGTTTATTAAAACCCGGTATTGCGTACAACACACGCTATCGAGGAAGGTCGTGATTGCTTGTAATGCAGGCCAAGTCAGGGTTGCGTGTTGTGAAAGAATCCTTCGATGGTTTGTATAACAGAATCCAACCATATTTCATTTATACATTGAATATATATATATATATATATATATACTCAATGTTGTGTAGAATAACTATTATCAAAATTGTGTGTAACATGGTCCAAGAATAGTGTTGCGTATACTGCAAGCTAATACGGTGTTGCGTATAGCGCAAGGTAATCTTGGTGTAGAATACAACACAAGACATTAATGAAATTAAAATAATATTTTTCATAAAATCTCAGGGTGTTACAATAATCATCTCTATAAACAATGAAATATACTTTGTTTATATGAAAATATAAATTCCTGATAACAAAAACTATTTTAAAAGTAGCAAAAGACATGTATTTTGTTAAATGGTTTTGTGAGAGTTTAAAAAAGTAAAATAGTGATGAAATTTTAAAAATAAATGTTGTAATGATCTGAAAAAATAATAAGATATGAAAAGGATAAATAAATAATTAACGAGGGAATATCAGAATGATTTTATTTGATTAAAAGGATTAATATTCTTAAATAAATGTAAATGATAATTTTTTCACTACTTTAAAATATAGTATTTAATCAACTCACTCTAAATATAATATCAACAATTTTCGATCCAAATTATGAATAATTATTACCCACTAATAGAAAATATTATGTATAGAATTTTATAATTAATATACTTAATTTAACTCTTCAAATGTAAAGAATTCACTACATTCCACAAGTTAATAATTAGGGAAGTGTAAATAGATATTCATGAATAATTAAAAAGTACAAAAAAACAAAAATATTTCTAAATATCATTATGATAAATATTTATCCCCAACATATATAAATCTAATTTTCACTGAATTAATTAGATTTAAACATAAATAAATTTATATTAAATTCTTTAACTATTTATTTTATCATCCGAAAGTGAAAGAAAAAAAATTTCAGTGATAACATCTATGATGATCGATACACAATTGTGAAAAAACATTTCTTATAACAATGTAAATAGACAATAAAAATTAATATTATTTTCCGATGGAAATTTAGTCAATCATGCATTAGAATATAGATAGATATAATAAGAATTTTGTAAAATAAGAAAAGAATAATATTATAATTAAATAGATATAAATAATCCCTATCAAAATAAATCCACATTCATCTTGTTGTCACCTTCCTCACACCATCTTTGGTCCCCCAAATCCTCGACTACGTGTTAAATCCATGAAATGACTGTCATCCCAATTTCACGTGTCTCTTCATAAAATAAACCTCAAAATGAGGTCACAAAATATAAAACAGTGTTCCCAAATTATTTCATCATTCTCATTGACTAATATCTTCATACATAATAACTCTATGTAAAATCATTCAATATTCATCATCTTTTCGTAATGAATCGAGTTAAATCCTCTAATATTAGATGATCTTATAGGTGATTCAATGATGAATCCTAGATAGAAGAACTTGGACGCAATCTAGTATTCAATCAATCACTCATGACTCACTATAAAACTAAAATATATTTTATGTACATGGATTCATCATTATTATTTCCATTTTTATTTGATTCCGAGATATGGACAAAAAGGTTCATTATGTGCTTAATAAATATTTATTGTATCACATAATGTTAATGTAATATTATCTAACTGATGAAATATTCTAAATCATACATTATAGTTAGAAAATATTAGGTACTAGGTAGTTCTAGTATATTTTTTATATTTGGAAAGCATATGGATTGTTTTTTATCATAGGATTCAGTTCCATGATGGTTTCTCAATAAAAAGGGAAGTCTGGGGAATTAAAAAACAACTTACATATCCCAGATTCTCTTGATAAAATATTACATATCTCTCATCCACTATGAAGAAGTATTATATATCACAATGCTACTACAAAATTCTATAGAGGGTTGGATATTATAAATTCCCCTATACTTCTCAAAAACACATATATGTCACTATTAAACCCATACATATCTCTATATGTAATTAAACATGAAATAACATCAAATAATTTCACAAATAAAAATATAATACATATAATCCTGAACCCTCTAGTATTCTTATCTAACAATTAATGATATTACTTATCACGCTGATTTTCTTATGTATCAACTTAAAACATTTAGTATCAACATCTTCAAATAAATGTTATATACTAGTGAATATTTAATAAATTATATATTGAATCCAATATGAAATAAACAATTAACATTATTCAAACATGATTTTCATATATTAGGAATTAAAATAAGTTGTTTTTTAGGAAAAAATGTTTTAATAAAAAACAGTAAGTTTATAAATATAAATTTGAAATAATCTATGGTGAAATATTATCCAAAGAACAAAAGATCTATTAAATTCAAACCATACCCAACAAAAATTATTGTTAAAAAAGACATAAAAATTAATCAATATAATTTTAGTCAATTTATATCTAAAAATTCACATTTTCACAAAAAAAAGATCAATATTTAAGAAAAAATCAAGATTTTATTATAAACCAATAAAATGAAATTTTAAGATAAGAAAAACAAATTTTTTATAAAAAAAATTGTTGAAAACATATATTAAATATACCTATTCCAAATTTCCACAAACATAATCTAGTTATTATCCTCAACAAATCAATTTTCATATCCAAAAAATCTATAAATACATGAAAAAAATAATTGACTGTGATTTAAAAAATATATAATTTACCGAATTTATTTTTTCCCATGTAGTATTTATAGAGAAATAGATTATTTATCTTTAAAAATAAAAATATTTAGCAAATTTATGGTTTTCAGTTTTGAAAAGGAATGTAAAATATGTAAAAAGTTTTTATTAAATTAAATAACTGAATTTCAATTCAATTTGTTTTCTAAATGCATGTTTTTCTCCATATTGAACGTACACATAAAAAAATATTTTATCTAAAAAATCTCTTTAGAATAATTAAATTCAAACTATAATGTATGAGTGTGGAATCATATTAAATAATAGCTCATCAGAAATAAACTCATCATTAGTTTGACCACACACAACTCAATTTTGATTATAATTTCATTCCATTAGATAAGTTAATGTTAGTTTTATAAATATACCTCTAAAATCAATTCAAATCCAATTAAAAACATATAAACAATATTTCACTAGATTTTATTTTTCAAGAGATCTATAAAACATATATTTAAAAATTATATTTATTGGGAAATAAAAATTATTATATAGTAAAATTATAAATACAATTTCTTAATATCAAGTCAATTTACAAATAGATTATGTGTAAATAGTTTCTCAAGAATATTCAATTTTTAAAAAATAAATCATGGAATTTTTTTGTGCCCACTAATACACAAGCTTTAATACAAATGAAGACCCTTAACTAACATATGATTCCATAACATTTAACCAATGTTAAACTCTGTAGTTAAAGGAATATTAAAATGTATAATGTTAAAAAAGATTAATTTTTTTTTGTGTCTATAGAATATAAAAATTTTGAAATAAAAGATTAATAATAGAATTCATTCAATAATTCAACCATTTTATTGAAACATAATTTATAGTGGATAATAAAATTAGTATAAAATGCTCACAATGAAATTAAATTTAAAAATCTAGATTTCATGACACTGATTATAGCATTAAATTTTTTTAACTAGTATCAAATAGTCTTTTCTATATAACATATAGTAAACCTCTAGGGTTATTTAAAAAAATCAAAAATATAAATTTCAAATTTAAATGATAAATATTAAAATAAAAATTTTCATGATAATTTCTGTTTTAACTCTGGTAGGAGGTCGGTGGGAGGTGATGCATGTTTACCAAGTATGGGTCACTATAAACCAATAATGTGAGTGACTGTATTTCAATTAAAGAAATAAACAACTATTTCATTAATACCATGGTTTTTATCATAATAAAATCATTATTTAATGTCCATATAAAATAATTCTACCTAAGATTAAAACTATAATCATTTAGTGTGATATATTTCTCATTAGTTGTTCCATTATTATTTTATATTTAACATACAACATAAATTTATTAATGTTATCAAACATTAAAAATAATCTAAAACTTATGTACATTCTCTAAAATGGAATTAATTATCCTATTATACTCCTTTGTTTACATTGTTATTCGATCACTGGTAATAGTTTGAAAAAGTAGATAAATAATTGAAAAAAATCTCAATGTTACAAAGGAACACCCATATAATCACACAATCGTAGTGGGTTCTAAACACATAGAAATGTATATAAAACAAAATACACATTTCACACTATTTCAATAAAATAAGCTAAAAATTATTTGAAAATATAACACATATCATACTACCATAAGAATGCCTAAAATTATTCTCCGAAAGTAATTTTTTAAATCTTGACATGTCTCAAATAGAGTGAAATTATCAAAAATAGGTTGGTAAGTATTTTTTTCTAGATCAGTTGTATATGGTGTGTGGTTTTTAAAACTCAAAACCTACTTGTATTGAAAATATATATTATTTTTAATCTGATTAAAATAACATAAAAATTTACTAAATAAATAATTATATTAAAAACCCTTTTTTTCTGATAATCACTTATATATAAAATTATAAAACTCGTGATGAAGAATTATTAGCTCGGAATCAATTTTTTTAGGTATGGGTTTTATCTAAAAATAGAACCATGTGAGTGATTAATAACATATTAATTAACACATTTCCAAGAGAATATTTTTTACAGTAAATAATTTCATAATTAATTGAAATTATTTTATTAATTATTCTGTTAATATTCAATAACCTTTCATTCTCCTTAGCAGAATTATATTAAAAAATTAAAATTATCTATTTATTAACTAAATTTTGAATTATTTTCTCATAAGGTATAGAGTATACTTCACAATATTATCTTTATTACATATTCTACCATATAAATCAACATGATAATATCATAAAGAGTGGATTTCTTAAACTTGTTAAAATAACCTTACTCTTCACCAAAGTGAAAAATTATTATAACCTTTTAGAAATCAATCATATATAGAATTATGGTAAGAAATGTTATTCCAAAATTGATTAGATTTTTTTCATCACAATTCATCTCAAGAATGAGAAAATTAGTGGGTAAAATAATCTCAAAAACAATAATTAATATGTCATAAAATGTCCCAATAGATCATGTAATGGATCTATTATCCAATTAAAAAGACACTAATATTAATTTCAATACCCTAAGACTCGATGAGAAAATGAGGTGTGAGGAATGGGGTTTACATTGTCTCTTATGTCACATTAAGATACCTCTCTTCATTTTCATATATTCAACATGGAACTATAATAAATTCTAGTGTTATGAAATTTTTGAGGTGAATTCTATAATAAAATAGTTCCACACATCCTAATTATGTTTTTATTGAAGAATTATTATAAGTTCCTATTAGTAGACATGAATATTTTCTGAAATTTAATTTGTGGTGGAAATTTATTCATGGAATTAATAAAGGAAATTTTCATGAAATATTTCATAATAATCTCAAGATAATTGGTATAGTTTGGATCAAAATTTTTTCTGAATCCATTAATGCCACTGAATTTTTATTCATAGTGATTTAAAATTTATAGAAATCTCTATTTTTCTTCATAATCATCTCATTTTCATTCCATAAATAACTCTTATTTCATTTTTCCTTCGTTTCTTACGTTTTTAAGAGTAAAATTTTCCTATGGTTTGGGTTTTTCAATGTTATTCCACACTCCTATATTCATTACTAATGATATTTTGAGATTTATATTTTCTGGAATATAAAGTTCAGTTTAATAGATTATTATCTTACATCATTGTATATTTTGATATCCCTATTTAACTGATAGTTATAAAAATTAATCTTTGATTTAATTTAGTTTTCTTATTCCATTTTTGTTTTTATATCCCACATAAATATATTTCTATTTATATCATCAATACCTCTACGTTGTGGATGTAATTTTTTTCGTTGATAAGTTAATTTTTTTAAAAAAATTATATCAACCCTTCTAGTATCTAAGAGGTATTACAAGATTTATCCCAAGTAAAACTTTTTTATAATGGAATAATTTTCCCATGGAAACAAGTTGGAGTGGGTTTTCTAAAAATTAATATTAATTGGAATGATAGTTTAAGGTAATTCATGTATCCAATTGTATATTTAATTGAAAATAGATCATTATTATCTTCATACCATGTAATATATCTAATAAATTATCATTTTTAAAGGGTTGGGATGGAATTTCAATATTTAGAAAAAATTCTTTGAATTCCATAAAATATTATTATGACCATATATTCCTCTAAATTATCAATTCAAATTTTAAAAAATAGTTGGAATTTCACATTTATTTGTTTTCTAATTCATTAAATATTTATTATTTTTAGTCATTTTGATAATTTGGGAACTCATTTATAGTACGAATAAGTTTAGTTATTAGGGATATTTACCATTCCTCTCTTGTATGATCCATGTTGAGATAACCAATGAATGTTGTTGGCTCTATCTCATGCCACCACAATGACATTGGTGAGGATAATTCTAAAGTGGCATCTCATGTTCATATCCTATCGGTTGTTCAATAACCTTGCAAGGATCTTCCCCCACTTTTCATTTTGCACTCTGCTACACCTTTATACGAAGGCCAAAAGAAGAAGGCTACACTTGTGAAGGTTCTTCCTCATTATGGTATTCTCAACACACATTATATTGCTCCTAAAAATCTTGCTCATGATCAAGGAGTGACGGATTTGAGGGACAATGAGGTACATGATTGTAATATGAAAATTCTCTCTATGAATGGGGTCATTGAATCAAGAAATGTGGTGTGTGAAGGACCCCATCAACAGACCAAAACATGGATGTGAGTTCATAATATACAATGTCGCTTTCGGTGATGTGGATGTGGGGATTAGACTGCTAAAATTGAAGAATTAAAACCATCGAATGAGTCTGAATCTGATGATACTGTCATTGAATGCCTCCGACAAAAGGCAATATGATTAGAAGAGATTTATTTTGCAGGTAAGGTTCAGGGTCGTGGATATGGACGACATATAAATTTGTATGAAGTTAGAGAATAAAAGATAAAGATTGGAAATAAAATCAGGAAAAAAGTGGTTCTTTATGTTCTTTAATGAGGGTAGTAATGTCATGTCTGACCATATCCTCACGATTTTTTCCCTTATTTATTATAATTATAAGGGGCATTAACCCATAATCTTTTAAAAAAATCTATGTTGAGTGATATGTTCAAGAGTATTGACATTTTTATTAATTTCTCATTGGTTGTATTAGTGTTATAACCACTATCACAGTATTCCACCGTGGGTTTACTTGAATATAATAGACAATCATAAAAATATTTAATCAAGAGATGATAAAAAAGTTTTATATGATTTTATTTATCATGTATATCCCTAAACCTATATGAGGCATTATTAAAACCATTTTTTTAATCGTATAAAAAATTGATATATTTATCTTAGGTTCCCCTTTCAATCATTTTGGGAAAAATTTCAGGGAAAATAGTTCTTAACAAAATCCCATGTGTCAAAATTGATTACTCCAATACAAAGAGTCCAATTTATAGCATATCCTTTTAAAAAAATGATACATCCTTATTTTAAGATCATCCTCACTCAAACCATATAATAAAATCTCTTGGACCACATTGTAAAATTCCCTAATGAAGGATAAATATCCCTCCTTTAAAATACCATTGAATAGTGAAATTACTAAAAAGTAGGACTATATGAACTCATAATTCCTAGTTCTTTTCTTCATTCAACTTAATGAAGGGTTGGACAATGAAACTTGAAATTGATACTGCATCATTCTAGGACTCTCGGTGTTTTATTCAAATATTTCATCAATGTTTCTAGCATTATTATCCCAATTACATCACAATATATTTTTCTATCATTTTTAATATAATTATAATGATTATTTAACTCCTGAATGAAAACATTTATGTTTTATAATTTTGAACAATTTTTCATAACATAACATGTTTTCATATATTTTGAACACTTTTTTCCTTTATTATTTTTTTAGTCTAATTGTTTTTTATTATAAAAAATTACACTTCCATGGTAACATCACAAGATTTTGAACTATTACACATCTTTAAAGACCAAAAATAAACTTATGAAAACATAAAATATATTTTATGTGGAGAATAGTCATATCTATAGTGAAGTTAATATAAGATGTTTCCAAAAAAATGAACACCATAATTAAGAAAAAAAATATAAAATTATCATGTTACAATTAGTTTATAAAATAATAGTGTGTATGCGAAATGAAATATAATGTTTGGTGTAAATATTTCTTAAACATCTCACAAAAATTGATATATCTCAGTTCAACATTATTTTCTTATACATTGATGTTATATAATATTTTGTGCATGGTGATGTAAAATTTTTACGATTTTCTATTTGTCTTCAAAATAAACTCCTTTTCACTATAAAAATTACACATAATTCTTTTTTCCCTTTGTTCCTTTAGATTTTAAGAGTAACATTTTCCTCTCATTGGTTTCTGAAATTTTTTCCACATTTCTACATTCATTCCTAATAATTTTTTTATATTTATATTATCCTATAACCTTAATTTTATTTTAAAATATTATTCTATTAATTCATTGTTTATTTTTATATTCTTTTTTAGTAATAGTTATGAAATTATATCATTGATATACTTCAGTTTTTAAGCAATTTTTTATATCCTTCCTAAACCCCTTTCTATTTGGATAATCTATAATTTCATTTTGTGGATCCTTATTGTTTCCATTGAGAAATAAATGTTTGTATAAAAAATGTTTCATTAAGCCTTCAAGTATCCCTTATAAATTATAGGATTCAACCCAATTTGTATTATTTATAATGAAGTCATATTCTGTGGGAGATTCGTTTTAGTAGGTGTCCTAAAAATGTCTTGTTATTGAAAATATAGGTTTTGATAATTAATATATCCAATGTTCTATTTAATATAAAATAGATCATTGTTTTCTTGAAACATCAGATTATATCAAAAAAACACATTTTTATAGGGTTGAGTTGGAAAATCAATATTTTTAATGATGTTATTTGAATTCCAAAACATCTTATTGTGACTATATACTTTTCTATATTTTAAATCTTGATTTTAAAAAACAATTGTATTTTCAATTTGGTTTTTTTATTTATTAAAGATTTGTTATATTTAGTCATTTTTTTATTTTGTGGACTCATTTTCAGTACTATATCATTTTAGTTAATATTATTATTTGCCTTTCCACTCTTATATGATATATGTTAATAGATATGTTCAAGAGTATTGATATATTTATTAGTTCCTCACCAGTTGTATCAGTGTAATAACCACTATAAAATTAATCCACTATGTCTTTACTTGAATATAATTGACCATAAAAAAAATAATTAATCAGGAGATGAGAAGGAAGTTAGGGATTACTATGGTTCTAATATTGTCCCCTACACCTCTCCAGGGATATATTAAAACATTCTCTTTAACATTGAAAGGAATTGGGGATTTTTATCTTAGGTTCTCCATTTAGCCTTTTTGAAAAAATTTCTTAGAAATTAATTCATTACCTAATCCCATGTGTATAAAATGTTTTTTCTGATTTAGAGAAACCAATTTATATAATTTACCATTAAAGAAAAAATAAAATCACTCTTATTTTATGATCATACTCACTCAATCCTTATAGTATAAACACGTAGAAAACATTGTCAAAGTCCCTATAGATGGATAAAGATTCCTCATTAATAATACCATTGAATAGGTGAATTAGTGAAAAGCGGGACTATTTGAACACATAATTCCTAGTTCTTTGCATCAATCCAATTCATGAAATGTTGGCCTAGGAAATCAGAAATTGATACTACCTCATTCTTGGACTCTCTATGTTTTCATGAATTATTTTCTTAGTGTCTCTAGCATATTTCTCCAAATTCCTTCACATTATATTTGTACGAAATTTTTTAATTAAATTAAAATGAATATATAGTTCCTAAATTAAAAGATCTATGATCTATGATTTTGACCTTGTGTACATATACTAAGCAGTTTTAATATTTTTTGAAAAAAAAATTCAATTTTTTGTCAATTTTTTATTATAAAAAATACCCTTCTATAGTAACTTCATAGAATTTTGACCTTAAAATCATCTTTAAATTATAGAAATTATATTTTGTGAACGTACAATACCTTTTTATGTGGAGAATATTTATCTCCAAAGGGAATGAAATATAGGTTGATTCCTTGAAAACTGAAAATTAAAATAAATAAAAAAATCTAAAAGTATCATTTTACAAGAAGTTTCTAAAATAGTAGTTTGTATGTAAAATGAAATGTACCTATGATGAATTAGTTGAATAATATATGAAAATAATATAAAAACAACATATGTAAATTTAAAGGATGGTTAACTATTGATATGGGGAAGATTAAAAATATATATTGATGAAAATGTTTTCTATTCGGGAATTATAGTAAATAAAAAATTTTAAAATGGTTTCATGAAATTATGTTGAATCACATAACTAGTTCTCATGTAAAAAAATTTTATATCATAATTATGTGTAAAAATTATCCATTAATAATGAATATTAAGTATTATCCTTTTCTAACTGATAAATATTAGTTTACTCTTCTAAGGTAAATAATTCATTTTTTGTCCCACATAATCACATAGGTAAGGGTAAAAAAATGATCATGATGAATTTAAATGTGGAAATATAATGAATTAATTTAATATTTCCATTATTACTATTATTTATCTCCATAAACTATTGTTGAATTAATTGTGTGTGATTTTGATTCTCAAAAAAAGAATATATTGTCCTATAATTTTGCATTTTGGTTTATTATCAATAATTAAAATAATAAATGATATTTAGGTCAAATACAAGAAGAATGAAATAAAATAATGAAAAAATATGAGCTAGAAAAATAGATATTATCAATTCATTTAAATATAATTCACTTAGAAAAATTTATTAAATATAGTTCATGAACATATAAAGATCGTTGAAGAATTTCATAACTGAAATAAAAATGTAATAACAAAAAAATATTAATTTTTTCTTTCAAAAGAAATAATCTCCCCAGTTCAATTTTTCTTCATATCTCCCACTCTAATTTCATAAAAAAAAATTATTTATTTAATCCTTCCAAATAATTACCCCTCAATTACTTAAAATATTAATTTTCAAAAAATCCACAAATGAATTAAAAAATTTAGATAATAGATTCTTTAATTCGTTCCTCACAGACATAAAATATTTACATCACATACTACATATCCATGTGGTTTTTTTGAATATTCATCATCATTTTCATAGCGACATGATATAAATCCTGAAAAATAAAACACATATTCATATAATTCCACATTAAATCCTTGTCATCTAAAATTGGTTTCAATATTGGGATGATTAAATATCTTCATATTCACTATGAAACTTCAAAAACAAAAATGTACAAATCTTCTATGACCTCAGATCCCCTTTTAATTTATTTTGATTTTTGAGAAATAGTCTCTCATGTGTTTAATCATGATCTAATCTATTTAAATATATCAATTTATACTAATTAAAATTTAAAAATTTCATAAAATATACATAATTACAGCAAAATATTATGTATTAAATATCTCTAGTAGATTCTTAGAATTTGAAAATATTGAGATATTTTCTTTCTTAGTATTCAATTACATATTTATTTCTCCGTAAATAAGAATAATCTCTTGCATAAAAACATAAAATTTATCCTAACATAAGATGATAAAAAATTAAATATCCCTTACCAACTATGAAATAATATAATATAACACAATAATAATGATAAAATTGATTATGTGTAGGATATTACGTATTACCCTACACTACCCAAAAACCCTTATATATCACTTTTAATCCCATACATATCACATTATATAATTAAACATCCAAATAATTTAATTAATTCCAAAATCATAATTATTTTTCAATTCAGCATTGAACCCTTGAGAGTAAAATGTAGCATCTAATGATATTATTGAAACAATGATATTGAAATCACCAATCCCGAGTTGAAGTTCCACGTATCCTAAATCGTTTCTCCCCATATGTAAGAAGTTGATGACTAGTGGCAGGGGTATGAAGTGATGTAGGGTTATTATACCCTCTTTATTCATATCCATCACCATAAAATAATAACATAATCATAAGACAATTAGAAACAAAATTGAATATAACATGAAATAATACGATAATAGAAGTGAATTTAATTCATACAGGCAGAACTAATCGACCATGATTTTTGAAGGTCAACAAGAATAAGTAGTACAACTAGAAATGATAAATAAAATAGTTTTTTTCTAGTTATGCAAATTCAATCCATATACCATTTCTATACCTATCTCCAAGATCACCAACAATAAGATATTTGACCCAATCTTTTCTCTATATCAAGGATATGAAGTCTAAACAAGCATACTCATGCAGTGTGTGAGTATAAACCCAATAGGACACCACAATTAAATCCTTAAAATAAGTAATCATGTATATAGAGGTTTATAACATTATAGAAAGGGAAATTTTAATACAAGAATAAAAAAACATGCATCCAGAAATAAATCACTAACTATGAATCCATGAACCTTGGCCATACCTAATTTGGTTCCATGCATGATGAATATCAAAATTAGTTATTATATGACATAGTATAACTTTATCTGTTGTTAATAATAATTCACATATCTTTAGGAATAATTTCACAAATTAAATGTATGGAAATTCATACACAAGTGTAATGGATATATTCTTTCATATAATGGTATACATTCTAAATATGCTTGAATTTTATGATGTTGCACATAGGAAATGAATTTTCCCATTTTTACATCATAATTTCCTATAGACCCTCTTATAATGGTGTATGAATTTCTTATCCAATTGTTTAATGACATTATTTGATCAAAATATTAGCATCCTATTCAACTCTATATCCAAATTTTATTTTTCATCCAAAGCACCCCACTAAAGAGATTGTTATGTCAATTAGGACCATCCATTAACCAAAACACTAAGATAATGTTCCATAATATATCTACAAAACCACATGTATGAAATAAAATATAAATGGATAATATATAAAAATAAATATTCCAAATAATATGATTTGAATATAAGATATCTATTAAAATATTGTGGAAGAATCGTAGAATATCAAAAAACTCTTTAGGCTATTAAATAACAACATGCATATTGTGAAATAACAAGGAACATATAGTACATACAATGCTTAGGACTCATGGAATACTAAAAATCACTAAAAGTACATATTTTCTTAGGTTCATTACACAAATAACATACACCAAAGCTAATATAGCCAAACAAATTTATATAAAGTCCTGTCATAGTATATAAATACTACCATTAAAAAGTTGTATACAATTTCAACGTTCCATTCAAATATAAGACATAGATCCTAGCCTTATACCAACCTTTACTATAATCTAAACCATTACAATAATTATGTATCCCTTATGATTTGAATTCTATAAATTTACCAATCCAAGGGATTAAATTAACATCAATTTACTGAACGGGATTCACCTTCAACAATATATCTAGATACACTATGAAATTTTATTCCATATTTTCCTAGATCAGGCATGTATCCAATAAAAATCCAAGAACCGACTCTTAGATTATTATATACCTAATAAATCTAGATAAAAAATCATGGATGTATATTTCATCTCGATAGTTTAAAATTGGAACTAGTAAATATGTGAAGAATATATAAGGAAACAACCTCCTTCCATGAATCTAAATGAACAAATTTTCTAGATCCATTTGATTTCGATTATAGAGAGATTTAAAACACACAAACCCACCACCAAGGTCACTATGTTTGAGAGACCCTAAAACAGGAGAATATATGATAGTTTTTAGAGTGGTTTTAGGAAGAAAAATATTATATTTTGAATAAAAAATACCCACACAATGATTAGTTTCATGGTTTTCCAAACAGAACACTAACCATGTGATTCTTTCTTCCTCTTCTAGGTACCCTCATTAATTAACCACATAGTTAATTAAAAAAAATTCTACCATGATATTGAGCTTATCCCAAGAAACATGGATATAAAAAAATATCATTTGGTTAGTTCTAATAATGAAAACGCCATACATTTCTCACATTCATTGTCTAATAAAGTTATATAGTTTTATATAATGAGACACATGGATAACCCTAATCATGAGCCAACCACACATCCCCTATATTTCCTCCAAAAAACATCCAAAAACAATAATAATTTTCCCATATAACCACCCATGAAATGAATAGATCATAAAAAATAAATAAGGGTTGAATTTAAGTCATATTTTTCTTTAAAGACATCAAGGATTTGTAGTGTCCCCCTTTAAGGACTTATTGTCCCCTTGAAGAGTTTATATAGTTTGTTCTCAGAAAAACATAAGTAATTAAGATAGTAAATATAATTATTTCCACCAAGTATCTTCTTTGATATGTCTAGAAAAATAAAGGGTGCCGAAAAGTGGCACCACATTTTATCACAGTTCTTTCTCACACAGGTCTATAATATGTACTTAGCACACCATAAATTATGAGTCAACCACAAGATAAATGTCTCAATTTCTATCACATGCATGTGATATATCATCTACCACCGAATATAAGTGACATCAAACACATCATAAATATATATATATACTCTATAAGAAGATCATGATGGTATCCCATTATCCTAACATGCTCAGTAATATCAAACGGTCAAATAAATCTTATTTTTGTATATCCATTTATTCAAACAACATTGATTCCCTAATTGAGGATCCACCAACAATAAAATTCGATCACCCAAAAACAACTCCACGGATTGGTTCCTCATATAGTAATACTATCATTTTCTACTCTGAATGTGCAATATGCACTTTTGGACCAATGAAACCCTCTCAGAGGTCTCATATACCAAACATGGGCCAAAAAATATTGATTCACTAGCCTCATCCATCATAGTGGTGTGTAACATGGACAACTATAAAGAAACTCATAAGGTCCAATATTAATAATAATCTAGAATCTATTATTATACATTTAGTCATCCATGGATAGGTGGTCATACCATGACCCATTAAAATCTAAAATGAATGCCTAAAGAATATAGTCCAATATTATAATCATCATTTCTGAATCTCCATTATTATACGAATGATACACTGTATTCAATTTTATGTGGGAACCTAAATAATTATATAATCCCCACTAAAATTGTGACAAAAAAATAGGTCATTTTCTCACATGATGATATATGGAATTATATACAGTTGTATAATCTCTCATACATACTTATTTCAAAACATATATAATAATGGGTTCCATTGAATCTTCGTGAAATGATTCATTTTTTTTATTGATCATCTATATCCCAAACAACATCACATTTAATTGTGGTACTGGGTATCCCCATCATGAAGATCAACATAATTTAGTTCCACCTAAACATAATCCTTGGAAGTGACTAAAAAAACACTTGGACGTTGATGCTCACCCCTTACCCTCTTACAATTAAGGAATCAGAAAAAAATCATTTATTTCATTCTTGATACCATATCAACAAAATTATGATCCGATATCATGGTACATAATTGATGATCCAGGATTCATGTCACATTTACCAATATATGAGTCTCTCATTATCTCTTCTCAAATGTAATATAGAACTACTAACCTTATATGAACATAGATAATGTTTTCATCATCTATGGAATCCCCAAATATTGTTTCATCCCTCTCTAAGAACTCACACATCATTGTACACTCATGATATGTTTCGTGACATTCCTTTACCCAATATACTAAATAAAACATGATAACTAAAGGTGACCATTTTGTAAATCCATGATCGTTTAATGCATCCACTAGAAACTTATCCATCGAACACCTAAAATTTCATTCATCTTAATAAGGACACACCTAAATTTCTTTATTATCTAGAGTTTTTTTACTAATATAATTTTCAATGAAATTATACTTCCACAAAATATTGGCCATATCAAAATTAATTTCATACAAATACTTCACCAAGTACCTCTATCACATTTTAATGTACCACTTGGAGAATATCTATCATAAACTCCTATTGTCCACATAGAAAATAAATATCATGCCATTGATATAATATTTCCAACACTTCAAAGCATGGATCATGTATACTTAATCTAATTCATGAATATAAAAGTTCCTCCCTTGGATTTGTAACTTAGGTGACCCATAAATTGTCCATTGGATCTTATTGCATCAAGACAGCTCCCCGCCTATTAGAAGAGGTATTATAGTTTACTATATACTCAATCATAGTATCTAGAAGAATAAAAATTATATTTATAATCCATATCTTCTTCCGGTGTGGAATTCCACTTCACACTGACTAAACCACTCAAACATGATCCCTTTTTGGTTAGCTCTATCACCAGCACATCCAAGTTATAGAATTCTTATAGGAATTGTCAAAAATTCTTCATGATCCCAAATAAACATCTAATAATATTCTATATTATCTTCCCTTAAAAATGTGAGAATTCATAAATTAATCATTGACATAGTCTACATACCCAATTAATCTTTTGATCACAAACATGTTACTTGGAAGTAATGAAAACATCAAATATTCTAACTTTTTTAGGTCAAATAAATTTACCACCATGAAAATTTCATGCCTAAGGAAATGCTCCTCTTGAATATAAATGTGAAAATATGATATTTTGGAATAAATTCAATATTCTAAATGTGTACTCAATATATTCTTATTAGTACATTATTGAATATCTGATTTTATCAAATATATCGGGACTTCATCAATGAATAAAAAAACCAAGGTGTTATGGTATAGATTTAAAATCCTATTCATATGGAACATTAATACCACTATAGAATTATTAACTAAAAAATAATTAAAATATACTCAAATAGTTTATATCTACTCCAAAACACTATATTTGGAATAAAAATTTCCTTGACCAACGACTGTTCATTGATTAAAAAGAAATAAATCTTAGAAAACAAAAGTGTTTCTTCATAACTAACTAAACATATCAATTGTAAGAACATAGGTTTTGATCCTGTTAGACATTGATAATTATTTTTTTTTCTGACAGAGCAGAGAGTTTAGAGGGCGTGAGATTCTGAGCTCCAGTGTGGCTGGAATTAAATATTAAGGGCGTTCACACTAGACACACCAAATAAGAATAATAAATCCTCAATGGTTGATTGGATGGGAAAACTGTGGGCATCGTTGGGTCTTTAGCATTTTGTTTACTCTAGGAGGGGTGTAACATTCACAGGAGCTGCCCTTCTGTGGAAAATGCACCCATGGGCGTTTTTTGTAATTTAGCGACCTCAGGCGTAAACTTTATAACTTCTGAAGGGAGGCTCATATTAAACTTCTGAGTCCACCTTTTCTCTCATAATGTAGATTTTACCCTAGGAGCGGCTTAACCATGACCCCGACGAGAGTTCAGGTACGAGCCTACAGTAACTGCTTAAAATTAATTAAATTTTAATTAATTTTCCCTACTTAATCACGTCCACCCACCCCCCCCCCTTATTCCCCCATACAACTTCAATCGGGAATAATCTCTCACAACAAATGATCCACCTCCCTTCAAGCTCCTCCTCTTCCCCAGTGAGGTGTTTGTTGCTCCGGAAGGTCGTTTGTGAAGCGACGGTCTATGCCCTGTGATGTAGGTTCGTTGCATTTATTTTTAAATCAATTCATATTTCATGAATTCTAATTAAAGTATCTAATTGTTGTTTATTTTTCGATCTAATTCCATAGGTTTGTAGGGTTTGATTCGATATTTCTAACGCTTTTTTTGATCGAAAATCGGTGTCTCAGGGCATTCATGGTAGCCCCAATAAATTTTCCAACAAAACTTCATATTTTCCGGCAGTTCCAGGGCAGTTCAGCGGGCGACGGTGGCGGTGTGGCCTCCCCATGTGGTTGTGTGTCAGGCTCCCCAGGCGGTGTCGCAGCGGTTCCCCAGGTGGTGGCAGTCAGCATGGGCGCGCGGGCGCGCGGGCCGGCCGGCTTTGCCGGTCGGTGTGCAGAGTGAGACCAAGGTCGACGTGACTCCGGGAGAGAACCGTTGACCGAAAAATGCGGGTCTCGTGGGGGAAAAGTTGGACCACATCATTTAGATCCGGGGAAATCAACGTGGCCTGCGGGGTGAACCGCGTGCCATGGTGGACCTGGTGGTCCAGACGGCCGAGCCACGGATCGCCGATCTAAAGGGGTGGACCGGCCGAACCGGTCTGGCACACCCAGTCTTCGTCCATTGGCGTTAAAACGCCCCTATCATAAAACCCGAGTGTCGTATTTTAATAAAGTATATGGTGACGCAATCCTCGGATCGATATGGAGTTTTTTAGATGGTCTTAGGGATTTTTAATTCCCATGTCGCGGGCTCGGTGGCACGACACGCCCGTTAAGTGCTGCTTAGAGCCTCATCGGGATTCCTCTTTCAGATGGAGTAAGCACATCCAGAGTCTGTTTTAGGTGTCTTCAGTGGATTTGTGACCCTAGAATCATGATGATGTATTCCATGGTGGTTTCAGACACTGAATCCAGAGTTGAGGGGTGGTCCCCACAGACCGTCTTTTACGAAGTGTGCAGCGTACTGTGACTTTTTCATCAGACGTCCATTCGAAGCAAATTAATTTTCTATTTGGTGTGTTTTTTCTAGAGCACTGTGATGGCATAGTTTCCATGACTATTTTCAAGACTGTGTTTTGGGCCACAGGAGATGTCGTAAGGGCATAAAGTGGTGTTGAACAACTTTTTCATCAGGAGTCCATTCGAAGCCAGTAAATAGTATATCTCACGTGTTTTTTCATGAGGATTTCAATGGTATAATCTGTTTGGGCATGATGACTGTCATTAGAGATCATATTAAATGTGGAAACATGAAAGTTCTTTGTTCTAAGGTTCATTTTATGCACTCTTAAAAAATTCATGGTAGCGATGCTAGTGACACCCATGGATGGTAGAGGTGGTGCGGAGTTATCAGACCAGTTTTGGGTTTACCATCCAACGGGGCTGGGTAGTGGGTTACCCGTTGACCTTAGGGTTTACCCTCCAGTGGGGAATGGCAGTGGTTTACCCGTTATCTTTTGTGTTTACCCTCTAGCCGGGGTAGGTAGTGGGATACCTGACGACCTCTTAGAGTTTACCCTCCTTCTAGGATAGGATGCAGGTTACCCGATGACCTCTTTCAAACTCACCCCTTTCTATGAGGCTGGTCAGTGACTTTTCTCCGTGATTACTGAAGAGGGACCCTTAGTTGTACAGTTTATCTATGGTACAACTTTGACATGTGGCAATTTTGGGCATCAGTGATGGATATCCTTAGAAATATTGGAAAATTTTAATGGGACAGGCATTGAGATTGTCATCCCCTTACACACTCGTTCGAGTTTCTTGTTGAGAATAAATATATGTACACCCTACATTGGTTCCCACTCCTTGTGTTCAGTTACACTCCTTCTAGGAGGGGTGAAGATGCACGGGGTATGCCACATGCTTTCTGTGTCTAACTCCTCTTGGTTTGGATGAGTCTACTTCCTTTCTTTTTTTGGGTTGATCAACACTCTCGCAATTAAACTCTCACACTGTTCTTTGTTCTGTCTACTGCTCACTATTTTAGTACCTCCTTTGTTCCTCCCTCGAGCATTCGGGGCATCCTACTGAGTATCTTTATACACATCCTAGCTTGGGATTTTCCTGCACTTAGTGTTCCCTTGAAGATGATTGTTAGGTCGATCAAGACTACAGAGGAGCATAGAGGACACATTATCTTGAGATGCGTTTAGTGGTCATTGTAGGACTTTAAAGCGTGAGACTCTCAAACTATTTACTTTTGTTTACATATTGCTGGGTTGTGGCACCTTTCTGGTTGGGCGCGTGTTTTTCCCTTTTCTGTTCAGTTTACTTGTCAACCCACTTTTCAGTGCTTTACTTATTATGTTTTTAGAGTTCGATGCATGAATTTTTTTGGTTGGGATATTGTTGTATTTAATTTCGTTTCCTTTTTACTCTACACTTCTTCAATGATTGGGTTGTGTGTGTGGGTACTTGTACTTAGGAAAAGGCATCCCCAATATTGATTCACCTTTAGCGCATGTCACCATCCCGTGGCCTATGGAGGCAGGCTTGGGTAGTTGTGGCTCGAGACCGGTAGGTTCAGGTCGTGAAAAAGTGGTATCAAAGGATGGTTCATTCCTTGGTGCATTATTCTGAAATCCCTAAAAAGTAATTGGTTTGGATTTATGGAAATAGTGTCGATGTTTCTCTAGAGCGGCTCCCAGGACAGGGAGTCTAGTGATGGTACGTGTGGATTACGTATCCATTCACCATGACCCTGATAACCCGATTGTCGACTTGGAACACTAAAACACTTGTTGTAGGGAATTTGGAACATGCATCTTGAGTCTTTGAATGTCCTTTTTGAGTTAGTTCCCCTTTGTAATTACTGTTATATATATATATATATATATATATATATATATATATATATATTCTCCTCTGATCATGGTAACACTTGAAAATTTTCAGGATGCCCCCACGATAGCATCCAGAAAGGTTACCCTATCCAGTTCGTGACGACGACCTGGAGAACGATGAGGCGTCAGTTCAGGGACCCTCACGTGATCCCCTTCCACCCAGTGGTTCAGTAGTATCCCCTCCATTTGGTGAGAGGTGGTTAGTACAGGCAGCACCTGCCGAGGTTGAGCGCAAGTTGAGTGCACTCCGAGACTTCCAGCGTCAGCGGCCATAGACGTTTTATGGGGACCCGGATCCCTAGGCAGTGGAAGACTATCTAGAGTCTATGGACAGATTTTTCAGGTTGGACGGACACCAGCGGACCAGATGGTAGCCCTACCTGCTAGCATTTTCCTTAGGACGGTAGGGCATTGTTGGGGGTTGATTATGAAAACCAACGACTAGTCATCTCTCACATGGGATATCTTCCAGAAGCTCTTCAAGGAGGAGTACCCCCTCTCTTATTTACGTTCTATTTGTATTCTGGAGCTTTTGGATCTGAAGCAGGGGGGATGATCGTGGTGCAGTACTCAGCCCGATTTACTAATCTGATACACTACTCGCATGATATGATATGCAATAGTCACATTCGGGCAAGGAAGTTTGAGAAGGGTCTTCATAGGGAGATCCATGCTAGTGTAGTGCCCCTATGCATACCTAATTATGCTAGTGTTATATAGTGTCCGATCGTGACAGAGAGCTTATTGGGTGAAGGATGCCAGCTGGGAGGGCCTGGCAGTGGCCACTTCAGAGCATTGTCTTTGGTAGCAGGCTAGCGGCATAAGGTAGAGCCTTAGTAGAGGGGACCCATCTGTGAGTAGACTCAGGGGTAGGTTCGTACATCACAGTGGTGCTGTAGAGCACTGTGGAAGTCATGAGAGATCTACTGTTATGCTTTTGACGGATGAGGTCACCTATCAAGGGACTGCCTGACCAAGAATATCGAGCAACCATGGTAGGCAGTGGGCTTACCGCAGCGACAGAGGCAGAACCGTGACCAGTGATCTCCCAGGTGGGGATAGGGTGGTCGTCATGGAGGTGGCGTAGGAAGGACAGTAGTACCTGGAGGTGGGGCACGACGTTTCGAGATCCATCCACCACCACCACCAAGCGGCCCATTCTAGGCTCATGGAGCTGGCAGTAGGGGTCGTGGGTAGCTTCGGGCTATGGTTGTTCGTGACCCCCCAGCACACAAGATGGTCCAACGCACGCTTTTTTTTACTCTACACCGGCTTCTGTACTAGTAGACACATTCGCCAACCACTCTTTTATTTCATTGATTTTGGTACGGGAGTTGGATCTCCCAGTAGAGGCATTGACACCTGTGCTTAGTGACCTTTGTTGGAAGATAGTACGAACTGTCTTTCATAGGAGAGGGTTTCACGTGGGACCTACTGGTCCTCACGATGGAACCATACAACATCATCCTAGGCATGGATTTTCATTCTATGGTTCAGGCCTAGATCGACTGTCATCACAGATGAGTCAGATGCGTGCATTCTGATGGGACGAGGTTCACCATCCTCGGTGAGCGAGTCCTCATGGTAGAGCAGGTGGGTACTCTAAGCAAGAGACCATGGACTTTTTCTCAACAGTTGGTGAGCATGTCACTCAGAGCAGTAGACACTATAGTAACCTCCATCCATACCGTTGTAGAGGACTACATGGACATCGTTCCATAGGATGTCACGGGACTACCTCTGAGGTGAGATATGGAGTTACGCATTGACTGGCAGTTGGGTACTACCCCGATATCATGTGTGGCTTATCAGATGGAACCCATAGAGCATTGCGAGATACAAATTCAGTTGGATGGCCTTTGTGATAAGGGATTCATCAAGACCAATGTGTCAGCTGGGTAGCTCTAGTATTTTTTGTAGAGAAGGAAAATGGGAGTCTGATACATTGTGTGTATTATCGTCACTTTAATAAAGCCATGATAAATAACCAGTACCATTTGAAAAGGATTAATGGCCTCTTTGACCAGTAGAGATGTGCGAAGTGGTTCTCCAAGACTGATCTTTGATCCGGCTACCACAAGTTGCGTGTTCGTGAGGCTGACATCCCAAAGTTGGGCTTTCGTTGTTGTTATGGGTATTACAAGTTTATGGTAATGCACTTTGGCATGATGAATTCCCCCACTGTTTTCATTTCTATGATGAACCAGATCTTATAGCCGTAGTTGGACCGGTTTTTGGTTGTCTTTATTGATGACATACTCATCTACACTACGGTGGAGGAGGAGCATGCAAAGCATTTGAGGATGGTCCAAGACATACTCTGGGAGCACCAGCTATATAAGAATCTCTCAAAGTGTCAGTTCTAGATTCATGAGGATCATTTTCTGAGGCATGTCATTTCGGAAAAGGGTTTGGCCATAGATCCCGCAAAGATAAAGGTAGTTCTTTCTTGGGATCCACCCAAGAATGAGTCAGAGGTGCGGAGCATCCTTGGTTTAGTAGGGTACTACAGGAGGATCGTGGAAGATTTCTCCTGGATTGCTAACCCTTAGACCACATTGAAAAGGAAGGGACGACCATTCACCTAGACTCATCAGTTCTAGAAGGCCTTCGAGGAGTTGAGGCAGAGGCTGACTAGTGCTCCAGTGTTGAGGCTTCTAGAAGAGGGCATTGAGTTCATGGTATACTGCAACGCTTCAGGAGCGGGGCTCGGGTGCCTGCTAATGCAGCAATGGGTAGTGATAGCATATGGGTCAAGGTATTTGAGGTCCCATGAGTACAATTAGGAGACTCACAATTTGGAGTAGGCAGCGGTGGTCTTTTCCATGATGTTAGGGAGACACTACCTTCTGGGTGAGCGATTTGTGGTCTACTCAGACCACCAAATCCTCAAGTACATCTTCACTCTGAGGGATCTGAATCGGAGGCAGAGGCACTGGCTGCAGTTTCTACAGGAATATGATTTCTAGATAGTCTACACTCCAAAAAAGGACAACGTTGTAGTAGTTTCCCTTAGTAGGAAGTCCCTAGCTTTAATAGTGCGGGAAGCATCAGAGTAGTTGGATTCCCTGTAGCAGACCTAGGTGGAGTAAGAGGGTATGGCTTTTCTGCAGTCGATGGTGTTGACACTTTCATTCCTTGAGCATGTGAGAGAGTCGAAGGTGGGGGATGCCGATAGCAATGTATTGCGTGATCAGATATCCACTGACAACGCACCCAATGGGTATTCTGAAGGAGGGAATCACGAGATCTTGTTCCAGGGGGGATCAGTAGTTCCAGTTGAGAGAATAGAGGAGGTGATGAGGGAATTCCACACTTCTCCTTTGGTTGTACATCCAGGTGTGGGGAAGATGTATAGAGACCTTCAGCAGATATTTTTGTGGACTTTCATAAACCGGAACATAGCTGAGTTCGTTTCTAAGTTTCTTACCAGTCAGCAGGTGAAAGAAGAGAATTCGGTTCCGGAAGGGTTATTCCAGCCCCTTGATATCCCAGAGTGGAATTGGGATGGCGTATCTATGGACTTCTTCATAGGGATTATGCTCATAGCGAAGGGCCATGATTTCATTTGGATGACAGTGGAATTACTCACGAAGTCAGCGCACTTCCTTTCCATCATGGAGAAGTGCTCGGTGGAGATTATAGGGTTTCTATACGTTTGGGAGATCGTCCACCTTCATGGAGTACCGTTGATGATCATCTCCAACCATAACGCGGGGTTTACGTTATGATTGTGGAAAGGCATGCATGAGGCATTAGGGACTGAGCTGCGGATGAGTACAGCTTTTCTCCCCAAGACAGACGGGCAGACCGAGCGTATTATCAATGTGTTGGAGGATATACCCAGGGCGGGCATGTTAGACTTTGGCCTAAGCTGGGAGGATCACCTGCCCTCGGTGGAGTTCTCATATAACAATAGTTACCACTCTACTATCAGCATGGAACATTTTGAGACCCACTATGGGAGACCCTGCAGTTCACCGTTGTACTGGACGGAGGTTGGTGAGACCTCCCTCATGGGCCCAGATTTCGTGCCGGAAACGATGGAGAAGGTGTGGTTAATTCATGAGCGGATGAGGAAGGCTCAGAGCAGACATAAGTCCTATGAAGACCGTCGTCGTGGGACTTTGGAGTTCGAGCCGGAGGACCATGTCTTTTTTAGAGTCTCCCCGTGGCGTGGAATATAGAGGTTTGACCAAGGGGGCAAGATATCCCAAAGGTTCACTGGGCCCTTTGAGATCGTGCACAGGGCTGGTGAGGTTTCCTACCGTCTTTCTCTACCAGCATAGATGGAGAGGGTGCATGATGTCTTCCACATGTCACAGTTTTGGATATACGTTCATGAAACCATGGTCTTTATTGATTGGGGAGAGATGGATATTGAGGATGGAGCCACCTTTGCGGAGCACCCAGTGGCGATTGAGGACCGGCAGGAGCTAACTCTGCATGGATGGACCATTCCTTTGGTTTGTGTGTTGTGGCAGCATGGGAGGGTGTAGGAGAGAACCTAGGAACTGTAGAGCCAGATGAGGGCTCAATATCCCATGTTGATTTTATAGTTTTTTTCTGGGGATGAAAAACATGAAGGAGGGAATGATGTAAAAACCCGGGTTTTGAGATTGTAAAACATTGAAATTTTCTTGTTGTTATTCCAAACCAGGGTGTTCAGACGACATGTGATTCCAAGCCCTGGTGTGGCTGGTATTAAATTTTAAGTGTGTTCACACTAAACGCGCCAAATAAATATAATAACTTCTAAACGTTTGCTCGTATGGAATAACGGATGGCACCGTGGAGTCAGGAGCGTGTCATTTAACCTAGGTGGTGTGTAACATTCGCGGATGTGGCCCTTCTGTGGAAAATGCCACCATGGGAATTTTCGTAATTTAGTTTCCTCAGGCGTAAACATTATAACTTCTGAACAAAGGATAGTATTAAAATTCTGAGACAATCGTTATGCTCAGAATGTGGATATTACCATAGGAGCGGCTTAAACTTGACCCCGACGAGAGTTTGGGTACGGGCCTACTGGTAGGTATTTAAAATTAATTAATTTTTAATTATTTTTCCTTACCTAAACACATCCACCCCCCATCATCCCCCTATGACACTTATCCCTAGTTTAATCTCTCCCAACAATGTATCCACCTCCTTTAAAGATCCCCCTCCTCCCCAACAAGGTGTTTGCAGCTCAGGTGGGTCGTTTGTGAAGCGACGGGCTATGCCCTACGAGGTACGTTCATTGTGTTTCGTTTTAAGTTTCTGCATCTTCATCGAACTAAAATTATAGTATGAATTTCTGTTTATTTTTTGATTGAAGGACATATATGTGTAGGGTTTGATCTGTGATTTCCAACTCTCTTTTTGGATCGAAAATCTGAGTCCCAGGGCATCCAGGGTGGCCTCGAGAAGTTTTCCAGCCAAGCTTCTTGTTTTCGGCGGTTACTGGGCGGTCCGGCGAGCGAAGACAGCGGAACGGGCTCACCAGGCGGTGGGATCCCCAGGCGGTTGCATGGTGGGATCCATAGGCAGTGGCGTGGCTGGCTCCCCAGGTGGCGGTGGTCAGTGCGGGAGGGCTGGTCGGCCGGCATTGTCGGTCAGCGTGCAACGGGAGATCGAGGTCGACGCGACCCCAAGAGCGAATTAAGACCTGAAAAACGTGGGTCTTGTGGGGGAAAAGCCAGACCAGCTCATGCTGGTCTAGGAAAATATGTCCGACCCACGCAGTGAACCGTGGTACATGGTGGATCGGGCTGTCTGGGCGGCCGAGCCATGGACCGCCGGTCTAAAGGGGTGGACCGGCCGAACCAGTCCGGCCCACCCCATCTCCATCCATTGGCATTAAAACGCCCCTAACATGAAAACCGAGTTTCAGATTCACATTCCTTCTAATGATATGCGATCATCAGATCAAGAAAGATTTTTTAAAATGGTCTCATGGATTTTTAATTCTTGATATGGGGGTTCAGTGACGCGACATGCCCGTTATGTGTTGCTTAGCGCCTTGTCAGGATTCTTCTTTTGGATGGAATGAGAACATCCAATGTCTGTTTTAGGCTCTTTCATTGTAATTGTAACCTTGGAATCATGAATAAGTAGTCTAGGGTGGTTTTAGGCATTGAATATGGAGTTGAGGCATGGGCCACACGGGCCATCTTTTATGCAGTGTGAAGCGTATTGTGAATTTTTCATCAAAAGTCCATTCAGGGCAAATGAATAATCTATTTGGCGTGTTTTTCTGAGAGCATCATGATGGATCAGTTCACATGACCTTTTTCGAGATCGATGTGTGGGCCCCATGAGAAGTCGTATGGGTATAAAGTGGTCTTGAAAAACTTTTTCATTGAGAGTATGTTCCAAGCAACTAAATAATCTATATCGCGTGTTTTTTTGCTAGGATTGCAATGGTGTAGTTTGTTTGGGCATGCAGAGCCTCATTCGAGATCTCATTAAATGTGTAAACATGAAAGGGCGTTGGTTGGATCTTCATTTGATGCATTCTGAACCAACGCATGGTAGCGATGTTAGTGAAACCCAATGATAGAAAGGGTGGTGTGGAGTTATCGGATCAGTTCCGGGTTTACCATTTAGCGGGGATGGGCAGTGGGTTACCTACTGGATTATTAGGTTTTACCTTCCAGCAAGGCTGGGCAGTGGGTTACTCATTGAATATAGGTTTTACCCTCTAGTGGCGAAAGGGTAGTGGGTTACCTTTTAACCTTAGGGTTTACCCTCCAGCAAGGATGGGCATTGGGTTACCCGACGACCTATTAGGGTTTACCCTCCAGCTGGTTTGGGCAGTGGGTTACCCGCCAACTTCTTTGAGGCTCACCCCTTTCTATGAGGCTAGTCAGTGACTTTTCTCTGTGATTACCGGAGTGGGACCCTTGGTTGTATGGTTTAGCGATGAGACTGATTTGACGTGTGGAATTGTTGGGAATTTGTGATTGATATCCTTAGATCTATTAGAGGTCTTTCATGGGCTGATCTTGGAGATAGAGATCCCCTTACAAACTCGTTCAGGTTTCTTGGTGAGAATATATATATATATATACAGCCTAATTTTGTTCCCACTCCTTTGGATAAGCTACTCTCGTTCTAGAAGGGGTGACGACGCGTGGGGTATGCCACATGATTTCCGTGTCTAACTCCTATTGGTTTGGATGAGTCTACTTTCTTTTGTTTTTTTGGGTTGAGCTGCACTCTCCCAATTTTAATCTTATATTGATCTTTGTTATGTCTACTGCTCACCATTTTAGTACCTCCTTTGTTTCTCCCTCAATTTTTCGGGGCATCCTACCGATTATCTTTATACTCAACCCTTCTTGGGCATTTCCCGCACATGGTGTTCCCTTAGAGATGACAAACAATTCGATCGAGACCACGAAGGAGAGTAGAGGACACAATATCTTGGTTTGTGTTTAGTGGTCCAAGTAGGACATTCAGGTGTAAGACTCTCTAGTTGTTTACATTCATTTACATGTTTCTGGGTTGTGTCACCTTTCAAGTTAGGTTCATGTTTTTCCCTTTTCTGTTTAGTTCACTTGTCATTCCACTTTTCATCACTTTACATATTATGTTTTTAGTGGTCGATGCATGTTTTTTTTGGTTGGGATATTTTAGTTCGTACGTTGGTTTCCTTTTTACTCCACACTTCTAATTGAGAGGGTTGCGTGTGTGGGTATAGGAACTTAGGCAAAGGCCTCCCCAATATTGTTATGCCTTTGGCGCTTTCCACCAGCCCCTGGCATATAGAGGCGGGCTTGGGGTAGTTGCGGCTTGAGACTGGTAGGGTCGGGTCGTAACATCAACGATCTTATGTGATGTGTTCATACACTTCACCATTAAGTGATTTAGATTTCAATAGTGCACAAAACTTCATAGTCTAACATCCAATGTATTAGAAAATGACACAGGAACCCACCAAGTATGTATGATTTTTTTGAAAAAATGTTCTCTTACAAATCCTATAAATGAACATTCAACACTCTCAACTCATCTAGTTAAATATGATAATGAGAAATCGATATATGTTTCACCCCGTCTATAGGATCAATATAAAAAATAATTCCTCTATCTATATGAATACCTAATTTGTAATCTAGAAATAAAATATAATAATGATAGACCACCAGATGGAAAATATAAGCGGTAACTATACATTCCACTATGAGAGTGAATAATTTTACCAATGACAAATTACTCCAATATGACATATGACTAGTCCAATCCTTCATTCTCTAATATATAACACATAGTTTTATAAGAACCTCTCTCCTCTAGGATTGTTTAATGATACATATATTTGATATTGTTTGATATGAGCTCGAGAAATACTCAACTAGTCGATTCTAAATATCGTATCGAAACTATTCCTATCAAAGATCATAAATCCCTATAGGTTTCCATAACCAAAAAATTAATACATTTCACTCAGTATTTCAAATGAGATAGTATAATTTAATTCCCAAGGATATTTAAATAGAAATCATATTAAATGATAAATTAACTAGTAAATAAAATATAGAAAAACATGAGTAGATATTCAATATTATGAAACTCTTGTATCAAAAAAGTAGTAGACACCATGGAATTAATATAATCCACACCTTTATCTATATAATTTCACTATGTACTAATGACTAGAATGACATCCATCATGTACATACATAACTCTAGGGTATGACCATGCCTCTTTAGTTCATGACTCACATGAGTCACCAATGTATGAGTGGCATGATTATGCAACTCTAGTGTCTGACACTCCTATGTAAGTAAAGTCTGTATTTATTTGGACTATTACAGAGGAACCTTGCCTACACCATGAAAAAAACTTCATGAATGTGTATGTGAAACACTGGAAAAACATTGTTAGAGATAACCCATATTTCCATGTTTTCGTCATTACTTATCTTTTTTATAAACATTATGTACTAAAATTTCCCCTTAGAAACAATTGTAACACATGGTTGACCATTCTCTCATTGAGGAAGTTGAAGAAACCCGACTTTCTACCACTTGACATCCATAATGATATACCTCCTCACACTTCCACAACCTATTAGTAGAAGTGGCACTTGAAATAGCACTAGAAATTCAAATTTATAGTGTACTATAAGTTGGAAGAAAACTAGTAATATTGTTATCCCCTAGACCTTTCAGATGATGTAAAATATTAAACATTCATTACATATATTCCACATTCATATTCAGTTGAGGAGTAATTAAATGAAACTATATAAATTATACTGAGTATTCATAATCTAAAAGTATTACCTTCTAATTCCATATTAATTCACGTGCATTGTCCATGTTTAACATGTTAGGAAATATATTCAAAAAGAATATATCCATAAATACCTTTCATGTATGACTATCATGATTTCCAGTCTATCCCCTAATACCCCTCAGACTCATTTCTAGTCCCTAAATTATAAATGCATCTGACATTACCCTCTTATCATTAGGGATATATTCATAATAAAATATCCACTCAATTATTTAAACCATGTCCTCAGTGTCACGAGGTCTACATCAAGACCGATTAATAGAGATGAAAGTCATGGTCATAATCAACAATTTTATTTTTCACCACCTTGTCCTGAGTAGGATAAATATGTTGGAATAAAGGCTGGGGATGTTTTACGATCTAAACTATAGTGTCTAGGGAATGAGGAATCTTGGATGCATCAGCCAGCATAGCCTATGGTGGGTTGGGAACATCCTCCTCAACCTGACCATTCTGGAATCTCTAAGGTCTCATGTTTCTAAAAATTAAAATGAATATTTAGATGGTCTATAAATAAATTTTCATGAGATGATTTCAATAATTTATAAGTTCCACATATGGGATTCTATTGTATTATGTGATATTAAACCATATATGATTCTACCAATGAATTTTGTGAGTATAAACAACGTATGACACTTAAAATGAATCCATAATATAATTTCACATGTATAAAGAGTTTTATAACATGATGGAAATGAAAAGTCACATATATGAATCCATAAAATAATGTACTGAGTGATCATTCAATAACCACGTTTCCATGAATGGTGGAAGAACCTACATTAGTGCCATGATAAATGAAAATCATAAGTAGTCATTGGATGAAATTGATCATAATAAGTATCTTCATTCTCTTTTATAGAAAATTATCATTCTACCTCCTGAGAAAAACTCCATTATCACCTTAAGGAGAATTTCTACACATGTCTCATGACTCTTATCTCTCCTTAGATGGAATAAAATATTGAAATTCCCTAAAAATGAATCTGTATACATATTAAAGGACATTTCACATCAGCATATCATACCGACCTATAGACCCTTTTCCATGTGAATATGGACTTTTCATGCCATGGGATAATAAATTTTCAAACATAATAATTAACCATTCTACACCTAACCACACCCAAAGATTCATGATGACTAGAATACCTCTCTAAGGAGTCGACTAAGTATGTCAGAGCCATCTATCAACTTGAAAACTAATACAAGGCTCTTCTATATATGAGCATAACCTTGTGTAAAGTGTGACATTGAAAGGAAAAACATATCATAATAATTATTCCAATGAATACTAATATTATAGATGCAAGGTAAAAGATTTAAAGTAATAATTACATCATATCAAAGAATCCATATACATTGAAATAAAAACATGTAAAAAGAGACGTATGAAAGAGCATATATGACATACTATGAAAATAGCTCATGGTATACCAAAAATAACTAAAAATTCCTATCATATGAGGGTATTTACACTTGTAACATACACATAGGGAAATCATGTAATGAAACTCCATACAAATTACTATGATGTTAAGCACATAAAAAATTTATCATGTTAATTAAAATTTCTATTATCAGTCTTTTGGTAATACTATGATTAAGATCGTACACCAACGTTCACAAATAGAGGACCTAATTAAAAAATATAAAACATAAAGTATTTGAATTCCTTGATGTAATAATTCCATATATGAAATCGACATAAAATTTCAAAAAGTTATTAAAAATAAATCGAATATCTAGATCCACTCTTGAAATATATTTAAAAATTCTCTATATAGGGTCTGTATACAATTAAGAATAAAAAAATATAAATTTCATTATGATAGAATCCCACAATGTAGAAAAAATATCATAGATATATGATTCATCTCAATGGAGGAGGAGTATATCTATGATATACATGATGAATGGTGGATTAGACAACCCATTTTATTGATTTTACATGAGCTAATGTTCGATATATACCAGACCTAGTGTATGAAAGTAGAGGAACCAAACAAAAAAATCATTAATAATGCCCCTAGGTTAGAGTGCCCGTATTTTATTAAAATAAATGAGGGATTTATGACCGGTTTTATGGTAAAATTAATTTTTTGGATTAATTAATACCCCAACCATGGTTTGGCCACACGATTTCCTAAACCATGTACAATCACATGAATATTTGTACCAAATATAGGAACCCATATTTTTTGTCTATATAGTTTGGTAAATCATACACCAACCATGTCATTGCCTCTACCACGAGATAAATTTTTTTCTAGTAAATATCACATGGTAAGACTTAATAGTGTTCCAAATATTCCTTTTCCATTATCTATATCCAAAAATTCACATGGATTCTTATATAGTGTCTCATTGTTTCCCTTAACCATAAACCGAACTTTCATCCCACATAAGGCCTCAAAAAACCTCTAAAAATAACTAGAAGATACCAAAAACATCACCCAACAAAAGTCTGACAAAAATATCATAATTGAGAGATAAAACTACATTTTCAATGTAAAAACTGGGTAATTATAAAAAATTACTTTTCAATATTATTAATATAAATTCTATATTTATGTTAGATATAAAAATATTATGTTATTTTTAAATCAAAAATAAACTTGTTTTTATAAAAAAAATTTATTATAAGTATTTTTAAAAATGATTTATACTAAATTTTAGAATATTAATTTTCAAATATTATTATAATTTATGAAATTAGAGAATAAAAATTTATATATGGTTACATATTTGTATTTTTCAAAAAATAATGTATTTTCAGTGAATATTAAAAATACATACTTTAATAAAAAACATTTCCATATCAATAATTTATGTATTTTAAAAGTACCAATATATTTTGGAATACTATTTTAATAAGAATTGGTTTTATTTAGTTATATTAAATCCACATATCTACTTTTCAATAAACTTTATATTGTGTTTTTAGTATAGATTTGTTTTCAATATTAAAAAGGTGTTTTTAAAAACTATTTTAAAATGAATAATGTTTCCCCAGTTTATTTAATAAAAATAATACATAACTGGTAATTTTATAAATGAAATTTATATATAATATATTTTTTAAATATTAACTTACATTAATACAATTATTATTACTGTTCATGTAATTAATGTTGAAACAACGTTTTCTCAAAAATATAATCTACTAAAACCATACTTTTCCATCATATCTGTGGGATTAATTTTAAATTAAAATTTTCCACTTAGACGATTATAATTTTAATAATTGTATTACCTATTTTTAAATTATAATTTAAAAAAATTATCGTGATTTTTCTCTAAAATTACTAGGGAAAATACGAAATTTTAATTTCCCCGGTTATGGTAAAGAAAATTTAATGGGGGTTAAAATATGAAGATAAGGGTTATAAATGACATAAAAACATTTCCAACAAAAAATATATGGCCATATGTAGACATTATCACTTATAGTTTCTATAAGGACCCATTTTAGAGGCATGTGTCAAGATACAATGTGGGTATGACAAAATCTTTCAAATAATTACAAGTGTACCACTCACCTCACTTATAAAAGGCCACCTTCTCTCCTTCTCCATGAACACAATAAAACCCAACTGGATCACCCAATACCTTCTCAAATAATTTCTATAATTCCATCCTATAATTCTAGAAGACATATTTTGGGAAAAAATCAACCAAGGAAGGGATTCGGGGAAAATTAAAAATGAGTTACTTGGAGAATAGGTAACATTCCCCAGCAACCATTTTTTTTACTTATTTCTCCACCCCCCTAAAATATTATTAAACCATTATAATATAATTAAACAATTATATAAAATTTAATTACATTTTATTTTGTTAATGTAATAAAAAAATATTTTCCCACTTCTATCAAATAGATTATGAAATCATTATTCCTGTGTACGACAGATTGCCACCTCACAAACCGATGTGATTATTTCTTCAACAACCACCTATAATGGTTTGGTATGATTATATATTTAAATTATATATAATATATTTAAAAAATAATTATACCTACACAATAATTATATAAAATATAAATTTTATATTTCATTCTATATGATAACATCGCCCGTGTGTACGGCAGACTATCACCTAATGAAGCGATTTGATTCATTTTTTACCAATGCATTACATGTAAGAAATAAGGGTAATGATAAAGATAATATGTGATATACATGAAATTATTTTTATATTAAAGAAATAATTATCATTATTTAAATATAATATATCATTTTATTTCTTACCTTTTCACTCTCTAAAAAACTGTTAATGTCATCCGTGTACATGTAGACTATCATCTTCACGAAGCAATGTAACTCTATTTTCATTACAACACCACATGGATGATATATATTTAAGTATATTTAAATAACTATTATGGTATATAAGATTTTATTATCATTATATAAAAATAAAATATTACTTATCTCCTTTCTATAATGACTATTGAAAAATATAGACATTACTCATGTGTATGTTTACTCCACCATCTCTATGATCATAACATAAAAAATTTATCAAAAAAAATTATTTATTTCTATTAAAATTATAATATATATATAAATGTGATAATTATTTTATGATAATTATTTATCATATTTTTAAATATGGACCTCTTTGACCATATTCAACAAATCAAATTCATTTTTCACACACAAGCCAAATATTTTCAAAACAACTGACATTAAAATAATAATTTAAATAATTTTATATAACATGGTAATAATAGAGATAAAAGTTAAAAATTTACAAAAGTTTCTCAATAATGTAAATAATTTTAATAATTTTATTATTCTGGATGATAAAGGCGCATCTGACAAGTCAAACTTAAAGAAAGGGACTTCATCTCAATTTCAATTACTTATGGAATATCGTTATATTATAAACCTATAATCTTTTATGATGTTTTTATACAGACACCTTGAAGTTATATATCATTAATTTATCTATTATCTTTATATTTATATATAATTTAATTTTCCTTAAAGGGGAATTGTGATTCGTATATTTCTAATGTGATAAGGTAGTTTTATATAAAAATAATTATCTTTTGATGTTTTCAATCAAACACTTCTTTTTCTAGGTCCATATTTTTCAAATGATTATATATATATATTTTATAGACATAAACTATCAACAAATTTTTTTTAATTTTTCCATTATTTTCAAAGGATTATAAAATCAATATTTTTACATGTTGTATACATAATGTTTTGAAAAATAAAAAAAATGAATAATATATTTTTAACATACACGGTGACAATGAATATTCTATCATCATGACCGTTATTTGATTTTAATAAATATATACTAATTTATTTTTATTCATCACGTAAAAAGTCTATTCCTTTGGGGGTATTATTGGAATTGAAAAAAAATAAAAAAAGTATTTTTTTTAAAAATGTGTATTTAAAAGTAAAGAGTATTTTTTATATTCAATTGTTATTGTTTACTAGATTAAAAGATTTATTCAATTGATATATGCTGTAAAAATATCATGAATAAATTTTTTTGCATTGTATGTTATTAGTGAATTATACAAGATAAATGGGTGTGATCAGATAGTGTTATGTGATCCCGTTATAGCTCATACAATGGGGAGTCTCAGATAGCATCAGGTGAGCCCCTTATAGCTTAAATGATGTGTTCCCCAATATTTTCTCCAACTAATTGTGTATTTATTATATTGTAATTATGATATATGTTTATTCCAATTAAATCGTATTTTAATGTTTCTTATAAATATGATTCTCTATGTCACTGAAATTTGGATTTTAATCACTTGATATGATTTTGTATTTAAGTGTTCTATTGAAAAAATGTGTGTGTGATTTTATTGTGAAATATTTTTAATTGATACACATAAATGTAGATGATGACAAAGTTAAATGTTACAATAGTTTTCAACTTTTAATGAGACTAATATTTTAATTTATTTTCATATACCTTACTGGGATTTTTTGTGCTCAACAAATATTTTTTAAAAAAATTAACATGATTTAAGTATGGGTAAGGGAAATACGGAAGTCAAATTGAAATTCATGAAGAATATAAATGTAAATTAATCATTATTTATTATAACTTATTTATAATATGTAAAATAATGGCAAATAAATTGAATTTCCCACATTGTATTATACGGTTTTTTATGTATCAATTATGAATTAATTCTCTAAAACTCCAAAACTAAAAAGATGCCCAAATGTAATAGATTGAATTATTGTCTTAAAACTCATTATTATGATGTTTTTAAGTCTTATTCTTTATATTTGGTATCATGGTATGGTTTATAAAACTATAGTGTTTAGAATAATGTTATTAAATTTTCATTAAAATATTATATCTTATGTTAATGTTATAATTTTATATATTTTAAATATTGAGATCTGTGTATGACAAAAATACATCTGTTCAAAATAGATTCCTATAGAGTAAACTAAGAAGATTTAGTGGGATGGAACCATGTGTAAAATATTATTCAAAAATAGAATTTTGACAAGGTTGGAATAAAAAAAGAATAGTTTTTTAGTTATGTATTAGTTGGTATAGGATGTAAATGGTGGTGGAATATATGATAGAGTAGACCCTGATCTACCATATAGAAACATGTCCACTGTGTATAATTTAATGACGTTGAATCTCCTATCATTTAGTGTATCATTTGAAACTGTGGTAGCAGAAGTATGGACTAATGCCCTGTAAAATATATTTGAAGTCATGAGATGATCATAATGTAAAATGGTAACTCTTTCCATTTTTTATTTTGAATTTTAATATGATCAACGGTCGAATTTGGTTAACAATAAAATAGAAAAAGTTTATCTTGATCCCATGTGATGGGAAAAATTTATGTATATCTCCATTGATAAATATTTCTCAAAATTTTTTCATCTTCTGATGGAAAAACATTTCCTGAGACAAAGGGAAAATGATGATTATTTAGAATCATATGAGGAAATAATCATAAGATTGTACAGGTATGTGATGGTTTTTATTTGGAAAACTAGTAGTAGATTAATAAATTTTAATTAGGGTGGAAACAAAGTTACAATGATCTTTACCGGAAAGATAATTTAAAATATATTATAAATTTGTTAATTGTGATGAGAATGTTGTGATAAAGTTTTCTGACATGTATGTTCCATGAGTTAAAAATATTATGAAAGGGTCATGGTGGTGGGAAATAGAGAAACAGCCAACTAATAAGCCTGATGATAGGCCTCCAAAATTTTCCATATTTGGAAAATTAAATTTAAGGAATGATTGATAGGATCTAGAATGTTTTTTTGATTTTGTCATTTTAGTCACAAGATTCGTGATTGTAAAAAAAATAGTCCTAAACATCCAAATAAATGGGTAACTCATAGATATAAAATGGTAATGTATTTTAGTAATAATGATTTTGGTCATGTTAATAATTTGTGTCCAAATTTAGTTTCACTCGATATAAATCATTGTGATCATAAAGCAGAAGGTGTAGCAAAGTCATTTTATTTGACAGTAGTTGATGTTGCGTTGTAAAATGAAGTTGTGATAGTTATGTAACTTGTGTATTCAAATTATTCTAAATAAATGTATTACAATAGATCATCATATTCATTCATTTTTGAGAAATTTTAATGTAACATGAGAATATCACAACCTAAAAAGAATATATAACTTTTTCATAAAACTCCTAGTAGAAATATTAAATCCATGAATATATATATAATTATTCATATTATTATTAGTGGGATGACCTTTCTGGAAACTCTTAATGAAATATACATAGAATTCTTTAATATCATTCATGTTATTCATTGTAATTTTTAACCATAACAAGATATATTTCAGTGCTATGAATTTTTTTTCACTGGTTTGAACCCTTTGATAGCTTTCCAATTAGATAGAAAATATTGAGGTGGATGTGAATGTTACATAGCTCATACTGTTGAAAATATTGAAAATTTTCAAATTACTGATGTATTAGTAATAAATTAATTCATTGATGTATATCATGATGATTTTTATGTTTTTATCCTTAATTTGGAAGTTGAATTTATTTTTATGTTATTACCTATGGTGGATAAAATTTATAAACCACCTTATCGAATAGAAGAAGTATAACTTTTTTAATTGAGAAATAAATTACATGAGTTATTAGATAAATGTTTCATTTGACCTCGAACACCACCATGGGGTGATACTGTTTATTAAAAACAAATATTGTTCCATGATAATTTTCATTAATTATAATGCATTTAAAAATATCACTATTAAGAACAATTATCATTTGCCTCATATCGATGATTTTTTTAATTATCTCTAGGGAGCTCGGTATTTTTCAACGATAGACATGAGGTTTTGGTACTATCATTTAAAATTTAAGGTTAAAGAAATTATAAATACATTGTTTCAGACTATATATGGGCACTATGAATTTTTTTTGTATGCCCTTTGGGCTATCCAATGCACTTGATATATTTATGGATATTATGAATAGTGTTTTTTATGTGTTTATAAGAAATATTGTAGTTGTGTTAATTGATGAAATTATTTTATATTATAAAACCCAAGAGGAACATGAAATAAACCTAAGGATTATTTTTCCAGCCTTAAAAGAAAAGGTAATATATGGGAAATTTAGCGACGGAGACTTTTTCTTGCAAAAAAAATATTCTCGTGGACATGTTGTTTCTAAATATGGAATAAATATTAACCATGCTAAAACAAAGGTTATTAAAGAAAGGAAATGATCCATAAACATCACAGATAAGAATAATTTTCATGGATTAGTGGGTTACTACCAAAGGATTGTTTCACATTTTTCTTGGTTGTCTAGACCATGGGTTAAGTTAATTCATAATGGAGTTAAATTCATTTAGATACAATAATATAATGATTGTATTCTATAACTAAAAATAATATTGGTGAATGATTTCGTTTATTCCCAACCATCCTGATATTGCGAATTAGTCATCTGTAGTGATGATCCATTGAATGAACCTGGTTGTTTCCTAATATATATTGTTGAGATAGTTTCATTAGCCTATGTAAGTCCAAACTTCATGAGTAAAATTAACCTACACGTGATTTGGAATTAGTTGTTGTGGGTTTTCTTAAAAAATTCAGAGGAATCATTTATATAGAGTAATTTTTGAGATATATACTAAAAAAATTTATTATGAAAATATTCACTCAAAAATAATTGAACATGAGACATATAATATGGTCGGAATAGATTAAAGATTATAGTTTCATGATTCATTATCATCCTAGAGAATAAAAACAACTTGTTGATTCTATGAGCCGAAAAAATAATTCTACATTAACCATGATACATTTGGAACATGACCCTTTTGTTAATGAATTGATAAGTATTTTCCTAATCTTTATAGATAAAGGTACGTCCTCTGTTTTGTTTCAGGTTTTAGTGCAGTTAGTGTTTTATAAAAAGCTTCATTATGTTTACAATGATGATAAATATTCATTTAAAAAAGATGGAACCATTAATAAGGGTAGCTTTCAAAATTTTAATATTGATGGTGAAAGAGTTTTATGATTTATACAACAATTATGTTTCCTTTTGATTCCCAGTTGACAAATTTTTTGTTGAGTGAAGCTCATTATTTTCTATTTTTTATTTATGTTGGTCGCACTGAGGTGTATTAAGACCTTCATGAGTATTACGAGATGAATGCAATGAAAAGAGACATAGTTGAATTTACCATGATGTCTTTTACATTTCATTAGGATAAAGTATAATATAAATTAACCAACTATATTCCTAACACATTTCCAGTGTTGTAGTAGAATGGGAAAATTTATCCATGGATTTCGTGGTGGGATATCCAAAGGCCTCTTAATGAAATAATATAATTTGGGCTATTATTTATTTATTAAATAAATATGCTCATTTCATTCCCATTAGAGTTAATATATATTTATAATATATTTCATAACTATATCTATATAATATATTCAAGGTACACAGATTTACCCTATGTATTGTACCAGGCCGTGATCACATGTTCACGTATAATTTTTAGAAAGGACTTAAAAAGTCATTGTGTACTGGAGTAAATTCCCATACACTATTTCATCCTCAATCACTTGGGTAGTATATATATATTTATCCAAACATGGAATATATTATTCATTAATGTTTAATGGATTACCAGGGAAGTTCAAATCAACATCTTTCTTTAGTTAAGATTTCATATAATAATATATTTTATTTTGGTATTCAGATGGCATTATTTGAGGAATTATATAGAAATATGCATTGAAAAAAATAATTTTTTTGTGATATAGGAGAATGTAAGTCAATGGGAATAGATTTGGTAGATTAAATGGAGGATTGAGTGTAATTGATTCAACAATATATGATGAATTCTCATAGTAGGATGAAAATTTATGCGGATAAGTGGAGGAACTATCATTCTTTCAAGGTTGGTGATCACGTATTTCTAATGTTTAATCCATGGGAATGAGTTATTAAATTTTGTGAGAAGGGGGAGATAAGTCCATGGTTCATTAAAAAATCTTAAATCCATGTAAATGCTATAACATATTCCTATTATGTGGACATACCATTGAGAGTATATTAGTTACACAAGGTATTTCATGTTACAATTGTATGGAAATATGTGTCGGATTAATCTCTTGTTTTGAGCTAATGAGACATTTAGTTACAAGGGAAAATTTTGATTTATGGAAAAATATATCAATATTAATGACTCTAGAGAACAATTATTTTTAAATAATTTCATTCTCCATCTTACGGTTTTATGGAAAACCCATATGGTTTATGTTGCAACATGGGAATCTGATAGTGCTATAAGGGAATGATATTCCCAATTAATTAATAGGTAAATAAAATTAAGATGTAAATATTTCAAAAATGAGGAATATTGTACAAAATCCCATGTATTGATAAAATAAATAATATTCATGATTTATAATATGAATAAAATAGTCATATATTTATGTAAATATTAAGAAAATTTTTAATCAAAAAATTAATTCATTTAATCAAACACTTTTATAATAATGATTTATTTAAATATTAAATTTCTAAATTTTATAATTTGAATTTGAAAATATTAATATAATTTTTTAAATCATAATATTTAAATTTACTTATGGAGATTTTTGTTTCATTTTTTGAGAAATGTTGATTTTTTAGTGATTAGTGAAAATATTGATATTTGAAAAAAAAACATTAATTTTCTATAAAATAGGTATTTTAAAAGTCAAAATATGTTCTCTATGTTATCTAAATTATCATAGTTAATATTAGGATTTTTTAATATTATTATTTATTTTTAAATAATATTTCTATTGGTTTTTTGTGCATGTTTTTTTGTTTAAAAAAAAATTTTCTAAAATATATTCTTATATTCATAATATTTATCTATATTTTTAATTAAAAAAATCCATAACGGTTATATTTTTTAATTACATTTATATATAATATATAATTAAATATTAATTTAGTTTCATACAATGATAATTATTATTTATTGAGTTAATATAGAATAATCATTTTCTAAAAAATATACTCTGTTTAAAACCCATCATTTTCATTGCGTCTGTGGGTTTAATTTTAAATTAAATTTTTCCACATATGTGAATTATATTTGAAAAAAAGGATTTAATATATAGAATCATAATTACCTCTAATTTATAATAATTTCAACTTAATTTTTACCATAATGAATAGTGTAAACAGTAAAAATTAATTATTGTGGTTAAGGTAAATGTTCATATATCTAGTGGATAAACTAATAAGATGAGGTATATTAATGGCCTAAAACATATACAAGACCCATTTATGGAAATATTTAGACCTTATATCTTATAATTTGGATAAGGTACCCTTTTTATGCCTCTTTCATGATAAAAATTTGGCTATAATTGAATCTTTTAAAAAGATTACAATTGTGTCACTCACATCACTTATAAAAGGAAACCACCTCTAATCCTCCATTAACTAAATAAAACACCATTATTCCGGAAAATAACTGCCAAAATAACTTTTATACTTCAATATAATCATCCTTTAAGTATTATTTTGAGCATAAATCCAACCTTGGAAGTCCTTTGGTGCAGACTAAAAGGAGTTACGGATATAAGAGGTAATATTCTCCAATGACCATTTTTTATTTCTTTCTGCTCACCCTTAATTTATTCTAACCCATGATTATATAATAACCTAATTATCATAAATATACTTATAATTTATTCTTTTAATAAAATATCGTAAATCGTTACCCTCTTATATAAAATGGGTTATGAAATCATCAATCCTATGTACGACGGACTACCGCCTTGAGAACAGATTTATTCATTTTTCAATTTCCAACATTCATAGTTGGGTATTATTATGTACCTAAATAATATATATATGATATTTGTAAATAAAAATAACAATAGAGTCATTATGTCATATATACATTTTTATTGTCCATTCTGCAGTGGATAAGATTATTTCACTTGTGTGTATAGCAGACTACCGTCTTGCAAAGAAATATGATTCGTTTTTTTATAACATGTTGCTTGGAATGTATTAAATGTAAAGATAATGAGTAGTTTTGATATAAATGAAATAATTATGATATTAATTACACATTTATCTTTATTGAAATGTAATAAATGATTTTATTTATTTCCTATTAACTCACTAAAAAAGTGATAACGCCATTCGTGTATGCATGGACTATTGAATTCAAAAAATAATGTAACTATATTTTTATAAACAAATAACATGTATAATAAATATAATATTTTTTAATAAAATTTTATGTTCTATATTATAATATAATAATTATTTGTAGATAAAATACTACTCACTTATTTTATATAATGATAATGGAAAATTGAAATGTTACTCATCTGTAGGTATGACTTACAGTTTCCATGATTGTGACATACTTAATTTATCAATACCATCTTCCAAGATTGTTCATAAAATTGTAATTTATGTATAAATTTAAAAATTATGTATTTATTATTAATGATTATCTGTATAAATAAGTATCCCTTTTAACATAGTCAAACTAACAATGTCCCTTTTGACACATAAGTCGAATATGGTCAAACCATCTTATGTAAACTTAAATGATTAAACAATTGTGTAGAAAATGGTAAAAAGTGAGATAAAAGTAATAGTAAACATGAATATTTTTCTCAATCAAGTATATATTTAATATAATATTATTATTTTGGAATAAAAATACATGCATGACAAGTCAGACTCAAGATAAAGGACTTCATCTCAATTTCATTTCATTAAGACGTATTTGGATGTTATACACCAATACTCATTTATGTGGTGCATATACAGACCATTTCACATTTTATTTCATGAATTTATCTATTGTTATGGTATTTATAATATTGTTTCAAATTATTGTTTCATGGGGATTATGATTCAAATATTTTTAATGTGATATAGGTATTTTCATTAAAAGAACTCTCATTGAGCGTTTACATTCCAAATCTTACCTTTATATATCCTTGTTTTTAAAATGTTTTTATGAAAAAACGATATAAATAAAATATTTATAAATTATATTTTATTAATATTTTAAATATATTTTATACTATTTTATAACTGAATATTTTTAGATGTTTTATACAGAATGGTTTGACAAATGGCAAAATGAATGTTCAATTCTTAACATGCATGGAGATAATTACTTTTCTACCTCTCTGACAATTATTTGATTTCTATATTAATTTCTATACATAAATTTTTTCCTAGAATTAAAACCCTATCATTTTTTGTGTATTTTGGAATTTAAATTATTTTTTCAAAACAATATGGTATTTATTTTTCAAAATTAGTTTTTAAAATAGTAGGTCATTCTGATTTCCAAAATTGGGTTTTTATGAGGTTAATATACTTCGTAAAATGTTTTATAATGGAAAAAGTTCATGAATAAAAAAATTGATCATTATATGGTACTTAATAACTAAATATGGGAAATGGGTGCACCTAGATATCACCGAGTGAGCCCATTACATATTATGTGATGCAGTGTCCCATATAGTGTCTCATGAGCCTATTATGCCTTTAAACAATGGGGGATCCTATATAGTGATATGATGAAGTTGTTAATGATTATAGTTCAATTAATCTATAAGTTTATTCCAAATAATTTTTTTGGAAAGGGGTTTTTAAAAATGACGCTTTGAGTCAACGAAAATGGGTTTTTAATTCCTTATTATGGTTTTTTGGATTCATTTGAGAAAAACTTTTATGTGTATTTAATGTGAATTTCTATTATTTAGTGCTCTTAAATAACCTCAATGATAATAGAAAATGTTATATGTGTTTTCATGATTGACTGGGATAATGTTTCTCTTTATTTCTATGTCCCTTATTGATATTTTTCTACTCATCCAACATATTATAAAATGAATTTCTCAAGATTTTAGGATGGTTAAGGGATAGGAAGAATTCATGTTGAATTCATTGATTATTTTTCAAGGAAATATATCATGATTTATTTAAAAAAATCTATTTTGGGAAAAATTAATATTAATCTATGTTTTCCACTATTTGTTATATGGTTTTAATGTTCGGGTTATTACCAAAATCTATAAAACTCTAAAAATAAAAAGATTATAAAATATAGAAGAATGAATTCTTAATATATTAATTAGGAATATGTAATTCTTAAGATTATGTAAATATTGTAATGTAAATGAATTAATCTAATCATTTCCATGTATATGTCATCATGATATTCTTACATATCTCTATAAAACATTAAAAATCATAATTTGAAAAGAAAACATAAAAACTATTTAAAATTTATTAATATGTAATTTAATAAAATAAATATGTAACAAAAATTTAATCATATTCAAACATGTTTCTTCATACATCTATAAATAAAATTATATATTGTTCTGCAAATACATATTTATAATAATACCAAGGAACAATAGAAAGGAAATATCAATGATATAACCATTATATCTTCTCTAATAATAATATTTCAACTAAACATTCACTATAATCAACCAAAATAGTTATTCAAAATATACATAGAATATAAAGAAAAAAATTCAATTGAGCCCCAAATAATCATATTCAATCAGAAATATCCATGTAATTTCATTTATAATATATAATAATGAACAATAAATAAATATATCAATAAAACGACATTAAAAACATAAGAATGTCAAATATATTATAATTTGGTATTTGAACAACATCAAAAAAATTATTGGCACATCAGCCCTTATCACCACCATTTCCAATAATTCTTCTCTATTATTAGTCAAACTCAATCCACATAAAACTATGAGAAAATAATTTTGTTATGATTGGGACAAAGAACATTAACAACAATGGTTAGTCAAATATATTACCACAACAAATGATTTTTTAGACATGTCTAATGAATATATAAGAACCCATGGAGGGGGTGAAATTCGTTTCTTAACTATTGAATAAAATTAATTATTTCATTAATCATATATTAAATATTAAATAAAGGATAAACCTTCATTTAATTGATTAAATTTCCTTCAATCAAACTTTAAAAGAATAATCTTTGATATATAATCATATAAAAATCAACATGGAGACTATATCCCCATATTAATCTCATAGATTATAGATTAGTTACCATATATTCAGGCATAGATTATATATATATATTATAAATTATTTTTTAAATATATTACACATACTATAGAATGATAATCAAAATTATTAATTCTTTCATGTTTTTAATTTTTAAAATTTTTGACATATTAAAAAATGGAAAAAATCAAAATAGATCGATATGGTAAAAAAAATTCATATAATAATTCACATAAAAAAATTTCTTCTCAATCCAATAGTGTATTTTTAATAAGTATATTATTATCTTCTAAAAAAATTATCATATTTAATATTTTAAAAACAATTTTTTTCCAAAATTAAGTTTAAATAAATGTTAATTTCATTAATCTCTATAAGTTCATTATCAAAGTAAATATACTAAATGATGTTAAAACCTTTTCCAATCCTAGATAATTATTCTTGATTACAATCCTCAATTACATCACCATCAAATATTTTTTTATTACGAATTTCATAATCAATTTAATATTTTACTTATTTTTTCATCGTAGAAATATAAGTTCATAAGTCATGATAAGGTAATAAATAAATTACAAAAAATAAGAAAAGTGTGGTGTTTACAAAAATTTCCTTAAGTGGATGAATAATTTCCTAGGAAAAACTGACCACAAAAAACCCGTGTCTATCATTATTTCCATGACAGAGAATGAAATGAACTTCAAAGAACATATGGAGTACTTCTCATGGGTTTTCCTCTATTGTCAATATATCCTTCTAAAATTATTATACTGTGATATTTCAAGATATATTCTATTTTAAGTGGACCAATACATTATATTTTTATAAAATCCTAAAAATAAATGGTCCAAGGTTGATTTCATAAATATAAATTTTCCACCTCACCATAGAAAACACCTTATTCAAAACCCAACCACTATTTAAAAAAAGAAATTAGATTCCATGCTAGAGGTATAAAAAATTGAAAGATAATTATTTAAATATTTGATAATAATTAAATATCCCTAAATATCAATCTTTCTTAAATATTTTAAAAATTAATCTCAATGGTGTATACAGTATTCACTATTCTATTAAAACAACATAAAATTTATTATGGTTAGCTACTAGGGTGAATTTACAATTTTACCCTCCTTATGGGGCATAAAAATTGAAAATCATAAATATAGTCAGATTCACTTTAGAAAAATATTGGATGAGATATTTAGTATAGGGGATATTATACATAACTCAATTATAGACTATTAAAATAGTGGAATGAAAGGGACAACATTATAATCATTATATATCAGCGTCATATATATAGGCCGGTTTTTTTGGGATGTGACAAGAGTTAGTATACATTCATTAGAAATGAAATGAATCATATAAAATGGGTTTTTTGAGTGGTGGTGTTATGTTGTTATTGTACCTAATAATCGGTATTATGAGGTGAGAAAAAAATATATTCTAGCAATGAAGATAATTCACTTGGGGAAAAAACAATATTTCACCTTACTTATTTCCATCTATTGTGTTCCTAGACATTATAATACTAAGAAAATTATTTTGAATCATACAAATGGTATTAACACAGATGAAGTTCGAAAACATGAAATTAAAAAAAATCCATGCCAATATCAAGAGTACAAAATCCCACATACTTTTATGAACCAATACCAAAAAATAATGATATATCAAAAAAAATAAGAAATAATAAGATGGGATTATGAGACAATTGATATAGGATATGGTGGTGAAAATAGTTCTAATTACATATATTTGCATGTTATTCATAATGATGGTGTTCTCAAAATTCCAAGATGTGTAACAAGTTCTATGATACCATGATATTGAGGATTTAGAGACCAATATGATAGAATATGATCCAACGATTGATGTTATAATTACGTTAAAAGATGAATTACGTTAATAAAAGGTTTAAAATTTTATTTTTATAGTGCATATAAAAAATTAAATAAATAGCGGGTAGGGAAATCCATGATGAAATAGAAATTTATTCTCTCCACTATGAAATTGAAAAAAAACATTAAAAGTATTCTCGGGTTGATGAATAATATGATATGATATTGTAATTTCCGTCATTATAGTGCGATTGTTAACTGCCAATTCCCCTATTTTGTTTCCCATATATTGTTGGTGAACATGAATATAGACAAGCTAAATAATTGTAAAAATATAACTATAAAATATATCCATTTGGGTTTAATATTTTCAAACAGATTAGAAAACTGATCCTCTATATTTAGAATATATGGATTTACTTCAATTGATGAATTCCATGAATGAATTTGAAATAAAAATTGATAGATGTTATAGTTCAATTTAACAAGTGTATTAATGATTTTATATTTATAGAAAAAAATGACGAATTTAAATTTGTATATATATATTCATATCCTTGAAAATCATATTAATCAAAATGAAAATGAAGAGCCATTTCCAAGAGTTTAAAATAAGTACTCAATGAGCGATATATCTAACAAATTGTGGGTAATATGTTCCCAATAATTAGTCACCTCAATTAAGAATCAAATTTATAATAAACCTAAAATCTCATATAACCAATTTAAGAAAATTTAGGTTGTATGAATCATTTAATCATGACATTATATCTTGTAGTTTTACTCTCCATGTGTTCATTAGAGACCACTACCTGGCCTCTAGAACTAATAACGCTCCCTCAGCACACCACCTTATCATATAATGCACCAATGGGTGACTTATAACCATCATCATCCACTATTTTAGAATTAAATGGAATTTCTTATGATCATGGATGCATAAGTGGATGAATAGGTTACGTCAATCAATGCCTCTAAAGAGGAAGAACCATAATGATAGGGAGGTCAATGATGGTGAGTCTAAATGAGGATAAATATACCTATATCAACAAGAAGGATTTGATTATTGTTGTGGGATTCAATAATTGGAAGATCAGCTAGGAGCCTTACATAATTTCATATGAAAAGTTTGCCTTTTAGTTTGAATATCTACTAATGGATGAACTAGACACTTAGTTAACCAACATCAAATGGAAATGTTTTAGGGAGATTAAATCTACTATGATTAAATTACCCTTCAATAGCTTTGTGATTTCCTTTTTTTGGTTCAACTCTTGGTTTCTCACTTTTTCATTAAATGTGTTTGAATAATAAAAAATTAATTTTTAGTCAAATCAAGATAATAGTTGTCAAAAATCAGTCCTTGTATGAATTTTTTGGATTAAATTTATTGAGTGATCATTTTTCGTGTGATAGGAATTTTAAATTGGTTATTTTCAATGATAGAGATTATTATTATATTTATTATCTTTATTTGATAATATTTTTAACAAAACATATTTGTTTTATATTTTTTGTATATCATTTTTAATATGAATAATTTATTAGAAAAAATATGATTACCTTGATAATATTGAATTGTATTAATATTTTTTTGGGCGGATAAAAATAAATAATATGAAATAAATGATACCCTAAAATATGATTTTGGTTTACCATTTTATAAAATAGGTGTGGTATATATTATTATCGATATTGTTATGATAATTAAATTCCTTCTTGTATAAGTTATTTTTTAACATATTGTTAGTAGGTGGGAAATAGATAAATTATTAGTTTTTATTGTTGTTTATATTATATCAAGATACTCCCCCACACAGACACATATAAAAATTTATTATTATTATTATTATGTTTTGATATGTATGTATGTATATATATATATGTTTGTATGTATATGTATGTTTGAGTGTGTGTATATATGTATGAATGAATAAATTCATGCATATATGAATATATTTATTATTATAATTATTAAGTTTGGAAAGACTCTATCAGAGTTTATTCGATCTCATACAAATCTTTTATGAGGTTGGGGTGGGGGTAATCTATGAGGGAATAAAAACCTACCATTTCTAGGAAAATAAAATTCTTTTTCACATTCATGGGTATATAATTTTGATGAAATATGGGTTAAAACGAGTGTAATGAAATATGGTATAATGGAAGGCAATATGAGGCATGGGTGTGATGGTTCACCATCCAAAGAAATTGAGTTGTGTGATTGTTTATTTACAGCCCTGTAGGCATTGGTGACTTTTGAAATGAATCATTCCCAATAGAAAAATCAATGTATATTTTTATCTATGTAATATATATATATATTTATACTCTATAAATTAATTTCTCTCTTATTTTAGAAGTCATTACTTGGAGGTATTGGCATTCTCTGGTCTATTGACACTTATTGGGTGTGTGTCCATTTGGTTTTGTTATTATTATTATGTAGTTATACACATACACACACATTGACATTGAAATGGAAATAGGTAACCAATTTCAAGGTACATGGCTCCAACTAACATGATAAATTAATATTTTTTTATCTCCCAAATGGATTCTGTTTGGGATAAAATTTTATATTGGTAACCCATTTATTCATCGAGTAGCGTTCAAGTTTCTGGGATACAATACCCATAATCCCTAAAAAAACTACTTTAATTTAAATTATATTTTAAAAATATTATATATAATTGTTCAATTTTCCCACATCAAGGACTGCGTGTAGGACATAAGGTTATGTAAGGCCTCATGATCCCACTCCCTTCCCAAAAGTGTCCCCCCAAACTACCACTATCACCCACCTCTCCTCACATGAATCACTAGATTTATTTCCTCCTAATATCTTATTTAATTAAATTTAGCATTATTTAATGATAATTTACTCAGTTTCATATAATAAGTTGGTATAATATAATTATTTAAATTTAGGATATTATAAAAAATATAAAGAAAAAAATTGGTTCAGTTAGCCCATAATTTAAATGGGTTGGGATTTGGATTCCATAAAATTAATAGGTTCTCAACCTAGTATCACCATTATGCGTGTGTGTCTGTTCTTGTGGATTTGTGTGTGTTATTGTTTTGTTTTTTTTTATCTTTAGGTGGTGGGTAAATTAATATAAAGGGAACTAAAAACAAGATAAAAAATAAGAATAAACACCAAATAGGGGGTTACATAGTGAGTTGACACACAATGAAATGTGTTATGGAAACAAACTCATATTCTATGTCTCTTTAAAATATTCTTATCATCCCCTACCATCGATTCATGTTATCAATACTTTTTTGGTATCCTAGAATCAAGGTATTGCTTTTCCATCCTTCATCATTTCCACTTACTATATCTTTCTTCCAAATATATTCAATAGTTCATGATTTAAGTATATGATTTCACCTGATCATGGTGGAATAAATTTTTAATATTTTTAATTTTTAATTATATATTAAATAGACTAATGTTTCTTGATTTCAATGCATTAAATTTTTATATGATAATTTTATATTATTTTTTCAGCTACCAAAGTGTTTATATCATTATTAATTTAAATTAGTGATTGTTTGGATTTGGTAAATTGGTGTTTTGGATATATATATATATATATATATATATGTTCAGTATATTCTCATACTCTTATGAGAAGGTTTAGGTTCATTTCTATTTTTATTTAATTATGGTATTTAATATTTTAATATATTAATCATTTTTAAAATACTATAAGAAATTAATTATACATATTGAAATTGATTTTGGTCAGCTATATAAACGTTAAATTAGATAGCCTCAACAAAATTTTCATTTTAAGTTATATTATGATGGATATATGACTAGAAACTAATTTACAATACACATAATAGGTGTTAAAAAATTAAACATAAAGTTGATACTTCATAGATCACAATAGAATTTGTTTCAAATTATTTTTCATGGAAATTTTATATGAATTTTATAATTATTTTTATTTTAGAAATTTTATTTGTTCTAATTGATACATTTATATATGAATTGTAGTTATTTATAAATAATTTATTACTAATATATTTTTTTCATTATTTAATTTCATTTATATATATATACATTGTTGAGCGTGAACAATTATTTCATCTATTTTAATCCATGAACAATAAATGGTTCCATGTAATTATTTAAAATATTTTCAATCTTCCATTAACAAGAATTATGCTTGGAATAGTTAATGAGATTTATATTTAATTACTTAATATATAAAAGAGATTTGTTGGTATATTTTTGTGTTTATTCCACTATTTTTACTTTTGTTTGATGTATGATTGGTTTTGGTTTGAAATAATGTCAATTAGTTACCTTTATGTTAATTCATAGTGTATAATTTTATTGAATATTATATTCAATTGTTTGAATAGAAATATCTTATATAAAATAGGATGTGAATTTCAACATGATAATGCAATTTAAACATTTATATCTTTAGTTAATTATGTTATCACTCATATTCATATGACATGTTTTAAAAAACCATTAATTATATTGATAGTACTTTGTACTGAATGGTTTCTTGGATTCATCCTTATGACCGAATAAGTAAACTATATCATTCCATTATAAACTTAATATATTATAAGATAATAAACACATATGAAATTTCTTTAAAGTTTGTATTGGTGATTATGTAATAGATAGTTTTGATATAACTGGAATGGTTAATTTTATTATTTTTTATTTATGGTTCATTATTGTATAATTTAATTCCTAAGGTCAATGGGTTGAATTTGTATAAACAAAATATCTTTTTTATGGGTAACCAGATTGAAATCTAAGTTAGTCATGATTACAAAAGGGTTTGAAATAACTTGGAATCACTTAGTAATAGATTGGTTATTACTAACTTCATGTTTTTCTAAGGATGTTCTCATTTCTACACATTATTCTCTTTGTAACTTATTGTATATTTAATTAGTTCATTTATACTTTTTGTGGATTATTTTAGTTACTTTTAGTTAAAATACTTTGTTCTATTTGGAAATTATTTCATTTTTATCCTTGTGATTCTTACATTATGTAATTCTTATATTGGGTTGGTCTCTTGATAGAATTTGTAATATTAGGGATATGTGAAACTATTTATTCGAGTCTATAGGTGTTTTTATGCACTAATGATTACCTTATTAATCAAAAATAAATTTAAAAGTGGGTTATTTTTTTTATGTAACAGTGTTGTGGGAATTATTATGGTTATTCTATCGATTATTATGATTGAATATCATAGGGTGATGTAAGGATTTTTGACATTCATATTCATTAAATTTTTTGAAAATTTCTATCTTCTCGAAATGAATAATATGAAATAAACTAATAGTTGAATATATTATAACACATTTTAAAAAATTGTTCTCTCTATGTAAATTAAACTAAAATTCATTTATAATCTGGAATGAAATTGATTTCCTTAAATTATATTCTCCTTTGAGATACATCATACTAACTTTCATTATTTAATATTTATAAAAGTTTTTTTGTAACATACTTTTGATGGTGTTCCATGGTATGAGTACTCAATAGATTTAGTGAATTTTTCACAATTATTATAATTCTTTATTATATGTTCCATAAGTTACAAAGGATGAAGTGTACACTATATATTTATTATTATTATTGGTTATTTCAATATTATTTAACATATACGACTATGATATTTTATGCCGGTGATAAATAGGTCATCAATGATCGAAAAGTGGGATTCCTTGGATACAACATATATCAAGGGTGTGTGTGTACTCCATCTACAAAATGTTATATTTATCATTGGGGATGGGTATTGTGTATCCCAACTTTGTTAATTTATCATGAATACTTGGATCACTGACTCTATCAAGTTTTTTATATATGTTAAGGTGTTTTTCATTGTTTATGAAATGGGATTTTCTATAAAATGAAAAATCATAAAAGTAAACATTCTTTATAAATCATAGTTTTCTATTTATTGGTAAATATGTTTCCTAGTGAACATGTTTTTTTTGAAGGATTGGATTCCACTAATGTACAAGTTCCACTATTATGGATTCCAAAGCATGGTTCAAATCATGTTTAGATCATCCTAGTGGTGAAAACGATATTCATTATTATTATGAATTATCTATTATTGATTATGTTATTGTATTTTTCAATAAATTGGGTATTATTTTTAAAATTGATATATTGTTATATATGTAAATATTATAGACACATTCACATGAATATAAATAACTATTACATGTAGTATTTTAGATCTTTTAAGTGCATACAAGGTCGAACACACATCCTGCATGTGAAACATTGCAGACATGTAATTTTAATTTTGATATTTCAAGTATGAAATAGTATGTGCATATATGTATGTATGGTATATAAATTAGTTAGGTGACAATATCACATTAGTGGGTAACAAATTCATTATTTTTTGGATATATTGAGTCTAGTTTTCAATGATGGGTATTTTTTATGTAACAATATTTTATTGTTTATTGATTTACAATGTATTAGTTCATGTCATTAGCCTGTGGTTATTATATTGTATATGTACTAAATTCTTTTTGTTTCTGCAAATATATATATGTTTGTGTGTGTGTGCGTGTGTAGCATACTTTATATCATTTTACAAATAAATAAGACACACTATTATATAAAGGTTTAATTTCACTAAATGTTAGATATAAGGATATGTTATACAATATAATAAACAAAATACCCACTATTGAGCTATTTTATCTTCTTGAGTGGGTGCAACATTCTAAAATGATTAATCAATACATTTTATATTAGTCACTATATTCTTGTGGCTCGCGAAATATTTTAAGGTATGTAGAGGCCTGGTTTGTGTGGGAAAAAAGAACTAGTGTAGATTATTACAATGTGGCATCATAGTGGTGTATATATTTTCTTGATTTTATATATAGAAAATAAGATTTTGGGACTTAGGGGGTATATTGTGTTAATGTCAAGAAGACATCAATATAGTGGAAGCAAACGTTATCAATGATATTCAATGTTTAGTTTAGGTACATCATGTATGAGTAATATATTAGTTTCTGTGTCTCAATTATAGAAGAGTGGATGTGAAGAACTATTGCAGGTCTTACCTAAAATTTAATTTCTATATCTTTTTCATATATCATTATGTTAGTATAATATTTGAAATGTGAATATCTTTTATCATTATTATTATATGTTAATAACATTAATTAATTATGAACATATATTATTTTTATAATTACTTTATCAAATATAATTCTAGGGATGAAAAAAATATTTAATGCCACACATGTGTGTGTAATTACAATTATTTAATTTGTCTATGTTTATTATTTTGTGGATGATTGTTTTTTATAATTTTTATGCTAAAACATTTAGAAAAATATTTTTTTAATGTGGATAAAATATTTTAATACCAATATATTTAAATTATAGGGACATTTTGGATGGGATTTCTTTTATCAACATAGAGGTCCCAAGTATAGTTATAATTCCATAATAGGCGGGGTGAATTAACTAACAATTTTTGATGAATTTAAATTTATTAATTCTCTACAATTAACCTTCATCACTATTATGATATATGGATCACCATTTTATTATTATCACACACCAAATAAAAGAAATCACCAAAATAAGATCTTACAAATAATGATCACTATAAAAAATATGTGATAACATCCTTAGAATTTTCTAGTAATTCATAGACTGTAAGTTTTTTTAAAATAATCATCATTAATAGAGAAAATTATGTTCAGTATTTAACACACAATATATGAATCTAAAATGTTATATTCAAATATAAATAGATAGGTTCTCTACCTTGAATCAATTTTATTTCAATATTGTGTTGTTAATTCAATGAGGTAGGGATCTATATTTATTACTTATCTAATAAAAAGTCCCTAAAAATATAAATTACTCATGTACATATTCACATCATAAAATAGATTTCAAACCATATTCTTCCTCAACACACCACAATGGATTATTGGTAATGTATAATGGTCCTTCTCTTTCCCTTTTCACTTATCTCTATTCTCTTATTTTTTCAACTCTTAAACTATATTTCACTCTTCAGAGATCATTAAATTACCACTCTCACGTACCAACTCTCCAAAATAGTGACACATACTCTTAACTTTATATTTTAATTTAAAATTGAAATTATAAAGGGTATCTTATCTTCATATTATAACACCCCATACCATTCATTGGATCAATTGATCCATTTAATTCATCATTAATGTGTCTTAAAGACTAAAATTATTAATCTGTAGTTATTATAATTCATTTACTCAAGAAAATCAATAAGATAATTTCGAACTATACTTTAAAAAAATCATAATATGGTGTGTTAACTCACATTGAATCTCTTATGGTTTCCAAATGGTTTTCTATAACAACTCAACATCAGAGGAACATTTAGTGTAACCCATATCATAATGATATGAACCCAAAAAACTATATGATCACTAATTTCTCATGGTATTCAAAATGGTGAATTATTTGAGACTTCATTGAAAAACCACCTCCCTTATAGCATAATACTCATTCCTACCCTTGAATTACGGGTCACAAATTATCATGTCTTGATTCATTATAATGTGATATGAAACTCCACAATGTAAATTCTATATTCACACTGAAATCCTTTCCCATATGAAAATAGCTTCAACCTAAAAAATAATGTCCACCATGTTTTATTGTGATTCGTTTGTTATATAATAATATCTCTACCATCATCAAATTTAGTGTAATTTCCCGCGTCATTATGCATTACTGGGAATTAAAGAAAATTTGAATTTCTACACCATGAATGGTGTTCATTTTGATAAATGGTTTTTATATCATTATTTTTTGGAATTTGTAACATCTATATAATGTTTTTTTATGTGATTTAAGGCCTAAGAGGTTTTTATAGTTCCCAAGTAGATATGAATTTGGGATGTATAAAAACATTTGTGTCATAATTTGGGGATTATAATGTGATGAAATATTTTTATAAGTGAAAAAAAATTGATGGATTTAGGTCAGGTCATAACAAAGGGTATATCTGGAGAGAATGTGGGAGTTGGTAATTTAATGACATTTTAGGTCATGCTATTTACAAGGGGAATCTAAATGTGATGTTTTTCTAGAAATCTTTGAAAAATGGATATTCCCACCTTTATAAGGGTTCTTATATGTGTGTGTTATCTTATGAAATGGTTATGTTCAGATATGTTTTTTATAACTAATTTATAAAATAGGTTAATTTCAATTTCATTAGGTTTAAGTCTTCATAGGTATGGGTCTTACTGTGTAAGGGATATCATCTCAACTGAGAAATTGACTATATGTTGGAATCCCATGTGATACATAAGGGTTAACCCTATGATGTATATAAGTTTCCTTTAGATACATATAGATTAACATTAGGTCACCATATTATACATAATGGTGCAATTATTAGACACATAATAGTACTCATAAGGTAACGAGACCTAGTAAACTATTGGGTTACCTTATGATGTTTATGGTTGATCTCAATTTTATAAAATGTTATCCTAACATTTAATGGTTTATACATATGGTTTATTATATGTGGGTTTTGAAAATGTTTATATTTTAGAAAACTCTATTATATCAAAATTTGGTCTATAATATATATTGTTTGAAAACCCATAATAATTAAAGGTTTATATGATGGTTCAGATTATACATAATGGTTGATGTGGTTGATATGTAAAGGTTGAAGTTTAAGGTATGATGCATAAGGGTAAGGTTATATTTAAGGGTTCTATTTTTTTGAAAAATAGAGTTTGATGGTATTCAGAGGTAAATCGTATCTTAATATAGGGAATCATGCCATGATTGTTTGATCATCCTATGAGATGATTATTCCAAGATTATTTAAATAAATTAATGATTTTTTAATTATATAAAAATTTTGGTTTTTCATTTTTGGTTATAAATATTGTGAGTAAAACAAATTCTTACTTCTCTCATTTTTTCTTCCCTTTTTAGATACTTCCATTTATTATTGTTTAAACTTCATTCCACTCAGGGTATGGAGTAGTTATTGGTATGACTAGATTTCCATATGTCTTTATCTCTAATTTCACCTACCATTTTCATCTTTCCATGTGATTTTTTCTTAAATCAAGTAACTTTCAAGATTATATTATATATTATATTCAATTTATTATAAAAAAAGTTCACTAATGAGGTGATTAATAACAACTGTAAATAGTAATTGTGGCATCTTCATTATTGATTCCTTTGTTCATTTTTTGATTTTATGTTTGTATGATATAATAATATTTATTTTCGAAATATTGAATGGAATGTGTGATCTCAAACCATAATTTTTGATAGGCCCACATTGGATTAATAGTCAACATAGACAAAAATCTTGTTAAATGATTCATTAGTGGGGCCTTGGTTGAACATGTACCGGTGAACCCCTTTATGGATTTTTTGGTGTTGAGAATTGGATTTTGAGGGAGAATGGGTTTCTATTTTAATGATTGAATTGTAAAAGGGGGTTTTAGAGGAAAATATTTCGTAATGAAAGCTATTACAAAATTGAAAATTATGTTCAATGAGATTATTTTCTATTGAAATCGTATTTTAAATGATGGGGTTTTAAATAATTCTTTCATTAGTATTTTGGAAAAGGGGTTATTTTTGTAAATAAAAAATGTGTTAAGTTTCCTAAAATCATTACAAGTAGCATTTTTAATTGGTTTTTAAGAGAAATATTATTGGACTTTTTTCTATATTTAACCTCATGGGGAAACACCATATTTTCTAAAACTTGTATACTTATTATGATTTCATGTAATTATTCTCATGTATATCACTGATGTGTAAAGATGATTCATGATTATATGATATTTCATTGTTAGTTTATTGTATTAATATGTTATTGTGTAGACTCAAACACATGTAAGAGCTTATGTTGTCCAGTAAATTTCTTATTTGGGTATCAACATGATGAGGTGCGTCAAAAATAATGTAATTGAACCCCTATACTATGGATGTGGGTAAATATATTTGGCTTCATAGAACTATGTATTATTAAATTAAGTGAGGTGTGTATATCCTCTTAAATGAATTGGTTCTAGAGTGTGATTTTTAGTCACAGTTAAGTCTTTTTCATCCTATTAATTTAGAATTTAGATATGGGTGATAACTCCTTTAACTATTGTGTTTTCTAGTTAAAAAACATATATAGTGTGAGTTACCTTTATGGGATGGTTGGGAAGATTCATATGGGTTTTACTAAACTATTTTGTTCTTCATATATTATATTGGTTTAGTGGTCAATCCTTTTATAAATTCATGAATATTTTAAGTCCCGACTACTTATTTATTTATCTATTGGTATAGATGATTGTGACAATATCTTGAGTTATAGGGAAATCAGTTGTGATGTGATGCCATGGGAATGTAGATATTATATCTACCATTAGTTATAAGGATGACCTCAAGATATTGTTTTATGGACTATATATATGGGGAAGGGATGGTCAGATATGTTTAATAGTAATTTCAATTAAGGAAACTCAACAAATATTGTTATGAATATTTAATGGTAATTTATATTAAATAAAATGGTATTATCTTTTCAAGAAACTCATGAAATGTTTTATGAATATGATTTATATGGTTTATTTTCATTCATTGATATAGTGAGTATTAAATGTAAAATATATACAGTAATTCATTAAATAAATTTTTTATTTATGTTAAATATTTTGGCCAAATTTATATAGTAAGTATCTATGGTTCTAGAACATATATCATGTATTTTTAATTTTACCTCTCTTGTTCCTTTGTCTATATTCTCATATATATCCTCATAATGGTGGTTGATATAGTGACAGAATTGAATTATCTCTATCTGGGTTAGTAAGAACATAAACATCATTAACATCCCATGTAATAAACATTATTATATATGGAACAGATAGGTTATCCATGTTTCACCAAATTTTTATTAAATGCATCATGACGGAAAATGTCTTCATCTGGTGGATCATGGGTTTGTATAAGAATCTCAAACCCCTATAACTAAAAATAAAATAATTCTAATTTTGATAAAAAAATATTAATAGAAATATCAAATTTAAGTTAATAAACATACCTACTTTTATAGGCCTATTTTTTGGTGTATGAGATACATAATAGTGTAGTGTTTGTACCAATACATGTATTTGTCCAACCTTGGTAGGTGTATTTATCTTATGGTATATGTATTATGGAATATTTTTTATTATACATTCCTATCTCAACTTACTAAATAATGAAACTAAAAGAGATTCCAATCAACCTCATGCTTACCTACGAGCTAAAGATTAGGAAATGCAAAAACATGTTGTTGTGATGTGGGAATGTGATGTATGGACCTCAAATATAACATGAATTGAACTAGTTTATTCCAATAAAAAATGTTGAAGTTGATGAATGGTTCCACAAAACCAATGTATCTTAACATAGTTGTGAAGTATAGTGGAAGTGATGGTAATAAAATAATAATATACAAGATCAACATAACCTACAAGGATAGTACAAAAATGTATTTATAAATTTATAGGAAAAGTAACTAAATTTTAGTTTTAATATAATAATTAAATAAAAAATAATTTTTATATAATATACTAATTATTAAATATTATCATGTGGATATATAGAGTCATGTATATGCCGAAAACTATGAAAATTATGCTATAGTATATACACATAATGCTAATGCTAACACCAACTTGTAAAACATAAAATTAATAATTCATTTATAAATCAAAATAATAAGATGATGAAAAAATTAAAAAAATTTACTAAAACACATCAGTATCTCTAAGGATAGACATTAAAAGGGGGTTGAGAAAGTGGTGTGAATAATATTAACATGTTGTATAAAAAATGCTACCATTCCCAAATATAAAGTTCAATGACATATCTTAATATTATACTACTTATTTTACAAAGTTATATATACATATACCATAATACAACCAAGCCCAAAATATATATATATATACATTTACATAAATATATATTATCTAGATTATTATGTAATGGTAAGATCTTTTTTTATACCAATGTAGTACTATAGTCAACACATAATGTGCCTTTGAGTAAATGTATAATATTTTCAACTGTCCATTAGATAACTGTTAACTGTTATAAACCATTAGTAATCACAAAAAATTTATCAACTGAACATTCCATTTATAATCAACCAACCTAAAAGTCAAAAATTCATAAAATACTGATTTATTCATATATGATGTATTACATAAAACCAGTCTCTTGATGTCTCATCTATAGAAATCTAATCATGAATATGCATATCGAGATTGTATGTTGTGTCTTATAATGTTAATTTCATCTACCACTCTTTAAAATGGAATTTAATTTTCTCTTATACCCATATCTCAACAAATACATAAATTATATGATGATCAATGGACTTTAAATCACGCACGCTGACTCTATAAAATTGAACATGTTGGAGGTATGAATAAATCGAATGAACAGGTGCATCATGTTGAAAATTATTTTATCTATAGATAATAATATATTTAAAAGGTCATACCTTCAGAACAAAATGTGAGAAATGAGACTATATGGAATATGATAGTGCAACTTCCATCAAAAAAAAATATTTTCATAATTGTTTGTATGAAATTTAGTACGAAAACCCACATAGTTTTCATTATTTATTATGTTGTGGATAAAAAATAGAGTAATTCTCATTATAATATAGAAGAAGAATAAATAATAAAAGAATATTAACTTTTCATTTATCATAAAATTCAACACATTTCTTATATAATCATTGATAATATATCCAGAAAACTTAATCGATCATACATATTGTTCGATGATTTTCTTATATGTCTAGGTCAACATTTATAGCTGAGACCTTATTGACTAGATAACCATTTTTTGAAATAAGGTGTCTATTAATCACGATAATATTTCATCTTCTAAATATTATTTTCATTTATAATTCCTCATGTTTATAACCTATTCATGTTTGAGGAAATATTTTGTGCATCGACAGAAAAATTGGAGTACTAATATTCACTAATATAAATCCACATATTAATATAGCATTACATAAGAGTATATAATTCATAGACATGTTAATTTAATTTCTTATAATATAATCATATGTTATAATAAAATTTGGTAATATTTATGTAATCATATCAAAAAAATTGGATGTTATTATAATCAATGTAACACTACTCTAGTGAATAATTATTCACATGATCTAAACTACTAATTAAGGGATCAAGAAATTGAGTGACATCAGATCTACATTCATGGTGCCTAAATTAATGGAAAGAAAATGAGGTATCCTCTTTCTGAATATTATCAATATCTTTCTAAAAATGGTTCATATATCACATCCCTCTATGATAACCCTCTTTGTTATTCTTTTCTCATTACACAAATATTACACTATGATATATAAGGTTTCATACACATAACAAAAGACATATGTCTTTTGAACTCCCTTGAAAAATAAATTTATAAATCCCATGTTATTATTCCTCAGGTTTCTATATCTAGCTCCATCATCATATTCTAGAAATTGTTAATCTTTTATAATTGACATCATGACGTCATATACCTCTTGATTATCCTAGTGAATGCTTTCAAAATGATCATGTATCCCATATCATTGAAAATAATTTACATAAAATTTCAATTAATAATAAAACTTATAACATCATTCAATCCATTTAAGGGACTCAATGAATATATAACTACCATTGTGAATTAAAACTATCTTCATAGACTGTTCCATGAACTTCTACAATGAATTTTTGTAAATATTTCTAATACAATATAAATTATATGAATGAGGTTGTCTCCATCTAGAATGTGATGTTGTATAGATTCCTTGAATACTGTATGCTATATTAAAATAAAAAAATTTCTATTAAAGGTGTTCATAAACACATATTCGAATGCTAAGAAATAACTCCCATATGAGAATTCCACTTTATAATCAATTTTGAAATTCAATTATACTAGGGTACAATTTTCATCATCGGTAGTAGAAATCAACAATTTTATAGTATTATATCGATATAAAAATGTTCAATAAATATTTATAAATTTATTTTATTTCCTCGAATCATACACAAAATGTATGAATGTCAAAAATAATATTCCAAATCCCAAATTCAACTGATAAAACTTATTTCTTGCTGATATAATCAACAATATGTAACTGGTAAACACCCTAATTATTTTTATCCAAATACTCCATAATAATTGTTAATACCCAATATGATTCACGATAGTTGCCATAAATAATTATAATGGATTTCTATCATGCATCGCATGCCTTTATATAATAAATATAACTTCATAAATTTTATTTAATACAATCCTTGACTAGAACTATTAGAATAAAAATACATGACAATATAATTTCAACAATAACAATTATAATGAATTTAAAATTTAGATCGATGTGACTGTCTGATTACATTGAGATCAAATATGACTTATGACTAAATCATAGTACAAACCAACTGTGGAAATTGTTTCATATATAACTCTCAAAATCATCTAACAATCTGAGTCATACTTTTCACATATTTTATCTAACCAACTATATTTTATTACTAAATGAAATAAATGTTATATCTCTCTATGTGATATAAATTTATAAAAGTATCCATATTTTTTTCAATATATTTATCCCAATATATAATAATCACATTCATATAGAACTCAATTCATTCCACATATTATTCAGGTAAATTTTATTTATATAATTAATGAGTGGAAAATAAAATTCTTGAAACTATGTCAGGTATTTCATAAACCGTAATTAAAATAGTGTAGGAATATTTAATGTTTATTGTGTCATAATAAGTTTCAACTCAAAATGTTTTTATATAATTTCTTATAGTTATATATACGAATAATATATATAAATATCAACATATGAACCTTTGTCTTCTATGAAATTCTATAATATTAACCTTACATTGTGGGAAGTAAATTCTTTAAAATATTTGTTCTCTCAATGAGTATTGAGAATATAATAATATAAAATTATTTATTAAGGGTGTTATGGACCATATCCTACTATATACAAATCATATTAGACCATACATATAATAACATACAACTCCAAAATTTGATTTTAGGATTGATTATTAACTATGGAAAGTATTTTTCTCCAATACTCTACACTATTAGTTGGATATGCTATATTATAAAACCTATATTCATTTTGAGTATTTTTTTGAGGTAAATGGATTTTATCGTATTTTAAACTATATTTGTTTCTCATTAATTATTTCTTATCTTAATATCATCCAATGTTGTATATTTATTGAGAGTTATAACTCATTTTTGATATCTACTATAACTAACTCCTTATTCATTATTAATTATTTTACCATTGAAATAAAAATATGAAGACATTATTATATCTATAATTATAATAATAATTAGTTTTAATGATAATAAATGTTATATAATATTATAATATCATAAATTCAGTTACAATAATTTAAATTTTCAACTTATAATATTTGATCACATAAACATAATGTGTTTTCTAAAAATTAAAATTATATTGTATATGTGAGACTAATAATTAAAAACCTATAAATATATGACTTATTATGAGTCTGATTTATTGATAACTTGAAATAAAACCTATATTAGATAGTTAAAATAACCCAGATCCTTATAAATGTGTTCAAAAGTGACGAATCAGTAGTCATATATATCACATTAAATAAATATAAAGAATCCATTAATAAAAATAACATTATATATTTTTATTATACATAAAATTAAAATAATAGTTCATATATAATGTTTAAGATTATTACAAATTTTATTCTATATTATTATAATAGATCCATCATTATTGAAAATAGATAACTAATTACACTCTATTTAAAACAATATACTAATATCAAATTGTATATAGAATAATTAATCATGAAATATATTATGAAAAATTAATATATTATATTTTTTTCTCTGAAGAAATAATTTGAATCTCATCATAATATTCAAAATCATCTTCTCCTTTAAAAATTAAAAACATAAATAAAAAAGTTCAATAGTTCCACACTTGAAACACTTTTGTGGTAGTTTTCCTCAAAAAATTAATTTTACACCTCTCAAACTTAATTAAATGAATTGTAAGAGTTTTTGTTGCTTCAATTCAACATCGTATTTGTTTTTCAAAATGTAATTCTTTCGAAACTCATTTTTTATTGCTCATCTATTTTTTCATAGATTTCAAGTAAATTTCCCAATCATTAATTATTTTATTCTTTATGACACATTCCAACAATATTTATAAATTAACTAAAATATATTGGAGCTTATTCAATTGTTGTGTAACAAAACAATCATATTTATGCATGAAATATATCTATAAAAATATGTCATGCATTTTTTAAAACATTAGAATCCGCACACATCTCACCAAACCATTGAAGTTGCTCCAAAATTCATTAATTTTCATGAATTGATGTTATCCATGTTCAGGAAATATTTTCAACATCACACACTTCTTACATAGAGGAACACATTTCATATAAAAATTCAAATAGTTTATCATCTTCAAGGGGATCTAATGAGCATTGATACCACATGAAAGGGACATAGAATATCAGTGATTACTCATTGAGTGTTAGACAAAATTAGTTAATTTATTTCATTTTTATAGCATCATTAGAAATTTAATATAGACCATTTTTAATGAATAAATATTTCAATGTTACACAAACCATAGAAAAAAACAACATTGGTAAATAATATTTTTTCCAAGGATCAACAATAAAAATTATTATATACTCCATGAAATAATCTCATAAACCCATTGAACAAAAAATACACTAGAATCATAATTTCTTATACAATGGGAAAGGTTTACCCATGAACTGATTCTATGAGAAATTTTATTTTTAATTTTTAAAAATGAACCCATACTAACAAATATATAGAAAATTTTAAGAAAAGTAATAGATACTTCAACAGAGTTATACTTCCATCAAGTTGTCATTATGTTTATTCAAATTTTACTTCCTCTTCATTATTTCTAGGAAATATTTTCAATAAAATTTCGTTTGGAGTCTCATGTTCCACACATTTCTAAAATAATCAGGTAATATCTTTATTTATATACTAACATAGCTTCAATAATTTATCTCTCGCCATATTTGAATTTCAAATTTGAAAACAAAATAAATAACTGACTTTAAAAAAATATCACCTTCTCTTACATATTATTCATTATAATTGAATTATTATAGGTCATCATTATATGGATATATGAATTTTATAATTACAAATTAATATTCCTTAACTTCATCTATAACTTTTTCTTCCTCTACAAAATTTCAAACTTCTTTACGACCTAAAACCTCCCATCATTTATCTAGGTGTAAATGATCACTACCTGAATATCATTTTTATAGAATAACACTTATTATCAAATTTCATATATCATGATTTATCATAATATTGTTCAATTGATAAAGTAACTTATTTAGAATTATCATATTCATTTTTGGAAGTCTTGAACCCTTATATATAACCCTGAGAGTTAGATAAACTCTTACATGTGAACTTATCATCTTATAAATATGGGCATATCATTTAGAATTATGTGAAGATATTGTATATTGTGATTTCATTTTTCTAAATAAAATACATTACATATCATCCTATTAAAAATTCATTTCATATTATTGGCCCTTTAATATTACCCATTCCATAAATCGACCATTACATATTATACAGATCAACTGTTATGTATTTTCTTTACACACTAATGGATTAGGATTTTTTTTACATCCCCTAAATATAAATATATTTTCCTTCATTTATTGAGAAAAAAATATTAAAAGTCACTCTATAATGAATCAATCGTTATATTTAAAGAAATTTTTCTCATATGTATTGAGGGATTCTTTAGATTTCTAACCCTAATAGAAATAAAATTAAATAAATAATGACTTGTCCAACACATGTCTGAGATTATTTAAAATAAATAAAAACATTATAAAATCCTAAAAAAATTAAAAACATTTTTATATATGAGATTTTACATGGTTTTTGTATTAAAAAATAGAGAGAAAAATATATGTACTCCATCTGTAGTTCAATTATTCTTATAATGACAAACCCCACTATTATAAAATATTTTTCTTCAACTATATATCTTAGTGTCCTCTCTATAGGTCATGATACTAATTTTAAGGATAAAAACATTATATTAATACATCAACCTTTTAAGCTATTTTCCTAAAAACTAAGAGTAATACCACAATATTTAACAATATTTTATTCAATATAACTCTATATAGCCACATCGTTAACAAATTAAAAAACATCACCATTTTGTATTCCATAATATAAAATTTTAGATAGAAAATTATTCAATATTATTAAAACAATATCCATTAAAATTTTATAAGATTACAACATTCAATCATAATTTAGTCATTAAACCATAAATAATCACCTAAAGCTTTCATCCTCTCCCGAGGAAGGTGAAAAATACCTTCCCATTGAAACTAATAAAATCATCTCAATAAGAACATATTTAGTAAATTTAATAATTCTTATATTTATAAAAGAAAAGTTGTATAATATTTAAATTTTATATTTTTATTTTAGTAAAAAAATTCTATGAAACCACTTGAACTGTTTCATTATTATCATATTACCTCATCCGATAAGTGTGTTCATTTCATGGATTATCACTTGAGCTAGTTATAAAATGTTCTTCATTGGTAATACAATGTGTTCACATTTATTTTCCCTTAATAACAACATCATTTCTAAAACTCCTAGAACTACCTCACAGCACATTAGTATAAATCCATGATGTATCATTTTCTAAATTAATTTATATATATAAATTCTACGACAAACAAAAATTTAAATCATTATTGTTTATCTCATAAATTTAAATGGAGATAAATCTATGTATAATGATGCGTGATAAAAATGACTATATTTTACATCCTATATATAATTTAAACCATTAAATTCCGTATATATTAATATCAGATAGACTGACATTTTTAGTGTCTTTAGAGACTAGAAATATAATCATCTTATATCACAATACTTGAGACCACTTCTCTTTAAAGGACCAATATTAAAACATACTCTATAAATATAATTAGAAAGATTCATCATCATATACTGGGGAATGAAAAAAATGACTGAGCTCAAAAACTTTTTCTAGGGTGAATAAACATTTCATCAATGATGAGTTCATAAGAATTAGTAAAAACATGTCATAAAATAAATATCATAACATAATTACTGATAACCACAAATCATAAGTGAGATTGAAAGTACATTTCAAATGAAATTAATTCCAGAAATGATAAATAATGAAACATGAAATAAATTAATTAATTTAGAATAATTAACAATAACCATGAATTGTGAGGGAAAAAGATCATAATGAATATTGTCATTTAACTTTGGCACAATCAGTATGATTGGGAAACAATTAATTCAGGATCCCCCATATAATATCATAAGTTATGAATGAATATTTTTCATATAATATGAAACATACCTTAGTATAGGGATACAATACATTCATTATCCCCTTCATTATAGCATAAGATAAAAATAAATAATATTTTTCAAATATATTTCATACTCTAGTATAAGGAAACAATACATTCATGATCCGTACTATCAATTCCCACACTTATGAGAAAATAAAAAATACTCATTAATACATATATCATGAGATATAAACTCAAAATTAATTTAATGGAGGTATATAGTAAACCCAACCATCTATTTTTTTTATAACCAGTGGTCCTTAGATTATAATGGAACAACTGATATTTTTATAATATAACCACCCATCCTTAGTTAATAACAAAACCATCTGTCATACAACCATAAATTTATGTACCACTTAAATTTCCTTCATGTTCCATTTCCTAAATAACCCAATGATATTAAAATAGGATTTATAATAAATCCAAATGAAAATTTATATCCTTTCATAAAGAAACCAAGTAAATAAAATGGCTTTCATAAAACATTAAAATTCTATAAAAACAGCATTAATGATTTCATATGATAGAAAAAACATTATCACCTATTATAATAACATAATTGAAGAAAATATGGGTTGAAATATAAAATAAAACTCATTTATAGGTGCATAATTTATATATAATTAAAACAAAATCATTAAAGTATTTTCTTAAAATATGTTTATTTAATGTTGGAAAATGAATTCTTATGAGTCTCTTTTAAACACGTATTCTCTATGTAATATAATAATGAAAATAATACCACTATATAAAATAGATTGTGTTTAGAAAATTATTTCCTAAGAATTTAAAAATATAATTATTTAAAATTCAATGTCATATAGAAATTATTTTCAAATAATAAATTGAAAAATTCAATGTAATGTGTTTGAGTTTTCAATTACATTACCATTACACATTATTTTCATGTATGTTATTTATCATAATATATCATAAATATAAAAATACTAATTAAATATTTAATAACCTTATTCAAATACACTTCCACATATATTCTTCATTAATATGAATTTTGTTCATGTATTTGATGGTTATAATATTTTTTCATTATCTGTTGTAAATAACATTAACAATTTGTCCAAGAATTATAATATTGTTATGATTAACCATTATATGATCCCATGTTAATCATTAATATATAATTTATGATACAATAATATATATATTACAATAATGTACAAGTTTTCTTTATCATAACATAAGTTTTTTAATTGCGCTACATGAAAATAGAATCAATGTTGGATTATTTTGGTGGATTTTGAAAATGAATATGGGACATTAATAAATATTTTAATATATAATATAATATTTATTTAACCATATAACAATATTTTTTATAATAATATTATAGTGTTATAATTTTTTCCCATTGTCAACCATTACAGGGGTTTATAGCATCATTCATGTTGGTGGTCAAATCGACCCAAACTTGAACACACTTTTATTCAATGTTTGAGTTTGGTTAATGAGTTGTCAATTTTGACATTATATGATCATTAAATATTTAAAATTATTTATTTTTATTTTTTCATTATGGTTAACCCTAACTGAATATGAGTTTATAATGAGTGGAAAAACAACAAAATTTACAAAAGATGATTCTTCAAGGAAGATGTAGTACGCATACATGCATGAATGATGTTCCTTTTTTTATAAGAGGAAGGAAATAAATAAACAATTTTTTTAACATTAATATATAATAATATAATTATACTAATAATAATTAATTCATCATATTATTATTGGGATATGGTATTTAGAAGAGTAGGATCATGAAGGGAAACATCGTAATGTGATAATTCTTACAATTGTGACTTAATATTAACATGGAATAATCCATGGTATTGAAGGGGTAAGGATAAATTAATGTGAACAAGGGATTTAGGATATTAGGTTAGGTTTGTGTGGAAAAAGTATAATAGTTTAACATATTTAAATTAAGGAGGTGTGCATCATTGAATGGGGGAAGTGGTGTCCTTTTATAATAGAAGTAATGGTTCTTTTGGGAACACTCATCATTTTTAAAAAATTTCATAAAACATTATTTGGTAAAGGTCTAAAAATTATAATAAATTGGAGGGAAAAGTGGGTGTGGGTTTAAAATCACCTCAACCACTCATTAGAAATCATGTTTTTTACATATTTTGGCACGTTCCCTTAGTGAAAATCTTTATAATTTTTTTTTTCTAAGTGTAACTATTTTTTAACATGATTAAATTATTTTTATGAAAAATAAATTAAATAAAAAATATTACATATTTTTAACCATCTTGTAATAAAATTAAAAAAATTATCATATTAAATTATTAAATTTTTTAAAGGTTAATTTTATAATAATAACAATTAATCATGTTAAAATTGTTTTTAGAATGAAAATGTAGTATTTCATCATAAAATTTATATTCAAGAATAATTTGACATTATTACTAATTTATTTAAAAAATTTGATGAATTATAACTATAATAAATGTTATTAGTCTTTCACAAAAATAAAAAACCAATTTTTTTAAAATACTTTATTTAAATAAGAGATATAAAATAGTTCTTATTAAACTAACATTTTAATTTAGTTATTAAAATGTTGGATAAGGGATTTATAAAATCAATGTATATATAAATATGAAAAAAATATTCATTATATATAAATTGTATTAATTAGATGGTTTTTAATATTATTGTATATTCTTATATAATGAAAAAATAATGAAAATTTGAATTGTTTAGAGAACTAATATTTTGACAAAAATTTTATCATTTAAGATAAAATTAAATAGTTAATACAATATAAATATTGAATATAATGATTCAAAATGAATTTTTGTTTTTTAAATTTACATTTTAATATTTTTAAATTTTCTTTTGGAATGAAAATAAAATATAAATAGAAGAGATTTTATTCAAAATAAATTTATTCAATTTTTACAAGTATTAATTATTTATCTTTTAAAGTTAATTTTTTTTAATAATTTATTATCCAATTGTTTATTATATATTTAATAACAAGATTATTATTGTAATGCCTCGACCCAAGTTTCCCAGAGTCGGTGCATTATTACATTACATTGGCATGATCACAAGAAAGATAAAATATCGATAGACCGATTGGTTTAGTAGCCTTGGAAACACTAGATATATTCATAAAGTTTTACATTACATCCCAAAGTAAAAAACTACTACAACAACATAGTCTCCATATTCCACACTCATATCCCCACATACTATCCCGGAAATTCATTCATAACTTACTTCTTCACATCCTGGGTAAAATAAAACATAGAAAAGGGGTGAGCTCAAATTCCCAGTAAGGATAACAATATATTGGAAACATTCAAAAATAAGAATAAACATTTAAGGCAATGTAAAACTAAAACAAAATCCTTTTAAACTTGAACTTCAACATATTATGGAAAAAGTAAAATGAAATAATGCCATTTACTTATTCACATGGATATTATACTAATCGAATAATCACATGCAATATCAATAACCAATTTCATAATGATGGAATTCATAATGCTGAACTTTAATTTCTTTGTCAAGGCCTCGTCCCAAGACCTAGGGGCTAACTGTAACCGGAACCAAACCCGGAGTGCCTCTAATAACCGGACACCAACATGGAGTGCCTCTAATAACCGGACACCAACCCGGAGTTCCTCTAATAACCGGAGACCAAACCGGAGTTCCTCTAATAACCGGAGACCAAACCGGAGGGCTTATTTTTACCAGTCCCCAACCCGGAACATACTTGTATAACACATTCATCTGAATGAAAGGTTGAAATATAACATAAACATTCGGATTAAAAATAACTTATGAAATTTCAATACTTTAAAAAAAACCACGAGTGACATAAGAATAGCTTATCCACGGTCAAAAATATCATAAAACCTTCAATAAAATATGGTTGTTTTGTATCATAATAAATCTACTTCAAATAAGCTTAAAAGCTATCAAATGATGTTGACATAGATGAAATCAAAACTATTTTTGAGAAATATCTTTTTTTAAATCATTTTAAAAGTAACATAATTATAAAATAATAAATTCATTTTGAAAATATTCCTATAATATTTTAAGGGATGCTTTGACGATTTTATAACGGCGGTAAATAATCACACCCACCGTATAAGTTAAAAAAATATTCTTACCATAAATTTGTCGAAAATGTTAAAATTGCCTTGTTTGGAAAACAACGGAAAGATTCCTTTAGAAACACATAAGGGTATAAATGACATTAACCCATATTCGTATAAATAGTAAAAAAATTTGAAATACATTATTAAGAAACGTGGATGTGGATGATAAGGAGATCCCAGTAGATTATTACGTATAAACAACCTCAGATAATGAAGAGATTGCGAAATAACCCTTACCAATATGGTAAATTATGAAACATAAAACCCACGAAAGTGGTATCATACAATTAATATGTAAATACACATAAATTAGAGTGTATCACACAAATAATATAATTATGGGCAGTACATACACCACACAAAAGGTAATGGTGGCAATATGGCATTATCTCCCGGGAAAAAGGAGTGAGATGAAAACCCCTTACCTTGTACTTTTCCTTGGTTGGGGTAAGTTAACCTCCTTTATAATGGTGAAATAATTGTTATTAAATTATAAAAGAATCATATATATTAATATGATATCATATATTATCTTTTAACATTGATTTGTTAATAATATCTTTGATTTAATCGTCGTTTCGGTTGTTAACTTACTCGTTTTCTTTTATATGTTTTGTTACATAAGTAGTGTTTTTTATGGATAGGTTGTATCTTATTCATATCCATAATTATATAAAATCCTTAAAAATCAATTTTAAATCATCAAATGATAATTATACTTTAATGGATACGATGGAGAATGAATCTCATCGCGTTCGTGGAGACGGTAGAACGTACGTACGCACGAGCGACAATATCATTCTTTTCATATTAAAATAATATATAAATGGATGGTATATCATATATACAGAATCATTAACATGTTATATTTATTATTTACATGAGTTACACATCATTATTATACCCATCCAAATAATTATATATTGAATATCAATTACACCACGACGTGGAGACGGTGAGCCGTACGTACGCACGTATGGTGACATGTTATTCAAAGGGTGGATAGAAAACTGAATATGGTTGTACCATATTTATAATAACATCACAGTATATATAAGATACTTGAGTTATTATTTTAGAATGGTAATAAAAAAGAAAGAAGAAGTGGAAGAAGAAAGTAACTTGAAAAGGGGTGGTGAAAACATTACCTCTTCTTTGGGTTCTTCTTTTGTTTTGATCAAAAGGGCTCCTTAGGTTGGCTTTCTTATCAAACTAAGGCCTCTAGGTTGTATTTAGGGAAGTTGGGAGAGTATTTGGGCAGATTTTTGCAGAACCAAAAGGCTTTTATGGTGTGAAGAAATGAGAAGGAGGAGTGCCATTTTATAAGAGGGGTGAGGGGAACCTTTGGAAAAGCTAGAAATATCAATTTATAATAAATTCATATTCGGTTTCTAATGGATCCAAAGTTGATTATTTAAATGTTACGGTGGGGATAGGTCGAAAAACACTCAACCAATAGAATTTAGATAGGTTTGGGTCATTATATTAACCTTATCGTTAAGTATTAACTCTAAGTTAATTTGTTTCACTTTTACAATTTCTCTTTGTATATTTATATTATATGGTTAATAAACATACCATATACATCCAAGAGACCCCCAAGTGGTCCATTAATGATGAAAATATCATGATATAAGTCTCTTGGCCGAACCTTAGATTTTTTGGAATTTAATATCAATTAATAATATAATATTTATTTTAAAAACTCTTTTATGTAAATTTTGACACTATTCAATAATTGATTTTTGTAAAAATCATAACAGAATGATTACTTATAACAAGGTTAATTGAATCAATCCTAACATTTCATATTAACCTATAAAATTAGTGTAATTCCTAAAAAGTCTCAAATTATATTTATTTAGGAATTTATAATATCAATTATTTTAATTTTTCACAATTATGGTAATTAATGCATCATCATTGTGTCATAAATAAATTAAATTATTTAAAATCTAAAAATTATAAATAAAATATAATTATGTTGGAAATATTTTAATCTTAATATTTAATATTTACAATCGAATTTATCTTATGTATAACCTTATATTAAAAATGATTTAGTAAATAAACTTTGATTTTAACTCTTTTAACTCTTCTTTGAATTAAATAATAATAAATGTCCTAATCTAATCCAAGTGGACCTAAATGATAATATTTTATTCCTAAGGCTATTTTGGTCGAGATAAACTTGTTCAATAGAATTAGGACATGTGTTAGGATAATATTAATAACATTTTTACCCTTAATTACCCTATTTACTTTTAATCGTGGTAAATAACAGTAAAAAGTTACTATTGACAAAAAATATTTTCTTCTCATTGAACCACATTTTACTTCTTGATATTAACCGTGACTCTCGGATTTTTGAAATTCCATTCACAGTAGCGGTAAATTTAATTTTTATGAAAAATTCAGTATTTTTAACTACAACTTAGTAGTTTCACTATTCATCAAAAAATGAAGTTTTTCAGAACAATACCAAAATTTCACCCTAAACTATATTTGATATTCCAAATTCAGAAATGATTTCTATTTTAAAAAATTCCAAACATATAATTTGAATTAATTAATTTAATAATTAATTCCCGTTGTCACAACAAATAGCGTGTTTTTAAGAAACAATATATATCAAATGATTGTCAATTGTTTAGGTCCATTTTCGAAGTGAAATTAATAATAATGAACACCATTGGATAAAATGGTAAAAATATATTCTAATTATACTTTAAAACCACTCAAATTCATAATTTATCACCATTATTTATTTTTATTAAAAAAGTTGTTTTTAATTAAAATTTAGTAATTTTCACTATTCATCAAAATATGAAAGTTATCCGAAAAGTTTCAAAATTTCACCTTAGGATAAATTCGATACTCTGAATCAAAAAAATGAAGTCCATTTTGAAATATAAAATACATATAATTTCCAAAATTAGGTATTACTATTCATAACGGCAAGTTTGATTGGTTGTGGTGTGTGTTAGAACTCGAAGTTGCGTACAACACACGCTACTGTATCATTCAAAGGAAAGCTCACCGTGAAAGCTTGGGATGTTTCATTTTAAATTTTTGATGTACCCATTTAGTCAAAAAGTTTAAAATATTGTATTTAAAAAGGGTTCACTATTAAAAGTTGGTAAAGTGCAATACGGAAAAAGAATTTGTTTTTACATTATGTCTAAGAAACTCATAATATAGATTCTAAAATTATAAGGAATATATAATGTTTAAAATTTAGTTAATACTATTCATAACCTCTTTTGAACGACTTGTTTGGTAAGTCATGGTGCGCTTGAACTCGGTGTTGCGTGTAGTGCTAGTTATTTAATTATTTTGAAGAAATAACACACTATGAAATCTTGGGGTGTTACATTCTCCCCTCTTCCAATAAATTGTGTCCTCGCAATTTGAAATTGTGCTTCAAAAATAAAAGGTTGAAAAAAAATTATCTTTGTGGGAAAACCCACATCGGAAATTGGGTTACTAAAATTTATCCTTAAAATGAGGAAAATAGAAATGAAAGGGGCACCACCAAATTGTGATCTCGATTAGGAGAACATTGGTGGAAATTAGAGACATATAATTGGAGGAAGAATGTAAATATTTATAGGCAGTGATTGAGGTCATCAATCACGAACAAGTATAAAATTTACGTCCTTAAACTCGTCAATCTATCATGATTTGAAAAACCATCGGTTTAACAAAAACACGGGGTATTGGGATAACACATTTTTGACGTTTCAAAATATCTTAGTTGAAATCCCACATCGAAAAATGAATTAATGAGGCCTCTATTTAATATAAAGAGTGGAAAGTATGAAGATTACCAAAAATAACACATACTAGGGATCCATGTAGGAAAATATGGATATGGATGAGAAATCTAACCATCAATTATCTGATGGAGAGTGGTAGAGAACATGGAAATGAAAAGGCCAACAATCCCAAAGCCATAAATTAGTGATGATTTAGGGCACCATCTAGGACAACATTTTTGTTCTATGTTACTTTTCTTAATGTTGAGGAATTTATTTATGAGATTGGATAAGATCATAAGGAGATATACTTACTTTATAATTAGAGTTTTATCCATTAATAAATTTCTACCACAAACTCATCTTTCACTCTAAAAGATAATAGAACGTAAAAAAAAGTTCTATTTATACTATTCATACAGGGTTCCAAAATAAACGAATTTATAATTCATCTACCAGTTCTTTTAAAAAAACTACATTATTTAATCCAGAACATATTGTGGGACAGTGGTAGGTGATACACCCTTGTCTCCCTTCGGTTGCAGGTTCAAGTCTCGCGGCATTTCCAGACATGACGGGTTGGCGCCCGACCTCCGGTTTGTCCTTTTATGGAAATCCAAAATAATCCAAACTAGAACTATCCAAAATACATCTGTCCAAACTCACAGTCCAAAATTTATAAGGAAGGTAAACATAATGTAGATCCTTTTTACCCCGTAATAGCATATGAATACCTTCATCATGTATTCTTTTAATACACTGAAACATTCTAATTTACGGTATTCCTTATTGATTACATTCATGCTCCCTTATTCCATATAGAATGATGGATATACTTCATCAATCCAAAAATGTTTTAAACCCAAACAATGATGGAATATACAAATCATTAATCAATTTCAATGTAGTCAGGAATATCCAATATAATTTATCCAAATAAATCATGTATTATTCCAAAATCACTACCTCAGTATTAGAACTATATTATGGTTTATCATTCTCTGAACCATATATTTTCCAAAAATTTATCCTACTATTGAGTCACTTTTCTTTGTTCCACAAAATCTCAAGTCCTTAATGAAATAGTACTGCAGTACAATCCTTATATACTACATAATTATTATAACAAGTACATTGTTTATACAACACTCAATTGACATAATCAACATAAGAACTCTAATCATTCCTCTTCATCTGTGGTAGTATCATAACTTGATTATTATCCAATAGCATCATTTGCGGCATGGTTTGATGACTAGGACATAGGTTCGCGTAGTGTCCAAACTCCTTGCAAATGAAGCATTGTACATTTGAAACCATTTTCTTACCCTTGCAGTCACGTACTTTGTGCCCTTTTCCTCCACACTTATAACAAACTCCCATTCCTTTCAGACAAGTTCCAGGGTGTTCCTTCCCATAGTTATCACATATAGAAAAATTCTTATTTTCCCTCTTCCCTTTATCCATCGTTCTCTCTTCCATCCTTTTCTTCTCTTGCTTCCCTTCAAAGCCATAGGACTCAGTAAAATCATTACTTATCTTATCACCACATGATATTATTTATTCATATGATGATAATTCATGGGAGACTATTTCTCTTATAAATTTTGGGTTAAGACCATGAAAGATAGGATCCTTCTTTCTATTTAGATCATGTGCATTGTTGGTGTTCTCATTATTTCTACTGGGCGCCATTTCTAAACAATGGCATACACTAGATTAGTTTATGAATAACAATACCTAATCCCAAACTTGTAAGACACATAACATAAATTAAATAGTTTATGGAAATAATCCATATTCATAAAAATTTCTCCTTTGAGGATGTAAATCCACTTAATCCCTTTATAATGGTTTGTAAAGAAAATGAGAGTTATCCTAAGCATATCCCTCGGCAGTGTCGTAACCAAGAGTGCAGCAAGGCCCGTTGTCGTGCTCCTGTTCCCGTTCGAGTCTAGCTCAAAGTGGTGTTTTCGGGTTTTACCCCTATGTACATCTGTGCCACAGCCGCCTCTACCTGCTCGTATCCAGACAGGGATGTATTCCTCAGAAAACTCACAAAATATCTACAATACCAAAATTATAGGAAGTTCTTCTATACCAATCCTCAAAGTCCATCTTATATCTATGTGATCTAATCAAAGTTTACCTAAATCTAGCTTCCAAGGTTTGTACTAAACATCCTCTGATACCAACTGTAATGCCTCGACCCTAGTTACCCAGAGTCGGTGCATTATTACATTACATTGGCATGATCACAAGAAAGATAAAATCTCAAAAGACTGATTGGTTTAGAAGCCTTGGAAACACTAGATATATTCATAAAGTTTTACATTACATCACAAAGTGAAAAACTACTACAACAACATAGTCTCCATATTCCACACTCATATCCACACATACTATCCCTACAAGTCATTAATAACTTACTTCTTCGCATCATAGGAAAAATAAAACATAGAAAAGGGGTGAGCTCAAATGCCCAGTAAGGATAACAATATATTGGAAACTTTCAAAAATAAGCATAAACATTTAAGGCAATGTAAAACTAAAACAAAATCCTTATAAACTTGAACTTCAACATAGTATGGAAAAAGTAAAATGAAATAATTACATTTACTTATTCACATGGATATTCTACTAATCGAATAATCACATGCAATATCAATAACCACTTTCATAATGATGGAATGCATAATGCTGAACTTTAATTTCTTTGTCAAGGCGACGTCCCAAGACCTAGGGGATAACTGTAACCGGAACCATACCCGAAGTGCCTCTAATAACCAGACACCAACATGGAGTGCCTCTAATAACCGGACACCAACCCTGAGTTCCTCTAATATCCGGAGACCAAACCGGAGTTCCTCTAGTAACCGGAGACCAAACCGGAGGGCTTATATTTACCAGTCCCCATCCCAGAACATACTTGTTTAACACATTCATCTGAATGAAAGGTTGAAATATAACATAAACATTCGGATTAAAAATAACTTATGAAATGTCAATACATTAAAAAAACCATGAGTGACATAATAATAGCTTATCCACAGTCAAAAATATCACAAAACCTTCAATAAAATATGGATGTTTTGTATCATAATAAATCTACATCAAATACGCTTAAAATCCATCAAATGATGTTGACATAGATGAAATCAAAACTATTTTAGAGAAATATCTTTTTTTTAAATCATTTTAAAAATAACATAATTATAAAATAATACATTCAATTTGAAAATATTCTTATAATCTTGTATGGGATGCTTTGACGATTTTATAATGGTGGTAAATAGCCGCACCCACCATATAAGTTAAAAAAAAACATTCTTACCATAAATTTGTCGAATATGTTAAAAGTGCCTTGTTTGGAAAACAAAGGAAAGATTAGTTTCGAAACACATAAGGGTATAAATGACTTTAACCCATATTCTTGTAAATAGTAAAAATGTTTTTAAATACATTATTAAGAAGCATGGATGTGGATGATAAAGAGATCCTAGTAGATTATTACGTATAAACAACCTCGGATAATGAAGAGATTGCGAAATAACCCTTACCAATTTGGTAAATTATGAAACATACAACCCATGAAAAGGTTATAATAGAATGAATATGTAAATACACATAAATTAGAGTGTATTACACAAATAATATAATTATGGGCAGTACATACACCACACAAAAGGTAATGGTGGCAATATGGCATGAATCTCACGAGAATAAGGAGTGAGATGAAAACCCCTTACCTTGTACTTTTCCTTGGTTGGGTTAAGTTAACCTCCTGTATAATGGTGAAATAATTGTTATTAAATTATACAAGAATCATGTATATTAATATGATATCATATATGATCTTTTAACATTGATTTGTTAATAATATCTTTGAATTATCGTCGTTTCGGTTGTTAACTTACTCGTTTTCTTTTATATGTTTTGTTACATAAGCCGTGTTTGTTATAGATAGGATGTATCTTATTCATATCCAGAATTTTATCAAATCCTTAAAAATCATTTTTAAATCATCAAATGATAATTATACTTTAATGGATACGATGGAGAATGAATCTCATCGCATTCGTGGAGACGGTAGTCCGTACGTACGCACGAGAAACAATATCATTATTTTGATATTAAAATAATATATAAATGGATGGTATATAATATATAAAGATTCATTAACATGTAATATTTATTATTTACATGAGTTACACATCAATATTATACCAATCCATATAATAATATATTGAATAACAATTACACCACGACGTGGAGACGGTAAGCCGTACGTACGCACGTATTGTGACATGTTATTCAAAGGGTGGGTAGAATACTGAATATGGTTGTACCATATTTATAATAACAACACAGTATATATAAGATACTGGAGTTATTTTTTTAGAATGGTAATATCAGAGAAAGAAGAAGTGGAAGAAGAAAGTAACTTGAAAAGGGGTGGTGAAAAAATTACCTCTTCTTTGGGTTCTTCCTTTTGATTTGATCAAAAGGGATCCATAGATTGGATTTATGATCAAACTAAGGCCTCTAGGTTGTATTGAGGGAAGTTGGGAGAGTATTTGGGCAGAGTTTGGCCAAACCAAAAGGCTTTGAAGGTGTGAAGAAATGATAAGGAGGAGTGCCATTTTATAAGAGGGGAGAGGGGCACCTTGGGAAAAGCTAGAAATATTAATTTATAATAAATTCATATTCGGTTTCTAATGGCTCCAAAGTTGATTATTTAAATGTTAAGGTGGGGATAGGTCTAAAACCATTCAACCAATAGAATTTAGACAGGTTTGGGTCATTATATTAACCGTATATTTATGTATTAACTCTAAGTTAATTAGTTTCACTTTTACAATTTCTCTTTGTATTTTATATTATATGGTTAATAAACATACAATATACATCCAAGAGACCCCCAAGTGGTCCATTAATGATGAAACTATCATGATATAAGTCTATTGGCCGATCCTTATATTTTTTGAAATTTAATATCAATTAATAATATAATATTTGTTTTAAAAACTCTTTTATGTCAATTTTGACACTATTCAATAATTGATTTTTAAAAAAATCATAACAGAATGATTACTTCGAAAAAGGTAAATTGAATAAATCCTAACATTTCATATTAACCTGTAAAATTAGTGTAATTCCTAAAAAGTCTCAAATTATATTTATTTGGGAATTTATAATATCAATTATTTTAATTTTTCACAATTATGGTAATTAATGCATCATAATTGTGTCATAAATAAATTAAATTATTTAAAGTCTAAAAATTATAAATAAAATATCATTATGTAGGAAATCGTTTCATATTTCTAATGAATATTTACAATCGAATTTATCTTATGTATAACCTTATATTAAAAATTATTTAGTAAATAAAATTTGATTTTAACTCTTTTAACTCTTCTTTGAATTAAATAATAATAAATGTCCTAATCTAACCCAAGTGGACCTAAATGATATTATTTTATTCCTAAGTATATTTTGGTCTACATACACTTGTCAAATAGAATTAGGACATGTGTTAGGGTAATATTAATATCATTTTTACCCTTAATTACCCTATTTACTTTTAATCGTGGTAAATAAAAGTAAAAAGTGACTATTCACCAAAAATTATTTTCATCTCATTGAACCACATTTTACTTCATCATATTAACCGTGTCTCTTGGATTTTCGAAATTTCATTTACAGAATCGGTAAAATTAATTTTTATGAAAAATTCATTTTTTTAACTACCACTTAGTAGTTTCACTATTCAACAAAAATTGAAGTTTTTCAGAACAATGCCAAAATTTCACCCTAAGCTATAATTGTTATTCCAAATTGAAAAATGATGTCTATTTTACAAAATTCCAAACATATAAGTTGAATTAATTAATTTAATAATTAATTCATGATGTCACAACAAATAGCGTGTTTTTAAGAAACAATATATATCAAAAGATTGACAATTGTTTAGGTCCATTTTCGAAGTGAAATTAATTATAATGAACACCATTGGATAAAATGGTAAAAATATATTCTAATTATACTTTAAAACCACTCAAATTCATAATTTATCACCATTATTTATTTTTATTAAAAAAGTTGTTTTTAATTAAAATTTAGTAATTTTCACTATTCATCAAAATATGAAAGTTATCCGAAAAATACCAAAATTTCACCTTAGGATAAATTCGATACTCCGAATCCAAAAAATGAAGTCCATTTTGAAATATAAAATACATTTAATTTCAAAAAATATGTATTAATCTTCATAACTGTTAGTTTGATTGGTTGTGGTGTGTGTTAGAACTCAAAGTTGCGTACAACACATGCTACTGTATCATTAAAGGAAAGCGTACCGTGGAAGCTTGGGATGTTTCATTTTAAATTTTTGATGTATCCATTTAGTCAAAAAGTTTAAAATATTGTATTTAAAAAGGGTTCACTATTAAAAGTTGGCAAAGTGCAACACTAAAAATGAATTTGTTTTTACATTATGTCTAAGAAACTCATAATATGGATTCTAAAATTATAAGGAATATATAAAGGTTAAAATTTAGTTAATACTATTCATAACATCTTTTGAACAACTTGTTTGGTAAGTCATGGTGCGCTTGAACTCGGTGTTGCGTGTAGTCCAAGTTATTGAATTATTTTGAAGAAATAACACACTACGAAATCTTGGGGTGTTACATTCTCCCCTTCTCCAATAAGTTGCATCCTCACAATTTGAAATTGTTTTTTGAAAATAAAAGGTTGAAAATAAAAAATATCTTTGTGGGAAAACCCACATCGGAAATTGGGTTACTAAAATTTATCCTTAAAATGAATAAAAGAGAAATGAAAGGGTCACCACCAAATTATGATCTAGATTAGGAGAACATTGGTGGAAATTAGAGACATATAATTGGAGAAAAAATGTAAATATTTATAGGTAGTGATTGAGGTCATAAATCAAGAACAAGTATAAAATTGAAGTCCTTAAACTCATCAATCTTTGATGATTTGAAATACCATCGGTTAAACAAAACATAGGGTATTGGGATAACACATTTTTGACGTTTCAAAATATCTTAGTTGAAATCCCACATCGAAAAATGAATTAATGAGGCCTCTATTTAATATAAAGAGTGGAATGTTTGAAGATTACCAAAAAATAACACATACTAGGGATCCATGTAGGAAAATATGGATATGGATGAGAAATCTAACCATCAATTATCTGATGGAGACTGGTAGATAACATGGCTATGAAAAGGAAAAAAATCCCAAAGCCATAAATTTGTGATGATTTAGGGCACCATCTAGGACAACATTTTTTTTCTATGTTACTTTTCTTAATGTTGAGAAATTTATTTATGAGATTGGCTAAGATCATAAGGAGATATACTTACTTTATAATTAGAGTTTTATCCATTAATAAATTTCTACCACAAACTCATCTTTCACTCTAAAAGATAATAGAACGTAAAAAAAGTTCTATTTATACTATTCATACAGGGTTCCAAAATAAACGAATTTATAATTCATCTACCAGATTTTTTAAAAAAACTACATTATTTAATCCAGGACATCTCATGGGACAGTGGTAGGTGATACACCCCTGTCGCCCTTCGGTTGCGGGTTCAAGTCTCGCGGCCTTGCCGAACGTGACGGGTTGCCGCCCGACCTCCGGGTTGTCCTTTTATGGAAATCCAAAATAATACAAACTAGAACTATCCAAAATACATCTTTCCAAACTCACAGTCCAAAATTTATATGGATGGTAAACATAATGTAGATACTTTTTACCCCGTAATAGCATATGAATACCTTCATCATGTATTCTTTTAATACACTGAAACATTTTGAATTACTGTATTCCTTATTGATTACATTCATGCTCCCTTATTCCATATAGAATGCTAGATATACTTCATCAATCCAAAAATGATTTAAACCCCAACAATGATGGAATATAAAAATCATTAATCAATTTCAACGTAGTCAAAAATATCCAATATAATTTATCCAAATTAATCATGTATTATTCCAAAATCACTACCTCTGTATCAGAACTATATTATGGTTTATCATTCTCTCGACCATATATTTTCCAAAAATATATCCTGCTATTGAGTCACATTTCTTTGTTCCACACAATCTCAAGTCCTTAATTAAATAGTACTGTAGTACAATTCTTATATACTCCATAATTATTATAACAAGTACATTGTTGATACAACACTCAATTGACATAATCAACATAAGAACTCTAATCATTCCTCTTCATCTGTGGTAGTATCATAACTTGATTATTATCCAATAGCATCATTTGCGGCATGGTTTGATGACTGGGACATAGGTTCGCGTAGAGTCCAAACTCCTTGCAAATGATGCATTGTACATTTGAAACCATTTTCTTACCATTTCAGTCACGTACTTTGTGCCTTTTTCCTCCACACTTATAACAAACTCCCATTCCTTTCAGACAAGTTCCAGGGTGTTCCTTCCCATAGTTATCACATATGGGAAAATTATTATTTTCCCTTTTCCCTTTATCAATCGTTCTCTCTTCCATCCTTTTCTTCTCTTTCTTCCCTTCAAAGCCATAGGACTCAGTGAAATATTTACTTATCTTATCAACACATGATATTATTTCTTCATATGATGATAATACATGGGAGACTATTTCTCTTATAAATTCTGGGTTAAGACCATGAAAGATAGTATCCTTCTTTCTCTTTGGATCATGTGCATTGCTGGTGTTCTCATTCCTTCTACTGGGCGCCATTTCTAAACAATGGCATACACTAGATTAGTTTATTAATAACAATACCTAATCCCAAACTTGTAAGACACATAACATAAATTAAATAGTTTATGGAAATAATCCATATTCATAAAAATTTCTCCTTTGAGGAAGTAAATCAACATAAACCCATCATAATGGTTTGTAAAGAAAATGAGAGTTATCCAAAGAATATCCCCCGGGAGTGTCGTAACCAAGAGTGCAGCAAGGCCCGTTGTCATGCTCCAGTTCCCGTTCGAGTCTAGATCAAAGCGGTGTTTTCGGGTTTTACCCCTAGGTACATATGTGCCAGAGCCGCCTCTACCTGGTCGTATCCAGACAGGGATGTATTGCTCAGAAAACTCACAAAATCTCTACAATACCAAAATTCTAGGATGTTCTTCTATACTAATCCTCAAAGTCCATCTTAAATCTATTTGCTCTAATCAGAGTTTATCTAAATCTGGCTTCCAAGGGTTGTACTAAATGTCCTCTGATACCAACTGTAATGCCTCACCCCTAGTTACCCAGAGTCGGTTCATTATTACATTACATTGGCATGATCACATGAAAGATAAAATCTCGAGAGACCGATTGGTTTAGTAGCCTTGGAAACAATAGATATATTCATAAAGTTTTACATTACATCACAAAGTGAAAAACTAATACAACAACATAGTCTCCATATTCCACACTCATATCCCCACATACTATCCCTGCAAGTGATTCATAACTTCTTCGCATCCTAGGAAAAATAAAACATAGAAAAGGGGTGAGCTCAAATTCCCAGTAAGGATAACAATATATTGGAAACTTTCAAAAATAAGCATAAACATTTAAGGCAATGTAAAACTAAAACAAAATCCTTTTAAACATGAACTTCAACATAGTATGGAAAAAGTAAAATGAAATAATTCCATTTACTTATTCACATGGATATTATACTAATCGATTAATCACATGCAATATCAATAACCACTTTCATAATGATGGAATGCATAATGCTGAACATTAATTTCTTTGTCAAGGCCTCGTCCCAAGACCTAGGGTCTAACTGTAACTGGAACCCAACCCGGAGTGCCTCTAATAACCGGACACCAACATGGAATGCCTCTAATAACCGGACACCAACCCGGAGTTCCTCTAATAACCGGAGACCAAACCGGAGTTCCTTTAATAACCGGAGACTAAACTGGAGGTCTTATTTTTACCGGTCCCCAACCCAGAACATACTTGTATAACACATTTATCTGAATGAAAGGTTGAAATATAACATAAACATTCGGATTAAAAATAACTTATGAAATGTCAATACATTAAAAATACCATGAGTGACATAAGAATAGCTTATCCACAGTCAAAAATATCACAAAACCTTAAATAAAATATGGATGTTTTGTATCATAATAAATCTACTTCAAATTAGCTTAAAATCCATCAAATGATGTTGACATAGATGAAATCAAAACTATTTTAGAGAAATATCGTTTTTTTAAATCATTTTAAAAGAAACATAATTATAAAATAATACATTCAATTTGAAAATATTCTTATATGCTTGTAAGGGATGCTTTGACGATTTTATAATGGCGGTAAATAGCCGCACCCACCGTATAAGTTAAAAAAACATTCTTACCATAAATTTGTCGAAAATGTTAAAAGTGACTTCTTTGGAAAACAACGGAAAGATTCTATTCGAAACACAAAAGGGTATAAATGACATTAACCCATATTCTTGTAAGTAGTAAAAATGTTTTGAAATACATTATTAAGAAACATGGATGTGGATGATAAAGTGATCCTGGTAGAGTATTACGTATAAACAACCTCGGATAATGAAGAGATTGCGAAATAACCCTTACAAATTTGTTAAATTATGAAACATACAACCCATGAAAGTGGTATCATAAAATGAATATGTAAATACACATAAATTAGACTGTATAACACAAAGAATATAATTATGGGTAGTACATACACCACACAAAAGGTAATGGTGGAAATATGGCATGAATCTCACGGGAATAAGGAGTGAGATTAAAACCCCTTACCTTGTACTTTTCCATGGTTGGGGTAAGTTAACCTCCTGTATAATGGGGAAATAATTGTTATTAAATTATACCAGAATAATGTATATTAATATGATATCATATATTATCTTTTAAAATTGATTTGTTAATAATATCTTTGAATTATCGTCTTTTCGGTTGTTAACTTACTCATTTTATTTTATATGTTTTGTTACATAAGCCATGTTTGTTATGGATAGGTTGTATATTATTCATATCCAGAATTATATCAAATCCTTAGAAATCAATTTTAAATCATCAAATGATAATTATACTTTAATCGATACGATGGAGAATGAATCTCATCGCGTTCGTGGAGACGGTAGTCCGTACGTACGCACGAGCGACAATATCATTTTTTTGATATTAAAATAATATATAAATGGATGGTATAACATATATACAGAAAATTAACATGTTATATTTATTATTTACATGAGTTACACATCATTATTATACCAATCCAAATAATACTATATGGAATAACAATTACACCACGACGTGGAGACGGTAAGCCGTATGTACGCACGTATGGTGACATGTTATTCAAAGGGTTGATAGAATACTGAATATGGTTGTACCATATTTATAATAACATCACAGTATATATAAGATACTGGAGTTATTTTTTTAGAATGGTAATATCAATGAAAGAAGAAGTGGAAGAAGAAAGTAACTTGAAAAGGGGTGGTGAAAACATTACCTCTTCTTTGGGTTCTTCCTTTTAATTTGATCAAAAGGGCTCCGTAGGTTGGCTTTCTGATCAAACTAAGGCCTCTAGGTTTTATTTAGGGAAGTTGGGAGAGTATTTGGGCAGAGTTTGGCCGAACCATAAGGCTTTGAAGGTGTGAAGAAATGAGAAGGAGGAGTTCCATTTTATAAGAGGGGTGATGGGCACCTTTGGAAAAGCTAGAAATATTAATTTATAATAAATTCATATTCGGTTTCTAATGGCTCCAATGTTGATTATTTAAATGTTAAGGTGGGTATAGGTCGAAAAACACTCAACCAAAAGAATTTATACAGGTTTGGGTCATTATATTAACCTTATCATTAAGTATTAACTCTAAGTTAATTAGTTTCTCTTTTACAATTTCTCTTTGTATTTTTATATTATATGGTTAATAAACTTACCATATACATCCAAGATACCCCCCAAGTGGTCTATTAATGATGACGCTATCATGATATAAGTCTCTTGGCCGAACCTTATATAATTTGGTCTTTAATATCAATTAATAATATAATATTTGTTTTAAAAACTCTTTTATGTCAATTTTGACACTATTCAATAATTGATTTTTGTAAAAAATCATAACAGAATGATTACTTTGAACAAAGTTAATTTAATCAATCCTAACATTTCATATTAACCATTAAAATTAGTTTAATTCCTAAAAAGTCTCAAATTATATTTATTTGGGAATTTTTAATATCAATTATTTTAATTTTTCACAATAATGGTAATTAATGAATCATCATTGTGTCATAAATAAATTTAATTATTTTAAGTATAAAAATTATAAATAAAAAATAATTATGTAGGAAATAATTTTATCTTTATAATTAATATTTACAATCGAATTTATCTTATGTATAACCCTATATTAAAAATGATTTAGTAAATAAACTTTGATTTTAACTCTTTTAACTGTTATTTGAATTAAATAATAATAAATGTCCTAATCTAATCCATGTGGACCTAAATGATAATATTCTATTCCTAAGGCTAATTTGGTCGAGATAAAATTGTACAATAGAATTAGGACATGTGTTAGGCTAATATTAATATCATTTTTACCCTTAATTACCCTATTTACTTTTAATCGTGGTAAATAAAAGTAAAAAGTTACTATACACCAAAAATTATTTTCATCTCTTTGAACCACATTTTACTTGTTTATATTAACTGTGTCTCTCGGATTTTCGAAATTCCATTCACAGAAGCGGTAAAATTAATTTTTATGAAAAATTCAGTTTTTTTAACTTCCACTTAGTAGTTTCACTATTAATCAAAAATTGAAGTTTTTCAGAACAATGCCAAAATTCCACCTTAAGCTATAATTGATATTCCAAATTCAAAAATGGTGTCTATTTTACAAAATTCCAAACATATATGTTGAATTAATTAATTTAATAATTAATTCCCGCTGTCACAACAAATAGCGTGTTTTTAAGAAACAATATATATCAAAAGATTGACAATTGTTTAGGTCCATTCTCGAAGTGAAATTAATTATAATGAACACCAATGCATAAAACGGTAAAAATATATTCTAATTATACTTTAAAACCACTCAAATTCATAATTTGTCACCATTATTTAATTTGATTAACAAAGTTGTTTTTAATTAAAATTTAGTAATTTTCACTATTCATCAAAATATGAAAGTTATCCGAAAAGTACCAAAATTTCACCTTAGGATAAATTTGATACTCAGAATCCAAAATTGAAGTCCATTTTGAAATATAAAATACATATAATTTCAAAAAGTAGGTATTACTATTCATAACGGCTAGTTTGATTGGTTGTGGTGTGTGTTAGAACTCGAAGTTGCGTACAACACACGCTACTGTATCATTCAAAGGAAAGCGTACCATGGAAGCTTGGGATGTTTCATTTTAAATTTTTGATGTCCCCATTTAGTCAAAAAGTTTAAAATATTGTATTTAAAAAGGGTTCACTATTAAAAGTTCGTAAAGTGCAATACTGAAAATGAATTTGTTTTTACATTATGTCTAAGAAACTCATAATATGGATTCTAAAATTATAAGGAATATATAAAGTTTAATATTTAGTTAATACTATTCATAACCTCTTTTGAACGACTTGTTTGGTAAGTCATGGTGCGCTTGAACTCGGTGTTGCGTGTAGTGCAAGTTATTGAATTATTTTGAAGAAATAACACACTATGAAATCTTGGGGTGTTACAATTATAATATGATATGGTTTATTTATGTTTGTTGTAGTGTGTAACATATGTTATTTGAAGCATTATTTATATAACATGGAAATTACTCAAGTTTTTAAATTCTATCCCCAATTAAAAAAATGTATCCTTAAAAAATAATTTCATAAAAGAAAATATGTTAGTGTAATTTCTTCCTCTACTTCCTCATGTTACAATTTAGCTTCAGAAAAAATAATATATCTCAATTGTACTATGAATAAGTGATTTTCCATTTTTGATGTCACCTTTTCTATTCAATCCATAATTTCCAATGGTTCCCATTATATGAGATCATGTTCTAGTTTCATGGATTTCATGTTTATTACATGTGAGGACTATATTATGTACTTCCACAGAAGAGATACGTGAAACACATCATGTATAGGGGAGAGGTTAAATGGTAGTGTTAAGAGATAATCTACAACCCCAACATGATCAGGGATCTTGAAAGGACTTATATACTTAGGTAAATACTTCACTTTCTTCCCAAATCTCATAACATGCTTCAAATAAGATATTTGAAGGAAAACATTATCACCAATATCAAAATATATATCTCCTCAATTATTATCAACATCACCCTTATTTCAACATTTTTCTTCTTTCAAATAAAAATGAATGTTTTTAACTTTATTTTTACTTATTATTCTTGTGAGAAATCATTTATAATGGTAATAAAATTCATTAACACTATCTTTCGGTCAACCACAACACAAATATCATTAATAAATTTATTGTATATAGGGAGTCCTATAAAGAATTCCATTGTGATTTTTCTCATTTCCATACTGGTATGGGTAATGGTTGGGAAATATTCTAATACTATTTTCTTTTAGCCTTAATGTGTAGGTGTACCAGGTATCAAGATACATATTATGTAATCACTCCCTTCATTTATCCCACTAAAAGTTTTTATTTTTATATTTTTACATCTCTGTTATTCCTAAATTATTACAGAATTATGATCTATGTGTATCATCCAAAAATACCCTATTTATTTCATGTTTTTATGAGACACATATCCAAGATACAAACCCTATGAATATATCTTTATCAAAGTTGAAATTTGGAACATTCACTAAATTTTTATGGTTCTCTACACCATCATTCTAGAATTAATTTATATTTATGAAAATTTATGTTTGATTTTTCAATTGGGAAATATAGGATTCATCTCCCCCCAACATTGACTTCATGGTTCATCATGTGTAAATCAATGAGTGTAGGCACTTTTTCAATTCAATCCATGGATAGAGTAGGATTGTCTTTCCAGCTCAGATAATCATCCACCATGTAATCCTTTCCTAGGAAGTAATGTATTAAGTGGTCATAAACCTTTATCAATTCTAACTATCTCCACTTTTGAATATTTAATTTCTTGTAAGTGAATAAATACTTCAATCCCTTTTCAGTGCTAATGATTTCACAATTTTTTCGATAGATATAATAAACCAGAATATTCATTGTAAATATCACTAATCATAGATCTAAATAATAAGTTTGGTAATTTTTCTCATGATTTTAAAATTTTCACCAGGTTTAATTAATTACCTTTTGATTAATCATGATAATGCATCCCATGAACTTCTTTGGGGAACCATTGTATGGTATGAATTCATCCCCACCATAGGCTAATGTTTGTAAATGAGTATTTAACAATATCTTCTTCAATTCCATGAAAATTTTGGCGCATTAATCTATATTGATGAAATGTACTCCCTTTCATGTTAACTTGGTTAAATGATTTGATAGCTATGAGAAATTTCTCAAAAAACATCCGTAATAACTTGCCTACACTAGAAAATAATAAATCACGATTTTAGTGATTAGCATGGGATATTTTACAATAAAATAATTTTTTTAAGGATCTATATATATTATCTTTCATGTAATTACAAAAACCAAGAATGTCACTTTTTGTTACAATAATTCAAATTTTATAAATTTGGAATACAACTTATTCTTTCCTAATTTCATCAACATAATCTACAAATGTTATTCATGGTATTATTTTCACTTTGAGTATATGAGCATATTAACTATTAAAGAAACTATAAACTAATCCAATTAGTCCCTAAATACTTTATTCATTGTATCCATGAATATTTCATGAGAATTAGTCAATATGAATGGAATCACTATAAAAACATAGTGTCTATACCATTTTCTTAATTCTATTTTTGAAATATCATCCCTTTTAACAGTTAACTTGTAACACCCCAGGATTTCATAGTGTATTATTTCTTAAAAATAATTCAATAACATGCACTACACGCAACACCGAGTTCAATCACACCATGACGTACACAAAAAAAAGCCATTAAAAGAGGTCATGAATAGTATTAACAACATTTTGAACTTTATATAATCCTTATAATTTTAGAATCCCTATTATGAGTTTCTTAGTCATAATGCAAGAACAGATTCATTTTCAGTATTGCACTTTTATCAACTTTAATAGTGAAACCTTTTTAAATAAAATATTTTAAACTATCTGAATAAATTGGGACATCAAAAAAAAATTTAAAATGAAACATCCCAAGCTTCCATGGTACGCTTTCCTTTGAATAAAATAGTAGCGTGTGTTGTACGCAACCTTGAGTTTTAACACACGCCTCAACCAATCAAACTAGCCGTTATGAATAGTAATACCTAAATTTTGAAATTATATATATTTTATATTTTAAAATGGACTTCATTTTTGGATTCGGAATATCGAATTTAGCCTAAGGTGAAATTTTGGTACTTTTCGGAGAACATTCATATTTTGATGAATAGTGAAAATTACTAAATTTTAATTAAAAACAACTTTTTTAATCAAAATAATTAATAGTGATAAATTATGAATTTGAGTGGTTTTAAAGTATATTTAGAATATATTTTTACCATTTAATATAATGTTGGTCATTGGACATAATTTTACAATTAAACCGAACATAAACAAGTGTCAATCTTTTGATAGTTATTATCTCTTAAAAACACGCTTTTTGTTTTGACAGCGGGAATTAATTTTAAATTAATTTCTGCCACTTCTGTGTTTTGAATTTTGGAAAATGGATTCCATATTTGGAATCAGGATGTTCAAATTGTGTAAATGGGTAACTTTTATTTTTAGACATTTTGAATAATTACTGCGGTAAATATTTTATTTACCATGGTTAAGGGTAAATCCGGTAAATAAGGGTTAAAAAATAATATTATAATAATACTAAATTACCCTAAAACGTGTCTTAACCCTATTCGTTGATATATGGTCGACCATGGAAATATTTTGGTCTATTTTGGGACCCCATGGATCCACTTGTAAGTGATAATGACACTTTATTTTAATTTAGTTAAAATGAATACAAAAATGACACAAGCATATATCTTTTAGAAGAACAATTGTTACATAGGGTTATACATGTTGGATTTTAGATTATAAATATTCATTAGAAAGATAAAATGATTTCCTACATAATGATATTTTATTTATAATTTTTATACATTAAATAATTTATTTTATTTATGACACAATGATGATGCAGTAATTACTAAAATAGTGAAAAATTAAAATAATTGATCTTATAAATACCCAAATAATTATAATATGAAACGTTTAATGAATTAAAATAATTTTATATGATAATATGATATATTAGTATTGATTTAATTGACTTTTTTCGAAGTAAGCAATCTGTTATGAGTTTCACAAAAATCAACTATTGAATAGTGTCAAAATTGACATAAAAGAGTTCTTAAAACAAATATTATATTATTAATTGATATTAAATTCCTAAAAATCTAAGGTTCGGCCAAGAGACTTATATTATGATAGGTTCCTCATTAATGGACCACTTGGGGGTCTCTTGGATGTATATAGTAAGTTTATTAACCATATTATATAAAAATACAAAGAGACATTGTAAAAGTGAAACTAATTAACTTAGAGTTAATACTTAAAGATAAGGTTAATATAAGTACCCAAACCTGTCTAAATTATATTGGCTGAGTGGTTTACGACCTATCCCCACCTTAACCTTTGAATAGTCAACTTTGGAGCCATTAAAAACCGAATATGAATTTATTATAAATTAATATTTCTAGCTTTTCCAAAGGTGCCCCTCACCCCTCTTATAAAAGGGCACTCCTCCTTCTCTTTTCCTCACACCTCTCAAGCCACTTGGCTCGTCCAAACTCTGCCCAAATAAGCTCCCCACATCCCTCTCCTCCTCCTTGAAGATTCCCCTTAGGCTGAAAGCATTTCAACAAGTCCTTTGGTTCCAACCAAAGTGAGTTACCTAAATTAAAGGAGGTTAACCTACCCCAACCAAGGAAAAGTACAAGGTAAGGGTTATTTCACAATCTCTTCTTTATCCGAGGTTGTTTATACGTAATAATCTACTGGGATCTCGTTATTATCCACATCCATGTTTCTTCAAAATGTATTTCAAAACATTTTTACTATTTACAAGAATATGGGTTAAAGTCATTTATACCCTTGTTTGACTTTTTATAAGAGGTTTATAAAGGAATCTTTCCGTCGTTTTCAAAACAAGGTCCTTTTTAACCTTTTCGACAGAATTGAGGTAAGAATGTTTTTTTTAACTTATACGGCGGGTGCGGTTATTTTCCGCCGTTATAAAATCGTCGAAGCTTTCCATACAAGCTTATAAGAATATTTTCAAAGAAAATGTTTTATTTTATATGGCTCTTAAATGATTTCAAAAATAGAAAGAGATATTTCTCTAAAAAGTGTTTTGATTTCATCTATGTCAACATCCTTTAATGGATTTTACGCTTATTTGAAGTTGATTTATTATAATACAAAACTTCTATATTGTATTGAAGGTTTTGTGATATGATTGAATGTGGATGTGATATTTTATACCATTCATAGTTTATGGTGAAACTATTGACATTTCATATGCTAGTTTTAACCCGAATGTTTATGTTATATTTCAAACTTTTCTTCAGATGAATGTGCTAAACAAGTATGTTCCGGGTTGGGGACCGGAAAAAGTAAGCCCTCCAGGTTGGGGACTGGTAAAAGTAAGCCCTCCAGGTTGGGGACTGGTTAAAGTAAGCCCTCCAGGTTAGGGACTGGTAAAAGTATGCCCTCCGGGTTGGTGTCCGGTTATTAGAGGCACTCCGGGTTGGTGTCCGGTTATTAGAGACACTCCGGGTTGGTGTCCGGTTATTAGAGGCACTCCGGGTTGGGTTCCGGTTAGAAGTAACCCCTAGGTCTTGTGATGAGGCCTAGACAATGAAATTAACGTTTGACATTATGCATTCCAACATTATGAAAGTGGTTATTGATTTTTGCATGTGATTATTCGATTAGTAGAATATCCATGTGAATAAGTAAATGGCATTATTTCATTTTATTTATGCCATACCATGTTGAATGTTCATGTTTAAAATGCTTTTGTTTTAGTTATACATTGCCTTAAATGTTTATTCTTATTTATGAAAGTTTCCGCTATATTGTTATCCTTACTGGGCATTTGAGCTCACCCCTTTTCTATGTTTTGTTTTTCCCAGGTAGTGAAGAAGTAAATTATGAATGACTTGCAGGGATATTATGAGGGGTTAATAGTGTGGATATGAAGACTTTGTTGTTGTAGTAGTTTTTTTTTCACTTTGAAATGTAATGTAAAACTTTATGATTATATCTAGTGTTTCCAAGGCTACTAAACCAATCGGTCTTTCGGGATTTGATCTTTCTTGTGATCATGCCAATGTTACGAAGTAATGCACCGACTCTGGGTAGCTGGGGTCGGGGCGTTACAGTTGGTATCAGAGGAAGTTTAGTACAAACCTTGGAAACTGGATTTAGATAAACTCTGATTAGAGCACGTAGACCTAAGATGAACTTTGAGGATTAGTATAGAAGAACTTCCTAGAATTTTGGTATTGTAGAGATTTTGTGAGTTTTCCGAGCAATACATCCCTGTCTGGATACGAGCAGGTAGAGGTGGCTCTGGCACAGATGTACCTAGGGGTAAAACCCGAAAACACCGCTTTGAGCTAGACTCGAACGGGAACTGGTGCACAACAACGGGCCTTGCTGCACTCTTGGTTACGACACTCCCGGGGGATATGCTTAGGATAACTCTCACTTTCTTTACAAATCATTATGAAGGGTTTATGAGTATATACTTCCTCAAAGAAAAACATTTTTATGATTATGGATTATATCCATAAATAGTTCAATTTATGTTAAGTGTTTTATAAGTATGGGATTATGTATTTTGATTCATAAACTGATCTAGTTTATGCCATTGTCTAGAAATGGCGCCCAGTAGAAGGAATGAGAACTCCAGCAATGCACATGATCCAAAGAGAAAGAAGGATCATATCTTTCATGGTCTTAAGCCAGAATTTATAAGAGAAATAGTCCCCATGTATTATCATCATATGAAGAAATAATATCATGTGTTGATAAGATAAGTAAAGAGTTTACTGAGTCATATGGCTTTGAAGGGAAGCAAGAGAAGAAAAGGACGGAAAAGAGAAAAATGGATAAAGGGAAGAGGGAAAAGAAGAATTTTCCCATATGTGGTAACTGTGGGAAGAAACACCCTGGAACTTGCCTGAAAGGAATGGGAGTTTGTTATAAGTGTGGAGAAAAAGGGCACATAGTGTGTGACTGCAAGGGTGAGAAAATGGTTTCAAATGTACAATGCTTCATTTGCAAGGAGTTTGGACACTACGCGAACCTATGCCCCAATCATCAGACTATGCCGCAAATGATGCTATTGGATAATAATCAAGTTATGATACTACCACAGATGAAGAGGAATGATTAGAGTTATTATGTTGATTATGTCAATTGAGTGTTGTATCAACAATGTACTTGTTATAATAATTATGGAGTATATAAGGATTGTACTACAGTACTATTTCATTAAGGACTTGAGATTGTGTGGAACAAAGAAAAGTGACTCAATAGCAGGATAAATTTTTGGAAAATATATGGTTGAGAGAAAGATAAACCATAATATGGTTCTGATACCGAGTTAGTGAATTTAGAATAATACATGATTGATTTGGATAAATTATATTGGATATTCTTGACTACCTTGAAACTGATTAATGATTTGTATATTCCATCATTTTTGGGGTTTAAAACATTTTTGGATTGATGAAGTATATCCATCATTCTATATGGAATAGGGGAGCATGAATGTAATCAATAAGGAATATGGTAATTCAAGATGTTTCAGTTTATTAAAAGAATACAAGATGAAGGTATTCATATTCTATTACGGGGTAAAAAGGATCTATATTATGTTTACCTTCCTTATAAATGTTGGACTGTGAGTTTGGACAGAAGTATTTTGGATAGTTCTAGTTTGGATTATTTTGGATTACCATAAAAGGACAACCCGGAGGTCGGGCGGCAACCCGTCGCGTCCGGCAAGGCTGCGAGACTTGAACCCGCAACCGAAGGGCGACAAGGGTGTATCATCTACCACTGGCCCACGAGATGTCCTGGATTAAATAATGTAGTTTTTATTAAAAGATCTTTTAGATGAATTATAAATTCGTTTATTTTGGAACCCTATACGAATAGTGTAAATAGATTTTTTATTTACATTTTATTAACTTTTAGAGTGAAAGATGAGTTTGTGGTAGAAATTTATTAATGGATAAAACACTAATTATAAAGTAAGTATATCTCCTTATGATCTTAGCCAATCTCATAAATAAATTCCTCAACATTAAGAAAAGAAACTTATAACAAAAATGTTTTCCTAGATGATACCTTAAATCATCACTAAATAATGGCTTTGGGATTGTTGGCCTTTTCATAGTCATGTTCTCTACCACTCTCCATCAGATAATTGATGGTTATATTTTTCTTCCATATCCATATTTTCCTACATGGAACCCTAGTATGTGTTATTTTCGGTAATCTTCATACGTTCGACTCTTTATTTTAAATAGAGGCCTCATTAATTCATTTTTCGATGTGGGATTTCAACTAAGATATTCTGAAACGTCAAAAATGTGTTATCCTAATACCCTATGTTTTGTTGAACCGATGGTATTTCAAATCATCATAGATTGATGAATTTAAGGACCTCAATTATACACTTGTTTGTGATTTATGATCTCAATCACTACCTATAAATATTTACGTTTTTCCTCCAATTATATGTCTCTAATTGCCACCAATGTTCTCCTAATCGAGATCATAATTTGGTGGTGACTCTTTCATTTCTCTTTTCCTCATATTAAGACTAAATTTTAGTAACCTAATTTCCGATGTGGGTTTTCCCACAAAGATATTTTCTATTTTCAACCTTTTATTTTCGAAGAACAATTTCAAATTGCGAGGACGCAATTTATTGAAGGAGGGGAGAATGTAACACCCCAGGATTTCATAGTGTATTATTTCTTAAAAATAATTCAATAACTTGCACTCCACGCAACACCGAGTTCAATCACACCATGACGTACACAAAAAAAAGCCATTAAACGAGGTCATGAATAGTATTAACAACATTTTAAACTTTATATAATCCTTATAATTTTAGAATCCCTATTATGAGTTTCTTAGTCATAATGCAAGAACAGATTCATTTTCAGTATTGCACTTTTATCAACTTTAATAGTGAAACCTTTTTAAATAAAATATTTTAAACTATCTGAATAAATTGGGACATCAAAAAAAAATTTAAAATGAAACATCCCAAGCTTCCACGGTACGCTTTCCTTTGAATAAAATAGTAGCGTGTGTTGTACGCAACCTTGAGTTTTAACACACGCCTCAACCAATCAAACTAGCCGTTATGAGTAGTAATACCTAAATTTTGAAATTATATATATTTTATATTTTAAAATGGACTTCATTTTTGGATTCGGAATATCGAATTTAGCCTAAGGTGAAATTTTGGTACTTTTCGGATAACATTCATATTTTGATGAATAGTGAAAATTACTAAATTTTAATTAAAAACAACTTTTTTAATCAAATTAATTAATAGTGATAAATTATGAATTTGAGTGGTTTTAAAGTATATTTAGAATATATTTTTACCATTTAATATAATGTTGGTCATTGGACATAATTTTACAATTAAACCGAACATAAACAAGTGTCAATCTTTTGATAGTTATTATCTCTTAAAAACACGCTTTTTGTTTTGACAGCGGGAATTAATTTTAAATTAATTTCTGCCACTTCTGTGTTTTGAATTTTGGAAAATGGATTCCATATTTGGAATCAGGATGTTCAAATTGTGTAAATGGGTAACTTTTATTTTTAGACATTTTGAATAATTACTGCGGTAAATATTTTATTTACCATGGTTAAGGGTAAATCCGGTAAATAAGGGTTAAAAAATAATATTATAATAATACTAAATTACCCTAAAACGTGTCTTAACCCTATTCGTTGATATATGGTCGACCATGGAAATCTTTGGGTCTATTTTGGGACCCCATGGATCCACTTGTAAGTGATAATGACACGTTATTTTAATTTAGTTAAAATGAATACAAAAATGACACAAGCATATATCTTTTAGAAGAACAATTGTTACATAGGGTTATACATGTTGGATTTTCGATTATAAATATTCATTAGAAAGATAAAAGGATTTCCTACATAATGATATTTTATTTATAATTTTTAGACATTAAATAATGTATTTTATTTATGACACAATGATGATGCAGTAATTACTAAAATAGTGAAAAATTAAAATAATTGATCTTATAAATACCCAAATAATTATAATATGAAACTTTTAATGAATTAAAATAATTTTATATGATAATATGATATATTAGGATTGATTTAATTGACTTTTTTCGAAGTAAGCAATCTGTTATGAGTTTCACAAAAATCAACTATTGAATAGTGTCAAAATTGACATAAAAGAGTTCTTAAAACAAATATTATATTATTAATTGATATTAAATTCCTAAAAATCTAAGGTTCGGCCAAGAGACTTATATTATGATAGGTGCCTCATTAATGGACCACTTGGGGGTCGCTTGGATGTATATAGTAAGTTTATTAACCATATTATATAAAAATACAAAGAGACATTGTAAAAGTGAAACTAATTAACTTAGAGTTAATACTTAAAGATAAGGTTAATATAAGTACCCAAACCTGTCTAAATTATATTGGCTGATTGGTTTTCGACCTATCCCCACCTTAACCTTTGAATAGTCAACTTTTGAGCCATTAAAAACCGAATATGAATTTATTATAAATTAATATTTCTAGCTTTTCCAAAGGTGCCCCTCACCCCTCTTATAAAAGGGCACTCCTCCTTCTCTTTTCCTCACACCTCTCAAGCCACTTGGCTCGTCCAAACTCTGCCCAAATAAGCTCCCCACATCCCTCTCCTCCTCCTTGAAGATTCCCCTTAGGCAGAAAGCATTTCAACAAGTCCTTTGGTTCCAACCAAAGTGAGTTACCTAAATTAAAGGAGGTTAACCTACCCCAACCAAGGAAAAGTACAAGGTAAGGGTTATTTCACAATATCTTCTTTATCCGAGGTTGTTTATACGTAATAATCTACTGGGATCTCGTTATCATCCACATCCATGTTTCTTCAAAATGTATTTCAAAACATTTTTACTATTTACAAGAATATGGGTTAAAGTCATTTATACCCTTGTTTGACTTTTTATAAGAGGTTTATAAAGGAATCTTTCCGTCGTTTTCAAAACAAGGTCCTTTTTAACCTTTTCGACAGAATTGAGGTAAGAATGTTTTTTTTAACTTATACGGCGGGTGCGTTTATTTTCCGCCGTTATAAAATCATCGATGCTTTCCATACAAGCTTATAAGAATATTTTCAAAGAAAATGTTTTATTTTATATGGCTCTTAAATGATTTCAAAAATAGAAAGAGATATTTCTCTAAAAAGTGTTTTGATTTCATCTATGTCAACATCCTTTAATGGATTTTACGCTTATTTGAAGTTGATTTATTATAATACAAAACTTCTATATTGTATTGAATGTTTTGTGATATGATTGAATGTGGATGTGATATTTTATACCATTCATAGTTTATGGTGAAACTATTGACATTTCATATGCTAGTTTTAACCCGAATGTTTATGTTATATTTCAAACTTTTCTTCAGATGAATGTGCTAAACAAGTATGTTCCGGGTTGGGGACCGGTAAAAGTAAGCCCTCCAGGTTGGGGACTGGTAAAAGTAAGCCCTCCAGGTTGGGGACTGGTTAAAGTAAGCCCTCCAGGTTAGGGACTGGTAAAAGTATGCCCTCCGGGTTGGTGTCCGGTTATTAGAGGCACTCCGGGTTGGTGTCCGGTTATTAGAGGCACTCCGGGTTGGTGTCCGGTTATTAGAGGCACTCCGGGTTGGGTTCCGGTTAGAAGTAACCCCTAGGTCTTGGGATGAGGCCTAGACAATGAAATTAACGTTTGACATTATGCATTCCAACATTATGAAAGTGGTTATTGATTTTTGCATGTGATTATTCGATTAGTAGAATATCCATGTGAATAAGTAAATGGCATTATTTCATTTTATTTATGCCATACCATGTTGAATGTTCATGTTTAAAATGCTTTTGTTTTAGTTATACATTGCCTTAAATGTTTATTCTTATTTATGAAAGTTTCCGCTATATTGTTATCCTTACTGGGCATTTGAGCTCACCCCTTTTCTATGTTTTGTTTTTCCCAGGTAGTGAAGAAGTAAATTATGAATGACTTGTAGGGATATTATGAGGGGTTAATAGTGTGGATATGAAGACTTTGTTGTTGTAGTAGTTTTTTTTTTCACTTTGAAATGTAATGTAAAACTTTATGATTATATCTAGTGTTTCCAAGGCTACTAAACCAATCGGTCTTTCGGGATTTGATCTTTCTTGTGATCATGCCAATGTTACGAAGTAATGCACTGACTCTGGGTAGCTGGGGTCGGGGCGTTACATAACTGATGGTATAAAAATCCAAGTTCAATCGTTATAAAGTGTTAATACCCTATATGTTGATCAAATTTCATGTTCATATAGTGTAAATTATAATTATTCCTAGTTGGGATATTATTAATCTATCAATAACCTACAAGAAGTTTCATCAATACATATTTCTTCTTCAAAAACTAGAATGGTTCTCCCTATGGTGATGAATGGGTGTGGATAAATCCCTTTTATAAATTATCCTTTAGTTTCATATTAAATTTCATATATAAAATCAAATCCATTCTCTATGGAATCCTTGAGATAGGAATATATATATGTGTATCATTAATTTAGAACTCAACCTCATGCTCTAAGGGAAGATCAAGTAGTTCATTTGGAAATAAATTAGTAGATACCCATACCATATTAATGTCATCAATTTTGACTTTTTCCAATATCATTTGTGTCCAAAGTATATCCTAGTTGGGATTAATAACTTATATTGGATAAATTTAATCTTGAGAAATATCTTCCTTATGTGGATACATGAGAATAGGATGATCTAGTATATGAAATGAGATCTCATTCCCTATATAATTGACTTATGATTGATCTGGGTTTCACCAATTTATTCTATAAATCATATCAATATCAACCATGGTTAGAATAATTAGATCTTCGTGATGTAACCTCACACAAATCCCAATTATAGAATATTTATATATCATATATGAAATAATTTATCCACCCTATGTTATCATAAATTTTTTAATGTTCATTGGTTGAAGACGTGATTCTAAATTCTTATGAATCTTGTGTGATATAAATTAATGTGATGAACCATAATCAAATAAGGAACATTTATATCCAAAATATAGAATAAGTGTACCTCACATCTCTTTCTTTCCATGATCCACCTTAGTTGTAGTGATCATAAATTCCCTTCATTGTTCCCTCAATTTGGGAGGATATTAGGACTTATTATTAGCTCTAGGGTTAGGTAATTGATTTATATTGTTTTCAAAATCCTTGAACATGAATAATTATACTATGTGTATATCATTATTATAAGGCCCCGGCCTCAAACCATACTTATTATTAAACTAAATGAATAATTCACATTGAGGATATTTTTAGGTTTGGAGTTTTAGAGAATTAGTACATAACTATTTCATCTCAAAAGATTACAAAGTACACACTTCTACTAAGATTCCATAAAATAAAAACTCTTAAAAAGAAACATGTATAGTTCCATGTTTTAGATAGCATGTCTTTACATGATCCCATCCATGACCCTATTCATCTATAAGTCCTGTGGAAAACATTTCAAAAACATGGGATGAGCATAAAAAGCCCAGTAAAGGATACACAAGGAAGGAAAACTGTTAGTTTTTTCAAAACTAAAAGTAAACCAAGAATACTTTATCAAAGTAATACTTTTCTCCTTTATGAAGTAGTAAAAAACTCTTCACTAAATAAAAGATCATTACTTACCCTTTTTGTATCCAAAAGATTACCATAAAACCCATATAGATAACATATAAAGGTAACTTGGGAAATAAACATACTTAAATGGAATAACCATACGGTCTACTTCCACACATACTTAATGGAATATCCATACGGCCGACTTCTATACCCAATGAATTGGAGGTTATAACGTAACCACCCGTCCTGGTATTCACGGCACCACCCATCATATGGTTTATCATGTAACCACCCATAAAATTTCTATGTACCATCATTACACGTAAAATATTGAAAATATAAATATTTCAGTAACAAAATTTAATTTTCAACAACAATAAGTAATTACAAGTTATTGAATTAATCAATCAATTTTCAAATATCATTTAAATGAAATTTTTGAATAAAGGTGTCCCATACCAAATTGAATCTTTTAATGGAATTATAATTTTTATAACATTAATTTCCATATAAATAAATACTGAAAACCATTTTAAAAACATGGACATTAAAGATAAATATTTATAATAATCAGTCTTTAAAACATTTAAAACGATATTTTTTCTAAAGAGTTTTTAACAAAATGAGAGACTCTTGAATACAAGTAATTGCGGAATAACATTTAATCCGAACATTATAATATAATGAGAATAAAGGGATTCATGATATAATATGACAAAGGATAGTATTCAAACCATATATGAGTGAATTGGTGCATAACAAAAATGATGTCTCAATGGAAATGTAATTTGACATGAAATCTATTATAAAGATGGTATCCTTAAATTAAGGATAAATCTATCAAATAATTATGTGTGAAAAAATGAATACACCAAATATAGGTGGATATTAAGTGTAAAACAATCAGAGTTCATTCACACATATTCATAGAACGACATATTCACGGAGTACAAGTTTATCCCAAAGAATCAAAATTGGGTTAAGAAGTTGCCTTGCAAAAATTTGACAGCTTAACGACGTCACTTCAAAATTTATAAAAAGAGTTGATGAGAGAGAAAATGGTATCTCATCACTTGGACATAAAATTTACATCAATAAGGATATATAATAACATATCCCAACATAATAAGATGTAAATTAAAATACATAACAAAAGAGGTCTTTTAGAAAGAGGAGGGTGAAAGGTTCCCTTACCGACTTCGGTAACTTTTGAAACGTACACCCCATGGAAGAAGAATCATAAAAAATTGATGTAAATACTCATAAACAAAATTATATTACACAAATAGTAGAATAATGGGTAGTATATATACCACTCAAAGGAAATTGTGGAAAATGTAGCATGAATCTCAGGGGAATAAAAGTGAGATGAAAAATCTCTTACGAAAACTCGGCAGCCTAACGACGCCACTTAAAACTTCCAAAATGGATTGATGAGAGAAAATAGGGAATCTCATCATATGAACATAAAAATTACAGTAAGAGTAATATAAAAGAACATCCCAATCATAAGAAAGATTATCTTAAAAGGAATAACATAAAAAGGTGTACTTAAAAAGAAAGATAGGGGTAGGATCCCTTACCTCGTGTCCGACATGACTCGATCATTCTTTAATCTCATGAATAATAAAATTTGGTCAATTTATAATTTCTTAAGGAACTACTTTAATGATTATTATTCATTTAATATCACATATTATAATGTTATAATAATTGGTTAATAAAGTGAGTTCATATTAGACGTTTTTGTCGATATTTGGTTCTTAAGTCGAAAGTGGACTTCTTACAATTACATGTAGTTCGTGTGGTCAAATTTTCATTATATCCATAATTATATTCATGATTTTTATATCATATATATCATATATATACATAATATAAATGTATTTATAATATTACATAATCATTTAGAGGTAAGAAATGAAATGCACCGTTCATGGAGACGGTAAGCCGTACGTACGCAAGAACGCTACTTTCATTTCTAAGTAATACTTTAATGGAAATAAATAATAATGATATAATGGTATATTATAATTCCAGTATAAGATCATATATAATAACTTTAAATACATCCTTTATATGTCCCACATATGGCATTAACGAATCAAATCACTTTGAGGGGGCGGTAGTCCGCACTTCCTAATATGAAGATTTCGCGTATACCCATAATGGAAGCCATAAAGGTATGACATAAATGAAAAATACACAAGCATAAAGAAAAAATAAAAATATTATATATCATATATAAATATAGTGACATCTTAATGGCCACCTTTGAAGGTGTTAGAAAAATATTGAACAATCATCGTTTCGTGAGGTAGAAATTCGCCATCCACAGAAACAATATGTTCCTTAACCAATAGATTTATGTGTGTGTTAGTTTAGCAAAAATTATTCTTATAAAAACATCCTAGTATATTTAAGATATTTGATTTTTACAAAATAAATGACTAAAAAGATTTTAGGGGGTTGGAGAAGGATAATAATACAAAAGAACACAAGTGAAGACATTACCTTAAAACCGTGTAACTCTCTTTGATTTGAGCTCAAAGGATTCCTTGGGAAGAATTCTACCCAAAGTGAGGCTTATAGGAGTAATAGATGGATGTGGAGAGACAGAAAGAGTATATCTTGTCCGAACCAAAGGCATGAGAGGTGTGGGTAAGGAGGTAGAGGTGGGGGCCTTTTATAAGAGGAGAGGAGGGGCACTCTTGGAAAGTTAAGAAAAGATACCTTCTCATAAAATTATTTTCAGATAAAAAGGGTCCTAGAATTATATATTTAGAGGATAAGGTGATAAGGGTTAGAAATCCACCCACCCCATAGGTTTTGGACATGTGTAGGTTTTATATTTCTCATTATCGTTTCATTTTATTTAAATCGTTAAATAATGAGGTAATCGCTGCATCATCATGGTGTCATAAATAATTTAATTTATTTAAAGTCTAAAAATTTTAAAAAATATATCATGATGTAGGAAATATTTTTAGATTCTAATGAATATTTATAGTCAAAAATATGACTTGTATAACCCCATTTAAAAATTGTTTTAGTAAAACAACTAATGTTTGTGACATTTTTATTTTAACTTTAAATAAAAAGTTATTTATGTCATTTTCCTACCAAAGTGGCTCCATGGGGTCCCCATGTTTACCCATGGATTGTCTTGGTCGGACATGACACATCCAATGGGGGTAGGACATGTGTCTATGTCATTTTATATTATTAAAACATTATTTTTACCTTCAATTACACTAATTACCGTTAATTGCGATTAATAAAACTTAAAAGTTACTATTCACCAAAAATTATTTTAATCTCATTGAACCACATTTTACATCTTAATGAAAACCATGTATGTCGGATTTTTGAAAATCAAATAACATAAGTGTAAATGTTTCATTTAAACGAAAAATCAGTTTCTTTAACTACCAGTAAGTGGTTTCACTATTCATCTAAAATTGATGTTTTTCAAAAAAAATACCAAAAATTCCCCCTAAGATATATTTGATATTCCAAATTCTAAAATGATTTGTATTTTACAAAATTCAAAACATATATGTTGAATTAATTAATTTAATAATTAATTCCTGCTGTCAGAGCAAATAGCGTGGTTTTATGAGACAATAAGTATCAAAAGATTGACACTAGTTTAAGTCCAATTTCAAGATGAAATTAATTCCAACGACCACTATTTCATTAAATGGTAAAAATCTATTATAATATTACTTTAAAACCAATTAAAAATATAATATAATCATATAAATATATTAGATTAAAAAGTGGTTCTGAATTAAAATACATCATTTTTCACTATTCATTAAAAAATGAACTTTATTGGAAAAATACCAAAAAATTTACACAGTAAATTTTAATGTCCCGATTCTAAAGAAGAATTTTATTTTGTCAATTATAACACATAAAATTGTCAAAAAGTGGACTTAAAAGAGGTTCGTCATCAAAAGGCGGTTAATCGACCTTTTAAAGAATATTAGAATGTTTACGCTTAAAATTGGATTCATTCACATTTTTATTGCTCTAAAATTTATTGTAAAAAGTAAAAATATTTGAAAAACATATATAATCATTTTGTACTTAGTTCTGTTCATTCCCTCCATTACAACGACATGGCATTAACTACAATTTAAAATAATATTATTTTATTATTAGAGTGAAACGTACGATTCCAAAGAAACTCGTTGTTGCGTATTGGGTACGCCATCGAGCATAGCATCCTCTTTAAAGTTATATTAATATTTTATTTGGAAATATGGATAAATGTGAAAATGTCATATTCTTTATTTACCTGGGGTGTTACAATTATCTTGTACATTCTACTCATATGTTGTTTTAATATGATTTATTTTCGTACATCAGTAGTTTCGGGAATGATGGATTACATTACCACTTGTAAATGCTTCCCTAATTATTTAAGAAAATTACCTGATTTATTCCTCCAACACTTTTTTAATGTTGAGGGTTTAAATTTATTCCCCCATGTGACTAACCATCATGGATCCCTTTGTATTAATCCTTCATTTTTCCATCTTTAGAGTACTATGAAAACCTATAATCCATATACACCTTTTACACACATTTAGAAATATCTTTACATTTTCTAAATAATGTTAGTCCATAACAATTCAATTAATAGGTTTTAAATCAATAAATATATGATTAACTTTATATTATATATCAGAGAGAAAACAAGAGGCATATTTTATAAGACTCTTGAATTTTTTATTCTATTCCCCAATGGATTCAACTTAATTTTACATAAACCCCAATAATTCCCTCTTCATATTTATGTGTAGAGTTTGAGAAAAATAATTGGTAATGAAAAATTTCTTAATTTCAGAACATTGCATTGATTCTAATTAAGTATCCTTCATTTAATTCATAATAAGTATCCCAAATCAGTCTGTATATCTATTTAAATGGTTAATAATCAAAAATCAATATCATGTTCTAATCACTAGATAATGACAAATATCATTTCCACAACATTTATACATTTCTCTATGATAAGTTTATTTAAAGAGACCTTAAAAAGGGTGGAAATTTCCACATGAATGAATCAATAGAAATGTGTTCTCTCCTTGGTGTGTTCAAAGTTCCAAACATGATTCATCAAATTATTTATATATTTATATAGTTGGTTTATTATTTATATAATTACTTATACTCTATATCTTATTCTATATGAAAATTCATTGGGAAAATAGTCTCAATATCCCTTACACCCATCGATAACCTGATTCCTTCTATTTTCATCCATTACTAAAACTAAAAAGAGAGTTTCATATGGGTGATGAAAAATTAATGTCATAAGGCTCTAATAATATAATGGAATTAAACCATAAACATTCCAATTCCATGAAAATATTACCTTAGTCTCTAATTATTTTAGCTCAACCTATATCTCTCTAGGTTAAAAATTAGGTTGGTTTTTCACATACTTATTACCCTAATTCATTTATGTAACTAGGAAATAAATCCATACAAATAGTTCGAAAATATTATGGGATAATCCAAACCATAACCCTTGGGAGTTTCTATTTAGGTGTATAGTTTGGCCTCTTTTTCATTTTCATGTTCATAGTTAAGTTAACACCGAGCACACCATGATTGGGTTTTATTCCACAAGGTATATCTTTTCATAGCCTTCATCCACTTTCTAATATCCCGATTGGGTTTTTTCTATGAAATCTAGATACTATAAACTTTACCAATATTCTATGATACCATCCAATACATAGACTCATCTCAAATGTCTTCATCATTTTTCACTATCATTAATTATCAAAATGAATTCACTAACCTCAAAAAAACTAAATCATTAAATTAATATCAACTATAGTGAACCAAGTTAAAAAAAGATTTATTTTTCACCATTTCTATGATTTAAAACATTAAATTTCATAGATAATAATATCCCATGGAACGATAGGTTCAGTTTCTTTAGAGACTAGCATCATAATCATTTTATTCGACAATACTTGAGACTATATATAAAAAAATTCAATATAATTAAAAATCTTATATATATATCATTAGTAAAGCACATCCTTATAACCCGGGGAATGAAAAAATCATAAATGTTTATGATTAAATACTTTTTAAGGCGTGGATAAACATTTTACTAATTATGAGTGTAAAAGGATAAGTGAAAATAAGAGTACAATAGAAAAATCCAGACATCATGAGTGATAACCATAACAAAAATAGATTTTTAAGTACAGGGTAAAATATATTAAAGATACAAAAGAAAAAAAATAGAACATAATAGATATAATAGGGTTGATAATAATTTATCATAATCCTTGAATCATGAGACAAAAAAATAATGAAAAACATCATATAACTATGGAAGACCAATTTTTATAGTGAAACATTACTTTTATAAGACACATCTTTATAACATATGATAATAATGAATAAAATTTTTCAAATATGGAATATACATTAGTATAGAGAAACATTAAGTTCATGATCCACATCGTGAGATCATATATATGAATGAATAACATTTTAAAATTTGAATCATAACTTCATACATGGAAACATTACATCAATAAGCCATACAATAACTTACCAAACTTATGAGAAACTAAAATATACTCACCAAAACCTATCTCATGAGATATAAATTCTTTTATTGGAAGGATATAATTACCCAACCATCTCAGTTTTATACATAACCAAGTAATTTTATTTATAATAGAACCACTCATTCATAGTTTATAATGAAACCACTCGTTACTCATCCATATATATATATATATATACAACGTAAAATTAATTCACTAATCACATCATAAATAACCCTTGGAAATAATATTTGGATTCATAAAAATCCCAATGAAAATCATTCTATTTCATAATGAATCTATTAGAAAAATGGGTTTCATAAGACATCCACATGGTATAAAATAACAAAATGAATAAAATATTATAATATAGAAATCATCATAACAAAAAAATTAACATAATTTAAGAAAATATAGGGTTAAATATGAAACATAACTCCATTAGAGATATATCATTTAGATATAATAAAAACCAAATCATGAAAATAAATTTTAGAAATATATTGTATTCAACATTGTAAAATTTTTAGCTTTGAATATATTTTCAAATAGTTTTCTTTTTGAAGAAAATAACAAAACCTTTTTTAAATATTAATTTGTTCAAAAAAACATCCCTAAAATAAAAGTTCCATGAATTTAAAAAATGAATGTAATTTAGTAAATATGATTAATTTATAAATTTTATATCTCAAAGAAAGGACATTTAGTTTCCAAACCCCTTAACGTCACCCTTAATTTTCATGAAATTTTATCAAAATCATGTATAAAAAACTTAAATATATTTATATTATATTTTAGAAAAATGTTAATATATATTTCCAACTAAAATTTTGATTATAATAAATTCACTTATTGTATTATATTATCATAATATCTTTTTGATATCAGGTGTAAAAACATTGACAGTTTGTTCATGTTTTATAATTATGATATCTTTACACATTATATGATTTATATTTAGTCACTAATATATATTTTTTTATAATATTATATACACCATACACTAATTTATAATATTCTTATATCATTCAATTAGGTGTTTAGATGAACATTGTTAAATAGAATCATGGTTCTCTTATTATAGATATTTTACCGAATGAAGATCACACATAAACAATAAGTTAAATACAGAACATATTATTTCCAAAACCATATACAAATAATTATTTTATTACTATATTATAATAATATTTTTACATATTATACCATGGAAATCCATGTTATTTTTATTGATTAATTTATATATCTAGTTAAACCAACCAAAACATAAACACACTTTAACTCTACAGTTGTGTATGGTTAAGGGGGTGTTTCTTTTGACATAATATAAATATAATAGAATAATAATAAATTATTTTTATTTTTTCATGATGTCAATCCAAATTTATAGATTTTTTTTAATAAGTGATAAATATGAATAAAAATGTAACGAAGTTTCTTTATAGAGTCAGTACTCCTAAAACATACATGATTAACCTTCATTTGTTTTTCTATGTTTATGGAAATAAATAAATAATAGTTTCACCATTAATATAAAAACATCTCTATATAGGAATGAAAAAATTTACCATATTATTTTTCCGATAAAATATTTGTAATATTATGATTATGATTAATGACTTAATATGGATATAATACTTATAATAGGGGCTTGATCATTCCCTGGAATACTCCATGTATTTAATAGATTAAGATAAATTAGTGTGACCATGGGATTTAGTATTCTTTATATGGTTATGTTGGGGGGTAATAGAATATTTTAATTTAGTAATTCTATGGTTATGTCTAAAATTTTAGGGTGGAAGTGGTGTCATTTTATAAGATAAGAAAACGAAACTTTGGGAAACAATATATAATTTTAAATAATGAAATTACAATTTTCATGGTTCAATGGATCAAATGATGAAAAATTAAGGGGAAAATTTTTTTGGGTAGAAACTCACCCAATCCACTCAATTTAAAACGTGGTTTTAACTTTATTTGGCCATTTCCCCTTAGTAAAATATTTTTTTACCATTTTTTGGTTTACTACAATAACAATTTATAAAAATTAGTGAATAATTTTTCTGAAAAAAATAAAAATAACATTATTACTGAAATTGAGCATTCTGATTTAAAATTATACAATCATTTAATCATATCCAATAACTAAATTTTAGAAATGGTAATTTTGAAATAAAGAGTCCAAATGGCACAAAAACAACTTCTAGAATGATTTATGTAATTAAAAATTAAATTTATATATAATATGAAACTATCATTGTTATTATTTTATTTATTTAAATCAATTTATTTTTATAAAAATTGACTGAGCCGTTCAAGGAATTCAAAATGTAATCTCACCTTGAAAATAGTTCATCCAAAAAAATACCGAAAATAGTTTTTATTAAACTAACTTTTTAATTTTGTTCTATATATTTTAAAAATATTATTTATTACCTCAAATAATATATTAAAATACATAATTTTAATACTTAAATAAAAATATTACTACTTTAAATGATAATTATAATTCAAGGATACTCTTATACAATTATAAAATCATAACAATTATAATTTCTTAAAAAAATAATCTTTTCCCTAAATAAGTATTTTCATAAAGAATAAACAAATTAATTTGAAGGAGATTATGAAGAGAGTAATTAGAAAAGTAATTTTTTTATCATAGATACATTCTAAAATATTTATATTTTTATTTTTAGTGAAAATTAAATATAGATAAAGTGAATATTATTGAAAATAACCTTTTTCAATATTAAAAAATATTAGGTATGTATCCTTTAAAGGTAAAATAATTTAATGGTTTACTATCCTAATGTTTATTATTTATTTTTTAATAATTATTTTCTAATATTATGGGTTTTGTTTACATTGTTTGTAGCGTGAGACACATGTCTCAAAAGATAATATTTAATTATGGGGAAACTAACCCAAGTTGTCACACTCTGAATTTTCTAACCAGATATTTTTATAATCAAAAAAATACACCCATACCCAAACCTTTCATAATATGTAGAAAATTGGGAACCCATACCACCATAAAATAATTGAATAAGTTCATAACCTCCCAAATGAAATAAAAAATTCCATAAATATTACGAAAACAGATAACCAAAAATGTTACTAAAACTAACACAAAAACAACTCATATGAAAGATTAATCACTGCAGATAGAATAAATTTATTATTTCTATCATGATATAATTCACTCATATATACCAATGTAAATAGGTCATTTATTTTATTCTATGTTGTTTACTAAACAAATTCATGATAGTTTAAAACAACTATACACATAACCAAAGATAATTACACATAAAATTTAGTAAGCTCATATTTCCAATATATATCTAAAATGAGATTGTTTTTCATGATTTAGAATATTCAATCCTACATCATGATTATCAGCTTCTACTAGAATCAAAATTCTTCCAGAACCTATAATAATCATGAATGCATAGGTAGAATGGAAATTTATATCCAATCCCAGTATAAATATCTTAATACATATCATATATCAGGAAAAATATTAGAAAATCAGGAAATGATATCATAAATTTATCTCATCAAGTGACATATTATCAAGTTTATTTGTACCAAAATATTATTTTCTTGTCACAAAACATCACCCTCTTGATCTTTTTTTTGGTTCAAAACTTATCACACTCTATGGCCTACATAATGATTACAATAAATCATCTTCCATATCTAGGTTCGGTTTCTCATCCTTTTTTATTTTGATTTACCATCCATCACATTCCTACAAACCATAAAAGAACATTTTTCATAAAATAAAAAACACCACTCACAACTATTCAGAGTTTCTTATATCCTATTTTTTATCACAATACATACCAATATCAAAATCCTAAATATATGGGGAACAACATATGAAATAAGAATATCTCAAATGTGTAATCAAAGAGGACTTAATTGCTAAAATGAAATTTTCATTATAGTCAAGAAATAAATATGCGATACTAAAGAGGGAAAACATAAAATAATAACAAACACAAGAATATATGAAGAAAAAAAATTAGAAAAAAAATATGCAAATATCATCGATTTAAATAACATGAAGTTACACATTCCTCTCATACCATCCCCCGACAATTATCTCATAACTACTCACTATCTTGAAATTCCAAAAAAATATCTAAGACTCAACATGTGATATAAATGAAACGTTATACCAAATAATCTTTAGTTAAGGAATTTACAAATATTTTACTTTGTCGCAAGAAAATATGTTCAAAATAAATTCAATTCGTGGTATGTTAATGGTGTAATTTAGATAAAATTATTAGAATATATCAACAAAATCATAACATCACATCCTAATATAGATCCCAATTATATGAATTCATTATAATAGATCATGTCCTAAAAAATATTTCATTCATGTTCAATACAAATTATACCCTATAATAAATTAACTATGATCATGAGTAGGTGACATGAAAATACAATTATATTCATAGGAATTCATTGACCACTACAACATATTACAACTTTTTTCCAATGAGTATATAATTTATTACCTTAAACAATGTTTCCCTTATATTATATTATCATAAAAAACCTCACGTAATACACTATCATGATCTGATTCATCAATAATATCACATGGGTTTGAAAAAAATTGTTTAATCTGAAAATTATGCATCAAATATAACAAATTTAGAAGAATATAACCAAGGAAATAAATCAATAAAATGGGAATAATTTACCACTATGTGATACAATGTAGGACTATGACTTCAAATGTAATCCTTAAAATCCTAAATAATAATAAATTAAAAATCAACTAATATCAAAAAAAAAATATCTAATTCAATAATTTAATATAACATAAATTTTTTTCTTAACTATACCATTAGAAAAAAACCAATAATAACTAAATAATTAAATAAACATAAATCATATGTATACACCTGTGGTATAAGAATATTTCAACCAGACTAATATCATATTATCTACCTCTATTGTTGAGATAACAGTTCTTGATAACTCCACCAACAAGACCCTACAACCTATTTGAATATGTAAGGGTGAATACAAATTTATACTCAACACTACATACCCTAATGTTGAAAAATCATTTCAATATTGTAACACACCAATCATCCATGGTACACTTCTCTTTGAATAATACAGTAGCATGTGTTGTATGCATCTTTGAGTTCTAACACACACCACAACCATGAAAACTAGCCATTATGAATATTAATACACAGTTTTTAAAATTTTATAAATTTTATCTATCAAAATTGACTTCATTTTTGAATTTGGAATATCGAAATTAGCTTAGGGTGAATTTGTGGTGTTTTTATGAAAACATTCATTTTTTGAAAAATAGTGAAAAAACACTGATTTATAGTTTAAAACCGAATTTTTATTTAAATAAATATTTATTTTATTTATATTTAATTAACATAAAAATAGAAACATAATACCTATATATGTTCAATGTAATTCATTTGAATTAGTTTAGTGTATTTTTAGACATATAACAATTATATTGAACTTTTCACCGTCTTTTACCCACCTCCTAGGAGAATTTGGAAATTCACATAAAACATAATTTTAAAACTCTTATGATTAGAATTTAGAAATCCAAGAGACATGGTTAATATCAAGGAGTAAAATGCGGTTCAATAAGATGAAAATAATTTTGGGGAATAGTAACTTTTTACTTTTATTTACCACAGTTAAATGTAAATAGGGAAATTAAGGGTAAAAATGATATTAAAATTATCCTAAAACATGTCCTATTTTTATTGGACAAAGGTATCTCGACCAAAAACAACCTTTGGAATAAAATATTATCATTTAAGTCCACTTGGATTAGATTAGGACATTTATTATTATTTAATTCAATGCAGATTTAAAAGAGATAAAATGAATGTTTAATAACTAAAACATTTTCAATACAGGGTTATAAATAAGATAAATTCGATTATAAATATTCATTAGAAATATACAACGATTTCCTACATAATGGTATTTAATTTATAATTTTTAGACATTATATACTTTTATTTATTTATGACACAATGGTGATGTACTAATTACCTAATTAATAAAATATTAAAATAATTGATATTATAAATATAAAAATAAATGTAATTTGAAACTTTTTATGAATTACACTAATTTTATAGGTTAATATGACATTTTAGTATTATTTATATAAATTGTTTTCGAATTAATAATGATGTTATGAAATTATCAAAAACAAAATACCCAATTGTGTCAAAATTGACATAAAATAGTTTTTTAAAAAAATATTATATTATAAATTAATATTATATTCCTAAAAATCTAAATCTCGGCCAAATGACATATATAATGATAGGGGTATCATTAATGGACCACTTGGGGATCTCTTGGAGGTATATAGTATATTTATTAACTATATAATATAAATATACAAAGAGACAAGATAATGTCAAACTATTTAACTAAGAGTTAAATATAAATGATAAGGATAATATAGTGACAAAAACCTGTCTAAAATACATTGGTTGAATGGATTTAGACCCATACCTACCGTATCCTTTAAATAATCGACTTTGGAGATATTAGAAACTGAATATTAATTTATTATAAAATAATATTTCTAGCTTTTCTAAAGGTTCCTCTCACCCCTCTTATAAAACGCTACTCAACATTATCTCTAATTTACACCTTCAAAGCCTTTTGTCTTGGACAAACCCTGCCCAAATATTCTATCAACTTCCCTCACATCAACCTAAATGCCTTATTTTGATCATAAATCCATCCAAAGGATCCCTTTTGATTAAATCAAAAGTAAGAACATGAAGAAGTGGTAATGTTTTCACAACCCTCATTCAAGTTCCTTTATTCTTCAACATCTTAATTATTTGTTATTTACATTATAAAATTATAACTCCAGAATATTTTATATACTTTGATGTTAATATAAATATGGTACAACCATATTAAGTATTCTACCCATCCTTTGAATGACATGTCACCATACATGCGTATGTACGACCTATCGTCTCCACATCGTGGTGTAATTGTTATTCGATACATTATTATTTGGATGGGTATAATAATTATGTGTAATTAATGTAAATAATAATTATAATATGATAATGATTCTGTATATATGATATACTAGCCAATTACATATGATTCTAATATCAAAAATAATAATATTATTACTCGTGCGTATGTACGGACTACCATCTCCACGAACGCGATGAGATTCATTCCACATCGTATCCATACAAATATAATTCTCAATTTATGATTACAAATATTTTTTAAGGTCTTTATATCATTATTTATATGGATAATATACAACCAATACATAACAAACATGACTTATGTAACAAAACATATAAAATAAAATGAGTAAGTCAACACCCGAAACGACTATAATACTAATATATTATTAACAAAGCAATGTTAAAAGATTATATATGATATCATAATAATGTATAAGATTATTTTATAATTAAATAAAAATTATTTCACAATTATAAAGGATGCTAACCTACCCTCTACCAATGAAAAAGTAAAAAGTAAGGGGTTTCTTATCTAACTTTTAATTTCGTGAGGTTTTCATTGTTCACAACTTATATAGTGCATGTGGTGTGTGTAATGCCAATGTTTGTATTAATTGTGTAATATAATTTAATTCATGTATATTTATATCATCATTGTATTATCCTTATTTAATTGGTGTATGTTTCGTTAGTTACCAAATCAGTAAGGGAATTAAAAATTTCAATTTCCACTCATTCGGCTTTACGCACAACTCATTGATTATTTTACTCCAAGAATATGTGAGAAATCAATATTCATTTTCTTATGTCATAATTTCCACTCCCCTTTTTTTGGATATACTTTTGATACACATAATCACTCCATTTATAATTTCTCAAGTCATCGGTATGAACATGATAAGAATAATTTTTACTCAATCTACATTTGTTGAGTTAAACATCCAATACATTGGTGTTGTTTTCACAATAATATATATGAATGTCCTTTGATTTTATTACACTGAATATACAATAATATTGAGTGTATTTATATTTTTCACACATAATTATGTCATTGATGTATCCTTAACCTAAGGATAGGGCCTTTATGAGAGATTTCATCTCAATTTACATTCCATTGAGACACCTTTGTTGTTATACACCAAATCACTTTTTTATGGTGTATATAATGTACTTTGACATAGTATACCATGAATCCCTTTATTATCATGATATTATAATTTTTTTATTACCTCATTTTTTTATTCAAGTGTCTCTCTTTTTGTTAGAAACTCTAACTAAAATATCATTTTGAAATGTTTTAAATATTTATTATTCTAAATCATTATCATTAATGTCCATGTTTTAAAAATGGTTTTAAGGTTTTATTTATATGAAAATTAAAGTTTTCAAATAAAAATTACTTTTAAAAGTTTCAAAGTGGTATGTGACACTTTGATTCCAAAATATATTTTAAATGGCTTCTTGATAAATAGGGTGACTTTTAAATGTTTTCAAGAAAAAGGAAGATATTTCTCTCAATAGTTTGATGATTATTTTAATCTATTTCAATATCCTTCATTATTCTCTATTGAGGTTAACCTGATACAATAAAATATTCCATATTGTATCGAATGCGTTATGTTTGACTTTGGATGTGCTATTTTTATACCATTCATGGTTTGTGGTAATGGTTTTTAAATTTCGTATGCTAGTTTTAAAATGGATGTGTATGTTATGTTTCAAACTTTTCATATGAGGAATGCATTGGACTTAGTAAGTGACTGGTAGATCCAGCTATATCTCCTAGATGCATAGGTAGGTCTCATGAGACAATTTAGTGTCTTGGAACGAGGCCTTGACAAAATCTTATTTGTAGTCTTGGCACAAGGCCTTGACAATGTAGTTATGATAGCCTGACATTATGCATTCCGTCGTTATGAAAGTTGTTATTGATATTTAATGGGATTATTCGACTAGCAGAATATCCATGTGATTAAGTAAATGGAATTATTTCATTATATATTTTCCATATTATGCTGATGTTCTAGTTTAAAAGGATGTTGTTTTAGTTATACATTGCCGTAAATGATTATGCTTATTCATGAAATTATCTGGTATATTGTTATCCTTACTGAGCATCTGAGCTCACCCCTTTCAATGTTTTATTTTTCCCATGATGTGAAAAAGTAATTTAGGAATGACCTGCATGGATATTATGAGAGGATGTGAAGACAATATGTTGTTTTATTTTTTTACTTTATAATGTAATGTAATACTTCAGAATAGATCTAGTGTCTCCAATACTACTAAACAAATCAGTCATTCGAGACATGATCTTTTATGATCATGCCAATATTATGTAATAATGCACCGACTCTGAGTAACTGGGGTTAGGGTGTTACAGTTGGAATCAGAGAAGTTTAGTACAAACCATAGAAACTAGATTTAGATAATCTCTGATTAGAACACATAGCCCTAAGATAGACATTGATAATTAGTATAGATGAACATCCTAGAATATTGGGATTGTAACGATTTTGTCAGTTTTCCAAGAAATACCTCCCTATCTGGATATGAGCAGGAAGAGGTGGCTCTGGCACAAATATACTTAGGTGTAAACCCAGAAAACAACGCTTTGAGCTAGACTCGAACAGGAACTGGTTCACGACAACGGGCCTTGTTTCACTCTTGGTTACGACACTCTCGGGGGATATGCATAGGATAATTTGCATTTTTTTCACAATCCAATTTGAATTATTTTAATATAAGATGAGAATAAATGACCATGGTTAATCCTAAGGTGTTTCAAATTGAGAATATGGTGTAATGATATTCTCTAAATGATTTTATGACTACTGTTACCCACACAATGCTTTCTGCTTTTAGTCAATGTCTAGAGTCCAAGGATGTCATATTAACTTTTATAATGATGTAAAAGGTGGTAATGGTGGTGGAAATGAGCAAAAAAATGGAATGTTGATTGGCGTAAAAGATATCATGTTCATGACCAATCAGTTATCCAAAAATATGATCAACAACATATATGTTAACCAACTCCCAAACTCAACAAATAAGAGAAAGGTGATGAATGATAAGAGCTCTAGCAGTGGAGAACATGGAGAAAAGAATCCAAAATTTTCATCATGCAGGAAATGTGGATGGAGACACCCAAGAAAGTATCTCAACGGAACAAAGAAATTCTTTATGTGTGGAAAATAAGGACATAAATTGGAGAATTACTGAGGAAAAATGAAGAGTACTATGGAAGAAAATAAAAATGGTCCCAAAATCCATTTACAGTTATTTTCCATAAATGTAGGGGACCTGTCCATTACCCGGGTGAATGCCCTATTCTATAGGATATTTTCATGGTCATAGAAGAATCTATCTTGAAATAAATGGTTGGAGAATTGTTTAAAAGTATTAATTCTCCTTGTTGATGGGATTACTTTGGAATAATTTTCACTTGTATTTGTAACCCTACAGTTTTCCAATTGAGAATAATATTTTAGGGAGACTTATCTTTTCCCTTGTGGATATAGTTATAAACAACCATTTTGTTTTATATGAGGATTTGGTTTGAGGAAATTACAAGTTATTATATTTTGGGATGAAAATGCAAGGTATAAGATAACATTTCTTTTTAAAATTTTGTTATGGTTATTTTTAGGAATTTATCTCATTTTGGTAATGTTATAAAATATAGTTTTTGAAAAAGGACAACACGCTGACCGTGCGACAACCCATCATATCAGACAAAGCTGTGGGAAATCGAACCCACAACCAAAGTGTGATTGGGATTTATCACCTACCACTGGACTATGTAAAGTCCCTGGTTATTGTTACTAATTATTTTTAGTTAAATGATATTATTGATCAATAATAAGTTGATTTGGGTTCTTATGTATTAACAAATGAAAACCATTAGTATAGGAAAATTATTTAGTGATTATGTGATAAATTTTATTTTAGAAGATGTTTGCTTTGTTGGGAACATTATATACCCAAGGAAACTAGAATACTATGGGATTTCATTTGAGGAGTAATGGTGGATTTTTATCTACGTTTTTATTAGGGATTTATAGTGATTTGGGATATTTGTGGAAATGAATAACCTATAATAGAGAATATGTGATAAGGTTAATTACTTTTAATTATGTGACTTTAAGAGTATTTGATGTCATTTGGAGATACAATTTAATATAGAAGACTGCATAACGAAATTCTTTAATGTTTTTGGTTTCAATAATAGTTTGGATTATATTGATGGATTTTAAGGAAAATTGTTTATTGAATGGAATTTATTTTACATTGGGGTATTTTTGGTTTAATTTTAGAAATTAATATTAGTGTTTCTTTCTCTAAAGGAATATCCATTTTGGGGATCATCAGATCTTGTACTATCCATTTTGGTTTTGATTAATCTCTAAAAAAAGGTAAATATATAGTTTATCCTTCATGGATCATGTGATTCTATAGAATTTTATTCTAGATCTTCTAGTGTGACCAATTATTCATGAATACTAATCGTTTAAAAAAATGAGTTAGTGGTGGAAATTTATTAAAGAATGAAACTCTACTTAAAATGTAAGTATATCTCTTTATTTTCTTATTCAATCTCGTAAATTAATTCCTCATATTTATGTAATGTAACTTAAAAAAATGTTGTTCGTATACTTTTCCTATTGGAAAACTAATAACTGTTTGTCCCATCACAAGTTTGTCGCTTTCCTGTTGTTAACTTTCTCCTGATCATGTTTTATGTCCCTCTCCAACAGAATATGACACTTAGTTTATCTTCCATATCCATGTTTTCCTATATGGAATCCGAGTATGAGTTATCTTGGGTGACCTTTGTACTTCTCTTTCTTTCTTTTAAGGTGATAGTTTTATTGACTCTTATTCCGATGTGGGACATTCCACTATATTCCCATGCCCAATATTAAAAATTACAAGGACGAAATTATTTGAATTATGGTAGAATGTGACACCCAAATCTTCCACGGTACGCTTATCTTTGAAGAATATATTAGTGAGTGTTGTAGGGAACTTCAAGTTCTAATACACACCACAACCAATCAAACTAGCCATTATGAATATTAATACCGACATTTTGAAATTTTATAAATTTTATATTTAAAAATGGACTTCATTTTTGGATCCAGAATATCGAAATTACCATATGATGAATTTGTGGTATTTTTTAGAAAACATTCGACTTTTGATGAATAGTGAAAAAACACTAATTTATAGTTTAAAACCAAATTTTTATGTAAATAATTATTTATTTTATTATATATAATTATGGTCAAAATAGATACATAATACCAATATATGTTCAATGGAATTCATTGGAGTTAGTTTAGAATAATTTTAGATATATAAAAATTTTATTGAATTATTCCCCCTCTTTTACCCACCTCCTTGGAGAATTTGGAAATTCACATAAAACATAATTATACCACTTCGGTGAGTGGAATTTAGAAAATACAAGAGACACGATTAATATCAAGGAGTAAAATGTGGTTCAATGAGATGAAAATAATTTTGGGGAATAGTAACTTTTAACTTTTATTTACCACGGTTAAAAGTGAATAGGTTAATTAAGGGTAAAAATGATATTAATATTATCCTAATACATGTCCGAATCCTATTGGAAAAAGGTATCTCGACCAAAAACAACCTTATTAATAAAATATTATCATTTAGGTCCACTTGGATTATATTAGGACATTTATTATTATTTAATTCAAAGAAGAGTTAAAAGAGATAAAATCAATGTTTAACAAATAAAACATTTTTAATACAGGGTTATACATAAGATAAATTTGATTATAAATATTCATTAGAAATATACATGTATTTCCTACATAATGGTATTTTATTTATAATTTTTAGACATTAAATAATTTAATTTATTTATGACACAATGGTGATATAGTAATTACATAATTAATGAACTATTAAAGTAATTGATATTATAAATGTCAAACTAAATGTAATTTGATACTTTTGAGGAATTAAACTGATTTTATAGGTTAATATGACATATTAGAATTTTTTATATAAATTATTTTCGAAGTAATAATGCTGTTACGAAATTATCAAAAATAAATTACCCAATACTGTCAAAATTGACATAAAAGTGTTTTTAAAACAAATATTATATTATTAATTGATATTCTATTCCTCAAAATATAAGGTTCGGTCAAAGGACTTATATAATGATAGGTTTATCATTAATGGACCTCTAGGGGGTCTCTTGGAGGTATATAGTATGTTTATTAACTATATAATATAAAAATACAAAGAGACAAGGTAAATGTCAAACTATTTAACTAAGAGTTAAATATAAATGATAAGGATAATATAGTGAAAAAAACCTGTCTACAATGTATTGGTTGAATGGATTTAGACCCATACCTACCATAACCTTTAAATAATACACTTTTTAGCAATTAAAAACCGAATGTTAATTTATTATAACATAATATTTCTAGCTTTTCCAATGGTGCCCATCACCCATCTTATAAAAGGGTACTCCCCCTTCTCTCTAATTTACACCTTCAAAGCCTTTTGTACTGGCCAACCCCTACCCATATATTCTCTCAACGTCCCACACTTCAACATAGAGGCCTTAGTTTGATCATAAAGCCATCCTAAGGATCACTTTTTATCAAATCAAATGGAAGAACATGAATAAGAGATAATGTTTTCACAACCCTCTTTCAAGTTCCTTTCTTTTACAACATCTTATTTATTTTTTATTTCCATTCTAAAATACATAATCCCGTATCTTTTATATAATATTATGTTATTATAAATATGGTACAACCATAATCAGTATTATATCTATCCTTTGAATGACATGTCACTATATGTGCATACATACACCCTACCGTCTCCACGTCGTGGTGTAAATGTTATTCAATACATTATTATTTGGATTGGTATAATAATGATGTGTAATTAATGTAAATAATAAGTATAAGATGATAATGATTATGTATATATGATATAACACTCAATTATATACGATTTTAATATCAAAAGAATGATGTTATCGCTCGTGCGTACGTACGGACTACCGTCTCCACGAACACGATTAGATTCATTCCATATTGTATCCATACAAATATAATTATCATTTTATGATTAATAATAATGTTTAAGGACTTTATCTCATTATGTATATGAATAAGATATATCATATCCATAACAAACACGTCTTATGTAAAAAAACATAAAAAAGAAAATGAGTAAGTTAACACCCGGAACGACGATAATACTAAGATATTATTAACAAAGAAATGATAAAAGATCGTATATGATATAATATTAATGTATATTATTCTTGTATAATTAAATAATAATTATTTCACTATTATAAAAGAGGCTAACCTACCCTCGAACAAGGAAAAAGTACAAAGTAAGGGGTTTCTTATCTCACTTTAAATTCCGTGACATTTCTATTGTTCACCACTTATTTATATGCTTGTGGTGTGTGTACTTCCCATGTTTGTATTCATTGTGTAATATACATTAATTCATGAATATTTAAATCATCATTGTATGATACTTCTTTCATGGGTTTATGTTTCTTAAGATACAAAATCAATAACGAAATTTGAAATTTCAATTTCCACTCATTCGGCATTATGCAAACTTCATTGATTATTTTACTCCGATATTATGTGTGGAATCACTATCTGTTTGATTATTTAATGATTTTAACTCCCCATTCTATGGATATACTTTTGATAAAAATAATCACTCCATTGATAAACTCTCAAGTGATCGGTATGAACTTGATAAGAGTGATTTTTACTCAATCTCCATTTGTTGAGTTAAACATCCATTTCATTGGTGTTGTTTTTACAATAATATGTGTGAATGTACTTTGATTGTTTTAGACTGAATATCCAATCATATTGAGTGTATTTATATTTTTCACACATAATTATGTTGTTTATTTATCTTTAACCTATGGATACGGCCTTTATGGGAGATTTCATCTCAATTTAGATTCCATTGAGACTCTTTTGTTGTTATACACCAAATCATTTTTATATGATGTATATAATGTAATTTGAAATAGTATATCATGAATCCCTTTATTATCATGATATTACAATGTTTTTATTACCTCAATTACTATTATTCACGTGTCTCTCTTTTGGTTATGAACTCTAACTATAATATCATTTTATAATGTTTTAAATATTTATTATTCTAAATAATGATCATTATTATCCTTGTTTTAAAAATGGTTTTAAGGATTTATTTGTATGAATATTAAAGTTTTCAAATAAAAATTCTTTTTAAAAGTTTCAAAGTGGTATGAGCCACTTTGATTAAAAAATCTATTTTAAATGGCTTCTTGACAAATAGTGGTACTTCTAAATGTTTTCAAGAAAAAGGGGATATTTCTCTCAATAGTTTTATGATTATTTTAATATATATCAATATCCTTCATTATTCTTGATTGAGGTTAATCTGATACAATAAAATCTTCTATATTTTATCGAATGAGTTATGTTTGACTTTGGATGTGCTATTTTTATACCATTCATGGTTTGTGGTTAAGGTATTGACATTTTGTATGCTAGTTTTAATATGGATGTTTATGTTATGTGTAAAACTTTTCATATGATGAATGCATTGGACATAGTAAGTGACTGGTGGAGCCCGCTATAACTCCTTGATGCATCGGTATGTCTCATGAGACAATATATTTTCTTGGCACAAGTCCTTGACAAATCAATATTTTTAGTCATGGCACAAGGCCTTGCATATATGGTTATGATAGTTTAGAATTATGCATTCCATCATTATGAAAGTGGTTATTGATATTGCAAGTGATTATTCGACTAGTAGAATTTACATGTCAATAAGTAAGTGGGATTATTTCATTTTATCTTTTCCATATTATGCTGAAGTTCAAGTTTAAATGTCTTTTGTTTTAGTTATACATTCCCTTAAATGGTTATGATTATTTATGAAAATCTCCACTATATTGTTATCCTTACTGAGCATCTGAGCTCACCCCTTTCAGCGTTTTATTTTTCCTAGGATGTAAATAAGTAATTTATGAATGAACTGCAGGGATTCTATGAGGGGATATAAAGACAAGATGTTGTTGTAGTTTTTTTACATTATGATGTAATGTAAGACTTGGGAATATATCTATTGTAGAGACCCAAAGCATGACGTACAAGGACATTACATTACTTTTGAGGAATACTTATTACATAACAAAAACACACACACAAGGACCGTAATAGTTTAGTGTCTTTGGAAACTCGGAACATAATCTTCTAATCATGGTGAAAGATCTTCAACATCCCCTATAAAGATCATCCCTTTTTTCATACCTAAAACCTTTCTTTATATCCTGGGGAAAATAAAAAATAAAATTGTGAGATCAAATGCTCAGTAAGGGTAAACAAAAGAAAAATCAATCACATCATATCCATAAGAACATAACATTTTTGAAATCTAAACCTGCAAAAGATATCATAAAATTATAACATGGGATAAATCATAGTAGTGAAATGTAATCCCAATAATCATAACATAAAACATGAAACTTTTGGAATTACACACATAATCATAGATACTCATTTTTTATTAGTCAGGACTCATTTCCAAGACTATCTTAGTGGACAAATTCCATTTCTGAACCGAGTTCACTCCTCATTTCAGTCCTGTTTTACTGAACCGGTTTAACCAGCCGTTCCAGCCATGTCTATCTCATGAGATATAAAATCTTTTCCCAATGCATTGGAGGGATACATAGGTCCCACCAATCTCATAATGATACCATTCTTATGTGTGCCACAAAATCAAAAAACATACATCATAGCATAACCCATGTAATAAAAATGGGATTCATAAACATCGTGACATCATAAAAAAATTAATATAATATAAATAAATTCATAAAAATAATTCCATCACAACATAATAAAATCAATGTAATAATAGGGATAGAAACAGAACCCTTTATTATCTTAGATGGAAAATAATTTTGATAAAACACTTGAACTCCATTCTGGAGGAAAATATCCTTTCTACTTCAAAAAAACAATTACTTTCTTAACATGTCATACAATTATAAACTGAAAGAAGTTGATTAAAAATAAACTTGAAAACTTGTAAAGGAAGCTTCTTGGAAATAATTTTTTATAAATCCATTCATTCCGTATAAGTTAAAAAAAACATTCTTCTCGTACTTTTTTCAGAAAGGTCAAAAAGTACCTCGTACGAAAAATGACAAAAGATTCCCTACATATCTTTTACTAAAAACACACCGAAGGGTAAAATTGTATTTAAACAGTTGTAGGTGGATGTAAATAATGATACATATTTAGGAAACATGGATGTGGATGATAAAATACACCATAGTAAATTCCAAAGTATAAACAATCTCGGATAAAAATGAGATTGTGATATTTCCCTTACCTTAGGTCCAATTTTCTTCATAAGTGTCCGAACCTCCGGTATAATTATTTAAATAATTTATTTACTTATTCTAGAATCATAATCATTGTTATGATATCATATATGGTTCACTTATGACATTATATTAACCGTTATTTTGTAAATTCCATGTTAAAGAGCGTTTTTGGTAAAATTGTTTCATTTGTCGTCCGTGTTTTGACTTGTAATTATTCATATTATTACTTAGATCATGATTACTTAATTACAGAATATAAAACATGATTTATATATAATATATATTCAGAATGTACATATATATAATAAATCAGTAAATGGAATGAAATACACCGTTCATGGAGACAGTTGGTCGTACGTACGCATGAACGCTGTTTTAGTTTCCTTATTGACTTGAATGGAATTAAGTAGATAAAATACATATATATACACATAAATAAAGTATTATTATGTCATATATTATACTTTATAATCATTCATGAATGGTTAACGTGGAGAATGAATCTCATCGCGTCATGGAGACGGTAGTTCTTACGTACGCACGAGCGATGATATAGTTCTCATGATCGTGGGACTGTATTGGAGTGTATGTATACTATTTCAGAATCAATATCACTTTAAAATAATTATATATAGTTATTATTTACACCATTATACCCATCCAAGTAAGGTGGGTTTAGAAAATAGATTTCACCATGGCATGGAGACGGTATTCTGTATGTATGGACACACGGTGATTTCATTTTCCGTAGGATGGATAGATGGTGAAATAGGGTTGTTTTATACTTATAATAACATATAAGTATACGAGTGATACTTATTTTATTACTTCAAAATGAAACAACCTATGAAGAAGAAGTGGAAGAAGAAATAAAGTTGAAAGAATCGGTAACGGACATTACCTCTTCTTTGAAGCGCCTCTATGAGATCTCCTTTTAGGGCACTAAAATTGGTCTTTGAGGAAGACCAGAACCTCTAGGATGTTTCTATGGAAGTGTAGAAGAGAATTTTTCAGGGGTTGGCCGAGCATGAAGGCTCAGAGTGGTGTGAGGAAGAGAGGGAGGGGGTGCCCTTTTATAAGGGAGGAGAGGGGCACCTTTGGAATAACTAAAAATATTATTTTATTATAAATCCAAATTCGGTTTTAAATAGCTACAAATTGATTTATTTAGAATCTAATGTGTGTATGGGTCTAAATCCTATCATCCAATATAATTTAGAAAAGTTTAGGTTCCAATTTTAACCTTATCATTTATATTTAACTTTAAGTTAGATAATTTTACTTTTACCGTGTCTTCTTGTTTTCTTACACTATAAGGTTAATAAACATACTATATCAAGCCAAACGTACCCCATGTAGTTTATTATTAATATATATAACCTTATCTAAGTCATTTGGACGAACCATAGATTTTTATGAATATAATAACAATTAATAATATAATAATTTTTTTAAAAATAATTTTATGTCAATTTTGACACTATTTAGTAATTAATTTTTTGTGAAAATAATAACAGAATGATTAGTTCTAAAGAAGTTAATTACATCAATACTATCATACCATATTAACCTATAAAATTATTTTAATTCATAAAAAGTCTCAAATTACATTTATTTGGGTATTTATAACATCAATTATGTCAATATTTCATTAATAAGATATTTACTGCATTATCTTTGTGTCATAAATAAAATAAATTATATAATGTTTAAAAATTACAAATAAAATACCATTATGTATGAAATATTTATAGATTTATAATGAGTATTTATAGTCTAATTTATCTTATCTATAACCTTATATTAAAAATGATTTACTTATTAAACTTTGATTTTAACTATTTTAACCCTTCTTTAAATAAATAAATAATAAATGTCCTAATCTAATCCAGGTGGGCCTAAATGATCATATTTTATTAATAAGGTTGTTTTTGCTCTAATTAAACTTATCAAATAGAATTAGGACATGTTTTAGGATAATAATAATAACATTTTTACCCTTAATTACCCTATTTACTTTTAACCGTGGTTAAAAAAAAGTAAAAAGTTACTATTCACCAAAAATTATAATCATCTCATTGAACCACATTTTACATACTAAAATAAACCGTGTCTCTTGGATTTTTTAAATTCCACTCAAAGAATCGGTAAAATTATGTTTTATGAAAAATTCATTCTTTTAACTACCACTTAGTTGTTTCACTATTCATCAAAAAATGAAAGTTTCCAGAAAAATATCAAAAATTAGGCCTAAGATATATTTGATATTATGAACTCAAAAATGATGTCTGTTTTACCAAATTCAAAACATAACAGTTTCATTAATTAATTTAAAAATTAATTCCTGTCGTCAAAACAAATAGCGTGTTCTTAAGAGATAATAACTATCAAAATATTGACACTTGTTTATGTCTGGTTTAAATGTAGAATTACATCCAATGACCAAAATTGTATGAAATTGTAGAAATATATTCTAAATATACTTTAAAACCACTCAAATTAGTAATTTATCACTATTAATTATTTCGATTAAAAAGGTTGTTTTTAATTAAAATTTAGTAATTTTCACTATTCATTGGAAAATGAATGTAATCCGAAATGTACAAAAATTTCACCATAAGCTAATTTTGATATATTGAATCCAAAAATGAAGTCCATTTTGAAAAATAAAATTTACAAAATTTCAAAAAGTGGTTATTACTATTCATAACGGCTAGTTTTAATAATATTTTAATAGCATATCGTTGTTTCGTGAAACTCGGTATTGCGTACTACACACGCTATCGAGGAAGGTCTCGATTGCGTTTAATGAAAGGAAAGTTAAGGATGTGTGTTGTGAAAGCTCCTTTTGGTGTAGCGTACAACAAAAGACATTAATGAAATTAAAAAGAATATTTTTCATAAAATCTCAGGGTTTTACATTCTACCCCCATTAAAATGAATTTCACCCTCGAAATTCATCTGGGTTATAAATGGTTTACTATTCAAAAGTTTCATTGATAGAAAACCACATCGTAAAAAAGAATACCAAAACCAATCTTTAAAAGGAAATGTATGAAATGTAACGGTTACCCAAATAAACTAATCACTGGGTTTCCACATAGGTGAAAATATAGATGTGGAAGAGAAATCTAACCATCATGTTCTAGTGGAGAGTGGTAGAGAACATGGCTATGGAAATGCCAGCAATCACAAAGCCATAAATTTGTGATGATCTAAGGTACCATCTGATTCATCAGATATAAGAGCACTAGGACAACATTTTTGGTTTTCAAGATCGTTTCCCTAAAGTTGATGAAATTGGAATTAGAATAAATACTTTCGTGATTTCCCTATAGTCTCACCGTTGGTCGTTCTTTGAACAATTTCCACTTCATCTATTAAATGAATGATGTTGAATTTGTCATTCTTGATGTGTTATCAGATCATGTGATAGAATGATGGGTCATTCCATCTGTCTCAAACAAAAGGTTATAAAAGTTATCAAAAAATAAATAAGTCCATATATAGTGAGATTAATCATATATGGTTCCTAAAATGGACTTATACTTCATGTATCATACTTTTTAATATAATAAAACTAGTTTCTACTAAACAGGGACTTCATGTAGGCCAGTGGTAGGCGATAAAGGCCAGTTACACTTCAGTTGTGGGTTCGATTCCCACAGCCTTGTCCGACGCGAGGGGCTGTAGCCCGTCATGCATGTTGTCCTTTTTCTAAAGCTATATTACTATAACATCCCATCAATTATATTGAAAAAAGTTATATTCTTAAAAAATACTAACTTATATCCAACACAATCCATTCCAATATTTAGGCTTATCTAATATTCTTCGGTCCAAGCTCATAGTATAATGAAAATGATTAATTGAAATGTCATCAACCAAGAATGTGAATAACATCATATATCCCCCATATATCTTGTTGGTCACATTCAAATCATGTGAATACCTTAATCATGTATTCTCTTGAAAAATGAATACCGATTAAAACCTAGGGAAAACCTGAATGCTGTAAAAAGATAACTCTTTCCACATACCAAAATCCAAAAATTCTATATACTCAAACCATGATATAACCTTCTTCTTATATCAGTCATGAGCTCATGAATACTATCAAACATTTAATTTTCTCATTATCCCTTCATTATGCGCATATCATCTACTTTCCAAAAATACTTGTACCATTCATCATACACTTTCAAAACATAAGGAAAGAAAACTGTGTAACAAACCTTAGATGTCTCTTTATTCCATAGTACCATGATATTACTTATACAACATTACACTTGATAAACATGTAATCATTCCACTACCTTCTTAAACCATTGACTGAGCTTCAACAATTCTTTCATCTCACATATCATTTGTAGTCTCTTCATCATCAACAACATAAATATTACCCATATGACCATACTGATTCTCTTTTTGAGACTTTACCTTAGGTCATTGGTTTTCATAATGCTAGTACATTCCACATTTAAAACATTTAACCATTGTTGATGTCGTAGCAATACCATTATCCTCATCCATGGTGTTAACTGAACCTTTTCCTTTGAACTTACTGGCTTTATATCCTTCTTTTCCACACCCAAAGCATCTTCAAGTTCCTTTGATACATTCTCCTTGATGCTTCTTCCCACATGATTTACATAGGGGAAATTGATCTTTCTTTCTTCTTTGATCATCATGAAACTCCATCTTTCTCTTATTAGCCGAGTTAGGAAGCTTACCAAATTTGAGTTTATTGATCATATTATGAGATTGCTGATTCTGCATAATAATGATGTTTGGAGTTCCAAATCCAGTTTCATTTGGTATCTCATGAGGAATATCATTCCACTGTCCGTTATATCCTCCATTATTGTGAATCTTCATGTTTCCAGCCTTTTTTTAAAACCCAAAAAGAATAGTGTGAGAGGCCAAAATCATGCTAGGGTAAAAAAAATAGTAAAGGGGGAGTACCCTCAATATCTAACATCTTAGGTTAAATTCTATGATCGTTACCATAGTTCTAGGACTATATCCTATACGTATACTTATCCTTTGGGACATCCCTAGACATACCTTAGAAATATCTCTAGGGATCTCACTAACATTTTCAAATCCCAGTTTCCAAAGGTTGACTAAAACTTTCCTCTGATACCAACTGTAGATACCCGAAGCTTGACGTACAAGGACATTACATTACTTTTGCGGAATACTTATTACATAACAAAAAACACACACACAAGGACCGTAATAGTTTAGTGTCTTTGGATACTCGGAACGTAATCTTCTAATCATGGTGAAAGATATTCAACATGTCCCATAAAAATCTTCCCTTTTTTTCTTACCAAAAACCATTCTTTATATCCTGAGGAAAAGAAAACATAAAAGGGTGAACTCAAATGCTCAGTGAGGGAAACAAAAGAAAAATCAATCACATAATATTCATATGAACATAACATTTTGGAAATCTTAACCTGGAAAAGAGATCATAATATCATAACATGGGATAAATCATATTAGTGAAATATAATCCCAATAATCATAACATAAAACATGAAACATTGTGGAATACACACGTAATCATAGAGAATCATTTATTATTAGTCAAGACTCATTCCCAATACTACCTTAGTGTACAAAGTCCATTTCTGAACCGAGTTCACTCATCATTTTAGTCTTGTTTTACTGAACCGGTTTAACCTGCCGTTCCAGCCATGTCTATCTCATGAGATATAAAATCATTACCCAATGCATTGGAGGGATTTATAGTTCCCACTAATCTCATAATGATACCATTCTTATGTGTGCCACAAAATCATAAAACATACATCATAGCATAACCCATGTAATAAAAATGGGATTCTTAAACATCGTGACATCATAAAACAATTCATATAAGATAAAGGAATTCATAAAAATAATTCCATCACAACATAATAATATCAATTTAATAATAGGGATATAAATAGAACCCTATATTATCTTAGATAGAAAATAATTTTGATAAAACACTAGAACTCCATTCTTGAGGAAAATAACCTTTCTACTTCAATAACACTTTTCCTTTATTAACATGTCATACAATTCTAAAATAAAAGAAGTTGATTAAAAATAAACTTTAAAACTTGTAAAGGAATATTCTTGAAAATAATGTTTTAAAAATCCATTATGCCGTATAAGTTAAAAAATCATTCTTCTCGTACTTTTGTCGGAAAAGTCAAAAAGTACCTCGTACGAAAAACGACAACATATTACCTTCATATCTTTTAATAAAAACACACCGAAGGGTAGAATTGTATTTAAACAATTGTAGGTGGATGGAAATAATGTTACATATTGAGGAAACATGGATGTGGATGATAAAATACACCATAGTAAATTCCAAAGTATAAACAATCTCGGATAAAAATGAGATTGTGATATTTCCCTTACCTTAGGTCCGATTTGCTTCTTAAGTGTCCGAACCTCCTGTATAATGATTTAAATAATTTCATTTACTTATTCCATAATCATACTCATTATTATGATATCATATATGGTTCACTTATGACTTTATATTTCCCGTTCTATTGTAAATTCCATGTTAAAAAGCGTTTTGGGTAAAATTGTTTTATTTGTCATCCATGTTTTGACTTGTAATTATTCATATGATTACATAGATCATGATTACTTAATTACAGAATATAAAACATGATTTATATATAATATATATTCAGAATATACATATATATAATAAATCAGTAAATGGAAAGAAATACACCGTTCATGGAGCCGGTAGGCCGTACATACGCATGAACGCTATTTTCGTTTCCTTATTGAGTTGAATGGAATTAATTAGATGACATACATATATATAAACATAAATCCATTATTATTATTTCATATATTATACTTTATTATCATTCATTACTGGTTAACGTGGAAAATGAATCTCATCGCGTCATGGAGACGGTAGTCCGTACGTACGCACGAGCGATGATATCGTTCTCTTGATAATGGGACTGTATTGGAGTGTATGTATACTATTTCAGAATCAAGATCACTTTAAAATAATCATATATAGTTATTATTTACACCATTATACCCATCCAAGTAAGGTGGTGGTAGAAAATAGATTTCACCAAGGCGTGGAGACGGTATTCTGTACGTACGCACGCGCGGTGATTTCGTTTTCCGTAGGATGGATAGATGGTGAAATAGGGTTTTTTCATACCTATAATAACATATCCGTATATGAGTGATACTGATGTTATTACTTCATAATGAAAAATCCTATGAAGAAGAAGTGGAAGAAGAAATAAAGTTGAAAGAATCGATAACAGACATTACCACTTCTTTGAAGAGCCTCTTAGAGATCTCCTTTTAGGGCACTAAAATTGGCCGTTGAGGAAGACCAGAACCTCTAGGATGTTTCCAGGGAAGTGGAGAAGATAATTTTTAAGGGGTTGGCTGAGCATGAAGGCTCAGAGTGGTGTGAGGAAGAGAGGGAGGGGGTGCCCTTTTATAAGGGAGGAGAGGGGAACCATTGGAATAACTAAAAATATTATTTTATTATAAAGCCAAATTCAGTTTTAAATTGCTCCAAATTAATTTATTTATAATATAAGGTGGGGATGGGTCGAAATCCTCTCATCCAATAGAATTTAGACAAGTTTAGGTTCCTATTTTAACCTTATGATTTATATTTAACTTTAAGTTAGATAATTTTACTTTTACCATGTCTTCTTGTTTTCGTACACAATAATGTTAATAAACATTCTATATCAATACAAACGAACCAAAAGTTGTTTATTATTAATATATATAACCTTATATAAGTCATTTAGCCGAAACGTAGATTTTTATGAATAAAATAACAATTTATAATATAATATTTGTTTTAAAAACTATTTTATGTCAATTTTGACACTATTTAGTAATTGATTTTTGTGAAAATCATAACAGAATGATTATTTCAAACAAAGTTAATTACATCAATACTAACATGACATATTAACCTAGAAAATTATTGTAATTCATAAAAAGTCTAAATTACATTTATTTGGGTATTTATAACATCAATTATGTCAATATTTCATTATTAATATAATTACTGCATCATCTTTGTGTCATAAATAAAATAAATTATTGAATGTCTAAAAATTAAAAATAAAATACCATTATTTAGGAAATCTTTTTAGATTTCTAATGAGTATTTATAGTCGAATTTATCCTATGTATAACCCTATATTAAAAATTATTTATTTATTAAACTTTGATTTTAACTACTTTAACCCTTTTTTAAATAAATTAATAATAATTGTCCTAATCTAATCCATATGGGCCTAAATGATCATATTTTATTCCTAAGGTCGTTTTTGGTCTAATTACACTTATCCAATAGAATTAGGGCATGTGTTAGGATAATAATAATAACATTTTTACCCTTAATTACCCTATTTACTTTTAACCGCTGTAAAAAAAGTAAAAAGTTACTATTCACCAAAAATTATTTTCATCTCATTGATCCGCATATTATTTACTAACATCAACCGTGTCTCTCGGATTTTTTTAATTCGACTCACAGAAATGGTAAAATTAATTTTTATGAAAAATTCTTTTTTTAACTACCACTTAGTGGTTTCACTATTCATCAAAAAATGAAAGATTCCAGAAAAATACCAAAAATTAGGCCTAAGCTATATTTGATATTATGAACTCAAAAATGATGTCTATTTTACCAAATTCAAAGCATATCATTTTCATTAATTAATTTAAAAATCAATTTCTGTCGTCAAAACAAATAGCGTGTTCTTAAGAGATAATAAATATCAAAAGATTGACACTTGTTTATGTCTGGTTTAAATGTAGAATTACATCCAATGACCAACATTGTATTCCATTGTAAAAATATATTCTAAATATAATTTAAAACCACAAAAATGAATAATTTATCACTATTAATTAATTCGATTAAAAAGGTTGCTTTTAATTAAAATTTAGTAATTTTCACTATTCATCAGAAAATGAAAGTTATCCGAAATGTACCAAAATTTCACCCTAAGAAAATTTCGATATTAAGAATCCAAAAATGATGTCCATTTTGAAAAATAAAATTTACAAAATTTCAAAAAGTGGTTATTAATATTCATAACGGCCAGTTTTAATAATATTTTAATAGCATATCGTTGTTTAGTGAAACTCGGTATTGCGTACTACACACGCTATCGAGGAAGGTCGTGATTGCGTTTAATGCAAGGAAAGTCAAGGATGTGTGTTGTGAAAGATATTATTGGTGTACCATACAACACAAGAAATTAATGAAATTAAAATGAATACTTTTCATAAAATCTCGGGGTGTTAAATCTATTGTTTCCAAGACCACTAAACTAATCAGTCTTTCTGGACATGATCTTTTGTGATCATGCCAATGTTATGTAATAATGCATCATCTCTGGGTAACTGGGGTCTGGGAAATACAAATATAATCCTTTTACAAAAATTAAACTTGTAAAATCATAATACATTGTCACACCATAAAAATATAATTTTTCCCTACAAAATATCTCCCACCAACCATGTAACAAAAACTATTAACACCTAACACTTATATCCAAACACATTATTGAAATATACCTTATTCTCATATAATAGTATTAAAAACATCAATATTGTTCCCTTATATTCAACACTATATCAAAATCATATCCATATAAATTAGTGTAGAGATATTTGTGTCTTCTTATTGACATTGATAATAGAAAACCTCTCAATTTTTTTTTTGAACATTTGAAAATAAAAATTTGGTAGGGATGATCCATTTATAACTACAATAACATAAAAACTAAATTTTAATTTTATCTATTTTTAAGGGAATTTTAATAATAAGTCAATGTAGTGGAAGCAATATTAAAATCCATGACTAATACCTTTTTCCATGAAATTGATATAATGTATAAAATATAAAATGAAATGTTCATTTACCATTCACTAAAACCTTGTTTCAACTTTCCTCTCCATAATATTGTCTTTATAAGGATATTAATTAAGGTATCCAAAAAATATCCCTCATTTATTTTGTATCATAGTGTTGTGTTAAATCACCCCATTCTCTATCATGATCTTCTCTTCCCAAATGAAATTTTAAAACCTTGTGAATGATATAAATGAATGAGAATTATATATATGGGTGTGGTGTTATAAAATTGCCTCAAATTATCACCACCTTATTAGGATTTCTTCCTTATATAGTCTCTTTGGATATTACTAAAGGGTGAATGAATAAACAGAAATATTATGGGTTATATATTCATTTATATACCATTTGTAACTCTGAGACATCTAATTCACCCATGTGTTTCCTTTAGTGAAACAATCATATTATTTATAGATTATGTGGGTGATCATTTTAATTTTAGCTCCTTAATATTAGGCTGGGATTTGAATAATATCATATATCATGAATTCATGCACTTTTTATATGTCCAACACCAAGGCATGTAATTTTCATTGGATTTCATTAATATAAAAATAAATGGAATATATATAACATCACATATGATATAGCTCATATACGTCATATATTGGACGTTTTAGGGTATATCTCCATCAATATTTTTTGGTCATTAAATCCTCAAATAGTTTGTTACATTTATCTATATATTGTATAATATATAATAACTTATTAAACCATTTGAAAAACTCTATTTAGATATCTTACTATACACTTTTATAAACCTATCATTAACATCACATTATATCACATAACATGGAATATCATATGAATATAAAATCAAGAACATTTTTTGAGAAGAAATAAGATCCAAACTAAATCCTAATTCATTCAACAACGAAGTATTACCGTATGGGCCTTCATATAAATGAAAAAAATGAATCATTGATCCATAAATGTAATAAAAGGTCTTCCCCAATAATAGTACCAGTGATACACATGTTACACATGGATTTGGAATAATCTCCATCAAGAACATCAATCTTTATACTTATGTCCACCATCAACATCATACGAAATCTTGAATTCTAATATGATTCATTTTTGTAAAGAGAAAAGGTTACCATGGGACATGGAGTATGTATATCCCACCTATAAAACACATCTAATATAGATTCCCCATGTATAGACTGGGAAGGTCAATGAATACATCACATGTCATTTAGTTTTATATATGAGCACGACACATGTAACATCCCATTATATATCTATATGGTATGTCCATAACCTTGACATGTTTTTTCTTTTTTCATTGTCGGTATAGTGGTGAGAGGGAATTTGTAGGATACATATAATGGTGATGTTAGAGATTTTTTAGACTCTTATTTTTAACCAACTTTTTATAAAGGATGCTGGAGGATTTCACATTGTCTAACTAAATTACATGATGTGGAAGAGTCATTCGATTCATGTAATGAAAGACATTATGAAATAAAGATTACATGATGTGAGGAGATGTTTCATGTCATTAATTTTTTATGTAACATATTTTTAATCCAAGGTGATAGATTTCTCAGGGTACTTAAACATCGTGGTCCTCACAACATTTAATGGAATTACATGTTATGTAAATCTCTAATTAGGGATTTTTTTTGTCATTGATAATGTTTTGGGTGACCATAAGGCATCAAATTTTCTTTTTCTCTAAAACTAACTCTCCTCTCCGAAGATTTTATAAGCCTGTATTCCTTATATATGTATTTTTTTAGCATTCAATCTTCATTGTAGTTTAATTTCATCTTTCAGATTAAGTAATATTTCTGCTTCTTCATTTTCATTGATCATGATAAAATCATTGTTTTATTATTATATAATAAATTTATATAAGTTTATGTTTTCTATCATTCCCTTCTACATCTATTGTGTGATATCCTTTTTAATTCCATTCTTCTGTTGGTCGGGTTGTGGAGGGAATTTATGTTAAGGTATGTGTTGTGTCCTCTTCTCCAATGGCCCTATTTCTCAATTGACTCAATATTAATATGGGTGGATTGGATTCTAGGGACTTCAAAGATGCCATTCAGTTTTTTTATGGGTGGATCCTATTTTGGGAATGTGAGACTTGAGTTCAAGGTAGGTGGTTCCATCTCTATCCTATGTTGATGAATCTCATTGTTTTTTCTTTACTAACTGTTTTACAAATGGAATTGGCATAATTTTTTTGTGTTTTTTGAAATCTGTTTTTATAAATATGGTTCTCCCTGATTATTGATAATATGAATGAAAAGTGATACCTGAAAATCATTTAAATGGATTTATGAATTGATCTTGAAATGATTTTTGAAAAATTTAGATTATTGTGAAAATGAGTGCATTAGAAACCATGGTTTCAAGGTGGAAGGTTTAGCATATGTCCATCATCCACTATAGGGGTTCAATTTTAGGGTTGCTCCTATTGTCCTATAATGTATATTTTTTGTCTATATGTATGTATATGATTATGGGGTTTAAATATATGGGGTGTCTCTCTGGTCCTAGATTGTAGTTCATTGGTGTCAAGTATAGTAGCGCGCTATTTAAAGATTAATGGGTATGATTAGTCTGCTACATGACCTTTTTTTTCATTGGTATGGTGATTCATGTTCTTTAACAGTTGTTTTTGTATTTCTTGGATTTTTACTATTTAATCCTTGATATGCATGTTTCTTCCTATGAAAGGTGAAATGGAAAAATTTTCTTTGAAATTGTTATATCTTTTTTTAATCTAATAAAAAGGGAAATGTTTACCATGTTTTATTTAAAACTAATTTAATTCTCTCATTCCATGTTTTACTTAAAATGATCATATTGGGATTTTTATATAGAGGAAATATATGGAACACCTTGGTGGGATCCTACTAAGCCTATTAGCTCACAACATGTTCACCTCTTCTGTAGTGTGTAGACATTTTTATGACATCCATTACAGGGAAATGGAAGGAGTTGTACTGAGGTAGTGAGGTTTCTTGTTTGCTGGGTTTGGTATCTTGTGGTAAGATGGTTTTATTTCATCCACACTAATGCATAGAGTAGTTGATTCATTTTGGTCTGTTGTAGTTGGACTTATCTTTTGGAGTTTTAGCCACTTTTATAGTTTTTTGTCTCTGGTATCTTTTCAAACTTATGGAATATATTTTTAATAATACACTATCTATTTATTTAACATGTGTATATATATTCTATTTGTTTTTATATCTTGGGCTAAATTGATCCCTCCAATTTTTTGATATATTCCCTAGTTCTTGTTGCAATCCTGTGGGTATTGAGAATGCCTTTCGAGAATGTGATGGATCAGGACATGTGTCGTTATTGAGGGTATCCTGGGATGAATCATTATAAAATAGTATCAGAGGAGTTCTATGTGAACGAGTCCTTGGCTTTAGAGATATGTGAAATTGGAGATAAAATTTTTGGAACTTAAGAGGTATGTTGCGATACGTGAATGGCTATATCTTTTCATGATGAGACACATGTTGCCTTGGGATGTTGGGATAATCATTTCTAGTGTTGGGTGTTTCTAAATATCTCTTTTTTCTTATGGGACCTATGATATAACCTAATTTTTACTCTATTTTCTAATCATTCCTTTTATTTTGGTGTGACATAGTTTTCCTCTGAGACGTATTCCACGGGTTCCTCTTGAAGGTGTAGCTAATGTCCCACAAGGAAATCTAGAAGTGGATCAGAATATCATTGATACTACAATATGAGAATTCCATGATTTTGATTAGGATTCACCAAGACTCTAGAATGTGGTGGTTGAGGTACAATAAAGTATTGGAGTAGAGAGAGATCGGTAGTAGTAATTCTTACATGAGAATACACAATCCATTAATATAATAAATGAGCCTTACGAGGTGGAGGACTAGATCCATTGGATTGATCAAATCTAACACTTCCTGGAGACACCTTGTCATATCAGGGTTAAGTGTTTAGCATTTAGGTTTGAGGGTTCCAAAAAGTGATGGTGGGATTCTATGGTCCAGGAAAACATACATGTGGACCTGAGTTGGAAGGGTTTAAAATCCCTATTCTTCTAGTTGTTTTGTATAGAGTTTCTAATGATGGAAAAGTGTCTAGAGGTCATATATTTGATGCATGGAGAAAATTAGGTGTTATCATACACCAACTGGTTTTCTGATCTTGTCCATTATTCTCCAGACATGGTGAATAATGACCAACTAATGACTCGGAAGTATCTGGAAGGTTTGTGACTAGAGATCAAATCGAGGGCAAGGTTGGTTTTCCCAACCCCTCTATTCCATATACTCTTATCTTTATTGGTGTGAATGGGATGAAAAGTACCAAGATCATCGTAGAAGTGGTGGTGGTGGGTCTCAGTAGTAGGTGTCCTCAGAACTGTCTGTTAAAGCTATAAGTATTCCTCTTACTTTAAACCAGTGTGGTATGATTAGACACACCATACCTTTTTTAAATAATCCCATGAATTTGTGAAACAAATATGGATGTTTTGGTCATATAATGTGCTTCCTTTATTATATGACGACACCTTGTTATGTATAGGGTTCGCCGGCTCCAAAGGCTACTATGTTGTAGTAAAATACATCAAAGATTATAGGGCTCCCACTATAGGCCTCGGTAGGGAAGCACTTTTAAAAAATAGATGAGTGTCCAGTGGATGTTGAGGAAAGTCCAGAAACATTGATATGAACATCCTTATTGCATATTCCATATAAATTTTTTGATTCAATACTAGTGCCTCGCACTCATTTATATCGGCACATATTGTTGATAATTTTAACCATCTGAAAGAAATTATGCCATTTATAATGGATTTAGTGACCCCTCTTAGAAAAACGATAGGGTAGGGTTTTTAGTGTCCTTCTTTTCCATTAATAGTTACTTATATGGAATCATTATAGGATTTTCACATTCTTTATTTAGATCTATTTTAAATCATTATCGGTCTGGATTGGCTTGTTGTTCATCGAGTTGAGGTTGATTGTTATCATCTACATGTTTCATTTATTACTACTGATGGGATCTCTCATGTGTTTTGGGGAATGAGGGATGAATTTTATGGTCATGAAGGACCTTCCGACCCATAGTTCAAGAGTTTTGCGTAATCTATTTTGTTTAATACCAATTATTTTTCTGTTATTTTTTATATCCCTATTGTTGTTTGAGACTATCCTATCGTTTTACCAGAAAAAATCTTTGGTATTCCTCTAGATAAAGAGGTAGAGTCTATGATTGACTTGTTCCAGGTATGCAGACAATATCAATACCTTCTTATCATATAGAAAGGGTAAAGCTGAAAGAGATCAAGATTCATTTGGATGACCTTTTGGAAGAAGGATTCATTTTCCCTAGAATTTATTTTTTTACTGCCCCTATGCACTTAGCTAATAAATAATATGGTTTACTACAGTTGTGTGTGGACTAGAAGAAGTTAAACTATGTAATAGTTAAGAAAAAAATATACATTTCCTCATTTGGATGATTTGTTTGATTAGATAAAGGGGGGAAAGTGGTTTTCCAACATTGATCTTTGATTAGGTTTTCATCATCACAAGGTTCGGGATTCTGATATACCTAAGATAACTTTCAGGAGAAGGTATGGACCTTATGTATATCATGTGTTTCCTTTTCGAATAACTAATGATCCTATAATTTTTATGCATTTAATGAATCAGATATTACATAAATATCATTACCCTTTTGTTGTAGTATTCATGGATGATGTTCTAGTGTATTCAAAATCTAAGTGTCAGCATGATCTCCATATGATTATGGTTCTAGAAATTCTGATAAGTCACCATTTCTATGTAAATCTATTGAAATGTAGTTTCTACATTCAATAATTAAATATATTAGGGACCAGAATTTTTGAACAATGATTGTTAGTTGATCTAGAGAAGGTGAAGGATGCTTGATTACTGAAGGAAGAACAAAATATTGTTGAAATTATGAGCTTCATTGGTCTAGTTAGATACAACCAAAGGTTTGTAAAGTATTTATATAAGTTGGTGTCTCATTGGACTACTCTTACCAGGAAGGTGGTGAAATTCACCTGGTATATGAAGTGTCGATCTTATTTGGATGTACTGAAATGACTTCTGTCAACAGATCCTATTTTGATCATACATTTTCCCAATAAGGGGTATATCATATTTTTTTGATGATTTTAGCACCGGTTAGGGATTAGTGCATAAACATGATGACCATGTGGTATATTATGACTCTCTTTAGCTCTTACCTCATGAGAAAAATTACATCACTCATGATTTCATTCTTATTGTATTCATGCATGTGGTTAAATGTTGGTGGCACAATCTTTTTGGGAAGAGGTGCACAGTATTCTCTGATCATAAGAGTTTGAGTTATATCTTTTCTTAGAAACACTTGAATCTTATACATAGATGATTTGTTGAATACCTTCAGACATTTGACATTAATATCTTCTGCACCCTGAGGAATGGGAATATCATTTTAGATTCTTTTAGTACGATAATAATATCATATATTATTCTAGAATCGAACGGGGAGTGGAACTTTATGAAGATTTTTAATCATATTGACCTAAATGCTTAGAAGGATGTTTCAAGTATGGTTCTAACTAGTTTTGAGTTATAATCATCTATGTTTTATTCTATCTTGTAGAGCCAGCATCATGATGAGGATTTTAGTATATTCCAATAAAGCCTTTATAGGGGGAGACCGTTTCTATTGGGTCACTCTCTTCATATGGTATACTCCACTTCGAGATGTGGGTTATCATCCCAACATCTGTGAAGAGTTTAGTCTTGTGTGATTATAATATATATTTGTGTTTTATCCATCCTATAAATAAAAATATTTTTTATGATATGATACGATGATTCTAGTGGTTTTGTATGAAGCATGACATTGCAGATTATGTGTCCCCCTGTTACACCTACCAATAGATAATGGTAGAGCACGTGAATCACACTAGATTTTTTCATCCTTTTATGGTGCTTATCTAAAAATGGAACGAGGTATCCGTCTATTTTTTTGTATTACCATGGAATCCATGACGGAGGTATTATATCTGAGTGGTTGTTGATTGGTTGATGAATTATTCTCATTTCATTCAGATAAAGGATAATGCTAAGGTTGAAGTACTGGATAATATTTATGTGTAGAATATTGTGAGGTTACATGGGATTATTTATACTATTGTTTTGGATATGGATCCTTGGTGTAGATTTAGGTCCTCGTGGAGTCACCCAAATGTAATGGGGGCTCGATTCTAGTTGAGCACATCATACCATCCACAGAAGGACAGTCATACGGAGTGTATGATTCGAATCCTGGAGGATAGGCTTCATGACTATATCTTCAATTTTTTTTGTATTATGGGATAGCCATCTGTTATTGGTTTATTATGATTACAATTACATTTTTTAATCATTATTATAGATTGATCCCTTATAGGTAGTGTATAGTCACTCATGAAGATCACCACTTTTTGGGGCAGAGGTGGGCGACACATATTTCGTTGAAACAAGTTTGGTACAGGAGATGTCGATAAATATTTTCGATGTACATCGACATCTAGTTACATCCCAAATCCAATAGAAATCATATTTGGGTTAGTGGTATCGTCCCCTGGAGTTACTCATCGGTGAATTGGATTTATGGAATGTTTATCCTCGGTTGGGTCACTATTTTCATGAAATGTGGGGAATGTTGGCTCCATGATATGTTGGATTGTGGGACATCACTGAGTGTCTTTGGAAGGATTCTTATCAGTTATAATTTTTAGTTTATTTGGAAAATATTAATGATGTTTCCCACATATCTCAGATTATAAATTATCATTCTAATCCCACTCACATTATGAGTTGCGAGGAAAATGAGTTGGAGCCAAATGTTTCTGGTCTAGAGAAGCCATTTGATATCGTTAGCTCTAAAATGAAAGTCTTGCATGGGAATTTGATTCCATTGTTCATGGTATTATTGTATCATTGATCAGAATCTCTTGAGATGTTGGAACATGAGTCATTGATGAGGAATAAATGGCCTCATATTTTTATATGGATTACATCATCCACATAACATCCCGAGGGCAGAAAAGTCTTCTTGGTGGGTGGGTCGGTAACATCCTATTACAGATATATCAGGTATGACTATATCCTCATTGTGGTTTTTAAATTTTTTGATATAGGAATGAGAATGAATTGGGGAATACCTTTAATACTGAAGTCATATATTTTTAGACTTATAGATTAAATTGACTTTTTGGCAGTATGGAGGATTTCACAGCATGTAACTTGGTTACAGGATGTGTAAGAGTTTTTCGATTCATGTCAGGAAATAATTCAAGCTTTGAAAGTTAACATAATTTAAATATATGTTTCATGTTGTGAATGATTAAATTAATGGATTTCTAATCGAAGGAAACGTATTTCTCATCTTACATAAACACTATGGACTACAATATGGGTAAACTAATTACATTCCATATAATTCCCTGAGAAGGGGAGTATCCGGGTATCATTTGGGTTTTGGGAGACCATTTTTCTACAACTTTTCTATTTATCTTTAACTAATGCTGCTCTCCGACACTTTTTGGAGACACCATTATTTATAGATTGATATGTTTGGTGTTCGATCTTCATTTTGGTTGCGTTACATCTCTCTCGGTAAGTGATCTTTCCACTTATTCATTTTCATTGATCATGGTAGTTCCATAGGGTTATGGTTATTATATCCATTGATCTAAGTTAGTGTTTTCTCTCATCCTCATCTAGATCCACTCTGTGATCTCATTTTTAAGGTCATTCCTTTTTTTTAATGGTGTGGTGGGCATTCATTCTTGAGATATGATGTGTTTCCTCTTCTCCAGAAAACCTCTTTATCATTCGAATCAATGTTAATATGTATGGATTGGATTCTATAGCCTTCATAGATGTTGTTGTGTTTTAATTGTTTGTGGATACCATTTTAGGTGTGTGTGACCAAAGTTCGAGGTAGATGGCTCCGCCTGTAGCTTATGATGATGAATCTTATTATTCCTATTTTATAAATGTATTTTTATAAGGATTTGGCATTATTGAATTTTATGTGTTGAATAGACTTTTTAAACAGAAATATTTTCCCCAGTTGCTTATAAATGGATAAAAAAATGCTATTTTCAAATCATTAAAATGTATTTTTGAAATGGCCTTGAAAATATTTTCAAAACATTGAGATGATTGTGAAAATGGGGCATGGGCTACCTTGGGAAATAAATGAATGGTTTAGCTTGAGGCCATCATCCATTATGGGTTTTCACATTATAGGGAGTTACACTTGTCCTAGAGTTTAGATTATTGTCTCTAGGTATATATATATATGATGATGGGGTTTCACTTTATGGTGAGACTCCCTAGTCCTGGAGTGTAGATCATTTGTTTCAGGTACCATAGTGCATCGTTCAAATATTAATGTGCATTTGTAGTATATTGCCTGACATTTTGTATTCCTTGGTATTGTGATTCCAATGCTGCTACTTTTGTTTTTTTATTTCATGGCTTTGTAATATTTTATCCCTAGTATTCATGTTGATTATAGTGAATGATGATATTGAAAAATTTTCTTCGAAATTGAAATACCTAATTTTCTTTTAGAAATGTGATAAAAATAGAAATGTTTACCATGTTTTCTATAAAACATATTTACCTATATCATTTCATGTTTTATTTTAAATGAGAATAAATGAATTGATATATAGAGACCTTATATGGAACATTATGGTGAGATCCTAAAAATACTATTACCCCACACTTTGTTCACCTATTCATTGATGCATAGAGATTTATATGTCTTCCATTATTTGGAAAGGAAAGGCAGCATAGTGAGGCAGTGTGGTTTTATGTCATATGGGCTTAGTAGCTGGTAGTGATATGGTGGGAGATATTCTAGTCCATCGCTTGAAAAATATGTTTCATTTTGGACCTTTGTAGTTGGACATGTCTTTTGGAGTATTAGACAATTTTACAGTAATTTTTTATTCTATCTTTTCACAGTTATGGAATATATTTTTATTCTTCCGAAGTATATTTTTTATACATTTTTATATATATTACATGTGTTTGTATAGGTTGGTAAAACCATTCCCTCAGGATTTTTGATCGAAGTCTTGGTTCTTTTCGCTACCCCTTTGGGATCGGGAACACCCTTCAGGTTTGTGAAAAATTAGTCTAGGTGCTAGTTTTGAGGGTAACCCTGGTTGGTTCGTTACAAAACATGACCCCACAAAAATAAATAATTACATAACATGTTCTACTGAGGATTGACCATACACATAATTATTCTATCTATATCAAATTTATGGATGTAATACTCACCATATGATAGGGAAAATCCCCCATTTTTATTCTCTAAAAGATGACATGATCAACAATATACAAAACAGCCTTTGGGTAGCTATGCATCATTGATTCCACAACAATGGTATTTATGTCTGATGTTTTTTATATTATTTATCTCAACTACCTCAGGTTTTGGTAACACGAAATTTGATCCATGAAACCCTAGTATAACCAGGATATAGTGTATGACACTACATGCGGTATACTTGATTGGTCTTCTATCACAAAAATAACTCATTTTATATTTTAAGATCATATTTTATTTTTATTTATAATTATATTACTCCAAATTGATGAAGTGAATATATCCCTTAGTATAACTTGATATATTTTGTATTATTTGACTCCTTTAGGATTCTATGTCAACCATATCTTTACTACACATTCATTGGTCTTTTTATACTCATTATATTATACATAATTCCATCCACCTATATATGTGTCCTACTGATAAAATCTTCACACTAAAATCATTATTGATATACATCAATGAAGAAAGCTAGTTTTAATAATGGTAAGTCTTAGGAATCCTATTATTATTGTTCAACTCCTTAACCTCACAGCATTAAATTTTACAATATTAATAGGTTATGTTTTATATATATAACCCTGTCATGTTTTATCATCATTATTCATAGAACCATTTCCATTAAACCATTTCCATGAATCCTACTACATCTATTTACATTCTATCATAAACTCTTTTATGATATTAATTAACATTCAATTTATATATTCACTTGCCAAAATTTTGATTTTTAATTTTTTAATTTCTCTATGTTCAAACATACTCCCTCTAGTGTATTAAATAATATTCTCCTCATAATATATTAAACACCTTTATCTTTAATAAATAAATATTATTTCATTTAAGATGTAATATTTAAAAAATAAACTATTTTATCCATATTATATATGGTATTCTATACACTTATATCATTTTCATGAAAAAAATATTGATCATTAATATATTTATTTAATGGTTGTTGAATCTCAATTAATCTTATTTTAACAAACATCTTAGATAAATTATTTTATTCAATATAATGAATTGGAATCCTTATCCCCCTCTCAAGTATTTTATATAAATAATGAATCATAATCATTTTTTATCATTTCATTTTGTTCACAAAAAACACTTTTTTGACATGAAACATATACTATAATATGAGAGAAAATAAATTAATATACATATCATTTACTATGGTCTATCTAAGCACAATAAATTCCACTTCATTTAATTCATTATTGTAGGAACTCTATGCACAATCACATTAATGAAAAATATAATATATATAAATTAATACATTTTTAAAATCCTGAATATTTATCCTATTTTAAAGTATACATTTTGTATCACATACATCTCAAAACTAAAGAACTAATTTCCATAACATTGGTATGTGACATGGATATTTAATAGAGTTTCATAAACTCTTTCTGGAATTCTGGGTAACTCTATCCTATGGGATTATTACTCGATCATCTTAACAACATATTTTGGTTTTAAAGAACCTATATGTAAACATATATAAACATTTTTAGACTCTATAATTAACATTAATTATTCTAGTTTGATATTTTACATACTTTTACATTCATTATTTTCATATAAAATCAAAATAATCAGACCTAGTAAATTTATTATCAAAACATTGATAACCTTGGGTAAATATATTTTGAATACGTTCTATTTTTAATAACATTTATATAAAAAAATTGATATCATAATAATAAAAATCCTTATATTATACATTGAGTCTAACAAAGTCATTTTTATACATAATCACACTATTTTTATGAAAGAAGGCCAAATTTCCTTATTAAATTTATCATATAATTCCATTTAAAAGTTATTTGAACCATTATATGATACTCATATTAATTTTTATTCATGATTAGTATAAGATCAATATTTTGTTACTCACAGGGGTACTAATATAACATATAATATTTATACCGAATAATTATGTTATGGTTTTTTACCTGTGAAATATGTTTCTTATACTAAAATTATTATATTATGTGATTGATTTTAATATAGTGTATGTTTATGAAGATGATGTCTTTATAAAAAAAAGTTTTTATCATATTAGAATCATGTTTTACAAATATTTAAAAAGACTTCTATTAAAAAATCACTGAAATGATGGCATCTTTTAAATCCAACATATACATTAGTGCTCAATGGTCTGTATATTACTATGAAATGATTATTATTCAATATTTATATCACCACATAGATTTTTTTAATAGGTATCATATCAATCGAATCATATTTGACACTTGAATGGTTGATCGTGTTACTCTTCATCCAATCCATCCCATGGGTAAACTAAAAATTATTTTTCCAGCATCCAAACTCTTATGTTTTATGAGCAATGTGTGAAATAATTATTCCATTGTTATTTAATTTCCTAACTCTTAAGGTTATTGAGGTCCACATTTCCTTACACAATATAATCAATTGGAACCCTATGATGGACTAACCTACCTAGTTGAATGATCAAGGTCACAAAATCCATTTTCATATGATGGAATATAAAAATTAGAATTTTTAAAGGGGTTTAATCTCAGCATACAATCCAATGTTATTCTCTTAACATGTGTTTATTTTTCAAATTAATTTATTTTTTCATTGATATTCTCTTAATGAAATAAATATTTTAAAACTAAATTGATTTATAATAGTTACACAACTCAAATCATGGGTTAATTAAACAAATTTAAAATATATATATTTATAAATATCTAAATAAATTTTATGAATAAGTTATATGAAACCCTTCTATGTAAGGGATTGGAATTATATTAAATCTATAATCTCTACATGAGTAATACTCCATCCACAAATATTCAACCCTCACATTTCTAGACATGTAAAAAGACTCTATGGGAGTGTGTATATAGATATAAATCCCCTCTACCAAATATTGATTTACTCAAGAAAAATCTCAATTCTATTTTAATTTTGGTAACATAGTTCATTTTAGAATTTATTCCCCTTTTAAAATTTATATGAGAATGATATATTTTAATACACAGAACACCAAAATAATATGAATTTTTACTTATTTAATAATTATAAAATATTATAATTCATAATTAAATGGCTTAAAATATAACTAAATAAAATATAATTAGTAAAATTACTCAAGGATTGAATCCACAAGTGATAAATTCACAAAGGTTCAAAATTTCAATATCATGATCAACCATGAAGATTATTCATCCAATGAAAAATTAAAAAGGACAATGAATGTTATAAATATGATAAATATCATGAAAATGAAATTAAAAAATATGATGAATAATATAGAGATATATGTGAGGCTATATATTGGAATATAATACGGTTTTTATATATATGGTCATTTAACATATGGACATTGGATATATAGTCATTTATATATCTGTATCTAGTCAGTATATTAATTATATGTAATTGTAAGTAAAAATTTTAAAAAATGTAATTCACACATAATAATTATTCTGAAATGAAATCAAATGATAATAATTAATTAAAATTATTTTCATATAAATATGTATTTTTATTTTATGAATATTATTATAAAAAATATTTTTATTAAAGATTAATTTGTTGGTTTTATAAGATCTGTAGGATTATTCTTGTAGTAATTATTTAATAAAATTTAGGGGATAAAAGATAAATAATTTAGAAGATGTCTGGAAATTCATTTTACCCTAAAAGAACTATTTTCATGAAATTATTTATTATATGATGTATTTTTATTTAAAAAGTCTGTTAAAAAATAATGTTAATTAAATTAATTAAATTAATATTATAATAAAAATTATCAATTGTAATATTATTATTACTTTGTACAAGTCAATAAAAAAATCATTTTTTGATTCAAAAATATTTTTGTCTAAATATTTTTTATATGTATCAAAAAAAATTATATTAAAATAATTTTTATAAATTTTATAAATTTAATCCAATAAAATAAATTTTATATAAAAAATTCTCATGTAAGAATAATGAAATAAGTTTAATTTAATTTTTAGGAATAATTTTTTTTACCAATTTCAAAAACTAATTTACTAGATTAAATGTAAAATAAGGAAAACTGGTTAAAATTATGGATCAATATTTAAAATATAATAAAACAATATCACTAAATTTTATGAGGAGTGTATTATTGACATTAATTTATTGAATCTATCTTATTTTTTACTTTTATACCAACTTTCCCTGAGAAAATACATTCCAAATTTATTAAAGAATGAGTATCTTTTAAAAATACACTTAAGCCTGCTAATAAAAGGATTCATCATTAACACTACTCATCTAAGAACATTAGATGAATTACATATTTAATATATACCCAAATTATATCCCTTATAGTCATATATAATATTTGGGTACCTCTATTCTCAAAAATATTTCTTAAATCCCCCATTTTCAAGAGGCTCTCAAACAAATTATACATGACTTCATCGCATGAGTTATCCTCTCTTTACTCATTCCTAATTAAATTAATCACACAAATAATATTAGTTATAATTCAACACGTTAATGAAATATTTATAAAATATTTTATATTCTATAAAAGCGATATTATTCGTATAAAAAAAATGTTCCTAGTCATTCGGAAATTTTAGCGTGTTCTTGTATGTGTTCATTTTACAAACTATGTAAATGATGGTATAAATGTTACATCATAAATTACTAATAAAACCTAAATATTAGTAATAATATTTAATTTTTATTTATTTAAATTTTTTTCATAATCTGGAGTGATAATATTTCCTATTATATTCAATAATAAATTGAATTATTTTATTAATTCTACAATATTTGAAAAATAGATTCTTCGTTATTCCACATGAACTATCTCTATAAGTTCCAAGAAATGACCATGAGACTATAGAAATACATAAAAAAATACACTTCATCTTCATTAAAATTTTAGAAGTATTGAACTCATGATTAAGGAGTAAGGACGGACACCTCCGAACAAAAGCATGTGTGAAAACATTGAATAGTTCTAAAAAAAATATTTAAAAAAAAAAATTAATATGTCGGTAATACAGATTTATAAATGAATATAATTAAGTAAAATAAATGTTAATAAATTTATTATACATATGAATTCAAAAACTTATTTTATTATATGGGGAGTTATATTGAGTCTAACAAAGTGAATGTTTGAGGTAAGGGTTTCATTCTAATATCACCCTAAAATAAAGATTATTTATGGATAATTTTTCATTAAGTAAAATTTTATGTTATTTTTCTCTGAAATTGTATTCATTTTATTCTCCTTTTTTTAATTAAGTGGTTTGCATTTATTTATAAAATTTCACAACCCATTGTTTCACAATTAAATAGAATGGATTCATGTTAGTGTAGTTAAACTTATATCTTATTTTTAGTTGAGGATCATTATCATCCTTGTGGAAGATATTCATAAGATTGTATATAAATAATTATACCTTATTCTATGAGTTATTATCTTCATTTTAAATAAAAATATTGTATATTTAAAAAGGAGTGCAAGGGATCTTTTTAGAATTTTTCAGTCTCTTTCTCCCACTATTTTCATTAGCATTAATCAAAAATATTCCTTTAAATGATTTAATGGTTTTAAAAAATAATTTTCGTTTAATTTATCTTTATTTTCATAATATTATTGTTATATAATTTATTTCACTGTAAAATAAAATAAATGAAAATATAAATGCTATTTTTCCTCATTTTTCAGTTAAAGTTTTTAATTATATTTTAAATTAGTTTTCCCCATTGCTAACATCCTTTAATATTTCTTATGATTGAATGGGGATATTGTCTATTAATACTATAATAATTCCTTCATAATATGGACTAGGATCATGTATTGTAAAAATATTCATAAGAAACATTTCATATACATTATTAATTATGATATGAAGTAAGTAATAATTTTGTTAAATTCTTATGACATACATATAATTATTTTATCATTATGTGATGTATGGGCCTAGAATTATATATCCATATCATGGATTGGTTAATGGATTATATATAATTATAACGTAGGGAATTTTTAATGAACCCAATCCTTTTAGGGACTCTATCGACTATGTATATGGGGATAGAGAGTAAACCCAGACTCTTAATGGACTATTTCCACTATATTTGTAAGAATGTGGAGTGATATCAATGCTAGTACTTGGTAGTAATCATTAAAATATAAAATCATTTCCAATAATTATTTTTATAAAAAATTATTATAGAAAAACTATTGGTTGTGAAACATTTCTATATTATGTTTTCATAGATCGTGATTTTTGACGCATGTTCTCAAACTATTTGGATTAATATCTTATATTATGATAAAATACTCATGTCATGACTCATGATTTCTTATCTGTGTTATTTTATATGCTTTTATTATGTTTTATCCATAATAAATTATTAAATTTTCATTCCCACATGTTCATTTTATGCTCACTTATCATCATTGATTTTTATCTTTTATGTTTTCTCTATGTGAGCATCTATGTTCAACCATTTCATATATATCATTGCCCTATTAAATTAATAGAATTAACATGGTTGGTATATATATAAGGGTATCAAGTGTGTAAAACCATTTTTGATGATATTTATTAATTTTTTTAAAATTAATTATTTTAATATATAATCTATAAATACCCTAAACATATAGGTTATGGGTGTGTGATATGTTATGATATCTAATGAATATATATATATATATATATATATGTAATATATATGAATTTTAGGGTAAGATCATTACATTTGGTATCATAATATGGGATAATTAATTTTTTGAATTTTTTTATAAGGAATAATAGGATATAACTTAAAACATCATTTTTTCAACCAGAAGTATTATAAGATGGAACAAGTGTGTCTTATACTAAAACAAATATATTATATGTTAAAATGAATCCCATGTTCAAAATTGAGAAATGGAAAATTTCTATGGTATTGTAGATGTAATGTAGGATTATAGAGGTTTAGGAAATATTGCCAGTACAATACAGAGATACTATTGTAGAGGTACAATTAAGTAGAATTGGGATTATAGGATTTGTATTGGGACACTAGGAAACTAAGAATCTGTGAAATCAATGTAGGTTGGTGATAATATACCAGAGGAGGACTAGAATATTATATCATATTGGAATAAACAATGGGTATAGATTAACATACATAAGACAAGTGGGAAACAATTCATATACCATAAGGTTTAGGACCTACCTAGCTTTATATGGGGTGAGAAAATATTAATTAATATTTTTGTGGGGAGAAAGGTAAAATTATTTGATAGTTTTTGGGGATAGATTATTTAAATGAATTCTTGTCAAATTTGTAAATCCTTTGTGCTTATATTCCTTCAGGAAATGCATTTTGGGCCTTCAATTCATGTAAGGGTTCCCTCTCATCCATTTTAAAAATTGGGCTTATCCAAAATATAAACTATATTATTATTAAAATTTAATTACAAGATATGATTATTAATGTTTTATACGCATTACAACCATATTTATTTTAGTAATTAAATGTGGATAAAATAGTGAAATTGGGGTGGTGATTGGTAAACTCAATATTGAAAAATTATCATTTGATCCATATTCTGTGAATTACCTAATTTCAATAATGGTAACATTATTTATTAATTCATATCCACAAAGACTATATATTTAATTTTATAATAAAACTATTTTTGGTATTTTTATTATATCTTATGAATATAACTCATATTTGAGAAAATTTTGTGGTAATTTTCTTTATGAAAAAATTATTCCTCCCCCATAAGTTTTATTTGATTATATTTTTACCATTGATTGATTATCATTTTGAAGAACTCTCCATGGATGATCTAGATACAAAGGTAACTTCTCTACACTAGAAAACGTATAGGGATATTTCTTCTAAAAATTTCAAACTTTCATTCAGGATATTTTAATTTTTAATGGTTTCTGATATATTTGGATAAAACTTCTATGGTATTCATCATTTTCCATAAAATGTTATTTTGAAATAACAAATCTAATTTTCGGTTATCAGGTTTTTTTATCTGAAATGATTTTGTATAAATTCATTTTTTATGATACTATAATTGATAAATAAAAAATTATTTTTTAAGTGATATCTAGACTTCCCATAGAGCATGGGTTGAATTTTCATCATAACACATACATGGTTTCATTTCAATTTTAAACATCATTATGGAATGACCTTGATTGAATGGAATGAGTAGCAGAGTAAATTCAAATAGAATATGGTAAATGTTTTTATATACTGATGTGATTCATCATTAGATGAAAATAACTCCTTATTAAGAATTGATATTGATAAATGCATCTCTTCTTTAAATATTTTGAAATTACCGTTTTCAATATGAAAAAATTTATAATTTACGATATATTGATGACATGTTTGATCATATTCTAGGGGGTCAATATAAAACAATGATTAACCATTGATCTATTTACCATTAATTATGTTTAAAAAGATATAATTTACACATAGAGACCTTTGGTGGAATATATAAACCCTTTGAATTAATAGTGATTCAAGAAAAACAAAAAAAATCCTTTTGCATGTTCAAGTATTCCATAAATATAGTATTTATAGATTACGTCAATCATTTCATGGACTTTTTTAATCAAAATTAAAGAAAAAATGAATATCAATTGATGATTTTGTAAAAGACTATGAAAAAAGGGAAATTATTTTATAAATTTATAAAATTTTAATTATAGATATATTATGTCTTTTGTTTTGGTGATATTATATCATGATAGTTTATATCATTGGATGCATCAATGATAGGGGTGGTAAAACAATACCTTATTACAACCACTACAATAATGATTTTGGGATTAATGGAATGGATTATTTATTCTAAATATTTATTAGAAACATCTCTATATTATAAAATTTATTATCCAAGTTAATTCAAAATGGACCCATGATGTTATAGACATATGAATGTGATGAACCTTTCATGAATCTTCAGATATGGGTGGTCACTAACATGTAATTATACTAACCTATATTTAAAAGGGGATTTTGATATAATTTTTTTTCAAATAATGGATGGGTTTGTATCCTCATGATAAATAACCTAGTGTTATCTTATACCTTTTATTAATTTAATGTCGAATGAGAAAAATTAATCAACACATGATTTACAGTTAGTGTTATTAATATTTCTATTAAAATAGTAATTTATTATCTCTATGGTGAAATGTGTGATATATATACTTATTGATAAATATGAAATTATATATTTACACTAACATTGTTGAGTATGAACAAAAATAGATAGGTTTTTCTGACAAATTTCTATGACATCTCAATAAATTACCACCCATATAAGTTAAACTAGGTAGTTAATGCCCTGAGTATTAAGGATCATGATTCATTTTCCTTGACAAGGATTTAAAGAGACCCATCATTTATAGATATACAATGGATGGAACAATTACCTTTATGGGAAGAGGATAAATTAAATCATTCCCAAATTATTACTCAATTATACATTTATGTGATGATGAAGAAGGATTATAAAGAGGATATGGACCTAGAGAATAAGGTTGGGAAAATTATAAATCCCATCCTTAATATTGATGGAATTATAATATTTGAGAAATGAATATGTCTCTATTAAATACCAAAATTTTGGAAGGATTTTTTGTATGATTTATATATTTCATTATTTTTTATCCATCCTATAATCATAAAAAAAAATAAAGAAATCCCAATAAACAAATCTATGTGAAAAACATGAGTTGGTATATTATAGAGAATTTATCTTTATTATTGGTATGATATAACGATAAGTGAGAATCATGTAAATATAAGGGAATGGTGAAACCATTGCCCATTATAGTATAAAAATATATAACAATGAATTTCATTTAAGGTCTATCAAAATCCCCTAAAAATTAATTTTATTTTTGGTTTAGAGTTCATCGCATTATTATTTCATTACATTTTCATTCTACTTGATAATATTTTTTACCCAATCCCATTTCCAATATAATCATGAATTAATTTTTAATGTTTCAATGACTAATAATTTGGATTACATATAATCAAGACCAGAGGTTTTCATCTAGGTTCTGGATAATTCTTCAACAAGGATTAGATAAAAATCCATGATTTAGAAAATATCACCATCCTCAAATATATGGCCATTCTAAAAATATCATTGATGCCCTATAATATATTTTGAGATCCCTATATATTGATTTCAACGAATGATTATATCAATACCTTCCCCTTTTAATTTTCTAACATAATGATATTTTTCATTATAGCATTCAAATGGAGGCATTTGGGGCACTATTTTGGAAAAGGATAATAACTATAACATGTTGGGATCAAGTTTTAGAGTATAAGATTATAGGATCAAACCTTTCTAAAGAGATGATAGAAAAGATTAATACCACTAAATAGGTATGTAAAATAAAATAGGTCTACAGAAATCAAATTTTGTTAATCCTTAGTGATATTTGTAGTTTAATGTTATAGAAAATTTATTTCATTAAATATAACCATGAAATATAGTTATGAGATTTGATAATAGTGGAAATTTGAGATCCAGAAATATTTTCATCTTTTAAACTATCGTATATGTGGGGGAATATCTTATCTTAGTTAACATACACTAATCTTATCCCAAGTTCATTTTATGTTCCATGTATAACTTTTGTTGATGTATATATGTGGTCTAACACATGTACTAAACTAAAAGCTATTATAACTTGAAAATTCATTATTTAATTTGAAATAACTGGTAAAAATCCAGGATCATAGAGATGAAGTATTGTGATACAAGATCAGTCACCTAATAAATGTTATCTAGAGGAATTTTATTTATGAGGAAGTTACCTAGAAACTCAAATAATTAATGATGGAAATTATATTCATTTTTCATCAGATTAATGTAATTTTGAGTGATTAGTTCTTTTAAATTGGTAGAATATAACACCTAATGAATTTAATAGTTTTTTTCCATTTAACAAAATCATGTGTATTTGATATATTCTAATACATGAAACTCTAAACTAAACTAAATAATTATATATTTCATTATGGTAGAATATTGAAATAAAAAATGAAATATTTTCAAGGATAACTAAATGAATGAAAATTTGTAAAATTACTATATGATTTAAACCACATGAAAATAAAAATACTCTAAGGTTGAAATTATCAACATCGTTATCTTTAATGATGATCATAAAATCAATGGAAACTTTAAAAGAATAGAATGCATTTAAAAAATAGAAAACATATTTACAAATAAATTAGACAATATAAATGATGATTTTATATATGTCTATAAAGATTTATATATGAATGTAATATTAGTATTATATATGTGGCCATTATACATATGTGTATTGGATATATGGTTATTGGATCGATGATTATTTGATATATGGTCATTAGACATAACATAGTCAAATAGATACCTTAATATTATTTAATTATTATTAAAAAATATAATTCACACATAATAAAATAATTGGAATGAAATATAAATATAATAAATAAAGAAAATGAATTATTATAAAAATATATTTTTTTATTTGTTAAATATATTTATAAATTTAATTATTATATTTTAAAAATGTTCTTCTTTTCATTCTAAAATATAAAGAAATATTATAATAACAATGATTGATAAACATTAATGGTTAGAAGATAAATAATTATTGTGGTGTGGTTTAAATCATTGATCATTAAAAACAAATGTTTTTATATATGATATATTTTCATATATTAAATTGATCACTACCAATGATTGAATCTAATAAAATTTATTTAATATATTAAAAATAAATACCAATAATTTTACCATTATTTCTTGATAAGGATGAGAATAAGATTATTTCAATTCATAAATATATATTTTTCTACAAAACATTTATGTGTCTTGTGAACATATATTAAAAACAATTGTTACCAATTTTACAAATTTAGTTAAATCTAATGAATTTTAAATTTATAGAAATGATTTTTAAATTCGATAATAAGGAAAATTTTATTTTTATTTATAAAAATAAAATCTTGAAATAAAAATGTGAGTAGACATGGTATTGGTAAAATGGGGTAAAAATTTTTAACAAAGGGGTAAACCCCTAAAATAGAATTACAAATTTCAGTAAATGAGTGGGTGGTGGAATTATTAACCTCCTTTTTTCTTATATTAAATATATTCTCACCTTTTTTCTACTTCCCTTGAGAAATTACACTCCTCCTTCATTACGAAATTATGATTTGTTAGAATGACACTAAATTTCACATATAAAAGGACACCTCATCGACAAACCTCAACCCAGATATTTACATAAATTTACAATACACTCAATTACAATATTATCTCACAAAATATTATCTCAAGCGTTTTTGAACCCCTAATTACAAGGAATCCCAAATCCCCCATTTACAAGAGGCTCTCTTAGAGGGGAGTCATGTTTTTATTTTAAGTGTTATACTCTTACATAATATAATTATTAAACATCTCCACATTTATATTTTTATATATTATTTACCTATATATATTAAAAAAATTAAATACCCTAAACATTTTTAAGCATCAAAATAGTACTATACGATAACATTTTCAAACTTGTTAGGTCATTATAACATGTTATTATCTAGGTTGATTTTACTAGCTACATGAAAATTGTTTTAACATTTACACCATAAATGGAATATAAAGATTCAAAAATAGTAATATTGTGTAATAAATAATTATTAAGTTATTTTTATTCTTCAGGATAAATAATATTTCAAATTATATTCACTATTAAATTAAATTCTTTTGTTGATTCAATTATAACTCAAAAGTATATTTGTATACATTCCATGAAAAATTCAACAATATAATACATTAAATGAAAATGTAACATTAGAAAAAAAATAAAACCCAAATACTATATCTTCATCAACAATATAGATTTTATGAATCCATGATTATTTAGAAATCACACGAGTTTAAAAATCAAAAAATTATTGGAAAAAAGAATCATTTACACTCAAATATAAATTTAAAAAATTAAAAAATCATATATGTGTAATTAGGAATTAAAAATTGAATGTATATAGCAAAATAAATTTGAATAGTTTTCTTATTAATATTTTTATTAAATTAAAATATTTTATACATGGTGTTAGAGGGTTTTCAATCATTTGGAAATCTAAATTAAAGGTTTATTTCTATTCTCACTTCGAAATCATTATTATCTATAACTATATTTTAAATAGGGGAAATTGTAAGTTTTTTCACTAAAAATTCCTTATATATTCTCTTTTACTATTTTAATTAAGGGGGTTTACATGTATCCATACCATCTAACCTACCATTGATCCATAATTAGATAAAAAGTATTATTGTATATTGAGTCGAACTTATCTATTCTTTCCTTCTAGTAATGTCTATCCTCCATTTACATGTTTTATATATACTTTTATAGATATATATATTGATAATTCTTTTATTTCATATGTATATTTTTTATTGACATTTATTTTATATTAAAAATTATTAATGGAATGTTTTTATCTTTTTATATAAGATCTATTTAACGTTCAATTTTTTTTTATAATGAATCCATTCGATGTTTTCAATGATTTATAAACTAATTTTAATTTATTTTTCAATAATTTTTCAAATACAGTTTTGATGTACTATTTTCATCTAAAATAACATTTATCACAATGCAATGGGTATATATTCTTATTTTAAATGTAATTTTCTAATTATATTATAATGTTTCTACCTCCATTAAAACACCATTTAATATTTATTATGATTCATTGGGGATATAATCTATTAATATCATCCACCTCCTTTCCCTGTAAAGATTTTGATTTTTTTAGGAATCTTCATGAATCCCATTTATTTTTCATTGGAATTATTTAGTTAATATATGGATTAATTTTCAATGTTTTCATGTTCATATGGAATGTGTATGTATTGTTTCTTATTAAATGAATAGTGTGAATTGAATTATATAATCCTTTAATGAATTGGTTAAATATTTTTATCTAAAAAAATATATAGGAATCGGGAGGAAACCTAAGAAACTAATGATATCTACCCTCTATGTTAATTGGAGTTGTGAGTAAACATAAACCCCTAAGGGAATATATACACTATGATTATTGGATTTATGTTTATTGGAATGTGTATTAAACCCAAATACAAAAGGGACATTGTCTATAATGTTTAGTGAATAAGGGGTTAACCCAATCAATAATAAGAATTCGTAAAATATGTGATTATGGTCTTATAAGCGATACATCATATAAAAATACTTTTCAACACTCACATGTATATTTCATATTATTATTCCATATCATAAGGTTAGGAAGAATTCTAATTTTAGGTTTTCAAGGCTCAGGATTATTGGATAATGATTACTAACACTTATGACTCATGTATTTTGATTTACCAAAAAAATTATATCATGAATCATTGTTTATTATCTATGTATTTTCGGGTATGAAATTCTTATATTATGTTTTTGCACCCAAATTTTGTTCTCTTGCACATATGTTCATATTATAATTATATATGATCTTTAATGTTTTATGTTATATTTACCCATACCTATCATCTTAGACCATCAATTTATTATTTATTAATTACCCATTAAATGAAAAGGATTATTAAAAATGATATGTATATAGGGGTATCATATGTAAAGAATATCTATCATGGATGTTGATGAGTTCTTTTAAATTCTTTTTACAAATCTGATCTGAAATGACAAAAAACCTCTAGGTTAAGGGTGCATGATTTACTATGTGATGTAATGAAAATTTATGTAAGAAAAAGTAATCTATGTATGTTTTATGGTTGGATTGCTTCAGTTCTGACACCAAAAAAAGAAAACAAATATTAACTACTTAATTAAAGTTCAAACTCAAAATAATCCAATGTTATGTTTGAATAAATCCAAATCCATTATCATACCTTTCATGTAACTACTTAGATACAAATATGTTTATCGCTAAAAGAATTATCAAAACATCAAACTAAATCATTAACATATTCAAAATATAAAGAACCTATTACAATGAATAAATAACGAAATACACTAAATTAATGAAAAAATAATAAATTTGAACATGAGAAAAACATTTATGAACTACTCAAAAATATTTCTAAAAATAATGAATTTTTTATTTAGTTTTTCATTATAGAAATTATATAAATCATATAATTGTAAAATATTTATATTTATTTTTGAATATGAACTCTTTGATATTATTCCATATCTAGAAATTAAATTAAAAATTTGATATTATATAAAATTTAAACATATTACCAGGAATGTTCGGTTAGAGGTAAACCTCTGACCATTTATTAATAAAAAAAGAAAACGTCAACCAAGTACAGCAGGGGAGAAAAGATAACTACAGATCATAAAAATCACACCCATCACCATGTCCACTATATCCTCCATCCACTGAAGCAGCAGATTCTCACTCATAGATATCATAATGTTTATGGACCATAGCATTTTTCCTTCTTAGATTCCGGTTTTTCCAGAGACAAAAATTCCTTTGAAGACAGCATGACACCACATTCCTTCACAACAGATGATCTAGTAGGCACTGGTCTTGGAAGATAAGAGTAATCTTTTCTAGAACTTCTCCATGGTGGGGCAGTCATATCATCCTCATTCCTAGACATCTTCATTCCCACACCCTAAACCACATCACTGTTAGACATCTGAACTATACCATTCACACATTCCTTGTCACTATCAGAAATATCACCCCACTTTCCCAGAATTTGAACTTCATGATACTGCAATCCCCGCTCTTTATGATCTTGATTTTTATACTAAATCAGGAAATACATTGTGGCTGGTCCACAACATCCTGCATAGCATAATTCCCAATTATCGCTCCAACATGGAAGAGATCATCCTACAGAAGACCCTCCTTCTTCCTTGTACCATCTTCCTCTACATGATCCAAATCCAGAAAACGATTTCCAGTGGAAACTATTGGTGACATCTATCCAGTAGAATCATCATGCCCTACCCACTGCTCATCACAAGCATCAGCTGCCTTTATTTCAGAAACAACTGCATCCAGCTGATGCTCAGGCACTGACTCCTTCTTACAGTCACATGAATCCCAGTTGTGCACATCCATTGGAATACCAAGATCCCACTTTCGATGTTCAAAAACATGCCTCACAGTCGGGTCCTGCGGCCGGTCCTCCACCTCCTTCTAAAATTTCCCCTACATTGTGGACTCCGAACCAGAACCCGCAGCCTGATCCACAGCAACCCAAGGACCATTTAGATCCTGAGCGCCCTCCCCTTGCTGCAACCCAATACTCCTATAAATCTCCTTCATCATCAGTGAGCCTAGACCTGCACTGTCCATTCTCAAGACCCCCGATGAAGCCCCAGCCATACCAGTACCTCGATAAAACGAAACAGCATGTCCAAGATGCCTACATGCAACACAGAAGGGATCCCAGGACTCAAACATAACATCCTGCTTCTACTGAAATTCCTTACCATCTTTACTTCATACCCAATCGACTGGAGACCTCACGACATCGACTTCTACACAGATCCATTGGAAAATGGGGTGACAGACAACCTTCGTCCGATGATCAGAACATAGGTACCGACCAATCAAATTTCCAATGGAGCACAAGATAGATGGGTTTGGAAAGGAAAGAGGGAGACTAGACAGACTCACCCAAATTTCCATCATCGAGTGGTCACGCCTCATGTGAAAATAAAAGCTCCACCGAAGAAGAAAAAATGAGTCACCATTGCAGTTTTGAGGTGAATGGGACCAGGCAGTAATCTGGTCTTCTTCTGTCTCAAACCGAACCATCAAATTCTTCTTTTTTAGAAATTCGACAACCGCACACTCTTGAAGATCCAATGAATTTAAAATAAAACAATCAAAATAATCAACTGAAGGGCGCTGATGGCGAAACCGATCCACTAGCATAAGATTGAAGAGGTCTGATGCACCATTAAGCTCTGCCGAGAAAGGATTGAGGTGAGGCGCTCCTTTAAACATATCTTGGACATTCGGTGAGATTTTAATCGTCAGAAAAGACGTAAAAAATTCAGGTTTTTTGAATGGAGTGAAGGCTTTGTCCCATCCATGAACTTGGAAGCCTCCCCCCTCCGATCAAGAGGGGGATGTAAGGTTTCGCAGCATTAGGGTTAGGGTATTGTCGAAGAAGAAGAGAGGTTTCGCCGTCTCAATAAAACTCAAATATAATCATATTATATTTCTATTCTATTATGTAAAATATTTACTAAATCTATATATCATATATTTAATATTTATTTAAACCATGATCAATTCAATCATCAAAAATCATTTTGATCCTGTTTAAAATTATTCTTAAATAAGGCCTTATTTTAAATAGATACAATGTTAGTCATTATAAATAGTTTATAATTTTATATATAATCACATTTATATTTTTCCCATATTTTTTTATTTATAAAAAAATTATAAAGTAAACATATAATTTCTAAACAACCACTTTAATTCTAATTTATAAGAAATTCCATATAATTGATTTATTTTATTGTAAAATTAATATTTCATATCTACATATATATATATATAATAAATTTTTAATAAAAAAATTATTAAATAATTACAATAATTTTATATTAAATTAGATTCTAAAAAATTTTATAAATGAAATAAATATCAAAGAATAACTTGATCTATAATTTATAAAAAAATTAATTTTTGGAATAAGTTTCATCATTGAAAAATCAACAGATAAAATTTTTCTATGTGAATAATATTTAACAATATACACATATCATGTAAGTTAATATGTCTTGCGTATGAATGAATCAATAGTGTTTAGAAGCTATCATGACATATAGATAAATAAAATATATATTATTAAATTTAATGCATAAATGGTTTGGTGATATTATTGTGGAGCACAATATACATTATGTTATGGTTATGAAATGATGTCATGATAGCATGCATAAGGTTAGATAATTAATGGATTATAATATGGGGCTTTCCTAAGGTCAACATGGTAGTGCCTTATATATCATCCCTATAACACCCTCATATCATACACTAAATTATGTGAAAACCCAAATGGTAATGTTGTGTCACAACTAATGACATTGGATATTATATTCTATGTAAAAAAACTAATATATTGTTTCATGACTTATTTTTTCCCCTAACCAAAGTTTACATTATCATATAATGTAATGTCAAGGACCAATGAATAGACTATGTTATCATATAATGTAATGTTTCTGGACCCCAACATAAAGTATGTTATCACATAACAAAATTGTATAGACTCCAACATCATTTATATTATCACATAATATAATATCATCTCTTGGCTATGATTACATTAATTTCTAACAAAATGTGAGCCATATTTCTTCATTTCCATATTGTTTTTAAGTATTTAAAATATCTCTTAAAAAATGTTATTTTTTCCCCTTTTATTTCACTATAAAATAAAATAAATGAAAATATAAATGCTATTTTTCCTCATTTTTCAGTAAAAGATTTTAATTATATTATAAATTAGTTTTACCCATTGCTAACATCCTTTAATATTTCTTATGATTGAATGGGGATATTGTATATTAATACCATAATAATTCCTTCATAATATTGACTAAGATCATGTATTGTAAAAAGATTCATAAGAAACATTTCATATACATTATTAATTATGATATGAAGTATGTAAGAATTTTTTTATATTCTTATGAAATACATATGATTATTTTATCACTATGTGATATATGGGACAAGAATTATATATCCCTATCATGGATTAGTTAATGGATTATATATAATGATAACGTAGGAAATTTTTAATGAACCCAATCCTTTTAGGGACTCTATCGACTATGTATATGGGGATAGAGAGTAAACCCAGAATCCTAATGGACTATTTCCACTATATTTGTAAGAATGGGGAGTGATCTCAATGCCAGTACTTGGTAGTAATCATTAAATTATAAAATCATTTTCAATAATTATTTATATAAAAAATTAGTATAGAAAAACTATTGGTTATGCAACATTTCTATATTATGTTTTCATAGATCGTAATTATTGACTCATGTTCTTACACTCTTTGGATTAATATCTTACATTATGATAAAATCATCATGTCACGACTCATGATTTATTATCTGTGTTATTTTATATTATTTTATTATGTTTTATCCATAATAAATTTTTAAATATTCATTCCCACATGATCATTTTATACTCACATATCATCATTGATTGTTATCTTTTATGTTTACTCTAACTGAGAATCTAAGTTCAACCTCTTCGTATATATCATTACCCTATTAAATTAATATAATCAATATGTTTGTTATATATATAAGGGTATCATGTGTGTAAAACAATTGTTGAAGATATTTATGAATGTTTTTAAAATTAATTATTTTAATATATAATCTTTAAATACCCTAAACATATAGGTTTTGGGTGTGTGATATATTTTGATATATAATGAATATTTATATACATAATTATGTAATATATATGAATTTTATAGTAGGATCATTACATTTGGTATCATAATATAGGAGAATTAATTTTTGGAATTTGTTTATGAGGAATAATAGTATATAACATAAAACATCATTTTTCAACCAAAAGTATTATAAGATCGAACAAGTGTGTCATATACTAAAACTAATATATTATATGTTAAAATGAAACCCAACTTCAAAATTGAGAAATGGAAAATTTATATGGTATTATAGATGTAATGTAGCAGTGTAGAGGTTTAGGAAATATTTCTAGTACAATACAGAGATACTATTGTAAAGGTAAAATTAAGTAGAATTGGGATTATAGGATTTGTATTGGGACTCTAGGACACTAAGAATATGTGGCATCAATGTAGGTTGGTGACAATATACCAGAGGAGGACTAGAATATTGTATCAGATTGGAATAACTCACTGGTATAGATTAAAATAAATAATACATGTGGGAAACTGTTCATATACCATACGGTTTAGGCCCTCCCTAGCTTTATATGGGGTGAGAAAAGATTAATTCATATTTTGGTGGTGAGGAAGGTAAAATAATTTGATAGTTTTTGGGGATAGATTATTTCAATGAATTCTGGTCAAAGTTGTAAAGCCTTTGTGTTTATATTCCTTCAGGAAATGTATTTTGGCCCTTCAATTCATGTAAGGTTTCCCTCTCATCCATTTTAAAAATTGGGCTTATCCGAAATATAAACTATATTATTATTAAAATATAATTACATGCTATGTTTATCAATGTTTTATACGCATTACAACCATATTTATTTTATTAATTAAATGGGGAAAAAATAGTGAAAATGGGGTGGTGATTGGTAAACTCAAGATTGAAAATTTATTATTTGATCCAAATTTTGTGAATTACCTAATCTCAATAAAGGTATCTTTATTTATTAATTCATATCCACAAAAACTGGATATTTAATTTTAGAATAAAACTATTTTTGGTATTTTTGTTATATCTTATGAATATAACTCGTATTTGATAAAATTTTGTGGTGATTTTATTTATGAAAATATTATTCCTCCCCCATAAGTTTTATTTGATTATATTTTTACCATTGATTGATTATCATTTTGGAGAACTCTCCATGGATGATCCGGATACAAAGGTAATTTCTCTACACTAGAAAACATATAAGGATATTTCTTCTAAAAATGTCAAACTTTCCTTCAAGGATATTGTAATTAATAATGGATTATGATATATTTGGATAAAACTTCTATGGTATTCATCATTTTCCATAAAATGTTATTTTGAAAAAAAAAATCTAATTTTCAGTTATCAGGTTTATTTATCTGAAATGATTTTGTATAAATTCATTTTTTATGATACTATAATTGATAATTAAAAAATTATTTTTTATGAGATATCCAGACTTCTCGTAGAGCATGGGTTGAATTTTCAACATAACACATACATGGTTTCATTACAATTTTAAACATCCTTATGGAATGACCTTGATTGATTGGGATGAGTAGAAGAGTAAATTCAAATAGAATATTGTAAATTTTTCTATATACCCATGTGATTCATCATTAGATGAAAATAATTCCTTGTTAAGAATTGATATTGGTAAATGCATCTATTCTTTAAATATTTTGAAATTACCATATTCAATATGAAAAAATTTATAATTTATGATATATTGATGACATGTTTGATCATATTCTAGGGGGTCAATATAATCCAATGATTAACCATTGATCTATTTACCATTAATTATGTTTAAAAAGATATAATTTAAACATAGAGACCTTTGTTGGAATATATAAACACTTTTAATTCATAGTGATTAAATAAAAACATAAAAATTCCTTTTCCATGTTCTGGTATTCCATGAATATAGTATTTATAGATTACGTCAATCATTTCATGGACGTTTTTTAATCGAAATTAAGGAAAAAAATGAATATCAATTGATGATTTTGTGAAAGACTATGAAAGAAGGGAAATTATTTTATAAATTTATAAATTTTTAATTATAGATATATGATGTCTTGTATTTTGGTGATATTATATCAAGATAGTTTGTATCATTGGATACATCAAAGATAGGGGTTATAAAACAATACCTTATTACAACCACTACAATAATGATTTTGAGTTTCATGGAATGGATTATTTATTTTAATTATTTATTAGAAACATCTCTAGATTATAAAATATATTATCCAAGTGAATTCAAAATGGACTCATGATGTTATAGACATATGAATTTGATTATCCTTTCATGAATCTTCAGAGAACGGTGGTCACTAGCATGTAATTATAATAACCTATATTTAAAAATGGATTTTGATATATAAATTTTTTTCAAAGAATGGATAGGTTTGTATCCTCATGATAAATAACCTAGTATTATCTTATACCTTTTCCTCATAAAATGTTGTATGAGAAAAATTAATGAACAAATGATTTACAATTAGTGTTATTAATATTTCCTTTAAAATAGTAATTTATTTTCTCTATGGTGAAATGTGTGATATATATACTGATTGTTAAATCTGAAGTTATATATTTCTGTTAACAGAGTTGAATATGAACCAAAATAGATAGGTTTTTCTGACAAATTACTATGACATCTCAACAAATTACCACCCACCGAAGTTAAACCAGGTAGTTAATGCCCTGAGTATTAAGGATCATGATTCCTTTTCCAAGAAAAGTATTTAAAGAGACCCAATCTTTATAGATATACAATGGATGGAACAATTACCATTATGGGAAGAGGATCAATTAAATCATTCCCAAATTATTACTCAATTATCCATTTATGTGAAGATGAAGAAGGATTAGAAGGAGGATATGGACCTAGAGAATAAGTTTGGGAAAATTATAAATCTCATCCGTAATATTGATGGAATTATAATATTTGAAAAATGAATATGTCCCTATTAAATACCAAAATTTTGGAAGGATTTTTTGTACGATTTCAATATTTTACTATTTTTTATCCATCCCATAATCATAAAAAAATATAGAAATCCCAATTAACACTTCTATGTGAATAAAATGAATTGATATGTTATAGAGAATTTATCTTGATTATTAGTATGATATAATGATAAGTGAGAATCAGGTAAATATAAGGGGATGGTGAAATCATTACCCATTTTAGTATAAAAACATATAACAATGAATTTCATTTAAGGTCTATCAAAATCCCCTGGAAATTAATTTTATTTTTGGTTTACAGTTCATCACATTATTATTTCATTACATTTTCATTCTATTTGATAAATTTTTCACCCAATCCCATTTCCAATATAATCATGAATTAATTGTTAAGGTTTCATTGACTAACAATTTCCATTACATCTAATCAAGACCAGAGGTTTTCATCTAGCTTCTGGATAATTCTTCAACAAGCATTAGATAAAAATCCATGATTTAGAAAACATTATCATCCGCAAATATATGGCCATTATAAAAATACCATTGAAGCCCTATAATATATTTTGAGGTCCCTATATATCGATTTCAACGAAAGACCATATCAACACTATCCCCTTTTAATTTTATCACATAATGATATTTTTAATTATAGCATTCAAATGGAGGCATATGGGGAAATATTTTGGTAATGGATAATAACTATAACATGTTGGGATCATGTTACAGAGTATAATATTATAGGATCAAACCTTTCTAAATAGATTATAGAAAAGATTAACACCACTAAATGGATATGTAAAATAAAATAGGACTACATAAATCAAATTTTGTTAATACTTAGTGATATTTGTAGTTTAATGTTATAGAAAATTTATTTCTTTAAATATAACCATGAAATATAGATATGAGATTTTAGAATAGTGGAAATTTGAGATCCAGAAATATTTTCATCATTTAAACTGTCGTAAATGTGGGGGAATATCTTATCATCGTTAACATCCACTAATCTTATCCCAAGTTCATTTTATGTTCCATGTATAACTTTTGTGGATGTATATATGTGATCTAACACATGTACTAAACTAAGAGGTTTTATAACTAGAAAATTATTTATTTAATTTGGAATAACTGGTAAAAATATGGGATCATAGAGATGAAATACTGTGATACAAGATCAGTCACCTGATAGAAGTTCTCCAGAGGAATTTTATTTCTGAGGAAGTTACCTAAAAACTCAAATAATTAATGATGGAAATATATTCATTTTTCATCATATTAATGAAATAGTGAGTGATTAGTTCTTCTAATTGGGTAGAATATAACACCCAATGAATTTAATAAGTTTTTTCCATTTAACAAAATCATGTGTATTTGATATCTTGTGATACATGTAACTCTAAACTAAACTAAATAATTATATATTTCATTATGGTAGAATATTGAAATAAAAAATGAAATATTTTCATGGATAACTAAATGAAACAAAATTTGTAAAATTACTATATGATTTAATCCACATGACAGTTAAAATATTATAAGGTTGAAATTGTCAACCTCGTTATCTTTAAGGATGATCATAAAATCAATGGAAACTTTAAAATAATAAAATGCATTTAAAATATAACAAACATATTTACAAATAAATTATAGAATATAAATGATGATTATATATATGTCTATAAAGATTTATATATGAATGTAATATTATTATTATATATGTGGCCATTATCCATATGGGTATTGGATATATGGTTATTGGATCTATAGTTATTTGATATATGGTCATTAGACATACCTTAGTCAAATAGATACCTTAATATAATGTAATTATTATTAAAAAAATATATTTCACACATAATAAAAAAAATTGGAATGAAATATAAATATAATAATTAATGAAAATGAATTATTATAAAAATATATTTTTTTATTTTTTAAATATATTTATTAATTTATTATTATCTTTTAAAAATGTTCTTCTTTTAATTCTAAAATATAAAGAAATATTCGAAGATAAATAATTATTGTGTTGTGGTTTAAATCATTGAACATTAAAAACAATTCTTTTTATATATGATTTATTTTTATATGTAAAATTGATCACTACAAATGAGTGAATCTTATAAAATTTATTATATATATTAAAAATAATTACCAATAATTTTACCATTATTTCTTGATAAGGATGAGAATAAGTTTATTTCATTTCAAAAATATATATCTTTCTAAAAAAAATTATGTGTCTGATGATCATATATTAAAAATAATTGTTTCCAAATTATCAAATTGAGTTAAATCTAATAAATTTTAAATTTATAGAAATCATTTTATATTCGGTAATAAAGAATTTTTTATTTTTATTTATAAAAATAAATTCTTGAAGTAACTAATTGAGTAGACATGGTATTTGTAAAATGGGGTAAAATTTATTAACAAAGGGGTAAACCCCTAAAATAGAATTATAATGTTCAGTAAATGAGTGTGTGGTGGAATTATTAACCTCCTTTTTTCTTATATTCAATATATTCTCAATTTTTTCTACATCCCTTGAGAAATTAGACTAATATTTTATTAAGGAATTATGATTTGTGAGAATGACACTAAATTTCAGATATAAAAGGACACCTCATCGACAAACCTCAACCCACATATTTACATAAATTTACAATATACTCAATTACAATATTATCTCAGAAAATATTATCTCATGTGTTTTTGAACCCCTAATTACAAGGAGTCCCAAATCCCCCATTTACAAGAGGCTCTCTAAGAGGGGACTCATGTTGTTATTTTAAGTGTTATACACTTAAATAAAATAATTCATAAACTTCTCCATATTTATATTTTTATATATTATTTACCTATATATATTAAAAAATTTAAAAACCCTAAACATTTTTAAGCATAAAACTAATACTATACGATAACATTTTCAAACTTTTTAGGTCATTATAACATGATATTATCTAGGTTTATTTTATTACCTACAAGAAATTTGTTTTAAAATTTATACCATAAATGGAATATAAAGATTCAAAATTAGTTATATTGTGTAATAAATAATTATTAAGTTGTTTTTATTATTCAGGATAAATAATATTTCAAATTATATTCACTATTAAATTAAATTCTTTTGTTGATTCAATTACAACTCAAAAGTATATTTGTATACATTCCAGGAAAAATTAAACAATATAATATATTAAATGAAAATGTAACATTATAAAAAAATAAAACACAAATACTATATGTTCATCAACCTTATAGATTTTATGAATCCATGATTATTTAGAAAGCACACGAGTTTAAAAATCAAAAAATTATTGGAAAAAATAATCATTTACACTCAAATATAAATTTTAAAAATAAAAGAATCATATATGTGTAATGATGAATTAAAAATTCAATGTATATAGTAAAATAAATTTTAATAGTTTTCTTATTAATTTTTTTATTAAATTAAAATATTTTATACAAGGTGTTAGAGCTTTTTAAATCATGTGGAAGCCTAAATTAAGGGTTTATTTCTATTCTCACTTTGAAATCATGATTATCTATAACTATATTTTTATTAATGAAAATTGTAAGTTTTTTCACTAAAAATGCCTTATATATTATCTTTTACTATTTTAATTTAGGGGGTTCACATGTATCCATACCATTTAACCTACCTTTGATCCATAATTAGTTAAAAATTATTATTTTATATTGAGTCTAACTTATCTATTATTTTCTTCTAGTAATGTCTATCCTCCATTCCCATGTTTTATATATACTTTTATAGATATATATATTGATAATTCTATGATTTCTTGAGTATACTTTATATTGACATTAATTTTATATTAAAAATTATGAATGTAATTTTTTATCTTTTTATATATGATCTATTTAACATTCAAATTTTTTAATTTTTTTAATGAATCCATTCGATGTTTTCAATGATTTATAAACTAACATTAATTTATTTTTCAATAATTCATCAAATACTATTTTGATGAACTATTTTCATCTAAAATAACATTTATCAGAATGCAATGAGTATTTATTCTTATTTTAAATTTAATTTTCTAATTCTATTATAATGTTTCTACCTCAATTAAAACATCATTTAATATTTATTATGATTAATTGGGGATATAATCTATTAATATCATCCACCTCCTTTCCCTATAAAGATTTTTATTTTTTTAATAATCTTTATGAATCCCATTTATTTTTCATCAAAACTATTTAGTTAATATATGGATTAATTTTCAATGTTTTCATGTTCATATGACATGTGTATGTATTGTTTCTTATTAAATGAATAGTGTGAATTGAATTATATAAACCTTTAATGAATTGATTAAATATTTTCATCTATAAAAATATAACGCCATGGGGAGGAAACCTAAGAACATAATGATATCTACCCTCTATGTTAATTGGAGTTGTTAGTGAACATAAACCCCTAAGGGAATATATACACTATGATTATTGGATTTGTGTTTATGGGAATGTGTGTTGAACCCAAATCCATAAGGGACATTGTCTATAATGTTTAGTGAATAAGGAGTTAACCCAATCAATTATAGGAATTCATAAAATATGTGATGATGGTCTTAGAAGTGATACTTCATATAAAAATATTTTTCAACACTCACATGTATATTTCATATTATTATGCCATAACTGAAGGTTATGAAGAATTCTAATTTTAGGTTTTCAAGGCTCGGGATTATTGAATAATCATTACTAACACTTATGACTCATGTATTATGATTTACCAAAAACATTATATCATGAATCATGGTTTATTATCTATGTCTTTTCAGGTATGACATTATTATATTATGTTTTTGCACCCAAATTTTTTTCTCTTGCACATATGTTCATATTATAATTATATATGATATTTAATGTTTTATGTTATATTTACCCATAATTATCATCATAAATCATCAATTTATTATTTATTAATTACACATTAAATGAAGATGATTATTACAAATGATATGTATATAGGGGTATCATATGTAAAGAATATGTATCATAGATGTTGATGAGTTCTTTTAAATGTTTTTTACATATCTGATCTGAAATGATAAAAAAAACTCTAGGTTAAGGGTGCATGATTTACAATGTGATGTAATGAAAATTTATGTAAGATAATGTAATCTATTTATGTTTTATGGTTGAATTGCATTAGTTCTGACACCAAAACAAGGAAAAAAATTAACTACTTAATTAAAGTTCAAAACTCAAAATAATCCAACATTAAGTTTGAATAAAGCCAAATCCATTATCATACCTTTCATGTAACTCCTTAGATAAATATATTTTTATCACTAAAAGAATTATAAAAGCATTAAACTAAATCATTAAAATATTCAAAATATAAAGAACCTATTACGATGAATAAATAATGAAATACACTACATTAATGAATAAATAATAAATTTGAACATGAGACAATAATTTATGAACTACTCAAAAATATTTCTAAAAATAAAGAATTTTTTATTTTGTTTTTCATTATAGAAATTATGTAAATCATATAATTGTAAAATATTTATATTTATTTTTGATTATTAACTCTTTGATATTATTCCTTATCTAGAATTTATATTAAATATTTGATATTATATAAAATATAAACATATTACAAAGAATGTTCGGTTAGAGGTAAACCTCTGACCATTTATTAATAAAAAAGAAAACGTCAACCAAGTATTGCAGGGGAGAAAAGATAACTATATATCATAAAAATCACACCCATCACCATGTCCACTATATCCTACATCCTCTGAAGTAGCAGTTTATCACTCAGAGATACCATAATTTTTATGGGCCTTAGCATATTTCCTTCATACATTCAAGTTTTTCCAAAGACAAAAATTCCTTTGAAGACAGCATGACCCCACTTTCCTTCACAATAGATGATCTAGTAGGCACCAGTCTTGGAAGATAAGAGTAATATTTTCTCGAACATCACCATGGTGGGGTAGTCATACCATCCTCATTCCCATACATCTTCATTCCCACACCCTAAACCACATCACTGTACGACATTTGAACTATACCATTCACATTTTCCTTGTCACTATTAGAAATATCACCCCACTTTCTCAGGATTTGAACATCTTGATACTGCAATCCCTGCTCTAGATGATCTTGATTTTTATACTAAATCATTGAAATACATTGTTGCTGCTCCACAACATCCTGCATAGCAGAATTCCCAATTGCCGCACCTGCATGGGAGAGATCATCATGCAGAAGACCCTCCTTCTACCTTCTACCATCTTCCTCTACTTGAGACAAATAAAGAAAATGATTTCCAGTGGACACTATTGTTGAAATCCCTCCAGTAGCATCTTCATTCCCTACCCACTGCTCATCACAAGAATTTGCTGCCTTTATTTCAGAAACAACTGCATTTAGCTGCTGCTCAGGCACTGACTCCATCTTCCAGTCACATGAATCCCAGTTGTGCACATCCATTGGAATAACAAGAACCCGCTTTAGATGTTCAAACACATGCCTCACAGTCAGGTCCTACGGCCGCTCCTCCACCTCCTTCAAAAATTTCCTCTGCATTGTGGACTCAGGACCAGAACCCGCAGCTTGAACCACAACAACCCGAGGACCATTTACAGCCTATGCAGAAGAGGCAACCAGATCCTGAGCGCCCTCCCCTTACTGCAACCCAATATTCCTATACATATCTTTCATCATCAATGAACCTAGACCTGCACTGCCCATTCTCAAAACCCCCGATGAAGCCCCAGCCATACCAGTACCTCGAAAAAATGAAACAGCATGTCCAAGACACCTACAAGAAACACAGAAGGGCACCCAAGACTCAAACATAACATCCTACGTCCACCGAAATTCTTTACCATATGTACTCCATACCTAATCGACAGGTGACCTCGCGACATCGACTTCTACACAAATCCATGGGTAAATGGGGTGGAAGACAACCTCCGTCCGACGATCAGTACATAGGTACCGACCAATAAAATTTCCAATGGAGCACATGATAGATGGGTTTTTAAAGGAAAGAGGGAGACCAGGAATACTCACCCAAATCGCCATCATCGAGTGGCCACACCTCATGTGAAAATAAAAGCTCCACCGAAGAAGAAAAAATGAGTCGCCATTGCAGTTTCGAGTGGAACGGGACCCGAAAGTAATCTGGTCTTCTTTTTCACAAAATGAACCATCTAATGCTTCCTTTCGAGAAAGCCGACAACTGCACGCTCTTGAAGATCCCACGAATTGAAAATAAAACGATCAAAATCATAAACTGGAGGGAGCCGATGGACAAACTGAGCCACTAGCAAAAGATTGCAAAGGTCTGATGCACCATTAAGCTCTGCCGATGAAGGATTGAGGTGAGGCGCGCCTTTAAACAGATCTAGGACTTTGAGCGAGATTTTAATCCTCAGAAAATATTGAAAAAAATCCTGGATTTGTTAATGGAGTGAAGGCTTTGTCCCATCCATGAACATGCAAGCCTCCCCCCTCCGATCAAGAGGGGGGAGTAAGGATTCGCAGCATTAGGGTTAGCTTATTGTCGAAGAATAAGAGAGGTTTTACCGTCTCAAAAAAACTCAAATATATTCATATTATATTTCTATTCTAGTTTGTAAACTATTTACTTAATCTATATATCATATATTTAATTTTTATTTAAAACATGATCAATTCAATCATAAAAAATCATTTTGATACTGTTTAAAATTATTCATAAATAAGGCCTTATTTTAAATAGTTACAAAGTTAGTCATTATAAATAGTGTATAATTTTATATATAATCACTTTTATATTTTTCCCATATTTTTTATTTATAAAAAAATTATAAAGTACACTTATAATTTCTAAACAACCACTTTATTTATAATTTATAAGGAATGCCATATAATTGATTTATTATATTTTAAAATTAACATTTGATATCTACATATATTTATTTAATAAATTTTTAATAAAAAAATTATTAATTAATTAAAATAATTTTATATTAAAGTAGATTCTAAAAAAAATTATAAATTAAATAAATATCACAGAATAACTAGATCTATAATTTATAAAAAAAATAATTTTTGGAATAAGTTTCATAATTGACAAATCAACACATAAAATTTTTCTATGTGAATAATATTTAACAATACACACATATCGTGGGAGTTAATATGTCTTGCGTACGAATGAATAAATAGTGTTTATGAAATGATGTCGTGATAGCATGCATAAGGTTAGAGAATTCATGGCTTATAATACGGGGCTTTCCTAAGGTCAACATGGTAGTGCCTTATATATCATCCATATAACACCCTCATATCATACGCTAAATTATGTGCAAACCCAAATGGTTATGTTGTGTCACAACTAATGACATTGGTTATTGTATTCTATGTTAAAAACAACTAATATATTATTTCATGACTTAATTTTTCACCTAAAAAAAGTTTTCATTATGATATAATGTAATGTCAAGGACCAATGAATAGACTATGTTATCATATAATGTAATGTTTATGGACCCCAACATATATTATGTTATCAAATAACAAAATTTTATAGACTCCAACATCATTTATATTATCACATAATATAATATCATCTCTTGGTTATGATTATATTAATGTCTAACACAATGTGAGTCATATTTCTTCATTTCCATATTGTTTTTAAGGATTTAAAATATCTCATAAAAGTTGTTTTGTTTTCCCCTTTTATAGTAATATAAAAATTCTCCCCTTTTTTCTGAATATATTGATAATAAAAATTCATTGAAGAACTATTATCTAATTGTTGGGGTTCTATGAGGAGTTTAATGATTACACTAAGAAACATAAGATATATAGAAACCAATAAGGTTGATCTCTATACCTAAAACAAAAATCATGCAGAAAGTGTACAATTAATGGAGTGTTTAACTTTCACCATAGCACTATTATAACATGATTATTCATTGTATGATTATTATAATGATCTCAAAATAGGAAACTGAATAATTTCCCTCATATATGGTTTATCAAGGATATATACTTAATCGATTGACACTCAACAGGGGTCCTCTCTTCACCCTAGTTACGTTACTGATTCATGAAGGCTATGGTTGATAGTGGAAGAGAATCATAAGAATGTGATTATATTGGAATCTTAAATATTAACCATACCATGGTGATTATTTTGGTATATAGGAACTATGAACAGCCTTCGAGAGTTCATGAATTAAGTAATATGTTTTGATTTATTCATATGGATATAGACCATTTATAACTCATGGATATCTAATTCTCCCATTTGTTTCATTTAATGAAATAATCATATTATTGATAGCATACATGGATGATCATTTTAATTCTATATTGTTAATATTTGGTTTTTTGTAGCATAATATCTTATATTATGCATTAATGTATTTATGAAAATCCCACCACCATGCAATACAATAGGCAATTTATTTCATGCATGTAATAACACAAATATTTATTATATATTCTCATATTATATAACTCAAATATATCACATGTATGGTTGTTTAATGCATATATCCAATAAAAGTTTTTAGATAATCCCATATCCAGAATTAATTAACTAAAAAAAGTTTTTATCATTTAGAAACTCATAGCCATCATGAGGTCAAGGTAATCATTCTAATAAACACTATGATCTAACTATGTAAATTTATAAAGGAATGGTAATGTACACATCATCATCCCAATAAACAATATCAAAGAGTATAACTCTCAATGTCAAACTCTATTGTAGAACCATTGGGTTCCTGACACATTTATCTATTATCTGCAACAACTCATAAATTTTCATATAATTAAAAAATTATCTTCTTCGATAATCCATTTGTAAAACCATGGGACATTTTTCGGGAGAAAACTGTTTGATTTTTTTAAATTCTCAGGTATTATCATAATTTATGGACATTTCAGGTGTTGAATGTGGATTGGATGTTGGATTTATAATATTGTAGGTGTTCTTGTAGCTGATATTTTATTGTAGGTTGGAACTCCTGGTATGGTGGTTTAGTGTCAAAGGATAACACATGGAATTGAGGAGGCTCACGATGTGGGGATAAAGTGGTGTTTTGTGATAGTATCTAGATATGGTGGTAGCCCCGCTGCATGGGTGATTTTGTAATGTGATCTATAGAAGTCACACTATGATAAAGATGATGTGGTGTGTCATGCGACAACCATTTTGGTCGTTTCAGGATGCATTGGTTGGGTAGTGAATTTATATCTCTTAGAAAAATAGTTCTAGCAATAAAAAGAAACCTCTCACCTCATGGGATGTTTGTTAGGGGGTCTTAAATCAATGAGTTATATGGTGAGGTTTTGAAATACCTTTTGAACTTTAAATAAAATGAAATTTGTTCGATTGACTAAATTTATTTAATTATAAGATAATGGGGTAAATGAGGCCCATTATATCTTAAACGTATGAGGTTAGACTAGTTTTTTATTCCTCATGTTCTTCATCTTGATGAGATAAATATTACCCATTCCTTTTCATATCTTGTTGTTGTTCTTTATAACGGGAAGTTGTGGGTAAGGATAAAATCCTATATTCTTTCATCAATCTTATTTCTTATTACTTCATTATCATTTTCTAGAAAACCTAAATTACATGTTCATTATCATTTTTGTGAAATAAAAAAATTAGAGTTTGATAGATTATAAATTCTTCAAATTTTGACTCTTAATAACTCTAGGTAATTAGTTCCTAGATTATTCATTAATTATACATGTTTTATGTGATACATGGTAATCAAGTGTAATTGGGGTGGTATATGTATGATTGGAAATAGAAAAAATTATAGCTATTTGTTTTCATAATAGGTACCAAAGGGTGTTCCACATGTTAAATAGTGATTTTGGTCCTGAAAGGACCTTTCTTGTGTGATATGGGGTTCTAAGGTTTTATGGGAATGATGATGCTAGTCATGGAAGATATGTTTGGGTTGTGCTAACTGATGCAGTTTAATGGGAATATTTTTTAAATTTCTCATGACATTATGGGATCTATTTTTCAATAAATTTAGGGAGATTTGGTTTTCAAGTATAATGTGGATGATGTTGAACATTACCGTGGGTGGTAAATTTTGTTCATCGATGGTGATAATGGTTTTTAAATCATGTGTTTTGGGATTTTATTGATTTCCCTTTCAATAGGTGTACGATGGATGTTTTATGTTCATTTTCACATAATATATGTCATAAGAGATATTTTATTCTATACATTATAGGTATAGTCTTCCATATATTATGTGGAATAATGAAAAATGTTGAAAATTGGTATATATAAGTTTTCATAGTAGAATTCCGTTTTTGTTTGTTATTGAGAACACCATATGGGTGATTGAGGTTAACAGTTAATGTTGGGGATAATGAGCATCAATATGGGAATGACATGTATAAATCCAAGCCTTAGGATTATTAGTATATTGATCTAGAAATAAAAATGACGTTGGAAGTCTATCAAACTTGTTATAATGTTTATAGGTTTCCTTTTATGGTTTTGAGTTGACATGTAATTGGTATGTGGGATGTTGGAATGTGGGGTTGTGTTCTATGTAAATACATTGAATGTGGAGGGATATTCTAGTATAATAGACTATGAATGTTTTGTTTGTCCTTGGTGATAATTGAGGAATGTAGTATCTCACTTTTGGTTGTTTGATCCTAAGGGGACCAGGTTCTATGATAATTTTACCATTATTTACTTTGGTTCTCATACACTATAAACTATATATATTTATTATAGAGAAAATATTTGTGTTGAAACACTAAGTTCATACTCACACTCAGCACATGACCTATAATATTCATATAGACTATGATTTTCTATATAAATTGGGGAAATAGTTTTATGTTTATAACCTAGTGTATAGGGATATGAAGATGGTGCATGTGATAGATTAATGATTTTAAAAGTGGGATTTATAAAAGACATGAATCATACTAAACCCATAATTACAAGATTTATAATCTGAGATACATGCTTTTAGATTTCTTTCATATTTTATGTTTAGAGATTAAGAGAATTAATAAAAAATTATGTTAACATGTTTATTTTACCACATGGTGCACATTTTTTCCAGAGAAAAGTGTCCTTACATTTACAGTAGTGTTTAATTTAGGATGATTATTTTCATTTTAATATGAGTCACCTAAGAAGAATTATTGACATGTTATAGTTTCTAAGAATCCTAAATTTTTTTAAAAAGAATTTGAAAACATTGTATGTGAAAAAAATATCGTTAAGGGATAAAAAATAAAGAGTCCAGTTAGTCTAATAAAAAATACCAAAAACCTAGAAAATGTATCCATTTTTTCACAATAAAAACTTGAGAACAAATATTAAACATGTCCACGTGAAAAAATAAATACATTCTAAAACAAAATATTTAAACACCATTATAATCTCTGAAAATAACGAAGGCACCATGATTAGTATGAGATCTCATGTGAAAATTCTTTTAAAAACCCTTTAACCATTGAAATTCAAAAACGTGTCTTTCCTTATGAAATCAAAAAAAATCCATAAAATATTTAGAATGTTTGAATTATATATTTTAGAGAATCATATTCATAGTTGGAATTCACCCATTTTTAATCCTTACAAGAATAAATGGTGTCTAGTAAATTACATGGGAGTTATCTCCATCATTTTTCACCATTGAATACTAATCATTACCAGTTTCATTGGACAGGTATAGCATGATCACCCAACATCATGAGATATATTGGGATCACCTATCATAATCATTAATTATTAGTTACCATATCATGAAAAACAATTGTAATCATGATCAATTTCATTATAAAACCCTTTAAATAACCATTTAAATCCATAAATAAAAGAACATTCACTTTTCAAATAAAAAATGTGGTGAAATGTTACTTTCTTTTGAAAAATATTATGGTAAATATTAATAGAATAAATTTACTCTGATATTCTTTGAAGACACATTGAATAATTATATATATATATATATAATAATTTCTATTATGATAGGAAAATTTGGTAAATCCATATACATTAAAAAAATATTCTTTTCAATTTGCTAAAAAACTCAAAATGTCCCATTTGGTAAATGTTGAAAATATTCCTTTAAAAAATGAGTTGAAAATGAACTTTAATAATATATTATTTATAAATAATTAAAATCATGGAACAATTTGAGAAACAATGATATGGAGGATGAATATTTTATGGGAGTATTTTAAAACATGGTTTTAATGGAAAATCACGTACCTTAAGTATTATCTAAACATCCAAATTCAATATATATTTTTCCAAAAACATCACTTTTCTATGTTAAGTGTGAGCCATTAAAAATTGAAACCATATCGAAAAGCTGTGCCAAAATTACACACCCAAATCATCACAAATCTAACAAACAGCATAACCATAATCATAAAGCACTATAAGAGATTTTAGAACCACTAAAATAATGTCTATACCTATTAGAAGCATTATCCATATATAATTTTTGTGTATATAATTTACCTTAGTTACTGAATAATCCTTGATAAGGTATTCAATGAAATAATCCACCTTGTCCCACATTTTAATTAACTCATCCACATTAATTTTACATTCATTGAAATCACTTTTCAAAATATGTTCATGATTATTGAACCATTATCACTACTCCTCATCAGTGTCCACTAGAAGCAGTCTCCCAACTATCCTATTGGAATCCTTTTAGGATTTATTAATTAGTAAGGAATCTTCTAACATTCATTACCCATAGTGTATGATTATATCCCATGTATTGCCGTTATTTTCAATCTCACCATCCGTTTTCTTTAGTCTCTTATTTTTTGAAGACGATTGATCCGTTGGTTTGGGAAAATAGGATTAATCCTTACACCATTTTTATTTCTTCTCTTTGTTCATAATACAACTACCAGAATCATAGTTTTCTTTCTGACCTTTCTTCATTATTAGGAAGTTAATTCCACTACTATGTCGTCCATCTACATTGTCTCCAGAGAAATATATATTACTCTCATAATATTTCCTCGTTCCTATTTTGAATGCTCTAATAATGTTGAATCTCTTTTTTCCTATGAATTCCCCTCAATTTCTATCCCTCCAAAAGAGTTTCCTAGTTTAGTAGTGTCCATGGTCTTTATAAGACTTGACATATTCAGCTTATTCATCTGATCCCTCTATTAAGATGATACACCCTTCATTGTAATATCATTGTTATTTCACCTTTTTAGACCACCCTCACTAATCTACTAGATCATTTCATCGTTATAACAATCTAAAATAGGTTTCACAACCTTTTTATAGAGGGAAGAGTTCATTAGTTTACTATTATGGTCTGAGGAATCGACTATATGTTCCCCCTAAGTACCCCCTATAACATTCTAGGCCTACCTTTAAATATTTATATGAATAAAATTACCCAAAAAAATTCATAGATGTATGAAATACATTGATCACGATTCATCATTATTTTCAAATTTTGAAATTCATTAGAATGGGCCATCTCATTAGAACCCAACTGGTCCACCTTGAGGTCATTTCAAGTGTCTAATCCCATAACCGTTATATCCTACACTACATGAATTTTCCAACACCCATGGAGACAAGATGAAACCATAACACCTAGTCGATGTCATGATGAACAATAATCTATGATATATTCAAAAAACACTTCATGTTTACAACATAATTATTATCTAACTATAATCAGCACCCACCTCACTGGTGGATTTGAAATATAAACCTCAACACAAATTCAGAGATAAATAGAATGGATAACTGAATCCATTATACTATTAGAACACATGTATCGAATAACCAGATTTCCAAACATTTGAATAATAAAGGTATTTTGGAAAGGTATTTAGAGTTTATGGAAGCTTATGAAAATTGATATGAAGGTAGAATCATGTTTCTTGTTGAAATCATATGAGCACTATATTAGATCGAAATGATTCCCCTTACACTTTCAAGGAGTTCGAGACTATGAAATAATCAAATCATCCATCGAAGAAAATGTGACTATGAAATGTCTTTTGTCAAGAGTCCCCACAATATATCATTCTTATAATACCAATGAACAATAAAATATATCTAATTCATCAACCAATGGATGGTGATGTAATAATACAACCACCAGGGTATGGTTAAGGATAGTCAAAGATTCTATAAACTCTATTGATGAGATTGAAAACTGAGGTGAGCCTTGAAATAGGTTTGGAACATTAAGGATTATCAAGATCTCTAGAAAAATTTGAATACATTAAATATTAGTGAAGGGATAGATAATTGAAACTGTGCCTTTGAGGAAGATGAGTGATGAGACCCACCAACCTGGTGGGGAAGGGGAATGAATATTAGCTATTGAGGTTTCGGGGATCATCGAGAGTGTTGCTGAGAATAAAATTATATCATTGATCATGGTCAAAGAGGCAATTACTCCATCATCTAAATAATCTTAAAAAATTATATTTACCATTTTTATAAATTAAATATACTTTTATTACTATCCATGTGTGGTGATCATGTAAAATAAATTTCATTATTTCATCGAGACGGAAGTCTTTATGTGTAGATGAACGACATATTAATTTCCCTACATGGGGAGAAGAAATAAATTAGAAGATATTTTACTTTTTAATAATCATAAATATGTAATAAATTTCCAACTTATTCATTATATTCATCTTTATGACCAACTATATTATGAGGTAATGAAATAAATCACATAACTTTAGAGAGGTGGTAGTCCATGTGTACAAATAAGTAATGTTATAATGTTTGAATGGAAGGAATGGTAAGAAGGTAAAGAATATAATATATATATAGTCATAATTTTTTAATAAATATAACACAAATTCATTTTTTCCATACTTTTAACCATCTATATGATCCAATGATAAAAAACGAATCTCATCAACTCATGAATGTAGTTGTCTACAATTATGCATGAGGTTATTTTTCACTTCCCATACGATGAAAATGGAGATGAAAATGGGTTTTGACAAAACCATAATAATATTTGAGTATATTTAAGACATTTATTTTATAATATCATTTGGATTGAATAATATTTTAATGATGTATAATAATAAATAGATATAAAAACAATCAGTTAATTGTTATTCCACATCATTAGGATACAACATTTTTTATACACATTAGTCCCTCTAGGATTTCTCCTTGGGTGAGACTAGAACCTATTTGAAATTTTCAAGGATTTTGATAAATTATTTGGGTAGGTATTGGTCAATATAAATGGATAAAATTATGTTTATATGAATGTATGGTAGTTTCTCTTTTAGACATTAGGGATGTGGAATTATTGTTGTTCTTCAATGTTTTAAAATAATATAGTCTTATTCATTTGAAATATTCAACAAAAAAATTAAAATTTAATTATGGAAACTATTGAAATATAATCATACAATAAGAATTAATATATTATTCTGTGACCTTATCAAAAAAAATTTACCTTAATTAACAAGTTTCAAACGTTATAGTGTAACTAATTTCTGTCATGATAATTATTCATTATGACCAAGTATTAAACTAGAATCATTAATTAATTATAATATGATTATTATGAATATGAAATCCATTTTTAGGATTATATCTGTATAATATTAAAATATTAATTTTGATATATGAAAAAAATTTACAATGAAAAATGTTCTTTTTAATTCTCATTAAAACATAAAATGTACTTAAACCAAAATTAAGTACAATATTAATTTTTATAGATTTAATTAGAATATTATAAATCAATGGGGAATATTTTTACATTAAAAACTTCATAAAATATTATCATATTTCACAATACTTTTAAATAAATGACATGTCTTAAAAAATTGGAATTTTTTTCAATATTCACCCAAAAATAAAACTTTTTAGGAAACACCATGATTTCACCCAATGATAAATAATATACGATGATATCAAAAATTAATTCCATTTTATCAAATATAATTCTATAAAATTATAAATTTAACTTCTTCATGAACCATATAATACATGAAAAACAATTGTGAAGAAAATCTATTTCTTTTTTGCAGAAAAAATAATATAAAACCATTATAGAGAATATTACAAAATAAAATCTAATCATGGTTGTTAATAAGAGATGAAATTGATTTTTTATTAACATTACTAGTGTTATCACATTATTCCCCCTTTATTCAATTCTTTTATCATAATTTTATTCATTTTTTAATCATGTAATGACATTTTTCTCTCATGTACTTTTCCAATTTCCTTGTTTATTCCTAAACCATTTGGTTTTTCCATAAAACCATTACATGATGTGTCGCAATATTATATAAAATGATATACTAATGATATAGAATATGATATTTATTTTAATTATCAAAAATCATTCCAACATAATTACATTATGGAATAACTCATGAGTGTAACACCCTTAAAGAAGATAGATATAAAAGGATAAATGTTACTAAATGTGTCAAAAAGGTGTTCCATTATTTTCAAGATAATTCCATATCAGAACTCCATATTTATGAAAGTATTGTCTTAGAGTAGTTTTAGGATGGGTGACCTCCTTGAAAGTTTTTCATGGTGTGTATAAGTGGTGAAAAAGAATAGTAAATTAAAATGTTATGGCTTGTGGGGATAGAAATTATTCTAATGTTCTATTCAGGCACTTGAGTGAGAACTAAAGATAAGAACAAATGTCTTCAAGGAATTTGGGGGAACCTAGCTAGAAAGGATCTAAAAATCAGTTAAAAATATGGGTTATATCTTCTATTAATGGGTTTGAGTTGTCACATTGGTATTAGAGGCACTTTTTTATCCTCAAATCCTTGAATTTAATGGTTTATTTTCCTCTAGTTTTTTATGTATCTTGCATTGATTTTTTCTCGTCTAGATAAATATTAATGTTTTTTGGGAATGGGTACCACAATTCTAAGATGAAGATGTTCAGGGAAACACCATAAAATTTATAGGAGGTCCACTTGTGTGATAGAAAATTAACACCAGCTAGTAAGTGTATTTCCTATAGGGTATTTACATTTGTAGAGTGAACCAACAACTGGTGGGGTCCCACTGGCCAGTTGGTGAATGAAAAAATATCCCTAGGATCTTCCTGGAGTTATAATCAAGGAAGTGGGTGCTGGGTGGATTATTATGTGGTGGATACCCCATAATCTCACCAGGTATCCCCTACTTGTTACCACTAATTCATGAACAAACTAACTATTAACTAGAATTAATATAAAGGATCTCTCATGGCGAATTTAGATCCTTTCACCTTATCTCTTCCCCATCTAAATAATCAATGGATTTAATGGATTTCATATGATATGTCTAATATTATCTACCCTAAAAAATTACTTTTCTTGGGATGATTTATATATATAGGATTTTATGGAAAGATTTATTGATTTATATTTGATATAATAGGTAATTCATGGATCATTGAATTATCGGATCACAAATCAATGAAATTTTCTTTCTCCCTCTTCTTCAAATCAAAATACATTGTTTCTTGCGATTCTCATAGGTAATGTATAAAAAAAATAACACTTTTCAGTTAATTCTTAATGGATTCATATTTATAATACTCTTACGATGAATTACGGATTATTCTAGAGTTATATTTTGTGTGTGTGTGATCTGTGTTTCAATTCATAGAATTGGTAATCGATTCCCTTGAGGTAGGAGGAGCATTCTATTTATGGAAATTGTATGAATTTTTATGTTATATTATTTTTATTACATTTGTAGCCTTTGATGGAGAGACCTGGTTTTTTCTTATAATAATTATAAATTTTTCTACATATTTTTCCCGAGCCAAGCACAGAGACATCGTGTAATTCAGAGTGTTGGAGTGCCCAGAAATAATTATAATACAATATTATGATTATTTTATTATATGAGTGTAAAGGAAACGTGATATCTCTTAAACGGAATATTTGATTAGAAATCAATGACCATGGTTGAGTCCGGAGTGTGGCATGGGATGTTCAAATCCTGTAATAGTTGGTGGGAAAATTGTTGTATTCAATAAATAGGTGTTTAAGGAAATGATAAATGGTTTGTATCATTTCGACCAATCGATGGAAAATCCCCATTATCTCCTTATGATGATGATTTGATGCCAAATTCTTGGAGTATGGTGATGAAACATCATATCTGATTGGATCATAGTGCAGCAAATGCATTGGCGTATCCAAAATCTTGGTAGGGTTCTTATTTTGGATTCTAATTTTCCCCAATTGAAGTTCTATTGTTCAATTTGATTCTTTTATCATTTTTAGATCTTTTATTATCATCCTAAATGGATATACTAAAATGTATATCAACTAATTCGATTTTAGGACCCTCGTTCTTCATCGTTCATCATTATTATTCGACATCTACATTCATCCACACTAAAAAAACATCCAAACGTCGAGCGGGGCATGGGTCTGGGTAGGTAGCGATCTAGGGATTCTATATCTATGAAGATTATGATTTTTGTACACTAGAGGAGGTGCAGTGGTGAGTAGAAGTGGTGGAAAGCATAATCAGAATCTACTATTCGTCACATCAAAACGTCGACGAAACATCTAGAGGAGCACAGGGATGTGTAGATGCGGATACGAGGATCACAGATCTGGTCTTCAAATATATTTTCAATCACCAGGGTGTTCACAGTGGTCTGGAGAAGGGACCATGGATAAAGAACTGGCGTAGTGGTTCATGTGGCTTCTAGTGGTGGTAGATCCCATGGGACGGTGGTGGAGCCCACGAGATGGAGGTGGAGCCTGCAGGACTGTGCCAGAGCCCGCGGGATAGCGGCAGAGCGACGGGTGTGTGGGATGCACAATAGACGACGCGACTGGGAGATGGGTAGGCTAGTAGGACACAATGGTGGGCCAAAATGTTATAGTGGTAGGTCGGTCCAAAGAAGGTTTGATCCCAGGCTTGTGTGGATGGTACGGTCTGAGGCAATAGGGCCGGTCGGAGCGGGTTGGACCAGCCGTAATGGCTAGGAATAGCTTCAAACCTGGGTATCTTCAAATCTGTGTGTCTATTTTTCATGTCTTCTATGACCATTTATTACTATCATCGAGATGGAACATTTTATGCTTGATTTAGATTTTTATTTTTCGAGCTCATGGCTGAGGGCCCTGAAACACTCAAATAATAAAAAAATTATTATTATTTCCAGTTCGACCCACCATAACATCTGCATATGATGTCTGAATGACACGCAATCAACTATTTTTTAGCCATAAAATTGAGGGGACTATTTTTATACTGATTTCAAGTGCATAAAATAAAATCAACACATTGTCCCCATGGGGCCCGATTTTAGTATTTGCGGTGAAATGTGAGTTTTTCACCGGGTTTCTATTTTGGATGAATGACTAGCTGATCCTCAGGATTTTTCTCTGAAAATATTAATTGTGAGATCCATGAATTGTGTTACAGCATTGAGTTTTGGGACCCACAGAGCACAATTTGGGCATAGTGTAGTGAAATGTGGTTTTTTTCACCGGGAGTCTAATTCGACTAAATGAATAGTTTATCATTTTAGATATTTAGTAAGGATTGCAACTGTGTGATATTTTTGGTTATCCAAGACATCTTTGGAGGCCTTTCATCAAAATTATGTATTTCCCTTTGGACCAATGATGTGAATTGTGTGCTTATCATCCCCTTTTCTAGATCTGTAATTTATTTTGGGAGTACAATGGAATGCATAGGGTTACATGTTCATAGTTTTGTACCTGAGTATAGCTAGGTACGCGTCCATACAATTAGGTGGGGTCACACATCATGTGGTCCCCACATACGCCATGTACAAAATTCTGAATCTTCTAAAGATTTCATATCCTTCTTCTAAACTCACATTTTGACCCTCAAGTTGCCTATCCTGAGTCTTTTTTCATTTAGAACTCGATGATTCCCTACGTAATGTCTTTCAAGATACGATGTGATATGTTCTGAGTGTGACGCGTATCTGATGTGATTCTTTTTGTTCTGATCATGACTCTTATTTGATGTGATGGTCGATGTTCTGGGCATGATGTCTATCTTAGGCAACGCTCAATGATAACAGTGTTATGGTGATGTCATCAGTGTTTTTTGAGTGGAACCCTCCAGCTAGACTGGGTATGGGGCCTCGATGAAAATAGAGTTGAACTCTCTAGTCGGGCTGGGAAAGGGTCGTCAACCTACTTGGAGTGGGACCCTATAGTTGGGCTGGTCATTATTCATTGATGACATCAGAGTGGAACCCTCTAGCCAAGATGGGTCTTGGTCCTCATCCTATTCCAAGTGGAACCCTTCATCCGGGCTGCACATGGGTCCTCAACCTTAAGGCATGACCTGTTGACTATGTGTATCAGTGAAGACATGAGATTTGATGTATCAATGGACTCATGAGTAAGAGGGGTGCTTTCCCCACATATATGTGTCCTTAGAATGTGGCCTAAAACCATACAGGTGAGACAGACCCACCCAAAGAGGATAATATTGCGGTGTAGTGTTTGTTTCCCTTTGAATTGAATTTCAGGGTAGATGTGATGGATTTTGGACATCGATAGTGGTTAATTCTATAATAGTTAGAAACTATTTTCTGCGGGTGAGTTATGAGATGGGGATCCCCTTACTCTTTCATTCAGGTTTCTTTGATTGAGTATATACGTATATCCTATTTTAGTACCAACTATTTGGTTTTTTTTACTCTCCTTCCAGGATAGGTGAATACGTGAAGGGTATTCCACATGATTTTTGTGTCTATCTGCTCATTATTGAGTGAGTATTCTCTACTATTATATGCAGCGATGAATAGATGATAAGTTTATCTTCTCGCCATTTCCAGCTCCATGGGTGTGGAGGAGTCTACTTCAATATCTTTTTGTGATTACTTGTACTCTCTTTTACTATACCTTATTCTGTCTATTGTTTCCCTCTTCATTGTATCTCTTACCAGTCACCATTTTCCTTTTCGAGGATTCCTACTTGTTATTTTATACTGACCCTTAAATTAGATTTTCCAACATGTATCTTTCCTTATGTAGATGATGGATGGGTTGATCAAGACCTTCTAGGATTTTAGGGATATGGGGTTCTTATACCACATATGGTGGTTATATCATGGGATCCAGGAGCAGGTATCTCCAACTATTTTAATTTTCATTTACTGATAGCTTGTGTGAAATTTATGGTTGAGCATCTATTTTCCCCCTTTTCTCTTTCAGTTTTCTTTTCAATACATCTACTTATTAGAAGTTGATGTATAATTTTCCTTTTATAGAATTTTCGTATCTCTTATTCCTTTACATCTTCACTTTTCTTCTGATTTGGATATGTGAGTGTCTACATGTTCATATAAAAAGGCCTCCCCAGTTTTTTTGTGTCTTCGGCGATTGTCGCCACACCCTATCCTATGGCGGCGGTCTTGGGGTTTTTGCAGCTTGATCCCCATCATGGTTCAAGACATGACACATGACACCCTTTCCTAATATGATGTGAATGTGTGTGCGTGTGTGTGTATCCTATGACACCCTTGATTGATATGATATTATTTTCGATGTCTGTGTGGCTGTGAGACCTTGCTTCACATGGATTATTGTGTCTTTCTATGTTATTCCTTATATATGGATGCATCTATAGATATATTCTCCCATTTCCATTCAGGAACTATAAAATGATAAATTTCCCCATTCAATAGTTATTTTTCAACATCAACTTGTAGACAAGTCAAAAATTACATGGTAAAATCAGTATTATCATTCTTTATTAAACCCCACCGATTGTACTCCAAAATGTCTCTAAACATTATAAGACTAACTATTTGAAAAAAAAGACTCATATATGATATTCACTTAATAATTCCTTCATCAAATATAAATTACATAGAATACAAAATATCTTTATAAACAAGATAATAATAATTTTTATTAATTTTTAGTTCATGAATCTTACCCATATTGAACAATTATATAATTTCATAAAAATAATGAACTTAATTTTTGAATTTTCATAATTCTTTCTGAAAAAAATGACTAAAAGGACATTGAATGAAAATAAATAGATTTCATATATATATATATATATAATTTCTTTTCCAACGTTAATTTAATCATTAACCAAAGGATTATGTTCTAAACATAATATGGTTAATGATGCATTATTGTTTTGACTCATGTCATTAGTTGTCTTATTTTCTTTACCTGGATAATAGTGAATCATTCATTTATAATCCTTTATTAGTTTTCATCTTCTTATAAACCAAATATTATAACTTTTTTTAACAGAATATATAATTTATACATTTATGGTCATTATATATTTCTTATTTTTCTCCATATAAAATATTCCTCTTCGTTTTTAAAGTAAAACCCACTGTTTTAATTTTAGGATCATGTGTTGGATATATTTTTTGTATAGAGTTTTAAATAAATTGTTGAATACGAAATTACTAGATTATATTATATCAAGAATAAACTAATATCCTTTAAAGGTGAACCATTGAAAATAAAATATTCCCCATTTGTTTTTGGTAAGAATAATACTATACCATTAAAAAATATTCACTTTTATCCCAAAAAAATATTCACATTCCTTTATAAAAATAAATTTAACTCCATTTATACTTAACATAGTCATTGGGAGAGATAATAAAGATTATTTTCCCCCATGATATTGTTAGTAATCTAAAAATTCAATAAAAATAGAACATTGATTACATTTTTTTTCTTGGACTCTCTTCCACAACTTTAGTTTTAATAGAATCAACAGTTAGGTCATGTTTAGAATGAATATAATAAATATTTTCCAAAAAAATCATATATTCTAAATAATCTATATTACAACCATTACGTTATAGTTTATAGTATAATTTGTAGATGTCCCTCATGTTCCTCATGACATTTATAATAAACCAGACTGTTATTAATGAAAATCATCCATATTTTATGTAAATAATAATGAAAAACTCTATAAATATAAACAATAAATATATTTTATACATTTATTAATCTAAAATGAATAAGTGAAAACCTAAAATGGTCATACCAAGTAGGTAATTTCATCCTAAAAATTTATTCCTCCATTACCACCAGCTGGTTATAGAAGGACATGATATCAATAATCTCATAATACTGATAACCTTATATTAGATCAAATAATTAAACTATATAAAGAAAATTCATTTGATAATTCCACTCATATTGTCTCTATATTTATGAAAAATCCCAATGGAACAATCCTTATTTTTTAAAAAATAAATAAGGACTCCCCAATGTGAAGTGGTAGGGTAGATTAAACCCTTATCAATAAAATATGGTAACTTATTTTCTAATTCTAGAATCATTATTGGAGCCTAATAAAAACGGGGTTTTGAAATTGTATTATCATTAGGTACCTTTTCATCTTTATAGTTTACCGCTCAAATAGTAATAACACTAAAAAAATATTCCAGAAATACATCTATATATTCACTTACTATAATCACATGACTAATTTGATTAGTTCTTTTCATTTCAAAATATTTTACAAGATAACATTCACTTGCATATTTAATCATTTTTTTAGCTTCTTGATTTTTTATCAAATCTATAAATCCATTCTTATAAATAAATGTTAACTCATTTTATAAAAATATTATTTGTCTCTATAATATATCATAGAAAGATAAATGAAATCTAATCCATTCCTAGATCAACATAAAACAGTAAAATGGTAAATAAATAATGGTTAGTAGGAATAACCATTCCATATTTGATAAAATTAATTTTTCTTCAAATTCATGTTACCTTAATACTACCCTAGTGGGTTTTTTAAAAATGTTTTAACTTTATTTTTAGATATTTTATTGTTTTTATACATGAGAATTAACTATAAATAAAACAATTCATGGATCTAGAATCCGAAAAGGTTTTATCATAATCCAAATAAACATGCATTGTACATAACAATACTTCATTTGATTGTCCAAAATTTAACATAGTTGTAGAAAAACACTTTTAAAAGCCCTTAAATATTTCATATTGATGGTTCCCACCATGATTAACTATCTTACATTATGTTTTTTCATAATGACCCAACTCTTTTAAACTAAATATTCTCATCCCTACATTACTATATCTATTTCCATTCGTGGTATGATCATTAACATTTCCATTGCATTATTGAGAAAAATTTCAAATAATACCAGATCATTAACAATTTATCAATCATATGAAACATTATTCAAAACCCATTTTACAATATTTGGAATATTTTTAGGGTATTAATTCAAATTTATTGGTTGGTTTCTTACACATTTCATGCCACATAGACCACTTCTTACTCTTATTTTCATTTGAATTAAGCGTTCATGAAAATTCCATCTTATCATTATAAGCACATCTAAAAGATTATATATCAATTTTAAATTAAATAAAGGAAATGATCCTGATAACATTGGTTTTTTACCTATGTAAAATATATAAATTTTACAACCATGGTCCAGAAAAAAATCATATACATTTAGATAATCTATTAAAATATTCATTATAACTTTCCACTGATTTATCAGCATTTTTCATCAAACATTTGTTTCTATATTACATTATAGTTTAATAATAAATATGAAAACAAATCTCAAGAAAAATAAATTTAAATACCATTAACTCTATGACATCAATCTCATCCTTTTTCTCTACTATCACTACAACAAATTCATATTTTAGCGGTGGGTTTTTTGAGGTATTTTATTAAACCGTCGCTAAAAAAATTCTTGATTTAAGCATCAGTTTTTAAAAACACATCCCTATATATTATATATTTATTAAAAATTTATTTCTCCCTGCCCCCCCCCCCACCCACACACACACACACAATTCTCCCCTAAGACCCCCCCCATATTCTCCCCCGAGAACACACTACCTCGAGCCCCAGTCATCACCCACTCATTGGGGCTCTGGTGGTTCCCCACTAATCAGTGATCCTATTTCCAAAAATACCACCAAGTGCTCAAGCCCCTATAACCCTCACAAACTCCAAGTTATAAAGTTCCCCCTAATCCCCCCTCGGCCTCAGCCTCACTTTCACTACATGCACTTTTTCTCCCATACAATGTTATTTTTTTATTTTTTCAAATACACATTTTCTCTATTAATACAAGATGAAATTATAGTTGGATTTTGTTGTATTATTCCATGATTTCTGGCTAATTTCCACTTACTTTTTCTTAATTTTTTAATTCTAATATCATTATGTTGTTCTTAATTTCTTACAATGATGACTCATCTATAATAAAAAATCATGAAGGTTTTATAAATATATATATTCTTTATTGATAATTGTTTCCCTCGTTGATCTATATATACTTTAACATAGGGTGTCAAATTTTTGAGGAATCAATGATTTAAATGGGTGTGTAATTGGGACATATATAAATTCTAGCTCCATACATTGACAAAAAATTACGCGTAGAATGATAATTTTGGTTTATTAGGATATTAATGTTTTTTAATAAATATTTTTATATAAATTTTTATTTTAGTTTTAAAATTGTTTATATGTATTTTAATTAAACTAATATTTTTTTTAAAGTAGTTATATATAAAACATGGGATACTTGTCCTATTGATTTTATTATATTAAAATCAAAATTTTATATAATCATGTTAGTAATTTAATAATGTCATGAATAGAATTCATTATGTGGATTATAGTTGTCTCTAATTAATTCATTTCATATAAGGTAGTAAAATAATGATATGTTGGATTTCCATGTCGTTTTAAGTAAATAAAATTATATGATATAAAAATTAAAATATGATTTTTGTTCACGAAACCTTTATTAAGAAAATAAAATGGATTCATAAAATATTATCTTTAGAGATTTATTATATGGTATTAAGTGGAATTAATATAGAAAAATTTTATTAAATAACACAATTTATTCTTATAAGTAAATTTAAAAATTCATGTTGAATAATCTTATAACATAATTTATTATTTATTCTGTAAAAAAATTATTTTCCATTCTTATATATTTAATATTTACAACTGATTAGACATAGATAAATTTCCTTGGGATTATGGAAGTGTGCTAAAACAACAAGATGATCTGATAAAAAAATTGGCGATGTGCCACATTCTATAAAATTTGACCAGAACATTCTCATGACATACATGGGATCCAATATAGCATGGTTCTAAATTATTTTGGGTTCATGAAAAATCTGTTTGATGATGTTAAATATTAAATCTATCTTATCTTTTATCAATAATTATATAGGATAAGTCCCAATTATAAAAGGCTTTTCATTTCAAATATTTTTAAGATATATAATCTATATTAAATGTTCCTTTATGCAAGATGAATTAGTTTTATTTATGATTATATGCGACATTAATTATGGGAATAAAGTTTCTGTATTATGCGATATTATACTACAGAATGATATTGTGAAAGGAGTGTGGTGGCATGAATGTTAAGATGATACATATGATGTAATGATGATAATGGAATAATGTTGAATGGTTATTTGTGTAATTTATTATTCATGGGTGTTCTAAAATGGGTTAATTTATTGATAATGAAGTATCGTTTAAGAATAATTTTTGGTAAGTTTTAATGATCCTTCTAGTGAATTTTCAATGGTGCTTCCTGTTTAATATCAATAATGTTTTCCAATATTTAACAACAATTTATGCTTTAATATTAAATTTAATACTTTTGTTAATTTATCTCAACTTTCGAAAATTTATCAATTTTTTAAATCATAAGATTAGTTACCCTAGTCAAAGGATATTTGTTTGGATAATAGGTAATTGAAATGGTTATATATCAACCCCTTAGTATTTCTTGATGTTGTTTAATATGTCACGTTTTATTATTATTTTTATTGACTTTTTATTTTTATTTTTTTGTATTATTCACACTGATAATATTGATTCAATATTACATATTTAATGTATTTATGTTTTATGTGAACCGAATACTTTGTAATAAATTATTTTTAATGGAAGGGTTTGTGAGTGATGTTATATTGCTATTTCATAATCGATATTAGATCAATTGGTTTTGATATATCTATTATTGAGATTTTATAATTGATTTGTTCGTACATATTATATGTTAATTTTTAATGTTTTTTATTCTTGGATTTATTTCATTCACCTTTTATAGTGTACGAACATTGGGATATATATGGAAAAAAATTTCATCACAATACCACGGAACAAAACTCAGTATACTAAGGGTTTGTAAAAGATTTAGATTTTTCAATTTTTAATCATTTCGCTGATGGTAAAATAATATTTCCATATCCTAAAGGTAAATATAGAATATTTTTTTGGAGATATGAATTTAATTTACACATTATAATGAATGAATTCCCTTCTTAATATCTATTTTTGATTTACCATGGAGAATTGAACGTTGTAAAATTTTGAACACTGATTTCAATGAACAGAATGAGCTCCCAACATCATTGAAAATGTTCATAGAAAAGAAAAACCTTATAAATAATTCTTTTATAATTTAAAATCAATAATATCAACATCTAAATATATTAGAACAACTAGTTGAGGTTGTTACAAATAATAACATCACATGTGATGTTTTTGGGACTATAGGACAACTAGATCAAGATTGTAACATATCATTGGATCCTTCTCTTGATGCTTTAGAGACTAATTTAAAAGAGAACATCACTAAGTAGAAAATTTTGTTTCTATATTTAGTTGATAGTAGAAATAAAGATTTGTATGGTGGATGTTTTAAATATTCAAAAGTTTATTTTCTTCTAATGTTGTTTCATATCAACTGCCTATGCTAAAATATAAATACGGTGATGTCAATGATATTGTAATTTTTATGTGATTTATTTCCTAAAGCTATGATCCAAGATTATTTTTATGATATGAAAAATTTTGTTAACAAGCATTGCATAAATTTTATAAAAAAGAATGATTGTCCCAACTATTGTATTCTTTATTGGGTAGAGGATTCAAGGAGACAAAACTGAAAATACAAATCTTCTTATAACATGAATTCAAAGAGTGATATTGGAAGTATCAATAAACATACAGATATTAAGTAGAATATAAAGAACATACTTGTAAATGTCTTGTGCCACTTCCCTTTTAAGCCCCAAGTGCAGGGATTATTCATGTCATAGAACCCCACTAAGCATATGAAGGGACATTATATACATAATAACAATGATGTTATAATGAGACATCTAATAGATTCAAAATCAAGGAATAAATTTTATTCATTACATGTAAATTTATCATTTTATCCTAAGAATATGATATTGGGATTGGATGCCAATGGATTTAACCCATTTGATAATTTGAGCATTAGTTATATAATTTGGTTGGTTTCTTTGATCTATTATGATCTACCTCTATGGATGTGTTTACAATAAACATATTTTGGTATTTCAATGATTATTACAAGAAAGAAATTCCTAGAAATTTTATTTATGTATACTATATTCCTCTAATTGAATAATTATATGAGTTATTGAGAAACAGTATTGAGACATATGAACCATCATCAAGAACAATTTTCAAAATGCACACTACTCAAGTGTGGACCATTAGTGACTTCTCTAGGCTTGGGAACTCATCTGGTTACAAATATTACATTATTTTTCCTTTTCCTATTCCTATTTGTCACATTGATTTTCATCCCAAAAAACTACCTTACAAAAAATGGTGATTCATGTGTCCTCAATTTTTTTTCAATGCATCTCATATATTTTTGTTGAACAAGTCAAAATTCAATCATTCTATTGATCTTATTCCACCTCCAAATTTTGAACACTGATGCATCTCATATATTTTGGGAAGGTGCATCATTTTAATGATAGTGGGAAATTATTTTATAGTGCATCATCAACTGCAATTGCAACGTAATAATGAAGAAAAAAAATGTATACTCATAAAACTTTCGTATTGGGAAATTAATTTTTTTTGGCATAATCTTGATGTTATAAATATTGAGAATATGTTTTTGGAGAATATAATCTTTACATTGTATAATGATCATGGAAAATCGAATGAGCATCTCAATGATCAAAATTATTTACAAACAATGAACATAAAGCATTATCTTTAGCCAAATGTGAATGGAAAATTTTCCCTAGAAATTTTGGCATTGAAAAATACGAATAAAGATAGATTATTAATAATTTTAAAATATTTGAAGTTATCTGATGGGTATTCATGTAACATTTCAAGGAGTTATGACTTAAAGCATCATAGGTTACATAGATTTCGAAATCATGATTCACATATTTTGTTACAGTAGTTACTACCATTGAAATTTCGTACATTCTTACATGAAATGGATACTACTATTGTAGACCAATTATTCACATACTTTAGAAAACTATTCTAGAAAACTCTACAACCATCTGATCTTGAAAACCTATTAGAGAGATTTTTATTGACAAATTTTTAAATAGAGATGGTATTTCCACAATCATTTTTTATGGTTATGATGCATTTAACTGTTCATTTGGTTTAGTAAACTAAATTAATAGGCCCCATATATCATATATGGAAGCATCCAATTGATGAATATTTTATTTATATTTTTTTCATCTTAACTTAACAATTAATGGAACTTTATAAAATACATAAAAATGTTTTAATTATTTTTTTTCATAAAAATATCATAGAAATTTCAAATCATACATGAACAAAAAATCTTGACCTCAATGCCCTATTTCTAAATTCTATTTGGAAGATTATTTTCTTACTTTTTTTCTAGATACTTGGATGATATTGAAAAAATAATCAATCGTGTTGTACGTGCGGAAGACACATCATCACAATCTCAAATACATGAGAATTAAAATGACAATCATGTTATTTTTTGATCACATGGAAGGATCTCAAATGTTACACTGGAAGAAATGGAATTATTATATGTGCATAGATATGTTCTATTGAAAATATAAATTATGGAATGTTTTATCAAAGTGCTTGGAATACAAAATAAGAGATTAATGAGAGGTTAAACACAAAATGAAAAAGATATAATAAATATGTTAATAAATAGCTTGTATAATGGTTTCTACATTTTGTATATTCATAAATATTGAAATCAATAAAAATATTTTGTTGAAACATATAAATTGTAAATGTATTAATATTTAATAATTTTTTTAGATCTTGAATACTGATACTCGAGATGAGTTTTTATAATATTTGAAGCTTCTGTGTTAAGGGACTCTAAAATAGGCTATAATGCTAGATGCTTACAATTTTAATGGAATTTAATTTTTTATAGTCAATCAAGAAGAGGGTTTAAAAACATAAAATAGTGTTATATTTATGGTTTTAGAATTGGGATACTATAGAAAGTTGACTGATATTGTAAAATTAACCTACAAAAGGAATTTTTCAATTTGTTTTATAAAAATTCAAGGGGGTTTATATTACTAGGGTTATGAAAAGTGATTCCTTTCCATTTAATTCAATAATATTATCTAACATTATGGATGTTGGTGACCATGAATTTTATGAATTGTATATCTTATCATCATAAAAAATGTTATATTATATGGAATATTTCATTGATGATGGGTGGAGTGTGTTTATTCATGAAAAACCAAGATACTTGTATGATACGGGTGATGAAGTTGAAGATTTGACCTATGACATCAAATCCAATCAACAGCAAGAAATTAATATAATTTTCCATCATGTTACTGAAAATATTAGTCTTTAAAGGGAGGATAAAGTAGATGGAGTAGTAATGGTGTAATATAATGTAATTATTAAAGGAAAAAATGATTTTATGTGTAGTCATTCATTAATTTATCAATGAAATATGTTATATGTACAGTCATTATTTATCATAGAACTATGTATTTTTTTGTCAGTACCGCTCATCTATTATTATTTCCAAAATTTATAATGCATGAATTTATTGAAATAGAAGTTCTAAATTTAATTTTAGTCAATTAAATTATATGAATGTCAAAGAGGAAGAATTTCACTAATCCTAGTCAACTCTTAGAGTTTGATATAATGCATACCCATTCAATATATTCACCAGTGATAGAGCTTCTCATCACTCCTACTTCATCATGAGGATATTGGAGGGTCATACATATAAGTAAAAATTTCATTGTGAATTAATTTATTGCATTTTTTGTATACTACTAATTGGTTTTTCATAAAATAAGAAAACAATTTTACTAAAGAGAGAAATATATAAAGTTAAAATGTTTTTAATATAAACTGGTTGAATATAGTTGTCCCATTTTATAGTTATGGGGTATCTACAGAATATTCCAAAGGATTATTTGTCTAGATTCTTGGGAAACATGCGGCGGAGCTGGTTACCCTTCTGATTACCTATGCTGACTGGAGGTGTGTGTCGTAATTTCCAAAAAATATAGTATTTAATTCATTAATAAATGTAATTTTAATACATTTTGGTGTAATTGAATGTCTTTAAGTTATTTAATTCTAATATTTTAAAAATTAATCTCTTTTATAGATGTTATTCCACCTTACTATAAATGAGACACAGTTTTTTGCAATGTAATGCACAATTTAAGAACAGAGGGCTCATATAAAGATACAAGATGAAAAGGTCGTCACTATACAATATGTATTTGTTGAATTATATTAGATAAGGAATGGACCTTTCACGATGATATTTCATCAATTTATTGTAGTGAGAAGGTAAATCATAAAAATTTAAAATCATTTAGTACACACACTTTTATTTGTTTTACGTTTAAATTTAAATATACAACATTATTTAATTTTCAACATTATATTCATGAAGGTTTTAGTAGAATGAAGTAAAGAAGAATATGGAGGGGGAGTTGATCAGATTTTATTGAGATGGTACATGGATTAGTTAATGTGGAACCACAATAAATTTAAATTTTGACTATTTCATATACATTTTTAGTCGTGGGATTGTTTTCTAAGGGACTTTTTCTCTGAATTGTCTGAAATTCATTAGATATATAATGGTATCAACGTGGTAATTCAGAATCAAATTTATTTGGTGTATTTAATTCAAATTATAATGGCAAGGATGTATTTATAAAAGATATTGATTATTTATTTATTGAAGTGTTATAGTTGGAAATCTATTTTGTTTGTGTGTTCCAGTGCTGAAGATTCAACATCTGTATTTTTTTAAATTGATATATAGTGACAATTTAAACAACTTCAATATATTACATATTATTTTTAAATTTTTGTTTAAAATAATTATATTTAGGAATGATATATGTTTATAGTTAGTTGTTTGGTTTTTAGTGGGGGCTTCCCCTCCCAAAAAAATTCTTGTAAGACAGCGATTGTTTGAACCACTGTTATCCTTTCACCATTTTTCGGAGGGGAAACTGCCACTACACTAAAATTCTATAATAGTTTCAAGAAACTACCCCTAAATGGATATAAATGAATCGATTTACATTCCAACAAAAACATTAGTGTTAGTTTTTGTAAACTTTCAAAAAACCATATAGTGATGGTTTAAAACACAACCAAATCAAAAAAAACTACCTCCATATTTCGATTTTTTTTGAATTTTATGAATAATCAAATACCACCATTAATTAACTTCTCTGTCAACATGATAAATATTAATAATTTCATTTTGACATTTTAATATCCCAAAGCATTAGATATCTTCGCAAATTCATTGATCAATCCTTTAGAAATCATCAGGTATAAGGAACCCCTAAATGTTGAGGGTTACAAATTCATGAAATACTCTACTATAGACTTGTTTCTATATAATGAAGTTGGTATCTCTATTTAATGGGTTATATTATCAATATTTTTCATAAACTTTTTCCAAAATTCCACAAACTAATCAATTCCAACAATTTCATCATACTATTTTAAATTTAATTCTCCCTTTGATGCCTTCAAACATTATATTACATGTTTCCTATGTGGACCACCATTTAGAACATATATGGAATAGATGAAGAAACACGATAATATTAAAAATAAATCACTTAATGATAAGACCATATATTAAAATATATTTAAAATTTTCACTAAATATTAATCTATACTCAAATGTTATCTAAAACTTTTCCTTGATACCAATTATCACATCACATATCATAATAAATATATAATAACATGATTTATAATAATGGAAGCACTTTTTTAGACATGAAGGATATTTCATTTTTAGAGTTTTATAGAATACTGAAATGATTACATAAAAAATTATACATTTCAACGTAGTTTAAATTTTTTTTAAACAAAATGGGTTCTTAAATTTACACCCATGTTTCATTCAAGATAATTCTTCTTCATTTATATAGTGTCACCCAAGTAGAAATATTTACCTTATTAGACCTCTTAAATATCCTTTGATCATATGAAAAACATTTAAAAATAATGGATGAGGAAAATAAAGGTTGATAATGGATAAAAAAATAATGAAATGTCATTATTCCAGTTTAAAAGGAATGAAGCCCATGAAAATCATTATATTTCTCACAATAAACCTTTTTTAAATAAATTAAACATACCTACATCAAAAAATCAACCTTTTTCTTAAATAAAACCCTTGAAACCCATTTTCTAGTATAGAATAAAATCATGGAACATTATCAACATGATATCTCAAAAAATCCATAAATAAATAAACATTCACCAATAGATGTTTATGAATTTTTATTTCCTTGTGAAATAAAAATAAGTCACTAAAATCCTTAAGGATGAATGAAATAAGTTTCATAGTGATTCATATTGGTACCCCTTTTTCAATAATTTCTAACTCATGTTAAATTAACTGATTCCTAGTTAATACCATAGGGGTAACCTATCTGGTTATCTCTGTAATTTTCAATTTCGATGACTAATCATTTCCTAATACATTGGATAGCTATATTGGGTTTATGCGTCATCATGTGATATATCAATCTCACTTAATATAATATATAATATTCAGGTACTATATCATGAACAAACTAATTTTAAGATGCTCATTTTTATCATAAAACCCGCGAAAAACTCACTTGAATTCATAAGTAAAGCTAATTTCCATATTTCATAGATATTCATAGAAATATAAAAAAAATATTAAACTCATTAAGTTAATTATTCCTATAATATATGCAATAGGTTGTTATTAAAAAATTAATGAAAAATTTTAGATAAATAATTATAATTAATAAATTTTTTGATAGTGGGAATTGTGGTCTGTATATATGTATTATAAACATTGTTTTTCACTTTTTTAAAAAAAGTAAATGACCTTTTAGTAAATGGTAAAATAACTCCTTATTTAAACTTCTTTATAATAATGAAAATTATTTTATAACAAAATTTAAAAAAATTTATAAATAAATAATAAAATTATTTTTTCATCTAATAGAACAAGGATATGAAGGATAATGATTTTAAAGGAATACTATAATACAATATTTTAAGGAATTATTCTTTAAACTATCTTCGACATATAATTGTACATTCTATAACTCTTAAATTATTAAATTATTTCTATTAATTACTTTATTAGTGAACATTTTTTTCTCATTATATTATCATGATTAATTTGGATTAATTTATTACAATGTTTTATTTAGTTACTAAAATGGTCCATGTTGGTTGTTTTGGGGTTGTTTGATTTATAACATCAAAATAGAATCTAGGATTTTATCACGATCAAAGGGATGATTTTTTCCATATGTCATACATTTTAAAAAAGTTTAGTTCACTTTTTTATACATTCAATATACAATTTTTAACAGCCATGTATGTTGGTCATTGAAAATAAATCATTTTGTGTAATCGAAATGGTAGTACATATATATGTAAGAATGGACATTTAATTTTTTTTATAGGGTTGAAAAAAATTGATAATATTTTACTTTTAAATAAATAAAAATAGGTTATAAATGACATATTTATTCATTAATTCCCTTCTTATGACCAGCCATGTGAGGCTGTAGTGAAAAAAATTCACATCACTTCATGGTTGTGGTAGTACAGATGTACTCACGCATAACATTATCATTTTCAAATGGAAAATGGGTAAGAAGATAGATTATATATTATAATTAAATAATTATTATTATTTTATAAAGAATATATATATATATATATATTAAATGGATCAATTATATTAACCAGTCATATGAGTTGTTGATAGTAAGTGAAACACATCACTTCATGGAGGTTATAGTCCACATGTATGCATGAGTAGAGATTTCATTTTTTATATAATGGAAATGGATATGAAAATCTAATGTGACATAATAATAAAACAATTTAATTTTATAATATATATGTATGTTATCATATCATAATGTTTGTAGAATATTCTGTGGATCTAGAATAAGAAATAAACATGAAACCACTATGTTACATGTTTTTTCTCCTCTTTAGAAAACCACCATTGGATTACACCTTAAATATTATATAATTGGGAATTCGGTAATTCCAAGAGGTATGTAATGTGGGGAGTGATTTTGAGAAGGTATTTTCCTAGGTATTAGTAATGATAAATTTCTCAATGTGTGTTAATTATAGAGGAGAATAGGTTCCCTTTTATATGTAATAGGAGTGGAACTCTTTTAATTATTCAATTATTAGAAATAGAATAATATATTATTCATGTAAAATGTTCTCTAAACAGATATACTTTTTATTCATAGGTTATGAGAATAAAAAAGTATTTTAATAGGAATTGAGATAAAATATTGTGATATTTTTACTAATTTTTTACCTTAATAAACTATTTTTTCCATTACGATGGTTAATAATTATTACCATGGTAACTATTCATTGTAAAAAATTGAAATTGAAATAAATAACAAAATTTCACCTAATAATTCAAAATATAAAATCTATTTTTTTTAATATATATTATTGAAACAAATTAATATTAATATAAAAAGTTCAAAATTAAATTAAAAATAATTTTTAGATAAATCTTTTTTTTAATCCAATGAAATAATTTAAACCAAAATATAGTATAAATATGATTAATATGAAATTAATAGGACAATTAAATGTAAAATGGGAATAAATTTAATTAAAAAAATCTAAAATAGAATGGGACTTTTTAACTAAAATAAACCAATTAGTAATTTTTATAAAAACTGTATTTCTCACTATTCAACCAAAAATGACTATTTTCTAAATAATAAAAAAATCACACTATGATAAATTTTAGATGATGATATTAGAAATTAAATCGATTTAATTAAACTAAATTCAAAAAAATTCTGAATCTAACCATTAAATAAAACTATATATCTTCTACAAATCAATTTGGTGAGGAATAGCTATTTCTTTTTCAGTTAGAGAATTACGTAAAATCGATATAGTAAATATGTATCTAAATAATACAATAATGAATATTATTAATTAATTAAAATGATTTATTATTAACATTACCTAGTTTATCAAAATATGGGTGGTTCTTTAGTGTCATACTAGTTTATATTATTGATTGTTTTATACATGTATATACATGATTAACCGATAGGGGATATTGTTTACATCTATATAATGGACAAGAAATTTAGATATTATTCGGTATATAAAATTTATATACTTGGGTTATTATTTATTTTTTAAAAAATTAATTTTTTTCATTATTATCATAATTATTACGTATCATCTGAAGATATATTCTCCCCCATATCACTCCAAAAAAATTTCGGTAGTCAGTATCATATAGAATATGAGGATATAAAACTCAGGTCTAGTGGTGCCCCAATAAAAACAAGGGAGAGTGGTCTACGAATAGGAAAATTAAAATTTTATAGAAGATCTTTGGTTTTGGATTTTTGTACTTTAGTAGGATGCTTCTAATGTGGTATCACCAAATGGAATTAATGTTGGGTTATTAAAAATTGGTATTTCATATTTTTAAATTTGATGATTGATGATTTAGTAAAGTATAAAAATATAGGGATAATTTTATTGGTTTTTCTGGAAAGTAGGAGTATTAGCTGTTGTACAACATACCAAAGGAATAAAGGAATTTTTTCAGGTTTTCATTTTTATATTTGGGATATTTATTTGGATTAAATTTTATTTGATGAGATTTATTTTTTTAGACTTTTTGATAGAGAGGAAATAAGGATGATTGATGCATCATGTTAGGTTTACAGGGGTCACAAGATATATGTGTAATAATGGTTTTTATAGGCTTTGTCCTAGAAATAAAAGGATGAAATTAGTTAATTTATGTTTCAATAATATGCTAAAAAATAATTTTCAGTATAGTCAATTTAGGGAATTCTTATTTTATAACTTATAAAGGGTGGTGGGTATGTAAATAAAATAAGAGTCTGATTTTTTTGGTGCATTAGAAACAACCTATACGGTGTTTTCAGATATATATTCATGGTCGAATTCTGCTCTTCTAGCCTAGTTATATCAATATTAGTGTAGTATATATGTGATAAAATATGGATATGATATATTAGGTACTTAGCATTGATATGTGTTTGTGAGGTCCATAAGGTTAGATGAAATATGACTTTGATGTGGTATGGATGTGTAAGAACTAGTAGGTTTCATTTCCAATTACATATTTCCCTATTTGTGATATTTGGACCTTTATATCTATTCCAAGCATGGGTTTTGTTTATTAGTCATATTACACCAAAATTGCCTCTGTTGGGGTGTTAGGAGGGTGTAGATGTGGGCCACTAAGGCATCCATTGGATGAGGCCCACGAGGGATCAAGTGAGTATGGTTTTTTATATATTGGATCTAAGGAATGCAAGATATCTATAGTGGTATAAAGAGTTGGAGTAGTGGTTATATGAGTAGTTAAATGTCATCATAGTATATGCTATTCAAATTATTGATTGGGGATCTTAGTGAGATATTCCATATATAGCATTCATGTAAAATATATTCTTGTCAGATCATCCTCCATTATTCTATGGGAGAGTGGAGCAATGGGAAGGTGTATTGGATAGATTATATATAGATAATATTCCACAATATTGAGATTACACCAAGAAGAGGGTTAAAATTTCCATGTATATTCCTAGAAGACCAGAAAAACATTGGTGATACATAAAGGTATTGGCCAAAAGATATATGGGTGAAATGGAAGGACATTATGGATATGTTTCTTAAGAACTTTTTTTCATAGATGTTGGGGGAGTATTGATCCTTTGAGTTCATACACATACAAAAGTAAGAGAATGTGGTTACGAATTATGTTGGTACATTCACTAATATGTTGTGTTTCTCACTAACTATGGTGAGAGACTATCATTTTGTGATAGTTTGCGGATGGTTTACATTATGACAGTAGGGTTTGGGTAAACATCCTTATTTTGACATCAATCTAAGAGGATGATAATCTAGCATTGATTCCTGAGAAAAATTTGGCCAATTGGACCATACTATTCTCGAATGTTGGGTCGGTTGAGGTAGGTGATGGATCACCAGGTAGCTGCAAGTGGGTCTATGAAGAAACTAATAAGGGTAGTCTGAGTGGAGGTGTGATGATTATACCATGCATTGGATCACAACAACATGTTTCCATTATCGGTAAATGATATATGTCCAGGTGAACTCTGATCAAACATATAAGGATTGTGTGGTATACGAATATAGAGTAATTATAGAGTGGTTTTATCAGATGGCCTCACAGAAAAGAGGGATTCATGGATCAGGTAAAACATATGGATATGAGGTTGGACCGAGATAGATACCAATAGTGGGTAGATGATATTCCTCTACATTTATTAGTCATGGATATTGGATAGATACCTAGTTTTGGGGAATGTAGATAGTGGAGGGTATAACTATGAATTGGGACTTTCAACAGGTACATTGGATTCGGTCTGGATTCATGTTGTTGAGATGAAATAACTAGATATATTCATATAGAAAATGACATTTAGAGTTAATTCATGTTGGTTTAACCATTTTTTACTTTGTGTGTGATGGGTTATGTGGCATGAGGTTCATGTGGGATAATTTATTTATCCAATTTCTAGTTAATATATGATCATCAGACACAATGTTTGGTAAATAGGGAATGTATATGAATAAATGGTGATATTTAAAATTATATATGATTATAAAAGATATAAATCATTAGTTACGATGAGGGAATGAAAATTACATAAAGTAAAATGTGGGAGAACAATGGGAATCTTGTATGATACATGATAAAAGTGCACATCGGGTGTGTGGCTGGATAACATGTGGGAATCTGGATGATATAGGGTGATGATTGATGATGACTGGGGAATATATATTGATAATTAGTGTTTTTGTGATAGAAAGGGGATAATATCATTTCTGAATTAGTTTAGTTAAAAAACATAAGGTTGGTTATCATTATGGTTGGGGTGGACATATGGTTAATAAAAATTTTTGGGTCAGATGTCAGGGTAGTATGGAATATTTAGGATGGTGGGGGTGTGTTATGCATTAACATGTGCATAAAATTACTATCTATACTTGATTTATAAAAAAAATTCATTTCTTACATTCCCATGATTGAATAGGGTTATAATTTTTGAGAATTAATAAATACATTACACAACTTAATCCATAATTATCTTATATATGGACATTTTTTATTGTAAAAAATTGTTTAGATGACACACTTTCTTTGTTCGTGACCAACATCGCATAATTATTTCTATGATTAATAATCATTCCTACTCATCTGTAATACATATAGAAGTAATTATAAAAGCATGGGACAAGTATAAAACTTTCAAATATGTATAATATAAATAGAAATCCCTGTTAGGATACAAAAATCCTAAAAAATATTCCAAATGAATTCCCTTTGAACAAATAACTGTTAGATCATACACCTGAAATCGACATCACTTCTCAAAAAAATTTCATAAAGAAACTTCCCAATAAATCATGTTAAAAATTAACAAATTGAATTTTACTTGTGAAAAAATTGAAATATAACAAATATATAAATCTAAATAAATTCATACACATTTATTTAAAAATAATCATATACATTTTAACTGATTGAAACTTACCTTTACACATAAAATCAACATATTCTTTCATGAAATCCAATGATTTACATTAAATAAAATTTCAAATATATAATAGTAATGATGGAATGTTGGGTAAAAATATTCTTGTCCCTCATAAAAATCACCCATTTAATGGTTATAACTTAACTAGCTACTTGAAATAACCTGTAATAGAAAAATATAACCAGATAATTACCCCCATCATTTTCTCTTAAGAATAAATAATTTCCCAATTATTCATAGAGTATTATCATGGTCTCACCCATAAAAATTTATGAGGAATGAGTTCCATTATTTTAACATAACTATTTGAATTTTTCACTTTTCCTTAAAAAACTCATAAATACACTCATTTAATCATCTAAGAATAAGTATGTATAGATATTAAATGAAAATAAAAATAAAAATAATTATAATTATAATCTATTTATAAATAAAATTTTAATAAAAATTATAATTTAGTTAAATTTGGAAAAACATGAACACTTGATTAGGAAGATTCAAAATAAATAACATACATGTTAACAGTATGAGTTGATCAAAAATTAATGTTAAAAAACATCCATTACACACCTTTACAATGAATGAAAAAATGAACCATATAGAAAACATTAAAAATATTTCTTTGATAAAAAATTTCAATGAATGTAATAGTTAATAAGAAATGATTTTAAGCATTCATTTATTTTGAGAGAATAATATTCTTTAAAATTTATGGGCATATAGGAAATAGTGTTGAGAGAATGACCTCAAATCTTTAAACTGACACTTTAAAATAAAATCCCTTACCTTGAGTCACAACTCATTATGTATATCTTCTATCCTCCAGATTAATAAAATTATATTAATTTTAAATTTTGTTAATAAAATATTCATGTTCATTCCATTATAGTTATAACATTTATTTCATTTATTTTATTTATTATAATATTTCATTTATTTACTAAATCGACATTGGTTATTTTTTGGATCAATCGGTAAAATACCCTAAAACAGGTTCATTACATTTATAGTTTTCAATAGGGTTATAGAATATTTTAATAAGATCTGACATTGTATAATTATATTTTATTTATTTTTAAAAAAGTGTAAAAAAATTTACAGTTTAATTGGATGCCTAAAATTGATTCAAAAAAGGAAAATTATCTCGGTATGCTTCATAAAGGAAACTAAATTATATAATGACCATTAATTGTTAATATTATTAAGATAATTAAAAAATTATATTTATAAAATAATAATAGTTTTATAAATATTATTATTTTTCATTAAATCTATTTTTAGAACCATCCATGAAAGGTGGTGATGAAAATTTATATATTTCATTCACTGTGGAGATTTTCCCCACAAAACATAGATTAAGATTTAATTTTCCAATGGATGAGAAGGAGGTATATAATGATGTTATTTAAAAATAATAAAATTTTATTATTATCATTATATTGATTTAATTATATTAATATTTTTATAATACATTTGGCATAGGAGGAAGAAGAAAGAAACATGAATGTACTCAATTAAGACATCTACATCATCCTTTGATGTACTCCTTTAAGTCAATCATTAAACCTTCTTAGATAGATATTTTTTTAGAAAACACCTCTAGAACATGGCATAGAGAGTTTAAGAGAGGTTTCAACATAGTTTTTTCAATCTATGAAGGTTTATTTGATAGGATGTGTGGAGTGGTTAATTGGTCATTTTATAGGAGATAAGGGTGGCATTTTTTTAAGTATTCAATTCTTAATATAAAAAATGAAATTCATATTCATATAATGTTGATTCAAAATGGAAGAAAATTAAAAATATATAGGATTTAATTTTATATATCCTCTAATATCTCATTTAATAACAGGGTTTTATGAATTTTCAACTCTTAAACCATTAATTTAACACATTTACCCTATTTCAACCTTTAAACTGGTGAAAAGTTATAACCTTTGTAACTTATTTTTATACCAAAAAAATTTAACTTATTACCTAATATAAACATTATTATTTAATAATTGAATGTAATTTAAAAAAAATCAATTTATATAGTTTAAGAAAATTATGTTTTGTAAAATTATCGTTAACGCTATAAAATCCATTTTCAGGAAGATTCCTTTTAATAGCGTAAAAATAAATATATGAAAAGTCATGTATATTATTGATTCCAAATAAATTTATTGTTTTACTTTCTGAACAAAGTATATTTTTCTATCTCTCGAATAATTATAAAACCAAATGTACCATTTTGAATGCTTCTGTAATTGAAAATTACCCAAAATGTTTTTATAATAAAATATAAATTCAGTTCCAAAATGTCATGCATATATTTATAAATTAAAATATAAATTTTAAATTTATTATTTACCTCCTAAAATTAATTATTTTCACGAAAATTTATTCATATATTTTTAATTCCTTCGTATATCATAGCAGGGTAAAAAATTCACATTTTAACTGTATTTTTCTCAATTCACCCAAATGTCATGCATTTAAAAAATCACATAAATTCAGCACTAGATAATTTAGTTAATATTAATCCAAAAATGATTCCAATTCAATAAATTTTTAATAAATTTTTTTGAAAAAAAATTATGTAAAACTAAATAATACATGGGAAAATAGTTTAATTAAAATTAACATTCAATTAATTAATATTTAACAATTAAATATTTAATTGAATTATTGAGAATAATAAATTATGTTAAGGAAACATTTATAACATTTAAATAAATCATCCCCTATTAGATCATGTAAATGTAATAATCCAACATTTATTATATTTATCTAATTTAATGAATAATATATTATGTGAAATTATATAAAAATATATTAGTGTTTAATGGATATATAAAAATACATAGTCATTAATATTAATAGACCATAATAATGATATCTTATTAAAAATACATGGGATTCCAAATTCTTTCCCACCCATTAAAATATTTCATTCCTCGAAACAATAATTTTTAATAAATATAAGTTTACATAACATATTAATAATGATATATATATATATATAATTAAAAACTAATTTATTGATTAATATAGGAATGCATACCCTTTTTGAAATAATAATTTTTTTAACCATGTATGTACTAACATATGACTAGTACTTGGGAATGAATTTCCCAAAGTAAACGTTGATATTTGGGTGATGTTTTTCAAATAATAATTTATATATTTATTTGTATTTTTATTATTTTTTACTAATTATTTTTTAGATAGTGTATATAAAGAAATTTAATTAGTTGATTTCTACCCATTTCCATAAGAACAATATCATCCTTAGATTTTGTGTTTTGACTAGTTTTAACTGTTTTTTATCTAAAATTTTAGATGATGAATATCCTAGATGATATTTTCATGCCTTTATAATGAAAATTAACTCTTTGTGGGTCTTTATACATGAAAAAATAATAATTCTCCTCAATGTTCAAAGGTGTTTTCTATAATAAGTTATCCCTGAAATTTCTAAACAATTATAAAAAAAATATTTATCATGATAAAATATATTTTACAAGTAAATATAATTAATCAATAATATTAATAAGTAATAAACTGATTTATTAAACCTCAATATAAAAACTAAAACCACGTTATAATTAAATAATTACACAAATAATTAAATTGTAAAACACTTTACCTCATGTAAGACTAAAATACAATCCCAAAAACCAAAATAAATATTCTTCCAAACTCAACATAAATGTTATTACTATAAAATATATAGTTACTAAAAGTATCACATAAAAACATTATATACCTCAATAATTTATTCTATAATTATATCGTAATATTTTCTCAAAAATAACCTAAATCACAATAATATAAAACCATAAAAAATTTTTGAATATTAACCTAGTCGTTTTACCTAAAATAATTTCAACTAATGTGGCATAAAATCCCATATTAGAAGTTAATTTCATATATATTCATTTGAAATATAATTTTTTTAAAAATACTATGATCATACCCAAAAATAACTTGAATCCCCAAAAAATCAATTTTCAAAAACCAAAATTTCTGTATACATTTCAAGATATGTTCTAAAAAATATGAAATACTTTTTTATCAATTAGAAATGATTTCCATGAAATTAAATCACATACTAAACATAATGTTTATTTTTACCCCAACCATGCATTCTTATTAAAAAAATAATAGGAATATCTTAAAATATAATCAATAACATTAACATCCAACCATATAATGCCTCAAAAGAATTTATATGACTTTAAATTATGATCACCCATGGAATTATCTACTCATTATGGTTCATAGAACTCATCAATTATCATTATCTGATAACTTCATAACCTTTAATATTATTTAACCCCTCTTTTGATACCAAACTTGAAAATTAATATATAATAGAATAATACATCCATGATGAATATAAAATAATATATTTAAAACATTACCATGACCATTTAGGTTTAGAGTATTAATGATTTAGGATATCACTTTCAAAAAAACCCATAATTTTCTTATATAAGAAATATTTTACACTAAACAAACTCTCTAAATGATATAATTTCACTTTCTAACACAAACATAACATTTTCTATGCAAGATATAATAATTTCTTCCACTCATCCTTAATCACTATGTAAACATTTTAAAAATATGTAATGATTATAATACCAAATAATGAGTATAATAAATATAGAAAATAAAGTTAGTTCATTTAAATACATGAAAACATTTTAAATGTATCCCATTATAATATATAACTATGATACCATAATTAATAATTCACATGTGTTACTAAAATAGTTTCATAAAGAAACATAATAATAAAGAATATAAAAATTAAGTGATTTGAATGCTTCAAGGGAAAAAAATAAATCTTAAGAAAAATTTAAATTGAGATAAAGTCACAAACATTCCTTTAAAATTAATTCATCAACATTAAAACATTAAAACTTCCCTTTACTCGTTCAATTAAATTCGTATTTCGTTAAATGAAATGGTTTCTCATGAAACATATTACATCCATAGAAAAACATTGAAGGAATATGGGGAACCATATTCATATAAATATTAAAAATCACCCTTATTAGATGTGTTATATATCTGACTACATCCAATAACCCATAATTTAATAATTTTACTACCTAATTCCATCCCCATTATATATAGAGAATAAATAATTATCCAATGCTTTGTAGAGTTATATCCTGAACTCATCCATCATCAGACACATTGAAAAACATCAATATTTTGAAGAAAATAAATATAATACTTCACATTTCACTAGAAAACTCATAAAAACATTCATTTGAACAAATAATAAAAATAATATATAATTATCATAAAAAATAAGACTAAATAAATTTTTATTTAATAAAAAATTTAAATATTACATATATGGAATAGTGGGAATTAAAATTCATTTATATTCCCTACAAATTTGATATGAAGGCTTCATAATAATGAATAGACGTGATGGTGGGAAACTTATCTCTATAGATAAATGTTATAAAATAATTATTTTCACACTATTGTAAAGAATATCAAAAATGAATTTTCAGAAAAGTATTATAAATATTAATTTTTAAACAATTCTATATAATATAAAATAAAATAGGAAATTTTGTTAAGAATTTTTTTTGTATATGATAAAATTATTGAATGAACATGGACATTGTAAAAAAGTGTTGAATGAATGAATTGAAACATGAAAAAAAAACCACTTAACAAAAACCTATACTCATTCCATATGTCATATACCCTCAATAGTAATAAAATTATATTAATTATTTACTTAATTAATAATAGATCAATTTTTATTCCCATATAATTATCGTTTTTCATTTCTTAATGTAAGGACACAGCCATAAAAATTACATAATCTTGAGTTAAGTCGAGAATTTTACTTTATTTCAAATTGATGATATTTTTAAGACTAGAGATTTATATAATTTGGGAATAAGACATAAATAACAACAAAAATATTGAAAAGTATACACTTCTACTCACTAATAATTTATTCATAAAACAAAAACAACTAAAATGAAAGATGGTTTCTTTTCATGTTTAATCATAAATACTTTTCATGTGGTTCCATCCATTACTCTATTCTCCGTTAAATCTTTTAAAAAACATTTTAAAACATGGGATTAGGATAAAAATTTCATTAAGGGATACACAATGATTGAAAACTATTAGCCATTAAAAAACAAGGAAACCATGAATTCTTTATCATAAAGTAATAATTTTCACCTTTATAAATTAGTAAATACACTTCATTCAATATAATCTCATTTATTAATCTTTTTTAATATAAAAATTTCAACAAAACCCATATAAAGAACATGTAACTTATAAAGGTAACTTGGTACATAAGCATGCTTAAATGGAATAACCATATGGTATACATACACACATATCACTCTTATAAATGGAATATCCATACGGACGATTTCCATTACAAATGAATTGGAGGTTATAACGTAACCAACAATCCTTGTCTTATAAAGAACAACTCATATTTGGTTTATCACATAACCACCTTTCAAATGTACAAGAACCTTTATAAACATAACACATAAAATATTTGAGTTATCAACATTTCAATCCTAAAATTTCATTTGAAATAAAAAAAATATAATTTCTAGATTTTAAAATTATCAATCCATATACAAAAACATTTTAAATACCCAAAAAAGGGAATAATGGATTGATTTTCCTTTCAAAAATATAAAGTATTATAGAGTAATCTATGTATTAAATAATTGATACGGTGGTGGAGAATTTATTATCACTGTATACGTTGAAAAGAACATTCCTTTTTTAATTTTTCAAAACACTCCATATAAAACATTTAAAAAAGATTCCTTTTGAAAAAAAATTGAATAAAATTCAAAATTTATGAAAACAATATCCTTTAAAATACATTTTCAATCCATATAATAAATATTAATATTTAAATCTTTTAGAAAAAGATATGATAAATAAATATTTATATATTTAAACAATCAAGGTGTCTCATACCACTTTGATCATTTAATTATATGACACCAAAAAGACCAATGTAAAAGGCCTTAATTATATTTTTTGACTTATATAAACTTTTTATAGAATATAATATATTTATGAATGTTATATCATTAAATTAAATATTTTATATTTTAATATATAAATTATGTCAATTTCGGAACATTAATTACTTTTCTTTTTCAAAAATCATATCAACTTTATTATATAAAAATTTAATTTAACTCATCCCTAACATGTTAATGTAATCCATGAAATTGTTCGATGGAATCAAATAGTTAAAATTCTATTTATTTTAATATTATTAATTTCATTTATTTGATTATTCCATTAATAAATCTATTACTACATCAACATAGTGTCACAATTAAATTAAATTATGTATTACGAAAAAATTCTAAATAAATTAACATGATTTAGGTAATATTGTTATATTTATATGGAATATTAATATTCGAATTTATCTTCTTTATAAAAATATATTAAAAATTACTTATTAAAAATATGAGTATGGCATTTTTAACTTATCATTAAATAAAATATAATAATTTTCATTTTCTTACCCAAGTGGCTTAAATTGGTTATAATTTCGGCCTAATATTTATTTTGATCTAAAAAAATTATCCAATGGAATTGGTAAATGTTTTATGGTAATATAATAATATAATAATATTATTTTGACGCATAATTACCGGATTTACCCTTTATCCGTCGTAAGTAAAATAAAAAATTTACTATTAACAAAAAATTATTTTCATCCTATCAGGCAATCGTTTTCATAATTAATAAAACTGTGTATATAAATTTTTTCAAAATTCAATTCATAGAAGTGTTAAAATTATGTTTACTGCTAATCCCACATATGTGGCGAGAAGTTGGGTAAAAGAGACGTTCAAAATTTTAATACTGGTTTATATCTAATTTCAATGAAAACTAAATTCCAATTACCATAATTTGATTAAATGATAAAAATATTAATCTAATTATTCTTCAAAACCAATTAAAAGGGTAATCTAATAATTTAAATAAAATAGATAAAAAAGAATTTTTGAATTATAATGCGGTAATTTTTACCATTCATTAAAAATGAAATTTATCATAAAAATGAAAAAAAATTTAAACCAAAGTAAATTTTTATGTCCCTATACCAAATAATAAGTTTATTGTTTTAAAATATAACTTATAAAATTGTTAACAACTATATTTAAAAAGCGTTCTCCATCAATAGGCAGTAAAAATTTCATTTTTGAAAAATAATATTTCTAGGGGTAAAATTAAATTTGATAATATAAAATATCTATAAAATATATAATATTAATTTAAATTGATAAATTTAAAATATTTCATTTATATTTCATTATTTTTATCCAGACGAAGTGATTTTTAAATTCATGGTATAAAACACAATTGTGAACATTTAAATAGTATTTTCAGAAAAAATACATTTCCTTTTATTTATAATTAATTGGCCACCAATGAATTAATTATATAAACATGTGGAAACCATATTTTCATAATTTATTTAATCATGTTTATTCTCACAATTCTAACGAAAAAGGGATAACACTAATATTGACTTATAATATTAAGTTTTTGTTTTAAGCTAAATGTAGTGTATCATATATGCTTTTGAATATAGTGTTTCCTTATGAAAAAAATGGAGATGTGATATTCTACCCACCTTTTATAAATTGTATCCTCATAATTTATACTCGAAATTAAAAAAATGGGTTTTTGTATTTTCAAAACATCTTTCTTGAAATCGCACATCCTAAAAAAATAATAATGGGACCTTCACTTTAAGATAATGAAATAGAAGTATAAAGGTCACCTGAGATAACACATTCTAGGGTTCTATATAAGAAAACATCAATATAGAAGGAAAAACTAACTATAAAGAATTAAAATATAGTTATATAAAAAATTATTAGGATAAATTTTACAATCATTAAACCAAAAATTGGTGATGAGTTAAACAGCCTTGGATTTCATGGTAGGAAAAATAAACAAAAAATATAAGGCCCCAGCCTTAAACCTTGCTTAATCTTGAGTTATTACAAGATTACACATTGAGGATCTTTTCGGGTTTAGAGTTTTAGAGAATTAGATCATAAAACATGCATTACATTCCACATAAAAACAAAGTGGTTACATAAAGATAGTATTCTTCATTCCCATCAATGGAAACACATTTAAAATAAAACAAGGATTATTTCTTGACACATCCTTGACTCTATCATCTTATCATGTACCTTTCCCTTGACCTGTGAAAGACATTTCAAAAACTTGGGATGAGCATAAAAACTCAGTATGGGTTATAAAAAAAACATGGAAAGGAAACATGAGTTCATATATACATAAGAATGAAATCATACTTTACCCATAAAACATAGGCACTTTAACATACCTCATAAAATAATGAATAAATCATAGAAATCGTAAGACATAAAGGTAACTTGAGGCATTCATAACATTCTTACGTAGGGAGTAACACTCTTGGTTACGTTTGGAATACCCATCACAGTATATTCCCTAAAATCTCTTCGGAGAAACCTTAACTTTTCACTCCGCGTTACCCAATGCATTGGAGAGCTATAACGGGCTCACCCGCCCTCAGTTTATCACGAAACCACTCGTCTTCATAATAATGCCCAAGAACCATAACATAATCATATCACATAAAACATGTATAAAGGAAACATAAAATTTCCACATTTCAATCACGAGATATCAATACAACACATTGATATAAAAACATTATGAAAACCATTTTCAATACCAAAATAAAAGAAAAGTAAAACATGGTATTTATTTTTCTTTAAAAAAGAAGGTATGGCTTGTAGAGGAAGTCGAATCTCAAATAACGGTCACGATGGCGGAAAAGTCGTTGTCGATGCATACATATGACAAAAACATTCCCTTTTGTCGTTTAGTAAACGCTTCGTATAAAAAATATTCCTTTTGAATAAACGAGAAAGTCAAAGGGGTTTATACACCGTATAAAAGAAAGTTGTGTATAAAATAAAATATGCCTCAATGAAAGGAGATTGAGACAAAGTCCCATACCTCGTATCCGACTTGACTCGATCGTTCTTTAATCTCCTGAATAATAAACTTGAGTTATTCTCTACTTGATTATGAATCTTTTTCAAGTTCATTATTCCTTTTATACCATGTTATGAACATCATGTAATTAGTTAAGTTAATAATGTTCATTTTGTCGGTATTTGGTTCTTAAGTCAAAAATAGACTTCTTACACATTCATGTTGTTAATTTGGTCAAAGGTTCATTATATCCAGAATGGTATTCATGATGTAGATATCATATATGTAATATATATCCAGTACATACATGCATTTATAATATTACATAATCATTTAGAGGTAAGAAATGAAATGCACCGTTCATGGAGACGGTAAGCCGTACGTACGCATGAACGCTACTTTCATTTCTATTTCGTATTTTATATAATGGAATCATCATGATATAAAGGTATATTATAATTCCAGTATAATATCATATATAATATCATAGTTCCATCCTTTATATGTCCCACATATTGTATTTAACGAATCAAATCACTTTGAGGGGCGGTAGTCCGCACTTCCTAAAATGAAGATATCGTGTTTACCCATAATGGAAACCATAATGGTATGCCCAAAATGAAAAAAACAGAAGCTTAAGGAAAACATAAACATATTATATATCATATATAAAAATAGCGACATCATAATGGCCACCTTTGAAGGTGTTAAATGAGTATTGAACAATCATCATTTCGGGAGGCAGAATTTCGCCATCCACGGAAACCGTATGTTCTTTAACCATTTGATGTAGTTTTGTGAGAGTGTAGCTCAAATAAATCTTATAAAAACATCCTAGTATATTGAATATACTGGTGTTGTTACAAAATAAGTAAATAAAAAGAGTTTAGGGGGTTGGAGAAGCAAAATAACACAAATGAACATGATAGAATGAATTACCTTTAAAAGTGTAACTCCTTTTTATTTGAGCCTAAAGGGTTCCATTGAAAGGATTCTGCCCAAAGGGAATCCTCTAGGATGAGGAGAGGGATTTGGAGAGAGTAAATGGTCAGGGTTTGGCCGAGCCAAAGGCTTGAGGAGTGTGTGAAATGAGGTAGAGGTGGGGGCCTTTTATAAGAGGAGAGGAGGGGCACTTTTGGAAAGTAAAGAAATATTACTTTATTTGAAAATGTGTTTCGGTTTTAAAAAGTCCCACATTGATATAATTCGTGGATAAGTTGATAAGGGTTATAATTTCACTCATCCAATTGGTTTTGGTCATGTGTAGTTCATAGATTTTACATTGTCTTTCCATTTTATTTAAATCATCAAATAATGATGTCATCGCAGCATCATTATTATGTCATAAATAATTTAATTTATTTAATATCAAAAAATCATAAAAAAAATAATATGATGTAGGAAATATTTTTATATTTACAATGACTATTTATAATAAAAAATATGAACTTTATAACCCAATGTAAAAATTGTTTTCGTAAAACATATTATGTTTGTGTCATTTTTACTTTTACATTAAATAAAAAGTTATTTATGTCATTTCCAAACCAAAGTGTCTCCATGGGGTCCCCAAGTTGAACCATGGCTTGTCTTGGTCGGCCATGACACAACCAATAAGGTTGGGACATGTGTCTAGGTCATTTCCTATTATTAAAGCATTATTTATACCTTAAACTACCCTAATTACCACTAATCGCGATTAAGAACTTAATAAGTTACTATTCACCAAAAAATTATTTTAATCTCATTGAACCACATTTTACTTCTTAATGACAACCATGTATGTCGGATTTTCAAAATTCAATACACATTAGTGATAAACTTTCATTTAACTGAAAAATCAGTTTGCTTGATTACCACTTAGTGGTTTCACTATTCATCAAAAATTGAAGTTTTTCATAAAATTACCAAAAATTCACCCTAAGCTATATTTGATATTCCGAATTCAAAAATGAAGTCTATTTTACAAAATTAAAATCATGTATGTCACATTAATTAATTTAATAATTAATTCTCGCTGCCAGAGCAAATAGCGTGTTTTTACAAAACAATAAGTATCAAAAGATTGACACCAGTTTAAGTCTAATTTCAAAGTGAAATTTATTCCAATGACCACCATTGGATAAAATGGTAAAAATATATTATAATTTCACTTCAAAACGAATTCAAAACATAATCTAATAATATAAATAAATTAGATTAAAAAGTAGTTTTGATGTAAAATGCAGTATTTTTCACTATTCATTAAAAAATGAACATTGTCAGAAAAATACCAAAAATTCACACAAGGTAAATTTTGATGTCCCAATCATAAAGGAAAAGTTTATTTTGACAAAAATAGTTTATAAAATTGTCAAAATATAGATTCAAAAATGGGTTGCCATCAAAAGGCAGTAAAACAATCTTTTAAGAATATTAGTGTATTCCATGCATAAGATTGTATTTATTTTCATTTTAAGCCTCTATAACACTATCTTAATCATTAATAAACATAGTTAAAAATATATATTATTCATTACTTACTTGGGATGTTACATCCTTCCCCCCTTTAGAAAATTGCGTCCCCGCAATTTATTTACTTATCGAATAAATGGGGGTACTTATCCCTCATTGCATTTTAAGATTCCCATGTTGCCTCTTCAATCATGTGGTTTTTCCACAAAACCTTTACCTGCTTAATCACCTTATTCCGTAACACTTGCTCCCTGTGGTCAAGAATCTGGACCGGTTGTTCCTTATAAGATAGGTTCTCTTCCAGCTGAACTACCTCTGGACTCAAAACATGAGATGGATCTGGCATATAGTTTCTCAACTTCGAAACGTGAAAAACATTGTGTACCTGAGATAAACTCGGAGGTAAAGCCACTCGGTATGCAAATGATCCAACTCTCTCCAGAATTTCGTATTGTCCAATGAACCTTGGACTCAACTTTCCTTTCTTACCAAATCTCATTACACTTTTCCAAGGAGAAACCTTGAGAAAAACATGATCACCTACCTCGAAAGATAGATCTTTCCTCCGGTTATCCGCATAACTCTTCTACCTGCTCTGAGCTGTTCTCATGTGTTTCTGAATCAGCTGAACTTTTTCTGCCATCTCTTCTACCAATTCTGGTCCCATCAACTTCCTTTCAACCACTTCTTCCCAGAAAGCTGGAGTTCGACACCGCTTCCCATATAATGCCTGAAATGGTGCCATCTGTATACTGGAATGAAAACTGTTATTATATGAAAACTCAACCAAAGAAAGATGTTGGTCCCAACTTCCCTGATAATCCATTGAACAAGCTCGTAGCATATCCTCCAATGTCTGAATTGTTCGTTCTGACTGCCCATCTGATTGAGGATGAAAAGCTGTACTAAAATTTAACTCAGTACCCAACGACTTCTGAAGGCCTTTCCAAAAGTTAGAAGTAAACCTGGGATCACGATCTGATACAATGGAGAGAGGAACTCCATGTAACCTGACTATCTCTTTAAGATACAAACGGGAAAGTTGATCAAGAGAGAAAGTATCTCGTATAGCAAGGAAATGAGCAGATTTGGTCAAGCGATCAACAATAAACCAGATTGAATTATTACCTCGAGATGTCTTCGGTAATCCAACAACAAAGTCCATGGATATATTCTCCCATTTCCACTCTGGCACTGGTAAAGGCTGAAGCATCCCTTTCGGTAACTGCCGCTCTGTTTTAACCTGCTGACAAGTCAAACACTTCACAGTAAAATCTGCAATATCTCTTTTCATTCCATCCCACCAGTAATACTCCCTCAGATCTCTATACATCTTAGTACTGCCCGGATGAACTGAAAACGGAGAACTATGAGCTTCACATAACAACTCTCTCTTCAACTGTGAATCACAAGGCACACACAATCTCTTCCCAAAACTCAAAATGCAATCATTATCAATGTTGAATTCAGACAACTTACCTTTCTGAACCAGCTCTAGCTTTTTCTGCAACTCACTATCTTGCATCTGTGCTTGCTTGATTCTATCTGATAGAGATGATCTCACTGATACCTGAAAAAAAACAGAAGGACTCCCTGCACCAACAACTTATATGACAAATTTCATCAAATCCTTAACCAAAGGATCACGTTCCAAACACAACATTGTTAATGAAGCATTACTTTTTCGACTCAAAGCATCATCCACTTTATTTGCTTTTCCCGGATGGTAATGAATTGTACAATCATAATCTTTGATTAATTCCAGCCATCTCCTTTGTCTCATGTTTAACTCTTTCTGAGTAAATATATACTTTAAACTTTTGTGATTGGTATATATTTCACACTTTACTCCATACAAATGATGCCTCCAAATTTTTAAAGCAAAAACAACAACAGCTAATTCCAATTCATGTGTAGGGTAATTTACCTCATGAGTTTTCAATTGTCATGAAGCATAAGCAATTACAGGATAATTCTGCATTAGGATGCAACCAAGTCCTTTCAATGAAGCATCACTGTATATAACAAACTCACCATTCCTGGAAGGTAGTGCCAAAACTGGAGCATTCACCAATCTTCTTTTCAATTCCTGAAAACAATCATCACATTCTTTTGTCCAGATAAACTTAACACCCTTCCGAGTTAGCTTAGTCATTGGACTAGATAACCGTGAAAAATATCTAACAAACCTTCGGTAATAGCCCGCCAAACCAAGGATGCTACGAATCTCGGTTACATTTGTGGGTCTCGGCCATTCTTCCACAACTTTTGTTTTTGCAGGATCAACATTTATTCCATATTTAGAAACAATGTGACCAAGGAATGAAATTTGTTGCAACCAAAACTCACACTTGCTGAATTTCCCATACAGTTTCTTTTCTTTTAAGGTTTGAATGATAACCCTTAAATGTTTTTCATTCTCCTATTTACTTTTAGAAAACACCAAAATATCATCAATGAAAACCACCACAAACTTATCCAAGAACTCATGGAAAATTCTATTCATTAAGTCCATGAATACAGCAGGTGCATTGGTTAGCCCAAAAGGAATTACTACAAATTCATAATGGCCATATCTCATACAGAACGCGGTCTTCGGAATATCTTCCTCCTTTACCTTCAGCTGATGGTACCCCGATCTCAGGTCAATCTTTGAAAAAAACTGATCTCCCTGGAGCTGATCAAACAAATCATCGATATGAGGCAAAGGATATTTGTTCTTAACAGTGATATTAATCAAGGCTCTATAATCAATGAAAAGTCTCATAGAACCATCTTTCTTTTTAACAAATAAAATAGGAGAACCCCATGGTGATGTGCTAGGTCTAATGAAACCTTTCTCTAATAAATCTTGCAATTGCTCCTTCAACTCTAAAAGTTCAATTTGTGCCCTTCAATAAGGGGGTTTTGAAATTGGCTTAGCATCAGGAACTAAGTCAACAGTAAACTCAACTTCCCGATATGGTATTATTCCAGGCAACTCATCAGGAAAAACATCAGGATACTCATTTACCACTGGCACATCATTAATCTGAACAGTTCCTTTATTTTCAACGATGTGTGCAAGGTAACATTCATTTCCATCTTTTACAAGTTTCTCGTCCTCTTGATATGTTATCAAAAGTAAGGGTTCATTCCTGTAAACAAACTGAAAGTATTTCTGAAAAGAAAATTCTTTAGCTCTACAGTCAATCTTAGCATGGTAAATAGAGAGCCAATCCATACCCAGGATAACATCAAACTCTACTAGAGGTAGAACAATAAGGTTTTCAAATAGGTTCTTTCCACAGATAAGGATAGAAAGATTCTTATAAATTCTTTTTTCCTCAACATTCCCCCCAGGTGTTTTTACCAAAATTTCAGGAGTCATTTCTTGAGATGGTATTCCCATTTTACTAGAAAAGGTTTCAGAGATTAAAGAATATGTAGACCCCGAGTCAAACAACACACTGGCATAATCTGAAAAAAACAAACAAAGTACCGTATAAAACTTCATTTGATGGCCCGACATCTGCTGAAGTAGATGCAAAGGATTTCACCACCCCTTTCTGCTTGTAGTCTAACTGCTTCCCATCACTCAAGCTCCTTGTCGGACACTCGTTTGCATAGTGACCCATCTCATTCACTTATAACATTTCACTAACTGTAAATCAAATTTGTTCTTACCTTCACCTTGATCCTTTTCAGTTCAATCACGAGCCTTATGTCCCCTCTTACCACATCGGTAGAACTTCCCAGAATTCAGAAGACATTTCCCAGCATGCCTTTTGCCACATTTGTCACAAACTGGAAACGTAGTTCTCTTACCATCAGACTTTTTTGAAAAATTCTTACCTTTCTCCTTCCACCTCGGTCTCTTCTTCTGCTGGTTGTTATAGAAAACTTGGTCATCGACAAACTCCATTTCCACCTTCTCAGCACATCGAACAAGCTTTTCATAACTTTTAAACTCACGAGAAGCTAATGCCCTTCGATACTTTGGCTTTAATCTTGAGTAAAAACGATTGATTTTACTATCAAGGTCCCGGATAAAATTTGGAGCATACCATGCCAATCGAGTGAACCTTTCATCATAGGCAGCCACTGAGTCTTCCTCTTGCCTCAATTCCAAGAATTGCTTTTCCATCCTAAGTCGAACAGCCTTAGGAAAATACTTCTCAAGAAACATACCTTTGAATTCATCCCAGTCAAGAGCATCAATCTCATCGGCGTCCCTGATATTTTTAACCATAGACCACCACTGATCTGCTTCACCCTCCAAACGGTAAATAGCAAGACTAACCTTTTGATTGTCTAAACTCCCCATGACATCAAAAATCTTATCCAGTGCTTTAATCCACCCTTAATCTAGCACAGGGTCAGATGATCCTCTGAATTATGGTGGCTGTTGCCTCATGAAATGTTCCACCACTGACATGTTCCTCTGCGGTTGATCTGGCTGATCTCGTGCATGGATACCACCTCCATTTATCGCTTGAGTCAACTGCTCCATTACTGCAACAAACTGATCAGTTCCAATTCCGACCATTTCTGGATGCTGATTCGGAAAGTTATTTCCTTATGTATGCCTTCCTAGCACTGCTTCCCTGTTTCCTCTGCGGAAAACCATTCTGAACAAACATGTCTTAGATGAAGCAACATGGTAAACTTTAAATGCTATATCATTTTGAAAAATATATATATATATATTTCGATAATCATTTAATAGAATTCTAACTCCTAACGTTATCTAAACCGAACTTTGATACCAACTATAAGGCCCCAGCCTTAAACCTTTCTTAATCTTGAGTTATTACAAGATTACACATTGAGGATCTTTTCGGTTTTAGAGTTTTAGAGAATTAGATCATAAAACTTACATTACATTCCACATATAAACAAAGTAGTTACATAAAGATAGTATTCTTCATTCCCATCAATGGAAACACATTTAAAATAAAACATGGATTATTTCTTGACACATCCTTGACTCTATCATCTTATCATGTACCTTTCCTTTGACCTGTGAAAAACATTTCAAAAACATGGGATGAGCATAAAAACTCAGTATGGGTTATAAAAAAACATGGAAAGAAAACATGAGTTCATATATACATAAGAATGAAATCATACATTACCCATAAAACATAGGCACTTTAACATACCTCATAAAATCATGAATAAATCATTGAAATCATAAGACATAAAGGTAACTTGAGGCATTCATAACATTCTTACGTAGGGAGTAACCCTCGTGGTTACGTTTGGAATACCCATCAAAGTATATTCCCTAAAATCTCTTCAGAGAAACCTTAACGTTTCACTCCTTCGCGTTACCCAATGCATTGGAGAGCTATAACGGGCTCACCCGCCCTTAGTTTATCACAGAACCACCCGTCTTCATTATAATGCCCAAGAACCATAACATAATCGTATCACATAAAACATGTATAAAGGAAACATAAAATTTCCACATTTCAATCACGAGATATCAATACAACACATTGATATAAAAACATTATGAAAACCATTTTCAATACCAAAATAAAAGAAAAGTAAAACATGGTATTTATTTTTCTCTAAAAAAGAAGGTGTGGCTTGTAGAGGAAGCCGAATCTCAAATAACGGTCACGACAGCGGAAAAGTCATTGTTGCCGCATACGTACGAGAAAAACATTCCCTTTTGTCGTTTAGTAAACGCTTCGTATAAAAATGATTCCTTTTGAATAAATGAAAAAGTCAAATGGGTCTATACACCGTATAAAAGAAAGTTGTGTATAAAATAAAATATGCCTCAATGAAAGGAGATTGAGACAAAGTCCCATACCTCGTATCCGACTTGACCCGACCGTTCTTTAATCTCCTGAATAATAAACTTGAGTTAATATCTACTTGATTATGAATCTTTTTAATGTTCATTATTCCTTTTATACCATGTTATGAACATCATGTAATCAGTTAAGTTAATAATGTTCATTTTGTCTGTATTTGGTTCTTAAGTCAAAAATAGACTTCTTACACTTACATGTTGTTAATTTGGTCAAAGGTTCATTATATCCAGAATTGTATTCATGATGTAGATATCATATATGTCATATATATACAGTACATACATGCATTTATAATATTACATAATCATTTAGAGGTAAGAAATGAAATGCACCGTTCATGGAGACGGTAAGCCGTACGTACGCATGAACGCTACTTTCATTTCTATTTCGTATTTTATAGAATGGAATCATAATGATATAAAGGTATATTATAATTCCAGTATAATATCATATATAATATCATAGTTCCATCCTTTATATGTCCCACATATGGTATTTAACGAATCAAATCACTTTGAGGTGGCGGTAGTCCGCACTTCCTAAAATGAAGATATCGTGTTTAACCATAATGGAAACCATAAAGGTATGCCCAAAATGAAAAAAACAGAAGCTTAAGAAAAACATAAACATATTATATATAATATATAAAAATAGTGACATCATAATGGCCACCTTTGAAGGTGTTAAATGAGTATTGAACAATCATCGTTTCGGGGGGCAGAATTTCGCCATCCACGGAAACCGTATGTTCTTTAACCATTTGATGTAGTTGTGTGAGAGTGTAGCTCAAATAAATCTTATAAAAACATCCTATTATATTGAAGATACTGGTGTTGTTACAAAAGAAGTAAATAAAAAGCGTTTAGGGGGTTGGAGAAGAAAAATAAAACAAATGAACATGATAGAATGAATTACCTTTAAAAGTGTAACTCCTATTGATTTGAGACTAAAGGCTTCCTTTGAAAGGATTATGCCCAAAGGGAATCCTCTAGGATGAGGAGAGGGATGTGGAGAGAGTAAATGGGCAGGGGTTGGCCGAGCCAAAGGCTTGAGGAGTGTGTGAAATGAGGTAGAGGTGGGGGGCTTTTTTTAAGAGGAGAAGAGGGGCACTTTTGGAAAGTAATGAAATATTACTTTATTTGAAAATGTGTTTCGGTTTTAAAAGGACCCACATTGATATCATTCGTGGATAAGGTGATAAGGGTTCTAATTCCACTCATCCAATTGGTTTTGTCCATGTGTAGTTCATAGATTTTACATTGTCTTTCCATTTTATTTAAATCGTCAAATAATGATGTCATCGCTGCATCATTATTATGTCATAAATAATTTAATTTATTTAATGTCTAAAAATCATAAAACAAATACTATGATGTAGGAAATCTTTTTAGATTTCCAATGACAGATTATAATAAAAAATCTGATCTTTATAACCCCATGTAAAATTTGTTTTCTTAAAACATATTATGTTTGTGTCATTTTTTACTTTTACATTAAATAAAATGTTATTTATGTCATTTCCAAACCAAAGTGTCTCCATGGGGTCCCCAAGTTGACCCATGGATTGTCTTGGTCGGCCATGACACAACCAATAAGGTTGGGACATGTGTCTAGGTCATTTCCTATTATTAAAGCATTATTTATACCTTAAACTACCCTAATTACCACTAATCGCGATTAAGAACTTAATAAGTTACTATTCACCAAAAAATTATTTTAATCTCATTGAACCACATTTTACTTCTTAATGACAACCATGTATGTCGGATTTTCAAAATTCAATACACATTAGTGGTAAACTTTCATTTAACTGAAAAATCAGTTTTCTTGATTACCACTTAGTGGTTTCACTATTCATCAAAAATTGAAGTTTTTCAGAAAATTACCAAAAATTCACCCTAAGCTATATTTGATATTCCGAATTCAAAAATGAAGTATATTTTAAAAAATTCAAATCATTTAAGTCACATTAATTAATTTAATAATTAATTCCCGCTGCCAGAGCAAATAGCGTGTTTTTACAATACAATAAGTATCAAAAGATTGACACCAGCTTAAGTCTAATTTCAAAGTGAAATTGATTCCAATGACCACCATTGGATAAAATGGTAAAAATATATTCTAATTTCACTTCAAAAACAATTCAAAACATAACTTAATCATATAAATAAATTATATTAAAAAGCAGTTTTGATGTAAAATGCAGTATTTTTCACTATTCATTAAAAAATGAACATTGTCAGAAAAATATCAAAAATACACACAAGGTAAATTTTGATGTCCCAATCATAAAGGCTAAGTTTATTTTGACAAACATAGTTTATAAAATTGTCAAAATATAGATTCAAAAATGGTTTTCCATCAAAAGGCAGTAAAACAATCTTTTAGGAATATTAGTGTATTCCATGCATAAGATTGTATTTATTTTCATTTTAAGCCTCTATAACACTATCTTAATCATTAATAAACATAGAAAAAAAAATATATTATTCATTAATTACTTGGGATGTTACAAATAATGTTTTTTATTTTAAGATCCTTTTCTTAGATTTGAGGAATTATTTTACAACTTTTAATAATAACGTAAGGAAATATACTTACATGGAATTATAGTTTCATCCACTAATAAAATTATTCCATATAGCCATATTTTTCTCTAAATTATGAGTATTCGAGATGGATTTTTCACATTTTAATCAATATCTAGAAAATCACATAATCCACAAAAAATTTACTATCTATTTATACTGTCATGAAACATTAACCCAAACTAATATAATTAGGATAAGATAAAATAATTATTTAAAATTAATAAACCATTGGATGATTAAAAACTACTTTTAATCTCCAAAATTCAACTTTAATACCAGAAGTTCAACATTGACCGATCAATAAATAACTTTCATAAAAATCCATCAAAATAATCCAAAGTATTTTTGAAACCCAAAACTCAAAGTATTTGGATTACATAGTACTCTATGAAAATTTTTAATAATTACCTCTAAATGAAATCATGTACCCTTTAAGTATCATACCAAAAAGTAATTATCCAGATCACAAATTCTCAATGTTAGTTTAATAATTTCCATAAATAACACGAATCACCATAACTCTACAATAAAAACATAGATTATTTTAAAAAAAAATCAACCATTAATCCTCAAAAAAATATCATAGAATTATACTAAACATAAGAATATAAGGTTCCAAAAATAGAAAACAATTTTCAAAATATAATTAATCACTTAATAACCAAATAAATTTTCTATTATGATAAAAAAACAGTATTAAAAAAATCAACATATTCAGATTCTATTAACTCATTAAACTAAAATAAAAAATTCATTCTCACAGGGGACTTCATGTAGGCTAGTGGTAGCTATGTTCTCTTACCAGCCTTCAGTTGTGGGTTCGATTCCATTTGGCTTATCGGTTGTGATCGGTTATCACCCATCCTATTGGATTTCCTTTTCTAAAGATATATAATTATTCTAAAATTACCAAAATGAGATAATATTCCCAAAAATAACCATAACATGTTTTAACCTCAAAGGTTATTTCATAACACTAATTTTTCATCCCAAAAATTAGTAAGCCATAATTTCCTCAAAGGAGAATGTCTCATAAAATCATTAGTCACCTTAAAATTTCAAAACATATATCCTCATAAGTTATTAAAATACGTTAGACATATATTCAACCATAAAATAATAAACATTTTTTGATATCCCTAACCCATTATAAAACATCTTAATATCCAATGTTGTCTAAACTATCAATTGATAACAACTCTAAGGACCCAACATTAAAAATTACATAATCTTGAGCTATGTTATGAATTTTAATATATTTCACATTGAGATTATTTTTAGTGTGTTTATATCCCAATTTATATGTGTGGAAGTCGACCATATGGTTATTCAATTTAAGTATGTTTATCGCAGAACCACCCTTTTTGTTTTATCATATAACTACCCATAAATTATTAAAGTACAATTATAAGAATAACACATAAAATATTTCAATTATCAACATTTCGCTCATAAAATTAAATTTTCTATCAAAAGAAATCATTTCCAGAAGTTGAAATAGCCAATCAATTTTCAATACCAAAATGACAAAAAAAAGGAATATGGGATTTCATTTTCTTTTAAATAATTATGTCTTATATAGTAATCTAGGTATCAAATAACATTTATGGTTGCGAATAATCTTTTTTTACCGTACACGTTAAAAAGAACATTCCTTTTTCATTTTTCAAAATTTTTTATATAAAAAATGTTCAACGGTTCATTTATAAAACCATTGAATTAAAATAAAAGTATATTAAAAATATATCCTTTAGAATTTCATTATATCCATATAATAAATCTATAAATTTATATCATGAAGAAAAATATTTGATAATTAAATCTTTAAATGTTCATGGTGTCTCATACCACTTTAAATATTTAAATTATAAGCCACATGAAAATAAAACATTTTAGAAAACATTAAATAACATGAGTATAGATATAATATGGATATTTAATGTATAAGTTTCTATATATACACATTATAAAATAACAAAGGTTTACATCATCAAGAAATATCTCAATGAATGGAGATTGAGATGAAATCATTTACCTCAAGCCTAACTCATTTCATTTATACTTTATCAACTAGAATAGTAACATAGGTTAATTAATACATTATTGAGAAAAAATTTCATGCTTATTATTATTTTTATATAACTTATTACCATATTATAACAATTAGATAATTATTTCAGTTAATATCAGACGTTTTATCGCCATTTGGTAATTGAGTCGAAAATTAAATTGGTTTAATGTCAATATTACATGTGGTCATAAGTACATCTTCTCTATAATAATATTAGTGAAATAATTATCAGTTTTTTACATCATTTATGCATTTAAATAAAACCATTAATTATGGTAATTAAAAATTAACAATTTTATAATCATGGAAATGGTAGGTCGTACGTATGCATGAGTAACGATTTCTATATTTTATTCCTCATTCTAGAAAAAAGTTAAGATTTAATTTTATGTTAAATAATTATCATAACACCATTAATAACATATTAATCATTTAAATATATTTACATATATCATACATGTGAGGTAGTGAATAAAAACGAATCACATCACTTCGTGGAGTTGATAGTTCACACGTACACATGAACGGAATTATCATTTTTATGTGCACGGAATGTATGAAGAAAATTTAAATATTATTATCATATAATTATTAATATTTCAATACTATCACATATAAACATTAATTCCATCATTATAAATAGACATGATTGACGGTTATGGAAAAAAAAAATTCTATTTCGTGGAGGTGATAGTTCACATGAACGTGCGAATGATTAATACCTTTAGCATTTTATGGAAGTGGGTATGGTTTTAGGTTATGATAATAACATAATAATATCTCAATAGATTTAGGATACTATAGTTATTATATATTCACAGTTGGAAAATATTTTAATGAATATGAAGAAGAAACAAAATATAAAAGCTTCATTAAAAACAATATGTTTCCTTTCAGATGATCACCTTTCACAACACCTTAAAACCTCTAAGGAGGGTGTAATAAATAGAATATGTCCTATATAATGTGTTTAGTTACTCTAGTAATGGTATTTGGTAGGGCATTTCCAAACCAAAACTTTTTTAATGTGTGAGTAATAGATAGGAATAAGTTCTTTTTTATATGGGAGGAGAGGGGTGCCCTTAGAAACCCTTAAAATATTAAATTAGTATAAAATCATTTTTGAATAAAAATGGACCAAAAAATATTTATTTCTAAGATATAATTATTTTTGGATCGATTAACCATCATCCAATTAAATATAGAAAATTTCTGAAATTTTTTTACTCCTTATCTTATTATTTTAACCCCTTTTAACTCTTACAGTTAAATCATGTTAGTTACACATTGAGTGTTAAAATAATTACAATAACATGCCAAATGACCAATGAATAAGTCATTAATGAAATTTTAATACTTATAAAAACTTTTTGGCCGAATATTAGGTTTTTTAAAATTTTATATCATTTAATTAAATATTTCATATTTTGATATATGAATTTGCCAATTTTGAAACTATTCATTACATGACTTTTTCAATAAAAATAAAAAATTTATTCTTTAAAAAAGGTGACTTTAAATCATTCCTTATATTTCAAATTCATCTATAGAATTATTTTAGGGAATCAAATATTTCAAATTATATTTATTTTATTATTATTAAGATCATTTATATGATTTTTTCTTTAATAAATATATTACTACATTACCGTTATGTCACAATTAAATTTAATTATTTATTTCATAAAAATTATAAATAAATAACCATGACGTAGGTAAAATTTTTATATTTATATTATATATTTATATTGAGGTTTATCTTTTTTATAATCCTATATAAAAAATTATTTACTTATTAAAAATATGAGTATGATATTTTTAGCGTATCATTAAATAAAATATAATAAACATCGTTTTTTCCCAAGTGTCTTAAAAATATTAAACGTCAAGCATAATTTATTTTAAACCCACTCATCCAAATAAATTTGTACAATTGTTAGGTAATTTTATAATATTATAATATTAGTTTTACTCTTAATTATCTGGTTTACCCTTTAAACGTGGTAAATAAAATACTAAAGTTACTCTTCAACAAAAAAACTTAAATCCTATTAGACCATTATTTTCATAATGATTACAACCATGTATGTTTTCTTTTCAAAATTCAATTCACAGAAGCTATAAAATTAAATTTTGATGATCATCTCAAATATGTGGCTAGAAGGTGGGTAAAAGAGACGTTCAAAATTTAAATAAGTGTTTATATAAAATTTCAACACAAAAATAATTCCAATGACCTAAATAAGAATAAATGATAAAAATATAATCTAATTATACATTAAATTAAATTAAAAGAATAATCTAATAATTTAAATAAATTAGATAAAAAAGAAGTTGTGAATTAAAAAGCAATATTTTTCACTAATAATCAAAATAAGAAATTTATGGGACCAAAACCAAAAATTCAAAAGAACTAAAATTTGATGTCCATATTAAAAATAAGAAGTTTATTTTTTCAAATAACACTTATAAAATTGTCAAAAAATATATTTATTAATGGCTCACAGTCAATAGGCGGTAAAAATGCTTTTTTTTGAAAATAGTCCTTTATACATAAAATTGAATTTGATAATATATCATGTCTGGAAAACATATAATATGAAGTAAAACATTAAATTAAATATTTTATATATATATTTAGTTAATATAATCCAATATGAGTGATTTAAAAAATTATTTGTATATAACTCAATTGTAAACATTTAAATAGTATTTTCACAAAAAAAATTCATTTTATTTGTAATTAATTATACAACAACGAATTATTTATATAATCATGTGTAAAACATATTTTCATATTTCAGTTAATCCTCTTAATTCCCTCCATTCTAATGTAAAAGAAATAACAAACATATTAAAAATTAATATAAAGTCATTCATTTAATCTAAATGTAGTGTATCATGTATGATATCAAACACATGGTTTACTTTTAAAACTCAAGATGTTATAATTATAATGTTTCAATAATTTATTAAATCAACATTGTTAATTTTAGGGTTGTTTGGTAGAATTCTTCAAAACTACTTAGTTATGGTAATAATGGTAATATGGGTTATAATATATTTTCATCATCTCCATCATTGTATATAAATTTTTTATTTACCATTCTAGTAGTAGAAAATTTTTATAGCCAAATACATTGTCCAAATTAGATTTATTTAAAGAAAAGTATCTCAGTATGTTTGTTTTAGGATGTTAAATTACTTTATGACCATTTTTTAAATAAATTTAATGGAATGTGAAAATCATAAAAAATTTGTAGCCTTGTTATAATGACATATTTCTTCATTAAATTCATTTTTAGAACCAGCATTTTAAGGTGGTGTAGAAAAATTAAATGCATCATTTATCGAGTCGGTGGTTCGCATGAAACATATGTGTAATTTTTGATTAACAATGAATGTGAGGTAGGTATATAATGGTTTTTCCATTAATACAATAAAATATTATTATAATAATGATATATATCTCATTATATCTATATGTTTATTAAAAATTTGGCGGATGGGTATGAAGACAGAAAATTGAAAGATCTCGATTAAGAAAATGAGTACTTCCTTTAGTATAAACCTTTTGGCCACAATGTAATCCTTCATAGATTGGTTTCTGAATGATATTAGTAAATATATGATGTTTTAAATAGGGTTATATATATTATTTTCAAGTGTTTTTTTTGATCAATTATGTTTTAGGAATGAAGAGATATGGGGTGGTGAAGTGGTCGTTTTATAGGAGAGAGGGGTTTAATTTTTATAAATATTAGTGTTTTAATAAAAAAATAGAATTCATTCATGTATTGTGGATAAATATGGATAATAATGTCATGGGATAATGGTAAAATCGTTAAATCCTCAATCCAGTAGTTTAAGGATAATGTTTTGACATATTTTAAGTATTTTACCCATAATTTAACACTTTCACCATATTTTAACCTTAACCTTGGTGACTAACTTTTAGCTTTTTAATAATTTTTTATGAATAAGAAATGTTCCTTATTACATAATTTTAACATAATGATTAAAAATTTAAAAAAAATATTAAAATATTCAATTTTTATTACTTGTAAAATCAATTTTAACAAAAGCACAAAGTATTGTCAATATTTTTAAATTTTTTACATTGAAATTAATAAATTTTAACATAATATTTTTATAATTTTATAAATAATTTTCATATATATAACATATAGGAGTAATTAAAATTTAATTATAGATAATTATTGGTTCTTGACTTTTAATTATTTCATTTATCTTTGGAATTATTATAAAAAATACCATATTTAATTTCCCTTGGTTTTTCTTGTTATTTTAATAATATAAATGATGTTCTATGTTTTTTGATATGATTTGTCTTATTACGAATCAAAAAATCTGAAAAAAATGGTATGCATCATTAATATGGTATATGAATGGATAAAGTGCTATGGAACTATCATCCAGTGTTGTGTAACCTTCATTCATCGCTCAATAATATTGATTTTCATCACTACGTAAACACGCTCTTTACCTATGTAAGAATCATTTTCATGCACTTTATTAATCATAAAACCTATAAGGGGCATGTGAAATATATTTTAAAGTATGTTAAGTTTCTAAAAACTCTACTATATTCATTATAAAAACAAACATACATGTCCCCACAAGGATCAAATTTACTTCAAGATAACACTTCAGGCTTCCCTATCAACATTCAAATAACTAATTAGAGGTTTCCATGAATATTATAATATAAATGATATTTTGATAAATCATAAAGAGATAAGACAATATATTTTCAATAAATATGTGATCTTGGTAATGAAATATATACATGAATGAAATAATCTTTTAATGAAATAAAAATAATAGATCTCATACGAATTTGAATGGTTGAAAGTAAAAGAACCCAAATCTCATTAAAATGAGGATTAATGAAAATTTGAAAGATTTTAATGAATACTCCTAACATCTTACACCAATGAGTTCAATGTTACCACTATTTCTTTTGTTATTTTCATTTTTTTCTGCTTATAATTAATATTGAAATTCATTATTCTTCTTCCCTCATCTTAGTAACACATAAAATGGATGGTTAAAACATGAGTGATTTGGGAAAAGGAGTAGATATATTATAATAATTTAGATAATTTATTATTGAATAAAACTCTCTTCTATTGATTTATTTTGGTGTTATATAATTATATGATATTTTTAATAAAATCAAGATTATGTTTTTATACATTTTCATTTTTTACATCTTAGGTTGATAACTTCTAATCTCCCTCTGAACTGAGTAGCTTATCTATGATATAAAATGTTTTATTTTGTGGTGAGTACCTAGATATTTCATGATTGTGTGTGAATTTAGTAAGTTATATTATATTTTCATAGGATAACAAAATGACTATGTATTTTCATAGGAGTTTAGTAAACACTAATAAAAATAATGGATTTATTAGGTACCAAAAGTACTCATGAAATGCCTTTAATGCCCACCTAAAAACTTCTATATTATTATAACTTAAGGTTTGTTTCCAAATCCTTTAGTGATCACAATTTTGTAACCTATGAAGGACTACAAAAAAACATGTTATATTGGATTTGGGACACGGTCCAAGCCATTATTGGGAGAATGGGATGTGTGTTTGAGGTATTGGTACGCTGATATATTTAAACACTATCTAGGGTAGATCTGTATTGACTAGAGGGGTATAAGTTATGTCATAGTTATTTATTCATGTTAATCGCATGTTGGTGTGTGAATATAAGGAAACCCAATGTTTTTAGGTTAGTTAATTGGTGGTATTGTAAATTCTAGTCTATGGGAGAAGAGGGATTTGTGGGGGGGGGGGTAGTGGGGGGAAGTGGGAGTGTGTTGTAGTGGTAATTGGATGATGAATATGAGTAAAGGTTATTAAAATACCACCATTACATCCATGATATCAGTGACTATCATTTCTCAGTCTCTAATACCACATTAAATAACCAAAACATTGATGTCGACTACAGTCTCCCACATCTATAGTTGCAAAAGTACGAATTTGTTATAGATAATTTCTTTCTAATTTGGTATAATTGATATATTTCACACACACAATAAAGGGGGATGACGAATTTTTAATCACTATTAGATCAATATCCACAATAATATTTATCCTTGGGTATTGAATGAATGATTTGACGAATCATTCAGTTAAAAATTATTAAGAAGGGAAGTAAAATTATTTACGGTACTTTGATATCATTTCAAATGAAAATACAAACCTAAATACATCACTTTCTTTAATAGGTTAATTCTGTCTTAGAACTCTCCATTTGTTTTTATGAAATCTAAAAAAATTCAAAAACATTCTTCCTTATATGAATAAAATAATTTTTCGGAATTAATTTTGAGAGAAGGACCTAGGTTAATAGTGTAAATACATTTATTCCTCGAATAAAATTTATTTTTCCACTCCCTCTGATTGGTGAATGTCGAAACACAGCCCTATTTTCAGGGTTTTATTACCAAAATAAAATTTAAATTGTATAATTTGGACTTATAAAAATAATAATAATTTCCATTTTAATCAAAAAAATGAAATATTTTTATTTAATGGACATAAAAAACTAGTAATTTGATTTTGTTGAATTTCTTATGAAAGACTAAAGGGATACATTTAGTATTCATATTGTACCCACTGTCAAGGCAGTTAGGCCAAATAATTCCATAAGTGACCTTTGTTGTAATGGACTAGACCTTCCTGGTCCATTACATTACCATTTTCTGGTGTTTGGGGTGACCTGGGGACCATTAGTGACTCATTAAGAAGTTTTCCAAATTTCAGGATTTGATGAACAGTGTAAACGTTGACGTCAGTGGAGCCGATTGGCATCAGTGGAAACAATGGTCCTCAGTGGCACCGATGATCATTGGTGGAACCGATGGGCATTGGTGGCACAGATGGGGCATCGGTGGCACTGATCAGTGATAGTGGAAATAATTAGCGTTGGTGGAACTGATCAGCATTGGTGGCTCCAATGGTTGTCAGTGGCACTAATAATTATTGGTCACATAGATGTGACATCCATAGCACTAATTGGTATCAGTGCTTCGACGACGGTTCCAAGACAATGGTTCCAGGGAGATAGTGCTAGAGTGATGGTGTCAGGGTGACAGTGACTCACCTAATGGTGATTCCTTCACTGATTCTTTTTCAGGACGTTTTAGTTTTTCCCCAGTGACATTTATTTCGACATAAAATAATTTCAATACCCCTTTAAAATCAATTTAAATCCAATGAAAGATGTTTTATACCCCCATTTATTTGTTGAACCTAGGGGTTATAGAAACTAGTGGCCTTTTTCTTCAGGGTCACACCTTGTCGTGTTTTATAATTTCTCCTAGTTACATGTTTTCTTAAGTTTAATGGAAAACAATAATTCACAATTTTTATCTCCACCATCTCTAAGGATAATTATTAACTTCCAAATAATCATGATGTGTGAAACATTTCAAACGCATGGTCAATACACAATCCAACTTTTAAGTACATCGAAATCGTCTCCCTGCTTTTTGGATCTGGCCTTTTTCTTAAGCCAAGATCATCTCTTCTTTTCCATTTGATATCTCCTTGTGAGTTTGGAGTCCCTCGTCCCCAGAAGAATCATGTGTCATAATAGAGCCCTTTCCACACACCCTTAGATCCTTGGAGTTTTCTGTAAGTAGCGGATCCTCAGTTCATGGTATGATAAGAAAACATCAATCATTGATCATCCAAGTAGGATTTTCAACCATCTCACTTTACTATGTATAATGAAGGGTGGGTATGATAATGTTTCCTTAGGGTATGGATGAAACCAAACCATAATGAAGATAAGAAATGGTTTCTAAATAATGATGTGGTTTTTTTGATGTTGATGTTGTTGTACTGTTTTATTTTCATTCATATGTTGTGAACTATATGGGCTTAATCCCACTAAGAATCATGGATGTTGATGGTCCTTTCGTACGCATTGATGCACCTCTGTTTTTATGGACAATATTGTGACTAAAATTTTGTAACATGGAAAATGGTTAATCATGTAAAATCTTTTTATTAAATGGATTCCCAATGAATAATAATCCTTTTTTTATCACCCCAGTTAACCAAATGGAAATAAGAAACTTGATAAATGATGTGGTTAAATATGAAAACTCTCTTTCTCTATTCTACTAAAAAGCGCGGGTTTTCTACTTGATTCTTGTGGGCCGACGTGGATGGGGATGGGATCCCATGTTCTACATGTTGCCTTATGGATCTTTTCCATTGTGTTGGGGATTGGTCTGGTTCTAGTACATTGAGGGATCTCATGGATCCCTTTTTTTGTCATGAATTTACAAGATAACAGGGTTTTAATGCTTAAATTATTGTTTGGATGTTTTCTTCATCATTCTTGAGTTGTTTTAACTTTTGGATGTGCCTGTTTATTTCTTAGTAGTGTAGAATTATTTTTTATAATGAAATCAGTTGAACATAATAAAAAAATGGTTGGTTCTCTGATTGTGGATGTTGTGCTTTTGTCCATGTGTGAATAGTAATGAGGGTGTTTCTGTATGGGCTGGTTTCGGGACCCATAAGTTTGGATGAGTGCTTGTTTACCTATATGTATAAATTTAGTTCTTCCCACCCAAGTTGATCACCTTATGTTGAACACCCCCATTTCATGGGGAAAGGTGTTTTCCTAACATTTATATGATTGGATGGTTTTTAGCTCCTTTGTTGCTCCCTCTCTCAGGTAGCACATGACTCTTTGGGCAGGATGTGATATCCTGAGATCCATTATAGCCCAAGACTCTTCGAGCATGGTATGTTGTGGTTGTTCTCTGAGGTGTGGGTGGGTAGGTTTTTTTCCCCGGTGTCTTTGGGATGAGGCTCGGGTGTATTCTGGCATGGCAGAAGTTATTCTAGCCCAGGTTTGTGAAATCATGGTTACATATGGTTGTTGTGGCACAAGTGTCTGTGGGCAGGATGCATGGTTGTGGTGTCTCATAAGGTTGTTGTTGGGGGCAGTAGTGGGACTATAGTGAAGATGGAAGGGGATGTCTGACGTGTAGGATGTCTTCATTAACCAGGGGGAATGTGGGGTAGGGTACCCAAATATTGATGTGATATTACTATTACGTTACATGACTTGAATTATTTGGGGAGTGTGCCTTGGTGAGGTCGGGTGGGTAGTTTCCATTACTAGGTGTTTTGGATGCCTCTACATTTTCATGGGACATTAAAATTCCTCCCCAATTTTTCATGAGAGCTTTTGGTATTCCCTACTGAGTATCTATGTGTACTCATCCTACATATTTATAAACTGTTTTTCAGGTCACTTGGAGCAGGTTGGAGATCCGGATGGTTAATACTAAATTGGGGTTGAAAGAGTTGTTTCGGCTTCATGGTTGTTGTTTTTTTTTCTTTCTTTGGTACTTTCCTATGGAGTTTTCTTCTATTTTTCTGTATCACTATACATTGAACAGGTATGTTGGAATGGATTTTTGGCTTTACTCTTACTTTCAGTTTGGTGATTTTTGAGATTTCCCATCTTATCTCTCGATATTTTTTTATAAAAAGGGTAATGCATTCCATATTACGTGTGATCATATACCCTCAGTTATATTCACCATTATGGGGCCTATTGAAGGAGGGACTCAGGGGGTCATTATCTCTCCTTTAACATGAAGAAGGAAGGGTCGGGAAATTTGTTGTCCCTTCCTTCATCTTCGTGATGGTGTGTGGGGACAGAATGGTATCAGAGGTAGTGTTTGGGGGATATGATAGAGTTTGGAGTTATCCACGGTGAGGATTTAATGGGAAGGTACTGCAACAGTGTTAGGAAATCTTGGAGTATGAAATAGGCCAATGAATATTGGCTAGGACAAGGGATTTTAGGGTTCCCTTTAATCTGATGCAAGGACTCTGGACTTACCAAATGTTCAGGTGAGGCTACATGAATTTTAGGGTAGAGAACCTAATAAATATATAGGAATCATAATGACTTCTGTTCAAGTGTTTTCTAGGTGTTTTATGAATTTAAAATGAATAACAAGTTTAAGTAAAATTTATTATAAATCATCTATATTACTTGGTCCTAGGTATTATTCGTTTACCTTGTAGCTATGGAACCCTAACGACAACCATTAATAGTGTTGGTCATCGAGGCATAAGAAGAAGATTTTCAAGATCATATTAGGGCTTATTGAGATGAGTATGTTGAATAGTGGTAGAAGACGCTTCATGCCTTTTATAGGAAGACCCTTAGAAATTATGATAGCAGTGTCTGAGACATGGAGACATAAATCTGTCTTGAGGAGTTGATAATATATATCAACTAGATATGGGGTCCGATTGAGTATTAGGTTCCTTTGGATGTGGGATAGATGCAAAGAGAGGTACGTTAGTTTTGGGTGATCTACCTCGAATAGAAAAGGGAACCTGAGGATTGTTGGAATGACTTTGAGAATGAGTTCCTGGCAGAATTTCTCTCTTCCACGATGAAGGATGAGAAGAGGCAAGAGTAGCTCTCCCTCCAACAAGGGAGTATGGCGATGAGCGAGTTGGGGATAAAGTTCAATGATCTACTTCTTCTTTCTTTAGACCTCTTTCCGGAAGAAGAGTCTCGGGAAAGACGTTTATATGAGGCACTCTGACCTTCTCTTCAGTATTTTTATACTCCATTCACAATACCGACGTACATGGAAGTCCAAAAGAGGGATGAATTTGTTTATAGGATGCACATGATGGGATGTGTGCTACGAGAGGGGAGCTAGTTGAGCTCATCAAAGCGGAAGGTTTTTAGTATCAGACCTACAGTCATAGGGCCTTTGATGTTTCGGTCATTGGGGAGCAGGCCCCAGCAGTTTCAGTTTTGATCTCTTGGTCCTCGCCCTATCTCTGTGGGCCCAGGACCATGATTATTCATTTTTGGTACTCATAGGCACCTTCGGAATAAGTTTCCAGACCAATTTATGTACATTAGAGGTGTTAAGGTTCATTTCACACCTCATAAGTAGCAATTTCTAGCTAGGCCTTTTTAGCAGTTATAGTAGGGATAGCGAGCTCCCTCTCCTCCTAGAGAAGACATTACAGGAGGAGGTTGACCTCAGGGTGATCCTTAGGGACCATGACAAGGGCATGGTCAGGGGGTGGCTGACCGCGGAGGGAAATATGAGATGGGCGTGGACAGTTTTATGCCACAAAGGAAGTAGTTCCAGTAGTGCCAAAGGTTGTTCGAGGTGCGATCAACTTGTTTAGAACACTTGTATGTTCCTTGTTTAATTTAGGAGGTTTTAACTCCTTGGTTATACCTGGTCTAGCCCATGCCTTGGTTATAGACGTAGAGAGACTCTCCATACACCTGGTGCTGAATACACCAGTTGGAGGCCAGACTATCATGTTTGATGTTTGTAAAGGATGCAGACTGATGTTGGGGATGAATCAGTCCTATGTGGATCTCATTCAACAACAAATGCAGCCATACAAAATCATCCTAGGTGATGACTATTTGTTTTCCATGCATGATGTTATCAACTACTTCTAGGGAAGAGATCAGTTCTAAAATATGGGCAGCAAGCGTGTAGCTTCCATTGGTGTGCGGGGTTACCAGGAGGGAAACCGGCGAGTCAATGCCCTTCTATCCTTGTTATCCAAGATGTCAATTGAATCAGTAGATGTAGATATGGTGGAAATTATGAGGATTTTCAGGTAGTTCCTATATGTATTCCTTGAAGTGCTCGTGACCCTACACCCTTGATGTGATGTTGAGTTTGGAATAGACATACAACCTGGTGACCATCCAATTATAATGGCTCACAATCGGATGGGGCATTCTGAGTTGTAGGAGTTATAGATTCAGGTCGATGTTTCATGAATAAGGGTTTTATCCGACCGAGCGTGTCACTATTGGGTGCTCCATTCTACTTCATAAATAAGTAAGATATGTGTCTCAGGATGCATATAGACTACCGAAGATGGAATTAGGAGATGGTCAAGAACTGTTACCTCGTTCCGAGGATCGATGACTGTTTTGACCAGTTTAAGGGATCAGGTTGGTTCTCTAAGACCGACATGCGGTTGGGATATCACCAATTGAGTGTGAAGGAGGGTGACATCTCAAATACAGCTTTTAGGTGCATATATGGTAACTTTGAGTTCATGGTCATGTTGTGAGGTGTTACAAACACACCATCTGTGTCCATGTGGATCATACACTCTATATTATAAGAATACCATGACTGGATTGTAGTCGTGTTCCTTGATGACATCCTGATATAGTCAAGATTAGATAACGATCACACTGAGCATCTGAGTAATATTTTAGTGGTAGTCCGACATCACCAGTTCTTTGGGAAGTTTTCCAAGTGTATGTTCTGGACACGATATGTGAACTTCCTTGGACACGTGGTGTCCCAGTAAGGAATAAAAGTGGACCCATTGAAGGTTGAGGCTGTTGTTTCTTAAGCAGAACCCAATACTATGGTAGAGATTCATAGTTTCCTAGGTCTAGCAGGTTATTACAGGGGGTCTGTGCCCCACTTATCTTGAGTTGATGCACCTTTTAAATCCTTTAACAAAAAATTATAGGCTTTTTCTTAGAGTGAGTAGTTCCAGGAAGACTTCCATTATCTGAAGGGGAACAAGGTCAGTGCCCTAGTGGAGAGGTTTCCAAAGGAAGGGGTAACATTTGATGTGTTATGTGATGCTTTATGCCTAGGCTTGGGGTGTATGCTGATGCAGTAGTGGGGAGTGTTATCTTATGGGTATGGGAAGTTATGTCCTCACAAACCTAGTTATTCCACCGATGACCTAGATCTTGTAGCGTTTTTGTTCATTCATAAGTTTTGGCCGTATTACCTCATTTTGGAACGCTTAGTGGTCTTTACAAATCACAAAGATCTTTAGGTATATCATCTCCCCGCATGACCTGAACATGCGGCAGTAGAGGTCGATGGAGTTTCTTTATGACTATGAATTCGAGAATTCCTACATCTCAGGAATGGTTAATTTGGTGGTTGATGCCTTGAGTAGGAAGTTTTAGAAGGATATGGTTCAAGAATCATCAGATGCATGGAATGTTATAGAGGATTTTGATTCCTTACACCTAGTTGAAAAAGTGGATGGTTGTAATGGCTTATTGTTTCAAATAATGGTGCATTATTCCTTCGTACAACAAGTAGAGGAGTCTTGGTAGGGTGAATAAGAGGCTGAAGTGATGTGTGATCTCGTTATCTAGGGAAATGCTTCAGAAGGATGGTTAGAATATGGACAAAATCATATGCTTCTCCATGAAACGTTTTTTGTCCTGGAGATGATGTGCGATCAAGTTCTACGTGAGATACATAACTCAACCATGGTGGTACACCTAAGAGTTTCCAAGATGTATCTAGGTCTGAGGAGTTAGTTTCTGTGGCCCTGGGTGAAACAGGCATTGGAGGAGTTTGTGGAAAAGTGCATCATGGTCTAAAAGGTGAGGTTGAGCACCATGTTCTGGGTGGTCTATTTCATCCCTTATATGACCCAGAGTGGAAGTGGGATGACATGTCGGTGGATTTCTTCACAGGACAACCCAAGGTTAAAAGAGTCTACAATTCTATCTGAGTGGAGGTAGAATGGATGACAAAATTAGCTCACTTCATTGCAATCAAGGAGTCAAGTGAGGTGGATTCCTTATCATGAAGGTATGTGGACAAGGTGGTGTGATTCCATGGAGTTCTGAGGTCCATAGTATCAGATGAGGATACACGCTTTACCTCAATGGTCTGGAAAATATTAAAACATGATTTGGGCACCCAACTATGCCTCAACATTACTTTCCACCCCCAGACAAATGGGCAGATAGAGCGGACCATCCAGATGTTGGAAGATATGTTACGGTCATGCATTTTGGACTTTGGAGGATGATGGTTACAAAACCTGACTCTGGAAGAGATTTCCTATAACAATATCTATCACAATACCATTTAAATGGCTCTATTTAATGCCTTATACGGGAGACCATGTCGTTCACCTGTGTGATGGACATAGGTTGGGGAAGCAGGTGTTCTTTTCCCACAGGTGGTGTAGAGCATGACGGAGAAGGTCCAGCTTGTGTGAGAGGGGATGGAGGTATCCCATGATAGGTAGAGGTAGTATACCAATAATAGGAGGAGACCCTTGGACTTTGAGGTTGGGGACCACGTGTTCTTGATGGTCTCCCCTCAGCGTAGGAAATAGAGGATTGGTACGAGGAGTAAGCTCTCTCCCAGGTTCGTCGGACACTTTGATGTGTTGTGGCGGGTCGGCGAAGTGGATTACCAGCCAGCGCTACCTCCTCCACTACTGACGGTGTATGACGACATCCATGTATCTCATCTTTGTCAGTATCTATGTGATCATATTCACATCTTTGACTGGGGAGAGTTGGATATTGAGGACGATGTGATGTTCGTGGAGAGACCAGTGAGGATCAAAGAATGTGAGGAAAAGGTGCTTCTTGGATGAACCATTCCATTGGTTTGTGTCTTATAGATGAATAGTGTCCTCGAGCAGAGTACCTAGGAATGGGAGGCACAGATTCGTGCCTAGTAACCATAGTTATTCTGAGTTTTGTTCTGTGTTGTTTTTTACTTGATTTTGATGTATTGCTTGACCTTGTTAACTATTATATGTGTTCTTTCCCATGTTCTCTATGTTTGTGTAAAAATTACTGACCATGAATAGGGGAGTACCCAACCCCTAATAGAGATGTATAAAGGTGGATATGGTTAAACCCATGCGGGTGAGTCAGTTCCGCCCAAAGTGAATAATATATTCACATGGGGGAAAAGAATCCATAATCCATACATATGGACAGTGTGGACATTATATGTCAATGTGGATACATGGGGGAGAAGAGAAGTGGTGAAACAATAGTTTTTTAGAAGATAGCTTAGGGAGATTTGTTCCTAGATATCAGGGGTTTTTTCCGGCTTTTGAACAACTCTGGGGTGGTATTTACTTGATAGGTATATTATAGGGAGTTTGTTCGGACCCCTCTTTTCTCACTGGGTTTTCTCTTGATTTCTTGAGGTTGAGAATATGTTGAGAGGTATATGATGTAATGGCTAGTACCTTCCTGGTCCATTAATTTGCCAAGTTCTATTGTTTGGGGTGTCCTGGGGACCATTAGTGACTCATTAAGGAGTTTTCCATATTTTAGGATTTCACGAGCAGTGGCACCAATGGGCATCGGTGGCACTGATGGGCGTCGGTGGCACCGATGGGCATCGGTGGCACTGATCAGTGTCGGTGGAAATGGTGGGATTCTATTGAACCGATGGTTGTCAGTGGCACCGATGGGTCACCCATAGTCCCGATCGGCATCAGTGCCAGGGTGCAGTGCTCGGGTGACGGTGCCAGGGTGACGGTGTCAGGGCGACGATGCTAAGGAGACGGTGCCAAGGTGACGGTGCCAAGGCGACGGTGCCAGGGTGGTGGTTCCAGTGTGGTGGTGCCTAGGAAATGGTGTCAGGGTGACGATACCAGTGTGATGGTGCTGGGGAGACACTGACTCACTTAACTGTGACTGTTTCCCTGTTTTTTCCAGGACATTCCAGTTTTCCCCAATGACATATCTTTCAACATAAAAGCGTTTCATACCACTTTCAAATCCATTTAAGGACAAGGAATGATGTTTTAAACACTCATTAATTAGCGACCCTTGGTGTTATCAAAATGTGTGTCCTTTTTCCTCAGTTTCACACCTTTTTTTTAAATTTCCACCCATGTTACGCATTTTTCTCCCTTTAAAGGAAACCCATTAACTAACAGCAGTTATATCCACCATCTCTTAGGATAATTATTAAATTCAAAATAATCCCAATGTCTGATACATCTCAACCACGTGTTCTAGCCACATTTTTACTTTTTTGTATTTCGAAATCATCTCCCTAATTTTTGGATTTGTCCTTTTCATAAGCCAATATAATCTCTTTTTTCCCTTCTCTCTCTTTGTACATTTGGAGTTCCTCTTCCATAGAAAAATTATGCATCATGCTAGAGCCCTTCATGATCACCCTTGGGGACATGGAGTTTCTTGCAAGTGATGTATCCCAAATTCATGGAACGAGGATAAAGGATCAATAGTTGATCATTAAAATAAGGTTTTCCTCTGTCTCTATTTTTTGTGTATCATGTGGGGTGGGTATGATAATTTTTCCTTGAGGTTTGGATGAAACTGATCCTTAAGGAAGATAATAAATGGTTTCTAATGAATGAAGGGGTGTGTTTTATGATGATTTTAGTGTACTCTTTTATTTTCATTCATATTTTTCGAACTTTATGGGCTTACACCCACTGAAAATCATGGTCGTTGGTGGTCCTTTCTTGCACACTGATGCACCTCTATATTTCTAGAAATCATGTGATTGAATTTCCATAACATGGAAATTAGTTAATCACATAAACCCAATTGATTAAATGGATTCCCAATTAATAATAATTCTTGGTTGATCACCCCAGTTAACTAAATGGAAGTGAAGAACTTGAAAAATGATGTGGTTAAATTTCAAAACTACCTTACTTTATTCTGCTAATAAGCATTGTTCTTCTGCTTTATGCTTTTGGGGTGAAGTGGGTATAGATGGGATCCCTTGTTCTTCTTGTTGTCTTGTGGATTTGTGCATTTATTTTGGGGATTGGTTTGGTTCCATTTCTTTTAGGGATCTCACGAATCCCATTTTTTCATGACATTACAAGAGAACCGGGTGTGAATGCTTAAATTGTTGGTTGGTTGTTTTCTTCATCAGTCTAGAGTTGTTTTAACTTGTGGATGTGCTTGTGAGTATTCTAGTAGTGGAGAATTATTTTTTCTAATGAAATCACTTGAACCTACTAAAAAAATGGGTGGTTCTCTAGTTGTAACTATTGTTCTTTTGTGCATGTATTAATAGTAACTAGGGTGTTTTTTATGGGATGTTTTCAAGACCCTTATGTTTGTATGAGTTCTTTTTTACCTATTTGTATAAATTTATTTCTTTTGTTTATTATTCACAACCCACCAAGTCGATCACTTCATATAGAACACCCTCATTTCCTGAGGAAGGGTGTTTTTCCCAAAATTCCTTTGAGTGGTGGGTTGTTAGCTCTTTTTCTGCTCCCACTCCCAAGTATCCCAAGAGTCATTAAGAATGTTGTGATGACCTGAGGTCCATTATATCCCAAGACTCTTCATCCAGGTTATGTTGTGGTGGTTATCCCACCTATATACAGGTAGTTTTTTTCCCCAGTGTCTTCGGGATGAGGCCCAAGTTTCTTCTGGAATTGAGATAGTTATTTTTTCCCTAGGGTCTGCACAAGTAGTTACGTATGGTTGTGGTGGCCAAGGATTATAATGGCGTGATAGATGATCATCAGGGCCCAGGGGTTTGTGGGTGTGATGATTGGTTATTGTGGCCCATAAGGTTGTTTTTGGAGCGGCTGTGGGACTGTAGTGAAAATGGAAGGGGAGGTATGATGCAAAGGCTGTCTTCAATAACTAGTGGGAAAGCGGTGTAGGGTACCAAAATAACAATGTGTTATTACTATTACTTTACATTAATTTCGTTATTTGGGGAGTGTTCCTTGGTGAGGTTGGCTGGGCAGTTTACCTTTCTAGGTGTTTTGGATACCTCTACTTTCTCACCGAACATTAGAAAGCATCCCCACTTCTACCCAAGATCTTTTGGTTTCCCCTATTGAGTATACATATGTACTCACACTACATATTTATAAACTATTTTTCAGGTCACCTGGCGACGGTTGGAGATCAGGGTGGATACTACTAGCTTGGTGTTGCAGATTTTGTTTGGGATTTTTGGTTGCTGATGTTTTTTCGTTTCATTGATACTTTCCTATGACGTTTTCTTGTATTTTTATATAGCACATTACTTTGAACATGCATGTAGAATTGATTTTGGTTTTTACTCTTACATTCATTTTGGAGTTATTTGAGATTTCCAATCTTATCTCGTGATATTTTTCTATAGAATGTGTAATATATTCCATATTATGTGTGATCTTATTCCCTTGGTTCTAGTGTCCACTCTGGGTCCTATTAAAGGGATAACACGAGGGTCATTATCTCCCCTTAGACATGAATTTGGAATGGTTTGGCATTTTTCTGGATCTTCCCTCATCATGGTGAAGGTGGGTCATGTTATATGTATACTGTAATTCATCAACTAAATTAATAAGATTTCATTTCCTATGATATAAAATAGTTTTTAATTAAAATCTAGTTTAATAAAACAATTAACAAAACTCTGTATCAAAGAAGGATAACATCTAAATAAAAACATCAAGGATTTTATCGTTATGTACTAAATATTGAAGCCATAAGGAGTGGTATAGGAAAAAATTAAATGGAGGTAATTTCCAATTTTATTGAATTAGTAGTTTATGTGTGGTTATATAGTAAATAACAAATTAAATTACATGACTGGGAGGACCTAAAATGATATTTCCTTCTGATATTTTTCTGAACTCTAGAATCAATGACATTATAAAGGAGATCCATGCCATCATTGTGGCATCAATAGAAATAATTTGTAAGTATTATGAGTGGTTCAAAAAGATATGTTCCATATAAACTCATAAAAAAATAATGTATCCCCATTTTAAACTCTATTTTAATCATGTATTACATTAAAATGACATAAACATTTGAGATTACTCCCTATGATGAATTCAATAGAATACTCACTAACTAATTCCAAGGTACTTATTGAGAATATAGAAAAAAGTCACAAAAATTTGGGACAAATGGTATTTTTTACAAAGGTATGTATGAGGCAATAACATCTAAAACAAATCAATTACTTGAATATAAACAAATTGAGATGACCAGTTTGTGAGGTAAATTTCACTAAAATATACTGGATAAAAAGAAATTCCATATATGTTATGTGGTTTATTTCTATCTTCAACCCATTATACAAATCAGTGTTCTGAGATACTATGAATTGATATTTGTATAAAAACATTCATCCAATGTAATACTATCAACCTACCCAAGGCTAGTGAGATAACTCCTAAGTCAAATATGAATTTGAATATTCATAAAACTATAATAGAAAACCTTTTCAAAACTATTTCCAAAAACCACCACCTTAAAAATAGCCTTACCACAAAGTCCCACCACTCCAAAAACCAAACAACACATTTACAAACCAAAAAGCCCTGAAAAACCCCATTTTCATCAAAATAAATATATTTTTTCTTCCCCCATTCATGGTTTAATACTATACCCAGGTATTTTAAAAAAAGACCATGTTCAGTAGCGTATAGGACACATAACACCAAGATTTAATGATTTTAAAATATTATTATTTAAATTTTATTGTTTTAAATTGTTTTTTTGTTTAGAATATATGAATATAATAAACCTCCTTATAAAATATATTTATAAAGATCATACTCAATGAAAACTTATTTATTAATTATAAATAATTAAGCACTCCGTTTTTGGTAATGTCATTTTATGCTTCAAAAATGATTTTTATTGATTTTTGTGAGATAATATTATAATTAATTTCCACCACATATAGAATTTTTATTTTATAAAAACGATATAATTTTTTATATAATCATATAAAACATATCTTGTAGTTATTTTTTGAATTTTCTGAAAAGATTTATTTTTCATCGAATAGTGAAAACTGTATATTTTTAATGAAAATGGTCTTTAATTTAAATATATTTATTGAGTGAAATTTTATTTTAAATTTTATTTAAAATATAATTATTTAATTTTTAATAAACATAATCCAATTATTTTTATTTTAATTAACATTATACATAATGTTTCTAGAAAAACATTTTTACACATTCCAATGCATTTCTATGAAAAATAGTTTTTCATCACGATTTCATGGGGTTATATTATATGTAATTTATTAAACATATAGGGATTAAAATTAATAAATTGGATTCCATATTTTTAATCTAAATTTAATTTTTTTTTGAAAATCACAACATTATTTTTTGTCGTAATTTATAGTAACCTTGGTAAATATTCATTACCATATTAATGAGAAAATTTGGTTAACTAACTTCACACTAATGTTACAAGGATTTAAAATTGTCCTAAAACATAACTTTAATATATTTTATGATTTCAATTATTCCAATTACTTCAAATATTCATAAATATTAAAATTTGGATCCATTTTTATTTTATAAATACCATTACCTTTTTGTAAAATAAAATTCCAAAATGTCTCCTCCTTGGTTTTGAAAGTATAATATTTTTTCCTAGAGATAAAAAAAGTTATTTATGGTTATAAATGATTACTTATTAAATTAATTAGAAACTTTTTAATTTTAACTTATTTATAATTTTTCTATATTAATTAATTATAATAATACCATATAAAATTTTGATAAAAATACTTGTGCGAGAAGTAGAAAAATCATGTAATTGATTTTAAAAACATAAAATGTTTCTTAGGAGTTCTGGAATTTAAATAATTTTTTAGATAAATTAAATTTATTATTAATTTGTTAAAATTTTATATTCTAATCATATTGAAATATTTAATTTTTTTAAGTAATATTATTTGAATAGTTCTGAAAATTACATTATTTTTATTTTATGTTAAATAATATATTATAAAATTATTTAAAATTTCTAAAATTATTATCATTGTCCAAGTGGGACAGATATGGTTTATAATATCATTCATTATATATTTATGGGTCCCTTGTACTTTTATAATGACTTTTTTGACCCCTGATGTTTTAAAATATTGTTATCATAGTAACTATTAAATATTGTTTATGAGGGGTTAAAACTAATACATAAGGGTTTAAATATCACCTAAACATTTCATAATTTTATTTGATGATATTATTTAGACTTAGATCCACCTTATGACAAATATCTACCAATTTCACCACACTTTATTATGAAAATTAGTTTATATTAGTTTAATGCATTATGTACTTCCAAAGTTGGCCCTTTATTCACTTATATATGGACACCTACTATCCTCTCTTCCCCACACTTTGTGAGAAACATGGTATGATAAAAAATTTAGAAAATAGATTAATAATATCCTAATATATATTATATTGGTTATGGTCTGCTTAAATGTCCATCCCTATGAAAATTAAGGAGATATCCAATTGAATTTTTTTAAAGAGGAGGTAATTGACTTAAACGTGCATTATAAATTTACTTCATCCTCCTTAAATTATTTCATAAATATTAAAATATATTACAATCATTATATAAAATATAATTATATTATGTTATGTTAATATCATAAACATATTCATCACTTTCTTTCATCCTATAGGGGACGAAGGCATTGTTCGTGTGTAAGTGTGGAATACCACCTCCATGAAGCGATGTGTTTCATTTTTCATCACCAACTCACAAGGATGGTAATTATGATGTAATTGATAAATATATAAAATATTAATGAATAAATTTATATATATTATTATAATATATTACATAACTTCATTCATTTCCATCCATTAAAAAAGGATAAGACCCCTTGTGCGTACGTGTGGGACATCTACTCCACGAAGCAATGTGATTAATTTTTCATGTCTTCATTTCATGGAATAATAAAAGACATTATTTTTATGTATAAAAATTTTAATTTTGAAAATATTATTATTCTTAAAATGATGTAAAAATGAATTGTTTGACCATGATCAACCAACCACGTTCATTTTTCAATTATAAATCGAAAACCATTGAAAAAAATGAAGTGGCATTAAATGACTATGTAATTAAATATGTCCCTGAAATAAATAATTTAATTTCACAGGAATAAAACTATAAATTGTTCGTAAACTATTAAAGTAATTAATTTTGGTTTATTATATAAGATTTTAAGGATGTACATAGACATTTTCGAAATTAGGTAAGGGGTTCATAAATAAATTTTTCTTTATTGGGTTATATTATCTATACATTATCTATGTTATTACAATATTATGTTTTATAAACTCGTAATTTTTTAATTCTATATTTTAAAAAAGATTATGTGTAATTTCAGTTTTTTACACATAATAACTTCATTGATTATTTCTAAATTTAAAATTATGAGCTTTAAAAGTGTTTCTCATCTCAATTTTGTTTTTGTGAGTCATATTTCATAATCACAACATGTTTCATTGGGTTTATTATTCAATAGTTATCGATGTAGTAAGGGTTTGTTTCAAAATTTCTTTATAATTTACGATTTCTTAGGATAAATTATCCATTAGGGTAATTATATTATATTTCAACATTAAACGACATATTTTATTCTCATATAGTTATTTCAAGAAATTACAAGTTCCTTTCATTTTTACCTAATGATCCATACTCTAAAAAATATTATTATGGAAAATTGACTTTATTTTCTTATTGAGTTGGAAATATTTTTCTTCCATAACCATATTATATTTAAATTTATTTTTAAAAATGTTTCTATTATTATCTAACATATCATTAAATTCATTTTTATACATTTTTTAAATTCTAAAACATGGTTTAAAAGTAATATTCTTATTATTTTATGGAGGATGCACTTTTTACCAATGTTGTGAATGGAATATTTGATTTAATATATAACATGACAATAAATTTTACAGTTGTCAAAATTATTCCTTGTATTGAATATTTATTAAAAAATTATATGAATATTTTTAATAAAAACATATTTCTTATTATTTTTTACTTTTATATATTTTAATGGTATTTAATAAAAAGGGCACTTCCCCTATTTCTAATGAAATGTTTTCAATGTTAACTTCATGTTATTTTCATATATGTAAACATCCTTTAAAGATTCCTCTACTAAATTGGGAATAAGATCTTACAATAGCATCCATATTATTTAACATAATGGATTATAATTATTTTTATAAATATATTATCATGAATCCCATTATGTTTTTTTTGGTAAATCATGTTATGAAGGAAAAATGGTTCTTTTAAAAGATTAATGTGGAAAATGGAAGCTTTTGTGCATTATATTCATGCATGGTACATGGATAATATTGATGATGATTGGTATACTAGATATTTATCATGATTATGCATGATATTGATATATATTATATGATGGGTGAGCTCGATATAGCTCTCCAATACATTGCATAATGATCCTTGTCTTTAAATGCAAGAATGATAATGTTAACAAGTGAGTTATCTCCTATAGATTTTACGTGGATAAAGTAATTTATGAAATGATTGAACATGGTTGATGGAGATAATGTTATATAAAATAAATAAGTTTTATCTATGTTTACTATGTTTTTTAACGGTGCTTTTCATCATGCTTAAAATCACATGGCTCATGATTTTTTATTCTTATTATTCATTCCTTTGTTAAAGATTTATGTGATGTAATAAGTTTAGTGACATATGTTATCTTGGTTAGGATTTCTCTTATGTTATTATAATTCACCTTGAATATGTTCCCATACCCTTATTATCATATTATTACAATTAATTATATTCAATTTTTAATCCATATATTTTTCTCTTACTACTCAATTAATCTCACACTTATTTTGATTCACATCCCCAGTTTATACAGAAGATATTAATCAATATATTTCCAGAAGGGTATCATCTGGAAGATATTGAAGACATAATGTGGAATAGTAAATGATTGTTTTAGTGAAATAAGTGATCACCTAAATACATTGGTATTGTTATGTAATAATTTTTCCTAATTCAATAAAACACTACACCTAAAATGTATTTTGGAATGTAGGTGAAATTTTTTTTCTTCTGATGTTTAATTTTTATTGGGTTAAAATTTATACATGATTATTTCTATCAAATATAAATATGTAAATAATACTTTTCAGGCTTGAATATATGATTGTAGTGTTGGGTATATTATATATTGTAATAGAACTAGGTTTAGATAACTTTGGATATTGGGATTTTTTTTAGGTTCGCCCGAGATTTATGGACATAATCATTGGATTAAAATTATAATGTTAATTATATTATTGAAGGAATAAACTCCAATTTTATGGTTTTGATTGATGATATTTTATGTGGATTTATGATAGTTTGGGTTATATTTAATTTGGTTGGGGAATATGGAACACTCATGTTTAACATGAATGATTATTTTGGAAGAATTATATTAATTTTTTTGGGATATTATATGAACAGTAGGAGATAACATTTTATTTTAAAAAATTATTTAATGTTTTTGTTATTGAGGTTAATTGGGATATGAGATTATTTATTTATTGAATGATCTATGTTTAGTGTCTTGTGTTATTATGAAAATTTTATATTTAAATGTATTATTAAGTCATATAATGGTTTATTCATTTTGGGTATTGTCTTACATTTTTCAAAAAATTTTGATTTTAGTTTAAGTGGGAAGAATATATTTTCCACATTTTATATACATAATGGTAAATAATTTTTTTATAGTTCTTCAAACATTTAAAATTATGACTAATCATTTAGAGTAAAATATGATATAAAGGTGAAAACTGATCAAAACATGCAACTAGTGGAAGAAATTGTGTTTACGGATTTTAAAAAATTAGGTCAGTATATTTTCTCTTATTATCTATTTTAAAATTAATTTTTTGGATCACCTTTAGATAATAAATATTTATAATGAATTTTTTTTCCTTCTATACAACAATTTATGATTAATTGATAGTCCTTTTCAAACAACATTGATTTTTTTGTGGTAATTAGCTTTATTGTGATAAAATTTGCAATCACTCTATACAATTATTTTTGCATTACCTTTCCTCTAGATGTATATATTTTCTCGTCCCACTAATTTTATTATACATGGAAACCATGTTAGGTGCTATTCTATATAACCTTCATATTTCCCATTCCCATATTTCAAAATCATGTTTCATTAATCCTTTTTATGATGTGGATTTTCAAAATGGTATTTTAAAATATTAAACCCTTGAAACACCAAGATCAAGATACAATTTCAAGGATGAAATTTATTTAATGGGGTATAATGTAATTTATGGTATTTTAAAACAATACTATGTTTGATATCCTATAATACATGTAACATTGAGTTTTAATGACTTTGAAATATCATTATTTAAATTAGACTCTTATAATTTACTCATTAAATGGGGGATTATGGATTGAAGTAACTAATTCGTCACATATATATACATATAAATAACCTTATAATCACAAATTGATTTATTTATTCCTAGAAAATACGCACTCAGTTTTTAGTAAATCTATTTTTTACTTGAAAAAAAATTCTTTTGAAATGATTTTTTTATTTTTTTGAGTGAACATTATAATTAATTTAAAACATATTTTGATTTCTTATTTCACAAAAAAAGATATAATTTTTTTAAATCATAATTTCAAAATTTATTTAGAATGAATTTATAGGATTTTCTAGATTGTATTATTTTCCAATAAATAGTAAATAGATAAATAAAATTATAGAAACGTTCATTTATTGTCATTATTTTAAAGCAGCCCATTTTATTAATTGGTTTTGAGAATTCATTAGTTAATATTTATTAAAAATATTACAATTAATTTTTTTATACATTAATATTAATTTTGGAATAAAATCATTTATATACCTAAAAAATCTAATTTATAGAAAACAGTTTTTTCTTGCATTTTGTAGAATAATTTTAAAATTAATTTCCACCACTTATTGAAATTTAATTTGATAAAATATGTTTTATATTTGGAATTAGCACATAAAAATTTGGGAAATATAGAAGCCTAATTTTTTCGTATTGAATGTTAACCATGGTAAATGTTTTCTCTATATTAAATAGAATATTGGGTTATTTAGAGTAAAAACTAATTTGAAACCGCTTTAAAAATACCAAAACACTGGGTGTAACATATTGGATGAGTTTAATTATAAAATCCCATTAAAAGATCTAATATATGGAATTTTGATATATTTTACTTTGATCAATACCTTTATATTAATTTATGTAATGGAAAATTCAAAAATATCACTTTTTACTTATAATATCTGTAATATTTTTTGACAAGGATAAAAATATGTTATGATTCATTGTAAATTGATATTTTTAATATGAATAATTTTTATTTATGATAATTTATATTTATTTTTTATTAATTTTATATTTAATTTTAATTTTTTCCAAAACATTGATACGGTCCAAGTTCATGTGGTAGAAAAATCAAGTAAATGGTTTTAAAAACATAAAAAGTAAAATTTTGTTTTTGTAAGTTATGGTTTACAAGAATGTTTTAGGAACATATAATATATTTTTAACATTCTAATATTTTATATTTTAATTACAATATTTTTTAGATAATTTTTAAACACAAATTACGTGAATAGTCCCAAAAATTACATTAATGATTTTATAAATTAACAAATATTTAATTAAATGATTAAAAATTAATAAAAAATATTATTTTTGGATAATGTAATATTATATGGTCTATAATATAAACCATTTTTCATTTATGGGAAACTTTATCTCTAATTGTATTTTTATTGACACATAATGTGTAAAAATATTGTTATTATGTTAATCATTAAATATGGTTAATGACAAGTGAAAACATAGATATAAGGGTCATAAAATCACCTAAATGTGTATAAATTTTACTGGATGATGATATTTAATATTTTATTAACCTAATATTATAAATTAATCAATTGTTTCTAAATTAACTTGAAAACAAGCTTATATTAATTAATACATTATGTACTTCCAACAGTTCCCCTATTGTGTATTTTATATGGACACCACCTCTACTCCCTTAATCGTACTTATTGATCCACTTATAAAGATAAATCCTTTACATAAACACTTTTTATATTCATAATATACATTTTAGAGGGTTTTTTATACTTAAAATACTATACCTAGGGTTCTTAAGGAGTGATCCAAATGAGGTTCTTCAAAGAGGAGGTAATCATCTTAACATAGTGTTTTTAATTTAAATCTTTTTATATATATTGAAAATATATAATAATAGTTAAAATATAATAAAATCATCATATATCATATATTTAGATGTTATTATAATAATATTATAACCACATTCGTGTCTTTTTTCATCTGATAAAAAATGAAAACATCATTTGTCTGTACGTGCAGACTACCATATCAACGAAGCTATTTGTTTCATTCATTTCCACATCCAAATAATGGTTATATTTATGGATTATATATATATATATTATTTTCAGGAAATATATATGATTCTATAAATATAATATATTTCATACCTTCTTACCCATCCACCCATTAAAAAATGATAATGTCCCTCAAGTGTACCTGTGGAATGCCACCTCCATGAAGCGATGTGATTCATTTTTCACATATATCTTTAATGTATTATTCTAAAATTTTATTTGTCATATAATTTTATAATTATATCATTATAGTTATTCAATATATGATGTAACAATTAACTATTTTACCATGGTTAACCTACTAAATTCATTTTTTCCATTATGATCCAAACATTCTCAAGAAAACCCACACAGACTTAAAAAATTATATAATTAGAAATTTCATTTTGATAAATGAAATAAATTGATTAATTATAAGTTAATAAAACTATAAATGGTTCAAAAAAATGTATATTAATTAATATATTTATATTACACATTATTTAAATACTTTCATAGAAAGTGTGTACATGAGGTTACGAGTTTCATAACTCAATTAATTTTTATTTGGTTATATTTCTACTTCATTGTATATTTTATTTAATGATTGTTTGTCATTAACTATGGATATTTTATTCTATTTTCAAACATAATTTATGCGTATTTGCATATTTTATACATAACCACTTCATCAAATAATTCCCACATTACTGTTACGGTTTTTGTAAGGGTCTCTCATCTCATTTATGATTCCATTAGACATGGGTCATATTCACAACATTTTGGTTATATGTTGTGAATTTACTACCCATTTGATAATATATATCATGAATAAATTTATATTCATTCTATTTAATGTTTTATTTGCTGTTATTAATTTCATTAGGGTTATGATTCTAAAGATAACAAAAGTGGTAAGCGTTTGTTTTGAAATCTCATCATTATTTTGGATTATTTATGTACAAGTTTCCATTTGGGGAATTAATTTACCATTTTAACTTAAATAAAATTTATTTTCCTTTACTATAGTAATTTCTATAAAATTATTTCTTTCCTTTCATTTTTCACTCTCTATATACAAAAAATATTGAAAAAATTATTTTAAGGAAAACTGACATTGTTTTCCTATTCAGTCCGAAATATTTCTCTTCCATGTCCATATTTTATATAAAAAATTTCAAGAAATTATTTACTATTCTCAAATGATTGAGTAAAATCTTATTTAAAAATAATTGCCTTTCTAATAAAATTAAAAATAATCTTCTCATCATTTTTCTAGTGAGGTATGTTTTAGAAAATGTGTGAATAAAAACTCTATTTTATGATAAACCACATGAGAATATTTCCCCATAAGTATACTTATTACTTCATTTGATGATTTATTTAAAATTTTCAATGTTTATTTTTAATGACAATCAATTTATCAATATTTTAATAATTTTTAGTTTTTAAAGGTACTGAATTAAAAGTGGTTCCCCTTATTTTCAATGATATGTTTTAAATATTATATTAAAGTTATATTAATTTATTTTAACATCCTTTAATGATTCATATATATCAATGGGAATGTGATATTATAGTAATATATTTATTCATTCTTTCAATAGATTATAATGATTTTTATAAATAATTTATCTTGAAACTCATTTAGGTTTGAGGAGTAAATTAAGATATAAAGGAATAAATGTTATTCTTAAATTATTGATCATTAAAATGGAATCATCCTAGTATTATATTAATTTTTAGTACCAAAAAATTCTTTATAACGAAGGGTGATCCTAATATATCTCTTGATTAATGGTGATATCGATATATATTACACGATGTTCCATCCCGATATATATTTAAAATACATTCAGTAATGTTCCTTGCCTTTAAATTACATAAAGATGTAGTTAACTTGGTAGGTTTCACTTAGAGATTCATCTAGAATCGGGTTATTTCCAAAGAGAGTAATCATGAGTGATGGAGTTAATTTTCTAAGATACCAACATAATTTCTCTATAATTTCTATAAGTTGTAATGGTTCTATTAATCATGTTTGAAATTACATAGCTTCTGAATATTTATTATAATGACTCTTCCCTTTGTTAAATATTTATACCATGTAATCTATTTAATTATCCATGTTTTTATGGGTATTCATTCAATTATATAATTCTCATTCGACTTAATTTTTTTTCATACCCTTATGCTTATATTGTTCTCACTAAAGATATTCAACTGTTAGTGATTATGTTTACCGTTACGTAGCATTCCAACTCACCCTTATTATGATTATATTCCACATGTTATAAATATTTACTTTATCTATGATATGTCTCTAATTTTTTCATATGGTAAATGATGAAGAAATAATTTTTAATAAGAAAAGTTGGGTGTACGATATTAATTTTTCACTTAATTAGAAGAATTTTATTATTTAAGACTATTTCCTATTTCTCAAAAACACTAATCCTAAATTGTATTTGAGAATTTAATTACCCTAATATTTAATTTTTTTTAATTTAATATATTTATAATTGGGTAATATTTGTTGGTATAAATTCTATAAATATAATTATTATTATTTTATCATTTGATCATGGAGTGCAGGTTAAGGGTTGTTATATACGAGCCCCTATATAGCATCAACCAAGATTTATGGTTGAGGTCATTAGAAATGAATTTAATTATTTTAAATGTCATATTATAAATTAGGTTGTTATTATATAAAAAATTTTATATAAACTACCAACTCAATGAATTTATAACCCAATGAAAACTTTTATTATGATGACTTTAAGAACTGGTAGTTAAATTCCTTTACCAGTCCCATCCAAACTTGAAAATAATCAAAAAAATAGTTAATATGATGTTGTTATAATTTTATGTAAGGAACTATAAATATAACCCCATGAATAAAAGATTAAATTATAATAGTAAAGGTTTTTCTAACAATAAATAAATAATATACCTCATTCAAAGGAAAAAAATGGGGATAGAATACATTCCACTAACATTTCAATCCTGCATGATCCAATCAAATAAGATCAAAGAGGAAGAACATAAAAGGGATATTCTATAAATATTCTAGGAGTTTGATATAAAAAATTCCATTTTGGATGCTCACAAATAGATCCCCATGTATACAATGTTCCTTGGGGGTCTTTGCACCGAAAATAGAGGCATCGTGAGAATTAAAGAATCATTTTAGGAAGAAATGTATCATCTCTGATCACACCACAAATACCTAAAAAATATAGGGACATTTTACATCCATTTCATCACTAGTTCCATGAATTTTTATGATTATTTATGTGATTTAATTATATGTATTAATTTGATGTGTCACATAGTTTTTACTTATTTATATAAGGAAAAATAGAATCCCCAAAAGCTGGTGTTGTAGCTTCAAAATATATCCACTGGTTTTACGATAGGAGTTCCAAAATATGTTATTCAATGATTATATTGAAGAAAATATTATAGAATAATGTCATATATAGATGATCTATAATAGGATTTGAGTATCTTTGGACGATATTCATGAAGTGACATTGAATTTGATGATTTCATGAAATTATGGTTGAATATTCATACAAAGATGTTGGAAGAAATCATGAAGGAAGTTGGAGATTTTCTGTACAGTAGTAAGCTAAAATTTCTCCCCAATACATGGCACTGGCCAGCCGTTTCCATGTGAACAGAGCTTAAGGTGTATATAAAGACAGACTAGCCAGCTGGTTGAGAAGCATCATCTGGTCGAAACTATTTTCATATTCCTTATCAACTCCAAGTAGCCTATTGGATTCCATGTGGAGGCTACTGGGTATCCAGGGTTGTTGAGGTATATCTTAAATGAATAAATTTAAAGTGTTAAAAATGAAATTATTTGGGTATTATTCATCTTCATTAAACCTAAATAATTAAAAAAGATTATAGTCCCTTTTGGAGGCTATAAATAGAGTCCTTTGGTGTCTTAGATTGACAATTATGAAGTGAAATTACAATTTTGTTAAATCAATTTGAAATATCTATGACTATATAAGTTATATTGTAAAGAACCATATCTCGTTTTTTTCTCAAAGGATCTCGCATTTGTATCTATCTATCTCTCATGTAATTATATCATTATTTAATGATAGATAATATGTGGAAATTGTAACATATTTTCAATAATAAAATATGTATTTTATCCCCCATTATTCTAAATGGTTCTCACAAACAAAAATTGAGGGATTATTGCTCAAATTTACTAATGAAATGGATCTTCATTAATGGGTTTTACACCATAACAATGAAGGGTAAAGGTAAAATTGGTTTCTTTCTACTTATATCAATAATTAAAAGTTTATTTTAGTTATATGATCTCTATTAAAATTAATGCTGTATGAAAAACCTCTTTACTTTATGGGAGGATATGTAGGATCCCACATTAAGCTATTAAAAAAATCCTTTATCAAATAGTGTTTTCTATCTCTTTAATTTTTAAATTAAATCTTCTGATATTTCAACACATAATTTAATAAATTGGTTTCATCCATTTTCCATTGTTATTACTGAATTAATTAACTCTGATATTATTTTTATAATATAGATCATATTTAACAATTCATTTCTCTAATAATTTCATCACTTGGATAACTATATCATTTAAATAATCTTTTTTTGTTTTTTCATTTTAATTTCATTATATTTTTAAAATTAATTTCACTAATCATATTTCTATGATTTTACAATAGAAAATTCGAATCAAAGGAGATATTTTTTTATACAAAATTATCATTAGATCTTATTTTCAATTTCGTAAAATGATTAATTTATTTCAATGTATGATTTTATGATTGAATCTACAAATTACACTCATTGTACATTCCTTTATGGATCTAATTATTCGTATTTCAAAAATCACAAGTCAATTTTTTGAAAAATCATTGGATATCTTTTTTGGAAATCGTTTATGCATGGTTATAGTATTAAAACTAAACCGAAATAAAAATTTACCCCACAAGACAATAATTTTTTTAATTATATTATAATGAAATGAATTCCTTATATTTTTTTTCATACCAAAATTAATTCAATGGAATATCTACTTGTAAAATTGGATATGAAATTTAGATGTTTTTATAATTTACACATGGAAGCACAACTAAATTTAGATATACATTATGATATTGGTATAAAAAATAATTTTAATGATTTTGAATGCATCTTAATAGATCTATTACTAGTATGTCTACATTCAAAATTGTAAAAATTATCTTAGAGATGATTTTTCTATAGATACAAGAGTGGAAAAGATACTCTAAGACTTTATATGTAATTTCAAACTGAAGGTCACTCTTATACAAGAAGACAATGACATAAAAAATGGTGGTCGAAGAGCATATCATATCTCTCATGGTATATGAGATCACCATAAAGCACAAATATAATGAAGAAACAAAATAAGCCAGGTAATCCAATGATCCAACAATAAAAAAAACTATTTCATTGAAATTTATGATGATGATACATCCAATAATGAATCTGAGATTGAATGTGTAACATCCCTGATCCAGATGCCACTAAACTGGTTCCCCATACCCGGTTGGCCACATGGCATTATGCGTATTTCCCTAAACGCTAAAGTATGTCGACTAGAATCGAGGGACTAGGGTATGATATTAGGGAAACTATTCCATTTATTGGAAGAGTGAAACATTTAAGAATATATAATATTACGATAGCTGAATTAGTAAACAACATAAATCAGAAATAAACAGCGAAAGAATGATAAGATAAATAATCAATCATCAATTCACAAAAAAGATGATGCAGCATTTTTGGTTCTAAGAAAAAATCCAAAATAGGTACTATCCAGGAATCCACAATATATGTTCCAAAATAAAAAATAAACAAAGGAAAATATTAAGCATCGCAAGCCTCGACTTGGTCCCATGCTCACCATCCCCTAAACAGCATCTCAAGGATCAATATAATGGTGATTTCCCTTATCAAAACCTGCAACAATATAATCTATTGGGGCCAAAAAGCACGACTCAAATACGGTGTGAGAATAAATCTTAGTAGGAAACCACCCAAGATCTATGCCTATCTTTTAGTGAGTATTCTCAACAAGTAGCGTACATAACGAAAAGGCAGTAAACTAGGAAGTACTCAAAAATAAACAATCCTACAAGTTTTTTTCCATTTTCATTCAATACGTTCAGTTCACAAATATAATTACATTGAATTATATATAAGTCTTGAGATCCGGCCTAATCCCATTAATCCCCCACATAAAGAATAATCAACAAAAACCTCATAATTTTATCTAAGAAAATAAATTGAAGACTAAATCTAACTTTGTGTATTGGCTTAGAAGACGCATCATAATTCATTCCATTTCAATAATCAATTAATCATATTGACCACATGCATAATAAAACCCCCTCCCATGGCCATAACTAACCCTCACCTAGAGGAATAACAAATACTCACCCACAGGCATGACAAATCCTCACCTGTAGAAATAACAAAACCTCATGTGCATGCATAATAAATCCTTTCCTATAGGCATAATAGTCAATAGGGTTGACCCATGTATATCATCATTTCAGTATAAATGAAAACAATTGTATATTACACAATTACATGGTTAACATAATAAAAACCTACATGGGAATCATACATATCAAACCACAAGTGATTTTAATTATCACAAGACTTAAATAATAATTGGCATATCACGGGGCAAAGGGGAAACCAATAATACCAAACCCCTAGTCAAATAAATCACAAATTTTCACAGTTGAAATTCCATAATAACCATAATTCATACATAACAACCCAATAAGGAAAATCAATGCATTCTTAATAGGCAACCTCGGCCAAACAACCATAAATGGCCATTCAACAGAAACCCACCCACGGGGTGGCCCTTAATCAAAACAACAAGATTAAAAATGATTAGAAAATTTTATTTCATGACCTAAAACTAATTAAGAAAAAAAGGGTCAATTTTCATTCAAGGATACACCCTAAACATGGGATAAATACACTATGATACATATAAATAACTCGACATTGTGAAAAAAGTCACAATACCACTACCTCATGCTCATATAACTCTCATCTTCCAGCATCGGGCTCTAATTCAACCTATAATTTAGTGGATCTAAAAATTGGATATAAAAGAATGACCTTTAGAAAATATTTAGAGAAGAAATTCGGAAGAAAGGGTCAAGAGTAATTGAGAGTTTATCGAGTGGAATACAACACGTCTGATGGTGTTTAAATCAGATATCATACAATGAAATGGGATCCAAAACCGAATTTGGGGTTTTCGGTCAAGTTGTATGTTGAAAATGAGTTATTTCTATCTGTATGAAAAAACGACGCAACATCCCGACATAAAAAAATTTTAAAAAAAAATTAAATGGTGTGTACATGAGACTACATGTTGTGTCTGTACAACTCCTTTCTAGACCATTACATGGTCGTGTATAGGGATTACATGGTGTGTAGTATTTCCTACATGGTGTGTACATAAACGTACACGGTGTGTAGTCCCCAGTCACGTCGTGTAATAGGCCTGTAGATATCCCTTGACCTCTTTCCCCCCATTTTCATAAGTATAAACTTAAAATGATGGATCGGTACCTCAATGGAAGAACCGGGTTCTTACAAACTACCCCCATTAATAAATTCATCCCGAAATTTCCCTTACAATGGTGGAAAAGAAAGAAAAGAGAACTCTGGAAACTACAGTCGTACATCAGTCTCCCTCTCTTAGGTCTCATCTCATACTCGACCATACTTCCATGACACCCATACAAAAGGAACAAACTAGTCACAAGGAACGTTTATGCTACGATCCACAATATGAAAGGGATGTTCCTCAAATTATGAATCTACTTGGAACTCAACCTCCTCAGGTTGAAAATTAGGATATGGGTCTGAAAAAAAACATCTCAACTAAGAAGCATGGAAGACATCATGCATATCTCTATACCTATGAGGTAATTACAACCAATAGGCAACAAGCCTCACTCTTTCAAACATCTTGAATATCCCGAAATATCTTGGTGAAATATTACCCTATATTCAAATACTCTTGTGTCCCATCCTCTGGGAAACACATTGGAAAACTCAATCCCCAACCTCGAACTATAGAGGTCATTAACAGAAATCAAAAAAAGATTTCTAACGAGACTATGCAGTAGCCATCCAATTATGAATCAACAGAACCTACTCAGTGGTATCCTAGACAAGAGGAGGTACCAGCATAGCTTCCTATCTTGTCTCCATCAAACATAGGGGTGATCGGTATGGTTTACAGTACAAAACATCATAAAGAATCATCTCAAAAATAGCTTGAAAGCTATTGTTATAGGATAAATAATCCAAGCTTTTGTGTCTCTCCCAAGAACAGTTGAAATTCTAGACACATGCCCAAAGCATGGCCTCCGGCACCTGAATCATGCACTCTGACAGGCTATCAATCTGGCATTGGTATGATGTTCTTAGAAGCACCAATGTACTCCACACCATCTTTATCCCTTTCTATAAAAGAGAAGTAAATTGGGTGTCCCTATTTGAAACGGTAGATTATGGCACCCCATGAATTCATACAACCTCATGAATATGAATCTTCCCAAGATCATCAATAGTAAAGGTCTCCTTGATCAAAAATAAGTGAGAAAACTACATATGTTTATCAATAACAACCCACACGACATCGTTACCATGAAACCTCCACCATTGGAAAACTCCACCAAGCATGCCTCTGATCAATCTAGAAATGTTTCCGGCTTAATATTCTATTAACTAAAAAAACCCAAACATAACGGGGGTCATAACAGTGGACTCACATAAGAGAATGGTCGAACTCTGATCGAACTCAACAAAATCGGCCACACAATATTTCCTCAAAAGACATTTCACATTATTACACCACACCCACCTTAAACTGGTTGAGTGTTGAACTGGTCCAATGGAACCAAATATAAAGAATAATAAGGATCAATTTTCAACCCATCAATTGATGACTTAACTTAGAAATATCCATCTTAGAAATCCCACATATTGAAACAGAACACAACTCCTTCTCCCCAGGAACCATAATCCCATAACGATCACATTCACCAAAGATCATACCTATATCTGGGTGAGGATCCTTTCTCAAGCCCTCCCTTGATCAATTTAAAGGTCATGCCATAACATGAGTAAAATCATAACTCCAGATCCATCCCACTAAAATCAATACACCGTTTCAATGAATCACATCTGAGCCAGTCTATAACTCTAATATAACCTCATATTCATCCACTCATAGTTCATAGAAGTTACCAAGGTGTTCCATACTCCCGTTACAAGTGAGACTTTGGTAAAAGTCCAAAAGTCCACATAAGATCTTTTACTAAATCCAAATAGGCATCTTCTTGGAGGTCACTTCACATATAGAAGAAGGAATCCATAGTCTTTTCAAGGTGTTCCTACATGGGAACCCCGATATATATTATGATTAACCGAGCCTCATTTTAAACCATGCATCTAGCACACGTGATCAAAAAATATTATGAACTAATACAATGGATTTCAACTACAGTGAGATATTTAACTGATGCTCTCTTACTGCATCCAAAATGATGCAAAGATAGGTTACATGCTCATCTATTAAGAAAAAACACACTAATAGGATTTCAAGGATCACCAGAAAAGGATATTCGAACCTCTACTAGTCGACCTCTTGAATGAAACTTGGCTCCACTTGTTGACACATCATTATTTAACCAATCAAAATGCCTTTATCCCACGACATTTCAGTAAAATATCACGCTTAAACACCGAGTTCCACCATGATCATAGGTTCCTCACAAGGGTTTCACACACAGCCAACAACATTAAAATTGTGCTGCCAAGAAAGCAACAACATGAATCAGGACTCGCATGTCTCAAAGGTATTCAAGTATAAAATACCATCTTCAAATGGTTCTTGATTGTGATCATTCTTCCTAGAAGGACACATTTTAACAGAACTGATGTGATTCTCCCCATCTAGATGTTTCATAAATGTCAAGTAGAAGGAACTACCACTCTCAAATTTGTGATTTCAGAACCAAAATAAATGCATGAGTGTTGTTCCACAAACCATGATGTCAAAATCAAAACACATGGCATGAAATCCAAAATTAAATCGACCGGCATTTCAAAAAACTCATGTCATAGAATGTCCCCCGTATCAGTTGAATGAACTTGGTTCAAAAAAATTTAGGTCAATCTACTCCATATATAACCAAGAATAGACACAACAGCTCAAAGCTCAACCATTTAACTGAACTCGATGTATTGTTTTTAACATTTAACCCTCGACGGGTACTGTGTGTATCAACATCTACTACCCCATGTTTACAAGAAAAAATGGTACATTCTATGTACTATTTTTATGCTGTCCACCCTACGCATCCAAGTATCAGAAGGCTCGTGCAAGAACTGGGTCAAAATCACATCCTCAACACATCCATTTACACTGATGACAACGTACCAAGTCGCCCATCACTAATGGAAAGAGTTGTTTACACGACCTCCTAAGCACCTGAACATACCTGAGGCATGTCTAATCTACTGAACAGAGTATTCCTCGATTTTCATTCCCATATCAAGGTTCAAGATACAAGGATCACTCATCCGAACAAGAACAACCTCTCTAAAAACCAAATGTCCCACAAGGGACAATGGCACTAGAGCGGCACCAACATAATAAAACTCACAGTGGAAATAAGACAACAGGCTCTAAGGGTTCTACCTACCACGGGCTAGCCCCTTATAAAGCATAATGGTTGATTTCTAGAACTATTTCATGAAAAAAAAATTTACTAGGCTCAAAATCCCATTTTTAATTTATCCAGAGCTAAAAAAATCGCTTTTGTAGGATCACTCATGTATTTGTTGCAGGTCATAACTCTAAATAGTTAAACTACCCTTACACGAGGGTCTATAGGTGTAATAAAAACTCACATCTCAAAATCATAGATATTGAAACAGCACATGTCAACATCATCATCTAAGGACTCACACATCTTCCTACCCCATGGGTCAGGTCTGGGTGTCAAAAAACGATAGATTCAACCAAAACCCCACTACTGAGGTCATGTTTTGTCAAGTCAATTACTTAGAGGCATACTACATCGGATTCTCTAGATAAACACTAGATAATGAATCCTACATGGTATCCTTAGATAAAAATACAATGGAGGAATCCTACACGGGGTCCTCATAAGATATTCGATAGAGGAATCCTACAACAGGGATCCTCAAAAATGGTACATGGAAGATACATCCAACAAGGGACTCCCTAGAACATCATATAAGAAAGGCATCCCTCAGGGGATACTTGGTAACCAGATATAAGATAGAGTCCTATTATATGGGATTCTCTATGTCCAAACATAAGATTATGAATCCTACATGGGATCCTCTATAATAACTAGTATCATGGCCTGATAGGCCAGGAGGACAAATCCTGCAACGGAGACGTCCTCAATGAATATGACATGAGAGATAGATCATAGATCATCTCAGATAAAATGTCCCAACTAGGATGGTATGAACACCAAACTAGTGATTAATACCATGTTTCACTCGTAGTTGAAAACTGGAATGAATAATTGGAGGAAAAACCTCTCTATTTAGATAGAATCCCCAAAACACCCATTAAGAGTCCTCAAAATGCTTCACATGATTCACTATTTCAATCTACATGGAAACTACTCATGAAGGACTACTCTCAGGATAAAAACTAACAAAGGGTTATAAAATAGGAAATTAACCATAAAGGGTAATAGAAAATATGATCATGGTATGTAGAAACAACATGCGGTGTGTACCATAAAAATCTAACATAGGCGTGTACTCCCTCCATCCTGTGCATGTATACACCCCAGGTACACTACATATAGAGACCATACATGGTGTGTATACTTAATCTCTTACATGGATTTGTAACTCCACCTGACTTGGTCATGTATACGTCCTAGGTACATGGCGTGTCAAGATGACACATGATGTGTACTCAAGTCTTTCCTCCTGGCCATGTACTTTTATATGGATAGATCCACATGATTATGCCTATGTAAAACTACATGGGGTGTACATAAGGTGCACGTCATGTTCTGATCAGAAATCAAAAAACTGTGTTGTCTCTTACATGGCTTGTGACACAGTAATCTTCCACACGGTGTGTACTCAGAGTACCTGTCATGTACTTGAATAAGTTCTCTATTCTTGAATAGAATAACAAATGGCATGTGTTCATAGAATCACATCCGTGTTGTCTATATTTCATTACAGTAAGCCTTATAAACTTCCCTAAAACACTTGTTTTTTAAAATGAAGAAACAGTATGCCGAATTCAGATTTGTGGGGGCCCATATTACCCAAAAATAAAATTTTGGAATCCATATATAGCAAATAACTAGGAAATCTATATCCCACGGCCAAAACATAACCACCAAATTCCGATCTAAGATGGCCCATACTCCTTAGGGACCAAAATTTGGAATCCATTTAATTATAACATAACACACACCAATAAAATTATCCCAATAGGAGGTATATCTATCATGATACATATCACAACAACATGCATACCTATCATGGCATCTATCAAAATAGCATCAAATTAGAAATGCTCTCTAAATATCATGGAAATAATACATGGAATGTGATTTCTAATAAGTGCATATATGATTCATGTATTGGAATACTCTCATCTCATCGGGTTTCCAAAAAAATGAACCAGAATGATATAAAAAATAATAGAACAAAAAAATTATGTCTACCAATAGTGAAATAGAATCAAATTTAATAGCTCAATATCCAATTGTGCAATTCAATTTAAAGAAATTTAGATTTTTTCTTATATTCGAGGTAACAAATCCCAAGGAAAACTAATTACAAAATTCAATTTCCTTTATATCATTTCCAAATAGAAAATATAACCATAAAATAAACCTACCTTGGATACCACTTTGTAACTTCCCGGATCCAGATGCCACTCAATTGGTGCCCCATACCCTATTGTCCACATGTCCTCGTGCACATTTCCCTAAATTCCAGAGTCTTACTACTAGTAACGAGGGCCTAGGGTGTGATAGTGTAGAATCTATGCCCCCATTGGAAGATTGTAACACAAAAGAATACATAATAATAAAATAGCAGAATCACTAAACAACATACATCTAAAATAAATAGTGGAAGACTCATAAGACAAATAATCAAACATCATTTCATACAAAATATGGTGCAACATATTATGTTCTATGAAAGCATACAAAATAGGTAAATAGTAGGAATCCACAATATATGTTACCAAATAAAAAATTGAAACTAAGAAGCATCCCAAGCCTCATCTCAGTCCCATGCTCTCCAGCTCAAAAACAGCATCACAGGTTCATATAGAAGGGATCTTTCCCTTATCAAAACACGAAACAATATAAACTGTTTGGGCCCAAAAGCCTGACCCAAAGAGGATGTGAGAAGAAATCCTAGTGGGAATCAAACCAAGATCGGTGCCCATATTTTTGTGAGTATATGAAACAAGTAGTGTATAAAATGGAAAATCATTAACTAGGAAATACTCAAAAGTAAACAATTCTACAAGTCATATTTTCTATTTTCATTCATTATGTTCAATTCAACCATTGAATTAAACTGAATTATATAAGTCTCGAGATCCTTCACAAGACCATCAATCCATTTTATAAAGAATAATCAATAGATACCACATAATTTTATCTAAAAAAATAAAGTGAAGTCAAAATCCAAACTTGTTCTTCGGCTTGGCAGACGAGTCATAAGTCATTCTATTTCAATAATAAATTCATCATCTTTCCTGCAAGAATAGAAAAACTCTTCCCATAGGCATAACCAATCCTCACTCATAGTCATAAAAAATCCTCCCCATAGACATAACAAATTATCACCCTTAGTCATAAAAAATCCTCACCAACATGCCTAACAAATCCTCGCCTGTAGGCATAATAAATCCTCGCCCGCAGGCATAACAGTCAACAGGTTTGAGCCCAGTATATTAGAATTTTAGTATAATAGACCAAGCATGTAAATTTCACAATTACATTGTTTTCATAATAAAAACTCATGTGGGAATCATAAATATAAAGCAACATGTAAATTAAACTATCAAAAGGCTATAACGATAACTGTCAAATCATGGGGAAAAGGGGAAACCACTAATCCTATACCATTAATCAAATAAATCACAATTTATCAATATTGGGATCCTATGAAAACTGTAATTCATATTTAACAACCCAATAAGGTAAATTAAGGCTTGCCTCATAGGCATCCTCGACCAAATGGCCATAAATGTTCTTTCAATGGAAACACACCCACATGGTGTCCCTTAATCAAACCAACAAGCTCAAATATGCATAAACATAATTAATTCAAGACCTAATAATCATTTGGAAAAAATAAGGGTCAATTTCCATTCAACGCTGCACCCTAAACATGGGAAAATGGCACTACAGAACATATAAACAACTCGACTTTTAGATAAAGTCATAAGACCAGCTAACTTATTCTCGTATGACTATCCTTATCTAGCACCATGCTCTAATTTGGCAAAAGACATAGTAGATCTACAAAATGGGTATAAAAACTGAACCATAAATAACTAGTTTGAGAGAAGAAATTAGGAATAAAGGCTCAAGTGGAATCTATAACTTACCAAGGGGAATCCAATGCACCTGATATGTTTTAATTGAAAATCATATGACGAAACAAGAGGTAAACCATCATTAAGATTTCCTAGGCATGGCATACGTCGAAAAGGAGTCATTTCTATTTGTCTGAAAAAATGACTCCACTACCAGACATAATAATTAAAAAAATTACACGGCGTGTACTTGTGACTACATACCATGCGCATAATACTCTGGTCCAGACCATCACATGGTTGTGTATTGGTATTACATTGTGTGTTTCCTTTCTTACATAATTATTACGTACAAGTAAATGGTGTATAGTCCACGATCATGTCGTGCAAAAGGCCTGTAGCAAACCCTTGATCTCTTTTCACCCATTTTCTTAAGTATAAAATTAAAAGAAACGGTCTTTACCTCAAGGGAATAATTGGTTTCTTACATAATGTTTGATCATAAGATTGAAAAAATTGATCAAAAATATGAAAATAACCCAATGTTATAAAAATAAATATCAAATTTTATTTCCAGATGTAACTATTTATGATTGTAACATGAAGGGACATATTAAACCATAATTCCCAATCTACAAAAAGAAAATTAAATACAATAAGCAGTGTGAGAAATACATTAATGTCTTAACATGGATTATAATTGATGATTCCAGAGACATAGCCACATCATGCGGCTCAATTATTAAAATTCTCATGGAACATCTAGAAGGAGTTGATGAGGCTTGTTATCCTATTTTTCATTGACCTTTTCATTCATCCACTTCTTCTTATTCATTCTCCTATTCTTTATCTTGTTATCAAATGAATTAAATAAATAGTTTTTCTAAAAAAATTATCGCAAAATTAAAATATCATTTAATGATATCTTATGGAATTCATAATGAAAATTTTCATATCCTTATTGAACAATATCATAATTCTTTATAAAAAGACCATTTTTTAACATAAAAATCAACTGAATTTTGAAAATTTATATTCTAAAATCAAAGTGGCTAATAATAAACTTTATTAGTTCACCCATGTTTAATATAATCATAAGATGATTTTGGACACTAAACATTATCCCAAAAAAATTGTGGAATTATTTTTTAAAATTCAAATAATATTTCTCAAAAAACTAATTTTGTGAAATGATCTTCCAAAAACTAATTCTTCAAATATTATTTGAAATTTGTTTATCCATTTTTATTATTACAATTACAAAAATTTAGATATGAAATGCCTAAATATATCTATAAATATACTAAAATTTATAATATAAATTCTTATAGTAAAATATTTTGGGTTCTTGAATCTCTTCTATGTAATTTTAGTGGTCTCAATATTTTTTGACAATCTCCATATTTATTAGCTAACACTGTCAAACCCAAATCCCAAAATGAACCAAAGGCAATTTGTTTTGAAAAAAAAATTTAAGGATACAACACCAAGATTCATTAATACATCATATAGTGGATTGTTAACAAAAATTTACTCTGTATTTGATTAATAAATAATTTATAACTTGATCTATATTACTAATTTTTTTATATAATAGGGAGATTATATTTTTTCTATAATGGTGTAGTTATGATATATTCTTCCATGGGAATGGGATTTTTTATTTTAAATTTCGTTTTTAATTTTATTAAAAGATCCTTCTTCTCTATCCTTCACATTTATATTTTTTTATTTCTTAAATAATGTGAATTTATCTTTTAAATTCAATTTAAATTTATATTTTGTTTTTATTTTATTTAATTATATTTAAACTATCAAATTTCCCCCTGTTCTTTTTCAAAATTAGTTTCCAAAAATATATATCTCTTCTGAAAAATTAAGGAATAATTCTTTTTTCTTTAACCTAAATTTTTTAGGTCTTATTTTAATAATATTTTTAATTTCATTTATAATCATTCAGTATGAGAAAGTATTGCATGAATCTATTGATTTGTCTCATTTGAAATTACCTTCTTAATTTTAAAATATACTTATTTCTTTTTTTCATTTTTGAGAATCTGATAGGTGGAAAATATTTTTTTTTTGTTTCTGTTTCAAATGAGGAGATGTATTAAATGGAAAATATTTCCATGAATTTATAGATTTTTTTTCAAATAATGTTATTTAATATATTATTATTATCATGAATTTACATGATTTTTATATAATTTATCTATTTATATTACATGATAATGATCATAATAAATGTGGATATATTTGAACCTCCATCACTCTATTGGTGTTTTAATGGACACAAAAACGCACCTATGTTTATAAAAAATAAGTTTATGTGAGTTTCATTATTTATATTGAATATTAATTGATGTAATATAGTTAATGTTTTATGACCATTCGAAGGGTTTGAGTTTTTTTAATATCATCTTGAATTAACAAAGATTATGATGATTTGATAGAAGGAATCATGGAGATTCATTTTTAAATGTTTTAAGAAATATTTAACTTCTTTAGTGTTGTTTGGGATATGCCACGATGAATAGGCACTACAGTGCTAGTAAGTGGCCAACCGATACCTTGTGTATAGTGTTTTAGGATAAAAAAAGACCCATCGATCATAAATAGAAAATAAAAAACTCATCGATTATAATGGAATAATAAATTACATTTTATGGTTGTCTATTGGCTACATTGTGGATGTGATTTATTATCCAGTGGTTTCAAGGAATCTCTTCTGATAATTCATTCAATGTGATCGAAAACATATTTATTTGAGTTTTCTTAGGATTTATAACCCATGATAAATTATAGAATGTTAAAAAGATTTTCGGTGGTTATAAATGGTTTTTTGTGTGTCTTGGATTAATAATAATGAACTGTGAAAACTATTTGTTTGAATCAACATTGAATCAATAACATTCCCAAATTCCACTTATTGAAGAGAAAAATCTCATTTCTCATTTCTCAAAGGCTCTCACCTTTGTCTCAATCTCTCTCTCTCTCTCTCAATTATATTTATATTGTTTTAAAAGATTATAGATCATCATTATATAGGATTTATTCTAAAAAAATGTCTATTTTATCAACAAAAAATTTAATGGGTTCTCATAACAAAAAAGTGAGGGATGGGTTCTCAAAACCATCAAACTGAGGTATATTCATCAATGGGTTCCTTACCTCAACCTCAAAAAATAAAAGGGGGGTTGATTTATTTATAAATCCATATATAATAATATGATTATTTTTTCTACTTAATCATTTTCAAATTCAAGGGAATAAGATAAACCACTCAACCCGAGGGGAGGATATGTATTGTGTCACGCCGAGTTATTGTTAAAATCCTTTATCAAATCGGGTTTTATCTATATTCAATTTTAAACATTGAATCATACAATCACAATGAATATAGTTTCATAAATTTTATTATCCCATTTTTCATTATGATTAGTTAATCATTTATCTTTAATATTAAATTTATAATAAAGATTGAATTTATCTACATATAAATCTATCGATTTCATCGCTTTAATAACTTTAACATTTTAAAATGTGATTATTTTATTTTTTTTCCTTTACATTTTCGTTATATTATTAAAAGAAATTCACCTACTCACCCCTATTTCAATCATTATATAACCACCTGAAACATCATTTGGTCATACCCTTCTAAAATCAAACTAATATAACCATCAATGAGCATAAAGTAACCCGAATCGTGGATTTTATTGACCATACAATCCACTTAAAAATAACTCCATAAGGTATCCATTATGGTATCATTACAATAGTATAATATGGTGCATTAAATTTGATAAAACCAATGAAATATCATTTTTTGTTTTATGAAATCTTATATTTATTGAAACACGTAATGAATGAATAATAATTGGTGTAGAAATATGTTTAGGAATCTATAAACATTGTTTAATGTTTAATGGAATTGGTAACGGTTGAATTATTTTATGGTTTTAATTATTTATAAAATATTTTCTCATCTTATATGTATTAGTGTGTGTATAAAATCCAAGCTATGTAATTTTTAAACTCAAATATAATTTCATCTTTATAATAGCCACTAATTTTAGAATTAATGCATCTATCAACTTATTTTAAATCTATATACAACCTGGATATTGATTAAATACAATTAACCAGTAATAATAATTTATACGTAAATCAAGGAAATGATTTTATTTTTGGTTTTGATAGAAAATGTTTGAAACATTGGAGTCTAGGTTATATCTCATGCATAAATTCAAAAACATTATTCATTATGTTCTTCTTGGAGAATATTACAAACCTTTTATGAAAACCCTAATAAGTATTAACCCAACCATGACGGATTTTTTGGATAATGAGATATATTATTTACTATAATATGACATCATATAACATATTTAAGACTAATAATGTGTCATCCTCATTTATATTGTTCCAAAAAAAATTAGACTGGACACTGTGAGGAATTAAAAAGAATGAACTAATTCTAATGGGAATTTAAAATATCTAGATAGTTTGTATAAATTATAGGAACTTAAATGAGGTCAATAGGAAGTATAATTTCTCCACCCCCATTATTAACCAGTTGTAGAAGATCTTGGTACAAATAACTAATTTTTTCTAGATGTATTTTTAGGTTACGTACTGGTACCCACTGAACATGAGGATCAAAAGATAACTAAATTTACATATTCCATTAGGAACTTTTATTATATGATGATTCCATATAGATTTTTTAATACTCTAATTACTTTATAGAGTTTTATAGTAAGTATATTTTTATATCAAATTATACACTGTTCTATTTGTATTTTCTTATCACTTTACTTTTGTAGGAGGTTTATTTGAGAACATCTTGGAAAATCATGAAAATGTGTTCAAAATATTTCAATAAAAATAACCTTGTTTTGAACACTAAAAAATTTAATTTCATTATGGAAATATGAATAGTCATTGGGAATTTTATTTTATAAAAAATAATTGATGTAGATAAATCCAGAAATGATGTGATAATTTTGTTGACTTATACAAATTTTATGAAATTTTGTTGATATTGTTTGGGAATATATGATTTTATAGGTTTTTCATAAATATATATAATAATATTTATTTTCTCATTTCTTGGATACTTTTGAAATAATATGATTTTATTTTCAATAATGAGTTTAAACGATATTTTTAGGGTTTAAATATAAGATTAATCACATCACCAATGATGCTACCACAAAACTGGAACAACCCTTTGCACCTTTTGGGAAGCATCAAATCAGGTAGTCGGGGTAGTTATATCCCATATAATTGAGACAATTCCACTAGTTATTTCATATACTTAAATAATATTGGATTCTTCCTAACTCAACAGAAAAACCCTGGAAATTTACGTTTTTTAGTTTTTGCATTTTCATCGGGTAAATTTAAATCTAATATACTTGGAACTATAGTTTTTTATATCATGTAGCCATTAGATATTTGATGATGAATTATTAAGCCAAATCTATCCTTTTTATGTTGATATTATTATTTCAAGAGTTTATTATAGAGATTATTTATGACAAATGAGTTGAGAACCAAGTGGTTAATCACCTGAGTATTCTACCCAACACTTTAGAAATATAAATTCTATCAAAATAACATGTGAATGGAGAAATTCTATGAAATTAGTTTTAGTTTATTAAATTATATAAACCTTGGTATAATGATTTTATTAACAATTTTGGTAACATATGATGTCATATTTCACCTAAAACTTCAGTAATTTCTTAATCATAAATATGAATCAAAATTTTATATATGGGAAGATCTATAACATTGAAATGTATTTAAGGTTTATTTGATATGAAGATTCTTACATAAGAGTGAAATTAAATCCATTTTTTCATTTTTTAGACTCTAGTTTAAAGAGTATAGTTGGATCCCTAAATTAATAATAGAAATAATTTATAATGAGTAATTTATTGTGACACTTTTTATATGTGCACCTGAATTTTTCAAAAAAATATTAAAAACATCAATTCACTTGAAACATATCAAATAGATGATAAATTCCACAAAACAATAATTTTGTGAAATTTATGAATTATGGGGAATATTTTTCATGGGTAATTTTACCATATCTTTTTTTAACTCATATATTTTTCTATAAATTGATTAAGTTACAAAATGAGTGAATTCCAAGGATAATAATGGTAATGTTGTGTGTGAATTTTTTTTGGACTAACATTTTTATAGGGATGTAGTTATAATATTCATAATTAATAATCAAGGAAAGTCTTTATGTAATAGTAACATAGAGATTTTCATAAAGAGGTATGAATTGTATCACAATACATACACACCCTACCATATTTAGAAAAAAATATATGAAGTGTACAATAGAGAAATAAGTGGTTTATTGGAGAAAAATATTATGCCAAATAGGAATGAATGATTTAAAATAATGGAAAACTTGTTATGATATTATAGGACTAATTATAAAATTACTATATGAATTGGACCATATCTGTTTTTTTGGAGTAGTTTTCACCTACCTATGGATTTAGAACAAAAGGAAAACTGGGTATTTAGAGAGATGAATTTAGACATGGAAACGTTAGAGACAGAAATGAAACTATAGAAGAATGATTTTGAAAAAATCAGGAAAAAATATTTGAAGAGTTAAATTCGTTACATATAATGAACTTGATTGGATTATAACAAGTTAATTTGATTATAAGATTTCCATCTTGGTGATAAAGTATGGTTATAAAAATCAAGAATTAATATGACTTCTTGTAGAATTGGTTTAATATAGTATGGTCCTATTATAGTTACTAATATATATCCATCCAATTCTATACATATTGGTAAATATGTAAATAAGCACCCATTCACTATAAATGGTAACAAGATGAAGAAATTACATGTAGACATTCCATAAGAACCAATGGAGGATCTCACACTCCACTACCTGTCTCTTAACTGAGAACTATCAGGTCATACCTCTCCATGTAATTTACTTGGTTTTTGTGATCTCATTTAAAATATAAATTAAACAATAATCATGTTATAATTAATTTATAACATTTTATCATTTTATGTGTTGGTTGGAGAACCTTTATAGCTTAGTATTTTCAAATTTGTTTTTTTTTATTTACAATTTATATGGATTTATAATTTTTTTTATGATTTTCTATGTCATTATTAGTATATTTTTGAAACATGTTGAGATAAATTTGAATATCCTTTAAAATTTTGAATATATGATAATGTTTAGGATCTAATTTGACCCACTAACACCCATAAAATTAATGTTGTAATTAAATTTCTTTTCAATTTATAAGTGAGAGAAATTCATGTAATACCTTCTAAATATTGAATCTCATGTCATTGAATATTTTCAAAAAAATTTAATCACATTCCTAAGGGGTTTATAAAACAATTTTTACATCATCATATTAATGAATTTATCAATAGAAAATAAGGAAATTATTGAATAAGCTTAACTTCCAAAAAAATCTAGTTAAATCCTTGGTGCATTGAGAACATTATGTTATAAAAGATTTAAGAATTCTATTCAATGAAAAGACCATTTACAATAAACATATATTTTTTATACTACCTTTACATTTAACCCTTTTATCAATTATTATCTATGAATAAAATTAATATAAATCTAAATTATCGGTGAAAATCCATTATTACATTACATTAGAAGATGATGCATGATCTAAGATGAACAAAATAGTAGGTGAAGGGAGAATGTGAAATGTAATAAGATGTTTTATAGAATAATTTTTAGATTAAGTTCAAAGTGATACAAATTTATTACTGTTAATATATGATAATATTCATGAGGAGATGGATTGGGATATGACTTAGTAATCACTCAAGGATGGTAATGGGAATTTTCTATTGTTTTTAAGTCAATAATTTCCTCTCTTTCCCTCAATACTCAATTCTTCCCATAATTTATATATATTTTTTAAAACTGAAACAATGAAAAAAATTGGAATATAGGAACTTAATATCTACTAAATTTAACTAGGTGGGTCGATTAAGAACCTAAATAAGAGTTTATAGGAAAACTAAAGTTGAATGTGAGATGAAATATTTCTTGAAAATAATAAATTTTATTATAATATCTTATAGATGTTGTATGAAAACAAATAATAAATGTTTTTGGTTATTTGATCCTATAAAACATAAAATAAAGGAAAATTTATAATAATTATGTTAAAATAATATATCACACCTACTCAAGAATCATCATTCCCACTCTACCATCATGATAAGAAAAAATGTTGAAAAATAAATGAATATTTTTAAGGGAAATATAGGTAGTATGTATTATATATTGTTGGAATACCAATGGTGTGATCTATCTTATTATAAATCAAAGTGGTGATTACTGTATCATTGGAAGGGTGAGAGAATGAGGATTCCATTCTCAAGGAAACTAAACATCATACATTATGATTCAATATAGATTTGAAACATCTAAATTTCAATTGAAAATTTTCAATATAACACACCAAAAATGTTACAATAAACTACTTAAAAAAGAACTAATAATATGAAAAAAACATCTCATATGATAGAGTTGAAAAAATTCATCAATCCTATGGGAAACCTTAGATGAACATGGAAAGAAAAATTATTTCCATATATTTCAAACTCCGTCATTAAGTGGTATAATTCAAAAAATCTATGTATAATTAACCATTATAGAATGATAAAGGATGAACTAGATTAAATATACATAATAAAGTAAATGAAACCAACAACACTTTTTAGGAATGATAAGAATTAGAACCATTATCGTAAAAAATGTAAACACATCATGTCAACCAGTCTGAATTTTTCTTCAATAATCTTTTTTAAGATTACCTTCCCATGATTCTAATGAAAGAGTGTCGGGAATTGAGATAGTTGGTATACATTGATATTTATTATTTTTATCCCACCATTTTATTTATTTTATGGATAATTTTAACATTTTATGGTTTTATGAGTAATTATGGTTTAATATAGGAAAAGGCTAAATTATATAGTTTTAATTATTTTTATCATTAGGGTTATTTGAATAAATCATGCATTTAATTACCCGTGTTTTATATTTTGTTGAAGGAAAATTGTACATGTATAATGGTTTTAGAGAATCTTGGTCTTTGTAAGAATTAGAAAGTTATAGTCAGGTCTCCATAAACATCATTTGTAACTTATCCAGTGTTGTGTAACCATCATCCATCCCTCTATATGTATTATTTTTATTATTGTTTAAAAATTATATATACATACATAATCGTTATTTAATAAAATATTTATCCTAATACATGTCTTTGGGGGATTTTGATATGTTTTTTAGGGGAAGGGATAGAACTTATACACCTCTTTGTAAACATCATACAAATCTATGAACATGTCATCACGAAGACCATCTATATTTCATATCGAGGCTCTAAGTTTCTACGTCATACTTAATAAAACCAATTAGAGTAATCCATGTGGATTATATTATGAATGATATTTTTATTATTAATAAAGTGAGTATGTTGGGGATATTCAGGGAAGATAGAATCATATAAGGGAAATAAATATTAAAAAGAAGGGAATTTACTATAAATTAAAAATCAATGACCTAGAAGTATATTGAATATATAAAACATAAGTAAATTAGATCTCATTAAAATGGAGTAAATTTTTATATATATAGTTTTGTGTAAAATTCCTTGGATATTATTCACAAAGGAGTTCATCTATACAGTTGTTGTTGCATCTATTTTCATTTTTTATTGTATTAGTTTTTAACATCACTTGAATTTTGTAATTCCTTATTCTTGTTCCTTAAACTCGGTTACCCTTAAAATGTAGGGGGGAATTATATCCACTAAAATTCGTTATCCACAAACATAATGAATAAAACATTATTCTGAAAATTGATTTTAGAATTCATAGACTATTCGATGCATTCAATAAAATCATTTTCAACAATTTGAACTTATTAAATGCTTACTTAATATGGTGGTAAATTATAATTTCCTCGCACTAGTGAATATTTTATATGATGGAACATATTTCATTAGATGGTGAGTATCTTGAAATAGTTGGAATGAGTCTGAAGGTAGTAAGTTACTTTTAAATTTCATATGGGAAAACACAATTGGGTATTTCCTTGGTAGTTTATGAGTGTTTTTATATTTTTTTATTTTTAATAATTTTCCCATATATAATTAGTGGGATGACATATCAGTAAACAATCGTATATTCATCTCCACAATTAACATCAGCCTTAGGTGTATGATGAATCAGGGGTGAAATATTTCATTTATCAGTTAATAATAATATATATGACATTGGTCTATAGACTATGATAACATTAAAAATCGAAATCTAAATGATAACCCTTGTATTTATTTATCATTTGGATTATATATTTGTTCTTCCTATTTATTTTTATATAATAAAAAATAAAATCCTCCCACTCACATTTTTCTTAAATGACTACTAATTTTTGATAACATCTCTTTTGAGAAAGGAATGGGATATCCCTTTTACAATATTTAATATAATAAAATAATTACTTTTTTGACACCCTATATAAGTTACTTGTTATTATGTTTAATTTAACAAAAACAGTTTTCTAAAAAATTCCTTTTGAATCATACAAATGAATCTATACAAAAATCATTAATAGTATTGATTACAATGAATTTATTAGATTATCATTTAAAAAATAGTTTTGTAAATTTTAAAAAAAATTAAAAGTGAATCGATCATTTGGAATAAATAATTAAATAAAAACCCTTAATGGTTTTTTATAATAATAATATAAATATCTCAAGTTCCAAAAAGTCTATCATAAATTTCTATATATATCATATTAATTTCAAATATATAGTTTTACTCTTAAAATTAATTTTAAGTTGAGAAAATTATTTCATGTATTTTTAAGTTATGAATATATCATAATTATTTCCTAAACCTCATGGTATTTATAAAAATGGAAGTTATCACTATTCACTCAAAAATAAACATTTTACGAAAAATTGAAAAATTCAAACTAATATGATTTCGTCATGTTGAACACAAAAAAATAATGTTCGTTTAAAAAATTAAAATACAAAAAATTATAATTTTAACTTTTAAATAAAACCCTATAGTACGTATAATAATATATTATTAAAAATAGAACCTATTTCATTCTAAATGAAAACCCATATATCTATTTCATACCATGATAAAATTCTTTTTCATAATAATTACGAATATGAAATCACATGAATATTCATTTATAAAATAATTAATTTCCCAAAAATTTACTTTGTAAGAATAATAAATATTGTATTTAATATAAATTTAATTATTAAATTTCTTTCTTATTAAAAATAATCAATCTTAATTAATTAATAATAAAATCATTTGGTGTTAAAAATATATTTTTTATATATTTCTTATTTTAAAACAAGTTGATCACTATTGAATTATTTTTATTATGTTAATATATATAGATATACATATATGTGTGTGTTCATCAAAATATTTTCACTTGACATGGAATGTGAATAAATTATTTTTGTGCCTATAAAATAATTTTTTTAAACAATTTTTATTCATTATGAATTCTTATATAATATATAATTTTTAACAATTATTTAAAGTCACTATTCTAAAATGGTTTTCATATTTTTAATCATAATATTTAAATGTACTAATACTTTCATTTTAATTTCTCAAATAAATATATGTTTCTAAACAAAATAATAGTTACCATGGTAAAATATTAACTTTTTGAAGTAAACTACTTATAAAAATTTTTTAACCTTTTTCTATATAATTTAAATTGGTATTTGTAAAATCATGACTCTAATATAATGTTTAGACATAAAAAATATTAACAATCATTGAATTAGTAATTAATAGGAAATAATAATAAAAACACTTAAGGTATACAACTACATTATTAAATTAAAAAAATTTCTATATCTTATGTTTTAATTTAGATATTAATTTTATGGTTTTTATAAATTGAATTTAATTGAATAGTTTTACAATTTGTATTCATCATGAAAAAAATTTATATAATGGTTCATATTGATTTTTTAGAAAAAAAATAATTATATTTGTAAGCATTTAATCGTAGATAATAATAGTAAATTCCTCTCTTGATCTAGCTAAGTGCAGGATATCAGTTGTATACCCCCCTAGTAGCTCGAGATAATGTTTTGATATTATAATTCAGGTAATAAATATTTTCATTCCAAATGAGTCCCATAAAATGATTCCCAAAATGGGGGGGGGGGCTCATTACATAGGGTTAAAATTTCATGATGTCATGGTATTTGTGTATGGGATAGGCTTTCCTATTGGGAGTGGTCACACCATTATGAATTCTATGATTAATGTCTCATCCAGACCCTCATGGTAACACTACAACACATTGGTTGGGTAGTGAATGGGTCTCAAATAGTTAGTGATGTTTACTATTCAAGCTTCATAAAAAGAGTTGAATAATTGCACTATGAAAATAATTTTACATTAAAAAATGACATTTATTAAATTTATATAATAGATTTCATTAGAAAATATAGGGGGAGGAATACTTCAGCAAGAATGCATGGGGTTACCTATTTTCCTCTTATTCTCATTATATATCTCCATGTGAGATGTCTATTTTAATTCATATACGATATTGGTGTCATTCATCGAAGGGGGTAGTTACTTGTTTTGATAAATTCTAAAGTTTTCCATCTCATAGATTTATGTATTTTCATTCTCTTTTAGTGGAAATCCCTAATTCTAGGACCTATGTCAAATTTTTAAAAATATTTAAATTTTTACTAAATTATCTAGATTTTCCTACCAAGTGGATTCCTACTATATCCATGTATTTTAAACACAATATATTCTTGAATTACCCAAGTGTTATGTGATGTGTGGTAAACAAACGTGAGTGGGGTGGTTTGTGTGTGACTAGAAATTGAAATATAATGGGGGATTAGTTGTTCATAGGAGATACCAATGGGTTGTCTCACATTATAAATAGTGGGTTAATCTTGTAATGGAATGAATTGTGTGATGTGGGGTTCCATGTTTGGTTGATCGTGAGGATTCCAGTTTTTAATAATATGATTTGGGTGTGATAAATGATATAGATCAATTGGAGAAATCTAGTCATCGATTATATGAATATCGGTGATGTTGATCAATATATGTGGGAAAACGTGTTTCACTAGGATAATAAAAATGGGTTTGAACGTCACCGTAGGTGGGAGACATGGTTTCTTAGTGGTAAAAGAGGTTCATAGATGGTGTGTCCAAGGATTTTAGTGATGTCTCTCACCTTGGGCAGCCAAATGGGGTCATTGAGGTCATGTACACATAGGATAGTACCCATGAGATGGTTTAGTCCACTAATTTTGGATGAAGGACTCTATATATTAAATGATATAAGGGTTGATAGTGACCATCGATATGGATGAGGGGATCACTGTATAAGGTTTTGGTTATTGGTAGTTTAAAACCCCATATAGGTTCTTAAGGATTTCTATCTATTTCAGTGATAATGGGATGGGATTATGCAAACAAAGGTATTTTTGTTACTTGTTTTTCTTATGATATTAAGATAATGATGTGAATGAATTTGGAAGTCGTTAGGACATTGGATATGTTTTATTAAAATGGATTTGGTGAACTGAGATGAATATGCATAGTTATATTGTTCTGTTATCATGTGATTTAATTTTGTATTAAAATTCTTTGATAGTTGGGGGCTCATCCAGTATGATATACTATGGATGTACTTTTCCAATCCATAACTGGATGTCGCAATTGAAGGCTCACAAGTGTCTTTTTATAGCATATAAGGTGTGGGTTGTGTGATATGTTGACTTCCATTTATTATATTTTTCATACACTAGTATATGTATGGATATAAGATAGGGACATCTTTGGTGGTGTCTTGCAAAGTCTAGACTCATTCCCTATGTGGTCCCTCTAGTACATGTGGAGAATTTATAGTTTTAAGTAAAGGTAACTGAAAAGGCTTGATCTCTAGAACCTAATAGACATGCAGTTGTAGATTGTACACAAGATATACACCTGATTTTACATATTGTTTGGATGATTCCTTATTGTTGGGATAGTGAATCTTTTTGGTTAATTTGTAAATATATAGATATGATCAACCCAAGAAAAACATTGTTATACTCTAATATGACTAGCATGACATGTGGATATTGTTTGATTTAAAACATATATATATATATATATATGGGTCAATATTTTTTATATATTCAGGTTATTTTTATGTTGTTATTATTTGTATTACTTATCATTAGAGGTTATATTCTTCCCACTGGAACCCTATAGAACCTAATTTCTAATTATAAACCCTTGGTATATGGGGAGGTGCATATAATATCCTATGGTTACCCAATATGGACACTAGTGAGTGATCCTTGGCTGGGAAAATTACACCTCCATGCATTAATTATCCACACTTTGCATGCACTTCCATCTAACAATATAGAATAAGTATAATGAATATCATAATGTTCACCATCGCATCATAACAAAATTATTAGACACATGGTCTTTGCAAAACTACTTCACATCATGATCATACGTTATCAACACATAATAATCAACTTATTTGAATATAATTTTCATTACATATATTCATGGAGTTGGAATTTTAAAAATGGGAAAATAAAATTATTGTTCTATCAAATTATTCATGTATTGAACCCTAATCATCCTAATTATGATGTAATAGTCTCTAAAAAATACTAATTAAAGGTCTGTCACTACTCGCTGATGAGAATAACTTATTTATCTCCTCATGTCATATTAAATCACACAATATTAATATTCATCAAGATAATACTCATTATCGTGGGTCAAATTAGAGTCTCCTCTTATATCATGAGTATTAGAATAGTCATTGAACAATACCTATACATGCTCACATAAAAAATATTTTTTTTTCAAATTTTCATTCATCAAGGTCCCAAATAAAAAAAAATTACAGGCATCATTATGATCATAACAATTCAGTTGTTTACGTTTTTAGTTTTCATTGTCTTGTCTCTTACAATCTTCATTTCTAATGTTTTAAAATTCTAAAAATACACTATACGGAACATTGTTGGCCTCAAGATTATCTTTGTATTGATTTACATTGATTTTAATTCAAGTTGAACTACAAACATATCATAATTAGACATCCAATGAAAATATGTATTTGTATCTATTTAAACATTTATATATCCAAAAAATAAATTTTGTAACAAAAATAATTATTATTATAATAAAATTTATTTTTAACAATTAAAATCCATCAAAGTCCAAAATTTCGCTACTAATACTCATATGAGTATAATAAAATGAATATTATAATATAAATACACATCATATAAACAATGCAACTTATATATGTAAACATATATATATAATTATGTAAAATAATGAACCTATTTTCTTACACACACATCTACATGTACATATACATACCAATAAATTTGAAAACATTTTGTTATATATGATGATAATGATGATAATTTCTTATTATAGAAGAACGACTAGGTCCCCCCCCCATGAATGGGTGTTCATGGTAAAACTAACGTAAAACAATCTTACCAAAACCAACTTAAATTAGAAAAATGTTCTTCAAGTCATTTAATTCAATCAAGTTGGTTTATAAATAATGTATATTGGTGTTTTATGGTTTGGTTCTATTTTATTAACCTTATATAATCATAACAGAAACTAAAAAATTAATTAATGAAATAAATAATTCACCAATGTTAATGTGACTGTTAACATTCTTTGATCAAAATTGAATATAAGATAACCCATTATTTATTTTTCAATATATTGAAATTTGTTAAACATATGTCATTATTAAATGAATATAATTCACTCGACCACATTGTAATCTCCAATTACATTATTGATCTCCTCTAAAACATTTTCAGGTAATGGTTTGGTTATTTATCATACTATTTTCTTCATTCTAATGTTCAATTGCATGTTCTTCTGATTTAATATGTTTTAACTATTTATTTTATTGTTATATTCCTATTCTCTTATAACCCTTTAATATGAAATTATTTGGTTTTATCATTTTTTTATGAATCAATTTTTTATTATTAAAATTTGTCCCATTTTGGCTTAATCAATGCAACACTGTTTTGACTAATATTAATAGAAAAATTCAGTTTATATCAGTTCAAGAAAAATTATCAGTTGGTCTCAATTTTCATATAAAATGTTTTTTTCAATCCATCGTTTGAAAAGTTATAATTTTGTCAAAATTTAACCCAATGTGCTCACTGTGGACTACTAGTTGGTTGACCCCCTTTTTTATTTTATTTTTTAACTTTTATAAATATATTTATTCTTTATTATTTATTCTTTATTATTTTTATCAATATTCCATGCCATCTTCTCCAAGGTAGGTTTATCATGGATTTGTTATATATGTTTTTTCAAATAAAATTATAATCTAATTTGAAGATTCAAATATTTTAAACAAAATGCTGAAAAAGCGTTAAAGCCCTTAACACTTATACACTATTAATGTGGAGGCCAAAGTGGTAAAGGGCCTTAATGTCTCTATCCTTATATAAAATCCAAATGCATTAGGACCCCAAACGCATGTGGTCACATTTAGATTTCTACTTTTTTATTTTTTTAATTTATTTATATATAAAAAAAACAGAATTTTACAACCATTAAATATCCAACAATACATCAATTAAAGCAATCTAGGATTATAAAAGAAACTCTAAACCCTGTCACCCTTTTATAAGGGGGCTTTCCCAATAAATCATTATTGATTTCAAATGTGGGAGTTGGGTCCACTATTCCTAAAGAGAATTAAAAATATAATATTATTTTTATTATTAATTCGTAAACAATTAGTAAAAAATATCAATTGTTGATTAATTAATATTAAATTTTAATAACTAAAAAATAATAAATAACTATTAACATTTATTATAAAAATTTAAAAATTATTTAATATTTTTATTATTAATTAAACAATTAATGAATAGTTAATTAATTACAAATTAATTATTAATAGTTAATGGTTATTATTTAATTATAAATTAAAAAAATATTTAATTACTTATTAATAATATTAATTAATTATTAAATAAAAAATCTAAAATTAATTAATTAATTTTGATAATTATTATTTAAAAATTAGTCATAAATATTAAAAAAAATTAGTTATTAAATACTGATGGTTAAAATTAAATTAATAAATTTCTAACTATCAATTAATTATTCTTAAATTAATATTAATTAATTTAGTAATTGTTACCAATTAGTATTATTTACAAATAAATATAAATTTCTTAAAATATTAATTAAATTATATTATTTATAATTTATTAATATTAGTTTCTTGTAAATATTTATTAAAAATTATTATTAATACATAATAAATATTTAAAATTATTATTTAGTAAATAATTATTAATAATAATTGTATAAGTAGTAGTTTTTTATTAATTATTAATTAAAGAAAATTTAATTACTTATAAATAATATTAATAACTAATTGGATAATTAATTATTAATTAATTAGTAATTATTAATAATTATATTTAAATATTTACTGATAAATATTAAAATTGTTATTTCATAACTAAATATTAAGAATAATGACTAAATTATTAAATTAAAAACTATTAATTAATTAGTATTAAATTCATATTAAATAACTAACTTAGAAATGCTAATAAATATTAATTACTAATAATAATTAATTACTAAAAAATTATTAATTAAATAATATCCTTTAATATTTCATAATATTAATTTTAAATAAATATTATTTACTAATTAATATTAATAACTAATGAATGTTGATAATAATTATTTAGAAACTACATATTACTAATATAATAATTGGTTTAAAATTAATTATTAATAATACAATATTTAATCACTTATAAATAATATTGATTACTAATTAACTAATTAGTTATTAATTATTTAATAATTTTTATTGTTAATATTAAACAATTACTAAAAATTATTTAAAATAAATATAATGTTACTAAATATTATTAATAATGATTAAATTACAACATTACTAATTATTAATTATTTGTTATTAATTTAGTAGTAATAAATTTATTAGTTATTTCTAATTAATATTAATTATTGATAAATATTAATTTACAATAAATATTAATTAAATTACATTATTAACTATTTTATAATATTAATTTCTAATTAATATTAATTATTATCAATATTAATTACTAATAAATATTTAAAATTATTATTTAGATATTAATTATTTATAATTATAAGATAATTATTATATATAAATTAATTAGTAATCGAGAATTATTTAATTACTTATTAATAATGTTCATTACTAATTCAATAATTAAATAATATTTTTAAATATTTATTATTAAAAAATTACAAATAAATATTTAAATAATTTTTTTTGTTACTAAGTATTAATAGTAACGACTCAATATTTATATTATTATTTAATAATTTACTAACTATTAAATTATCATTGACTAATTAAATAATTATTTCTAATTATTATTAATTAAATAATATTAATTTCTATTAGATAAAATAAATTTCTAATAAATATTAATTACTAAATAATTTTAATTTCAAATAAATATTTAAAATTTACCAATAGTTACTAAATATTAATAATTATTATTCTATATTTATCAATTATTATTTATTATTTAGAAATCAATTATATTACTTATTAGTAGTTGGATATCCTTTAATTGTGTCTGGACCTCATAGTTAAGTGGTTCAGGGATCCAAGGCTGGATTTGATCATTCTTCTTCTTCTTGTATGGTTGTGAATTTTTGAAGTGGAACTGGATGTGAAAACCATCAAAGTTCCTTCCCTGGAATGGGAAGATATTGATGATATAAGGAAGGGAAAGACCAAATCTAGTCAGTCTTGGGCCAACATGGCTGCTGAGGAGACCTCCTTCAAAGTTGTTCTAATTAGCAGATCTAGTGTTGGAGATAGTCAAACTAAGTGTGATGGTCTGACTCATGATAAAATTTTTCCCAAGTAGTAGTTTTTAAATAACTTTATATGATGTACCTCCTAGTCAGGGATAATGATAAAAAAATATAATTAGAAATTAGAAATTATATCTCTATTTATTGTTCCATCTATTTCTCTTTTTGTAGGGTGTAGTACGGTCTCCCGTTCAAAGGGATAAAAAATCAAAGTGGATGAAAAGGGATTCTAATTGGTCACATATAAGAAATCCAATCCATATATTTATTCCTCTAATGTAGTGAATACCTTTGTTTATCTAGACGTAATAGGCATATCTAGGACTAACAATATGGGTGATTTTACCCCACTATAGATGGAATATTGAGGGTTGAGAGCTATAGAAATTAATAATGAGGAATGTACATTTCTTAATCACTTTTATGATTTAATGAAAAATTATTATGATGCTTTTTTCATGACCTCAGAAAAGGAATGTGACACTATTATAGTTAAAAATAGCAATATAAAACTCCTCTAGATGATTATTATGGTGAAAGGTTCACCAAGGTCTAAGGGAAAATGTAGAGAAGTGGATTCAATCACTGGTTGAAATTATGTTTTCCAAAATGAAGGTAAGTGTTTTTTGATATAGGAATTTCCATATGGTCGAAAAAAAATTATTAGCAACATTGAAGATGGGTTTACAGAAACATCATAAATGGATTTTTAGGATCATTCCTAGAAATAGTGGACCCTCTCAATATTGAAAGACTCTTCTGACTCTTCATTGGATGATGAGCATGAGCCTATTCAAAAAACCAAGATAAGAAAAAGAGTCTGACATCCATTTAGATGTGGCTGACACCCAAAAAACATGGGATGTATAATGATTTTCAAGAATTAATTTATTATTGTATATTATATTTTTTATAATGTGGGAATTTTTGTGATTTGTGTGACCCTATCATCTCATTCTATTCTTTTATTATTTTTAGTGAATGTTGTGAAAACACCTTGCCTCAAACTCTGATATGTATTAAAAAATTAAAAATAATTAAATAATATTAATTATTTATTAAATAATTTTTTATTTATTAATATTATTTATTATTAATTAATATTTATTAATAATTAATTGTTTAATTTAATTTTTATGTTATTATTTACTTTTTTATATATAATAATAAATATTAATGGATTTTTATTATCTAGGTATTATTATTATTCGTTGGAAATTAATTAGTAATTTATATATATTATTAATTTATTAATAATTATTATCATTAATATAATATTAAGTATTCATTGGAAAGGGGGAACACAAATCCCACTTTGGAAATCATTAAGGATTTCTAGGGAAAGACCCCTTATAAAAGGGAGCCCAATGTGAGGATTTTTTCATAACTCTAGGATGATTTAAATTCAATAATGATGTATATTTAAAAAAAGTTAAGTCCCGGTAACAAATTTTAGTATATATATAAACAAAAAAAATTTGATACCGATAGAGACCAAATCCTTTTAGGGGATCAATTCCGTTATCATTTATGAAAGGACAAAAGCAGTAAGGGCCTCAATGCCTTTAGCATCCACCCAAAAATAATAATCAGATTTATAGATTTAATTCCATTTAAGATTACTTTTTCAAATATTTGAAACCTAGTATTATTTATTTATTTATTTCTAAAACATATATACAATAATCTGGTTATTAACCTCCTTCAGATCAATGACATTATCCACTCCACCACTTGTAGTCTGGCTAGAAAATGTCACCTTATTGTTCAAATCTGTATTATTACAGTTTCTACCACATCATATGTGTCATAGCCTATGCAACAACATACTCTATTTGTTCCTCCTCAAGTGTTCCATCAGCATAATTCAAAATGATATTGTTTCACCCCTCTACAAACTATTTGTAGCTCAAATTAGGTCGATGTGTGGAAATCCAAATAGTGACCTTCTTCATACCATCCCATACAACCATTATAAACACTCATAGACAAATCATATGCTTGTGTGGTACCTACACCAACATCTTATAAAAAAATTTAGTGTCACCTTGTATTCCCACAAAATATAATAACCTAAAAAAATAACAATAATAATGTGATGTAGAAAACCAACCTTAATTTCTTCCAAGAATAAGTGTTTCTTTCACTAAGGGTCCAGTGATGACTAATTTTCAAAATGATAATTTATTTAATGAATATTTATAAATTGATCAATATCAAATATCCATTCACCTTCTCCCATAATATTACTATCCCAATTATTTAAATATCAAATTACAATTAGTGTTTCAGTTATGATGATCAAAATTTTCATATGTGTAATGAAAAAATATAAATTTCAAATATTATTTTTTTTTTCTACCCATGAAACAAAATATTATGGATAATATTTCTCTTTATCGAGGATAAATGATTATTGCTCACAAAACATGTATTCACTTCTAGAAAAATGAGGAGTTATGCTTATGGGAGAAAGGTGACTTCTAAATAACGGTCGCTAATGATACTAATAGCAACCTTTAAATGGATGTCATTGTATAATTTCCGACATTACATAAAATCAATCCCTTCCCTCACCCCAAGAACTACTTTTTCTTCCATACACACCCTAATCCATACCTCTACCCTAACTCTACCTTCAACACCCCCTTCACCCATTGATTCCCTTTCCCCGCATGTTGACTCCACCAATTGATGCCCCTACCCCCCATTTTGAACCTCCATTATATGCACCTTCCACACCAATAACCCTCCATATCTAACTATATATCTGCCTCCACACATTTCAGCTGAACTTACCTCCCCACTATAAAAGCTCCGCATCACCATTCCTCCCAATGAGAACACCCAACTCACATTTCATTCTATTGTGTTCTATCTACACTCTACTCGTGTTGATCAATGGATTGAGATTTCAGATCTCCGCACCTAATATTTAATCCTTTACATTTTAAATTATAATTCACATTCATCATACAATTTTTACACAATTTGTTTTTTAATATTCTTTGTTTATCTCAGAAACATGGTCTTAGATATTTCATTTCTCACTATTATTTAGTATATGATTTATTCTATTTAAATATTAGGTGGACAATTTATTTTAATATTTTAATAGGTATATGTTCTTGTAAATCTATAAATATGCAATTGGTATAATTTTTAGTTAAATCATTGAAATTTAATTCATCTTATGTTCTCTTTAATTTATATTTTCTCACTATCTTCTTTTTTTTTGTTTTTAAGGGCATCAAATCGTGTTAGAAATGTGGGAAGTAAATGTAATATTAAGTCCATTAAATTATTTTCCATTATTATATTTTACAAAAAAATAATATAAAAACTTTATTTTATATTACATTAGGTTACAATAATCCATATTTATATTAAATTTCAAATTTATTAAGAATAATTTTATTTTATATATACTCAATCATGTGCCAATGCGATTGTCACGGATTTTAGTAATTTTTTTTTTCTTCGAATCCTTTTAGTAAAGGGGTTTTTTAAACTATTTATTTTATTTCTATTAACATATATAATTAAATTTATATTCTATCAGAAAAAGGGTCCATGAAACTTTAAAGAATAAATAAGTGTCGGAAAAATCATTTTATATAATGGTTGAATGTGTAATCAAAATGGACTATGATTGATCATCATGTGTCAGGTAGTTTATATTATTTAATTATTTAATCAGTTTGTTAACCTTTATATAATTTTAATTAATTTTATATTTTCAATAGTTATCAATTTTTTTACCTAACTGTAATTATTTATATGTAAAAGATCCGAATTTGGGAAAACATAGTAGGGCAAGTTATAGAGAAAGAGTTGTATAACTAAATTTAATAAATAGTAAAAAATTAAGACTATAGTGATGAATTAATATTTATCTATGATTTTCATAATAGTAATGATTAAAAATTTTGGGTTTTAATATCTTTTAACTAACCTAATAATTACTATCAGGATTTATTATTGTCACCTAATTAATTTTATTATTGTTTAGGTTTCTCCCAAACAATAAATGTTGGATATCAGTTTTTGACAAGGCATAGAATGGAGTGATCTTGAATAAAAATATATAATGATATTCATTTAAATGTATCTTTTTATACATTACATATGATTATAAATTTCATTATGATTTCTATTTCTAACATATTTGTTATATTTTTTATGTGTGATGGTATTTATTTATAAAACTATAACGAAATACATATTAAGAAATTTCAAAATGCTATAATTTTCTTTTATGATGTCAATTTTACTGGTCCATCCCATATTATTTTAGTGGGTATTTATTTTTCATATAAAAAACATATGTTTGTTTTTAATATGAACAAAAGTAATATATGTTCGATATATAAACAAATACAGAATATATGTATGTTTTGTATATAAACAGAGTATATGTATGTACTCTCTTTGTATATATACATAGAAAAAATTTGTTATGTAAATATATATGTATAATGAAAATCATATATATATTTTTTATTTAAATAGGAGATATAATATATATATATATATATATATAATATGTATTGGTTTTGAATATATGTATCTCTGTATATCAACAACATGTTTTATATGTATAATTGTTCTGAATATATATGTTTTTTTGTCTGTGTGTGTGTATTGTTTTTATGTTTTATATGTAAATATTATAAACATATATATGAATATCCTATGTTCTTTATTTGTTTTTTGTTTATATATCTAAATATCTAAAAAAATTACATAAAAGGGGATATTTCAAAATGTATATGTTCGGTATATAAACATAACATATCTATTGTAAAAAAATTGTCTAATTACTTATACTATATTTTATTTTTAAAATTTATTTTTTTGAGTTCATCCAGTAATTAAATAGAATGTCTCATTTATTTTTGTAGTTACATTATTATAATTTCATAACATAAATTCTATGAAATACTAAAATAGTTTTGTTGCTCTGATTTTTTATATCAAAATTAAATCATATAGGTATTTTAATTGTGATAATAAATATTAAAGTGAAATCATCCCCCCAATAAAAATGTCATAAGTAAATTTTACCATTTTTTTCACTTATCTACCTCATGTTGAAAATGATTTTGGTAATCCCTGAGTTTTATTTTACCATATTATTTTTTCTATATCCCGTTATTCCCATTTAACCAATGGTGTTTGGTTACTACTATTTTTATTCTACGTGACTTTTATTTTGAAGGGTCACATTATACTATATATATACTAAATTGACCACATATATATTTCTTCATGAGTTTCATATTTCTTTGTGAACATATTTTGTATTAGATTTTTCTTAGGGCCTTATCATTTTTCATTAATTAAACTAAATAAGTAAGAGGTTTTTAATGATTTTAGCCTTTAAAAACATGCGTGAGTGGGTCAAAACAAAGCAAATGATCTCAAATTATAGTGAAATTAAAGGATAAAACCATAAATTTATTTTTGAAATATAGGAATGGATACCGCAGTGATCCAAATTTTTGTTTTCTTAAGATAATATCATAACATATTTTTAGTGTTTTAAAACACTAAAATGTGAGTGTAAAATTCAAACCAATAGAAAACGTCCCCCTATAGATGTGAAATAGTAATAAAAATATCTTTAACACTTTTGTAACATGCATGGAATGAAAATACATAAATCTAACAAGAAGTGTGCTCAGAATGACTGAATAATCAGTTTTTAGAGGATGTGTTAGGGGTCAATACCAAGAAAATGACCTCTAATTGATGTGAAATCAGTTGAAATAAAAAATAGAGCTATATGAGAAATTTGGGACCAAAAATTACATAAATATTATGTTTTATTTACTCAAGATTATCAAAATTGGTCTTTTAGTGGTTTAAAACTCAATAACGGGCATGCAATGCTCAAAATCATTGGAAACAACCTTAGACTAGTGTGAAATTATATGAAACTAGTTTTTTGTATTATTTTAAATGTGTAAAATCATAAGAAACATAAATATGATGTCTTATGTGAACATAATAACCTAATATTCCATTTTTAATGGTTTGATAGTTTTTAAAAACGTGTATTTAGGAATCAAAACCAAGAAAATAACTCTTCATTTTTGTGAAATTAGTAGAAAAACACGTATATTGAATTATAAAATTTTATAAATGAACACAAATAAATATGATGTGTCTTTTTTCTTATACGAACATATAAATAGTTTATAATGGTTTTATTCCCTTAAATATTTTTTATGGTGTCAAAACTAACCAAACTGGCCTTGAATTTTGTTAAATCAGACAAGAAAAATCATGCAATTAATTGTGACATGTTTGAGCAGATGAAACACCAATCTGAGGGGCCATTTTTCCAATATGACTTATAATTTAATTTTTCTATTTTAAAATATCTAAATATGTTTTCAACATCCAAATATACAAAGAACGGTCAAGGAAAGATGTTAACTAAAATTAAAATCATCATAATAATATTTTTTATATGTGTCTGTGGACAACATATCTATTAGCCATGATGACTTCCTAGAACGACATAATATGTGGGTTTTTATGGTTTAATTCCATTTTAAAACATGATTGTATGGGTTAAAACCAAATTAATGAACTTTTAATGATGTGGAATCATACAAAAACAATCGTACAATAATTTTTAAAGTGGTTAAGTTGATTGAATGTCAATACAATTTCTCATTTTCCCTCTATGGCTAAAAATGTTACTTTATTATATCAAAACAAGAAACCAATATTAGACCAGTCAGATATTTGGAAAATGACCTTAGAATGACAAGATATCATAAGAAAAACTTTTTATTTTTTTTTATGTGTAAAATTGGAAAATATATAAATTAAAAAGGTGGGGTACTCAAAACAACTGAATAAGTAGTTTTTAAAGTTTTATATCCATTAAAAACATGCATTTCGGGGTGAAAAACAACCAAATGTCCTTTAAAGGACATGAAAAAATAGGACCAAAACCATATAGTGATTTTTGAAATGTTCAAAAAGATGGAATGTGGATCTTAAGTAACAATTTCCTAATATGACCATAAATATTCTTTTATTTTTTATTAAAATTTAAAAATATTCATTTAATGGTAAGATCCATAGAAAATAACCTAAAAATGATATTAAATAATAACAAAACCATATTGTTATTATTATAATTTTTATCAACATGTCGGAGTATATGGTATATCAATAGACATGTAATCTACCAAAAACATTCGAATATGAGATTTTTAAAGGTTTGAAACACTTAAAAACATGTGTACAGGTGTCAAAACTAACTAAAAGACTAGATAATGTTGTGAAATTATAAAACAAATGTATAGTTTATTTTAAAAAGGTTGAATAAAATAAACATCATTCTAAAGAACCATTTTCTTATGATGACCAAATATGCAATTTTTTTTGTTTTAAAACACCAAAATGCGTGTTTAATGGTGAGATCCATAGGAAAAAACCTCAAACTGAGGTGAAATATTTGGAAAAATATATTATTGTATTTTTTTATGTGTATTCATTGAAAACATGTTAATAAAATGTGTGGTTTTACCAAAAATAGTGAATAAGTAGTTTCTACAGGATTGATTCCCTTTAAAAACATTCTTCAGGGTGTCAAACCAAATGAATGATATCTGAATTCCATGAAATTAATAAAAAATTTATATTTAATTGTGAAATGGTAGAGTATATGGAACATTAATCTGAGGATCCATTTTTTTATGACCGGAAACAAATTTTTATTATTTTAAAATAACAAAATGTGATTTAAATTGTGAGATCTATAGAAAACAACCTCTAAATGATATAAAATCATAAAAAAATATCTTATTAGTATTTTTGAGGTGTAAAATTAGAATTAATATGAATAAGACTAGTGATTTCTCAAAAAAAGGATAAAAATGTTCTTCTAATGGTTATGCCCTTTAAATAGATGTGCCCTTAGGTTTAAACCAGCCAAACGACCTTCAAATTCTATTAAATCAGAATAAAATACTATTATATTATAAGATTAAATGATTGAGTAAGTAGAATTTCAATAAAATCCATTGTTTCCCAATGATGGTCCGAAACACTTTTTTTGGTTTAAAACACCAAAACTTACGTTTAATTATGAGATCTAAAAAAATAACCAGAGAATAATGTAATATCATAAGAAAATTATATTAATTTTATTTTTTAAATTTATGAGAATAGGGAACTTAAATATGTTATATAGTCTACCTAAAACAACCAAAAATGATTTTTTTAAAGTTTTAATGCCCATTTAAAATGACTCTTTGGTGTGAAAAACAAACTAAACGACCACAAAATTCCATGAAATCAATTGATAAAAATTATAAAATAATTTTTAACTGTTGAATTGAATAAACATAAATCTATGAAATCATTTAGCTCGAATGACCCGAAACACACTATTGTTGTTTTAAAACACAAAAACATGCATTCAACGGTCAGATCCAAAGAAAACAACCACATACTATTCTAAAATCATTAGAAAATAGTGTCGTTATTATTATGGAGATTTAAAGGTATATTTCACATCAATCATACATGTAGACTTTCTAGAATGACTGAATATGATATTTTTAAAAGTATTTCTCTTTGAAAAATGTGATCTGGGGGGTTAAAACCAACTGAATATCCTATGAATTCTTCTAAATCAAAAAAAACAAACATAATGTGAATTCTAAAATTGTTTAGTACATGGAACATAAATATGAGAATTATTTTGGTCAAGATGATTTGAAAAACTCTGTTGTTGTTTTAAAAAATCACAACATGCATTTAATAGTCATATCTATAACAAAAGACCTTGGATTGATGTGAAATCATTGGAAAATTATATTATTATTTATGATGTGTATGAGTAGATGAGACATCAACCATATGTGTAGTATACCACGGATAACTAAATATGAAATTTTTTAAGGTTTCGAACATTTTAGGAAAGTGATTGAGGGGGAGAACACTAACCCAATTATCTTCGAATTCCATGAAATTAGACAAAAACTATTATATAGTGAATTTTAAAATGATCGAGAGGGAAAAATGTCAATATGAGGTTTCATTTTCCTCATATCATGTAAAATAAACATATGTTTTGTTAAAATACAAAAATTTGTGTTTAACAATCATATCTATAGAAAATGACCTCATAGTGTTGTGAAATTAGAGTAAAAGAAAATTTTTATTATTTATAACTTGTATAAGAATACATCACATCAATCAGACTTTTGGCCTACCTAGTATGATCAAATATGTTATTTCAAAAGGATTCAGTCCCATTAAAAATATTTGTAAAGTGGTTAAAAGAAAATTAACAAACTCTAAATGTTGTTAAATTAGAAAATAACAATATTATATTGAACTATGAAATGGTTCAGCAGACAGAACATTAATCTGAGGTGTCCTTAACACAGGATGACCTGAAACACACATTTATTATTTTAAAACACCAAAACATTAATTCAATGGTTATATCCTTAAAAAATACTTCATAATGATATGAAACCATAGTAAAATTATTCTAGTTACTATTTAAAACATTTTTTAGTATAGATCAAGTCAATTAGGCATGTCGTCTTCATGGAATGACTGAATATGTTTCCATTAAATGTTTGACGCCCATTAAAAATAAGCATCATGGGGTCAAACCCAACTGAACGTTCTAAAAATTTAATTAAATTTGTTTAGAATAACAGTAAGGTGAATTGTGAGTTGTTTGATTAATGAGAACATCAATTTGAGGTTTCTTTTGGAAGAGATGACCCAACCCACACTTTTGTTATATAAAAACACCAAAACATGCATTTAATTGCTGGATCCATATAAAAATACCGCTTAATGATGTAAAATCATATAAAAACTGTTTTATTATTATTATTGATATATACGAGGAGAATTCACATAAATTATACATGTGGTCTTCCTAAAACCATCAAATATAAGGTTTTTAATGATTTATTTAAATTTCAAACATGTGCCTCTAAGGGTCAAAACCAAAATAAATAACCTATTAATGTTGTGAAACTAGAAAACAACACGTGCATAGTAAATTTTTAAAAGGGTTTATTAGATGAAACATAAATCTAAGGTTTTTTGTGATGAGATTACAAAAAATAAACTTATGTTGTTTTAAACCACCAAAACTAGCATTTAATATTCAGATCCATAGAAAACGTCTCTTTAATGACATGAAACCAAAGGAAAAACAATTTATTAATATCTCCGACGTGTAAAGTAGAAAACATGTCAATCAAATGTGTGGTTTTTCTGAAATGACTGAATATATTTTTTTTATAGTTTTGACGCCCCCTAAAAACATGTTTTTGGGGGCAAAATAAACCAAACATATTATAAATGTCATGACGTGGGAAAAAAATACTATAAAGTGAATTTTGAAAAGATAGATTGATGTTTCTGAGTAGATATCACATCAATTATATGTGCGGTCTACCCAAAATGACTGAATATGTATCTTTCAATGTATTGATGAATTTAAAAAAATTGGGATTCAAAAATAATCAAATGGCCTCTAAATGTTGTGAAATAAAGTGGATAAATCGTAAAATAAATTATGATATGGTTTAGTATATGAAATTTTAATATGTGTTTTATTTTGTCTGGGATTATCCGAAACACACATATGTTGTTTCAAAAGGCCAAAAATGTGTTTAATATCTAGATCGACAAAAAACAAACATAAAATGTCATTAAATCCAATTAAATATTTTTTATTTATATTGTTGATTTTTAAGAGTAGAAATCAAATAAATTAGATGATTGGACAACTTGGAATGATAGAATATGTTGTCTTGAATGTCTTGACGCCCTTTAAAAATATGTTTTATGAGGTAAAAACCAACTTAATGACCTCTGAATTTCATGAAATCAGATGAAAAAAACTATACAGTGAATTGTGAAATATTCTAGATGATGCAATAAAAATCCAAAGTGTCTTTTTTTAGGTATGACCCAAAATAAACATTTATGTTTTTAAAGAAAAACTTATTTTTAACAATAAAATCCAAATCAAAATAGAATGGAATGATGTGAAATCATTGGAAAAAATATTTATTATTATTTTTGATGTATAGGGGATGATGACACATCAATAAAATGTTTGTTCTACACAAAACAAATGAATAGTTAGTTTTAAATTATAAAAAATGATTTATAAATACTTGTATATTAAAAATCATATGACATTGGAGTGTTTTAGTGAGTTCTAATTGAAATATTCTACTGCATTTAAATTATTAGTTTTTTGTGATTTTTTTATGAACAAATTATTTTATTTATATTTTTTATATTCGTTTTTATTCAATGATGGGTGTGAATCATGGAAGATGATTGTACACTGATATTTAAGAGCCTGTGATTTTATATAGCATGAATATATTTATGGAATATCTGAAAAATCATATTTTTTTATGGAATTTTAAATTTTAGTGGAATTTTTAAAAAAATGACATTATTAGACACCATATATTGGTTATTATAGGCCAGGTTAGTGTTCACTAGAGTATCCACCATATGTCGGTTATGATATCAAAGGTTGGTATTACCTACAAAAAACTCTAATTGGTGGTCTATATATGGTTCCCCAAACTAGAATATGGTAATTTTCAGTTAGATATCTCTATAGGAAATAGAAATATGCCAAAAAAAACTTCCAATTAGCGATCGCTTAGAGGCCACAATAGACCATTAGTGACGGATTTTTGTAATTTCTAAAGGCCTTTTTATACTAGTTCTTTCTTGTATTTTAATTAACAATTATTTCATGCTGATATGTTAGGTTTCCTGTATTTTTTATTTTTCATATAATAATATATTATTTAACTAAAATTTTTATTATTTCCCAAGCATGTTTTTTATTGACTCACCTTAGACTCACACACCCGAGTCTGGTGCAAAGATAAAATACATTGCATAAAATCTTTGAAATTATGTGATATGATTCATTTCAAACTTACATGTATTTTCGTAACATATATTTTACAAATCATAACCAATATAACCATTTAAGAATAAAAATAATTAATTTTTTTATGATTAGGTAAATAAAAATACTACGTCATATAATTTCTTTAATATTACCTATAATATATCTTTGTAATACATATTTCTACCCATAATTCTATAACTAAATTCCATTTAAAATAGGAAATATAAAAACGGGTGATATCAAATGGTCATTAAAAAACTTATCAATGATTCATAATGGATTAGAACATAATCATACTATAAAACCTAATAATGAGTGAAGCATTGGATTAGAAGGACACGAACAATATGAATTTCCCATATAATTCATGGTATCATAAAATGTAATTTCAAATCATCATACATATACCATGACTTCGAGTATAAAAACATGATATAATAAAAATTTTTTATTTACCATGATATTGGCATGAAAATATTGCAAGGCAACAAAGTATAGTATAACAATGAATAGTGTAATAACCTTAACAATATGAAAATATTATATAGTCATTTAGAAATCACAATCCTACAACCCATTATATATTATTTCAAGAATCACTTTAAAATACCCATTAGTGTCTTGAGTTCCCATTAGTGGCTCAATCATCATATCTAGAAACCCATTTTTATCTAATGATATATAGAACAATAACCTTTTAATTATAGGTTGATTTAGGAATCTTCCCATAAAAATCCAAAAATATTTTTTCCAGGATAAATCAATCATATATCATATAATTAAAAACTGATGGAAAGAAAATTGATTTCTTATCAAATCAAATATTGTCACATAAAAATGTTATCAATAATTTGGTCGTACGATACCATGATTACATCACCCAAAAAGAGAATTTTGTAATGGAATTTAGATTGTGATTTAGGAAATATAACACCATAGTTGATTGATACTTTGGATATGAACAAAAATAATGGATGTGAACCCATAAAATCATTTTTCTTGGAATACATTTGTTAATGTTAGCGTAAATAGATGATGTTATGATCCACATTCAAAACATACTTTCATGAAAAAAAATTATACATTATTTAGAAGTAAATCATAATAATGGAACTTTCAAATGATATAAAGGTTATTTCAAAAACTTTCTAGTGGAATATAAAAGATATTATTTTGAAAATAAAGTCATTTTTAATATTTCGAAAATATATTTATTGAATGCAACAGTATTAAAAGAGTAATAAAGATGCCATTTGGGAAGAGGTAAATATAAATATGAAATACGTGATATATAATAGAAATTTTGATATTATAATAGGAAAGGAAAACATTTGGGGAAGGAATGAATATATACATGGTGAAATACAGTCATTAAAGAGGATGAGATTTATTCTTAACAACATTATCATTTTATGGAGAAGGGAAATCTATCAAAGAAAAATATTTTTGATATAATAATTAATTTCTCCATATCAAAAAGGGATTGTACCATATTATATAGAAAAATGGAAAAATTTAAGAAACAAAGAATCTAAAAGTCAATGGAGAAAAACTAAAACTCAATGAAAAGGAATATTAGTTGACAAAAACCTTGTGAACCTTATAACAATTGAAACAAAAGTATATGAAGAATGGATTCAAGAATAAACCTGTAAAAACCATAAATGAAAATATCATAATTTGAATATAGACCAATGGGAAGGGTAGTACACCATATAAAGGAATAATAGTTGTATAATATGAAAACATGACGCACTGAAGGAAAATTGAGGCAAAAATCCTCATCATGGACTCCTGGTTGGTCATACATCCTTTGAAAACCTATATAAAAACCATAACTATTTAAATCACCCATTTCATGTAAGACCTGTGAATAAAATATATTAATTTAAATTAAAATTTTAATAAATTTATAATAAAACTATTATTTTAATAGTCACGGCACAAAAATTCTAGATTGATATAATGAATATTAACTTTGATCTTACTTGGTCAAAGTAAGATTAAAATGAATTTTGGAAATTTTCCCTTAGAAATAAGATTATATGAATAATAGGAAAATTAGTATCTAAATATTTCTGCATATATTTATAATAATGTGTTATAATATGAATAATTAAGATTTTGTTTACTAGCAATTTTATATAAATAATGATAAGATCATTTGTATGTAAGAGGGATGTTTTTTAAATAGGTTTTTCATAAAACTATTTTTGAAAGACATAATGTCCTTCAATTTTAATTAATTAAAATAATATTACATTTTTTATTATTTATATGAAATATATACATTATATATCGTTAAATTTTAATCGAAATCCATCTTTATATGGTTACAAGACATATAGTTAATATAAGATCATTTTATGCTTGAAAAATATAGTTCATGAAAAACTATTTTTGACACGATTTATTGGGTTTTCTAACTAAATTCTTCCAATGTTATGGATTTTATTTCTTAAAATGTAATCTATATTTTTAATCATCATAATTAATATTATTTTATATTTTCAACATAATTTTTATTCATAATTATAAGTAAAAATAGTAGAAGTTAATTAACACAGTTAAGGTAAAATATGGGATTTAGCATGTAATGTGATATTGTGTTATAATTAATCTTCCACACACATTGAATATTTATTTGATTAATTATATTTAATTTTAATAATAATTTTTTCCAAATAATATAATTAGTTACATTTTACTTTAGTTTTAAATAATTAATTATCTTGATTAAAAACCTAATTACTATGGTGAAAACTAAAATTGTAAAAGTATGTAAACGTAGAGGATAAGGGAATAAAAAGATTAAAAAATGTTTCTATTTTTTATTTTGGGTTTATATCAGCCATATAATACCTCTAGTATATTATTTATAAATTTTTTAGGCACTTGGAGTGAGATTGGCTACCCATTATTAAATAGTTTTGGTTATTTAGAAAAACTACCACTCCTCCTCAATTATAAAGGAGAAATCCCTCCCCTTACATATTTAAACCAATCAAGTCATTTAGATAAATAAAACAACCATAACATCTCCCCAACATTTTTATAAACATTCTAGAGGAGTGAGTATTTCTAAAATACCAACCTTAGTGTCCTTAATAAGATATCCAAATGAAGTTCTTCTAAGAGAATGTAATTGTCTTCATTGATCTCCTTCTTTTTAGTTCGTCCTCTTATACATTCAATTATGAATTAACCATTACAATTTAAAAAATAAGTAAATTATATACACTGATATATTATTTTTTGATTTAGTTATATTTATCCATATCCTTCTCAGTCAAATGAGAAATAAATTCATCACTCATGGGTTTAGCGGACTACAGCCTTGCGAACTAATGTAATTTTTTTCCATCATCAACAAACACATACATTCATAAATATATAAATAATGAAAATATATGATAAATATGACATGATATTATTTCTATAAAATTAATATAACATCCAATTCCTTAACCGTTTATCCATTAAAGAAATGATATCTGTGCTCGTTTGTGTGGAAGACTACTGGCACGCCAAGTCATGTGATTCATTTTACTTGTCCAACATTAAATGTTGATTCTAAAATGTATCTAATAAAACAATATGAAATTTAAAAAATAATATTTTTAGGAGATGATGAATCTATATCTTATTCATAAGAAACAAAACATTCACTGGAAAATATGCATGAGAAAATGAAGCATATAACACCCGAAAAAATGGGTAATAATAAAATATTATTAACAAAAGAGTGATAATATGTCATAATAAGATCATATATCATATTATAAATATTAATGTAGTCTTTTTATAAGTTAATAACTTTTTTAAAACCATTGTACATGGGTTTAAATCATGTTCAACTAATGAAAAGCATGAGATAATGAATTTTCTCTTAATTTACATTCAATTTAGTTATATTTGTTATTATTCACCTCTTAACTTTAATTTGGTATATATACTACCCAATTTGTGTATTTAACATATATAAATATTTATTAATGACGTTTGATGTTTAAATTCATGTTTATTAATTCAATGTGTTACAATAAAAAGTTACCAAGGATGTGGGAATCCATTTTATAATATCACTTTTTTTTTGGGATTGCATTTATTTTCATTGAAGGAATATTATCATTTAATCTTCATAAGATCAAATCATTTCAATATCTATATATATTAAAATAGTTTTAATATTGTTTTACCAATCATCCTATCATTGGAACATTATTCAATAATTTAAATTATTAAAAGAAATATTGGTTTTATTTCTATTATAATCTAATATATTTTTATTACCTATCCATATTTTTAAAAATCATTTTAGTTAAAAAAAATATTTTTTAAGGAAATTTTCAATTATCCTCGAATATTAAAAATTTTATTAAGGGAATATTTTTACTTTTATCCAAAAAACAATTTTTTTCATTATTTAAAAAATTCAAAAGTATTTCATTCCTTTTATATATACTATGATAACAACCATCTCTACAGATGTAACTATTTTACAAAATTTAGCTTTTTAAAAAAAATTAATTTTTTTATAAATAAATGCATTTTTTGAAAAATAACTTATTATTTACCTTTAATTATCTTTATTCTTATAAATGAACTGATTTTATTAAAAAATAATATTTTAACGGCCATCGCTCAAATCTTGGTTAATATTCTTCCCATTACCTTTCGATTGAATCTTTCACTTTAATGTGATCATTTGAATTTAATTACAATTAAATATACATATTATTTGATTCGTGGATCTACTTATTGCATAAAATGTATACCATTTTCACGTTAAATGATTTATATTGAATCTTATTTGACTGAAAATTATTGATAATCTATATTTTTACTTGACATGTAAATTTTTTGGTAAGTGATATTGTTCGTTAATTAAATTGACTATTCGATATATGAGGAATAATTTTTAAAAGCACTGATGGTTGGGTCCTAGAATTATATTTCACTGTAATGCATTAGTAGGTCTCATGAGAAAAATTAGTAGGCCAAATTAAAGGGTTTTACCCATAGTTTTATGTTTCCTTGATACAATGTCTCCACATTATTGATATCATGATTTACATAATTTTTCATTTCCATCACTGTGAATTTAGTTATTATTTTCCATGATATTTTTGCATTGATGGTATATATATATGAATTTCATTCCCATATTACTAATTAATGTTCATGTGTATTCTCTGATTTATGTTTCCATAATCATGCTCAAGTTATTTATTTTATGGAATGTGTTTTAAGATATTTACTTTTCCATATTTATTATTCCTTATCTAATCATTATAGCTTTAAATGTATGTAACCCTTATAAATAATATGATCTGTGAATTATTTCTTTCTTTTTCTCTTAATATAAATAATAATTAATTGAATTAGTTCAATGATGTTGAATTTTTTCAACTAATATGTTTTTTATTTTATTACCAATGTAAAATGGTTATCATTTACGTATCTAGTTATCTAAAACTACTAAACTAGTTGATCCTTTAGGATTTGAACACTTGTATCTACTGTAGTGTAATAATGTAACCATCGATGAATGTCTATTGGAGTTGGAGGTTGTATAATTAGCATGAGGTCACCTTTTATAGAAGCCTTGGTAACTAAATTTAATAAAACAATGATTATGGTACATAACCTTATGTTATACTTTAACGATGTGTCTAAATATAGGAAAATATGATTAACATTTTAGTATGAAACATATTATGTTTTTTTTCTATTAATACATCATTGATTAGATAATACAAGTGGATGTAGTTTTGAAAAAGTTGTACTTAGGGGTAGTAACTCTGAAAACGGCATATTGGGCATGACTCGATCATCACCAAGTTCATAAAAACAACCCCTACAACACACCTGTTTTGACACTCCAAGGGAATTTTATTTGGTTAATTAAAACTTTCATTAAAAAAACATTATAAAATATAAGATAATATTTTTATTATTTGATTATATTCTCAATGAAACAACGATTATGATTTCAAGATTAATAATGCATAAATTTTTAATTTATGATTAGTGTTACATAAAATTTATAATTATAAATTGTGATTTAAAATTATAAATTATATGACCTAATGCAGTATATTAAATTGTTTAGAAATTTTTTCTAAAATAAATTAAGGTATCAATACTCGTGGAAAATATAGATACCTCTTAGTTGACCATTCCAATGATACTGTTATTAAAAAGGAGAGAATTGTAGCCATATTTGGGAACATACCCTTACTATAAAAAATAACCATTCCCAAATAGAGAAACTAGTTATTACAAGTCATGATTATCATGTATTGGATTTATTCATGTGAAAAAATCCACCATAAAATCGTGGTACTACTAATCTTATAATATTTGGGTAAAGGATTAATCCCCTTCAAATGGTTTTTCAATCTTTGGGACGTGATTAAAAAAAAGTTTATACATACAGTATAATATATCAAAGGAGATGATGAACAATGGTAGTTTTTATAATGAATAATTGAGAGTGAGAATAAATAGAACTCATGTAGTGGATAGGTTTTCAATAAAAATTATTTTATATATATTCACCATGTAATAAATGAAATAATATAAATTGAAAGTTATCTAGATTAAAGAAAAATGAAGAAGTAAGTGTTCTAGTGTATTCGACCACATTTTTAAAGGTATGAATGAATACTGTAGATTACATATGAAATACAGAATAAAATTTTACCAATATATATGAATGGATTAATCCATCTATCCTAAGGTCATTGGTTTATCAAACTTTTTCTTCTTATAATGAAATAGTATTCTGTGGCATCAAAACAGAGAAGTAATTTTCTATGTCCAATAATTTCAAGGTTAATAAAGAGAATAAGTGATATTCATAAAACCAATAAAAATATAATTCATTAAAGAACAATAGAATGAAAATTTTTCCATCTTTTTAAAAATATAAAAATAATCATCTACGGGAAATTATTAAAGGGAATAGGAGGTTGTCATAAGTATAGAGATAAGGTTCATCATTCTAATTAATTCAAACGGAAGAGTGGAAACATTTTTATCGAATGCTTCAACTATAATGAAACAGGGAATTACTCAAAATAATATCCCCATAATCAAGGGAACATAAGTTGAAGTGGATAAGGGATGAAGTCCATTCTTGTGCGATCATTATAGATAATGTAGATATTCCCAAAGATATTGTGGTAGGTACTTTAATTATACCATAAAATTTATCTAATGATTTATTTGATTTTGGATCCTTACACTCTTTTATATCTTCTATTTTTTCATGAAAAGTAGATATTTCCCTAGAACCTTAAAAAGAGAGATTTCAGTGAAAACACCTAGAATAATTCTCACTATAATAAGGATGTGTCAGGAAGTTCCCATTATGAAACATAAACATGCTCAATTTTCTAACTTTATTATCATACATATGTTTGAATTCAATATAAACCATATAATGGAATTAATTTAAATATATGATGTAAAAAATATTATTATTAGGGGAATGAAATAAAGATTCTGGATGATGATGTGTAATTCCTTATCATTAGATTGGAGACATCATCATTTGAGCCATGTATAGATCCACCCCCAATAGCTCTTCTGAATGAGATTCATGGGGAATAAGAAAAAAAACAATAAATTGATGTAAAGGGTAATCGTGAAATCGAGGATTAAACTATTTTATATAAATACATTGATGTATTTCCTAATAAATTACCTATAAATGCACTAGATCATGAGGTTGATTTTTCCATTGATTTAACTCGTCGTGAAAGACTTATATCAAATACTTCCTTAGAGTGGCCACTATAGAGTTAGTGCAATATAATATATAAATATAGGATTTGTGTGATAAGGGATTTATATTCCTATGTGTTTCAACTTGGGGAGCCCATATTCATTCTTTCAATAATAAATAAGGATCCATGAGGATATGATTAAATTTTTGGGAAATAAATGATATTATAATAAATAAAAAGTATCCCCTTCATCACATTGATGACTTTTTTGATCAACTTCGAAGAGATAGATTTTTTTTAAAAGTTTAAACTTTATTCTGGTTACCATCATTTGTGACTAAAGATAAAAGGCATTCCAAACAAAACATTTTGAATTAGGTAAAGAAATTTTATGTTTATGGTAAATATATTTGGATTGATAAATTCCCTATCATTTGTTATGGTTATAATGAATCATGTATTCAAGGACTATATTGATAATTTCATTTTTGATTGAATTAATGATATCATGGTGTATTCTAAGAGAAATTAGGATCATGATAATCACTTTAACATTATTCTTGGGACTCTTAACATGATGTTGTTATATAGAAAATTTATCAAGTGTGAATTCTAGACTTAACAAGTTTTTTTCTTGGCCATTTTATCTCCAAGGATGGAATCTCAATTAATCCTATAAAGAAAAAAAATTATAAAATGGAATACAAAAAAACATGAATAAGGTATATAGTCTCATTGGTTTGAAAGATTAATATCGGTGATTCATTCATAATTTACCAAAATTACCTAATCCATTAACCATGAAAAAATGATAAGAAGTTATGTTCATATTGAAAAAGTAATGTGAAGAATGTTTTACGGAATTTAAGACCATATTTTTTAAATGATATTTTTTTGGATTTAAATCCAATAAATAGAATATTTTTGATATATAATGGTTCATTAAATAAGGGAATTGGTTTTTTCCATATGAAAAATGGTAATGTTATTTAATATGAATCAAGGAAGATGAATACACATGAATAGAACTATCCAAACCATTATTTTTTATTGTCATACCAAATATTTTCTTTGACGATCTAGATACGTTATCTTTAGGTTGAAATATATTAGATACACACCAACTATAAGAGCCTAAAATAAATCCTTTCATAAAATGGCCTCAAAATGGTGAAAATGATATGTCTTGAGATACACAAGGATTTTGATTTATAAATACAGAACCACCTAGGGAAGGTAAAAATAGTATCAGATGCATTGAGATGTAAAGTTCATGTATTTATTTCCAAAATAAGGATTTATAGGGATGCTATGTCCGTTGATCTAGTATATATATATATATATATGAAAATTATTATAAAAAGAGATACAAAACTCATTTTTCAAAGGAATAAGAATCCATCATTACTATAAAACATAATTATTTCCAAAACTACTGATGATAACATTAATAAGAAAGTTCTAAATGATAGGAAAATTGAAAACTTCATTTGTGAAGATGTCATTCTAAAATGTGGAAAGATATTATGTGCTCTATCTATACCTGAGATGGAATGGTAATTGTTGGATGATTCCAATAGCTCTAATTTCTCTATACACCCAGGTTGAGCTAAGTTGTATAGATATTTTAGGGAACATCATTGGTCAGATAACATGAAGTATGATATTATTGATTATGTATCAAGATGCTTAGTTATTAAATAGGTAATAGTTAATAGGATACACCAGATAGGGGATATAATACCTCTTCCTATTTATATGTCGAAATTTTATCAAACTACTATGAATTTTTTACTATATTACCAAATAATCCTAGGAAAAATGATACTATATGAGTTATTGTTGATCACCTAACCAAATATTCTCATTTGTTTCAATAAGATAATATTTACCTAATAAGTGACTAAAAATATTTATATAAATGAAGTTTTAAGACTACAAGGTGAACGTATTTCAATTTTTTCTGATCATGATCACCAATTTACATCAAAATTATAGAAGATTAATCATACAGTTCTAGATACTAAGCTTCATTTGATCACCACATATCATCATCATACTAATTGAAAATTTGAAAAGACTATTAAAATAGTAGAATAAATGTTGAGGTCGTGCTCAATTGACTATCCTGGTATGTGGGATCTGTATTGATCTTTATTAATTTTTTCCCTATAATAATAGTTTCTATTCAAGTTTTAAAATTACACTATATAAATGATTATAATGAAAGGTATTTCACACTCCATATTCTTTGGAAAAAATTAGAAAAATAAAACTTTTACACACAGAACATTTTGAGGATAAAATGATGATGGCAGAGAAAATTGAGACTCACAATAAAGCATCTCAAAGGAGAAAAAATATTTATGCCAATAAATGGACGAATTATTTTAAATTCCAAGTGGGAGATCATTTTTTCTTAAAATTCTCTCCATATAAGGGTTTTATAAGGTTTGATAAGAAAGGAATAAATGATCCCTAGGTATATCAGATCCTTTCAAATTTTTGATGTTGTTGGAACCATGGATTATATATTATAAATTCCACTAAGTCCCTATAAATTACGTGATGTGTTATATATATATTTTTAATGAATTATATTCATGAACCGACAGATATCCTCACCTCTAAATAAATATAATTGGAACATGGTCTATCTTATTTTGAAGATCCGATCATGCTTCATGATATGATATGGAAAGTATTGAGGAATCAGGTGATTGGAATGGTAAAATTAATTTGCAGAAATCAAGAAAAATGTAAGAATCGTCTTTGAAACTAGAGGATTAAATGAAGAAGAACCAGCCTCACATTTTTAGATATTTATAACCATAAAAATTTTGAGGAATAAATTTATAAAGTACCATAGAATGTAACACCCATGATTCAATTATAGTAACTGAAAATTATATTTTGATATGTCTATAATACAATTACAATCTTAATATTCATGAAAAAAATACTTGTTTGATAGGATTACTATCTATTTTGAACTTACTTGGACAAAAGTAACATAGAATGAATTTTTGATGTTTTTAATTTGAAATAATATGTTATGAATAATTCAAAATGTAGTATTTAAAAATTTCTCACTTTATTTATTATAATGTTTTATAATTTGTATAAACAAAATTTAATAGTGATTAATTTTTTATAAAAAATGATAAGTTCATTTGGAGGAAAAACACGGTATATTTTAGAAAATAGTCTTTTCATAAAACTATTTTAAAATGCATAATGAATTTCAATTTTAATTAATTACAATAATATTTAATGGGTAATGATATAAATTAAACTCATAGATTATATACATAACTATATGAATTTATATATTTCTAATGAATATTACAAGTCATGTCATTAATAGAAGATCATCTAATGTTTGAAAATTGTATATCTTGAAAATTTATTTTTCAACATGAGTTACATGTATGTTTTAAACTAAATTATGTAACTTATATGAATTTTATATAATAAAATTTATTCAATTTTTTTAATCATCATAATTAATATTAGTTAATAAGGTCAAAATAATTTTTTTCATAATGATTAGTATAAACATTATAAATGACCTGACGCGGTTAAGATTAAAATGGGGTTTTGAGCGTTACAAGAGTTTGTGATAAAATTAATTTTACACACGAATATGATATTTTTAATATATATAATTAATAGTTCAAATAAACTAATAATACCCATTTTATGTTTGTTTCTAAATGATTAATTTCCATGGGTAAAAAAACCAGTTGTCGTAGAGAAAACTAAAATTGTAAAAAAAGTAAACTTAGATGAAAAAGTATTAAATTATTTAAAACATGCCTCTATTATTTTTATTGAAGCTTTAACTTGACCATATAATCGTACAAATCATTTTTTTTAAATTTTTAAGTCTCTTGGGTTGAATGTGAGTTCCAATTATAGAATAATTTTTTGTATTTTCAAAATTGTCACTCTTCTTCAATTATAAAATGACACTCCCTCCCCTCACTGATTCACACCTCGTAGCCCATAAGGCTTGACCAAAAACAAAAAAAAATCCCAAAAATCATTATCCCAATTTTAGTGTTATATTTCATCCCAAAATACCAACCACGGGGTCATTAAAATGATATCCAAATGAGGATCTTCTAAGGGAAGGTAATTGTATTCACTGCCCTCCTTATTTATTGTTCTTTTTTTTCACATCCAATTTTTCCATAAAACATACAATATAATAACATAAATATATACCATATAATGAGATTTTATTATTTTAATGATAAAATATTTATCCATATCTTCTAAATCTGATGGGAAAAAATATGTTTCTCGTGTGTATAACAGACTGTCGCCTCACGATCTAAAATAATTATTTTTCCATAAAAAACCCACATGGATAGGAATAATGATCAAAATAATGAATTTAAATGATATTTATGATACGATATTAATTCTGTAAAATTAATATAAATGTCACTTCCATTACCTTTCATCCGTTAAATTAATGATATCATATCTCATGTATACAATGGATTACCACCTCGCGAAGTGTTGTGATTAATTTTCCATGTCCAACATTCAAGAATGATTCTAAACAGTTTTAAAAAGGGTAAAATTTTGAAATTTATAGTATTAATATCATTTTAGAGATGATGGATCACTATAAAATGAACATGAACTAGATCATTCTTGAAAAAACATGTGTGGTAAATCGAAGAAGATAACACCTGTATTGAGGGTAACAGTAAAATATTATTAACAAATTAATGATAATGTGTTATAACAGGATCATATATGATATTTTAAATATGTATATCATTATTTTATAAATTAATAACATGATTAAAACCATTATAAATTAGGTTAAATCAAATTCATATAAAGGTAAGAGTGAGATAAGGGACTTGATGTCAATTTACATTCCATTGAGACATATTTGTTGTTATACACCTATTCAATATTTTGTATTGTATATACTTCACCTTTGATGTATTTAACATGGATACCTATTTACTCATGATGATTATATTTTTAATTTATAAATTTTATTTCATAGAGTTACAATTTTAAAGATATTAAATAGGTATGTATCCAATTAGAAATCACACATTCTATTGGGATTGCATTTATTCTCGATAAAGGAATGTTATCATTTATCCTTAATAAGGTCAGATAATTTTCTTATCCTTTAATGAACCAATATAAATACCCTCTCAAAACTATCACCCATAACAATACCCCGCATACCTGAAGGGTTTTACTGATCCCCATGGGCTGGAAACTAGCACTAGGACATCAAAAACATGCAGAGGGAACAATTTCACCTAAACTGATGAAAAAATAGAATATATATACATAGTAGAGACAGAAAATATATGAGATACAAAAATTTTGCATAAAAATGGAATAAAATGGGAGAAATATAACTGAAAAGGTAGTGAACAATCTCAAAGAGATAGTTCCAACTACAAAGTTCTATGAAACTAAAATGGAATCTCCAACAGATCTATGTGATAACATGGGAAAACTACCACCATCTCACCACCAACTACCAAAAAACTAGATGATAGAAAACTTCACTTGCTCACTATGGTTATTTTCCTTTCCCAACATTGAAATACATAACTAGGACTATCCACTATCGAAGGGGTATGCAAGGTTTGAGCTGAAATGCTCAATAGGATCTCAAATAGGTGTTCCAAAACAATTATCTGTACAATAATCCAAGAATTATCAACTTTAAAAAACAAGTCATGATAACATTTCAATATTTTTTATATCAAATGCTTGGAAAAATAGTATAATTTCCCATTTTTTTTACATATTTCCATGTAATATAGATAAATCGGTTACGAATAATTTCAATCACATATATCAAAATAGATATATTAGAATAAAATAGAATATATCACATTCATATCGTATGATAGAAATATAATAAAAACAGTACAAGCCAAAAAGATTCCTGAATCAGCCAAAAACATAGGTAAAATCGTGGAAAGGATAACAATATATCAAGATTACTGAGAAACACCTAACTAACACATACAATCACATACGCATCAATCCATTGGACATATGCATTTAGACTACAGATGAGAGGAGAAACCCATAAAATGAACCCCAACAGGTATAACATGTACGTATAACAAAAGACCAGGGGAGAAGAGGAAGTACCTATGTGAAAATCCCCTCATAATGGATGAAAAAAATTACTATAACTTCCACCTAACTACCCAATTCTTCATATTTTATCTATTTTATAAACCAATTCATCAATCCATTTTCATCAAACCATGTTTTGATAAAAATTTCAGAAAACTATTTCATAATTCATAGAAAACCCATTTTCATTTTCCCAAAACCTATAGAAAACCCAAATTTTTTAAAAACGCTGTCCCATTAAAAAAATCCAATCAATACTATCATTCTATTTCATTTATAAAAAAATTGTCAAAATAGGAGTACTGAAATTCACCAACACCTGATAGAGATGGAACCACCTACCTCAAAACTCAGGATGCACATGCCTGCAATCTATTCCTCCAACAATGATAATCCCATAATGACAATAGAGGCCCCAAAACCAATCCAAACATCTAATAATTTATTCAAATTTACAAAAGGGTAGTTATAGAAGAGGAAACAACACATACCTAAAGAATACATACTCACTGCACCACAACTAATAACGAATCGGCCCCCAGAATACGATCTCATAATGTAATTAGAGAGAATTAATATGAATCATCACCATGAATCCAAAATAAATAAATAATTTTAAGTAAAAAAACTGTAATGATCAATATAAGTGAATAATTTGAAAGAATTACTCACCTATAAAGATGATACCCAACTACAACAACGATAAATATCTGAAAAAATAGATTCGGAATGAATGGAGTTTTCCAAAATTGCTGGAGAAGGGATCTAGGTATAGAGAAAGGGGTATGTGGAAAAATGAAAGAAAGAGACTCCATGAGGGACCTTCAAATCCATTTTCATGAAAATTACATTATGTGTAACCCCTTTTCATGTCATATAACCCATGGGGTCACATATGATGAAAATCACATTTCTTTTTTATTAAAAATCCATTTTTTATCATTACATTGAGTGTAACCTGTATATAGTTTTTACTCCCTTCACATTGTCTACTAGGTTTGAAAAATATTTACAATAGAAATTACATGTCATGTACTACCATTACATAGTATGTGTTTCCCTTATAGACTGTAAAAACAATAGTTTCCTAAATAAAACCTAAAACCAACTTGATCATTCTCTTTAATCGATGAGAACCCAATAGATCCATTGAAAAATTTATGCATGGCATACATTAATTCAAACAAACATATATCATTGAAATTTAGTTCATTTTTCTATGTAAGTGTTCCTTATCCAAGGGAGTCACAAGATACACCCAATTAAAGTGGAAATCAATTCTTGAGAAGAGAAGTGCCTGAATGATGGTAAAATGATGTTACAATCTCCCCACTATAAAACTTTCATCCTTGGGAATTAATTTTAAAGAATTTAGTCTAGTATAGCGGTGGGGCCACAACTCCCTCATTAATGACTAGTACTCCCATTTCTCATTAAAAATTAATATTTTCCCCTATGACACTCTGACTATCAAAATAAAATTCACATGAAATACTTTCACTTGATATTCAATGATATCTACTAGATGATCAACAGTAGAGACATATGGATCTAACTACATCTCTTTCTAACATGGAACATGAGAGGGAACTAATGGTATTTCATAGGCTATGATATTTAGAAAAAATCATGAATTATATTCATCTAAACTAAAAATTTCAATCGATAATAAATCTTCCAACATTGCTCAGTGACCTTAAATGGTCTAATATATCTCAGAAAAAACATTCATTATTTTTCATGCTGATGATGACCCAACTGAGGATAAACATTCAATAACACCCATTCACCTATGGATAACTCCAAAGGAATATGTTTTTGATTTCTATAATATTTCAACCAATTAAGAGTTGTAACAAAACATCATTGTATATCTTCAATCCACATAGAAATCTCCTAAACTAAACTCGGTCCCACCTAAGATGTTTTTCCACCTCTACCCAAAAAAGTGGTGATATGCATGGGAGACCATAAAAATAATTTAAAGGAGCCATTATGATCAATGGATGATATCTTTTGTTTTAAAAAAACTCAATAAATCATAGATTGCTATCCCATAATCCACTAAAATGAAAGAAACATGAATGAATAATGTCTTCCAAAATCTAAATAGCATGCTATGTTTGACCATCTGTCTATGGATGATATGTTGTACTCAACCTGACCAGAGTCCCTGTAGCCTCTTGGAGACTCCTCTAGAATATTAATGTGAACATAGGATCCTCGTCTGAAATAATGGTATAAAGAAACCCATGTATCCTCAAAATACCCCACACAGTCGGTTTTCCCATACCATTACCTTTTGCAGTGTCTTTGATCTAATGAAATGATATAAATTTATTAAATGATCAATCACAACTCATATAGAAAAACAGAAGGTTCCAAACCATCATTATAAGCGAATAGAGAAAAACAGAAGGTTCCAAATTCTCTTTGTTTATCTATTGGCATGTGTAACAATGAGACACATAATCATCAATATTATTCTTTAAACCCTGCCCCCATAAATTTCATCTCATATAATAATACATCTTTATAGTGCTGAGATGAATAGATTCTGATGATATATGAAAATAAAACAAAACCAATCCATTTAATGATGTTGGGATGACAAACCAATCTCAAAAATTGAAAATACCATCTGAAGAGAGATACCAACTATAAACAGTTTCCAAACTATATAAGGATTCTTGAATCCCACTAAACTCATAATCATTTTGTCAACTCTACCAAAAAGACTCAACGAGAGATGATGATAAATAATCATTTTCCAAAACCTTACCTAAATCATTCTCCTGATAATTCATAAAAAACTAGGAAACAAACCCCATATGATTCCTATTTTCTTTTTATTCCAAAATATATTATAATGAAGAATTCATGAAAAGTGTGATTACAATGACATTTCCTTTCCCTAGGGTGTTGGTAATATTGAAGTCAAACATATTAAGGTATTTAACCCCCCACCACTATCTAAAAATGATATATTATTTCTGAAAATATATTTCTCAAACTCCTATTGTCATAAAATACTATAATCCTCTCCCCAAAAACGTAGTTCAATAAATATTTATGCGCAATAATAACTCTAGAAATATCTAAATCAGTATTGGGATAATTCTTCTCATGTGTTAAAATCTAATGAGAGTCATGCACTACCAAATGATCATCCTGTATAAGAATACAACCCAAAACAGTGCTAGAAGCATTATAGAAAACCACATACCAGTTATTTGTCTTAAGTAAGATCATAATAGGTGATAATGTCAGAAGTCATTTCAAATCATTAAATAAATACAGGAACTTTTCATCCCAGTGAATTTTGACCCTTTCTTGATTAGAGTAGTAAACAGTGATATGAACATTGATAAATCCTTGAAAAATTATTGATGGCATCACAAAATACCATGGAATCCCTGAATCTCAAAGACATTTTTTGGGTTTTCCCAAGGAAAAATAGCCATTACCTTCTTAGGATAAATTGAAAACCCCTAATCATAAATCACATTCCCTAAGAAATTCACTTAATGAATTTTAAATATTTATTTAGAAAGATTTCCATTGAAAGGTGACTCCTTGGGATTTCCAAAACCAAACTAAGATGGTGTTCATTATCACGCTCAGATATTTGGTCAACCGAAATATAATCAATGAAGTCTACCAAAAAATGTGTCAATATTCTAGTGGAATATCTAATTCATAAAATCCATAAAATATGTAGGAGTGTTATTTAGACAAAATGATATCAAAATATATTTTTAATGGTCATACCATCAACTAAAATCTATATTTGGTACATCACACTCTTAAACCCTGAGCTAATGAAAACCTATCTGATGATAAATATTCCAATCCACTTTTCCTCATTTAACTTATAAAAAAAATAGAATACATAGTGAAAAGGATACTTATTATTAATTGTTACTCAGTAAAATTTCTGATAGTCCATCAACAATTATACTAAACCATCATCCTTATTGGAAAATTGTATTGGGGATACCAAAGGTAAAAGACTAGGGTGAACAAAACCCTTGGCCACCATATTATCCAAGTGAATATTTATCTCATTCATCTCTCTTAGAGCCATGTGAAAATATGGTATTAAAATCTACTACATCCCTGGAGGTAGGTCATTCATAAACTCTAACTACCACTCTAGAGTAATCGTAGAGAAATATTTGATGAAAATTTATGGAAAATCCTAGAAAATAGTGGGATGATAAAAAATATAGGAAACATCTCTAGTATAAAATATTGTAGTAGACAAAAACTCTTGAGCTTTTAGTGTGAAGTTCTTGTATGAACAAACCACGGATCCCACTCCTGGAAACACCCATGTGCTCCCATAGATCACATTAAATGAGGCACATTGATGATAAAAATCACTCTCATTGTGATGAGAAATAATCCAATCCATCACGATTATGATGTTAAATAGATCTAGATTGAGTATGATAAAATTGTTGACTAACTCTGCTCAGCTATCAATATTGCATAAGAAATACATTGAAACCCATAATAATTCCTCCTCCCAGGAGGTTTCACTGACTCCATTATAATGTAAATTATCTATATTGGATGTTAAATAATATCTAAAAAATTATCAGATATAAATTACTAGGAGTCACCATTATCATGTAACGAAATTATAGTGACCCCAGTTTTTCTTACACAACTATTACATATTTTTTAAGATAAGAAACATAAAATAATTACAAAACCAGAATCCAATGGTTTAATTCCTTGGAAAAATTTTGGTCATAAATAACTTTTAGATAATAAAACATAAAAATTATTTAATTTATTCTTCTCTATCTTCTTAGTGTCCCTTCTGTTCTCTTTAGTACAAGTAATCACATGTGGATATACATCAATGAAAGGTTTATACTAAATTCCCAATAATGTGATGAATAAGAATAATTAATAAATATAACATGTGTGAGAATAATCATTATCATCATAACATAATCATGGAAACACTATCAACATAATAATTGAAACATTAAATAAAGTCATGGAATGTGGAAATTCATTAAAAAAACATCTTGTCTTAGTGGTCAAATAGCACACATAGTATTGAATAAAGATAACATCATGTTCAAAAATAACCTATGTGAATAATCATAATATATTTATTATGAACAAATATAGTATAAGGCCCCGGCCTTAAACCTTACTTAATATTGAATTAAATGAATAATTCACATTGAGGAACTTTTTAGGTTAAGAGTTTTAGAGAATTAGAACATAACTATTATATCTCAAAAGATTACAAAGTAGACACTTCTACTAAGTTTCCATAATAAAAAAAACTCTTAAAAAGAAACATGTTTAGTTCAATGTTTTATATAGCATGACATTCCCTTGATCCCATCCATGACCTTATTCCACATTAAGTCCTGTGAAAAACATTTCAAAAAAACTTTGGGTGAGCATAAAAAGCTCAGTAAGGGATACACAAAGAATGAAAACTGTTAGTTTTTCAAACATCAAGTAAACCATGTATACTCTATAAAAGTAATACCTTCACCTTCATGAAGTAGTAAAAACTCTTTACTGGATAAAGTATCATTACTTACCTTTTTGTAACCAAAGGATTACCATAAAACCCATATAAAGAACACATAACATATATAAAGGTAACTTGAGACATAAACATACTTAAGTGGAATAACCATACGGTCGACTTCCACACATATCACTTAATGGAATATCCATACAGCAAATTTCCATACATACTTAATGGAATAGCCCTACGGCCGACTTCCATACCCAATGCATTGGAGGTTATAACGTAACCACCCGTCCTGGTATTCACGGCACCACTCGTCATATGGTTTATCATGTAACCACCCGTCAAATGTCCAAGTACCAATATAAAATCATAAAACATAAAACCAATATAAAGGAATGATAACATTTCCACATTTCAATCACAATATATCATAAATATATTGATATAATATAATCCTTTATCAAAACCATTTTCAATACCGAAATACATAAAAGAGTATATGGTATTTATTTTATTTTAAAAAACATTACGTCTTGTTGAGGAAGCCAAAGACCAAATAATACTCGCGGCTGCGGAAAAGGTCATTGTCACTGCGTATGTTAAAAAAACATTCCTTTTTGTCGTTTAGTAAAACACTTCTTAGAAAAATATTCATTTTGTATAAAAGTAAAAGTCATAGGGGTCTATAAACCGTATAAAATAAAGTTGTGTATAAAACTAAATATGCCTCAATGAAAGGAGATTGAGACGAAGTCCCTTACCTCAGGTCCAGATTGACTCGATCATTCTGTAATGTCCTGAATAATAAACTTGAGTTAATATATACATGATTAAGAACCTTTTTAAAGTTAATTATTCCTTTTATATCACCTATTTCCATGTTATAAACATTATGTAACAATTTAAGTTAATGATGTTTGTTTTGTCAATATTTGGTTCTTAAGTCGAAAGTGGACTTCATACAATTACATGTTGTTCGTGTGGTCAAAGGTTCTTTATATCCAGAATTAAATTACTGATTTGGATATCATATATATCTTATATATCCATCATATACATGTATTTATAATATTACATAATCATTTAGAGGTAAGAAATGAAATGCACCGTTCATGGAGACGGTAAGCCGTACGTACGCATGAACGCTACTTTCATTTCTATTTCATATTTTATAGAATGGAATCATAATTATATAAGAGTATAATATAATTAAAGTATAATAACATATATAATATCATTAACATTATCCTTTACACATCCCACATATGGTATTAACGAATCAAATCACTTTCATGGGGCGGTAGTCCGCACTTCCTAAAATAAGATATCATGTTTACCCATAATGGAAACAATAATGGTATGAAATAAATGAAAAATAAATAAGATTAAGGAAATAATAAACATATTATATATCATATATAAAAATAGTGACATCATAATGGCCACCTTTGAAGGTGTTAAAAGAGTATTGAACAATCATCGTTTCGGGACGCAGAATTTCGCCATCCATAGAAACCGTATGTTCTTTAACCATTTGATGTAGTTTTGTGAGAGTGTAGCTCGAATATATCTTATAACAACATCCTAGTATATTTAAGATTCTGGTGTTGTTACAAAAGAAGTAAATAAAAAGAGTTTAGGGGTTTGGAGAAGCAAAATAAAACAAATGGACAAGAGAGAATGAATTACCTTTAAAAGTGTAACTCCTTTTTATTTGAGCCTAAATGCTTCCTTTCAAAGGATTCCTCCAAAAGGGAATCCTCTAAGATGAGGAGAGGTATGTGTAGAGAGTAAATGGGCAGGGTATGGCCAATCCAAGGTCTTGAGGAGTGTGTGAAATGAGGTAGAGGTGGGGGCCTTTTATAAGAGGATATGAGGGGAACTTTTGGAAATCATGAAACTATTATTTTATTTTCAAACGTGTTTCGAATTTATAAGGTCCCACATTGATATATTTAGAATATAAGATGATAAGGCTTCGAAATATTCCCATCCAATAGGTTTTGGACATGTTTAGGTTTTATATATTACATTATCATTCCATTTTATTTAAATCGTTAAATAATGAGGTCATTGCTGCATCATATTGATTTCATAAATAATTTTATTTATTTAAAGTCTAAAAATTATAAAAAAAATACTATGATTTAGGAAATATTTTAATATTTACAATGAAAATTTATAATCAACAATATGACATATATAACCCCATGTAAATTTTTTTTTCGTAAAACATATTATGTTTGTGTCATTTTTACTTTTATTTAAAAAAAGGCATTAAAGTCATTATCTCACCCAAGTGGCTCCATGGGGTCCCCTAAATCGACCCATGGGTTTTCATGGTCGGCCATGACACAACCAATAGGTTTAGGACATGTGTCAAGCTCATCTCATTTTATTAAAACATTATTTTTCCCTTAAACTACACTAATCACCTATAATCGCGATTAAAAATTTAATAAGTTACTATTCACCAAAAAATTATTTTAATCTCATTGAACCACATTTTACTTCCTAATAACAACCATGTATGTAGGATTTTTGAAAATCAAAACACAATGATGGCAAAATTTCATTTAAACGGAAAATCAGTTTTTAGAAGTACCACTTAGTGGTTTCACTATTCATCAAAAATTGAAGTTTTTTAGAAAATTACCAAAAATTAACCCTAAGCTATATTTGATATTACGAATTAAAAAATGAAGTCTATTGTACAAAATTCAAAACATATAAGTCACATTAATTAATTTAATAATTAATTCCCGCTGTCAGAGCAAATAGCGTGTTTTTATGAAACAATAAGTACCAAAAGATTGACACTAGTTTAAGTCCGATTTCAAAGTAAAATTAATTCCAACGACCACTATTGGATTTAATGGTAAAAATATTTTCTAATTTAACTTTAAAACCAATTCAAAAGATAATCTAATCATATAAATAAATTAGATTAAAAAGAGGTTTTGAATTAAAATACAACATTTTACTCTATTCATTAAAAAATGTACATTATCGGAAAGGTACCAAAAATTTACTCAAAGTAAATTTTGATGCCCCGATTGTAAAGAAGAGTTATTTTTGGTCCAATAGAATTTATAAGATTGATCAAAACTATATTTAATAACGGTTTGCAGTCAAATGGTGATAAGTGAACCCTTAGTGAAAATTAGGGTATAAATGCCTAAAATTGAACTCTTTCCGTATTTTAAGCCTTTATCTTTTATTGGGTAAATGTAAAAACATTTAAAAACATATATAATCATAGTTTAGTTATTTCTATCCATTCCAGCCAGTACAACAGCTACTTTTTAACTAACATTTAAAATAATATTATTTTATTACTTGTGTGCAACGTAAGTTTTCAAAGAAACTCATCGTTGCGTATAGAGTACGCTATCGAACGTAGAAAACCCTTTTAAATAAAATTAATATTAAATTCGTAAATATTAATAAATATGAAAATTATTTATTCTTTAATTACCTGGGATGTTACATCCTTCCCCCCTTTTCGGAATTGCGTCCTCGCAATTTTATTCACTTATCAAAATAATTGGGGGTATTTATCCCTCATAGAATTTTCAGATTCCCATGTTGCCTCTTCAATCACATGGTTTTTCCACAAAACCTTTACCTGATGAGTCACAAGGCACACAAAATCTTTTCCCAAATCTCAAAACCCAATCATTATCAATGTTGAATTCAGCAACTTACCATTATGAACCAGCTCTACCTTTTTCTGCAACTCATTGTCTTGATTCTGTGCTTGCTTGATTCTGTCTGATAGAGATGATTTCACTGATACCTGAACCAAAACAGAAGAACTTCCTGCACCAATAACTTCTTTGCCGAAGTTCATCAAATCCTTGACCAAAGGATCATGTTCCAAATGGAACATTGTTAATGAATTATTACTTTTTCGACTCAAAGCATCATCCACTTTATTTTCTTTTCCCGGATGGTAATGAATTATACAATCAAAATCCTTGATTAATTCTAGCCATCTCCTCTGTCTCATGTTCAATTCTTTCTGAGTGAATATATATTTTAAACTTTTGTGATCAGTATATATTTCACACTTTACTCCATACAAATGATGCCTCCAAATTTTTAAAGCAAAGACAACAGCAGCTAATTCCAAATCATGTGTAGGGTAATTTACCTCTTGAGTTTTCAACTGTCGTGAAGCATAAGCAATTACCTGATCATTCTGCATAAGGACACAGCCAAGTCCCTACAACAAAGCATCACTATATATAACAAACTCACCATTCCTGGAAGGAAGTGCCAAAATTGTAGCATTCACCAATCTTCTCTTCAACTCCTGAAAACAATCATCACATTCTTTTTTCCATATGATCTTAACACCCTTACGAGTTAGCTTATTCATTGGACTAGATAACCGTGAAAATTTTTCAACAAACCTTCGGTATTATCCTACAAAACCAAGAAAACTACGGATCTCTGTTATATTTGTGGGTCTTGTCCATTTTCAACAACTTTTGTTTTAGTAGGATCAACAGTTATGCCATCTTTTGAAACAATGTGACCCAGGAAAGAAATTTGTTGTAACCAAAACTCAAACTTTCTGAATTTTCCATATAGTTTCTTTTCTTTTAAGGTTTCCATGATAACCCTTAAATGACTTTCAGGCTCCTCTTTACTTTTAGAAAACACCAAAATATCATCAATGAAAACAACCACAATCATTTCCAAGAACTCATGGAAAATTCTACTCATAAGGTCCATGAATACAGCAGGTGCATTGGTTAACCCAACAGGCATAACTACAAATTCATAATGGCCATATCTAGTATGGAACGCAGTCTTCGGAACGTCTCCTTATTTTACTTTCAACTGATGGTACCCTGACCTCAAGTCAATCTTTGAAAAATACTGAGCTCCCGGGAGCTGATCAAACAAATCATCGATATGAGGAAATGGATACTTGTTCTTAAAAGTAATATTATTCAAGGCTCTATAATCAATTCAAAGTCTCATTGATCCATCTTTCTTTTTAACAAACAAGACAAGAGCACCCCATGGTGATGTTCTAGGTCGAATGAAACCTTTATCTAATAACTCCTGCAATTGATTCTTTAACTCTAAAAGTTCGACTTGAGCCATTCGATAAGGGGGTTTTGAAATTGGCTTAGAATCAGGAACTAATTCAACAGTAATTTCAACTTCCCGATCATGAATAATACCAGGAAACTCATCAGGAAAAACATAAAGATACTCATTTACCACTGGCACGTCATTAATCTGAACAGTTCTTTTATTTTCAACAATATGTGAAAGGTAACATTCATTTCCATCTTATACTAGTTTCTCAACTTCCTGACATGTTATCAAAATCAAGGGTTCATTCTTGTACACAAACTGAAAATCATTCTGAAAAGAAACCATTTTAGCTCTGCAGTCAATCTTAGCATGATAAACAGAAAGCCAATCCATGCCCAAAATAACATCAAACTCTACTAGAGGCAAAACAATATGGTTTTCTGGTAGATTCTTTCCACACACAAGGATAGGAAGGTTCTTATAATTCCTTTTTGTCTCAACGTTCCATCCGGTTGTTTTTACCATAAGTTCAGGATTAATATCATGATATGGAATTTCCAATTTACTAGAAAACTTCTCAGAAATGAAAGAGTGTGTAGACCCTGAATCAAACAACACATTGGCATAATCTGAACAAACAAACAGTGTACCTGATACCACTTCATTCGATGGCCCAACATCTGCTGAAGTTTTTGAAAATGATTTCACCACCCCTTTCTACTTGTAGTCTGGCTGCATTCCCCTAGTTGAGTTCTTCGTTGGACACTCGTTTGCATAATGACCCATTTCATTACACTTAAAACATCTTACCGTTGGCTTTTCATTGCCTTCTTGATCATCTTCCTTACAGTTACGAGCAATATGACCAGACTTACCACACCGAAAGCACTTACCAGACTTGGATAAACATTCTCCAGGATGCATTTTACCACACTTCTCACAGGATGGATATTTGGTTTTCTTATCTCCTTGCTTCTTTGATGAATTCTTCCCCTTATCCTGCCAACTAGACCTCTTATTCTGTTGTTTGTCATAGAACACATGATCATCTGCAAACTCCATTTCCACCTTCTCCGCACATCGAACAAGTTTTTCATAACTTTTCAACTCATGAAAAGTTAAAGCCCTTCGATACTTTGGCTTTAACCCTGAGTAAAAATGGTTTATTTTACTATCAAGATCTTGTATGAAGTTTGGAGTATACCTTGCCAATCGAGTGAACTTTGCTTCATAAGCAGCCACGGAATCATCCCCCTGCCTCAATTCTAGGAACTGTTTTTCCATCCTAAGACGAACCACCTTAGGAAATTATTTCTCAAGAAACATACCTTTGAATTCATCCCAGTGAAGATCCTCAATCTCATCACTATCCCTGATATTTTTCACCATCGACCACCACTGATCAGCTTCACCTTCAAAACGGTAAACAGCAAGACTAACCTTTTGATGTTCTGAACACCCCATGACATCAAAAATCTTCTCCAGTGCTTTAATCCACCCTTCAGCTTGAACAGGGTCAGATGATCCTTTGAATGATGGGGGATGTTGCCTCATGAAATGTTACACCACTAACATGTTCCTCTGCGGTTGATCTGGCTGATCTCGTGCATGGATACCAACACCATTTATAGCTTGAGTCAACTGTGCCATCACTGAGACAAACTGTTCAGTTCTGATTCCGACCATCTCAGGTTGCTGATTTGGAAGGTTGTCTTCCTCCTGATGTCGTCCCAACATAGTTGCTTTGTTTCCTCTACGGAAAACCATTCTGAACACAGAAATATCTTAGGCGAAGCAACATGGTAATCCGTAAATGCTATATCATTTCAATCATATTATAATTTAACACTTTTCTAACTCCTAAAGTTTTCTAAACCGACCTTTGATACCAACTATAAGGCCCCAGCCTTAAACCTTAATTAATATTGAATTAAATGAATAATTCACATTGAGGATCTTTTCAGGTTTAGAGTTTTATAGAATTAGAACATAACTATTACATCTCAAAATATTACAAAGTAGACACTTCTACTAAGTTTCCATAATAAAAAAACTCTTAAAAAGAAACATGTCTAGTTCCATGTTTTATATAGCATGACATTCCCTTGATCCCATCCTTGACCTTATTCCACATTAAGTCCTATGAAAAACATTTCAAAAAAACTTGGGGTGAGCATAAAAATCTCAGTAAGGGATACACAAAGAATGAAAACTGTTAGTTATTCAAACATCAAGTAAACCATGTATACTCTATCAAAGTAATACTTTCACGTTCATGAAGTAGTAAAAACTCTTTACTGAATAAAGTATCATTACATACCATTTTGTAACCAAAGGATTACCACAAAACCCATATAAAGAACACATAACATATATAAAGGTAACTTGGGACATAAACATACAAAAGTGGAATAACCATACGGTCGACTTCCACACATATCACTTAATGGAATAGCCATACGGCCAATTTCCATAAATACTTAATGGAATATCCATACGGCCGACTTCCATACCCAATGCATTGGAGGTTTTAACATAACCACCCGTCCTGGTATTCACAGCACCACCCGTCATATGGTTTATCACGTAACCACCCGTCAAATGTCCAAGTACCAATATAAAATCATAAAACATAAAACCAATATAAAGGAATGATAACATTTCCACATTTCAATCACAATATATCATAAATATAATGACATAATAGAATCCTTTATCAAAACCATTTTCAATACCAAAATACATAAAAGAGTATATGGTATTTATTTTATTTTAAAAAACATTACGGCTTGTGGAGGAAGTCAATGACCAAATAATACTCGCAGCGGCGGAAAAGGTCGTTGTCACCGCGTACGTTAAAAAAGAATTACTTTTTGTCGTTTAGTACAATGCTTCGTAGAAAAAGATTCCTTTTGTATAAAAGTAAAAGTCAAATGGGTATATACACCGTATAAAATAAAGTTGTGTATAAAACGAAATATGCCTCAATGAAAGGAGATTGAGACGAAGTCCCTTACCTCAGGTCCGACTTCACTCGATCGTTATTTAACGTCCTGAATAATAAACTTGAGTTAATTTATACTTGATTATGAACCTTTTTAAAGTTCATTATTCCTTTTATATCACCTATTTCCATGTTATAAACATTATGTAACCATTTATGTTAATGATGATTGTCTTGTCAAAATTTGGTTCTTAAGTCGAAAGTGGACTTCTTACAATTACATGTTGTTTATGTGGTCAAAGGTTCTTTATATCCATAATTACTTTACTGATTTTGATATCATATATATCTTATATATCTGGCATATACATGTATTTATAATATTACATAATCATTAAGAGGTAAGAAATGAAATGCACCGTTCATTGAGAAGGTAATCCGTACGTACGCATGAACGCTACTTTCATTTCTATTTCGTATTTTATATAATGGAATCATAATGATATAAGAGTATATTATAATTCCAGTATAATAACATATATAATATCATTAACTTTATCCTTTACACATCCCACATATGGTATTAACGAATCAAATCACTTTCAGGGGCGGTAGTCCGCACTTCCTAAAATGAAGATATCGTGATTACCCATAATGGAAACAATAATGGTATGACATAAATGAAAAATACATAAGCTTAAGGAAATAATAAACATATTACATATCATATATAAAAATATTTACATCATAATTTCCACCTTTTAAGGTGTGAAAAGAGTATTGAACAATCATCGTTTCGGGAGGCAGAATTTCGCCATCCACGGAAACCGTATGTTCTTTAACCATTTGATGTAGTTGTGTGAGAGTTTAGCTCTAATAAATATTATAAAAACATCCTAGTATATTGAAGATTCTGGTTTTGTTACAAAATAAGTAAATAAAAATATTTTAGGGGGTTGGAGAAGCAAAATAAAACAAATGAACAAGAGAGAATGAATTACCTTTAAAAGTGTAACTACTTTTTATTTGAGCCTAAATGCTTCCTTTGAAAGGATTCTGCCCAAAGGGAATCCTCTAGGATGAGGAGATGGATGTGGAGAGAGTAAATGGGCAGGGGATGGCCGAGCCAAAGGCTTGAGGAGTGTGTGAAATGAGGTAGAGGTGGGGGCCTTTTATAAGAGGAGAGGAGGGGCACTTTTGGAAATCATGAAACTATTATTTTATTTTCAAAAGTGTTTCGAATTTATAAGGTCCCACATTGATATATTTCGAATCTAAGATGATAAGGCCTCTAAATATTCCAATCCAATAGGTTTTGGACATGTGTAGGTTTTAGATATTACATTATCTTTCCATTTTATTTAAATCGTTAAATAATGAAGTCATCGCTGCATCATAATGATGTCATAAATAATTTAATTTATTTAAAGTCTAAAAATTATAAAACAAATACTATGATGTAGGAAATCTTTTTATCTTTCCAATTAATATTTATAATCAAAAATCTTATCTTTATAACCCCATGTAAAAATTGTTATCGTAATACATATTATGTTTGTGTCATTTTTACTTTTATTTAAAAAAAGGCATTAAAGTCTTTATCTCACCCAAGTGGCTCCATGGGGTCCCCTAAATCGACCCATGGGTTGTATTGGTCGGACATGACACAACCAATATGTTTAGGAAATGTGTAAAACTCATCTCATTTTATTAAAGCATTATTTTTACCTTAAACTATACTAATTATCTCTAATCGCGATTAAAAACTTAATAAGTTACTATTCACCAAAAAATTATTTTAATCTCATTGAACCACATTTTACTTATTAATGAAAACCATGTATGTCTTATTTTTGAAAATCAAAACACAATGATTTCAAAATTTCATTTAAACGGAAAATCAGTTTTTATAAGGACCACTTAGTGGTTTCACTATTCATAAAAAATTGAAGTTTTTCAGAAAATTACCAAAACTTCACCCTAAGCAATATTTGATATTACGAATTCAAAAATGAAGTCTATATTAAAACATTCAAAACATATAAGTCACATTATTTAATTTAATAATTAATTCCCGCTGTCAGAGTAAATAGCGTGTTTTTATGAAACAATAAGTATCAAAAGATTGACACTAGTTTAAGTCCTATTTCAAAGTGAAATTAATTCCAATGACCACTATTGGATTTAATGGTAAAAATATTTTCTAATTTCACTTTAAAACCAATTCAAAATATAATCTAATCATATAAATAAATTAGATTAAAAAAGAGTTTTTGAATTAAAAAACATCATTTTACTCTATTCATTAAAAAATGAACTTTATCGGAAAGGTACCAAAAATTTACACAAAGTAAATTTTGATGTCCCGATTCTAAAGAAGAGTTATTTTTGGTCCAATAGAATTAATAAGATTGATCAAAACTATATTTAATGACAGTTCTCCGTCAAAAGGTGATAAGTGAACCCTTAGTGAAAATTAGGGTATAAATGCCTAAAATTGAACTCTTTCCATATTTTAAGCCTTTATCTTTTATTGGGTAAATCTAAAAACATTTAAAAACATATATAATCATATTTTAGTTATTTCTATCCAATCCCGCCAGTACAACGGCTACTTGTTAACTAACATTTAAAATAATATTATTTTATTACTTGTGTGCAACGTAAGGTTTCAAAGAAACTCATCATTGCGTATAGAGTACGCTATCGAATGTAGAAAACCCTTTTAATTAAAATTAATATTTAATTCGTAAATATTAATAAATATGAAAATTATTTATTCTTTAATTACCTAGGATGTTACATATAGAATTGTGTTCATGCATAATACACATTATCTCATGAGATATGTCACATTAACCAATTCATTAGAGGGCTATATAATTTCAGGCCCACCCATCACATCATAACATTTACATAATCATGCCTGACACATAGAACGTATATCAATAAATATCATGAAGTAACAAATATAAAGAAATGAGCTTAATAAGGATTTAATTATGCATTAAAAAACTTGGTATCACCTAATGGAAAAGGTAAAATAACATATTTTGTATCATAATCATAATTTCTTAGCAAAGAAGAAATATCTCAAGAGGAGTCAATATCTGTTTTGAAAAGAAGATTTGTTTAGGAAAAATCTTTCTATTTTTCATAAAATCATATTGGAAACATGTAGATCCCTGAAAAAATAAGATAAGAAAAATGAAATTATATTTATGTATAATTAAAATAATATCCACAAATAAATTTGGCATAAAATAGGAATAACATAAGGAAAGATAGATGGGTTCATGAATCCCCTTACCCTGTATATTAATTTTTTATGTACTCGAACTTAAAATCCTTGATAATAAAATTTTATTCATTAATTACATAATTTAGAACCTATTATATATTTTTTAATTTATTATAATTTAATTAAGTACATTTAGGGCTATTCTTATGATTTAAAGTGTTCAATTTCATCATTTCGGGAGCATCTGTTTTCATGGTTTCATGGTCGGTTTACTTGTATATAATTATGGAAGGTCTTGTAAAATGATAATAATTCAATAGAATTGAAAATATGTGTTATGAATGATCATTAATATGTTTAAATGGTCTCATATATCATTTGATTTTATATTATGAGCATGATTCATTTGATAAAATATTATTTATAATTTTTTAGTTAATTTTGGTGTTTTTTTCATCCATCAAGAAAAAATATCATTTTATATTATTTGTATAAATTAGTTATAGAACAATAAAAAATTTATAAAATTCATATTTAATATTTTTTAACCATATTAATTGTGTTATGACCATCCTTGATGGTGGTAATAGAAAATTAAAACGCATCATCCATGATATCGATGAATCGACACATCATGGATGATGTTTTCATTTTTTAAATAAATGGAAGAGAGAATAGATTTGATGATGGATATTAAAGAAAAACAATAAAATTAATGTATATATATATATGATACAGAAATTATCATGATACTTTGGATAATGGGAGGTGAGAATAGTATAAGAAAATAAAATAAATTAAAAGAGAAGGATTGGGGATTTAACTTCTTGAATGTTGTCACATTGGGAACCTCTTTAAAGAACATGGATTTAGTATTTTATTGAAAAAATATGATCTTGGATGTGGGTAAGATGATTAGTTATGGAACTTGAGATAACCTAGATAAGATATCAGCCTTAGAAGGTTTCAGGAGAAATGATGGTCACGATGGTATTTATAGGGAATGAGAGAGGTGTTTTTGTTTTATTTTATTCATTTGATTAATATTTTGGCTCAAGAGTATCAATAATGATGATTTACATGACTATATATAAAAACAAGTGGATTATTGTTCAATATAATATTTCTTAAATAATCTATACATCATTAATGACTCAATAATTCATGTATTTAGCTTATATCATAAATTACCATATTTTACTATTCACCAAAAATTAAACTATTTTAGAAAAATACCAAACATTGACCCAAATAATTCTTTGATGTGTTGATTTCAAAAATATATACCATTTAATGAAAATAAATATCTATATATTATAAATTTAATTTAAAATTAAAATCACCATTTATTTAAAAAAAATTGATTTTAGAAATATAATCAATTTTATGACACTTTGAAAAAATAAATAAGGTCTCAGAAAATTATCTTATAATTAAAATAAGAAATTTTATTAATTTATGAATCTATTTTATGAAAAGAATTTTTTTAAATCATTATATTAATTATAAAATTTTAAAAATATATTTATGTTTTACAGAAAAACCACCACTTATTTTATTATTTTTATAACATTTATTTACTTATACAATGATATTAATATATTATATATTCAATTATAAGATACTTAAATTTTATTTATACTTTAATAAATGAGGTTAATATTCTAATGGATGCATTTTTATTGCTAATGGTCATATTAATATTCCAACGGTGATGTTATTATTCCCTCAGAATAGGTTACTTAATTTCTTTTAATATCACTTCTTTTATTATAATTTTTTGATAATAATGATTTTTTGGGTTCTCACTATGATTTATGTGTTTTATAATTATAAGAAGAAGAATACATTCATAAATGTTTGGTACATTAATTTCATCCCCCTTTTTTAATTTCACCTTTGATATTCTATTTAACAAACTCATGTGTAAATAGGTGAGGGTACTTATCCTTCATCGCTTCCTCCATTTCCCATGTCGCCTCATCATACTCATGGTTTCTTCATAGTAACTTGTCCAGGTAGTGTCCTTTTTACAAGGAACCTTGTATCTAGAGTCCAAAATCTACACATAATTCTCCTCATAATAGAGACCATCTTCAATATATACCACCTCTCAGTTAGTACATGTGTGGGATCTAGTATGTACTTTCTCAGGAGGGATACATGGAATAAATAATGCACTTTAGACATGGTTAGTGGAAGTGATATATGATAGGCCATTGCTCCTATGAGATCAAGGATCTCAAAGGGGCCAATGTAATTTGGGCTAATCATTCATTTCTTTCCAAACTGCATGACTCTCTTCCAAGGTGATATTCAAAGGAAAACTTTTTCACCAACTTAAAACCCAAAATCCCTTTAATGGTTTTAATCATATCTCTTTCACTGACTCTGAGTAGATTTGATGTGTTTTTGAATGGAATTAACATTATTATTCATATCATTCACAAGATCATGTCCAAGTAGATTTAATTAAACAACTTCATCCCAATAGTTTGGAGTTCTACATCACTTCTCATACTCAGCTTCAAATGGAACAATCTGATTACTTGAGTGTAAATTGTTTTAGTGTGAGAACTAAATCAATGGGAAATACTGATTCCATCCACCATTTAATTCCATTGAATATACTCTTAGTATTTCCTTGAGTGTCTTAATAGTCCTTTTTTATTGGCCATCAGTTTGGGGGTGGTAGGTCCTACTAAATTTAAATTCATTATTTCATTCATGTTGAAGACTTATATAATTTTTAGATGTGAACCCTAGATCATTATATTATATAATATAAATCAGATCCCTATGTAGCCTCACCACTTCTTTCACATATATCATGAAATGTTGTTCAAGTGAAAAATATTCCCAAATATCAATGAAGTGGTAATTATTCATGTTTTGATCCACCAAAACGAAAATTGCATTGTTTCCTTTGGATATTTTTATGTGACCAATGAAAAATTTGATAGTTACATTCTCCCATTCCAATGTGGTTATATACAATGGTTTCATGATCCCCTTGTACTTTTGTTGTTCTTATTTAACTTTTTGAAATACCAAGCATCTTGAGATACAATTTGTAATCTCCTTTTTCATGATGTCATGCCAGAAGTGTTATCTAATATCATAGTACATATTAGTACTTCTAGGATATATAGAGAATGATTAGTTATGTTCATTATCCATGATCCCCTTCTCTATCAAAGGTGATAAAGGTACAGAAATCCTTTTTCCAAACTGAATAACACCATCATCATCGATATGGAACTCTTGTATCTTCCTTTCCATTACCACTTTCACCTTCTTTTGTAGCTCATGTTCATATCATTATGTCTTCATTATCATCTCTTGTATAGATATTTGGTCAATAATTAGGGAAATGTATGATTTATTCTATGTTGTTATGATATCCAAATCTATCTTTTTCATATCCAAGAAGATTGTGCTTTTATCAATCTATATCACACATAGATTAGTATGTTCTTTTTTATATGAGCATCATATATAATGTTCACCTTTCTTGGATGGTAAGTAATAGAGAAATCATAGTCCATGATTATCTATAACCAATTCATTGATGCATGTTGATCTCCTTCTATGTGAATATATACATTAGACTCTTATGATCGGTATATATGTCACACTTCTCACTATATAGGTAGTACCGCAATAATTTCAGGGTAAATACCATAGATGTTGTCTCCAGATCATGAATTTGGTAATTCTTCTCATGTATATTCAACTCTTTTGAGGTGTATGCTATCACTATATCATTCTGAATGAGTATACATCCAAAGCCTTTCTTTGATGCATCATTGTATATCACAAAACATTATCCACTTGTTTTTAGTGTGAGTATAGGTGTAGTTATTAGACTCTTCTTGAAATCCTTGAATCATTCCTCATATTCTTCCATCAATACTTGTAATATCCCTTTCCATGTTAACATAGTTAGCGGGCTAGAAAATCATATGAAATTTCTCTCAAATTTTATAATACCCTACTATTCCAATAAAACTATGTATTTTTATGAAACTAGTGTGTCTAGTCCATTTCCTTATTTACATTGTTTTTGAAGGGTCTATAAAAATTCCCTCACTTGTGATCACATGTCCCATGAATGTGAATTGATACGTCCGAAAGTCAGACTTTCTGAAATTGGTGTACAATTTTTGTTCCTTAATGTCACTAACACAATCCTTAGATGTTCTTCGTGTTCCTCCATACTCTTGTAGTAGATTAGAATAACATAAATAAACACTACCAAAAAATTTCAAGGTATTCTCTAAATACTCTATTAAATATATCCATGAAGAATGTAGGGGTATTAGTAACTCCTAATGGAATCACATGGAACTCGTAGTTCTCATACCTTGTACAGAAATCATTCATCTATATATCTTACTTCCTCACCATCAGTCAATGATATCTATAATGATGATCCACCTTTGAGATGTACTGATATCCACTTAGTTGATCGAACATGTCATCAATTATGGTAAGGGGATACTTTTATTTATAGCGATTTTATTGATATCTTAGTAATAGATATGAATATGCATTGATCAATTATTTTTATTTACAAAGAGCACAAGAACCACACAAGGTGATGTACTAGGGTATATGAACCATTTTATAAATTCTTGTATATATTCTTCTTTAACTCCACTTGTTTGATAGAATCTATCTTATGGGGACATTTTAAGATATGAGTGTATCTGAGTATAAATTCTATTGATAACTCTACCTCACAATATAGGGGATGTACGGGTAAATCCTTGGGAAATACATCATTTTATTCATTGGAAATGTTCATTTCCTCTAGGTTGATACCTTCCGTGTCTCAACCATTTGGGAAAGGTATGCGTCTCCACAGGGTATCACCACCCACACAATTGATGGATTTTACAAATGAAATTCATGACCATCCTTGCAATTTTAGAGGATAATTGGATGGATTAGAATATTAAAAGATGTTTTCTTTTACTGACAGTTGAGGTGTTCCATATATAACATTAGACAATACATGTCTAGTATAGTGTTGAATTCCACCAAGGGAAGTATGATGAAATTCACTAGAGGAATATTCCCACATATGTTGATAAGGTAAGATTCAAACACATGGGTTCTAATGATTTCACCACTAGGTTTTTTTACAAATATCTCTACTTCAAGGTATTTGGGAATTGATTCAATAGTTCTAGAAAACGTGATGAATATAAAGGAATTCATAGAAGTATAATCAAATAGAACTTTTTCTCGTCCTGAGTGAATAGAAAGTGTACAATGTATTAATTCATTTTTTAATTCACTTCAACATTAGTGATGTGATAAACTTCCCCTTGATTCTTTGTCTTTGGAATCTATAGACACTAATTACCATTAAGAAGTCAAGGTTTAGTGCACTATCTTGCATAGTTCCCATGCTCCCTATGTTGAATCATTAATCTATAGGTGGTCCATTGGTAGGTTTTCTCCATTCATTCATCTTGTTGGATGTATTATTTATGTATCATTGACATTCGTGAACATTATGGCCTTCTCTACCACACATGAAACATTTCCATGTCCTCTTGAAGAAATTACCATAATGATTCTTCTAAAATTTTTGACATGTTGGTTGTTGGGTAATTTTTCTCCCTTTATCATTTGACCCACCATAATGAAACTCCATTCTTCTCTACTTATCTATAAAACCATAGGACCATTCTCCAAACTCTATTTTGACTTTGGGACCACATTGAACCACTTCTTCATAACTCTAAATGTCCCGGATAGCTAGATATTTTTTATTGTTTGGTTTTAAACCAATAATAAATCTATATATTTTTCTATCATTGATGATAACAAAACCCAAGGTGTATCTTTGATGCATTTTGAAGTTTTATTTATATGTCATGATAGATTCACTGTAATTCTTCTTCTTCTCTATGGATTATCTCACTATGTTTTCATGAAGTGTTTGAGGGAAATACTTGTTAAGAAATATTTTATTAAATACTTCTCACTCCATATCGTCCAGTTCATCCTTTGGCATGGTGTTCTTTATCAATTCCCACCATTGGTCTACTTCTCCATCTAAATGATAAATGGCTAGAGTCACCTTCTCCTTCTCAGAATAGTGTAGAATAGAAAATATATTCTCCATTGAGTTAACCCATTATTCTATAATATGTGGATCAGAATATCCAATAAATTTTAGTGGTTTTTTCTGAATAAAGGACTCAATGTCTAGTTTTTTCTTTAATGGGTGTAGTCGAACGTTTCACCTAGTTTTGGTTATTATTCATACCTAAGATAGCTGGGTAATAATCAATATGATGTTTTTAACTCTACCTCATATGTTATTGGGTAAGTCATTTAGGAAAATTGCATTTCCCCTCACATGAGTTGTTGTGCTAGTTGGTCATGGTTCCCACCATTTTATAAAATAGAAAAAGTTCGAACAAAAGGTAATCCAACAAATCATTAATAAATAATTTATTCATTTATATAATTAACTCTAAAATAATATCTTATGGGATTCATATGTTTAATTTTTTTCTAAAACAAATGTTCATGGATGTTTACATATACATAGTCTCATCTTAAGGGATTTCACTTATGTTTTTTATTCCTAAATCCCAAATTAACTAAAACCTACTCTGATACCAACTATTGTGACACTTCTTTTTCTTACAAAATTATTACATCACTTTTATGATAACAAATATAATAAATTTGAAAAACCAGGATCCAAAGATGTAGTGTCGTCAAAAAATTATTATAATACATATGTTTTAAATAATAAAACATAAACATTATTTAATTATTTCTTCTATATATTCTTAGTGTCCCTTATGGTCTCCTTAGTACAAGTAATTACCTGAAGTTATACATCAATGAAACGGGTGAGCTAAAGGCTCAGTAAGATGATGAATAAGGGACATGAATCAATATAATAAGAGTGATAATAGTAATTATCATAATAACATAAACATGGGATAATTATAAACATCATAAGGGAAATATTGGATAAATTCATTGAATGTGGTAATGCATAAAAATGAAACATCGTGTATTAGTGGTCAAATACCACACATAATTGTGAAAAAAGCTAGCATCATGTTCAGGTAAAACATAAGTGAATAATAATAACATCATAAGTGTGAATAAATATATAATCGTGTTCATGGATAATAATCATTATATAATGATATATAATATTACCCAATTCATTGGAGGGATGTATAATTCTGAGAGCACCCATCACATCATAACATTTACATAATGATGCATGCCACACAGAATGTATATCAATAAAAGACATGAAGTAACCCATGTAAATTATTGGGTTTCATAAGAATTTCATTAATCAGGAATAAATTTGGGGTACCCAAATGGATACGGGAAAAGAAAATATTTGGTATAATAATAATCACTTTTTATTGAATTAGAAATAACTCAATAGGAGTAAAGATGTCTTTTGGAAGGAATAGTTCTTTTGATTAAAATGGTATTTGTCCTAAAATAAGATTATAAAAATGTATATCTCAAAAAAGTAAAGGTAAGAAAAATGAAATTGTATTTATGGAAAATTTAACGAATAGCCAGAAAAAAATTTGGCGTCAAAGAAGAATAACGCAAAGATGGGGGTTGGGTTAGATAATCATCTTACCTTATGTTGGAATGAATTCTGTACTTACACATAATATCCCAAATAATAAAATTAGATTCATTAATTACTTAATTTAGAACCAATTATACATTTATTTGAATTATTCTATATTTATTATTTTTTTTGGTGGCTATTTTTATGAGTTATAGTGTTCAACTTCATAATTTTGGGAGCATTCATTTTCTTGGTTTCATGGTTTGATTAATTTTATATAATTATGTAAGTTCATATAAAATGAGAATAATTATACAGAAGTAAAATTATGCATTTTATATAACTTCAATAAGTTTAAATGGGATCATATATCAATTTTTTTTGATATGATGATGATCATCTGATAAATAATTCATGATAATGTTTTAGTTAATTTTGGTTGTTTTCCATCCATAATGATATATTTTTTTTAATTATGTTAATAAATTAATTACAAAATATTAAATAAGGTAAAATATGAATATTAAAATCTGTATTTACTATAACAATGGTTTTAGGACCATCCTTGAATGCGGTAATGGAAAATGAAAACTCATTGTCCACAAAGGTGATGAATCGACAAATCACGAACGATGTTTTCATTTTTTTTAATTCAATGAGGAGGGAAGATATTTCATTGTTGATATTACATAAACAAAATAAAATTATATTATATATTTGATACTAGAGTTATCACGCTACTTTGGAGAATAGGATGCGAGGATAGGATAATACAAAGAAAATAAATTAAAAGAGAAGGATTGAGGATTTTACCTATGGAATGTTGTCTCCTTGAGAACTTCATTAAGGCACCTAAATTTGGTATTTTTTCAGACCAAAAGTTATTTTAAATGTATAAGAGGCGTAATAATGGTATTGGGAATAATTTAGACAATATATAAGTATTATAAGGTGTTAGTAGATGAGGTGGTGATGGGTGGTATTTATAGGGGAGGAGAAGGGTATTTTTATTATTTTATTCCTTTGTTTGTTATTTTTGACTCAAGAAGATAAATATTGTTTATTACCATGAATAAATATAGTTACTAGGGAAGGAATATTAGATATAATGTTTCCTACATCATCAATACATCATCCATGACTCAATAATTAATGAATTTTTCTTATATCGTCAATTATCATATTTAACTATTCACTAAAAATTAAACAGCTTTAGAAAAATTCCAAAACATAACCTTAACCATTTTTTGATTTGTAGAATCAAAAAATGGATTCCATTTAACGAAATTAAATTTCTAAATATGATACATTTAATTTTTAATTAAAATAATTATTCATTTAAAAAATAATGATTTTAATAATATAATCGATTTTTTGAAAATTTCAAAAATTAAAAATGGTATAATAAAATTATATTCTAAGTAAAATACAATATAATATTAAATTATGAATTTATTTTATGAAAATAAAATTTATTTTAAATCATTATATTAAAATTAAATTGTAAATAAACATTTATGTTTTACAATGATATCAACACTTAATTTAACATATTTAAAACATTTATTTACTTATTCCATGAAATAAATATGTTATATTTTCATTTATATGATACCTATATTTTATTTATACTTTAATTGGTGAGGTTTCTAATCTTCTAGTGGAATTACTATTCAAAATGGTCATATTACTATTCCAACATTCATTTTACAATTATATCAATATGGGTTCCTTAATGTCAACAAATATCACCTATTTTATTATTCATTTATGAGAATAATGTTTTTATTAGGTTCTCTATGTGATGTATGTGTTTTATAATTATATGACGAAAATTCCATTGATACATGTTTGGTTCGTTACAGCATTCACTACTAAGGATGCAATAATGATGGTACCTCTCTCTTTGACATTGGACCTGCATCTATCTCTAATAGAAACTCATCAATGGTGTGAATGTGATTCACTCTTGAGGTGTGTGCCCAGATCCCTATAGTATTTGAAGCATCTGGCTACCCCGTGGTAACCTTTGGAGCTATATATCATTGACCATATCGAGGAGTATATATAGACTTACATAAATGTTTCAAATGACCATAACATCCAGAACTGTAACACATCTTTGATAGTGAAGGAAATGAAATCTATGTGTGTATAACGTTGTCACACTGATATAATGTCAAAGGAACACTACTAGATATAACAAGTGGTGTCAAAGAGAATTTCTATCTAGAAACACCTCTCCCACTCATATGATGATGTTTCTAGTTTTTCTTCTTCCCCGACATGCCGTTGAAGTTGTAACTATGTGGAAGAGAGGGTGAAAATTATCCATCGTGCCTTATATATTCTTCTCAGCCATCATAACCTTATCTAACATCTCCAAATTGGTTGAAATAATTAGTATAAATAACTATTATCTGATATCTAGTAATAATCCCTTCTGGTACTTTTCATATTTCTTCTTGTCATTCTTTACAACCTCTAGTGAAAAATAAACCAGCATCGAAAAACAATTGGTGCAAAAATACACCAAACTCTTTCCCTACTCTTAATAGATGAAATAAAGATACTTCAACATCATCAATAGCTTTATAAAATACTATTAGAATAATAGAGTACTAAAACTCTTCCATTCCAATCACACATACCTATCTTTCTATACCTTGGAATCCCACAAACACATATTAGGGCCCTCAAGTATGAACGTCATGCACTTCAAATTGATAGTCTCATTTGTATTCAGTAGTTTGAATATTTGGTCAATATTATCAAGCTATTCCTCCACCTCTTAAGATTAATGCATTCCTTTAATGGATGATGTCCTCTCATACAAGAACTCTTGTGATTGAATTCATTCTTCTGTAGCTCCTGATTGTGCCTCCACAACTATGTTTTGAACATGTGATACATTCTTGTCAACATCATGAACATCCCATATGATATCCTTAATAAATTAAAGAATCCATATGTGGATTCAATTGATAAGAATCTACTTCTCCCTCTTGAAGAAATCCTAGAACACTTCTCAAATCCATATCGCTAAACACACAAAATATATGAAATGATTAGATATAGAGTAATATCGGTTCAAACTATAAAAACCATAAGAAAAATAATCTAATATTGACATAAAAACTCAAAAAAGGATACACACATCCCAACAACACATGGTAACACTAGTCTCATCATGGAAAGATCTGGTACGGAACCCACCACAACTTACCTCTCAAGTTCCAAAATTCATATCTCCTATCTATTAAACATCATAGTACGATAACTCTTAAGGACATACATTCGTTGATTCTATTTTGTAATAGACCGACCCATATTTACTCTCAATACAAGGACTCTACCTGATCCTCCACATAACAAAAGGGAATTTTTGATCACCACGAGTAGGCGACTAGCACCTGTAAATCAACAACACGTAGAGGGAACACTTTCTTCCAACACAAACAAATAATATGGAATATATATTAATAGTTGAGATAAATAGAAGAATAAATATAAATAAATCAAATAACATATTGAATACAGGAGATGTGGTACAATTGAAAATATATAAAATAATATCTAAGATATTTCAAACATTAAAGGATGAAAAAATAAAAATTTCTAGTCCAAAAACTATATGTGATAGCATAGAAAAACATCCATTATCTAACCACTAGGTAGCCAAAACCCAACATACAAAAAACCTCACTACCTCACTATAGTTCCATTCGTTTTACTATATCGAAGGACATAACAATGTCTACACACTTTTGAAAGGTTTTTTTGGGTGTGAGATAACTAGATCAATGGAATCTCACCCAAGTGTTCCATAACAATTCACAATATAGTAATCCAAGAATTCTAAACTTTAAAGAAATGAATTCGTTATAATAGTTTAAGAGTTTTTATATCAAAATCTCAGAAGATAAGTTTAATTTCCCCTTTTCCACATTTCCTTATAAAATAAAAAAATTATTTTCAAAGAACATAATATCAATCTATCAAAAAGGATATATCAAAACTAACCAAATTGGGTATCACATATCATATAAAATCATGGTAGTACAATCAGAATAGTCTAATCCAAAAAGCGTCCCAATTCAGCCAAATGAACAGGTAACATCATGCCAAAGATCACACTAGGATAGGATAGCCATAAAACTCGTACATAAAATATAAGAACATGCATAAATCAATTTAATATACATATTAATTGAGTCTAGATAACATAGGAACAACCCAGAAGGTGAACCCCCCAATAGGTATAACAATTCTCTATAACAATAGGCCTCAACAGTAGTGGAAAGCCCCCTAAGAAAACCCACTAATAATGGATGAGACCTATTACTATACTGTCCACATAATTACACAAGTCATAACCCTGTAACATTTATCTAATCAGATTCATTAATACATTTTCATCAAACCATTCTTTGAAAACCATTTTAGAAAACAATTTCAAAATTCATTAAAAACCCCTTTTTATTATCCCAAAACTAGGGGAAACACTATATTTTATAAAAAAATCCATTTCCACACTCACAAATCGAATCAGTCCTATCATGTCATTTTTCTTCTAAAAAATTATTAAAATAAGAGTAATTTAGTTCACCAAAATAGGCTATAGATGAAACCACATACCTAAAAAATCATGCTTCAAATGCCCAAAATAGAATCCACCAACTAGGATAACCAAAAAATTATAATGGAGGCCCTACAAACAATCCACACATCTCATAATTGATTCATTTTATATAATGGGCCAATGGACAATAGGAAACAACATTTAACATAAGAACACACACGTGTCACACCACAACCAACAAGGAATCGACCCCTAATATAAGATCACAAAAACAATCTAGATATAATTAAGAAGAATCATCACAATGATACACAAAACCAATAGTGAAAAACAATGGCACTATAATGATCAAATTCAACAAATAAGAAGAAAGGATTACTCACTCATATAGATGAAATCCAAAAATAATGGTGATCAATCACTGAATGAAATGATTCCGAACAAATGGAGGATCCCAAAATCAACAAAGAAGGGATCTAGGTCGAGAGATGGGATGGTTATTGGAGAATTAATGAAACGTTAGATGTGAAGCACCCTAAAATCCATATCCATGAAAATTACATGGTGTTTAAACCCTTTACACATCGTTTAATATATGAAAATCACATAAAACAAAAAATCGATCGCTTTTTTATTTAAAACCAAATTTTTAACATTACACGGTGTGTAATACCTTTACACTTCGTACTTGGTTAAAGACAAATTCCCTAAATAAATTAATCATTGTTTAAGCCAATTACATGGTGTTTAGTTCCCCTGTAGACTAGAAAAACACCATTTTACATACAAAAAACCTCAAACTAACTTAGTCATTCTTCAAACTTAGGGGAACATCGAAAATACATTAACACATATATACCTAAACTCCATTAATGAAAATGAATATAAATCCTAGAACTTTATGTATTAATTCTCATCAAATTTTATCCATCCTTGTGAGTCTCAACATGCAACCAATTAAAGAGGAAAACATGTAAAGATAAGAGAATTACATAAATGTGAGTAATGGTATGTCACATATCCCATAGATATTTAAAGTGTTTCAACATTTATTTCAAAATATTCCTATAATTGGAACAGAAATCAATAAAATATATGATTTAAAGAGAAACTTATTTTTATCTCCATTTGTATAAGATATATTTTTCTTCCATGTCCATGTTCTTCAAAATCAATTTATAAAATTTATTTTTTCTACTCTAGTAATTTTTTAAGGACATTATATGTTATCTATGTATTTTAAAAAGGGTTTGAAAGGAATGTTTATATTTTTTCCAAAAGTAATTTTTCATCTTTCTATATAAAATTTTAAAATTAATTATTTCCCTTAACATTAACGACGATAATGAACTTTCCTACTACCAAAATGTTTCATGAAGTTTAGCTTATTCTACATGTTTGAATGGTTTTATAAAGGAATTTTTTTTTGAAAACATGTCTTAATATATATCTTTCAGTCTATTTATACTTCCAAATGATATTATTTTATTACAATATGGTTTTTTAGTTTCCATCTATCATCTCTTGATTAATCATTTGGGAATTAACATTCTCTTGAAACATTCACATTATTGTGATTCTTAGATGTTAAATTTCAATTAAATATCCAGTATATTTGTATCATGGATTTTATTATTGGGAAAACCATATGTCATTTCCAAATACCATGATTTACTTTGAATTTTATTTGACTAGGGAATTATTAATGATTCATACTCTTTAATAGATGAAAAATTTTGTTGATAATGTATATTGATCATGAATTGAATAAATCAATCGATATATGAGGAATAATTTGGACATGTAGTGATGGTTGGGGACCAACATTGTAAATACTCTCAATGCATCGATAGGTCACATGGAAAAAATTATTTATCTAAATAAAATGGTTTTTACCCATAGTTTTAAATTTTATTAGCATAAGGTCTTCATAGCATAGATATAATTATTCATGATATCATGATTTCCAATATTAAGAATTTCAATCATTGAGAATTTATTTATTATTATCCTTGCGATTTTTTCGTTAATATTATTCCTGGAATCATTTTTTTCTCATGTTATTGATTAAATTTAATATGTTTTAATAATATTAATCATACAATATTCATGGGAAAAAAAATTTTAAATAGAATTTGTTTATAGTTATTTACCTTTCTATATTGATTATTCCTTATCTAATCACAATAGCTTCCACTGAACAACCTTCCTGATTATTTGATCTCAGTATTATTTTATTTCCATTCCCCATGATATGAAGAAGAATTATTTAAATGTGTTAGAGGATGTAAAATTTTTTCCATAACTATATTTTGTATTGAATTCTTAATGTAAAATGGGAATCATGTATATATATGGTTCTCCTAAACTACTAAAATGATCAAAGTTTTAGGATTTTACCCCTTGTATCTAGAACAATGTAATAAAGGATCCATCAAATCTAATTTATTATAGTCAGGGAAGATACATTTCATAACATTAATCATATATATTACCTATTGTACACCATATTTAGAATCCAAATTTCCAAATATGTTAGTTAGTTAAAGTTAATTTTTATCATGGGATGTTAATAATTTTGTTCATTCTGTACGAGCTTCATATTGGTGATATTGATCGTAATTTTTTATATAAATGTATCATTCCCATATTACTTAATTTGTTGTAATATATGTTCCATAATGTTTAATGATTTTATAATTTCATTCTATTTGAGTTTTATTAATGATTCATGAAGATGAAATCAAGGATGAACTTTTTTTTAAATTTTTAAAGAACAAATGGTGGTCTATTAAAATTTATTTTAAATTTTAATATTATATTTTAACAACCAAAAAGATGAAATTATTTACCCATTAACATATAATCTTAAATGTACTTATGTTTCCGTATTCATCTATGATATAAATATGTACCATTAATCATATAGGTGGTTAAACCAACCTAAAAAATAATATGTTATAATAAACGGATAATTATGGTTATGGAATGATATATCCAAGATACATTAATTCCATATGTTTGATTATATTAGTTATGTAAAAAAATTAATTCAATATTTGATCTATTTAAGGTTTATAAATTTATACTTTATCTTTACATTTTTCTATGATATGGGTTATGAATAGGACTAATTTTTTAAATCAGGATCTAGGAACAAATGGTGAAATGTCTGAGGATGTAATAACGTTTAAATGGATAGAAACCATCCATTTTCATTCTAGTAGAACCCACTGGTCATCCATTTGGTTCCTGTGAGTCAATAATTTTCTACAGACCACACCGGATGACCAATGGAATGGAATATGCTCTTTACTATTTCCACCAACCCATAAGTGTTACTGTCTATGGGGGTTTTAAATTAATGACATGTTTTTTAATTCCACGTAGATTAACCTCTATTTAGTACCATAATTATAACCCTTAATCACGTAATTAAAATGAGACCCCCCCCCTCTTTCCTTTTTATTTATCCCATTCACCTCTCCTTACCCATTCATCATTGGAATGTTTCGTTGATTGTATAATGATAAGATGATAATAGATCCAAAAAAATATATGTTTCTCCATGATAATGAGTAATGATTTATGTCAGATCTATATTTCCCATAACTATCATTTTATATTTTCTCCCTTTATTCTAAGATTTGTGGTAGATCATGCAATTTTACATCATTTCCTAATCAAATAAAGATCTACAACTGACAAAAAATTCTCTATGAGTAATTTTTATTGATTAATATTCCTATACCACATAATAATGGTGGATAAATGATATATCCTTGATTTATTGATTATTCAATGGTATATTTGTGGAGCATATGATGTGATAATTATAGACCCCTTTGACTGGAGTTATAATTTTCAATAATGGTGTTAATTTTGTGGTAAGAAATAATAGATCAATCATTGGGGTATCTTATTCTTATTGAATATTTTTTCCATTAATTTATTGATGATGGATTTATTATCATTTTATAGACCTAGTTATTTCTTCTATAATGGGTGAGGAATTCAGGATTCTCCCTATAACAGACAATGATTTCATGAATTGGTGACCCCTCCTTCAATATAACCAAGAACTTATTTTGTTGGAGGATTTTTTAATGTATGTGATTCTAGAATGACCTTATTGACATAGAATTCTTCTGATACACCATTCTCATCCTCTTCTTGATAAATCAAAAACTATGTTAGATATCCTTTAAATGTGATTAATTCTGTGTGGTAGTACGACATAGTTCATTATTTTATCATTAATTAACATTGCATTTCTTCTTCAATAACCTTGTGGTTGGAAATTCCTTATCACTTGAGGAACTTGTGTTCCCTTGTTGACTTGATTTCTCTAGTGTTAGAATAACTTTTTTTCTGGATTAAGGGTGATTTTTTTGGGTTTTTTTTCATGAAACTCGTATATGATTCTTGTTTCCTTGATTATTTCTTAAATATTGTGTTATAATGTGTGATGATTATCACATGAAATTATATAATGTTACTATATTATCATCCTGACATTTTATGGTGGTCTTTTTATTCTCTTCCTTGTTATGTCCATTACCATGTTATTGGGGGGAGTTCTTAGTATATCATGTTAGGTAACCATCATGGTTTGATTTCCCCTTATAGGGGGAGTGCACAAGACATACGGTGATGATGTTGGTGGACCCTACATAGGGTATGATCATGACATCCTTGGCCTCGAACAAAACTCAATGTCTTGATATACAGTGGAACATTCCAAAACCTGATACCTTATCCATACCAAGTAGCAGTCCCAATCAATGCCTTGTGGATATTGCATGACATGTCACCATCCACATGGAAAGTTCTTGATCTTTACAACTCTTTAAAATCCCTCCAACATGGAACTAATCAATGTACAACCATGGCTCATAGTATCTCACTTAGCACATGGATTCAACATACACGAGTGTTTTGGATTTATTAGGAATTTTTTATTATCATGGATTACACTAGTTAAACATTATCACATTTTTTAAGGATGAATTAGTGGTGTCCTATTGTTATTTATTACTCCCACCCCATATGGGTAATTTGGTACACATGTATAAGTCATGTATAAGGATCTAGGAATGGGAAAGGGGTCCATTATAGATGGATAAGTTGAAGAAGATGGATATGGTTTAATTCTGGGATGTACTGATTCTGGGATGTACTGAAGAGGAATATCATAGTTTTATTTATTTATTTCATGTAATCACATTACACTAGTTTATCTTTCCACTTTGTGATCCTATTTACATATTTATATGATAGGTGTTGCATGTGTTGTTACTTTATGGTTTTTTATTTTTCCTCATGTTATTATAATTATTTATTTATTATTTATTATTATGTGTGAAAAGGATTGATACTATGATAATAGTATCCCCACTAACAATGATAAGACCCCCCCAAACTAGTCGATAGCCTCTTGGGTATGAAGAGGAATTCATGTGTCCATGTGACCCTTCATATCATACATGGTGGTTTGGGATGGGGCAATACAAACTCCTATCAGAGCACAATTTTCTTCCTTTATTTATGGACTAAACCAGTACATAATAGAAAGGTGACTATTGTGTAGGACTCGATTAGGGGCTTTTTCCATGTTCTTGGTCACATGTGTAATGGATCAATGAGTTAACATTGATGGGATTTTTGTTATTATTTTATGATATTTTCAGTGCATTCAGGTATCATGACTATGAACTTAGGAACCCATTACTAATATTTACTTATTTTTGTGCTCTATATTAGTACGTAACTTAATGCCTTGGTTTTTTATCTATTCAGGATGGATTTTTACTTTATTGTGTGATATATCTTTTTTCCATATTTTTATGATATATCTATGAAATAAATAATTAGTATAACTTGGTCATGTTGTTATATTTTAATATATAATACACTGACTAACATGTAGGAATGGATTCCTTGGTTAGTGCTAGGAGAGTTTGACCTTGGGTTATGGGTAGACTCTTAGGGAATAATTATTATTTTTCCATATAGTGATTAGTATCTGGAAAAGTATTAAAAATGACCCCCTTCATGTTAAAGATTATATAACCTTATATAAGACTAATGGGATAGCCCTATGATATAGTTTAGGGTACCCATTCTAGAGAGGATGATCCTATTCCACTAACATCTATTCTAGAGGGTGCAATAGTTCATGATCCCAGACCAGCTCTAGTGCTATAGGAAGTAGGCCTACTCTTGTTATGGGTCATTCTGATAGTTACTTCCTAGGGTAGTGGAGCATTGATGTTTTTAGTTGACTCTTCCCGGGACATCCAACACCATCACCTAGTAGACTTTCATGGAATATGATATTGGGAGGCGGAATGGGGAGGCAGAGTTGTGGCTGGTCGTGGTGGGTTGCGACATAGCATCCTAGACCGTGGTGGAGTGATTCGATCTGCGGTGGCTGGGTTGGGCCCAGGAAGCTGGACCGGGCCGGATCGGGCCGATCCTTTGGGTTGCGGATTCAAACCTCTATAACTTATAAAATATGAATATCTTTGACACACCATCTACAGACACACGTTCTTATAATTGATATGGAAATATTAAACCAGTTTTAGAACATTATTATTCTGGCTCGTGGATCAGAGAAATGAAAGGTTCACTGAAAATAATAATTATATAGTTATTATTATTTTGGAAATAATTGTACCAGAAATATATTCTACACAGGGTATATGATCAATGCGCCATCAAGGGCATCATGACCCTAAAATTGATTCATAAATTTCAAGATGAATTTCGAGTGCTAAAACCGAAATTGTGCTTTAGGTCCCATTAGGCTCGGTTGTGGGAGTTCTCGGTAAAATTTGACCTTTTCACCTGGTGTCTACTTTGGACAAATGAATAGATGATCCCATGGGTTTTTCTATGAGGATCGCAATGGTGTGATACATATGATGTGTTCTAGGATCAACAAGTGGGACCCATTAAACAACGTTTGTGTGTGGCATGGTGGAATGTGGTTTCTTCACCAGGTGTTCGATTCAGGTGAATGAATAGTCAATCTAGTGTGTTTTTTTACAAGGATCACAATGGTGTAATTCATATGGTTATACATGGTCATATAAGGAGTCATGTCAGTAAAATTATGTTTTTTCTCTTCAGTCCGATGACAAGAATTCTTTGTTCATCACCCTTTTTGGCTAGATGTCCCATGTTCTCTGAAAGTACAATGGCATACATAAGGGTACTAGTTCACAGTTTGGTACCTGAGTATGGATAGGTACACAACTAGGTGATGAGGTGAGGTGACACAGCATGTGGTCCCCACACACACTGTGTGTCGCATTACGAATCTTCTACCTCAAATATATCCTTCTAATGAACTCATATTTAGGACCACAAGTTTCCTATCCTGAGTGTTTATCCACATAGAATTCAATGATTCCCTCCACAGGGGCTTTCGAGATATGATGTGAGCTATTCTGAGTATGATGAATATCTGAGGTAATTCTCAATGTTTTGGTAAAGTTGCCTAAGTGAGGTGATGCTTGACAATAACAGTGGTTAGGTGATGAAAATAGAGTGGAACCCTCCAGCTGAGCTAGGAATGGTTCCTCTGCCTATTTTGGGTTGAACCCTCCACCTGTTCTGGGCATGGGTCCTTGATGAAACTATAGTGAAACCCTCCAGTCGGGCTAGGCATGATTCCTTGAACTGTATTGAGTGGAACCCTCCAATTGGGCTGGCCATGGTTCCATGATGACATTAGAGTGGAACCCTCCAATTGGGTTGGGCATGAATCCACGACCAATTCCAAGTGGAACCCTCTAGACAGGATGGGCATGGGTCCATGATTACACAAGAGTGTAACCCTCCATCCAATCAGATTATGGGTCCTTAACCTTGAGTCAAAACCTATTGACTATATGTATTAGTGATGATACATCTTTTACCTTACCTTTGGACTCACAAGTTAGAGGTATGCTTTCTCTACTAAGATGTGTCCATGTGATGCGACCTAAACCCATGATGGAACGTGAGTTTCACCCATATAATATAGTATCATGCTGCGGTGATTAATACCTTTTCACTTGTGTCTCTTGGGAAGACGTATGATATGGTGTGCATCATTGAAGGATACCCTTGTAACTATTGATCACATTTCATCCTTGTCTGATCTGTGAGATGGAGAACCCCTTAATCTCTCATTTGGGGTTCTTTGACTGATCAAGTTTATATATCCTATTTTGGTGCACACTCTATGGGTTTTTTTTAATCTTCTTCTAGGAGAGTCAAAAGTACCATAGGGTTTGACACATTCTTTCTATGTCTGGTCTCTCATGGTTGGATGAGTATAATCTCCTACTATAGGTAGCGAAGACTCGATGAGATGCTTATCTTCTTACTGTTTCTATAACCATTGTTTCTTGATGATCTTACTTCACTCTATTTTTGGGTTGAGCTATACTCTTTATTGTACTTGGTTCCATATACTATTTTCCTTTCCTTTTTATCTCTTGTGGGCCCCCTTCTTTTTAGGGAATCCTACTTGGTATGTTTATACTCACCCATGCATGGGATTTTCTTACATGTATTATGCCTTATTTAGCAGACAGATAGGGTTGATCATGACTTCATATGAGCTTAGAGATATGTGTGTTTGGACCATGTATGGTAGTCTTATCATGGTAACCATGATCGGGGCTATCTCAATTGTTTTACTTTCTCAGTTACTACTGGGTTGTGGATCCTTTTTGGCTATGTATTTATTTTTTCTCTTTCTCTTTTAGTTTACCTTTCTATACATATACTAATTAGAGGTTGATTTATGTTTGGATTCCTTTTATAGTAGTTTCATATCTTGTTTTCTTTTCCCTATGCACATTTTAATTGATTTGACTGTGTGTGTGTGTGTGTGTTTGTGTGTATAGCTTCTTAGTAAAGGCGTCCCTGAGTTTTTCATTCCTTTGTTGCTTTTTTCCACCCCTTGCATATGGAGGTACTCTTGGGGTAGTTGTGGATCAAGCCCCATCATGGTTCTGTTCATGACACCAATCCTTAAGGAAGATATTTATGTTATGAAGTGTGTACATTTAAAAAATATCTTTTACAATAATAATTTTCCTTGTAAAATGCGAATAATGATGGGGATAGGAATCCTTAAGCTGAAGAATAAGTATTGTGAATATATTGGAAGTTATGAGACGAACTTCACAAGGCATGTGAGTAATTATTAAAGAATTATGATTGATTCGGTTGGGAATATCAATTGATTCATTGTCATGTTGATACTTCATCTATGAAATTCTTTTGAAATCTAGGATTTCAAGATTTATGTGGAAATAGTATGATGTGACCTCAAGGTTTAGATGGAATTGAGGGATGCACAATGGTGTAAAGATAAAAGTATAATAATAGTGAAAAACTTGGTAATAATATTAACTAATACAATATGGGGAATAAAATAAAATGCATATTTTATAGAAACTATGGGATAAGGAACTCAAGGATCTATCTTCAAGGATCTGGGCTGTTCTGAAAATGGGGAATGGTTTTCCACATTTCTCAAAATTTTCAAGGTGATGTAAATCCCCTTCATCTTAATGTTAATGACAAGTGTATGATGGTACACGTTCATCCTTCAATACAACTCTTCATGTGTGGGGATCTGGTTCACTTTTCCAAATTCTTCCCAAATCCGAGAATAGTGGAAGGAAACTAAAATGAATCTCAATAGAGACTAATGGATCAAGGTTGTGCCTTTTTTTCATGAAAGTTAAAGTTAAGGATCCAAATGATGTTCTATAAGGTGCCCTTATTTTACACTCAATGAATTATAATACAATATTTGATTCTATTTCAACTCATTACATTATTTATTATATGTTTATAAATAACATTGAATAAAAATCTAAGTAATTAAAAATAGGGTTTTCAGAAAAAACATTGAGAGTATTTATTCAAACAACTACAGTATATAGGGATTTCCCCATTAACATTGGTGATAAAAATATCACCAAAAATCAAGTTATCATTTTCATGGTGGAATTCAATATAATACTATAGATTTACTGGATCTCGATTTAAAATTCCAAAATAAATTACAGAAGAAAGTATAATTCAGTTTTCGTGGTGGTAAAACAGAAAATATTTTTCAAAGGAGATATATCTCAACCTGAGTTTTGTTATTAACCCCCTATTATAAAATTTATTATGGTACTAATTGTTGAATATGGGGACGAAATATAAATTAAAAAAGGTATAATTTGAACTGGTTGTTTAGGAATAAATTGATGTATTTCTTGAATAATTATCTAGAACTCACATAGAAATAGAGATGGAATTACTTATTAAACTAATACATAGATCCATGCCTATATCGAGAACCACATATTGAATTTAATTCACATATCAAGATGAATTGAAAACGAAACTGCAAAATCTTTTGGATAAGGGTTTTATCTATATATGTGTGCTTTTTTTGGAGAACCTTATCTCTTTGTGAAGAAGGATGTAAAATGAATCTATTTATCTAATATGGAGAACCTAATGGGGTGAGAGTAAATAAAAAATTTCCTCTTCCAATAATTGATGACAAGTTCAACTAGCTTTATGGATCTCAATTGTTTTGTATGATTTATCTTTGAGCATGATATCGACAACTAAGGGTGAGGAATGGAGATATCTTAAATAAATCTTTTCAAAAATGGTATAGACATTTTGAGTTAATTTTTGAATAAATTGGTCTAAATAATACTCTTATTATATTTTTTTATTTGATGAATAAAATATTTACAAACAGACACTATAAATTTATAATAGTATTTATTGATGATATTATGACATATTCCAAAATTCATGAAATATGTGAGGAACACATAAGGGTAATATTACAAACACTAATTAAGTAGATTATTGTTATTAAATTGATGAAATTTTAATTCTTATTTAAATAAGTTAAATTCCTAGGACAAATTATTTCAAATGAAGGAATATATGTGGATCAAACAAAGAATAAGGAAATAGAGGGGTGGACTTATCCAATAATAATGATCGAGATTTGTAGATTACTTGGTTTATCTAGGCACTATAGATGGGTTTGTAATAACATTTCATAGATTTCAAATATAGTATCTATGTTAAATCCAATGGGGTTCATCTTCATTGGGAATATGGATTGAAAATAAAAAATCTAAGAACTAAATAAGTGGTTGGTTGGTTTGGTCATACTAACTTTACCCTTTTTCAAAGAAAGATTTTTTATCTATATTGATGTATCTCTAAAATGGATTGGATATTTCTTCATGAAAAATGATGAGTTAACTGCCTAAGAATATTGAAGATTAAAGCATCATGAGCATAATTATCCAACTCATAACCAAGAGTTAGCTACAGTCATTTCTACTCTTAATATATGAAGATACTATCTTAAATGAGAAAAGTGTGATATATAAAAACACCATCAGTATATGAATTATAAATTCAAAAAAATTTACTAAACATGAATAAATTGAGATATTTTTAGTTTTTTAAAGACAATGATTGGTCAATTAATTTTCACCCTATAGGAGAAAACATAGTGGCAGATGCATTTAGTGGAAAAGATAATGGAGTTATTTCAGTGATGGTAATTAAAGAAGATACAATGATGGTTAAGCTAGTATATTTTGATAGGGGAACCATAAGGGAAAATATATCATCCATCCAATCCCAAATGAAATCACACCCATCATTATAATTCAATGTTCAAGAAATCATAAATGTAACGCCCCGACCCCAGCTACCCAGAGTCGGTGCATTAATTACATAACATAGGCATGATCACAAGAAAGATCAAATCCCGAAAGACCGATTGGTTTAGTAGCCTTGGAAACACTAGATATAATCATAAAGTTTTACATTACATTTCAAAGTGAAAAACTACTACAACAACAAAGTCTTCATATCCACACTATTAACCCCTCATAATATCCCTGCAAGTCATTCATAATTTACTTCTTCACTACCTGGGAAAAATAAAACATAGAAAAGGGGTGAGCTCAAATGCCCAGTAAGGATAACAATATAGCGGAACATTCAAAATAAGCATAAACATTTAAGGCAATGAATTACTAAAACAAAAGCCTTTTAAAATTGAACTTCAACATAGTATGGCAAAAGTAAAATGAAATAATGCCATTTACTTGTTCACATGGATATTCTACTAATCTAATAATCACATGCAATATCAATAACCACTTTCATAATGTTGGAATGCATAATGCCAGACTATCATAACCACATAGTCAAGGCCTCGTGCCAAGACTACAAATAAGATTTTTCCAAGGCCTTATGCCAAGACACTAGTTTGTCTTATGAGACCTACCGATGCATCGAGGAGCTATAGCGGGCTCCACCCGTCACTTATTAAGTCCAATGCATTCCCATATGAAACGGTTTAAACATAACATAAACATTCGTATTAAAACTAGCATACGAAATGTCAATACTTTCACCATAAACTATGAATGGTATAAAAATAGAACATCCATAGTCAAACATATCACAAAACCTTCAATACAATATAGAAGTTTTGTATCATAATAAATCAACTTCAAATAATCTTAAAATCCATCAAAGGATGTTGACATAGATGAAATCAAAATTCTTTTTAAAGAAATATCTCTTTTTATTTTGAAATCATTTAAGATCCATATAAAATAAAACCTTTCCTTTGAAAATATTCTTATAAGCTTGTAACTAAAACTTTGAAGATTTTATAACGGTGGAAATTAGCCGCACCCGCCGTATAAGTTTAAAAAAAACGTTCTTACCTTAATTCTGTCGAAAAGGTTAAAAATGACCTTGTTTTGAAAACGACGGAAAGATTCCTTTATAAACCTCTTATAAAAAGTCAAACAAGGGTATAAATGACTTTAACCCATATTCTTGTAAATAATAAAAATGTTTTGAAATACATTTTGAAGAAACATGGATGTGGATGATAAAGAGATCCCATTAGATTATTACAAATAAACAACCTCGGATAATGAAGAGATTGTGAAATAACCATTACCTTGTACTTTTCCTTGGTTGGGGTAGGTTAACCTCCTGTATAATGGTGAAATAATTGTTATTAAATTATACAAGAATAATATAAATTAATATGATATCATATATGATCTTTTAACATTGCTTTATTAATAATATCTTAGTATTATCGTCGTTTCGGGTGATAATAGATTCGTTCTTCTTAAATGTTTGGTTACGTAAGACATGTTTGTAATGGATAGATTATATATTATTCATAATCAGAATGATATTAACATTATTTTTAACCCCAAAATGAGAATAAAACTTGAATGGATATGATGGAGAATGAATCTTATCGCGTTCGTGGAGAGGGTAGTCCGTACGTGCGCACGAACGCTACTTCCATTTAATTTTTTATTTTAAAAGAATCTAATCCAAATGATACATAGGTATATTACTATTCCAGTATAGTATTTTATATATGTTACTTAAGTTCATTAACACCATCCTTTATACGTTCCATGTGTGGTATGAACGAGTCATATCATTTTAAGGGGGCAGTAGTCCGCACTTCCTCAAATGAAATTATCGTATGTATATACAACATGAAACAAATAATGGTATGAGATAAAATGGAATTACAGAAGCTTATATATAAAATATATATCATTAATATCATATTTAATTACAGTGCCATCATAATGGCCACCATGAGAGGTGGTAAGATGTATTTGAACAATCATCGTTTCGTGAGGCGTTAGTTTTCCATCCACAGAAACATTATGTTCATCATCCATTAGATGGAGTTGTGTGTATGTGTAGTTTGAATACATCTTATAACAAAATCCTAGTATATTTAGGATACTGGTGTTGTTATAAAAGAATGGAAATAAAAAGATTTTGGGGGTTGGAGAAGCAAAATAAATGAAGATACTTTAATAGAAATTGTTACCTTTAATTTAGGTAACTCACTTTGGTTGGAACCAAAGGACTTCTTGAAATGCTTTCTGCCTAAGGGGAAGCTTCAAGGAGGAGGATAGGGATGTAGGGAGATTAGTTGGGCAGAGTTTGGACGAGCCAAGTGGCTTGAGAGGTGTGAGGAAATGAGAAGGAGGAGTGCCCTTTTTATAAGAGGGGTGAGGGGCACCATTGGAAAAGCTAGAAATATTAATTTATAATAAATTCATATTCGGTTTCCAATGGCTCCAAAGTTGACTATTCAAAGGTTGAGGTGGGGATAGGTCGAAAACAACTCATCCAATTGAAATTTAGACAGGTTTGGGTACTTATATTAACCTTATCTTTAAGTATTAACTCTAAGTTAATTAGTTTCACTTTTACAATGTCTCTTTGTATTTTTATATAATATGGTTAATAAACTTACTATATACATCCCAGCGACCCCCAAGTGGTTCATTAATAATTAACATATCATAATATAAGTCTCTTGGCCGAACATTAGATTTTTAGGAATTTAATATCAATTAATAATATAATATTTGTTTTAAGAACTCTTTTAGGTCAATTTTGACACTATTCAATAGTTGATTTTTGTGAAACTCATAACAGATTGATTACTTCGAACAAAGTCAATTAAATCAATCCTAATATATCATATTATCCTAGAAAATTAGTTTAATTCATTAAAAGTTTCATATTATATTTATTTGGGTATTTATAATATCAATTATTTTAATTTTTCACTATTATAGTAATTACTGCATCATCATTGTGTCATAAATTAAATAAATTATTTAATGTTTAAAAATTATAAATAAAATATCATTATGTAGGAAATCTTTTTAGCTTTCTAATGAATATTTATAATCGAAAATCCAACATGTATAACCCTATGTAAAAATTGTTCTTCTAAAAGCTTTAAGCTTATGCCATTTTTATTTTTATTTTAACTTTATTAATATAATGTGTCCCTACCACATACAAGTGGCTCCAAGGGGTCCCCAAATTGACCCAAGGATGCTCATGGTCGGGTATGTGTCCAACAATAAGGTTAGGACACGTTTTATGGTAACTTTGTATTATTATAATATTATTTTTTTAACCCTTATTTACCGGATTTACCCTTTAACCATGGTAAATAAAATATTTACCGCAGTAATTATTCAAAATGTGTAAAAATAAAAGTTACCTATTTACATAATTTGGACATCGTGATTCCAAATATGGAATCCATTTTCCTAAATTCAAAACACAGAAGTGGCAGAAATTAATTTAAAATTAATTCTCGCTGTCAAAACAAAAAGCGTGTTTTTAAGAGGTAATAACTATCAAAAGATTGACACTTGTTTATGTTCGGTTTAATTGTAAAATTATGTCCAATGACCAACATTATATTAAATGGTAAAAATATATTCTAAATATACTTTAAAACCACACAAAATCACAATTTATCACTATTAATTATTTTGATTAAAAAAGTTGTTTTTATTTAAAATTTAGAAATTTTCACTATTCATCAAAATATGAAAGTTATCCGAAATGTACCAAAATTTCACCCTAGGATAATTTCGATATTCCGAATCCAAAAATGAAGTCCATTTTGAAATATAAAATATATATGATTTCAAAAAGTATGTATTACTATTTACAACGGCTAGTTTAATTAGTTGTGGTGTGTGTTAGAACTCGAGGTTGCGTACAACACACGCTATCTGATTATTCGAAGGGAAACGTACCGTAGAAGCTTGGGGTGTTACAATAAAGACGTGTTCCTATGAGGCAATAGAAGATAGAGACTATGAAAAATGAAAAGATTCATGAATTTAATATTTATAAAGGAGTACTAATATTTAGTACAAGGATTTTTATCCCATATATACATTAATTAAATGAGGATCTGATGGATGAATCTCATATCTCTTCATTCTCTATACTTCTCAGAATAACTAAATGGTATAGGGACATTAGTGAAATTTTTTGGTGGGATTATATAAAAAGTAATTTTTCTAATTACATTTGAAGGTTCTTGGTATGTAAACAAGTAACAGAATATAAAAAACATCCGATTGCGGTATTAAAAACAATACACATACCTATATTATAGTGGTACAACATCAATATGGACGTTATCATATACCTACCGTTGAAATCAAAGGGAAACAATTCAATATGCGTAATTTTTAATAGGATTACAAAGTATTACTATTAAATTTTCATAAGATAGGATTTCCCCCTTGATCAACTAGCTCATTGATATATTCAAGAATTAGTGAGATTCCATGGAGAACCACTATTAATTATTCGTGAATGAAATCCAATATTTACTCCAATGTTCATAAAGATCCTTCAACAGGCTATAAATTATACTAAAGAAAAACCTATCAAAGTAAAACTAATGGGTATTATGTTAGGATAATAAAAAAATTGGAATAAACCATATGGGATAGCTTGTATGATTTTAATGTTAGTTGGGACTAAAATATTTCACTTTTTTAATTTTACTAAAACAATTGTTTCCTATTGAGTATTAAAATGGAACATTTTGAATATCTCTACAGAAAGAGGTCTATATATTTAACATGATTGGTTGATATTTTAGAAGTGAAACTATTGAGTCCAATCATTATAAACGAGACTATAGAACATATACAATTGATTCAATAACACATCTAGGATTCTCAAAGTCGATAGAATATTTATGAAAGAAATCTAAGAAAAGTACAATAATTTTATTTTTCATATCATTTATTTCTCCAAATATCTTTGTTGAAAAATGTTATGAGATTTGGAAAGGAGTGAAAATTGATTCCATGGTATATTACCCCATTCAATATTTGAGAGTATTTTTGAGAAGTTTCTTATCGATTTACACTACCTACAAATCATTCCAATGTCCATGATGTCTTTCAAGTTTCTTTATTAAGAAATTATATATATAACCTAACCCATTTACTTGATATTAATGGAGTGTAATTGGATCCAAAAAATTCAAATTAAGGTGAAACAATCTAGATTCTTTATATTAGGAGAAAATTATTGAGAAATAAGACAACATTACTTATGAAATACCAATGGTGAAATCAAAAGTTTGATGAAGCTACATGTGAAACTAAATAATAGATAAATAAAAAACACCCCCACATTTTTTACGAAAGATCACAATTTTAATGGATAAATTTCATATGGAGGAGAATGTAATGATTCATAAATTATTTTATATAATTAATAAAATAATATTTTTATAATGATCGATGTATTATGAGAACATAAAATGAATTTTTAATTTCATAAGAACATTACACATAATGTGTTAATATGGACTACTAAAACAATGAATATTAAAGGGAAATACTATAGAATAATACAAAATTCAATAAAATAAACTCCATAGGAATGGATTACTCCACAAATATTTCTACAATAGTATAGATTGTGAAATGATGGAGAATCATTATGAAAACAATAGACATTATGAATGGATTTTTAAGAACAATTGTATGTATTAAATGATGAAGCTTGAATGGTAGTTTTTTTATAAGGAAATGTGGTCTTTCATCATTATGATAATTGGCCACTATGGTTAATGGATTTTGTGACCAGTATTTGATAACTAAGTAGGTCGTTATTATTATTGGTTATGATGTTAAATAATTACATTGTTGGGATTATAACGGAAGAAACCAAAATTGTATTTTTGGAAAATATAAATATATTTTAAGATAAATTTATAAGTATAAAATAAATTTTTTAAATTAAATAATATTATATAACACATTATACCTGATAATATAAATTAAATAAGTTCTAATAAATTTTATAACCATCTAACAATTTACTATGTCATGAAAACTGTTTATTTTTATGAAATAAAGCTTTTTATTTAAAAGATGAAATTATAATATTTATAGGAATATTTTGATAAAAACAAATTTCATTTTCGGAACCAATGCATTAGAATTAGCATAGGGTTAATTTTTTATAATTTTCTAACAATATTTCAGTTTTTGTGAAAATTTGAAAATTACTATTTTACAAGTAATATGCTTTTATGGATTCATTATAATGTGGGAATGATTAAATAACTATGAAATAGTTTATTCATTAATAATTTAATTTAATTAGAATATAAATTATTTTAAAATTTTTATCTTTAATTTTAAATTTTATCCATTACATTTTGGAACCAAAAATTTAATTTTTAAGATAAAAATTATTTTTGGATACGCTGCATGAAATGGGATGGTTGTAAGGTGAATTTAGAAATGGGTAAGATTTTAACATAAATAAACTCACAATCACTGATCCATAATCTAGATAATTAGTTATAATTGATTTCATCGACAACTGGTTTTCTTATATAATAAAATAACCAACGTTTTAACCTTTAACCACACCCTTCCACAAGTATAAATTTCCACCCTTAATCCCATTACTCTACAAAAAAAATCACAATGATCAGGAATTTTATATCCCTCTATAACTCTAAATCCCTTAAACTTTTTTACTAGGTCTCTAAGGAGTCTCTATCTATCCTTAAGAATCATCCTCTCAATGTAAAAGGTCTCTTTATCATCTTTTTATGTTCGAGTGTGTCTTTTGTATAATCCTTTTGATTGTCAATGTATCATATTGTATATAATTTATAAACACCGCCATTATTTTTAATATTATGTAATGTTAATTATAGGATTCTATTCTCTCCCATTAAAACTATTTCATGGTACCTTTTGTATTCATATTATTATGGTGAAATAAACCCTTGATTTTCATGTTATTTTTTCATGTCTTGAATGACCAACCCTATTTTCCATCATGCGTATTCATTTGATATATTATTTAACTATTAATTAGGGAAATATATTTATGAAAAACACATTCCCCACTTGTGGGTTTTAAATTTTATGTATGTAGGATTCTTGATCGATGTATCACACATAATGTTAGACATATGAAGGATATGCTATGATAGCACTCCAATGAACTTGGCAAAGAAGTAATATCTGCAGATTAAATTTTCATCATACCACGGTAATATGCCTTGTTAATGTTATATGAAAAATTGGTCCAAAAACATAATAATATTATTTATGAAATCTTAGAGGTGATATTTGGTGATTTTTTTTACCAATATCTTGTATTTATATTTTTAGCCACATTTCTATTTATGCCTCATGTTATATATTCATGTAATTTTAATATTCATCATTTTTATACACACATGTTCTTATGTTATGATTTAGGTTTCCACTAAGATTTTCTATTAAATTTTATTCCTTATAGGGTTATATGTTCACCCCATTCATTTGTTAAATGTCTTTGGGAAATCCAATATTATTATAAGATCTATGATGGGATAGTAAAGAAGAAATTCAAGAGAGTTGATAAAAATATGTTTTATTTTATGAACCATGTATTTCATATAATATGGACCTTTTTTCAAGACACTAAACTTAATCAAGTTCCTCTGGGGTTATTTATGTAATATTTTTTCAAGTAATTATGGTTAAAATCTTAAAAATAAATGGTTGGTTTCCATACCATAGTAGCACACTAGACATAATAAGAGAGTCATGAGTATTCTTCGAGCACATTAGATTTATCAAAAGCTATAATCAAAAAACATTAGGATTCAAGAAGTTAATTTCCTACATAATGTTGTTGCTGAGATAATAATATTCATGGACATAGAGAAAATGGATGCAGTGATCTCCTGGAATAATCCTCATAACATGTTCAAAATTAGGGGTTTTATTTTTATTTAGCATGTTACAACAGACATTCTATCAAGGACTTGTCTCATTAATAAACACCCATTAATACACTGAAAAAGAAGGTAGTTATATTTCAATGGTTATACAAGTGTGAAGAGGAATTTTTAGTTCTGAATAGGATGTTGACTTCAACCATAGTGTTGATTATTACCTAGTCAAGGATCAGTTATATTTCATATTATGATGCATCTTGTGTTTACGTGGGAGAATTATTGATGCTTTGAGAGTGGGAAATATATTATGGGTAATTTCATATTCATCCCCATGATTGGGACTATCCTACCCCTTGACCTGAAATTTTTAGTTTTGGTTCATTCTGTCAAGTGTCAGATACACTATCTCCTCATCAATAGTTTTTCTATCATTTGTGATCACAATAGAATCATCTATAAATTCATATATAAGGTCATAATCATGAGTTAGAGGATCCAAGTAGATTATCTATATATTTTTGACATTCATATGTATTATACACTAGGGAAAAGAATAATTTTGGTAGAAACTCTTAGTTGTAAGATGCTGGAAGCTCAAGAGATTGGTGAATGTACATCAGAGGAAATACAACACATAATGATATTGTTGGAAAATTAGAGGATATATTTTTATGAGGATTATAGATCAATTTCATGTTCTCCATCTATGGTTAAATATTCCTTTTTATATCGAGTAATGTCTGGACAGGAGGCTTAACTATAGTGTACTTTGATATGTAATAAACTATTTGGATGTGACTTGAAAACTGTTTGGCCATTAGGTGTCGATGATGTGACCCTCATACATAAAAGCTATAATTCATGCTTCCATAATGTATGAGTTTTTTAAGTAAATATATAAAATTAGTTATGCAATATATACCATCATGAAAAATATGTACCACAACATCAGGAGACATTTATGTTGTCTAGAGAAGAAGAGGGAAATTTATAGAGTTGTTTCTCAATTCCATACATGCCATAAGATAATGTCTGAGAAGTATAATTTTTGTGGTTTACTCTAGATACTTCTTGATCCCATGTTTAAGTATAAATATGTCATGATATAATTTATTATGGAGTTACCAATGACCCTATGGAGTCATTACATTATCTTGGTTATTTTTAATCACCAAATTAAGGTTTCCCATTTCTTAACAATCCATGATACATACTCAGTAAACAATCCTCGAAGGTTGTATGTTTATGATATTATAATATTTCTTAGTGTAACCATGAGAATTGAATCTAATAAATAAACATGTTTTACAACATGGTTTTGGTAGGTTGTGTAGGAGGCCTTCAGGACTTAGTTATGATTGATTATAGTGTACCATATTCAAAAAGTCCAATAGTCCAAGTGGATGATTTCCTTATTTAAGAATATTCTATAGACTTTCTCCCTATAATTCAGAGGAGTTTGGTATAATCATATATCCTTGGTTTAGTTTTTATAGAAATTTTTTTACTAGGATTCGATTTTGATGGAACCTCATGAGTCTTTATATAGGAGGTTATGTCATTTTCCAATCTATTGGAATGAGGCTAGTGAGGTAGTGGTTGTGTGACACAACTTGTTATATGAGACATCTAAGAGGGTATAGTTGATTCAAAATAGGTTTATCATAGATCTGAGTTGGAATAATTCATATTCCAACTATTGGAGGAGACATTTTTACTTTTTTATAGGTGCTTAGTTAATTTTGAAAGTAAATACTTGTTTAGGCCATTGATGTTTGAGTAATTAAGGGAATATAGATTTGTGCTATGATGGACCCTTTGAGATCATAGGGTAGGTTAGATTAGTGTCATAATATCGGGATATTCCTTCTCACCATCGTGATATGAATGATGTGTTCCATGTTTCATATCTTTATTGATACATAGTTTATCCTATGCTGGTAATCAATTGTAATAATGTTGAGAATGATCTTGAAACATCATATATAGAGTACATAATGATGATCATGGATCGGAATGAGAATGTCCTTAGTGGGAAGATGGTACCTCTTTGTCAATTTATATGGCATATTTGATGGATCGAGGAGGAGATGTGGGAGTGAGAGACTAATTTCCAGGCTCAATGGATAGTGTTATTCGAGAAATACCTTAGAGGGTTCATCTAAAAAATAATAAATTGTTATAGGGGTAGAATTGTGACATTCAAATTTTATTTCAATGTATGAAATATTTTTGAGTTTATAAATTTTTTCTTTCTCTATTTTTCTTCACTGATTTGGGTTGTGAAGAGGATGATTTTTAGTGACCACAGGTCTAGGAATTTATGGTGGAAGATTTGGGGTGGGAATGGCCTTAAGATGGCTATAAAATAGACCTTAACAAGCTGGAAAACCCCATCAACTAGCCTATGGGGTTCCATTGAGTCTATGTTTTTATATATACCCCACTGTCTAGTTAGTGGGGAGCCACTATATATTCAGTAGCTAGGCACCAGTTAGAAGGTGTTCCCAGTTAGGGGTTACATTAAATACACTGTCTAGGTCTAACTCCACATGGGGATAATTACATTTAATACCTAAATTATGACCCCTAAACACCTAATTTTAATAAGATACATCCCATATTTCCTCTATAACTATCACATTCACCACACATTTCTCCTTCATCATTGAAATGATTCAATGAATCTTTAATGATAATATATTTTGTGATCTTTGTTAAATCATTCTTCCAACTTGATAGATGATCATGGATATATGAATGATCTATGTTTCCCTATAGTATTTGTTGATGTTTTATGCCTTTCTACCTATATATATGGATTATATTCCAATTTTACCTCATTTATGGAATGAATCAAGATCTACAATCGACAATGTTCATTTTGTGGGAAATTTCTATTAAAATATCGTCCTAGATCCCATCATGATATAGGATTGATGATAAGTCCTTAATCCATTTAATATTTCATGGTATATTAGTGGAGGATCCAATTTTTCAATGACAACCCCATTTGATAGGAGTTAGAATTCTCAATAATGGTGGGAATTTAAAGGTAAGTCCTCCTAGAAAGTTCAGTATGTGATCTTATTATTTAATCTCTTTTACATTTATGGAATAATGATGGATCAATTATCATTTGATCAACTAGGGGAACTCTTCTATAAATGGATATTAATTCATGATTCATCATCGAATCGACAAAAAATCCATGAATTGGTGACCATCCTATAACATACCACATAATTGGATCTGTTGGTGGATTTCTTAAGGATTATGATTAAAAAATGATCTCAATAGAAATAAATTCTATTGATAATCCATTATAAACATCTTCATGGTAAACTATAACCAATTTTATACATCCTTTACATGGGATCCATTCTTCATGGGTATATGATGTTGTTTATTCTTTTATCCTTGATGAAATTTTTTGTTCTACATCAATATCATTGAGTAGGTGTTTCCTTATCACTTAAGGTCCGTGTATTCTTTAATTTCCTTGATTTCTCATATATTGGAATGAAATATTTTCCTTAATTTATTGTGATTTTTTGTGGGTATGTGAATTTTTATGATACCTGTATATGATCCTTGTTTCCATGTCATTCCTCAAATATTAGAATGATATGTTTTCATTGATTTATTTTTATTTTTTGTGGGTGTGTGCACTTTTATAATACCCATATATTATCCTTTTTTCTATCTATATTTCTTGAGAATCTTGTTTCCATGCTGAATGATGATCATATGTTCTTATATGATGCTACTGTATTCTCAGGATTCAATGGTATTCTTGCATTATTATGGTATTTCGTGTTATTTGCATTACTATTCAATTGAAGGTTTTTCTTGGTGTATCATGCAGGGTGACCACCATGGTATAATAAACCCTTAGAGGGGGAGTACACATTATGTGATATGATGATGATGATGGACCCTTAATAGGGTCATAAAATTATAGCCTTGTGTTCTAGATCTAACTTGATGACTTAAGGATAACGAGGAAAATGTTGGAACTCAATGAATTTCATATATCATGTAACATTACCACTAAACTCCATGCTGATGTTGAGTGAATTTTCACCATCCCTATGGCTAGTTGATGACTATTTATAACTTCTTGACCATACGTCTGGAATAGATCCAAATAAGATATGATTATAGCAAGTGGTTTTTGGGTTAGAACACCCATTCTTGGTATTTTAGTGTTTATGATTAATTTCACATTTATGGTTATCATTGGATACAATTTCTGTACAAGTTCATATTTATTAAAGAATCATTGGTGGTCTCCTACTGGGTATTATTATTCTTGAATAATGGAATACCAATGTATGGACTTTTCAAAATCCCCACACAAGGAAACCCCCCCCCCCTCTAGTAGAGGCACTCCAGAGATAGCCCTAGCCAAGAAGGATCCATTGTCAGCTGCGATGGTAGAGTTTCCCGGAGGGTGACAACCGAGCGGCGATAGTTCGTTAAGAAATTCATTAGCACGGGTGGGTTGCACCTCATTTTTCGCACCTAGTTAGAATCCCGGTGTCTCAGAATGGTGAGTGTATCTTGGGGGAAATATTCTCCCCAAAAGAGGACTCCCATGATTCTAACCCTATACCTCCAAAAGAACGGTGTTTTTGTACCCCTCTCCCTCACGCCATGTATGATAATTTTCATTTTCATAAAAATTTATTGTGTAGGGATCCAAGAAAGGGAAAGGGGCCCAAGGTATATGGGTGATCATTTAAGTATCAACCTATATGGTAGACTCTAGAGGATTACTACAATTTAATTTATTTATTACCAACCCACACATTACTATGGTTTTTCATTCCAATTCAAGACCTAGTTAACATATTTTTATGACACATCATCCATGAAATGTTAATTTATTTTTATTTAGTTTTCTTCATATTAATCTGATTTTTGATCATATATATTAGTTTTTTTCATGGACTTGATATTAAGAATATAGTCTTCCCATTAACAATGATCGAACCCTTGTATCCAGTCGATGACCTATTGTGTATAGGGAGGTGTGCATGATGTCATGTGACTCTCTAGATAAACCCCAATGGTTAAGTATAGGAAAATATGATTTAGTTCATATTGAAGATATAAATAAAAATTGAAAATACCAGTATGAATAAGGTAAGAAAATAAGTTATTAGTAAGAATGAAGATATTGATTTTCCCCTTGTAATCCTCACTTTAGGTTGTCAAATTTACAATGATCATTTACTATTAATATTATTAATAAAATTCATAATTTTTCTTTATAAAATATTGAAAATGTAATAAATATCAGATTTATTTATTAAATATATTTTTATAACCATACATGAATGGTGGTAATGAAAATTAAAATATTTCAACCATAAAGGCAGTAGTCCGTAAGTAACAGTAAAAACATTTTTATTTTTTCAAATAGATTGGGGGAAGATAAAAAATGATTATTACATTTATATAGATCAATTATGTAGACTAGTGATACTGATTTAACAGTAATTGTATAGTAAAAATATATTTGGTGGATAAATTTATAGAATATAAGGAATGATTGTGGATAATACTCAGGTTGAGGACTTAAATCATCTCTTTAATGATCACTTGAAAATAGAGGACTTGGGACACTTTTTTGGAAACAAATGTCTACTAAATGTGTGATAAGATTATAGTGGAGGTAAAATGGGTTTAGATTCAATGGAAATTTGAAGGATAAGTGTGTCTTGATGCTAGTGGAAGTGAGCTCCTTTTATAGGTGACAATAGGGTCTTTTTCTGGGAAACTAATGTCAAGTAAGGGGTAAATATGGAAACATAAGGGAATAAGGTGGATTATGTGAGACTCTTTGTGAGACACGTGGGTATTAACTATAAACCCAAATAGGTCTTTTATAAAGTATATTTATAATGTTAATTTATCAAAATTTGATCAATTTTAAGTTATTCATTTTTCCGTTATTAACATTGATGAAATATTTACCATGGACATCGTTTTTTTAATAAAAATAATATATAAACCCCCAAAAAAATTTAACGCTATGAATTTAAATTTGGGTTCTATTTAATAGTTCTCAATTACTAAATATGAAAAAAAATTAAATTAAAATATATGATATAGAGATATTATTTTTTGATAAATTTCATTTTTTTCATTAAGTGTTTTCATTAATATTTCTTTAAATTAGAAATTAAATGTGTTTTTATGTGTTTAAAATTTATATTAGTTTCATAATTTGTAAGATATCAATTTAATTTATTTAAATACAAAATACACAAATTTTATAAGAATAATTTTTTGAAAAATATATTTTTTACCATACTAACATATAATGATTTGGTAACATATTTGTATTCTAGAAATAAAAATTACCTCATTAAAACATTTTGATAACATGATTAAAAATATTAAACTAAATGTATTAAACTGATTTTCTATCATTCATAATATTTAACAGATCTTGTATCCACTTTTTTGTATCTATATAAGTATGTCATGTCATGAAAACCACACACTCTATGATTTACAAAAAATTTATAATTGTTTCTTATATTAATACATATTGTTAAAGTTATGTAGTCCTAATACCCCAAAATAAATAAAAACTACTCTAATACTAATTGAAATACCTCTGACTCTCACTCCCGGGTCCAGTGCTAAAAAATATAATTTACATACTAGCATTAATACTAGGTTAGACAAATCATGTTGACAATACATATATTTCCAAAAAGTAAATATTACATATCACAAATAATCTCAAAATTCCAAAACCAAATGAATTAGTAACATTTGAGTTTGGTTAAATAAAAATAATTTTTCAAATAATTTTTTCAATAAGTATTACAACATAGAGCATAATATAGGTAAAAAATGTCTCATTTCATGGAGATATGGAATTAAAAGGAATTATGGAAGAAACATAAGGATAATATAATTAGAAGCTAGAGAATAAAAACTCACTAGTAAATCATAATTCATGATATATAGTACATTAACTGATGCATTGGAGGAAAACATAGGACCCCACCCATTAATATCCATTCATATGTGATCCATATTAAATTAATGGTATATTATAGCATTAAGAACACATAAAAAAAATGAGGTCCATATAATTTTAAATGCTATAACTTTAAAATGAATTCAATAATTCAATAAGATTATACCAAGATCCAATCACTAAAAGGGATTATTTGATAAGGGAATTTAATGGATTCTTCAAGAAATATACTTATATAAGAGATAGATCATTAATATATAAAGAAAAAAAATGGAAGTGAAACCACTAAAGGAGTTTTATTTAAAAAAATAATGTTAATATAATGAGAAGATTTTATGTGTCACATTCAAATGTCACATCAATGAAGTATTTTTTTAAAAGAAAATGTTAATAATAGAACCTTGAAAATAAAATATGGTTTTTTCAATGAATTTGTAGTGGAAGGTAAAATGTATGACTGTGAAAAGAAACCCCTTTTTAATATTCTAAAATATTATTATTGAAACCTTCATCATAAAAAGAGTAATAATGATTACTTTTTAAAATAGGTAAAGAGAAATATTAAGGTTATAAATGATAATACATATTTAGAATTCAAAATTATGAAGGAATTTTTTTTTGAAAGAATGAATATGGACATAGAGGGAAAATAGTTATCAAAGTGGATGAAAATTAATCTTAATAACAATATATAACTATAAATAATGGATATCTATCAATGAATATGATTTGTAAATAAAATTAAAAATCTATAAAGAAAAAAAGAAATTACCATGTGAAATAGATAAATGAAAAAATAATTGAATCTTAGAATCTCATAATAATGTGAGAAATACTACAACTCAAGGAAAATGAGGTTGGGTCAACAAAATCCTTTTGAATTTGTTAACCATTGAATCCAAAGAATATAAAATTGGAATTTCTGAATATAAATCTAAATCCCATAAAATAAACATTAATAAAAACTAAAGATTCTTATGGTTCTATATGTAAACTATACAAATGTATATTATGTATTAGACATTAAAATATGTATCTATGAAAGGAAACTGAGATAAACCCCTTTCCTTGAATTCCAACTTTCTCGGACTCACTATATCATTATGTATAATAAATATAAATATCATGATAACTTATTTTAGAACATTATTTTTATATATTACCTTTTATAAAAATCATTTATCATCATTTTCGATACATATGATAGTTAGTAATAGTTTATTTACCTTATCAGATGTTAGTAATTTTCAGCATTTTATATGAGCTTCTTAAAGGAAATACCGATCCAAGTTCTTTCATAGAAAATCCATCATTTTGGAAATATTTAAGTTACTGGAACAAATTTTAAATAATGATTTATAAATTTCAAATTTATTTTCCTGAGTTTTTTAGTTACAATTCATCAAGATGAAATTAGTGATGAGAATGTTTTGGTAATTTTTAACAAAAAAACCTAGTGTGATAATAATGGACATAAATATTATCATTTACTATATAGACGAAAAAAAACAAAATATTATTTTATCCTTAATATCTAATCTTACCGGTAATTATGTTTCCATGTACATCCATTTTATAAATTTATATTATTGTTCATGTAGGTGGTTAAATCGACAAAAATAGAACACCCTATAATCAGTTGATAAGTTTGATTATGAAGGGATTTATTTATAATATAATTATTCCATAAGAATAATGATATTATTTACATATTATTAAATAGAAAATACTTAATTGAGAATAGGTTCATGAATAATTTAAGATATGAAGTAATTAGTTACAAATATGAAATCGCATTTCCTCTTGGTATGATTGTTTTAAGACGTTAAATTGATAATGACCACTAATTATTAATATATTTATTTTATGGACTAATTTTTTTCAATGATATTAATCATTTTTTAAATACCATATTTTTCATTAAATCTGTTCTTAAACCTATACATGATAGGCAGTGATGAAAAATGAAATATGGAGCTCGTGGAGGTTTTAGTTTTCACTTAACATGAGAAATATTTTCATTATATTTAATGTACGGGGGGAAGGTAGAAAAAAGTAATTCCATTATTTTTATAATATTTAAGTATACTAATGATATTTATGTAATTATTTTAATATTTTTGTAATATTTTTGGACTATAATTATAACGAAGAAAAGGTTAAGGATTCGATAATACTCACGTTGAGGATTGAATATCCTCTTGAAATATCTATTGAAAATGGAATACTTGAGATGAATTATTATAAAAAAGGGATTTAACACATAAAAGAGGATTCTGGGAGAGTTAATGTTTTCATATTTTAATGGGATTTGAGAAGAATAAGTGTGGCTTGATGTGGGTAGAAGTTTCTCTTTTTATTGTTGAAAAAGAGAGAAATATCCTTGGAAACTAATGTTAGGTGATAGGTAAAGTTAAAATCACTAGGAAGTTTGGTGAGTTAGGTGATTAATGGTTGGTGAAAATTGTTTGTATAAATTTAAAGCCAAATAAAGGTCTTCTAGAAGGTATAGTTATCATGTTAGGTAACTAAAATTTAAGGCACTTTAAGTTACTCATTTTTTGGCATTGTTAACCAGGATTTAATATTTACCATGGTAATTACTTTTTAAAAATATATATAATTTTATCCCTAATACAAAATTTCATTTTTATAAATTAAAATTTGACCCCATTTAATATAATTCAATTGTTAAATATGAAAAAATTAACTTCTAAATATAAAAAAATGGTGTAAAAATGTCTTCTTATACATTGTTGGATTTTATTATTATTTCATATACAATAATAAATATATGAGTGTTAATATATTTTATTTATATGATTAAACATCATATTATTGCCATCATTTAAAATCTCTAAACTTATATTATTTAGATTAAAATTACACAATGAATATAAAAACCATTCCGTGTGAATTTATTATTTTACTATGGTAACTATTATTCACTTTAGTAACATATTTTTATGTTAGAAAAAATATTCCCTTCTTAAAAAATTGGATATAATGATTAAAAATATTAAATAAAATATTAATATTATATTCTATATTTTCAAAAAAAATAATTTTTATATGACTGTGCATAATGCAAGAAAACAGTTTTTATAAAAAAAGAAATATATTATTTAAGAACTAAAAAATATATTCATATTCATTGATAAGTATAATTTATTAAATAGATGTTCATTTAATTTATTATATATTTTATTAACATATTCCAAATAATGCAATTGTGATCAATTAGTTTTAGAATACACAATATCTATAAAAATTCATTTTATCATAAAAATAATTTCATTCCTATTTCTTTAAGATTAATTACTTCATTAATAGGAATTAACTTTTTTGAATACAATTATGTTTTGTAAAACTATTAATATTATATAAAATTAAATTTTATATAAATTTAACATGTATAAAATACATGTAATAATGAGAATATAATATTTATTAATTATTACCGGATTATATCATCCTTTCTACAACATAAAAACCCTTTCAAAAAATCTCTATAAGATCTAATGGAAAGATAAGAAGTGGTGTTTGTCATGGGAAGTGATTCATATTGGAGGGATATGATGATCTTATGTTGTGTTTGTGTTGCATATATTGTCAATGAGTTAGTATGATGTCTATATGTGTTGACCAATATAAAAAACTTAGAGGTTCATTGGTGTTCCCAAGTATTATTGTTAATGATTTAAGCCAAGTTCCCAAGAAACTATATGCATTATATTGAGACTTAATTTTTAATTCTCAAATGTTGATTGAATAGGCTTGGATGTGATTTTTGTACTACAATGGAATATTCTTAGAATGTCTCTTCATATGTGGCAATGAAATATTTGAAGAGGTTGAGGCTTTGAAGGAAAACCATTCATGAGAAGCTAAAAGGTCATATCATGTTTTGGATGAAGTAAGTGATTCTTGAAGAATTGTTATATCTTCACTATATGGCAATGGATGTCATGTTTGAACAATTTTTCTTGTAAGTGTGACGTTTATTGACCGGTTATTATTAATCACGGACAAGTGGTAATGTTGTGAGGAGCATGAAATTTATCTAATGTAAGGAAGATAAATGAAGTTCCATCCATCTATGAATGAAGAGAAGTGGTAAAACATTTCAACACCATGAAATATACTTATATTGCTGGGTGAGAGAACTATAATGAAGGATATGCAGAAAAAAAAGGTGAATTTATATATCTTCATCTGTGGATGTAGAGAAGTTACAAAACATTTTATGTCATTAAAATTTACTTCTATTGCAGGGAGATAGAATTATGAAGGATATGCAAGAAAACGATGGTGTTGCACGGAGACTGTGGTAAGTGAGTGCGCATTGTTGCAGGTGTCAAACCCAGCTGCCAACTCAATATCAAGAAGACGCAGGTTTTCTTATTAAGTGAAGGCCAAAGAATTAAATGTCTGATGTGGGACTCGTGAATCTTGCTAATGTCCATATGTTAGAAAACATATGGAAAAAAATATCCACCTGATCAAATGCATATCCAATAATACTCAATCATCATCAACCTTCTCACCATCATTGGGTTATATAAATGAGTGATTTGTATAAATGAATTATATATTTTAATGAGTGTTGTATATATAACTGGGTGATATATATAAATTAATGCTATATAAAAATGAGTTCTATATATAAATGAGTGCCATATATAAATAAATAAATGAGTTAAAAATAAATAAATGAGTGTTATATATAAATAAATGAGTGCTATATATATTAGTTAATAAATGAGTTATACATAAATATAATTAGTAAATAAACGAGTGCTATATACATTAATAAATAAATATTACATCAATCCTAATAATTATTAAAAAAATGAGTGTAATATATTTATTATTCCCTTTGACTCTGTTGAGTCTACTCGATACATGACCAATGGAAGGTTCTGTTGGTTTTTCCACACGCAATATAACTTTTCTATATATAAATCAATTGAATTATCTTTTTTATGCAAATTTTATTTATAATAATATAAAAATTATTTAAAATATAATTCAAAATAAATGATTAATATAATTAAATTTAATTGTAGTCGTCACTATATATAGTACTAAAAAATTTCAGAATTCCAATAATGTCTTATAATTTTTGTATATTTTAATAATCCTTTATACAATTGTTATAATCAATTAAATAGTAGTATTAATTATTATCATTTATTTATTAAAATTTTATTTTAATTTATCAACATTTAAGACAGTCTACTCTAAAGAAATTGATGAAATAATATGAATAACATTATAGAAAATTAATCATATATTGGCATGGCTAGTATGTTATTGGTCAAGAATGTAACGCTCCGACCCCAGCTACCCAGAGTCGGTGCATTAATTACATAACATTGGCATGATCACGAGAAAGATCAAGTCTCGAAAGACCGATTAGTTTAGTAGCCTTGTAATAACTAGATACATCCATAAATTTTTACATTACATCATAAAAAAACATCTTGTCTTCATATCCCCTCATACTATCCCTGCAGGTCATTCATAAATTACTTCTTCATAATCCTGGGAAAAAAAATAAAACATTGAAAGGGGTGAGCTCGGATGCTCAGTAAGGATAACATTATAGCAGAAGCTTTCATAAATAAGCATAAACACTGAAGGCAATTTATAACTAAAACAAAAGCCTTTTAAACTTGAACTTCAGCATAAAATGGAAAAGGTAAAATGAAATAATTCCATTTACTTACTCACATGGATATTCTACTAGTCGAATGATCACATGCAATATCAATAACCACTTTCATAATGATGGAATGCATAATGCCAGACTATCATAACCACATAGCCAAGGCCTCGTGCCAAGACTACAAATAAGATTTTGCCAAGGCCTTGTGCCAAGGCACTAGTTTGTCTCATGAGACCTACCGATGCATCGAGGAGCTATAGCGGGCTCCACCCGTCACTTATTAAGTCCAATGCATTCCCATATGAAAAGGTTTAAACATAACATAAACATTCGTATTAAAACTAGCATACGAAATGTCAATACTTTCACAATAAACTATTAATGGTATAAAAATAGCACATACACAGTCAAACATATCACAAAACCTTCAATACAATATAGAAGTTTTGTATCATAATAAATCGACTTCAAATAATCTTAAAATCCAACAAAGGATGTTGACATAGATGAAATCAAAATTCTTTTTAAAGAAATATCTCCTTTAATTTTGAAATCATTTAAGATCCATATAAAATAAGACATTTTCTTTGAAAATATTCTTATAAGTTTGTATGTAAAGCTTCGATGATTTATAACGGCGGAAAATAACCGCACCCGCCGTATAAGTTAAAAAAACATTCTTACCTCAATTTTGTCGAAAAGGTTAAAAAGGACCTTGTTTTGAAAACGACGGAAAGATTCCTTTATAAACCTCTTATAAAAGTCAAAAAGGGTATAAATGACTTTAACCCATATTCTTGTAAATAGTAAAAATGTTTTGAAATACATTTTTAAGAAACATGGATGTGGATGATAAAGAGATCCCAGTAGATTATTACATATAAACAACCTCGGATAATGAAGAGATTGTGAAATAACCCTTACCACGTTAATCAACTGAGTCGCATGGCCAAAAGTTAATAACCACCGAATTATTTACATAATAACATGAATATAAAGTGAATCATGATAATATATATCAAATTGAAGTACACAATACACTACTTTCAATAATTTAGTAGCGAACAATGGAAATCTCACGGAATTGAAAGTGAGATAAGAGAATCCCTTACTTTGTACTTTTTCCTTGGTCGATGGTAGGTTTACCTCCTGTATAATGGTGAAATAATTGTTATTGAATAATACAAGAATCATTTACTTTAATATGATATCATATATGATCTTTTAACATTGATTTGTTAATAATATCTTAGTATTAACGCCGTTTCGGGTGTTAACTTACTCATTTTCTTTTATATGTTTTGTTACATAAGTCATGTTTGTTGTATCTTATTAATATCAAGAATGATATCAAGTCCTTAAACATCATTTTTAAATCATTAAATGATAATTATACTTTAATGGATACGATGGATAATGAATCTCATCGCGTTCGTGGAGACGGTAGTCCGTACGTACGCACGAACGCTACTTCCATTTAATTTTTTTATTTTAAAAGAATCGAATCCAAATGATACATAGGTATATTACTATTCCAGTATAATATAATATTTTATATATGTTACTTAAGTTCATTAACACCATCCTTTATACGTTTCATGTGTGGTATGAACGAGTCATATCATTTTAAGGGGGCGGTAGTCCGCACTTCCTCAAATGAAATTATCGTATGTATATACAACATGAAACGAATAATGGTATGAAATAAAATGGAATTACAGAAGCTTATATATAAAATATATATCATTAATATCATATTTAATTACAGTGCCATCCTAATGGCCACCATGAGAGGCGGTAAGATGTATTTGAACAATCATCGTTTCGTGAGGCGTTAGTTTTCCATCCACAGAAACATTATGTTCATCATCCATTAGATGGAGTTGTGTGAATGTGTATTTTGAATCCTTCTTATAACAACATCCTAGTATATTGAGGATACTGTTGTTGTTACAAAAGAAGGGAAATAAAAAGATTTTGGGGGTTGGAGAAGCAAAATAAATGAAAATACTTTAAGAGAAATTGTTACCTTTAATTTAGGTAACTCACTTTGGTTGGAACCAAAGGACTTCTTGAAATGATTTCTGCCTAAGGGGAAGCTTCAAGGAGGAGGAGAGGGATGTGGGGAGCTTATTTGGGCAGATTTTGGACGAGCCAAGTGGCTTGAGAGGTGTGAGGAATGAGTAGAAGTGGTCTCCTTTTATAAGGGAGAGGAGGGGCTCTTTAGGAAAGAGTGAAAGTATTACTTTATAATATAATTATATTCGGTTTATAATGGTCCAAAAATCATTGAGGTCGAAGATAAGATGACTCATATTCTAAATAACATCAACCAATAAGAATTGGACAGGTTTTAGATAATATTTTAATCATTATAATCTTATTTATTTAAATGATTTATTAATGAGGTAAACATTGCATCATTATTGTGTCATTAATAATTTAAATTATTTGATGTCTAAAAATTATAAATAAAATATCATTATGTAGGAAATCTTTTTATCTTTCTAATGAATATTTATAATCGAAAATCCAACATGTATAACCCTATGTAAAAATTGTTCTTCTAAAAGATGTAAGCTTATGCCATTTTTATTTTTATTTTAACTTTATTAATATAAAGTGTCATTATCACTTACAAGTGGATCAATGGGGTCCCAAAATTGACCCAAAGATGCCCATGGTCGACCATGTATCAACCAATAGGGTTAAGACACGTTTTAAGGTAATTTAGTATTATTATAATATTATTTTTTAACCCTTATTTACCGGATTTACCCTTAACCATGGTAAATAAAATATTTACCGCAGTAATTATTCAAAATGTCTAAAAATAAAAGATACCTATTTACACAATTTGAACATCCTGATTCCAAATATGGAATCCATTTTTCTAAATTCAAAACACAGAAGTGGCAGAAATTAATTTAAAATAAATTCCCGCTGTCAAAACAAAAAGCGTGTTTTTAAGAGATAATAACTATCAAAAGATTGACACTTGTTTATGTTCGGTTTAATTGTAAAATTATGTCCAATGACCAAAATTATATTAAATGGTAAAAATATATTCTAAATATACTTTAAAACCACTCAAATTCATAATTTATCACTATTAATTATTTTGATTAAAAAAGTTGTTTTTAATTAAAATTTAGTAATTTTTACTATTCATCAAAATATGAAAGTTATCCGAAAAGTACCAAAATTTCACCTTAGGATAAATTTGATATTCCGAATCCAAAAATGAAGTCCATTTTGAAATATAAAATATATATAATTTCAAAAAAATTAAGTATTACTATTCATAACGGCTAGTTTGATCGGTTGTGGTGTGTGTTAAAACTCGAAGTTGCGTACAACACACGCTACTGTTTTATTCAAAGGAAAGCGTACCGTGGAAGCTTGGGATGTTTTATTTTAAATTTTTTTGATGTCCCCATGTAGTCAAAAAGTTTAAAATATTTTATTTAAAAAGGGTTTACTATTAAAAGTTGGTAAAACTACAATACTGAAGATGAATTTGTTCTTACATTATGTCTAAGAAACTCATAATATGGATTCTAAAATTATAAGGATTATATAAAGTTTAAAATTTAGTTAATACTATTCATAACCTTTTTTGAACGGCTTGTTTGGTAAGTCATGGTGCGCTTGAACTCAGTGTTGCGTGTAGTGCAAGTTATTGAATTATTTTGAAGAAATAACACACTATGAAATCTTGGGGTGTTACATTCTCCCCTCCTTCAATAAATTGCGTCCTCGCAATTTGAAATTGTTCTTCGAAAATAAAAGGTTGAAAATAGAAAATATATTTGTGGGAAAACCCACATCAGAAATTGGTTTACTAAAATTTAGTCTTAATATGAGGAAAAGAGAAATGAAAGGGTCACCACCAAATTATGATCTCGATTAGGAGAACATTGGTGGCAACTAGAGACATATAATTGGAGAAAAAACGTAAATATTTATAGGTGGTGATTGTGGTCATCAATCACAAACAAGTGTAAAATTGAGGTCCTTATAATCATCAATCTATGATGATTTGAAATACCATCGGTTCAACAAAACATAGGGTATTAGGATAACACATTTTTGACGTTTCAAAATATCTTAGTTGAAATCCCACATCGAAAAATGAATTAATGAGGCCTCTATTTAAAATAAAGAGTGGAAAGTATGAAGATTACCGAAATTAACACATACTAGGGTTCCATGTAGGAAAATATGGATATGGAGGAGAAATCTAACCATCAATTATCTGATGGAGAGTGGTAGAGAACATGGCTATGAATAGGCCAACAATCCCAAAGCCATAAATTAGTGATGATTTAAGGTACCATCTAGGACAACATTTTTTTTAAAGTTACATTACATAAGGAAGAGGAATTCATTTATGATATTGACTAAGAACATTATGAGATATACTTAAATTTTAAGTAGATTTTCATTCTTTAATAAATTTCCACCACTAACTCAATTTTTTTTAAACGATGAGTATTCAAGAAGACTTGGTCACACTGGGAGAGCTAGAATAAACTTCTATAGAATCACATGATCCATGCAGGATAAACCATATATTTACATTGTCTTTGAAGATTAATCAAATCCAAAATGGTTAGTGAATGATCTAATGATCCCCCAAAAGGATATTCATTGAGATAAATATGCACTAATCTTAATTTCTAAAATTAAACCAACAATACCCCAAAGTTAAATAGATACCATTCAATAACCAATTGTCCTTAAAATCCTTTAATATAATCCAAACTAATATTGAAACCCAAAACATAGAAGAATTTGATTATGTAGTCTCCCATGTTACATTGTATCTCCAAATTACATCAAATACTCTTAAAGTCACATACTTAAATGTAATCAACATCATCACATATTCTCTGTTATAGGTTAATCATTTCCATAAATAACCCAAATCACTATAAATCAACAATAAAAATGTAGATAAAAATCTACCATTACTCTACAAATGAAACCTCATTGTATTCTATTTTCCTTGGGCATATAGTGTTCCTAACAAAATGAACATCTTCCAAAATAACATTTATCACTTAATCACCAAATCATTTTCCTATACCAAGGGTATTCATTTGATAAGACATAAGAACCCAAATCATCTTATTATTGATCAATAAAATCATTTAACAAAAAAATAGTCATACTAACCAGGGACTTCACGTAGTCCAGTGGTAGGCGATAAATCCCAATTGCACTTTGGTTGTGGGTTCGATTCCCACAGCTTTGTCCGACGCGACGGGTTGTCACACGGTCTACGTGTTGTCCTTTTTCAAAACTATATTTTATAATATTACCAAAATGAGATAAATTCCTAAAAATAACATAATTTAACCACAAATGTTATATCATACTTTGCATTTTCATCCCAAATTATAATAACTTATCATTTTCTCAAACCCCAATGATCATATAAAACCAAATGGTTATTTATACCTATATCCACAAGAGAAGAGACAATTCTTCCTCAAATATCTTTCTCACATGGCAAACTGCGGGGTTACAAATACAAGAGAAAATTATTCCAATGTAAACCCATCAACAAGTAGTGATAATTTTTCTCCAACCATTTATTTCCACATAGCTTCTTCTTTGACCACGAAAATATCCTATAGAATAGGACATTCACTCGGGTAATGGCCAGGTCCCCTACATTTACGGCAAATGACTGTAAATGGACTCTTGGGACCATTTTTATCTTCTTCCATAGTACTCTTCATTTTTCTTCGGCAATTCTTCACTTTATGTCCTTCCTTCCCGCACGTAAAACATTTCGTTGTCCCATTGAGACACTTTCCTGGGTGTCTCTTTCCACAATTCCTGCATGATGAAAATTGAGGTTTCTTTTCTCCATGGTCTCCATTGCTGGAGATCTTATCATTTATCACCTTTCTCTTCCTTGTTGAGTCTGGGAGTTGGTTAATATATATGTTGTTGATCATATTTTTGGAAAACTGATTTGGCATAAAGACGATATCTTTTACGCCTATCAACATTCCATTTTGTTGCTCATTGCCACCACTGTTCCCAACTTGTACATCATTCTCAAAGTCACTATGACTTCCTTGGAATCCAGCCATTGACTAAAACCAGAAAGCATTGTGTGAGTAATAGTAGTCGTAAAATCATTTAGAGATTAAAATGTCACCATATTCTCAATTTGAAACATATTAGGATTAACCAAGGTCATTTACTCTCATCTTATGTATATATTACTTAAATCGGTTTGTAAAGAAAATGTAAATTATCCTAAGCATATCCCCCGGGAGTGTCGTAACCAAGAGTGCAGCAAGGCCCGTTGTCGTGCACCAGTTCCCGTTCGAGTCTAGCTCAAAGCGGTGTTTTCGGGTTTTACCCCTAGGTACATCTGTGCCAGAGCCGCCTCTACCTGCTCGTATCCAGACAGGGATGTATTGCTCGGAAAACTCACAAAATCTCTACAATACCAAAATTCTAGGAAGTTCTTTTATACTAATCCTCAAAGTTCATCTTAGGTCTACGTGCTCTAATCAGAGTTTATCTAAATCTAGCTACCAAGGTTTGTACTAAACTTCCTCTGATACCAACTGTAACGCCCCGACCCCAGCTACCCAGAGTCGGTGCATTAATTACATAACATTGGCATGATCACGAGAAAGATCAAGTCTCGAAAGACCGATTAGTTTAGTAGCCTTGTAATAACTAGATACATCCATAAATTTTTACATTACATCATAAAAAACATCTTGTCTTCATATCCCATCATACTATCCCTGCAGGTCATTCATAAATTACTTCTTCATAATCCTGGGAAAAAAAATAAAACATTGAAAGGGGTGAGCTCGGATGCTCAGTAAGGATAACATTATAGCAGAAGCTTTCATAAATAAGCATAAACACTTAAGGCAATTTATAACTAAAACAAAAGCCTTTTAAACTTGAACTTCAGCATAAAATGGAAAAGGTAAAATGAAATAATTCCATTTACTTACTCACATGGATATTCTACTAGTCGAATGATCACATGCAATATCAATAACCACTTTCATAATGATGGAATGCATAATGCCAGACTATCATAACCACATAGCCAAGGCCTCGTGCCAAGACTACAAATAAGATTTTGCCAAGGCCTTGTGCCAAGACACTAGTTTGTCTCATGAGACCTACCGATGCATCGAGGAGCTATAGCGGGCTCCACCCGTCACTTATTAAGTCCAATGCATTCCCATATGAAAAGGTTTAAACATAACATAAACATTCGTATTAAAACTAGCATACGAAATGTCAATACTTTCACAATAAACTATGAATGGTATAAAAATAGCACATCCACAGTCAAACATATCACAAAACCTTCAATACAATATAGAAGTTTTGTATCATAATAAATCGACTTCAAATAATCTTAAAATCCAACAAAGGATGTTGACATAGATGAAATCAAAATTCTTTTTAAAGAAATATCTCCTTTAATTTTGAAATCATTTAAGATCCATATAAAATAAGACATTTTCTTTGAAAATATTCTTATAAGTTTGTAAGTAAAGCTTCGATGATTTATAACGGCAGAAAATAACCGCACCCGCCGTATAAGTTAAAAAAACATTCTTACCTCAATTTTGTCGAAAAGGTTAAAAAGGACCTTGTTTTGAAAATGACGGAAAGATTCCTTTATAAACCTCTTATAAAAGTCAAAAAGGGTATAAATGACTTTAACCCATATTCTTGTAAATAGTAAAAATGTTTTGAAATACATTTTTAAGAAACATGGATGTGGATGATAAAGAGATCCCAGTAGATTATTACATATAAACAACCTCGGATAATGAAGAGATTGTGAAATAACCCTTACCACGTTAATCAACTGAGTCGCATGGCCAAAAGTTAATAACCACCGAATGATTTACATAATAACATGAATATAAAGTGAATCATGATAATATATATCAAATTGAAGTACACAATACACTACTTTCAATAATTTAGTAGCGAACAATGGAAATCTCACGGAATTGAAAGTGAGATAAGAGAATCCCTTACTTTGTACTTTTTCCTTGGTCGATGGTAGGTTTACCTCCTGTATAATGGTGAAATAATTGTTATTGAATAATACAAGAATCATTTACTTTAATATGATATCATATATGATCTTTTAACATTGATTTGTTAATAATATCTTAGTATTAACGCCGTTTCGGGTGTTAACTTACTCATTTTATTTTATATGTTTTGTTACATAAGTCATGTTTGTTGTATCTTATTAATATCAAGAATGATATCAAGTCCTTAAACATCATTTTTAAATCATTAAATGATAATTATACTTTAATGGATACGATGGATAATGAATCTCATCGCGTTCGTGGAGACGGTAGTCCGTACGTACGCACGAACGCTACTTCCATTTAATTTTTTTATTTTAAAAGAATCGAATCCAAATGATACATAGGTATATTACTATTCCAGTATAATATAATATTTTATATATGTTACTTAAGTTCATTAACACCATCCTTTATACGTTTCATGTGTGGTATGAACGAGTCATATCATTTTAAGGGGGCGGTAGTCCGCACTTCCTCAAATGAAATTATCGTATGTATATACAACATGAAACGAATAATGGTATGAAATAAAATGGAATTACAGAAGCTTATATATAAAATATATATCATTAATATCATATTTAATTACAGTGCCATCCTAATGGCCACCATGAGAGGCGGTAAGATGTATTTGAACAATCATCGTTTCGTGAGGCGTTAGTTTGCCATCCACAGAAACATTATGTTCATCATCCATTAGATGGAGTTGTGTGAATGTGTATTTTGAATCCTTCTTATAACAACATCCTAGTATATTGGGGATACTGTTGTTGTTACAAAAGAAGGGAAATAAAAAGATTTTGGGGGTTGGAGAAGCAAAATAAATGAAAATACTTTAAGAGAAATTGTTACCTTTAATTTAGGTAACTCACTTTGGTTGGAACCAAAGGACTTCTTGAAATGATTTCTGCCTAAGGGGAAGCTTCAAGGAGGAGGAGAGGGATGTGGGGAGCTTAGTTGGGCAGAGTTTGGACGAGCCAAGTGGCTTGAGAGGTGTGAGGAATGAGTAGAAGTGGTCTCCTTTTATAAGGGAGAGGAGGGGCTCTTTAGGAAAGAGTGAAAGTATTACTTTATAATATAATTATATTCGGTTTATAATGGTCCAAAAATCATTGAGGTCGAATATAAGATGACTCATATTCTAAATAATATCAACCAATAAGAATTGGACAGGTTTTAGATAATATTTTAATCATTATAATCTTATTTATTTAAATGATTTATTAATGAGGTAAACATTGCATCATTATTGTGTCATTAATAATTTAAATTATTTGATGTCTAAAAATTATAAATAAAATATCATTATGTAGGAAATCTTTTTAGATTTCTAATGAATATTTATAATCGAAAATCCAACATGTATAACCCTATGTAAAAATTGTTCTTCTAAAAGATGTAAGCTTATGCCATTTTTATTTTTATTTTAACTTTATTAATATAAAGTGTCATTATCACTTACAAGTGGATCAATGGGGTCCCAAAATTGACCCAAAGATGCCCATGGTCGACCATGTATCAACCAATAGGGTTAAGACACGTTTTAGGGTAATTTAGTATTATTATAATATTATTTTGTAACCCTTATTTTCCGGATTTACCCTTAACCATGGTAAATAAAATATTTACCGCAGTAATTATTCAAAATGTCTAAAAATAAAAGTTACCTATTTACACAATTTGAACATCCTGATTCCAAATATGGAATCCATTTTTCTAAATTCAAAACACAGAAGTGGCAGAAATTAATTTAAAATAAATTCCCGCTGTCAAAACAAAAAACGTGTTTTTAAGAGATAATAACTATCAAAAGATTGACACTTGTTTATGTTCAGTTCAATTGTAAAATTATGTCCAATGACCAAAATTATATTAAATGGTAAAAATATATTCTAAATATACTTTAAAACCACTCAAATTCATAATTTATCACTATTAATTATTTTGATTAAAAAAGTTGTTTTTAATTAAAATTTAGTAATTTTTACTATTCATCAAAATATGAAAGTTATCCGAAAAGTACCAAAATTTCACCTTAGGATAAATTTGATATTCCGAATCCAAAAATGAAGTCCATTTTGAAATATAAAATATATATAATTTCAAAAAAATTAAGTATTACTATTCATAACGGCTAGTTTGATCGGTTGTGGTGTGTGTTAAAACTCGAAGTTGCGTACAACACACGCTACTGTTTTATTCAAAGGAAAGCGTACCGTGGAAGCTTGGGATGTTTTATTTTAAATTTTTTTGATGTCCCCATGTAGTCAAAAAGTTTAAAATATTTTATTTAAAAAGGGTTTACTATTAAAAGTTGGTAAAACTACAATACTGAAGATGAATTTGTTCTTACATTATGTCTAAGAAACTCATAATATGGATTCTAAAATTATAAGGATTATATAAAGTTTAAAATTTAGTTAATACTATTCATAACCTTTTTTGAACGGCTTGTTTGGTAATTCATGGTGCGCTTGAACTCGGTGTTGCGTGTAGTGCAAGTTATTGAATTATTTTGAAGAAATAACACACTATGAAATCTTGGGGTGTTACAAAGAATCACTGTACTAACCCTATAAAAACCATAAAACTCTATTTTTTGAATAAAGTAGGATAATATTAATGATGATGACCAGCATCCGTACATAAGTGGATCCATGAAGGGAAATTATCCAGCCATAACTGGTTGACATCGAAGGGGCATGAGGCCGCCAGCTGATGGGACACATTTTTTCTTTCCCTTTTGGTAAAAGAGAAGGTGCAACAAGAGAATCCATGGCGCAGTGAGCGAATTCTATTGATGATGAAGCCAAAGGGATAGAGCCCGACATCCTTGTGTTCAATGGCATTGATGACAGAGAGGCATTCAGACTCAATGATAATATCTGCCCATCCATGTTACGTAGAGAGCATCATGCCTGCAAGGACGGCAGAGGCCTCAGCAACTTCAAGTTCCCAAAAATCATAATGGGATTCATATTTTGCTACAATAATCTACCCCAGATGATTTCGCACCAGGAGGCCAAGAAAAATGGGCCCATCCTTGTGGAGAGAAGCGTCCACGTTAATCTTAAGACTCCCTTCTGGTGTAGAGGTCCAATGAGGGGGGGCAGGAGGGGATAAAACCTGCATAACGTGTCCTTTACGGTCCTTCCAGCCCTCAATCCATAAAGAGGCTCATTCAATCCAGAACTCAAGAGGTTGGTGAGCGTGGTGGAAGACTGAGTCGTTACGATGAACCCGGATGATCCATTCCAGGGTAGAATAAGAGCTTGAATCTACCGATGAATGAGAGGAACACCAGTGCATCAGAAGTTGAGGGAGGTTAGAGACACAACCCAGAAATGCATCTGACATCGGGCCCCATTTATTCCAGATTTCCTTTGCTCCCGGGAAATGGATGATGGCATGCCACAGAGTTTCCGGAATATTTGGGCAGAAAGGGCAGGATACATCACTATCCATGTGTCGAAATACCAGGAGGCTCATGGTAGGGAGAGTTCTGGTGCACACCTTTCACCAAAATTGGCATATTTTGTGGGGGGTATTGAGAATCTAAAGTTAATTCCAAGGACCCCCATCACGGTCGTGAGAGTTACTGCCAAGATCCAGTATATACTCGGATCTCACTGTGTAATCGCCTAAAGCATCATTGGTCCAAAAAAATATGGTTGGGGCCCGCATTAGAGACACATGGGATGCTCATAATAATTCTTTGGTCTCTTTCATTAAAGAAATCCTGAATCTTTTCCACACTCCACCCCGGTCCCTGGTCCGAAAAGAGGCAGTTGACAGTGGCGTCTTCAAGACCTAGTTGGACTGGTGATGTGGCCCATGTACCATCCTTATCAACATTCCAGTGATCGGTCCAAATGTTGATAGATGATCCATTTCTAATCCTCCATCCCACCCCTTTATCCAGGAGATTTCGAGCCCCCCAAATACTTCTCAAGATGATGCTAGGATAGGGACCAAGAGAGGAACCAATGAATTCCGTGTGGGGAATGAACATTTCACAGAGTACCCGCACACACAAAAATGATGGGCGATACAAAAGGCGCTAGACATTCTTGGCCAGTAGTACGTCATGTAATTGGAGAAGGTTTCAGAATCCCATCCCCCCTCTGACTTGGGTATGTAGAGTTTCTCCCAGGCCAACCTGTGGGGTCTATTTCTTCCATCATTTTCCCCTACCAGAAGTTGGCAGTATGAGAATGGATCAGGTTGACGATGGCCTTCGGGATCATAAACACAGACATAATGTAGCTCACGATAGAATGAATGACCACTTTAATGAGGGTTCATTTTCCAGCTTTGGAGATGCTTTTTGGGGTCCATCCTTGAATTTTTTTGTCAATTCTATCGACCAGAGCTGCAAATATTTCTTTTTTGGACCGGCCACTCACTGTAGGAATTCCGAGATATTTTTTTTGTTTATCGACCATATGGATATCTGCTAAAGCACAAAGCTCAGATCCCTTTGCAGGAGGCACCCCTGCACTGAAGGATATTTCTGATTTTCTGTGATTGATAAACTGTCCTGATGTCCACTCATATTGCTGGATCACGTGGCTGATCACCCGACACTCATTAATAGTGGCTCTAGAGAAAAGGAGGCAGTCTTTAGAGAAGAAGAGATGTGACACTTTTGGGCTGTCGCGGTAGACCATTGCTCCATGAATGGACATATCAGAGGTAGCCCTGGAGATACGGTTAGAGAAAACATCAGCCACCAAGATGAAGAGAAAAGGAAAGAGAGGATCTCTCTGATGCAGGCCTCGGGTTGGGGAGAATCCTCTGGTGATCTCCCCATTTACCTTTATTCTAAAGGAGACGGTCGAGATGCATTGCATGACGATATCAGTCCATTTAGTGCAGAAGCCCATTCTCTCCATCACAGATCTTAGGAACATTCATTCCACTTTATCATAGGGTTTTTTCATATCCAATTTCTCGGCCATGGTTCCTTTTTTCATAGTGGAGCGCGTTTTCATAGTGTGGAACACATCATGGGCCACAATTGCATTATCAGTAATCAGCTGCTTTGCCACAAAGGCACTTTGGATTTCAGATATAATATCAAGAAGCCAAGGATGTAGACTATTGAAAATGATTTTTGAGAAGATTTTATAAGAGTCATTACAGAGGCTGATAGGTCTAGAATTCGGAATTGCCGGAGGTTTCTTGGTTTTCGGTATGAGGATGAGGACAGTTTCGTTGATGGCAGCAATACATGTATTCCCCGCCCATACATTTTTTTATCAATTTTTAGATTTCGGGACCGACAATGTGCCATTATTGTTTAAAAAATAGGGTATGAAAACCATCCTGTCCTGGGGCCTTAGTGGGGTGGATTTGATTCAAATCCAGGTGAACCTCATCATTCGTCACATCTTTTGTAAGTTGCTGGTTAATCTCATCGGTGATCACAGGTTTGATGCATTCTTCCACTTCAGCTTTCATGAAAGGCGTACCTGTGGCGAAAATGTTCTGTAAATATCATACCAATATTTTGTGGATGCCGCAGGAATCAGTAACTTTGCATCAATCAGGTCGAGATAAGCTCATTATAGAGCTCTTTTTATGCCTAGCTGATGCTTTCAGATGGAAGTACCTCGTATTAGCGTCGCCCTCTTTAATGTGGATGTCAGGTGCCCACATAGCCCAAAATCTTTCCTTAACATGAAGGGCCCCGTCCAACTCTCTTTGAGTAGCACCAATCCTGGAGATGTTTTCATTGTATGGGGGTTGCCTGAGTAAGTTGTACAATTTCTTTTCAAGGGCATTACAATGTCTATTAGGTTGGTGGAATTTTTTCTAACTCCAAGATCGCAGGCAGCAAGAAACCAGTTAGAGGTTGAGGTCAACTTCTTCGTGGGAAAACTTCCAACATGATCAGACCACCTCTTTACATTCCTAGTCTTTTGACCAGATTCTTTCAAATATGAAGTGTCTACTGGGTTGAACAGATTAGTCCAATCAGTAGAGCCCAAGAATCTATCAAGACGCTCATTGATGCAGGTGCCTTTAATGCTGCTGTGGAACCATGTAAAAGGATTACCTGTATACCCCAGATCGACCAGTTTTCTCTTGTGACTGCATCCTTGAAGTTGGACATCGATGCAGGGTGTCGAGTCATTCCACCTTTCTTTTCCTCATAGAACATGATCTCATAGAAATCCCCTCCAAAAAGGATAGCTACTGTGATCCCTATACAAACCTTATAAATCACTATTCAAGATATATTTCTTCTGATCTAGTCATATCAGATACCTATAGTGATCCCTATTATAGGTTATATTTTTTTTAAAAAAAATTTGTCAATCAACCAATCCGTAAATCCATAAATAAAATCGTATAAATAGAAAATTTACGAAATAGAATTATCGCTATTCATGTTGTTGAATGAATAAATATTAATATTTTTCTAGGCGGCATTTTTTAATCGTTTTTTGAGTCTAGTCGATAAAAAATTTGGATCATTTATATTCATTATGAATCCATGTAAAAACGGGGCGAATTTTATAAACTGGGTTTTTAATTTTTTTTATAAAACGGGATAATGTTTGGGGTATTTTTAAAAATTGGTTTTGTTTCCCCTTCCCCGAATAAACTAAGGCTTCAGCTTCAACTTTTATTTTTCAAAATGGGTTCGGAGATGCGTGAACCACTCGCTTGGATGCGTGAACGTGATTAATGATTCCTATGCGAGGTTTCGGAATGAAGAGTGAACGACGTTCACTCTTCGTCCAGATTTTTTTATTTATAAATATTACTAAATAAATATATATAAATAGATAACTAATTAAATATTAAAATAAATATTAATGAAAACTACGAAAAATTAATTAATTTCTAATTAAATATAAATAAATATCAGTTAAAAATTTATCAATATTTATAAAACATCTATAAAGATTAAATAAATATTTATAAATATTAATAAATATTATTAAAATTAAATAATTATACATAATTATTTATAATACGAATAAATATTCATAAATATTTATTAAATATTAAATAAATATTCCTAAGTATTAATAAATATTAATGAATGTAAACAAATGTAAATAAATATTGATTAATATAAATAAAAAAATAAATAGTAATAAAATATCAATAAATATTAATTAATTATTCACAAATATTAATTAAACATTAATAAATATTCACAAATATTCTTAATTGGTGAAAAATATTATTAATCCCCACTAAATATTAACAAATCTTATTAAATATTAAATAAATATTCATAAATAATAATCCAATATTATTCAAATATTAATAAATATTCATTAAATGTTCATCAAAAGTAATAAAACATTATTAAAAATTCATAAATACTCATAAATACTAATAAATATTAACAAATATCAATAAATATAAAAAAATATAAAAAAATATTTATACGTGTTAATTAAATTATCAAAAATATATATAGATTACTAAAAAATATTAATAAATGGAAACATTATTTTTATCATTTTTAAATATTTACAAATATTAATTAACAATTAGTAAACATTAATAAACATTAAGTAAATATTAATAAATATTCATTAATATTAATAGATATCAATTAAATATTAATGAATAATAAATATATATGCATAAATTTTAATATTTTTTTAACAGGTTGATGGTCAATACCTATTTTATAAATAATATAAATATTAATTAAATATTAATGAATATAAATAAGTATTAATTGAACATTAATAAATGTTAAATAAATATTTATAAATGTTAATAATTATTAATAAATATGTTCATATATTGACTTTATGTTACCAAATAGTTTTTCCACCTCCTCTCCTGTCACGAACCGAATCTGGTCACCGCCAAAACCGGCACCAAACCCAGCCCGTGACATGACCCGAAGGGCGTTCCCCATCCCCACGGGCTGGCACAAGTGCCCGGGTATCATAAAAATTCATTTGGGAACGATTTACCCGAGTTTGGGTTCATAAGATAACCAAAAACAAACAACAAACCAAATCTGAAAAATTATGCCAAACAAGAATTAATAAAAATTCAGAACTTAGTATATGAGTTTAAACAAGACACAAGAGGTCCAAAGGTACATAAAAGTAGCAGCAAACAGCCCAAGAGACTCCACACGACAAGGGGTCATCACCCACAAGCCGTCTCCACAACACCGCACCATCGAGAGAAACTAGCAACCCGAACTGCCATCGCCCAAGGCTTTTCCTTTGCCTGTGTCAAACATGATCAAGTATACTTACACCAAAAGGTGTAAGTAGGGTGTGAGACTAAGCCCAATAGGATATCACCCATGTATTTCAAGTGATAGGCATAGTAAAATAAAAGGCTTTCCAGAGTTATAAATAGATAATAGTGGCATTTATTTCTAAAAGTGCAACATTGAAAAGAAAATAACATTCAATGGGGATATCTATAAAGAATCAGTGAAATTGAATAAAACATTCAATATGCTGGTTTTCACATCCCAAAATACCATAAAGAAAGTTTAAATGCCAAAAAGGCCACGAGCACCAAACGTAGGAACCCCCCCTAGGTACTAGTTTGTTGTGAGCCCCAAATACCTCGTACCTCGGTGAAAGTAACCATAACGAAATTCGTTCTCGTGCACGAGCCACTAGTAGAGAGCATACCCATAACCTAGTGGTCTCCAATCATCTCCATTATAGTTTTGTTAGTGTTATCCATGTCATACTTGCTAAGTGAACCATGGTCAAAACCCCTCCGTTCACTAGCGTACTAGTACAGGTTAGCCCACCTAGATACTCGGGTTTCCCGTATTGTGCTCAAATAGTCACAACATGCTACCAAAATCAATATTCACATATAAATGTCAGTTCTGGTCACACACATTCAAAATAGTATCTACACCTTCTTTTCACCTTTTGCGTAACTCAATAAACCATTTATAATTTCCATAAAACAATTTCAAGAAAATTAATCAAATGTTGGACATTAAATTCATCTAAAATCCCATATTTAAAACCAAATGGAGACCAATATTATACCAAAACATAAATTTAAGCATAAAAACATTTTTATAAATCCAATCCCTGAATTATAAAACAACACCAAGAGGCACAGTATGCGTTACACATGTAAAACACCCATTTTCACACAAGATTGGCACTTAAAAATCTACCACATTTAACATGCTACCCAAATCAATTTTTGAAATCAAAATACTGAATGATGAACATAATGGAGACCTAAATACAGCAATCCAACTCATTATACAATACCTACATATGAAATCACCTACCAAAAGAGTCAAAACCCCCAAATCATTGTGCGTCACTTCAACCGCACCTCCGCCGCACCACAAAGGAGTAAGATTGAACCTAAAACCATAGTATTGGAGCAATAAACTCAAAAGTAAAACCCTAGGTACGAAACTCCATCTTCTGGACATTTGGGGATTCAATAAAAATGGAAGAAACCCTAAGAAGAAGGGAGGAATAAGGAAGAGAAACAACTTACTTGATAAATCTGGACGTTTTTTGGAGCTACAGAAGATCGGCCCTAAATAGCGACCAATATGAGCTCCAAAGAGGCGAAAACTATGATGGGGGTGTGGCGGGGTTCTATGGGAATGTGTGAGAGGTGGAATCACCGAAAAAAGATAAAAAATAAATATTTTATGAAAGAATTACAAAACAATTTTAAAACTGGCAATGGGCTTTCGGGTTGGCCCAATACCTAATTTTATCACCCAAATCCATGATTCTAATGAATTTTTAAGGGGACCAAAATTATTTTTTGGGTTTAATATTCAAATTAAGGTCATTTTGGAAGTTGAATGGTTGAAAAATGTTGCAAAACGAAGTAGTTATTAAAGAAACAAAATATACTTTCAAAACTGGAAATGGGCTCTTAGGTTGGCCCAAATTTTGGAAACCCACTATTTCCTTTAAAAATGCATGAAACCCCACCAAAACAAATCAAGGATGTAAATTAAATGAAAAATACCTCTAAATATTTCATGTATGTGACAATTCTCCTCCACATGAAGGACTTTCCGCCCGGAAAGTCAACATGAGGCTTGATTGGAAAACAAGAACGGGTACTCTTCCTCGACCCACGACTTTCGCTCCCATGTCTCATGTGTATCATTACCATGCTGCCATAGAACCCGGACTAATGGAATAGACTTTCCTCGAAGTATCTTCTCTTGGGAGTCCACTATTTTCACTGGCCTCTCAACAATAGACAAGTTAGGATCTATCTCCAATTCTTCCCAACTCAACACATGGGACGGATCCGGGTAGTATTTCTTCAACTGAGAAACATGGAAGACATCATGGATGGATGTCAACTGAGAAGGTAAGGCCAACCTGTATTCCACCTTTCCAATATGTTCAATGATCTCAAATGGCCCGACATACCGCGGAGTCAGCTTACCTTGCTTCCCCAATCGACGATGGCCTAAACGAGGGGCCACCTTCAAGAATACTCTATCACCCACAGAAAACTCTAGGTCTCGACGCCTCCGGTCAGCATATGATTTATGACGACTCTGAGCTGTCAATAAACGTTGCCTGATTAATTTTACCTTCTCAGATGTCTCCTGCACCATACTCGGCCCCAGTAGTGAGGTCTCACCTACCTCAGCCCAACAGAGGGGGGACCGACAAGGCCGACCATAGAGCGCCTCAAAAGGAGCAATTAGAATCGAGGATTGGTAACTGTTATTATAAGCAAACTCAACCAATCCCAAATGGGTATCCCAAGAACCTCCAAAGTCTAGGACACATGCACGAATCATGTCCTCTAAAATCTGATTTGCCCGCTCTGTCTGACCATCCGTCTGTGGATGGTATGTTGTGCTCATCTTAATCTGTGACCCCAAGGCCTTCTGAAGGCCTTCCCTGAATCGAGATGTGAAACGAGGGTCTCTATCTGAGACAACTGCTGATGGCACACCATGGAGTCTCACCACCTCCTGAAGATACAAACGGCCCAACTCATCCACTTTAGATGTATCTCTGATAGGAATGAAGTGGGCTGATTTGGTTAGACGATCAATCACCACCCAAATGGCATTCTTAGCTCGAGGTGTACGAGGTAATCCAACAATGAAGTCCATGGAAACCTCGTCCCATTTCCAGGTAGGAATGGGTAGTGGTTGGAGCAAACCGGAGGGCCTTTGGTGCTCTGCTTTCACCTGCTGGCATGTGTAGCATCTCGACAAAAAGTCCGCTATGTCCCGTCTCATACCAGGCCACCAAAACTGCCGACGGACATCATAATACATCTTAGTGGCACCCGGATGGACAGCCCACTGAGATTGGTGGCTATCCTGAATCACCACCTTCTGTAGAGATAACGGCACTACCGAACGACCCTTGAAGCACAAGATGCCCTCGGGAGATGACGACCAATCAGAGGATGTCTCCCCACCATGAAGAAACTGCTTCGATCGCTGACAAAGCTCATCACTAGGTTGTTCCTGCTGAATCAACTCCAACAGAGAAGGAGTCAACTGGATGCTCGTCAAGAATGCCCCTCCACTATGTTCCTTGGTCTCCACATGCATCTGAGAAAAGATCACCATCAATGTCCACTCATCACTGGACTTCCTCAAAGCCTGCACTGGAACCCTTCTGCTCAAGGCGTTGGCCACTACATTACCCTTACCTGGGGTATAGACAATGTCAAAATCAAACCCCTGCAAGTACTCGATCCAGCGACGCTGCCTCATGTTGAGGTCCTTTTGTGAGAAGATATAAGCCAAGCTTTTGTGATCAGAATATACCACAAACTTCTCCCCAAAGAGGTAGTGACGCCACATCTTCAAAGCATGCATCACTGCTGCCAACTCCAAGTCATGGGTTGGGTAGTTCTTTTCGTGTGGCCGAAGTTGGCGAGAGCCATACGCCACCACATGATCATCCTGCATAAGCACGCACCCAAGACCCATACCTGAAGCATCACAATAAACAACATATCCCTTTCCAGCCTCTGGTAAAATCAGCACGGGGGCAGTAGTCAATCGCCTCTTTCGCTCCTCGAATGATGCCTGACATTCTGGACCCCATACAAACTTCACCCCTTTCCGGGTGAGGGAAGTCATCGGTGAAGCAAGCCGAGAGAAATCCCGAACGAATCGCCTGTAATAACCAGCCAAGCCATGAAAACTCCTGACCTCGAACACATTATTCGGTTTCTCCCATGACATGACTGCACTAATTTTCTCAGGGTCCACTGAAACTCCATGCTCTGAGATCACATGCCCCAGAAATCTCACCTCTCTGATCCAGAAAGTGCACTTTGACAACTTTTCATAGAGGCGGTGATCTCGTAATGTACCCAAAACGATCCTCAAGTGATGTTCGTGTTCCTCCTCAGAGCAAGAGTATACCAGAATTTCATCCACGAACACCACAACAAAGGAATCGAGATACTGATGGAACACCCTATTCATAAGTGCCATAAATACTGCTGGAGCATTGGTCAATCCAAAGGGCATGACCAAATACTCAAAGTGGTCGTACCTGCTTCGGAAGGCTGTCTTAGGGATATCTGACTCCTTCACCCTAAGTTGATGTTACCCTGAACATAGGTCTATCTTTGAGAACCACTTTTCCCCATTAAAATGATCAAACAAATCATCTATTATGGGAAAAGGGTATTTGTTTTTAATTGTTACATTATTCAGCTTCCGGTAGTCAATGCACAAACGGAGGGATCCATCAGCCTTTTTTGCAAACAACACAGGAGCGGCCCAAGGAGAGACGCTCGGGCGAATGAATCCTTTGGATTCTAAGTCGTCCAGCTGTATCTTTAATTCCCTCAAATCGGTGGGGGACATGCGATAAGAGGGAAGAGATATCGGCTGTGTTCCCGATGCCGGATCAATCGAAAACTCCACATCCCGCTCCGGGGGAAAACCAGAAAAATCATCAGGGAATACCTCCGGAAACTCATTCACTACATGAGGCAGTGCACCTTCAGGGGAAAGACCATCCTCTAGCATAAGAGAAGATAACTGGAAGATAACACTTCCCAACTCTGGGAGTGGAGGCCCTGCGCGACCTGACCGAGGATCCCATTATCCATGAAAACCCTGACGACTCCTATCAGGTGCCGTGAAACTCACACACCATCTATAGCAATCGATGTGTGCTTGGAAGTGTACTAGCCAATACATCCTGATTATGACATCAAAAAGGTTCATATCTAAGACCAAGATGTCCCACTCCATCTCAACCCCTGACACAGAAAGCGCACAAGATGGGCACCTAAGACCCTGCACCTTCTTCTTTCCCAGCGGTGTCACCAACTCCATTGCGAATGACATCAAATCAGTTGGCAGATTCAGAATGTCCACAAAACGGGATGAAATGAATGGAACAGAGGCACCAGTATCAAAAAGAGCAGTAGCTATAGAAGATGAAATCAAAACGGTACCTCGAACAGTCGACGGTCCCGCCTCTGATCCTGGTGGTGCATGATCCACCGCATGGAGATGTCCAGTGTCTGCCTGAAGACGACCGCTAGTTTGTGGTTGTGCCCTGAACTGGCTTTTCCCAGAAGATGACCCAGCCCTACCACCACGGCTGCCAAATCGAGATCCCCCAGTCCTCGACGGCTCAGACTGTGCTGGCACTCCTCTGGGAGCCATGGATCCTGCCCCACTTTGAAGTGGACGCGCTATTCCGCAAAAGCGTTGTACGTGTCCCATACCTCCACACTGGAAACAGGTCTTCGGAGGATGAGGGCATGCTGGACGGATGTGCCCGTTCTTCCCACACTGGTGGCACACGACCGATCTTGCATTAGAATCCGTTGATGACAACTGCCTAGAAGAGTTCCCTGAACTACCTCCTCCTTTCTTCACATGATCCTCCCGCTTCCTTTTCTTCTCTGAGGAGCTTCCACTTCCCACTGCTGATACAGAACCATAGTAACCAGCCCTTCCTTTTCTATCAATCTCCACCATGCACGCCCGATCAACGACCTCAGCATAGGTCCTTAGATTAAACAAGAACACCTGGGAGTATATCTCTGGTCTCAAGCCTTTCTCAAACCTCTGGGCCTTCGCTTGCTCATTAGAGACAATTTATGGAGCATACCGAACCAACTCAGCGAAACGGTTGGCATACTCCATCACAAATAGATTTCCCTTAACAAGTTCCATGAACTCTCTACACCTGGCATAAGCCAAGACCTCAGGGAAGTAATGTTCATTGAAGACATCCTTGAAATCTCCCCAGCGCATCTGCTCATTCTTCCCAGCCTGAAGCACTGACTCCCACCATTTACGGCTGGGACCCTCCAACAGAAAGGAGGCACACATCACCCTGAGCTCCTCGGGTGTTTCCAGGAACTCAAACATACGGTCGATCTTCTCGATCCATTCCTCTGCTTCTTGGGGTTCTGAGCTGTCTCGGAAGGTTGGAGGCTTATTTTTCAGGAACTCTTGGGCCTTGTCCTTTCTAGGACCAGTCTCATCCTCTCTAATAGGAGCTGGAACGGGAGATGGTCCATATCCTAGAGCTTGTACAGCCCGGACCACGGCCTCGACTAGCCTCTGATCAATTTGTGTGGGAGAACTCTCTCCGGCTTCCTCCCGTGGGTGCGTGAGAGCTTTCCGGGGAGGCATGTTGCTACAAAATGTAACAGTCACAAAATAATAATCAATACCACAATTCTGAAAATTTTAATCAAATGCCTCAAATATAGATAATCAAAACACATTTCAGTAATAAAATAAACAACTACAACACATCTGCATGATGTCCACATGTGGTCTGCAGCCCACACGTCTCACCAGGAAGTGAAGTCAATCTTTAAATTCCATCATCCCCTGGTGACTCAGGGTATGCCATGAGAGGTGTGGGCCAGACACCCTACTCACAACCAAAACCCCGAGCCCCGACAGTCCTAGCTCATGTCTATCCTGACTCGTCCCAAAATAACATTATAACCCAAAAACATTAACCTCCTCTGATACCATTTTGTCACGAACCGAATCTGGTCACTGCCAAAACCGGCACCAAACCCAGCCCGTGACATGACCCGAAGGGCGTTCCCCATCCCCACGGGCTGGCACAAGTGCCCGGGTATCATAAAAATTCATTTGGGAACGATTTACCCGAGTTTGGGTTCATAAGATAACCAAAAACAAACAACAAACCAAATCTGAAAAATTATGCCAAACAAGAATTAATAAAAATTCAGAACTTAGTATATGAGTTTAAACAAGACACAAGAGGTCCAAAGGTACATAAAAGTAGAAGAAAACAGCCCAAGAGACTCCACACGACAAGGGGTCATCACCCACAAGCCGTCTCCACAACACCGCACCATCGAGAGAAACTAGCAACCCGAACTGCCATCGCCCAAGGCTTTTCCTTTTCCTGTGTCAAACATGATCAAGTCTACTTACACCAAAATGTGTAATTAGGGTGTGAGACTAAGCCCAATAGGATATCACCCAAGTATTTCAAGTGATAGGCATTGTAAAATAAAAGGCTTTCCAGAGTTATAAATAGATAATAGTGGCATTTATTTCTAAAAGTGCAACTTTGAAAAGAAAATAACTTTCAATGGGGATAACTATAAAGATTCAGTAAAATTGAATAAAACATTCAAGCTGCTGGTTTTCATATCCCAAAATACCATAAAGAATGTTTAAATTCCAAAAAGGCCACGGGCACCAAGCGTAGGAACCCCCCCTAGGTACTAGTTTGTTGTGAGCCCCAAGTACCTCGTACCTTGGTGAAAGTAACCATAACGAAATTCGTTCTCATGAACGAGCCACTAGTAGGGAGCATACCCATAACCTAGTGGTCTCCAATAATCTCCATTATAGTTTTGTTAGTGTTATACATGTCATACTTGCTAAGTGAACCATGGTCAAAACCCCTCCGTTCACTAGCGTACTAGTACACGTTAGCCCACCTAGATACCCGGGTTTCCCGTATTGTGCTCAAATAGTCACCACATGCTACCAAAATAAATATTCACATATAAATGTCAGTTCTGGTCACACACATTCAAAATATTATCTACACCTTCTTTTCACCTTTTGCGTAACTCAATAAACCATTTATAATTTCCATAAAACAATTTCAAGAAAATTAATCAAATGTTGCACATTAAATTCATCTAAAATCCCATATTTAAAACCAAATGGAGACCAATATTATACCAAAACATAAATTTCGGCATCAAAACATTTTTATAAATCCAATCCCTGAATTATAAAACAACACCAAGAGGCACAATATGCGTTACACATGTAAATCACCCATTTTCACACAAGATTGGCACTTAAAAGTCTACCACTTTTAAAATGCTACCCAAATCAATTTTTGAAATCAAAATACTGAATGATGAACATAATGGAACCCTAAATACAGCAAGACAACTCATTATACAATACCTACATATGAAATCACCTACCAAAAGAGTCAAAACCCCCAAATCCTTGTGCGTCACTTCAACCGCACCTCCGCCGCACCACAAAGGAGTAAGATTGAACCTAAAACCATAGGATTGGACCAATAAACTCAAAACTAAAACCCTAGATACGAAACCCCGTCTTCTGGACATTTGGGGATTCAATAAAAAAGGAAGAAACCCTAAGAAGAAGGGAGGAATAAGGAAGAGAAACAACTTACTTGAGAAATCTGGACGTTTTTTGGAGCTACAGAAGTTCGGCCCTAAATCGCGACCCATATGAGCTCCAAAGAGGAGAAAACGAAGATGGGGGTGTGTCTGGTTTCGATGGGAATGTGTGAGAGGTGGAATCACCGAAAAAGGATAAAAAATAAATATTTTATGAAAGAATTACAAAACAATTTTAAAACTAGAAATGGGCTTTCGGGTTGCCCCAATACCTAATTTTATCACCCAAATCCATGATTCTAATGAATTTTTAAGGGGCCCAAAATTATTTTTTGGTTTTAATATTTAAATTAAGGTCATTTTGGAAGTTGAATGGTTGAAAAATGTTGAAAAACAAAGCAGTTATTAAAGAAACAAAATATACGTTCAAAACTGGAAATGGGCTCTTAGGTTGGCCCAAATTTTGGAAACCCACTATTTCCTTTAAAAATGCATGAAAACCCACCAAAACAAATCAAAGATGTAAATTAAATGAAAAATGCCTCTAAATATTTCATGTATGTGACATCTCCTGTATATTAACATAAAGTAAAAATATCAAGGGAAAGGAGTCTCAGTTTATAGTTAGGAATTGTGTCATCCATTATTCGACTCTAAATATAGGTGTGTCATACTCGGCCTAGAAAACAACATGATTTAATTTGGGAAACAATGTTGTGCTCTACCAACTGATCACGATACCACATGAAATGAGAACTCGTGTACTTATAATAAAGGGTAATCAAATTTTATTTCTAGATGAAGATATTAATTGAGATTTGAAATTTTTATTAGAATAATCAACCTAAAACTCATGCACTCACTTTAAAAAATAGATCAAAAATATTCAAGTGAAATAAGTAGGATAAGCGGCATTTGAGTGCATCCATACTTCAACTTCTCTTATGTCATTAATTGATTCAATTACAACCAAATTCTATTTATTTATTTTTTCTAACAAAGGAAGAGAGATTTAGAAAAATATATATCTTCCGATAATATAATCTTCCGGTACATTCTAAAGTAATTAGATTTGATTCTAATTAATATACTAATTCTGGCTATAATTTCATATTTCTTTATTGACATACCCCTCAATGGAAACACCCATAAACATCTTTATAATGGAGGATCTCTTTAATAATGGGTTTTAAGATGTTCCAACATAGGGAATACACTAGAATTACTCTTCGTCTTATGACAGCCTATATTTGAAAACATATATAACTTCAATAAGAATTATCTTATTTTCCATACTTATTCTTCCGAAAAAAAATATGATCAAAAAATGATGATATGTTCTTTATACTTATATTTCTTGGATATGAAAACACATTCTTAAAATCCATCAATGATGACCCTCTTTTGTTAGTTTTTTTTTTGAGAACCAATTGAGTAATTATTCAAGGATGATAATTTGTTCATATCTGTGATCAAGAATTGATAGCACTCACTGCTTCTCATGTTCTCTCCCTAAGAACAGGGTTCACCATCAATTCCTTATATCATAAGAATATATATAATAAATAACGATTAATGAAATATGGTGTATCTTCATTACTATTTTAATATGAATAGTAAGGTTGATTTTTTTCTCAATGAAGTTGGTCCAATTATTCTAGTATTCATAATTGCATATCTGAACAGCTTTTCTTATTTATATTGGTGTAGAAGGGATCTCATTATGTTACATTCTGATTTTTGTGGAGATTTTCTTTCCTTATTAGTCTTCATGGATGATGCAATCTTAACCCTCTTGAGGATTGTTTCTTATTCTGAAATAATGTCAAATCAACCTTTCCAATAATGTCTATGATTTTATAACAAGATGGAGGTAGTTTAATATAAAAATCCTCCAGTAAAGATTGTGAACCATAAAAAACAATGTTCCTTTATAAAATTTGAACATGTATCTTCTCAAAATTGGCGAAATAAACTTATAATTTCATACATCTCAAATCTTGTTTTTTCTAATCTTCAATACTAATAACATACTCTTAAAAAAGATCTATTATTCATTCATATTCTTCATCATTAAACATTTTTTTAATAAAGATTAACATTCCATGATCTTCTATGATTTTACATCCAATTTCAAACCATTGAGATCGATAATAGTTTTCATGATTTCATCATGTTCACATATATTTTCATCCAGAGTCTTCTTGAATTAAAAATACTTAAAATAATTATTAATTATTAATGAATTTAAGAATATTATTTATAATACATATATAGATAACAATAATAAGTATTATTATGAATATAAAAAAGATAATTATTGAATTTGGTAGATCATATGATAATAGTAAGGAACTTATTAAAAAAAGTACATAACTCTTTAAATCACAATAGTAAGACACATACAACATGTATCATAAATCTTATATCAACATAATCTATGCCTCTAGCATGGATTCTCCTCTGTCCCAAAGCCAGGAATATACTGGATGTGTCCACAATGTGTTTTTCTATGTCTCCGTTATGGCATATTCTGCTCCTATATATCATCATTGGTAGCCACCTCCACATCCTCCTATGTGACAGACGGTGGATGTATAGTCTGCATGCCTATACCCTATTCTGCCTCTAAGGATAGTAGATGATGGAAAGAACTCCCACCAACATGTGAGGAAGATGGCTGTTGTGATGAGAATGTCTACGTAGTGGGGAGTAAAAAAGCATCCATCTAGTCAATGTCTATATCAGCCTCTGGCTGTGATAGAGAAGCTAGAGGAGCATCTAAATGATCATGATGAATGCCCTCCTTCTATAGAACAAAAACGTCTGGATGGTCATAATGAACGACCTCCTCTTGAGGAATAATAGCATCCATAACAGGGTGATCACCCCTAATAAATCTATATCTGGATCAGAAGGCTTCACAACCTCAACATCATGTGGTAGATCAAAGAAAATTTCATGATAAATCTCATTCCATGAAAGAAGATACTCTGCCAAAGCGCTGTGAAAATATGCTTGGTCAAATTTGCCTCTATCTACTAGAATAGAGATGTGAAGTAGATGATGGATATGAATATCATGTGACAACAAATTCATCTATTAAGTATTGTTAATAAAAAGTCCTGTTAAACAGTGGAAGGAATAATGTATAACATCTCATGAAAGCCTCATCTGTGTCGGGTCCAAAATCTGACTGGGTACCTGTGGTACCATGACACATAATCCAGTTGATATAACAATTGAAAACATACATTCCCTACCCCTCATAACCAGGAATCCTATCATGTGTCCCATATATCAATATATATGTCATGATATCTCCTCTAATCAAAGTATCTCTTCTCTGAAATCTTCTTGGAATGTAGTGAATCTAAGTAACTATGTGGGTCTGGAATAGGCTGAAATAATATTAACTACCTCATAACTATGTCGGTAAGATTCCATTGGAATATATGAAACTGAATCAATGGAACCATGCAGGAGCTGGTAACATGCATCGCCTTATAATATGCTGGAAGACTCTAGATGATATCATATGTATATAGAATCCATGTAATTTGAATGAAAAAAATGTATAATCTATTAATAAATGAAGTGATTTATAGAAAAGAGTATAGATTTAGAAATATAAATAATAATCACTTATGGCGTCTCATCGAAGGATATACAACATAAGTCTATAGGAATGGATGTCGAGCCTAGCACATTCTGAATGCTGATGTGCCTGACTCCACCTGTAGATAACATTGTTATAGTTACATTTCAAAATAGAATGATATAAAATTAAGTTAGACATTAGAAAGATGGAATATCATGTCATTGTCCACATGGAGACTCTATTATAATATATGTAGGCAATAGAACACAATCATGTGGAGATAAATGAGGTATTTTCATCCATTCCCACATCTATAGAAGAACAACACATCCTGATCTGCATCCTATCGATGCGACATGCCCTGCATTTCTTCTTGTATGTATATGTTAGACAAGCAAACCACAGATATACCAGCCTGCCTAGTCCAAATCCTCCATAAAAGGTAAATACACCATATGTACAAAAGTAGTGAGTGATCAATGAAAAGTGTTCCACCGATTAGCCTTAAAATATGTTATCATTTAAATCATAGTACAATGATGACATTAGCATCCTCTACTAGATGTACGTTGTGATGGTCTAACCAGAGCATGCATAATCTACAACCGACGACGGGCCTCCCATCATCATGAACCTCTATTCACAATAATCTATGAACAATATCGAACCAATATTCTACAACTCAGCCTATTAGAGCTGCACCGTCGATGGGGAGGCCCATCATAATGGACACATCCTACAGGGAAATAATCACCCCCTCTCTAAAATGGAACATATGTGACTTTGGACTCCATATCTCTACAAGTGTAACAATGAGATGATGATCGATAAACGTGAAGTCGCACATCGATACCCCATTGAATCGAGTGTGACGAAGATGGGGGGTGATAGCAGAAGGTGGTGCAGAATGATGGAAATGATGAGATCTACATATACTCAAAGGAGGCTCAAGACGTCCCTCTATAACCAACCATGATACATGATTAGCCTGGGATGTGAGCAATGGAAAACCTTTGAACTACACAAATGATATCATCATTAATTTTTTATAGTTAATTCAATAAAAATTGTAATCTTTTATTAAAAAAACACTACAACAATGAAAATACTGTAGAACATATATATTGGCGCCATTGTCGGTTTAGGTTATGAATTTCTTGTTTTATTGATCTTAATGATTTTTAATTTATTCTATTTTTTATATATAATAGAATAATGATGAAAAACCCACATTGAACATGTCTAAGCATGATATATTCATTTTCGTTGTATGTTTATTTTTTTTTTAAAGTTATAGTATCACAAATAGTTTATGATAGTATCTAGAATTGAGAAAAACCAAATTTGAAACATGTTAGAAATAGAGCTAGTCTAAAATAAAACGAATCCTTACTAAAACATCCCCATATAAAAAATATACACATTGATGATAAAATACACAGACTTGATCATGGATGACGGGATGTGGAGAAATATCATGCCACTTGGAGACATCTCTTATGAGTATATCCTAATACATGACAAATAATGCATCGTAGTCCCCGTCATCATTGATAAAGCCAATCCATCTTTGTAAATACCCTAAATTTAAATGTAATTTTTTAATATATGGGAATTTTACGAGTCCACAAAAATTGACGGCAAGTGATTCCGTGGCCCGGAGTGCCCGGAATGAATTTCTAAATTTTTTTTGGGTACATTCAGTAAACGTGCTAGCGAGTTTTGTAACTTTTGAACTAGTGATCAGAATTGATATATAAGGGAATCATTGAACTCGCAGCGCCAATATTCGCTTAAGGAGACCTTCACCTCGACCGCAGTAGATCGAGGGTGAAAGATAGTTTTTCACTTTTTGTGGGAGAATAAAAAATAAAATTATTTAACGTTTTATTTTTATTCTTGAAACCCCCTCACCATGGGTTATGGAGGTGGATACAACCAAGCATAAAACCCCCATTTTGAATTCCTAAAGGTCGGGCCCACCCAAACCCTCATAATGGGAGAAACCTATTGAACTCCCTTATAATGGGAGATAACCTTTGGTATCATCCCATATTAATAGTTTCACCTTACATTAATTAATTTTTTCAATTAATTGCACAAAAAAATGAATTGATAAACTTAATTTATTTGGGTTGGATCCTCATTTTTTGGTGGGGAAGAAATAGTTGGCGGAAGAGAGGAATTGTGAGAACATTTGAGGAACACAACTCCAAAGAAAAATGCACCATCTTCAACAAAGAATTAGGATGATGCTCGAGCCCAGGATCAGAGGCGTGTGGCAGGTGTGACGAACATAAACATCTTCGAATTCTTTCCCACGCCAAAATCAATGAATTTTTGAGGTAGGGTGGTTGTTTGAATTTTTTCCGCTGACCCATTCTTGACAATTATTCATAAATCAAGATGCAATATAGCCACTTGCTACCACTCTAATGCGGAATGTGCGGGCCAAACAAGCATGGCCCGGCCTCTCTACAATTCTTGTGATTAATTGTTGTGTTCATCATGATGGAAGAAGGAGGATTTGTGCCACAATGGAAAACAGAGAGCAGCCGGCCGAACCGGCCGCTGAAGAAATCCCGGTGCATGACCGCGCAGCGCAGAGAGGATGGAAGGCCATACGGCCAGCCGAAACGGACCGCCACACCGCCACACTGTGGTGCTAATTCCGCCCTCACGGCCTCTGACGCCCCGCAGCTTCGCGGCCTCCGACGCCCCGTGGCCTCATGGCATCCACCGCCCCATGGCCTCACGGCCTCTGCCTCCCCATGGCCTCACGGACCCCATGCTGCATCGCTGCCCTTGTGGCCTCCGCAACCTCACACCGCCCTCACAGACCCTACAGCCTCGCACAGCCCTCGCAGCCCCACGACCCCCCACACCGCACCGCATGTCACAACACAAGAGGGGGCGCCCTGCGCGGGCCGTGCTAGACCCTGCGGGCTGGACCAGACACATCGGGATAGTTAGAACCGAACCAGGTCGAGCCGACCAAGGCCGGGTCGGTCCGACCTGGTCGGACCAGACCCGAGCCAACATCAAACCATTATTCCTCTATCAGCCATAACTTTGGCACCAGACGTCCTTTTGATGAACTATCTACGACACCGGAAACCTTGGATCGGGACGACCCATTTGGTATACCGTAATGTTGTTTTGGATAATGTTGATGTATGGTCGGGTTGGATCGAACACGAATCCAACCACGACCTTGGGACTAAAAGGCTAATAACTTACAAACCAAGCATTCTATTGGCGCACCGTCTGTTGCATTGAGACACCAATGATGTGGCGGTCCATTGGGATAATTATTCATTGCACTTTATGGCTGTTGGAGTGTTTACCAGTGGTTTGAGGAGAGGACCCTCTTGTAGATGAGCAAGCTTAGTGTCTGAACCTTGTAGCTGTCTCTAACGATGTACCGGAGAATATAATGGGATCCAGTAGCGTATACTATGATCCTTTGTTACTCTGACGATGTACTGGTGAAGTACTAGGATCATGTGTGGGTCGGACGAGGTAGTAACAATGTACAAGGATCCTGTGCGGATCTGACGACGTACTGAAAATGTACTAGGATCCTGTGTGGGTCTAACGACGTACTGAAAATTTACTAGAATCCTGTGTGGGTCTGATGACGTACTGAAAATGTACTAGGATCTGGTGTGTGTGTGTGATGACCTACTAGTGATGTACTAGGATCCTATGGGGTTCTGACGATGTACTGATGATATACTAGGATCATGTGTCGGTCTGACGACGTACTGACGATGTACTAGGATCGTGTGTGGGCCTGACGATGTTCTAACGATGTACTGGGATCCTGTGTGGGTCTGACGATGTACTAGGATACTGTGTTGGTCTGACGAAGTACTAGAATCATGTTTGGGTCTGACGATGTACTACGATCCTCTGTGGGTCTGATGATGATTCAGGATCCTTCATGGGTATGCCTATTAACATAGTAAGATGATTCAGTAGTTACATCTAATCATCTCTACTACTGTATTTAAGATATACCTAGTGTGATCTAAGTCTGTACCTGTGTGTTAATTTCTATTGTGTAAATATCATGGTGGTACTCTTTTCTGTGGCGTACCTGTGTGGTACTAACCTTCATGATATTCCTTCATTTGTGGAACAGTTGAGATTTGGGCTAATGAGTTGGGCATTGTGTTTTCTCATGATCGAGATGGATTTAATTGATATCTTGGGTATATGTATGGGCATATATCTAAGTAGGTTAAACAGTTGTTTTTATGCTTTGTGTTTTATCCATTGTGGATTTTGTGAGACCTTGAGGGTCTCGGGGTCCCTACTGAGTATCGTTATACTCACCCCTGCATGGGCTATACCCGCACCTCATTGTGTTTGGTGCAGACGATGAACAACACTGGCTGAGGACGAGAGTAACAGGACTGGAGGTAGCTCGGAGTTTCACCTTAGACAAGGAATACTGCAGAGATGACTGTTTGAGAGTTGTACCTACCCTTCAGGTAGGATCCTTGGCGGGTGATCAAAAGAGCTATTCAAGTTTACTTGTACTTTAATTTTCTTGTACATTCTAGTTGGGCTTGTATTTTGGCCCCCTTTTTCTTACTGTACTCTCTCTGTTTACTATTCAGTTTACTTGAGATCATATCTTTCCGTGTGCTCGTTCCTGTGTGTTTGCAGGTTATAAAGGCAATGTCTTCCCTATTTTAGGGAATACGAATTTGGTGCTAGTCTCCAGCCCCTAACCTATAGATGGCGGTCTTGGGGTAGTCAAGGCACGGGCCCCGATGGATGGGTCATGACAATCTCATTTTTGATTCGGAATGACATTAGTCTTCCTAGAGGGGACAACCATGTAGTATGAATCCAATAATTTAAAAAATGATAGAAATTGAAGAAAAAATATAAATGTTAACAAAACCAACTTATGAAAACTGTAAATATCAGGGATGATAGTCGGCTAATCAGGAAATAATGAGATAGAATGAAAGTCACCGATAGGCATCCAAGATTCACTATAATAGTTAATCAATGTGCTCATGTGATACACCAGGTCAACATAGGGATCCCATGATATATTTATCGAAGCACAAGCTGCAATAATATGTGCACATGAATATCTCAATGCCTAAAAGTTACTACAATCACACTACCTATTCTCCAAGATTAAAAAAATCACTCGACCACTTGTGCTTGTATCCTATTTCTAGCACTCTCTTACCTGAAATCTCATATTTTCCATATCAATGGTTACAACACTCCATCTTGAATCCTCATTCAATATCTCATCGATGTCACTTTGGAAATGCTGATTAAAACACATTCCATTTTCAATACTCTAATAAGCCTTTTGAGACCGGTCAACAATGTGGTGCACACATCTATAAATTTTATCTTTCACTATCTCTTTGATTAGAAGTTTACACACACCCTTAAGGACCCCATTTTTTCAATCCACTACATTAGAGGTCATATGTCTGTATCTCCTAGCACCATCACATGCTAATGACTAATTTTTATTTGAAATATGCATCATATATTAATAAGAATATTATTTATCCCTTTTAATCACTTCAAGATGTCAATCAATCCTTTCTTTTTGGGGTTCATATACTGAAACCATAACAAAATAATTTATTAAGAAGGATATTAAATTTTCTTTAAAAAATAAGCTTATAAAACCATAACCATCTTGAGGATCACCTTTTTTATTACCTCATCTCTGAAATTCTTTTACAAATTACTTTCAATATGTCTAATACAATATTGATGATAAGTATCTGGCTCAGTACATGAAACCACATCACTATTTACAGCCTCTATAATTTCTTGATGGTTATCAGATATAGACACACTCCCTAGTTTTGTGTGTCATGAATGCGTACACATGCCAAAAACCAGTTCCATCATTTAAAATTCCTCATTTCAATAATAGAGAATGAATGTGGTAAAGGATCATGATTACCATTCTATGTGCCAGCAATGAGTAAAACACCTAAATACTTTACATAATGGAATGTTAAATCCACCTGAATGATTTTTTTTACATCAGGGAAAAAGCAGCGATGCATGGACTAAATGCCCAAAAAATCATATCAAACTTCACCTTTCATCGATCAACATGGTGATTGGGGGACACATACTCAATAGTTTCCACATGATAAAAAAATCATATTGTTGAGAGACAAAAATTCCATAATATGTGGAAACATTTCATAATATTTATCCCAATAACCACACACTTTTATAATTACTTTCGGGTTTCATTCCTGGAATTGTTGTAGGATATCATATAGTTATACAACTGTTGAATCCTTTCCTAAAAAAGGGAAACAAGAACATCATGACATGTTCATATCATCTCAACAATAACAGCTGATATGAACTCCACATTATTTTATGAGTGATCTTGTGACAAGTTTGACTCACACAAGTGTGTGGGACTTCTATTTTGGTTATCTTAAAACATGACGAAAATTTATCATATATTTCCCTTAATTGAAATTTACATTTTGCCCTATATTTTTCACAACGAATGTGAATTTTTTTCTTCTATTAATCATCAAAAATAAATTTTAAATTTTTCTATATGTTTTATTTATTAATCACATTTTTCATAGAAATTTTACTTTCAAAATCCATCCTGACATAGATGGTGTTATCATTTGATGAAAATCTATTACCTAAAATTTCAGGTAATTCAGAATCTAGTTTAATGACATCCAAATCAAAATTTTGTCTATGAGACATTCCTTCAACTAAAGAAATAAATACTAATGGATGATAACCACTAACTGGTGGATGACATGGATGCATATCTCTTGTAGCTCATATGGTTTATTCCCCACATCACACTGTCATGGATTCCTATCTCTCAAAGGAACCTCATAAGGTTCATTCCCCACATCACCCTCACCCACATCATCTCATGATGCCTCATCATATTATTCTTCCTCAGATATAATTTCATTCCCTATATTAGCAGTACACAAAGAGATGTAATCTATATTTCCTCTTAAATTCTAATCATCTTCATAATTTGGCTATATAACAGGAATTCATATGAGAAGGAGGCAATGAATAAGAGTCTTGTGAAGGACCAACTTCTACTGAGCTCACAAAACATGGCTCTATAGTAATCAGTTACAACATATCAATATTAATAATCACCATATACAATTCCATCAGACCATTAGTATATTATTTCATGAAAAACTTATATTCATCCATCCAATCCTCATTATCGATCAGAGGGTACTCGTTGTTCCATAAAAAATTATGATTTTGAAGATTTCAATATGTTATTAACGTAATGTATTAATCATCCCTATGTTTTAATCAATTGTGAATCTTTTTGCGAACTTCATCCAATGTCATACAACGATGAAGATTTTACACTATTGTATGTAGAAAACTACAGCTAAAACCTTACTCAATATAAATTACCTCACTGTTGAAATACATTTTCGCATACATGATTACTTAGAAAAAAAAATAATTAATAAAATATTATATACTACATCAAAATTTTATATTTTTTAAATTTTTTATGATTAAATAATTGACTTGATCTTGAGACATTTTCTATGTATTGGTTTATAACTTTTGAGGTACAATGATGTTGTTATTATTAAAAAAGAAATTATAATATAATGTTATATATTTTTATACCACTTATCAAATGTTACATAAATTTTAATTACTTATTAATAAATAACCATGGCTTGATCTTGTGACTTACTATGGATTAGTTTATCATTATCTTATTAAATAACCAAAAACTATGGGTGGTCTCTTAGTGTCTCTATTTTCAAATATTTCAACAACTTATGGTATCCTTTCAAACAGAAACACCTCTTATCAAATGCATGTTCTCAAATGCCTCTTTGGGGACGCCTCTTGTCAATAACTTTTTAATTACAAATTTAGTTGCATGTATGTGATGGGGTCTAGGGGTATGAAATACATAACTTTTTTTATGTGGACAAGCAAGTCCTTACAAAATTAATGAGAGATGAATTTCAGGTCATCAATGTATAGAAAGAAATAAAATTATTACAAATTATATAACCACGATAAAAAAATTCATGCAATTTTTATTATGCATTGGTCTATCATCTCAAGATCAGTCATCGCACAATACTCCTAACATACTTTTTGATATACTTATTGTGTTCTACATATTATATAGCTTTACCTATTACTAGATGAAATATATAATAACTATCAACATCTATTTTCCAAAAAATTAACTCTTCAATATGTATGTATACATGTACATATAATGATAAAATTTATTAAATATAATTAAAACTAGTATAATTTACACTTACATACCAACCAATAAAATACTGAACACTTATGTTATTTTCCATTTTATAAAATTGCATATATATATATATTATTTTTTGTCATTCTACTACTTTCCAACATATAAGTAAATATATTTAATACTTTATTACGTGAAAGAATAGTTATTTATAATTAATATTATTTACATTTATTGATTAAAATTATTATTATTAGTAAATAAAATTAATATAATTTTAACTTACATAAAAAGAATTTAAATAATATAAACTTATGTTATTTTCAATTTAATAAAATTACATATATATAATTTTTTTGATATTTTTATATTTTACAATATTTAATTAATTATATTTCACACTTTATTAAATCAAATAACAATTATTTACACTGAATATAATTTAAAATTATTGTTTATAGAAAACTATTTTATACCATTAACAAAAATAATTTTCTAAATATTTTTTAACAATATTTAAACATGATAATTAATATATCTAATATATTTTTAATAAATTATATAAATACTATATAGAATATTGCATTTTAAAATAATATTACTTTAAATATAACATATTTTATATAGATAATTTTTTTAAGCTTTTAATTTAAATTAAAAATATATAAATTTTTTTAAAAAAATTATTACCCCAAATATAAATTACATTTTAGATATAACAAATTTAAATATTCTAAACAGTCAATATGATTTTATACAACAAAAAATAACTCATTAAAAAAAATAAATCATACAAAAGATAATAATTTACACATTCATACATGCATCAATACATATTTAACAAATAAACCATATAGATAAAATTAATAAACACAATTAAATAAATAAAATTTTAAAAAAGAATTTTACCTTCTTAAAATCGGCAAATATTTGTTGAGAAATAAATTTTCTAGGGATTTGAAAAAAAAATCATAGGAGAAGAATGAGATTTGTGGGGTGGGGGTGGGGGCCCTTTTATAAAAGTTCACTGGGAAGATGCATGAACCCCATTCATGAATCCTTCATCTAGTTCGTGAAGGATGTGTGAACGGGGTGCATGCTTCCTCTACTGCACCGAGGATGCATGGAGCCCATTCATGCATATTCCTTAGATTATAAATTCATTAATGAGGTTCACACATCATGGGTCCCCTTTTTAAAAAATTCAACAACCCTATCCTCTATAAAAAAAATTAAAAACCCATTTAAATAAATTTTAAAAATAGTGTACTCATGGTCTAGTGAAAATTTCTTACATTTTGTGTCGAGTCACTAATATGGGATCATAGGGTCCAATTATTTTATTAAAATAATATATGTAATTAAATTGGGAGTTTTTTTTTATAAAAAATTATGTTATTTTATTAGGGTATGAAATATTTCTCAAAATTGATAAAGGTTACCTTACAATAAGAGTTCACCCATCTAGAATAATTGGCTAATAGAATATAGAGTTCATTGAAATAAATGGTGATGGCATGTGTTGATCTCACCAAACAGTGTAATTCCAAAAGTGTATCAATCAGTGAGGTTTTTGAAGAATGTTCTGAAGTTATATAGGATTGGTTTAGATATATACTAGAGAAAGATAATCCCATTGATATCCCTAAATAAAATTTCAATGAATTAGTAGTAATATATGATAAAATTATTGATATCAAGAATGATTAACATTATATAACATAAAATAAGATCAATGAACTTGACACTTTGATATAGGATACGTATAAATTCCATAATTTTGTTGTTTTAAATATATAGAAATACTATAAAGAATGATTAATGTTAGTGGAGGATGATAAATTCATCTTAAATATAAAATATTTTGAACATGGAGTCAAACTGAAATGTTTTGAAAATGTCCAAGTTTAGTCTTCACAAGTTGAACGAAAAGTTATTAATTATAGATCTAAAACTACACAAACTTATAAGGGGAATTATTATCCCAAAAGAACATAATCTGGTTGTATGAATAAATTGAAATATTCTATTGTTAAATCTCATGAAATATCTAAGAATGGGGTATCATTCACTTCAAATATTGTTATTTTTAATATTTTTTGTTATTTGTACAGTGTACATTCAAAATAAAAATTTGTGAAAAGTGGATGAAGAAAGGCGTTGAAGATCATAACACTACATTTGGGTTAAAGGAATATAAGTGTAAATGAAATAATTGTCCTTCTAAATAATTACAAATAAATAATGAAGAGAAACAAAATCAACATGCATGCCAATATTACCATCCTTTTATCCAAGAGAGTTTATGAAATTTTGTTTTCTAATATTGTATTTATGAAAGATTCAGGAACATTAAATGTGAATATGTGTTTAATTTTTCAGTATATAAAATTCAATGTAACCCTACATCAAGAGGGAACAACGAAGTTAAGATTAAATGACCAAATATTATATGAAATAATATAAATGTTACAAATATATTTGAAAATTAAAAGAATCTATGTGTTATTTACATTGGAAGTGGTCATTATGATGAGTCCTGCAAGTAAAAATCATTCAATCATACATCCAGAACAAGTTATATAAAATTCACACAGACATACTTTGGAATGAATTAGGAGGAATTATCTATAAAGATAATTCTCAATATTTTTATTAACAATAAATTAAATTAAACCATCAGTAAAAATAAATTGAACGATGATAGAAACACGCCTCAGTAGTACAATAATAACACCACACAAAGTGGGAGAAGATATTTCTTTTATGGTAAAAATGTTAGAACTATGGACTTAGGAAAAAAAGACATGGTATAAGATTTTTATATAAATATGACCAAACAAAAAAAGAATGTATCAATCCAATAAATAAATAAGAGGATTGGTATGGTGGAGGGAATTCTAGATTTTCCATGAGGTGAAAGTAATCCATAGGTACACATTCTAAAATATTGATTGGTTATATGGCTAGTTTTTCTGGAAAATGTAATAAAAAATGCTAAAGTAGAAGATAAATAAAAATATAATTGAAATCAAAAGTTTTCACATGAATAAATCAAATTTCATGAGAGTTTGTCTGCAAATGATCACCAAAAAATTCCTAAGAAGCTGAGTGGGAGGTGTAATAAGGATGGACACCAATCGAAAGATTGTATACAATTATTCCATCCCAAGAAGAAATATTAAATAAAATGTACATTTCACTATGTGAGACACGTGATTTTATGGATCATGTTAAAAGGAATACTCTAGATAATGAAAAAATAAAATAATTTATGTTTCCCAAGACTAATATGAAATCGAGAAAGTCCACCATGAAGATTCTTGTTAAATATAGATCATAAAAGAAAGGAGTCTCGTGGTCTATAACATATTCTTATCCTTATTTCTCTCACTAAAACACATTTAGTTTCCAATATATTCCCTAATTAACTATTATTTATTTAAATGCTAATAATTTGTGGAAATTGTGGTGACGTTGGTTCTCGAATAGAGAACCAAAGAAAAGAAATCTAGAATAGATATTCCATATAAATACCCTAACCCTAGTAACCTAGATCTAATTTTTACTTTAAAATATTGTTACTAGATACAACATATTTCATCTTAATGTTCCAATAGTTTTTTTCTATTGGTAAATTAGATAAATACTTGAACCCCAAATTATACTTGAAAACATAAAATACACCATTTTATTTTCCATGGGATCATCTTTATTCCCTCTAGAATAACACTACATATCAATCATAAAATAGTTTATGTTATCCTAAGGAAATTAATCATAAGAAATTGGTGAGATAAAGATTCTTTTTAAGGGTATGAATACATTGAAAGACAAATATGGCATGAATAATATGGCAGAAATAAAATATGTTAAAATAATTCAATACAAACAATCACACGAGTGTGAAACTTATCCATTGATATAAAAACATTTAAAATAAACATATGGTCATCAATAATTTATTTCATAATGATGTAATTCATAATTCTTAAAAACATAAACTTATCATCAAGGCCTTATGTTAAAACATCTAAAAAAATCATTGAAGACTCAAGCCAAGACTTTTAAATAAATGGCCAAATCCCTTACCAAATACCCAATCTATTTGTTATCATGATAATAACATATTAATAAAGGGGATATTTAATTAACATCCTCACCCATTAATAAATATGTTTAGTGAATTCATCATATGAATTAATCATACAACTTAAGCAACATGCCTTAATAATCAAAATTGTGTGTATTTTAAGAATTAGCATACAAAATGTCAATACTTTCCCAAGAAAAAATGATTATAAAGAATTATATATAAATTAGGATAATGGTATATTATGATTAAATCATCACTAAATCATAATATTCAATAAATAATGCTGACATGGATGAAAATACATCAAAATTATTACTGTAAAATTTATTAAGTACCCTTTCACTTAGAAACCATGTATTTTAAATCTAAAATTATCCCAAATTTTAAGGAATATGTTTTATTTGATAAGAAACTTGTATAAATGTAATTTAGACCTATAAAGGTCTATTTTTCATGATGGTGGTAACTTAAATTCTTTCTGTATATGTTAAAAAACATTGCATTCAAACTTTTGGTAAAAATCCAAAAATATTTCTCATGTAGAAAAAGGCAGTAAGATCCCATTTATTTTTTTTAAATGTAAAAAATGGGTAAAATGGTTATAATAATTAATTTTAAAATATTTAAAACTCTATTTAAAACATTTTAAAGAAAATAATTTAATGTAATAAAAATATTCCCAACTGGGTAGAAAACCAAAGTCGATTTTGATTAAAAACATTATTATGGTATATTAAGTACGTAAAGATGAGAAAATGAAATGAAAGTAAATATTAATAAAATATAAACATATGAAAATAAAATGATATATATTAATAAAATAATTATAATATATTTTTCTCTAATATAAATTCAACCATAAATAATCCTTGTTACATATAAGACTTTTAAATAAAGCCTTATATTAGGTCTGACTTCCATTGAATGTGTTAAAAAATAATTTAAAATAAATATATATTTATTATTAATCTATTAAAGAACAATAATAATATAGACCATACCATATATGATATACTTATATCATTTTATGACCAATTAATTAATAATTCTTTATTGAACTCATTGTTCTATGTGATATTGTTTCGTTTTTCATATTTGTTCTGGTGTGGTAGTTCTGGTACTTGTAAATTTATCATAGTTACATTATCACCATAATTTTAATAATTATATATATATCATATATATTCAGTATATAAATATTTAGGATCATCTATAAAATAGAGAGATAGAAAAATGAATGCGCTATATATATAGATTGTAGGACGTACGTACGCATGAATGATGTTTCCATTTTTTTATGTATAGAAAAAAAGGTAAATAATAATTCAATATTAAAAATAAATATTATATATTATATATATCATATAAACTCATTAACATCATCCTTAATATTATCAATGTAATGCGAAAATGAAAAACTAATTAAATCGGTCCATGATGTGGAGTCTGTCGTACACACAAATGATGGTTTCATTTCCCATTTGATGGAAAAGAGGGTGGTTAATGGTGGTTAAATAATCATCGAAACATTTCAATATATTTATGATAACAAATTTAATTTTTTATGATAAATACAATTGATTTATATTAGTAAAAATAAGAAGTAAAAAAAGAAATTCATCGGTTATGGCGATTGCCTCTTCATTGAAAGAACTCTTTTAGATCTCCTAGTGTTGGTATTTTGAGAATAATAAGGTGGATAACTATGTTGATAATATATTTCAGCTGGTTTTGGTCGATACATATAGCTCAAATTGTGTGAATAAGTGAAGGGAATACATGCCCTTTTTTTAATTGAGGTGAGGGGCACTTTTGGAATTTATTAAAAGATTAAATTAAAATAAGTCCATTATAAAATAAAATTATTTAAATTGGTATAATACTAAAAAAAGAAGGATTTTTTAAAATACCATCAACCAATAAAATTTTGATAATATTATGTGGTGGTTTATGCCATATCAATTGTTTTAACCACTTAGTTAACTCATTTAAACCTTAACCACAGTAACGACCTTTTCATATTTAAAGGGTTATAATTTTGTATATATGGTAATTATTGAAAAATAAATATAAAAAGGCTCATATTTTTTACCATATAGTTTCTTAATTGTCCCCTATCAATATTTTTATAATTTTTCATTAATTTTAAAAAAATTTCCATAATATATAATTAATTAAATTTTAACACTATTCATTTAATTTGACTTTTAAATACATCAAGAAAAAGATTTATTCAAATATAAAATAGTCATATATTTAAAATAAGTCATAATTATTTAAAAAAATCATGGAACACATTAATTTATCTGAATGATATTACATTTAATAATTTTCAAATCATTTATTTTAATTTTATATAATGGAATTATTATTATATTATAGTTTCATATGTTTTTAATGTAATTATTCAATAAAAAAAATTATAAATAATTTTCCATCATAATGGTAATTTCATTATAAAAAAATGACTATTAATATAAATTCAAAAATGTATTTTGTCTATTTGAAAGCATAAGAAATATTTTAAACTAAGATACTGGCATTTTGTATATTTCTTTACATAAATTACTATAAAGGTACTAATCAAAGGAATATAGTACAATGAGGCAATATATTATTGATATATAAATGTAAATAGATGATAAAAACTCATACAATATGATAAATGCAATTTTTTGGTTTATTTTAGGACCTTATCATATTAGTTTTAACCCTAATTTAGCCATTTTATGTTTGAAAATGTGATTTTTTTACCAATATTACTAATATATGAAAATAATAAAAGTGTAATTATTTACCAATTTTATCCCTATGATTACAAATATTCAATATCTTTCCATAAGTGGCATAAATTGATTTTAAAATAATTATTCATAGTTTTTAAGAATAAAATTTAATTTTTTGTTATCCCATGCCATTAATTTTAGATGAATATTAATATATTAATTTAATATATAATATATAAATTTCATTAAAACCATTTTTGAATTATTATAAATGAAATTTATTATGATTATAACACATTGTGCACATAAAAATAATTTCTCATAAAAATAATTTTTCACAAAAATATCTCTTTTACCTTAAAAAGAATTTTATCTTCATTTCTAATAAATTGTTAACTAATGAATCCATATTATATATCTATAAAACATAAATTATTCGTAATATAGTTATTTAAATTCATACCCTCCAATTTTAATGTATAGTCTATAATAGTTTCAGAAGAATATATTAATACTAGGTAATTGTTTGTTTGAACTCAATGTTGCATGTAAATAAAGATATTGAATAAGTTAATTTTATTTAGAGAAAGATATCATAAAATCTTTGGGTGATAAATTCTACCCCCTTATATGAATTTCACAATCAAAATTCCATCACTCTGATATAAACAACTGAGGATACTTCTTCCACATCACTTCATTAGGTTCACACATAGCTTCTTCTATTTTATGATTTCACCACAAATCATTGACCAGGTGAGTTGTCTTATTTCATGGAACATTTTATATATGATTCAAAATCACTGTAATTTATTCCTCATAAGACAGATATTTATCATGTGATATGACATATGATTTTATTACATGTGAATGATCATGTATTTACTTCCTTAGTAGAGATACATAGAACACATCATGAAATTGAGGGATATTCAGTGGAATTTCTATGTGGTAAGATACTATATGAATATGGTCAAGAATATCAAAGGGAACAATATAACTAGGGCTAAACGTTCTCTTCATTCCAAATCTCCTGAAATTATTTCATGTAAAAAAAATGAAATATCTTCTCACTAACTTCAAACTCTATATCTCATTAATTATTGTTATCATAACTCTTTTTTAAAATAAGAGATTCCCTTATGTTGAATGAATAAATATTCAATAAAAATTCCTTTCCTAGATTAGGTCCTATTAATTTTATATATCCAACATCATTTAATCATTTTGGAGGTATACACTTCTTAATATAGTCGGATTCCTAAGAAGCCATATGACTACTTGAGTGAAAGACGTTGATGTAAGAAAATTCCACTAAAGGAGGTTGTTGATCCCAAAAAACATTTAAATCCATAGTGCAATATCTCAACATTTCCTCTAGATCTTGAATGATCCTCTTAGACTAAACTCCATTCTAAGGATGATATGTATTACTAAAACTAAACTCTATATCCAAATATCACGAATTAAATATTAGAACATCATGGAAAACCACATATTCCAATATGATATAATAAAATTTGGTACTGCATGTAACCTTACTAGTTCATTAACTTATATTCTAGAAATATGATGAAGAGATAAATCTTCTCTATTAGGAATGAAGTGTGATAAATTTGAAATGAAGCCCAATAAAAACAAAACATCATGATGGAATTTTTATGTTTTGGGGAGTCTGATGAAAAAATAAATTTTAATTTTTTCCCATTTCCATTTTGGTATGGGTAATGTTTATAACAACCCGTTGTAATTTAGTCTCTTAACCTTAACTTTCTGACATACCATACATACTATAAAATATCCTTCTTCTTGTTGTGCCACCAGAAATACTATTTTAGATCTCTATACATATTCATACTTATTGTATGAGTATAGAATGATGTACTATTAGCCCCATAAAATATCTCCTTTTTAAATTATGATATTGATGGGACACATAATCAGTTCTAGAACCTTATCATTTCTGTATAACCATGGTTGAACTCAGAAACATTCCGAAACTTCATATGCAATTCAACATCAATCTTCCGTGACTTCTTAATCATCTCATGGATGGATGAAACTCGATGCATGTAGGAAGCCCTTGACTAATGTTAAAAGACAATGTTTGGCTTGATCAAATGGTCCTTATTCAACAAATCAGATGGAATGGTTTCTTTTTGGATTTTTAATGATGGGGTTGCAGTACATGAATGTCGCTCATCCCACATCAGTTATTTAGTTTGTTTTCATGGTTCTTTATAATACAATGCATTTTATCCACTGTCTAGAAGTGATTACATGGGTAGGCTCCAAACACCCACTGGAAAAACTTTGTTGCGAATCCCACTTTCTCCACCATGACACCCACATGGTGGCACCACTATGGTTCCATTATCCTCTCAGTGGATGTGTTATACACATTCTCACCCACTACTACCCATGATGTCTGGCTAGGGGTTGACCTCCAACCTAATCAGTGTATGTGGTCCTCCATGGATGGCTAGTGTGTGATGAAAATAATTTTTGCGTAACGCTCAAATAAAAGACATAGAAAATTACATATCCTAAAACTCACCACCAATTCACTCAACCATAATCTTATTCCATATGTTCTACACAATAATTAATCATTGAATTATGGATTTTTTATTTAATAATAGGACATAAATCATCATAACATAATCTTATTGACTTTCTATCTTCAAAACCAATTGAAAATAAGTTCAAATTCTACAAAAATAAACAAATTGGGTTATTCAATCTACCACTTTAGATTTGTTTTCAATAACCATTTCATTTATTTTAAAATTTAATGATACCTTACCCCCTTTTTGAAAATAAAAAATATATTTATGTATGAGAAATAATTTTCATATTCATCATTCAAACATAATAACACCTTCTCATCACCAAACACTTATAGTTTTATTTACATCAGAGAAGGATATAATCACTTATACCTTAGAAAAGATAAAAAAATTAATCAACTCTAAGTCTATGTGAGAAATGATCTATATTGAAGAAAAGAATGATCAAATTTAACACCAATGTAGTCAATGAATTTATAGAATGTGATACCAACACTAAAACATCTTATCAAGGATTGTTAAAAATATTTTCAACTAATATTTAACATAAATCTCAGCAAACAGATTAAAAATATTGTAGTGCAAGAATAAAGTTCCCCCTTTAAAATTTTGATTCCATTTTATCCTCAATAATATTTCACTCCCTTTTATATTTTATTTTTCATCTTAAAAACAAGAGAATGATATTAATATTTATCAATGATGGTAGGATTAAATATCTGGATTTCTGACATCTAGAATTACTTGATGAATACATCACCATTAGTAGTGATATTCATAAGATATCAACAAAGATAGAGAAATCTGGTGGTTGTTCTTCTATGCTCCCCATAATAAAATCACTTTATAATTCTTCACCAATATTGGATTTCTTCAACAATAAACTCCAAGAATATTCATATATTATTCAAAATATTTCATACAACCAATATAATTACAATAAATCCGTGTTATGGATAACTTTCTAGATATAAGGTGTTCATAAAGTTTTTCAAATTCAGGTTTCCCCATGAATACATGCTTCACCTAAAATTCCCTACATGAAAAATAAAGACAATATATATATATGGGAATAAAGTTTTTTTTCAATGATCTTTAGTTAGAGAAACAACGAATGAGAGTTGCTTCTCTGCCCAACTACCTACCTATAAGAAAAAGGATTCATCACATTTTCTAGAAAAGATGTTTCTTTTTTCAATTATCACACCATATTTATTTCCTCCGGCAACTATTCTAGGCATATGTTAAATAGTTGTTTAGGTAGATGATTAGCCTTCACATTGTGTGTAGAATCCTCTTTTCCTAAAATATTTTTAGCACAATAATTCATAGGTTCTATTCCTATCTTCTTCAAGAATTATTTTGTTTAGGAAACCATGTCTAACATATAGTACCTAAATGTCTAGAACTATTAACCCTTACTTAGAAAACATTAACATTCATAAAGAAACTCTTTTTAGGAAACATATCATATTATTCATCAGATATGTATTTCACCAAATCATTTCTAATAATTCATTTCTAAATTTATTATTTCATTGATTCCATCTTACTTCCTTTTGTATTGAAATTTCATGGAGAATTACAAGTGGTCCATGATGTGACCTTTCGTACTAAAGTAGAAGCATCTTTTCTTCGGTGTAAAACTCTTTAAATGATTCCAACTTTTAGGGAGTTTTTAGTTTAACAAGATTCTTATTTTATTCACATACCAAGGATGACATGTAATATTCTTTTCTTACCTACTTTGATTCTTGTTGTGGTATTTGATTCATATCAACAAGTTATTGGGAATTATTGGTACATAATATAACTCATCATGACAATTAACACTTTTGTTTCAATAATAAAATAAATTTTTAAAGTAACTATATCTATTCTTGACAGAATAATTTTCATTATTTGATTTCTCCTTCTGTTGTGTATGTTTCCTCTTTTCTTTTGCTTTGATCCCCCTAAATGCATCCATTTTTTTTCTTTGGTACAATGGAATGTTATACCAATAATTTATCTCCTGATTCCTAAAATTCCATCACCACCAGTAGTAGTAAAAAAATACTAATTTCTTCTTATGTGACACATTCTGACATTCTTTGACATTTTGGTGCTTTTAGGTATTACATTTCATCCTTTGAGATTTATTTGGGGAACAATAATTTTTGTACTTCTTCACATCCATCTTTAAATTTGCAGTGGATTCCTAAAAATTTTCCTTCACCCATTTTTGAATAGATTTTTATAATGAATTAGAACTAGTAACAAAATAAGTAATTTTACAAAAATATTTTTCCAGATAAAGAGTTACCTTCTTGAATTATACTTATATATAAATATCCTTGGATAATCTCATGCTCTTATTTCCACAAGATTGGTTACTTTCATAGATAGGACTCTTATCAGATAAATCCTTGGTCGTGATTGTTTTCTATGTAGCTTGGGAAGTCTCATATTGTGTCTCTTTAATATTTCTTAGTTTCACTTATAGCTCAAGGCATTTAATTTTGAGAGAAATATTCGCATCTTCAACTAATTTCATTATTTTTCTCCACTAAATCTTCATATTTAGAATCTAATCTACATGAATATTTTTTTATTTAACTAAAAATTTTTAATCTCTTTGATACATTCTATATTAGAATCCATTTGAGAATATTTAATATTCATATATGAATTTTTTATATTTTCCAGTGCATGGATATCTTCTAAAAATACCCTTTCATAAACATTTTTTTCAAAAACAATACTTTCCAATTAATTAATATCTTCAGCATATCTTTCATTTCAAATATATATTATTTCTTCCTTCACATTCATAAGTTTTTTGAGAGTGTTGTATATGCCAAAATTTTAAGCCAATGATTCTTCTATAGCATTATCCAATTCTTCTAAATGTAATTATTCATCCTAAAATCCCTTCAAAACTCTGATCATACATGTAACAAATTCATTGGGAAATTTCACCAGATGATCTCTAATTTAAAAATTGAATACATCTTCATTACAGATTGAACATGATTCATATAAATTATAATCAACTAACCTTAATTAAAATTTATCACTTTGATTGTCATCATCTTACATTTGATATTCATTTATCTTTCTGTTCTTCTGCTGCTTCTTTTCTACTCTTCTCATCCTATTTTTCATTGTATTGATAGAATCATTAAAATTTCAAACATCTGTTGTACATATGGGATTTCCATCTGATGATATTATGATACTTTTAAAATTTAAATATGATATTCATATAATTCCAATATAAACAATTGGCCATGTAAAGTAGATCCATCCAGATTTTTCCTTCCCTTTGATACCAATTGAAGTGTCCATCGTACTGTTTAGTCTCACTAAGTGGGTGGGTGAATCATATGTGACTTTTTTTACTATATTATTTTCATTTCTTTAACCCCCTTCAGGCCTCTTCCACATAGTATGATGATTGGATCCTATATAAAATATATAAATTAACTAAATTATTGCACATAATATTCTTACAAAGATTGGTCCTAAGACCTACTCCTTACTATAACTAGCTGTACTCCTATGTTATAAATTCTTCACACTATGAAGTTGGTTAAAACATGGGAAATCCCCTCTCTTAAAAAGATAGATCTCCAATGAGTTATGATGTAGTGTCCCACTAGAGATTTCAAGTTCTCATATACACTAGAAACACATGAGTCCCATGGGTAGATCTTATACTACATTTAACAATGTTACCTACATCCCACTTGCTTACTCTACAGACCCATTAGAGAATTATTCTACTTCAATGTCCCATTGAATGCTTATACTACTCTTTAGTCACAAAATATATGATCCTCTATTATAAATATCTATATTGGATTCATATACCTTCTTGCACAGCCTCCAGATGAAGACTTTATTCAAAAATAAATTGGATCACTTTATCTTCTCATGTCCAATATTCAAGAACTTCAGCAACTGATAAAAGACTACCTGATATTTATCAATATTCAATGATCTTAAAATGATATAAACCTTCTAAATTCAATGAATATTCATTCATTCATCATGAATTAATTCCTGTCCTTAATCTAAAAAACATAAATGAACACTAAACATGACAAGTATATTTCACGTCCATTTCTCAATCACCTTACATGTACAAAAATATGCATGGTCATCTCAACACTTATTTATATAAAAAATTTATTTCATATGCATGTAATTGATTGTATAATTCACAAAAACTTACAATTACGCACATTTTTCTCACCGAATTTGTAAATTTAACACTTCCTTTCAAGAATACATTTACTATACTGATTCCCAGTTTCACTTTAGACACAGTATTTATATATTCACTCATAGTATGAACTTCATATAACAATAATCTAGTTATTTTACAGAAGTAAACCATTCATGCCAGTATTTATTTATTCAACTCAATATTGCAGTTTTTTTCTCGTGAAAATTATCACATGCATACAAACATTCATTCATGATACCCTAAACAGTCTCAGTTTATTATATACAATTAGTTTACTTAATAATCAATTTCCTAATGATTCTTATTGTCTCATAAAACTCGTAGTTTCTTCATGAAACATAATGGGATAGAGCTTCATTGGTTTGTGGAATCTAAAAAACAACATACATTGGTGAAGGCTTTGAAAAGCTCATCGTGAATACTTAGAATCTTCTTGGAAATATAGAGTTATTTATCTACTCTATTTTACTCCCAAGATCTCTCAAATTCTATCTCAAAAATGTGTTCAGCTCATTCAAACTAATTTTCTCCTCTAGGATATTTATAGGCAAACCCACACAGACATAACTTGTGCACAAGGGCTTAACCTTTCATGCACACCACCTCAGCTCATGCTTCACAACATTGAAAATCACCATCACTAATTGCCAATATATATTTATCTCATGTTAAGAATATCTATTTCATATCGACAACGTTTCATGAATAAGTTGACCTCAGTTGATCATATCCATGGGTTTGGAATAGACACAGAGACTTAGTTTGACCATCATTGGTTGTGTCATTCATGAAACAAGACTCATACTAGAATGCCTCAAACAAATGTAAAAGTCAATGTTCATCTTGATAGAATAATCCCTATTCAACTGATCAAAATTTACAACTTCTTGGGATATGATTAATGATGGGGCTACAGTACCCAAACATAGCTAATCCCACATAGGATATTTAATCAGTTCTCACTCTCCATTATAATACAACATGTTTCCTATACTATCTAGAAGTAATTATAGGGGTATGCTCCCTACACATGCTGGAACTACCCCATGCTGGCTCCATCTTCTATTTCCATATCACCCTGTATGGTGGTGCCACCATAGTTCCATGTGCCTCTCTATGGACTTTCTATACACATTCTCACCCACTACATCCCATGCAAATATGGATCGATGTTTTCTTCTTACCTAAGTAGTGCATGCAGTCCTCCATGGATGGATAGTGTGGGAAGCAAATATTTTTTTTGTAACTCTCAATTAATAGAGTTATCCAATTCCATTACATAGTACCCACCACTATGCCATTCCAACATATTCTTCTTCCATTTGTTAAACACAATATGATCCCATTGAAAAAGGGCTTCTTCATTTAATAACATCACATCAATAATCATAATTAAAACCCATTGAATTTTTTTCTTCACTACCTTTTGGTAATAATTTACCTTCAACATATTTAAACAACTTCGGTTCTTCAATATCCCCCTTGGTATTTTTTAAAATCCAATTTCAATCATTTAAAAATTCAATAATATCTTTTAACGATTATTGATAATAAAACCAAATATATAGGCATGGGAAATAATTATCATCTCCATAATTAAAACTAAAGAACATCTTATCCTCTCTTGACACTTATAGTCTTGTTATCTTCTAAGAATGATGTAATCTCCAATAGATTAGAAAACAGATAAAATTAATTATCAGTATGTCTATATGGGAAATTCCCAATATAGAAAACAATATTGATCAAATTTAACAGCAATTTTGTCAATGAATTTAAAATATGTAATACCAACTCTAAAACCACTTATCGGGGATTATTCAATTTATTTTCAAATAATCTTCTTCATACATCTTAGCAAACAGATCAAAAATATTCATGTTCAAAAATAAATTTCACCCATTCAAATTTAATTTCCCTTTTATTGAAATTAATATGTCTCCCCCTTTTAGAATTTATTTTTCATCATTAAAATAAGTTAATGAAATCTTTATTTTTCAATTATGATAAGCTTCAATAACTATATTTTTAACATTTAGAATCATCAGATGTATACCTCACCAGAACTTATGATATTCATAAGATAGAAACTGAGGGCGATAAATCTATTTGTTGTTCTTATATGCTCCAAATTAATATATTCACTTTATAATTATTCATCGTGAGTGGATTTATTGAAGAATAAACTCCATTAATCTTCAGATATTATTTGAATTGTTTTAAATAGACCAAATTATTCCACTAATATTCCATGATGGATAACATTCTAGATATAATATGTTTACAAATTTTATTAAATTCAGCTATCAAATATAATACATGCTTCACCTTCAATTCCCTAATAGAATAACAAAGACAATGTATATATGGGAATAAGGTAGTTATTCAATGATATATAGTTATAGAAATAGAGTTGAGAGATTCTTCCCAACATAGCTATCTTCATAGATGGAAAATAATTATTCACATTTTCTAGAAAAGTATTTTATGTTTTCTTTAATTTCTCCATATTTCATAGTTATCAAAAATTTTATGGATAAATGATCAAACATTTTTATGAACATGATTATACTTCACTTTGTGTGTAGACTCCTTTTCCCAAAAATGTTTTTATCACAAGAAGTCACATGTGATTTTCCTCTATTCTTCAAGAATTATTCGGTTCCAGAAAACCATGTCATGTGTTTTAACCTAAATGTCCTGATTGATTACACCTTTGACACACAACATTAGCATTTATTGTGTTACCCTTTTAATAAACTTATTATCTTTTTCATCTGATATGTATTTCACCAAATAAATTATTTTCATTCCATTCTATATTGATTCTTTCTTCGATTCCATGTTTCTTCCTTTCATATTAATGTTCATGGAAAATTCCCAATGGTCCATGATGTGACCTTTTGTACCACATAAGAAGCTTTTTTTTTCTTTTTTTGACTTTATTTACATCATTCTTAATAATCTTATTGTGAGTTTATTATTTAAAAACCTTTTTATTTTGTCCACATCCTAAGGCTGACCTATAATCTTATTATCATAGATATTTATCTTTATTTTATATTCTTCTATTCACATAAAGAGTTTATTTTCACATGATTAGTACATACCGACACTCATCATAACAATAAACAATTCTATTTCAATAATCATAGAAAATTTCAATGTAATCATATATGTTCTCGGTAGACTAATTCTATTTCTATTATCCCTGCATCTTTTGAAAAGGCTTCCTCTTTTCCTTATATTTTCTCTCCTTCAATGAGATAATTTTTTAATTTTCATAAATTTAAATGTTGTTTTGAAAATTTATTTCCAAATTCCAAAAATTCTATTAGCACTAATCATATAAAAAAACTTGATTCCATCTTGTGTGGTGTATTTTTACTGTCTTTTAAATTTTTCTTCTTTTGAGTAGAACATTTATTTTTTCCCTTATTTAGGGAAAAATAATTTATACTATTCTTCACATACATATTTAATGATATAGTGGATTCGTGAGAATTTTTATTCACCCATGTTTTTACAGATTTTAATGTTGAATCTTCACTAGTCCCCAAAATAGTATTAGTACACATAGTTTTATTAGGAAAAAGAGTTACCTCCATCAATGAGAATGTAATATATTTATTATTTGATAATATAAACCACTTATTGAGACTAGATTGAGTCTCTTTTTAAATATGACACTTATCATATGAATCCTTGTCTGTACTTCTTTTATCAATAACTTAGGAAGTATTATATTGTGTGTTTTCAATATTTCACAGTTTCAATTCTCTTTCATGTCACTTTATGTTGATAAAAATATTCTCATCTTCAACTTATTTCATGTTTTATTCCCATTTAATTTCTATCCTCTGAATATTATCTTTATGTATATGATTTTCCTTTAGTAACAAAATTTTATGCTACTTGATTATTTTTTACTTTAAAATATATATGAGGATCTTTAAAACTCAATGATGTATTTTTCATCTTTTCCAGTGCATTAACAACTTCTAAAAAGATCATTCCAAAAGGATGTTTCGCAAAAACATTACATTGTATTAATTTAATATCTTTAATATATCTGATCATACATGTGAACAATTTTTTGGAAACTTTGGTCATATTCTCTATGGTTTCAAAATTGAACATATCTTCATCATAGATTAAACTTCATTCTTCATAATTATGATCAACTGAACATAATGAACATTTACCTCTATGAGTACCTTCAGCTTGCAGTTGATCTGCATTTATCTTTCAGTTCTTATTCACCTTCTTTTCCACTCTATTAATCATATTTTTCTATTTCTTGATATAAAATTAAATATTTTTAACATTAGTGGTAGAGATAATACTTTTGCATTTGAATCTCTTCTGAATTTTACTCAAACTAAAATATTCACTTTATATACATCCAATATAAACAACTGAGTAACAAAAGTGGACCCAACCGGAGGTGTCATTCTCTCTTATAATAATTGCCGTGTCCAATAAATCATGAAGTCATGCTGATAGGGGGTAAATGAGGTGTGACTTGTTTTACTAAATTATTTTATTTTCTATAATACCCTTAAAACATATGTCACCTATTAGGATGAGTGAATCCTATATAAAATGTATAAACTAAATGAAATAAATCACACAGTATTATTACAATGTTCGTTACTAATACATACTCCTTGCTGCAATGGGTTATAAAAATGGTTAAAGATTCGTCATTATATCTATGTGGTTAAAACCAAGGAATTTCCCATTATCATAAACAATGAGTCAAAAAGTGTTGCACTATAGAGTCCTGATATAGATTACATGTTCCCACCTACACTAGAAACTCATGATTCCCAATAGAGGATCTTTATAATAAATCCCATAGTGTTAATAGAATGCCATCGGCCTTCTCTAGAGTCCCAATAGAGACTTCTTCTACTTCCGAGTCACACTGAAGACTAACAATAATATTTAGTCACACAAGATATGATCCTCTGATAGAAATTTATCTTTAGGAATCATAATTATTTTGTAGTACCAGGAGATGAATTATTTCTTCACAAACAAATTGGATCTCCTGATCTACTCATGTACAATCTTAAATATCTTCAGAAATTGATAAAAAACATCTTTAACTTTCTCACTTTTCGATGATTATAATGTGATATAAACATTCTAAATTCACTAAATACTAATTTATTCCTACATAATCAATTCCCATCCTATGTCTCAAAATCCCCACTACACACTATACTTGAAAATTATATTTCATGTTCATTTCTCAATCATCATTCATGAATAAAATAATGTATGGTCTCCAAAATACATCTACTTATGTAAGTGTTGTTTTATGTGAATATAAATGTTTGTATAAAAAACACACACTTAAACTAACAAAATTTCTTCTGCCTATATGTTTAAATTACACACTATCATTCAAGAATAAGTTCATTTTACTACTTTTCTATTTCACATCAGACAATTTATTTACATATACACTCAAAAAAATAATTTTACATAGAAATTACCAACTTTTTTCTTGGAAATAAATAGTGCATGTAAAACCCTGAACTTTTATGGAGACGTATCAGGCTTTTTTATAGGCCCTCATTTCCCTTCTGTTGAGTAATTTTTTTTGGGTTTTACTTTGGGGTGTTTTGGGTGAAAATTTTAGAAAAAATAGATGGAAGAGGGAAGTGCTAGGTTGGCATATGGTTTGACCTAACCATGCTCCCTAGCCCAGTAAACCATGATACCCTAGATAGAGGGGGTTTTTACGGATGGTGTATAGTTTTAAAAACTATGCACCTTAAAAGGATAAACTATTCACCCCCTAGATGAGGTGCATGGTTAAGGTGCATGGTTAGGTGAAACCATGTTCCCCAAGAAGCAAATGAGGTATACTAGTTTTTACTCACATGAATATTATTAAAATATTTCCCAAACCACAATCTTATACCCCTAAATTCCTTAGATCAAACCATTAATTATTTCTCTCAATTATAGAGGCTTCTGAAGGGATTCCAAGGATTCCTGGCCTCCGTTCTTGATGATTTGAAGCCCGGTTTGCAGATTTTCACCTCTTCGGGTATATAGATTCTTACCATTTGATTTACCATCTCTCCCCCATTCTTCTCCAATTATATTTATGGGTTGTTGATTTTATTTTTGGTTAGATCTAGATCTAGTATTGTGGATCTAGATCTAGGATTGTGTATCTATATATAGATTTACAAGATCTTGCTTTTTTCAGCCTTGATTTAGGGATTAAGATCCTGATCTCATCCTATATCGTTATTCCATCAAAATTGTGGTTTAATTGGGTAATCATCCCAAAAATAATTGAGGTACGTTTTCTATGATTAGAATCCTATTTTAAATATTACATTTATGTGTATTTAATTTTATATTTTTTTGTAATTTTTAGAAATTGGGTTCTTGATTGATTAATTAATTATGGAAAATGTGAAATTGGGATATTTTGATTATATATCATGAATATTTTATTGATGAATTGATTATGATATATTGAAATAGATTGTGTGAAATAATTAATTGATTAATTAATTATGATATATTGATATATTAGGGTTGATATAATTAATTGATGAACATATTAAGATATACTGAGAATGTGAATTGAGATAATTAATTGTTGAATTAAATATGGGTTAGTGGTTAATTAACTGATGACTTAATTAATGAGATTGATAACCTCAATTTATATAAGAATTAATTAATCAGAATATTGTGATGACTAATTATATAATTATTATTATATTTAAATTATTAATTATCTAGTGAATTAATTAATGGGATTAGCATGTTTGACTAATTATCAAATTTGTAATAGAATTGATGTGGAAAATTTATTGTTGAATTAATATTGCGTTGATAAATAGTAACATGTCATTAAAATGCGATTTTATGAATGGTAAAATGGTTATTTAGTTGTGAAATAAATAATGGGAATAATGTCATTCAATTATATAAATTCTAAATGGTAACATGTCCATTCAAGTATGAATATAATAATGGGAACCTGGTCATTATATTATATAAAGTATGAATGGTAACAAGGGAATTAATGTATGAATTAAATAATGGTGATAGTAGATTATGACATATGATATACCATAGACAATGTTCAGGCTTCGGCATGAGCGGAAGCAGGTATTGAGGTACGAGTGTCTATGGGATGCGAGGGGTTTATGTGGTTAAATAACGATTAATTGATAATGCGGTAATTAATTACTTATAAATTGTTATTATCTATTTATTAAAATAAATACAGTATTATTTGATTGTATATTTTTTTAGATGTTGTTTCTGGTGGCCTACTGAGTTGTACACACACCATACTCGAGCTTCCTGATCAGTACCTGAATTGATTTCATGGTTATAGGAATGGATAAGGGAAAAGGCCCTATGATAGATGGCTGAGTTTGGATGGAGAATGGATGAGAGAATCAGATATGGTTCGGGACTCGCTTATGAGTTTTCAATGTCATTAATTTTCAATTTCACTTTTGACACTAGACATGTCCTTTAACATGGAATATCTATTTTTCACTTTGATATTGTACCTCCGGTTTTGGACTTCATTATATATTAGTATATTTATTATTATGGTTATATATTTGGTTATTGTTTATTTATTTATTTCTAGTGTATTTCTATAAAAAAGAGGGTATTGTATCCCCATGACTAATATTAGACCCTCACTAGTAGTTAGAAAAATTTAGTTTAGGGGGAATCATTCTTAAGGATATGTGAACGACGGGTTCAGGGAACCGGTGTGTGGCACATTGATTGGGATCTTACAAAGTGGTATCATAGGGAGGTTTTATTTTCTTTTTATTTTGTATTACTATTTGGTAAAGGTATAATAGAAACTAAGAAGAGTTCGTACTTGGTTATGAGGTCGTTCACGGGAGTAGATAACCCTTGTATGGGGGAGAATCCATGTTCCTAGGGTGAGATTGTTGTTATTGTTGTTTCCTATTACAATGGAATATTTTTTCACCTTTTCTGATGCACTTATTGTGTGATATAATTTTTTTTAGATTTTTTTGAAAAATGAATCGTGGCCAGATGTAGAATGAGATTTGAGTTTTTAGGAATCTTTATAGGAACTCGTGATTATTACGTGACATGCATCATTTTTGGCACACACGAGAAAGTTGGTTTTCGGTAAGATGATGAACTTGAACTATTTTTCCTTACATGTGAAATTGAATTCAAAATATTTCTAACATGAAATGAATTATAAAATGGTGCAGTATTAGATTAAATCGTCATATAATGAGAAAAATGATACGATAATGATAATTCCCTTTGATAATAAAGACCTAGGTATTGGATGGTTAAGGGTAGTGATTACAACTCAGTTTTGACCGTGTTATAGGGTTTGGGGAAATAAATTATTGTGGAATGTTTTTTTCTCAAAAAAAAATTAATACCGTCTTTGTGTACTACAGTGTGTGTTTGGAATTGTAGATATATGCCTCCTTGACGATTCATGCTGAGAGGACATAATGAGGATATGGATAGAGATGAACTGCCAGTAGTGGGACCCGAGGCACGGATTATTCCATTGGAGGAAGTCAGGGAGATGTTTTGAGAGAAACTTTCCCACATTATGTAACTCATGGGAAGAGTCCTAGGGAGGGTTGTGAAGAGTCTGTCTGATCTGATAATGGGGTTTTAGTTTTAGTACCCTCTATATTTTATTGGATAGGGTGGACTCGAGGGGGATGTGTTCTGGGTTGAGTTTATCGCGACAAAACATGGCCATTTATAGACACATAATAAGAGGAGGGTCAAGTTGGATACTCATATACCATGAGTATCAATAATGTACTACTAGGAAATTTAGGTGCCGACTGGATAGGCTAGTGGTATGTCATGGGAGGACTTCTTGGAGATGTTCTTGGAGTAATTCTATCCCAAGACCTTGAGGCATGAGAGAGTAGTTGAGATCATGAGGAAGAATTATAGAAGTATTTCTATGATGGAATATGCTGGATACATTATAAATTTGGGGTGATTTTCTCTAGCGTTAGAAGGGGATGAGACGCCTACAATGAGATGTTTCCAAGATGGACTTAAATGTGATATTATGTCCCAGGTTAACATTTTTCTATTAAAGAAGTTATATGAGGTGGTGGATCGGGCTATCATAAATGAGGGGACCAATTAGGAGGATTTAAGCGTATGATAGATAATTATATCTATATAATCAGAAGGGACATCTTCTGAGAGTAGTAAGCATCATGATGAAACCATTATTCTGCATAGTGGGAAGTATAGTGCACAGATAGGGGGATCAGTTACTCAGGGTCTTACTCGAGTTGTATTTCACCAATGTAATAGGTCATGACACTTCCAGAGACAATTACCCTATCCACCAGTAGAGTTCCAATCTTGCAGAAATATGGGACATCTATGGAATTATTGTAGGACACAATTATTAATGGTTAGTGATGGCGGATAAAGACATAAATAGGGTGCTAGAAGGGTATCTTATGTACCTTATTAGTTTGGTAGCTATATTTATAATATTGGTGGTGGTAGAGGCATTAGATGTGGTGGTTTTGGGAAAGAACACACATATCCATTGAGTAGTTCAGCACAGGGGACTCAGGTTCCATCGTAGGGAGATTAGTTTTATAGTTTCATTTAATTCATCATACACTTGTGAAGAGATAGGTTATACCATTGATAGTGAGAGGTACTCTTATTGGATCTTATACATTATCTATTGCCTTATATGATATTGGTGCCTCTCATTCCATTATTTTGGAACAATTTGTGAATGTTTTGAGTATGGTGGTGGAGTTCAGGAGAAAAGTTATGATGATATATACATCATTGGGAGTACAAATTATAGAAATATACTAATTAAAGGGATGATCTATTGATGGTGGGGAGTATCATTTTTTGTGGTATTTTTACATCCTTGACGTGTTAGGATTCAAAATAATTATGGTTATGGAGTTGTTAGTATCATATCGATCCCACATTGATTGATACCGATGAAGAGTGACTTTTACATATCCTATGTTTGGAAACTATATCCACACTAGAAAATCAGATATCCTGGTGGGCTATGTAGGGACATTTACTCAACAACTGAGAGACCTCACAACCCATGTTTCTATTGTTTTTCTAGATGTTGGATGTGTAAATCCTGATGTCTTTCCCCAAGAAGTGTATCTGTTTCAAGAAGTATTTCTTAAAGAAATATCAGGGATACCACCTAAGAGAGATGTGAAATTTACTATTGAGATTATGTTGTGGGATGAGCTAGTATCTATACAACCATAAAAAATGGTACTGAATGATCTTCAATAGATCAAGACTCAAAAGGAAGAATTATAGGATACGGGATTTATGTTCCTATGTAAATCACCTTATGGATTACCAGTTTTGTTTTCTACAAAGGCTGGTGGGACTATGTGATTGTGTTTTGATTAGAAAAAGATGAACCAGATGACAGTGAAGAACATACATCCTCTTCAGTTTATCGATGATCCATTTAACAAGTTGAGAGGATCGTGTGTTTTCTCAAAGATTTAATTGATATCATGGTATCATTAGTTGTGAGTACGAACTGATGATATACCAAGGAATACTTTTTAAAGTATGTATGGCCTATTTTAGTTCTTCATAATGTCGTTTGGGTTGATGAATATTCCAGTAGTTTTTATGGACTTAATGAATAAAAGATTTTATTCATTACTAAATCAGTTTGTTGTGGTGTTTTTGGATGACATCATGGTGCACTCCAAGACTCATGACGATCACGCCCATCTTCTTGACATCATCCTGAGTACTCTAAGGGAGAATCTACTATACAATAAGCTATCTAACTATCAATTTTGGATTAATCACGTACACTTATTATGTCACATCATCTCAATGGAAGGTGTGCTATTAGACCCAGAGAAGGTGCATGATGTGGTTTCTTGGGAGAATCCTAAGAATGTATTTGATATCCATAGATTTTTGGGGATACAGGAAATTATCAGAGATTCATCCATGACTTTTCTCATTTAGTAGTACCAATTTATGGTTTGAACAATATTTGGATAAAATTTGAATAGTTAGGGCCATGTGATAATTCCTTTCATGTGTTGATGAAGCATTTGATATCGACACCGATCATGATCCCACCTAATCTAGCTAAAGTGTATACAATGTATTGTGACACTTATTAGATTGGTATTGTAGTGGTGTTGATGAAGGGTGATCGATTTGTGACATATCGGTTAGAGATGTTTAGGCCACATGAACGAAACTACCCTATAGATGAACTTGAGTTGGCTGCAGTGGTTTATTCTTTGAACTGTTGGAGAAATTTTCTATTGGGTGAAAATTTTTAGGGTCAACACTAATCACATGAGATTAAAATACATATTTTTTTGAGATATTTGAATATTTAGTAGCGAAGGTGGGTTATATATATGAAGTCATTTGATTTGAAGCTACAAAAATCTCCTGGGAGAGGAAAGTGTTTTTCTAATTCCTTGAGTAGGAAAACATAGACATGGACTATTCAGGAGTACAATGTTGAGTGGAAGATAATGAATTTTCTAGATGATATGCATTTTGTGGATTATAAGAGTAAGGAATAGATGAATCTCATATCAGATTAAGTGGAGTCTACAATTTTGAAATGAATTAGAGACATAAAATATGAGGATCTAGAATACACGAGCTTGAGGGAAAGCCTTGAATGTGGGGAGACACCATAACATTGGATCATAGATGAGGAGGAGATAATACATGTCAGGATTCATGTTGTGGTTCCTCCAATCATGTTGATGAGTTGATGTGTGAATTTGATGCCTCAAAGTGGGTTGTACATCTAGGTGTGACCAAAATGTACTGTGACCTATATTGATGATTTTGGTAGTCAGGCATGAAAAAAGAGATATTAGGGTACATGAAATGATGTTACACATTTCAGATGGTGAAATCTGACCATAAATGACCCAGTGGATTACTACAACCATTGTCCATTCTAGAATGAGAGTGGAATGACATGACCATGTACTTTTTGGTGGGTCTTCTGATGATGCCTCAGAAGAATGATGTTATTTGGGTTATTATGGATAGAATGATGAATGTATTGAATTTCATTCCTATATAGGATACTTTCTCAATGAATATGCTGGAGGTTTTTTATTTTAAGGAGATATTCAATTTTAATGGGGTGCCATAGACTATTTTTTCAGATTGTGATTTGCATATTATTTTTCACTTCTAGAAGGGTTACAGATGGTGCTTGGTATACTGTGATTGTTGAGTATGGATTTTAACCCATAGGCAGATGGGAAGGAAAAGTGTACTATATAGGTGATTAAGGATATGTTGTAAGTGTGTGTTCTAGATTTTGGTGTTTCTTGGGAGAATCACCTAGTTTTTGTGGAGTTTTCCTATAACAATAGTTATCTAGAAACTATTCAAATAGAACCATATGAGGATATTTTGGTAGGCCGTGCAGATCGCCTCAATTCTGGATGGAGATAGATGATTCCGAGCTGTTGGGACTAAGTATCATGTTGGAGACATCGAAGAATGTAAAGATGATTTGGAAGAATATGGATATGGCTTAGAGTAGACAAAATCTATATGCTGACAAAGGTCGATGAACCCTTGATTTTAAAGAGGGTGATCATGTATTCTTTTGGGTGTCACCAACATTATACCACTATAGGATATAAAGATAGGGAAAGTTGTGACCTAGGTTCATTAGACTATTTGAGGTTGAGGAGAGAATCAGGATAGTGGCGTATCTATTAGATCTTCGACCAAGATACAGTGCTATGAATGTTGTTTTCTATATGTCAAAACAACGACGTTGTCACCCTGAACCTTATCATGTGATCGATGTAGATGACGTTGAGCTTGAGATAGTGGTGTCCTTCAAGGAGCATCTGAAACATGTATTGGATCTTAGTAATAAAGTTTCATAGGGAAAGGTTGTGCTGATATTTAATGTATTTTGGAAATATCATTGTGTTCTGTCGGAAAAATGGGAGAGAGAGGAAGATATGAGGGCTTAGTGGCCCAATATTTTTACCATAGAATTTAGAGATACTTGGGAGTAAAACTTGAGGAAAATCTATTATAAGGTTGGGAGATTATAAAAACTCAACCTCTTATGAATATGTCTCAATCTTGTTTGTAGGAACACTTTTATACCTTTATTGAGTTCTATTTATTTGGGTTTTACATTGGTGAGTGTTTGAGATAAAATTTTAGAAAATATATGAAAGAGGGAATTTCATTGTTGCACACATTTTTTCCTGACCATGAACCCTAACCCAGCAAACCTTTCAACCCTTTACAAAGATGTCTTTCATTGTTGGCACATAATTTGGAAAATTATGCACCCTAAAAGGAAAAATTGTGAACCCCCTATAATAATCATATGTTTAAGGCACCCGATTAGGGGAAATTGTGCACCTCGAGTAGTAAACTGTGTGTATGGGTTTTTACTCCCTTGAAAATTATTAAATTATTTCCCTAAACCCCTTATTATACCGTAAAACACCCTAGATCGACCCTTAAATGCTTTTTATCAATTACAAAGCCTCCCTATGGGATTCCAAATCCATATAACCTTTTTTCCTGGTGACTCAATGCTCGTTTGGTAGATTTGAACCTATTTGAGTATGTGGATTCTTCCCGAATGATTTATTATCATTATCTCTCATTCTTCTCCCATTATTTTGGTGATTTCTCATTTATATTTTTTTAGATCTTGATCTAGTTTATTTGGATCTAGATATAGGATTGTGGATTAAGATATATATTTAAGGGATCTTGATTTTTTTGACATTGATTTAGGGATTAAGATTTTGATCTTATTATTCATTGTTATTCCATCAAAATTGGGTATTTATATTGGCTGATTATTCATCAATGAGTTGAGGTATGTGGTATATAATTCAAATCTCATAGTCTTGATTATAATAATGTGTATGTGATGGTATAATTTCTATTTTATGTTTACTAGTTGAGTTCATGATTGAATTAATTAATTTGGTGAATTAATTAATTATGGAAAATGTGAAATTGGGATATTGGGATTGTATATCATGAATAATTAATTGATGAATAAATTATGTGATATTGAGATAGTTGTTTTGAGACAATTAATCAATGAATTAATTATGAGATATTGAGATGGTTAGTTTAAGATTATTAGTTGATGAATTAATTATGAGATATTGATATTATGAATTGAGATAATTAATTGTCGAATTATTTATGGGTTAGATATTAATTAATTGTTGAGTTAATTAAATATATTTATCTTCTTAATTTATTGGGGAATTAAGTATGCAGAATCATTCAATGACTAATTAATTAATTTGTACTTATATTAAGATGATTAATTAATTGGTCAATTAATTAATGGGATTCGTATGTTTGAATAATAGTTAAATTAGTAATGGAATTACTGTGGAAAATTAATTTTTGAATTAATTAGGTGTTGATGAATGGTAACATGGTCATCCAATGGTGAATTTTTGAATGGTAACATGGTCATTTATTTGTGAAATAAAGAATGGGAGCATGGCCATTCAATGGTATAATTTTTGAATAGTTACATGGACATTTGAGTATGAATAAAAGAATGAGAACATGAGAATTATATTATGTAAATTATAGAAGGAAACATGAGAATAAAATTATGAATTATACAATTGTAACAATGGAATTATGAGATATGATATCCATTTGACATACTTGGGGATCTGGTAAGAGATGAAGCAGGTATTGAGGTACGAGTGTCTTTAGGACCTCATGGGTTTATGTGGTTAAATAAAGATTAATTGATAATGTGGTAAGTTTTTAATAATTCATTTTAGTTATTTCTTTATACAACTACATACACTTTTTTTTCTGGATATTGTTTTAGATGTCATTTGTGGTAGCCTAATGAGTTGTACTGACACCCTACTCGGGCTACCTGATTAGTACCCAAATAGATTTCATGGTTGTACGACCGGATGAAGGAAAAGGCCTTGTGTTAGATGGATGAGTTGGGATGGATCATTGATGAGGGAACCAGATATGGTTCGGGACCTACTAAAGTGTTTTCAGTGACTTTAATTTTGATTTTTATTATTACACTTGGCACATACATTAGTATGGAATTTATATTGTTCAGTTTGATATTGTATCTCCAGTTTTGTTAATCATGTGATATGAGTATATTTCTATTTATGGTTATATATTTGGTTATTTTTTATTTATTTTATATTAGTTTTTTTCTCATAAAAATAGTTTATAGTCTCCATATGACTGATATTAGACCCTCACTACAAGACAATGGCCTCTATTGTACGGGGAGGCACACTTGAGGTCATGTGACCCATCAGTATGGGGTACTGGTGTGTAGCACCAAGGGTTGGACATTACAGTGAATTACACTATTTCTTTATATAACACATACTTTCATTTGTGTTTTACTCATGAATGTTATCACATGCCGGAAATCGTTCATTCATGGAACTCTAGAAAGTCTCTGTTTAGTTTATCCAGTTTGTTCATGTAATCCTCAGGTTCGTCATGACATTAATAAGATAACCAAATTCATAGTTTCTTAATAAAACAAAGTGGTGAAAATATTAATTGGTTCAAATAATAGAAACTAAATCATGCATATTTTAAATCTTTACAATGATCAGTGTGAATACATGGAATCCACGTGTGAATAAAGAGCGAATCCACTACTATGTTTCTCTCTCAAGATCTCTCTTAGAAATGGGTTCCACTCAAATAATAAAATGAGACCATTAGGGTGTATTTATAGAAAAACCATCCAAACTATTAATCATGTTCACCACATCAACCTTTTATGCACACTGCCTTAGCTCGTGCATTGCAACTTTTTAAATCACGATCAATGTTCACCAATATATCTTTATCTTAGATTAATCATGTATATTTCATGAAAATGATTTTTCATGAATATATAGATCTCTTTTGATACTATAATTTGGTTTGGCATAGACATGGACGCTCTATGAGATCATCATTGGATACATCATATATGTAAATCAGTTCATGAAGGAAGCCCTCAACCAAATATAGAAAAAATGTTTGGATTTATCGAATGGTTATCATTCAACAGATCTGGCGGCATGGCTTATTTATGTATGTTTATGGATGAGGATATAGTACCTAAATTCTACTCATACCACATTAGATATTTATTTGTTTTTCATGCCTCATTATAATAAAACATGTTTCCTCTACCATCTAAAATCAACTACCGGGGTACACTTTTGATGCCCCCTAGCCCTACCCTATGCCGACTCCCTCTTCTGCCACTGTTCTTCCCCACAAAGTGGTGAAACTAAGGTACCATGATCCTCTCCATGAGAGAAATATGAACATTCTCAAATACTTATACCCATTCTAGCTTTCTAGGTGTTTTCTTCCCACCAATGTTTTTGTTTTTGGTCCTCTATGGATGGCTACTATGGGAGGTCAATATTTTTTTTGTAACTCTTGAATAAAAGAGATAGCCAATTCTAAAACATAATACTCACCACCAATCCACCCAACCATCTTATTCATCCACATGATGTAAAAAATATTTCCTCATTTACATAAGGCTTTATAATTTAACATCATCTCATATAAAACTCGTCGAATTTTTATCTTTACAACCTATTTACAATAATTTCAACTTCAACAAAAAATAAACCACTTGGGTTCTACACCAAGTGCCTCCAAAATTGATAAATGATGTATTTTAGGGATGATAATTGTATTAAACATAATAATCAATTAAATATATCATTTTAACCTTTTTTTCCCTTTACCTTTATAGTTACTCACTTTTACCATTTTATTTATCAATATTGTTATCATTTTTTACCTAGGTAATTTATCTTTTAATCCAAAAAATAAAAAAACCATATTAGATAATTTTGACCAACTAATTCTAAATATGAAATAATATTTATTATATATAAACACTAAGTGTGTGTAATATTAATTTTATCATAATAATATCTAATATTCAAAACCCTATTTTAACCATAATTGTGGTTAAATATTTTACATTTATTAGTATTCATTATGACCAAAAATTAAGTTTAACATATGAAATAGTATACTTTTTTTTGATTATAAATATTTAGTCCACTTTATCAAATTCAATTCATATAATTTTCCTAATTTAATTTAAAATTAATCCAGAAAAACATGATGAAAATTTGTCTTTCTAGAAAATGCATTTTTAGGAAATAGATGACCTTATATTAACTCTATGACTAAAAAACATCATTATATAAATTTTGATTCATATGAATAGAAAAATAATATATAATTTCAATTTAAATATTTCCTTACTAGGGGTTATTATAATTAATTGGAATGGATAAACATTATGAGCTTAAAAAAAGTTTTTAGGAAACTGTCTTTTAGGTATAAAAATAAACATATACAAAAATATTGATAATTACTAACTCAAAACAATTAATTATATTAATATAAATAAAATTTTTTATATTTAAATTTAATAGAAAATACATAATATAATTATATTTTTAAATTATTTATTTAAAAAAATAATTGAGTGTATTTGAAAAATCGCTAATTTTCACTATTCCTTAAAAATCAATCATTTCCTAAAAATACCAAATATTCAACCTATGATAATTTTGATATGATGATTTAAAAAATTAATATAATTTTATCAAATAATTATTCTAAAATCATTGGAATTTTATTTCAATATTTTCTCTCAAAAATAAATAAAAGTATTTTTTATGAAAATGTATTTTTTCAAAGAATAAAATGACATTATTAAAAATTGAGTGACTATTTTATAATAATTTATCAATAAATTTACAAATAGTATTATATTTATATATATTTAATAAATTATTTAATCCTATTAATACCCTCTAATATAACTTCTTGGTTAGAACTGACATATTTAAATAATAATATCTCATTGTTTGTTTTGGCTCAATGTTTCATTTCATATACGCTATCTTAGATAGTTTTATTTTTAATAGGAAAGTGTTACATTATCCAACTTAAATAAATTTCATCCTCACAATTTTAAATTGTCTTTATAAATAAACGGTTTGACATTTTAAAATACCTTATTGAAATCCCACATCGTAAAAAGGATTAATAAAACCTCATATTGAAAAGAGGGAAATGAAAACATGAAGTTAGTCTCGAATAAAATACAACTAGGATTCCAAATAAGATAAAATTAGTGAGAAGATAAAATATGGATATAGAAGAATGAAATAATGCCTAACGAGTGATGTATAATGATATATAAGATTTATCAAAATAAAGTGAATTATAATGAGAATGTTAATGACCATAAAATCATAAATAAAAAGATGTGAAAAGACAACCGATTCATTATAAATAAAGGTAATAGGATAATTTTTTGTCAATATCCTTTTATGAGAGATAAAAAATTAATTTACCATCTAGAGTAAGAAAATATTGATATAAATTTACTTAAAATGTATAATTTCACCATTTATTGAATTTTAACCACAATATCATCTATTTACCCAAATGACAAGCATTCATGTTGAATTTCTCTTGCCTAGAGCACAAAAATAAACGTCTAATCGAACATAACATCCATAAAATAATATCAACATATTCCTCCTATATTAATTAAAACCTAAATGGATATCAAAATGTATGATAATACTGAAAATGAATAAAACTTTATACATTAATCTCAAAAATTCAACACTAAATATAAAGGTTTAATATAGATCATTCCTTACATAAATTACCATATATTCCAAATAACACTAATAACATCAATATTAAAGACTTTTTGATCCTAAAATATTACATCTTACCCTTCAACATACACCTCCAAAAAATATAATAGCATTATTCCAAAATAATAATACTTTATGTTAATCCTAAATATCATATATACCTCAACTCAATAAAACATCTCCTAGAATATCATTAATCACCTAAAAATAAAAAAATATTTGATCCTATTGTATGTTTCCCAAAATAAAATTAATATTTAATCTCCAAAAAATTTATATAAAAATAATTTAATACTAATTATGAAATCATATAGGCCGGTGGTATGCATTGTACTATTGTCATCATTCAGTTGTTGGTTCAGTCCATGTAGCCTTGCCAGATGTGATGAGGTGTTTCCCAAACTATAGGTTTTCCATTTTATAAAACTATATAATGCCTATAACATTCCCAAAAAATATATGTTGAACTTTATAAAAAACATTAATCACCAAATCACTTTTCAACCACTAAGACATTCTATAAAATTTATTTTTTCCATAGAATAATAATATGAAATTATTACCTTTACATCATTAATCATATTATCCATAAATATTTTCAATAACATTAATCATATTTATATAAAATGTGAAATCATTATTGCGAAAATAACTATTTTACAAAAACACATACTAAAAAAAGAGTGTTATTCCCATAATTGTCTTCCAAAATAGCCTTAATCATGATAAAATCTCATCATGTAAATCCTAAAAAGGGATATACATGGCTTTAAATTTATGATCAATATTATACTTATCAACCCAACAAACATTATCTTTATAGCGTATGACTATAGAATATCATAATTTTCCAAATTATCTATTATCTTAGTAATCATAATTGTTTATAAATAAAATTTATATTATCTGAAGAATATTCCTATGGAGTGTCAATCTAGATGTGAAGTGATACAACACTAACTATACACCAGAATTATTGTTGAGATATACTCAACCAAATATTTTTAATGTTATTTCCACTAGTTTCAAGTTTTTCAATACTATATCCACTTTTAGTATATAGATAAGGATTTATTTCTTTGAAAACCACATAATCTATTATTTACCAAATAATTAATATTTTAACCTATAATTAGGATTATCCCTTGGGAATTTAAAAAAGTTTTGTGATCCTAATCCCTAAAAAAAATTACTCCTTACTTTGATACCATCTATAGAATCTAGATACTTTTATACATAATCCTTAAATATCCTGAGGCTTAGTGTCATAAGAAGACTATGTACATATAACATAAAAAGAAACTAAAACATAACAACATTATTTTTATTCACCTTAGTGATTCGTTAATTCACATTGAACTCATAAAACTATATTTTACAACATATATAATAATAAAATAAATGGGTGAGCTAATGACAATAGTAAGGGAATAAACATGATAAGGAAACATAATTTTTGAGTAAAATGTATAATAGTATATCATAAAAGAGAAGTATTATGAGTAATCACATGAAAGAATAATGTAACGAACATTGAATAATTAGATAATCGGAATATAGTAAATGTGGAAGAAACATGATAATTGAAATAAACATAATTCAAGGAAAACAATATATGCAATAGTCCTTTGTGGACATAGTCTCATATTGGATTATGTTAACTCACTAATGTCATACATAATGTCACTTATTAAAATATCATTACCAAATTCATTGGAACACTCTATGGGTGAACCCTTAATATAATGTATATTCTTATATGTGATACAAAAGTAAATAAATCATAAGGTATAAGTATAATAAATACCCCGGGAATTAAATTTTCTGTATAATCATTCCTAATGTCATAATCAAATGAGTTTTCATCATGAAGGAATTTGATAAATAAACTTTAAAAAGGTAGAATGGGTTACTTATATACACAGGTTATATATATACAGAACATAGAAGCAATTCATAACAACAAATATTATTATTTTTTGATTAAAATATCTTTAAAAGTTCATAGGTAATATTTTTTGAGGAAAGCACTATTTTCACTTTGATGTCACTTCTTTAAAAGAAAACAACTTCCAAAAGATAATCGAATGAATTTTCATAGAAAATAACCACTTAAAATTTTATATTATGATTCAAATAATTGATCATTAATTATGGTAGTAAATTCCATTCATGACATAAAAATTAAAATAAATCATTCTTATCACACTTTTGTAAAAAAAATTAAAGGTTATCTTATTTAGAAAATGATAGAACGATTCATTTTTACCCATTTTTTAAAATGTCAAAAATATTAAAAATTTCCCAGATAAATCATTGGATAATATTAAAGACATTTCATAAAATATATTATAGAAAATGTAGACATCCAATTTAAATATACGAGATATGAATGAAGATACATGATCAATATTACTTGTAGAAAAATTTCTTGATTTTCCTTCATTCAATAAAGACATAAATGGAAACAAAAACTATAAACCACATTCATGACCATAGGATAATAGTATGTAAGTGGTTCAATGAAATAATTTTATATGATTTCCCAAAAAGAAACCTAGAACATAATCAATCTCCAAATGAAAGGAGATTGTAAAAAAAATCCTTTACTGCTTTGGTAACATTAAATCAAATCAACTTGGATGAAGTAAAATTAATTTTAACATAAAATAAAATTAATTATGAAGGATTCTTGATATAATATGTACAATTGGAAGAATATAAACCTTGTAAAATAAATCAGGCACATAACATTAAAATATTCCCCATGGAATGGAAAATGAGATGAAATCCATTTCCTTGAGTTTGACCTGTCACATACGAAATATATATTCCTAAATAATAAAATTATTTTAATTATTTAGATTATTAATAGAAATTATCATTTTTAATATTCATTTAATTTTATTTATTATAATGTTATATTTATTTACTTAGTTAATTAATTTCCCATCATATGTTTTGATGATATTCGATTCATATGTCTAAAACAACTTCGGTAGGTTAGAAATAGTTAAAGAAGTCATTGTTCCATCATATATAAAATAATAATCATGAAATATTTATAATTTTTAAATATAAATTATACTTTTAATCCATCCAAGTAATATGTTAATGAAAAACGAACTACATTACAACCATGAAGACGGTTGGGTGTAAATATGCATGATTAAGGATTCAAAATTTTAACGATCATGATGAAAAGAAGGTAAGTATTATTTTAAATTTAAATTTTATTAATAATAACATAAATATAATATATTTTATTTAAATAAACATATATTTACCATCTATGTGAGACAGTGATGAAAAACAAATGACATCACTTCGGGGAGGTGATTCTATACACATACAGATGAACAATGATTAAAATTTTCAGTTAATAGAAAGGTAGAAAATTTATATTATTTTATAATTTTAAATAATGATAAATATTTAATTAATATAATATATAAAAATTAAATCCATCACCATAGAAATATTTTAGATGTTATTATATAAAATTAATTACATTGGTTCATGAGGTTTCAGTCCGTCGTGTACATGAACAATGGTTTTGATTCACATTTTATGTAAATGGATATGAATGAAGGTCATAAAATTAACATAATAAAGTATTAGTGTATGGTAAAGAATGATGTTTTTATAACATGGTTTTTGAATAAAATTTTAAGGAGGTCGACTAATACACAAAACATAACGTTCGGTTACGAACGATACATATTCTTTGGAAAACATGTTTATGTTTTCACCAAGAACCTTAAAAGGATGGTTTTATAATAAAACTAAGGCCAATAATTAATGGTAATGTAAGTAATTGGGGGATTTGGGTAGGTATTTCTTAAATCAAAAGTCTCTTTTACATTTAAATAAAATAGGAAAGGGGTTTCCTGTTTAAAAGTGAGAAGGAGTGACATTTTTGTAAATACCCAATACAATTGAATAATGGGAAGTCACAATCAAGACAAGTGCCACCAAAATTTATAAATGATATATTGTAGGATTTTTATGTTTTATACAGACATAAAACATTAAAAATAAACATTTATTAAGATTTTTTTATTATTACCTTTATGGTTACACACTTTTACTATTTTAGTTTTCACTATAGAAACTAGTTTTCTTACCTAGGTGATTTATCATTTAATACTAAAACAATGAGTCATATTAGATAATTTTTAACCCATTTTTTAAATATAAAATCAAATTTATAAAAAATAATAAAAATTTGTGTTTGGAAAATTAATTCCATCACAAGTGAATATAATGGTAAAACACAGTTTTAACATTAACCGTGGTAACATATATATCCTCGTTTTACTATCCATTATGTCCAAAAATACATTTAACCTTATTAAATAATAATTATTATTCTTATTAAAAATATTCAATCAATTTTTTCAAATTCAAATCTTATATTTTTGAATAATTTAATTAATATTTAAACCCATAAAATTGAGTAAAACAGGTTTTGAGGAAAATACATTTTTTAAGAAATAAATGAACTTATATTAACTCTGTGACTAGAAATAATCATTATCCAAATTTAATTTAATATAAAAATATATATAATATATTCATTTAATTTTTATATTTCTTTACTAGGGGTTCTTTTAATTAGTTAAAATGGATAAACTTTATTCACATATAAACAATATCAAGAAAACCATGTTTTTATGCAAAAAAATAAACATTTACCCAAATCATGAAAATTAATGATTCAAATGAAATTAACTGTATTATTATAAATTAAATGTTTCATATAAAACTTTAATACCAAATACAAAATATAATGGGACATTTAAATTATTTTAATTAAAGAAAATAAATGATGGTATTTGAAAAATCATTAATTTTCAGAATTTGCTAAAAACCAATCATTTTAGAAAAATTGAGAATTTTCATAAAAAGGTAATTTTGATATGAATATTTAAAAAATAAACAAATATATTTACTAAAATTTCCGAAACTAAATTCCAATAATTTATAAGAAACAGTAAAATCATTTTAAAAGAAAACATGTTTTTTAAGATTAAAGTATCTTCATAAAAAATTAAGTGATTATTTCTGAATAATTTATCAAAGAAATTATATTGGGTTTCAGATTTATATATATTTCATAAATTAGTTAATCCTATTCATACCCACCAATTTAATGGAGAAGGTATACTTGTTGTATTTAAATAATGATATTTCATAGTCTGTTTAGGTTCGGTGTTGTGTGTCGTACATGCTATCAAACATAGTTTTGTTTTCAGGATCTTTGGGTGTGACATGCGTGATACAATATCCTCATATGATGAGAATGTTTGGGAAAATAGTTCCCTTTTAAGGATCAGAATTAACACATAAAATAAATGTCCAATCATACTCATTATATTCTGAAAATATTTTATAGACTGACTCGCTATCCTTTTAATGCTATCTTCATACATAAAAACATTTCCCCCTTACTTTTTTCATAGACTTAATAATTTTCTCTCCAAATCCACTCATTGTTCCTGAAAAAAATATTTTTACAAGAAAATTTCATTGAATTCCATCCATTCCATGATCAATATTTCCAGTCCATATTTAGTGGTTTGAATCATTGACCACCATTGATCTGCATCCCTAGTAAATAATAAAATATCATGAAAATTATCTCCCTTTATTTACTTCCCAAAGTAAGAAATATCACCTCTAACGAACTTATCCTCTGCTAAACTAAAAAATTATTTTTTGTCCCATTGAATGTTGGAAATTTCTGATCCATGAAGTAGTACAACATTTTTACACCACATTACATATCATCAAGATACTTCATAGTGCAAAGGTTATTGGTCATAACTTGAGTCAGCTACTCCAATATAGTGATAATTTTATATTCTGTAATTGCATATCTAGATCTTGATAAATTATATTGCAGATTAGATAAATCCCTACATGGATTAGGTGAATTAATACAGCTTCCATTCCATTAATTTTTCACTATTTTAAATATTTTCATATACTAGATTATATCATAACATTATGTTTAACTTCCAAACTAGTGTAACACATAATATAAATTGAAATATTTTTTCTTATCTAATTTCATAATCATAACTGTGGTTTCTTTGAGAAGATTTTCAAATCATAAGAATACATTCATATATTTTATAATAGATTTAAAGGAGATATAAATTATCCCAATCATATCCCCCATGGATTGAAAAACCTAGTATAATGTAAGGACACACTCACTGTGCAACAGAATTATGGCCAATATATATATATATATATAGACAAAACATTAATTGTTTTTATTAAAATATGAATAAGAACAGAGCTTCAAAACCACAAAGAACACACAAGGGGGTTGAAAATGATTTAGACCAAGGAAAAACCCTTGAATAAAAACCTTACACTCTAAAGGAATTGAACCCAAACAATCATAAATATCAAGTGCCTCTTTCGGTCTTCCCATGCAGGCCAACGAGTCTACTACAAAATTAGGCTTCCTCTAACCATTGTGAAATATATTCACATGATTGGTCACCACATTTTATCTATGAATTAGGTAAATCAAATCCCATTAAACTTCATAATCCACTGAATAGACCTCACAAGAACATCACAATCCGATTCGACATCAACTACCTAAAAACCTAGTCAAATATTTATCAAGAGACCAGAAAGAAGCGCTTATGTCTCCACACCTAAGAAGTTTCATGATCCATAGAATGTGTTGAACCCCATGAGGAATGAACCCTATGAGTCTCAAATAACCCCACAACCTCTCATAATCTGGTCCATAATGGAATTAAATAGTTTATTAGTCTTAGTAAACTAGATACATTATTGAATCCCAATTTATATTTTAAAGCATAAAATACAATATTTTATTTTCTTTGGGAGCATATTTATTTCCACTAGATTAATCATTAGAATGGGGTGATCATAGATTATCAGAAACGGTATTCATACTGCTAAAGAAAAATAAGGCATTAATGATATGAAATAAATAAACTATGATTTAATAATTTCATATAAATAATCACAATAGTTTGAAACATATCCATGGATATAAAAACTATTCAAATAAACTCATGTAAATCAATAACTTATTTTATTATGATGGAATGAATAAATATAGACATATAAAACATAACAACGAGAACTTATACGAAGACATCTAAAAATAGAATCAAGTAATCATTCTAAGACATCTACATAAATGGGTAAGACCTTAGCCAAATACCAAATATATTTTGCCCCATGAGACCAGTACATTCATAAAAAAGATAAGTAATTTCAAGCCCCAACCATCACTAGATATTTCCAATGCATTAATTAGATGAATAAACAATACAACCTAAATTGGATGACTTAATACTCAAAATTGTCCAAATTGGACGAACTAGTATACGAAATGTCAACACATTCCCTAGTGAAACTGATAGTAAACCATTCCATAAAATTATCGTTATTGATATCATGGGAGTAGATCCTCAATAAATCATAATATTAATTAATGGATGTTGACATTGATTAAAATTATTCAAAAATATCCAAAGAAAATTTCATTTGCAAAATAACCTTTTCACATTAAAATCATGTATTTTAAATATAAAAAATAACCAATTATTGAGAAAAAATTTTATTTTAAAAGACTATTTTAAAATTGTTAAGTAAGATTCAAATAATTTAGTGGTCATTGTTATAGGAAATTTTATTCATGCCACATAAATTAAAAATCATTCCTTTTACACATTTAGAAAAAAGTCAAAAAGCACATCCTTCAAAAAATGACAAGAAGATTGGTTTTAAACAATTTTAAAAAAAATAAAACCTTGGTAAATATTTATTTTCTAATTCATTCAAGAAATTTAAAAACATTATTTAATAAATTTTTATAAAATATGGATATATAAGAAAAATATTCCCAACCGAGTAGAAAAAAAAAGTCAATTTTCCTTAAAACATTATTTCAGTATCCTAAGTACTTAAGGAGAGTAAAATGAAAGGAAAATATTTAATCATTAGATTTAAATAAAATATAAATAATTTAATGTTAATAATAATATATGTATTATATAATTTCATTTAATATAAATTCAACTATAAATAATACCAAATAATGATAAGATTATGAAATAAACCCTTAACTTAAGTGCAACATCCTTCATATATTTTCAAAACTCTTCTATAATAAATATAGGTTTACTATAAATATATTCAAAAACCATTACCAAATATATATCATACCATATATTATTTACTTATAACATTTTATCATGGTTTTATTAATAATACTATATTAAAATCAATATTTTGTGTGATTTTACTTCATTTTTCTTATATGTTCTCATTTTGTGTTGTGGGTACTTATAATTTAATCATGGTTCCATAATATCCAAAATTTTTAATAATATAATATTAATATATATTCATTATATAAATATAAATTATCATCTATAAAATATATAGAGAGAAATGAATTGCACCATTCATGGACATGGTAAGTCGTACGTACGTGTCCATTTTGTTTCCATATTTTGAAAAATTAAATTATAGAATGATAAATAATAATTCATATTTATAGAATCATTATTATTTTTTATATATCTTATAATCTCATTAAATACATCATTATTACTATCCATGTAATGTGGAAATTAAATACAAATTAAATCGTTTTGCATGGTGGTAGTCCATCATACACACAGACGATGGTTTCATTTTCCCATTCCAGGGGAAAAGGGTGGATAATTATGGTTTAATGATCATAATAAAATTTCATTACATTTAGGATAATGAATTTATTTTTTATAATATATATATTATATTTATAGTAGGTAAAAGAAGAATTAAAAGTAAAGTGATTGGTTAAGGATATTAGCACTTCTATGAAATAAATCCTTAAGATCACCTATTAAGGACCCTAGGGATCTAATTTTGAGAATATTATCACCTCTAGAATTTGGATAAGTATGTTTGTAATAAAATTATGAAGGTTTTGGTCAATATATATGGATCAAATGGTGTGAATAAGTGAGGGGATGAGGTTTCCTTTTATAATTGAGGTGAGTGGAACTTTTGGAATTTCTAAAAATGGGAAATTAAAATAAATTCATTCTCAAGTAAAATGAATAAAAATGACTAGATATTCAATTATAAGGTATTTTTGAGTTTAAATAACATCGAAAAACAAAAAATGGGTAGTTTTAAGTGCTATTTTAATCCTTATCTTTTGGATTAACCAGTTAGTCAACCCATTTTAACCTCAACGACAATAACCGTTTTTTCAATATAAATGGGTTTTAATTTTACCTATAAGGTATAAATTAAATCATAAATAAAAATGGGCTAAAATTTTAGAACATATAATATCATATATGTTCTCTTAACAGATTTGTATAATTTTTAAAAAATTTAATAGAATGTTATTTCCATAAAATATCATTAATTCCATTTTAGACACTATTCATTTACTTTTACTTTCAAATACATCAATAAAAATGTGAAATTAAAATATTAAAAATTTGAAAGTTAATTTTTTTCATAAATATCAAATAATTCATTGAAAAAATTATTTAATCACAAATTCATTCCTTTTAAAAATCTTAAATTCCATGATTTTATTGTTCTATTAATTGAATAAATATTTAAATAGCATTGCATAAGAATATAAGGTAATAATAAAAACCCTAGAAATTATAAATAAATTACCAACATAAATATAATATAATTATTCACAGAATTACCATTAATATTAATTCAAAACATTTTTCTCCCTATGTGAACACATATGGTATATTTAAAACTAATAGAGTTGCATTTTGTTTTATTCTTTTTGTAAATTAATATTAAGGTCCTAATTAAATAAAAATTTACAAAATTGTGAATATATATAATAATTGGATGTAAAATGAAGAAATACACTAATTCAATAAGATAAAGGTATGTTTCAGGACGATTTTTAGACCTTATCATATCAAATTTGACCCTAATTAACCCATTTTACCTTTAATGAGGTGAATTTTTTTAATAATGTTACTATTAATAATGACCAAAAGTAAAAGGTGGTTATTTAAGTAATTGGATCCTTAAAATAAAAAATGTGAAATCCATTTTTAAAGATTCAGATTCTTAAAATTTTATAAATCAATTTTAAAATAAATGTGGGAAAAAAAATGAAAAGGGTTTTTAGAAAAATAATGTGTTTATGAATAAAAATGAATTTATTATTTTACCAAGCCTTGTAAAAAAATTGATGAATGTTAAAAATTTTATTTAATATATAATATATAAATTTCATTAAAATAATTCACCAAAAGTGATAAATTTAATTCAGTAAAATAAAAACACACTGTTTGCAAGAAAATATTTTTCCAGATAAACATCTAATTTACCTTCAAATGATATTATTTTCATTTATAATCAATTGTTAACTAATGAATTCATATTATACATATATGAATTTTTTTTCATAATTTAGATTCTCCTTTTCATACCTACTAGTTTTATTGTATAGGTTATAATAGTCACATAATTATTTTTTAATATTTGATCATGGTTTGTTTAAACTCAGTTTTATGTTTAATGTAAGACATTGAAGAAAATAAAATTTATATATAGAGAAATATATCATAAGATCTTCAGTTGATACATTCTATATATGATTTTTTCATCTCAACATGAATTATCAATTGGCATACCAAATTATACCTGAAGAAATATATCTTCCTCATGTATGTAAAGAAGAAGGGAATCCCTTTAGAATGTGCTTCCTTAAGAATGTCATTGAAGAGGTATGTGATATTTATATCTAATAATTGATTAAAAAATAAAATTCTAAATCTAAGGGGGAGAAAATTATTTTTATCAATTACATAAAAAATAAAATAATGAAAAAGTGTTGAGGTTATTTTCAAGTTCTACTATTAATACTTGAATGTATTAAGTTTTAAATTCATGTATTGGTATTTATTATTATTATTATTCTAGAATACTTCTGAATAGTCCATGAAGAATATATTGAGTTCTCATTTCTTTTGGATTCATATTTTTATGTGATAATTTACAACATTGGTGATTAAGTTGGACCCTCATATTTTTTCCACCATGTTTGTCTCTGTAAGCTTTGATTGAAATAATTATTGGTTAATTTACTATGAAATGTATTATAACATTTTATTTCAGGTAATTTTCATATGTTATTAACTATTTGGTGAGAATAAAATATTAATATTAAGAATCAAGGAGGATATAATATAATCATATGTACAAATTGGATAAACATATTGACATGGAATTTTAAATTGGTATAAACAATAAATAAAAAGGTAGAGATTGATGATCCATTTTTTTATATTACATCTTTTCAATGAGTTAGTATTATACTGATATATATTAATGAATATTAATATCTAAGATATTCAATGGTGTTCCCGTGTATTTTTTTTATGATTTAAGTGAAGTTACCAAGAAATTATGTGAATTACATTGAGACTAACTTTGTGAAGCCCAAATTGGATTGAAGAATATTGGATTTGTTTTTCTTCATAAAAATGAATAATTTTTGAATATATCCTCATATTTTTATAGGAAATATTTTATGAAGTTAATTATTTAAAGGAGAACAATCCATGAAAAGTTCAAATCTCATATCTTGTTTTGTTTGAAATGGTGATACTTGTAGAATTGATATGGATTCACATTATGGAATTGGATTTCATGTTTCAATAATTCCCATTGTATGTGTAATGATTGTTTAATCATTATTATTTATAAAGGACAAGTTTTAATGGTGTTTTGACCAATAATTTTGTAATATTAATGGAGATGAAAAATGTTCTATAAATTTTTATTTGAAGAGATATTACGAGATAATTTATTTCATGATATATACCACTATTTCATGTGTTGTGATTAATTATTAAGGCCATGAAAAAAGGGATGCATTTATGTTATTTTTTCAAGGAGAGAACGTATTTGGTTAGATGATTACACTATTTATTATTGAGTGGGACTTATTAATACATGGGCCATTTTACAGAAAACTAAGGACCACCACAAGAACACATGTGGGACCCAAGATCAACCACATTGGAGGGGGTCCACCAATCCAGTAGCATGCATATGCTATGTGAAATTGGGAATGAATAGTCTCCACAAGGATTATATATAGGATCTTCTAATATTGGGCACATAGTGCCTATAAGGGTTCTTGTGTATGGTGCAAGGGTGTGAAAAAACCCATGTGGGCAGTGTGTATGATGTTTTGTGGTTATTAAACCCTGTTTTTGGATTGAAAAGTGGCTGAAATGACTTTAAATATTATGTGGAGGTTGATAGAATTAATTTTTGTTACGGGTATCCATGTGAAATCTAATGTTAATCTATTAAAAATCAAATGTAAAAATCAATAGTCACCTGATAAAATATATCTTGGTCATCAGATCATATCTAATCATCTTCAACCTACTGAATCTTGATGGATTCTATTAAATAGAGTCTTCCAAACAACTTCTACACTACTTGAAGAAGTGACTCACTATAATTCCATGAATGTTGAGAATCCCACACAACATCTTTACTCTGCTTTATGGAAGGACTGAATTTAACATATTTTATGATTTCAAAAAAATATTATTCTATAGTGGATACGCCGCAGTACATGATATTACACTGTAAGATGAATTTATATTTTTTCAATAGTTCTATAAATCTATATGGTGTTTCATCATTGAGATTTTTTATACAATAATTTTCATGGTGAGGGTAAATAAAATCTTAATTCTTCCACAAGAATGAAAATAAAGAAAACCCTCACCATATGAATGATCTCAACAACATAGAAGAACTATGGAAATTGAAATGTCCACACCGTAGTTATAATATTTATAATAGAAAGCTCAAATTTGATAATAGTAATGTGTTCAAGCTATAGGAGGTTATGATTTTGTTCTTTATCCTGAACCATAATAAGATATTAGGTGTTTTTGTTCTAAAAAATGAGTGTCTGCTGCCCTATGAATGAATATATACATCATAAAGGCTTCATTGTTTCACTATAGAAGAATCGCAATACAGTAGGCTTTTCATACTAGAAGTTGGGGTTCATCCTATTCATAAGGAACCCTATGATCCTAGGTCACATCTCGGCCTCAATTCCAGGTAGAACCCAATATTTGGGTTGGATTTATATTTCTCACTATAGGGGTGGGAGGTCTTAGTGGGGTTTTAAGGCTTGGCATCCGACTATGATGGAAAGGCATGGGAACATGAATAGGTGATTTTTAGTGTCAGTGGTGTTCATTTTTAATGTAATGGATGATGGGATGAAACAATCTCAGAGACCATCAGTGAGTGGCGGTGGTGGGGTATACATATTAGGTGAAGTTGATGATGTCGTTGGTGGTTCAATGGATGGAATTATTGGGATAGTGGAACACAATGGTCATGTGACAATAATGGGTTCATTCGATGGATATGGGTAACTAGAATAGAATCATGATGATGGTGGTGGTTAGACCAACCCGGTGGAGAGGAAGCAGCACTATCAACCTATAGATAATATTCAGGCCTTTATATCAATTGTAGGTTCACATGGGGAATTAAAATCCATAGTATATAGCTTTATAGTTGTCCTATATTAGATTAATTATATGTTGTTTCATCTTATATCACTACCAGCCATCATGATATTCATAGAGAAATACTTGTTGTGAAGCCTTACAAGGATAAATGGTATGTTTCATACAAAAAATATGCTAGGGAGGGTGTATCATTGGGTTGTTAGGTCTATGGGGCCCTTTGGGTCACTTGTTAGGTTATATGATCACTGAGCCTACATGTTATGTTAGGTTCCCCCTCAACCTAATTAAAAGGGTATTGTCCTAAAATTAAATAAAAATATAAGGCCTTTGGGATTTTAGGAATTGTTTTTATATTACACCATATAAAAATGACTATGTCATAGTGACATGATGAAAACTATAGAGATATTTGAGGATATTTTAAAATAAATAAAAAATTTTAAGAAAACATGAAAGGAGAAATCATTCACTAATTTTTTAGGGATTAAAAAAGAGATTAAAATGAAGGATTAAACATGTGTCATGTGAGTTTTATATATGAGGAAAATATGTAATTACTTGTTTGATTTAATTGTGAGGATATATTTTTGGAGATTGTGTATCTATAAAATATTCACAGTGATATTTCTAGGAATAATATTCGCATATAATGAATATAAATTTTTGAATAATGAGAATGAAAAAGTTTGAGGCTAAAACAAAAATATAACAGGGAAAAGTTCCTGTGTTAAGAATTTGATCTTATACAACATCTAATAAATATTTTTTGATATAAAAAATAGATATACATCAAGGATCCAATTTTTCATATAGAGGAATTATACATTGCACTAAATAATAATATGAGAGACTAATAAACTAGCCTAAAATGTACTATCACATTATAGAGGTCCAAATAACATCAATTCCATGACAACAAATACCTTTAATACAACTGAAATTCATGATTTATTACACAATGTTACACTTAATACATTCCAAAAAGATCATCATACATATTGTATTTTGGTAATTAGATAACTAACATAACAACTTGAAAAATTGGTACAATAATATTATTTTAAATTTTATAACATGATTTTAAAATTAATCGATCTTCTAAAATTGAATGGGATAACCTAGGTAGGTACATAAGAAATGGTTGATCTGTAAATCCTAGTAAACGAATAAACATGGAATAATATGACAAAATTAATACATGATAATCAATAGGAATATCAAATTGAGATAAAATGGCTGAGATTCATATACAAGATCATCGAAGCCTGATATTGGATGACAACATAAATATAATATGGGAATGTGGAAATAATATAAAACATAAAATCATAAACATAAGACAAGGATAACCACTAAGAAATCATCATATATTTTTCTTATTAAATCCTCATATTCACCATACATGGCAACTCAGGAAATAAAAAACATTTCCCAATGCATTGGAGGTTAATATAATTTTGGCAACTCTTAGATATTTAATATAATGTACATGTGTTAGTGTGCCACATAGACCAAACAATATAAGAATTCATGTCACAAACCATCCCCTTGGGCCTAGGCCATGACTACCCTAAGCCCGCCTTCAATAGGCCTAGGGCTAGTGATTAGCCCTGAAAAGAGTATTCCCTAAAACCGAGAATACATTTCCTTTATAACCTATAAATAAACGCAACTAAGCACACAACAAGATATTAAAACATGTAAACTATATAGTAAAAAGAGTGTGTACGGTATCTAAAAGGGGCGAGAATACAAGCCCAAATAGAATGTAAAAGAAAACTGAAAAGTATAAGTAAACTGAAATAACTACTATGAACACACGCCAAGGATCCTACCTAAAGGGTAAGTAAATCTCCCTAATGGCCATCTCTACAGTATGCCTCATCTAATTTCCACCTTTGAGCTACCTCAAGTCCTAGTACTCTCGTCCTCAGTCAGCGTTGTCTGTCGTCTGCACCAAACACAACAAGGTGCGGGCATAGCCCGTGTAGGGGTGACTATAACGATACTTAGTAGGGACCCTGAGACCCGCATGGTCTTAAAAAATACACATAGGATAATCCAAAAAGAAAGAGATCATCTGAGGAACCTAATTACGTATATTCCCATACATATACCTAAGTTATCATGTATACCCATCTCAATCATGAGGAAAAACAGGGTCCAGCTCAAAATCCCAAAGCTCAATTGTTCCACAAAGGAAGGAATACCATGAAGGTAAGTACCACAAAGGTATGCCACATAGAAGAATACCAACAAGGTATCACCACGAATGAACGCACCACACAGGTATGCCACACAAAATAATACTATAAAGGTATCACCATGAAGGTAAGGACTGATCACATACTAGGTATAACATAGGTACAGTTGTAGAGATGATTAGATGTAACTACTAAATCATATTACTATGTTAAGAGGCATACCCACAAAGGATCCCAAATCACAGACCCACATAGGATCGTAGTACATCATCATACCAACACAAGATCCTAATACATCATCAGACCCACAAATAAACCTAGTACATCGTCAGACCAACAAAAGATCCTAGTATATCGTCAGACCCACACAGGATCCTACTACATCGACAGACCCACACAGGATCATAGTATAGAAAACCCACACTAGATCCTAGAGTAGTCCCACATGGATTCCTAGAGAGGATCGATGTGGAGTCTTCAAATAAAGACCCATGAAGGATCCCTTTCTAAAGTTATATCCAGCTACAGGGTACCCGCACTATGTTTTCTTGTCTCTAGGAGGGTCCTCTCCTTTAGAAACTGGTCAATACTCCAACATCCAAGAATTCCCACAATGAAGTATCCCAAAGGACCATCACATAATAGGGGTCTCAACACAACAAAAGGTGCGTCAATAGGACGCCCGGTCTGTAAGTTATTAGTATTTTAGTCCCAATGGCCCAGTTGGATTTGTGGTTGATCCAACCCGACCATACCCTAAATTTATCCAAATATCATGTAGGGTATACCACAAGGACAATCTTACTCCAAGGTTTGGAGTGTCGTAGACGGTTCATCAAAAGGATGCCCGAAGATCGTGATATGGCCGAAAGAGCGAAAATGGGTTGAAGTGGGTGTGGGTCTAGTCTGGCCTGGTTGGACCGACCCGACCCGACCCAGTTCGGGTCACCTGGCCCGACCCATTGGGTCCGGCCCAGCCCGTGGCGTGACCCGACCCATGCTGGGGGGCCTGCGGTGCGAGGATGTCGCGGTGTTGGGCTGCCACGGTGCAGCGGTTCACCGAGACCAGCCGGATGGCTCGCCATCCTCCCTGTGTCGTATGGTCTCACGCCACACCGTCACTGGGGGCTGGCACAGCTAGTCTTCCTCCCTTCGATGGTGCGGCACAAGCCACGACCCCTTCCTTGTTGGGCGGCGTGGACATGCGCCGCCATCCCCATCGTGTGGCCAAATGCCACTCTTAGGTCCCAACAGTGTCAATTTCCGACACCAGTTTCCATCCTCCTCCATCGCAATGAATGCAAAAAAAATACACAAATATTTTACTGAGTGTTTGGGCCATATTTGTTTGGCCCGTACCATCCGCGTTCGAGCGGTAGCAATCAGCTTTATTATTTCTTGAATCACAAAGAACATCAAGAATAGGTAAGGGGAACAATTCAAACATCAACCCTACCTCGGAGGTTTGTTTACATCAATGAGGAGGGAAGGATAGACGTTGTTTCATCATCGTTGAAGACGTCACACATTGGAGGTGGCATGATCATTGTTAGGTGATGATCTTCGTTGGAGAGAATGTTCCTCCACAAGTTCTCCCCTTCTCCTTTTCCAACAAAATACTTCTAAAGGAATGAGGTTCCAATATAATTTTAATTAAGTCTATCAATTTAATTATTGGAATAATTAATTGTACCACGTTTGAATAATTAATTAATGAGAGGAAGTTCCATAGTTACCTCCCATTAAAGGGGGAGTTTGGGTGGTCCCCACATTTGAATTAAAAATAGGGGGTTTTAGTTCAGGTGGTCCCCACCTCCATAACATTCACATGGGAGGATTTAACAAAAATAAAAGAGTAGTGTATTTTATTTTATTTATATTTCTACAAAAAAAAGTGAAAAACTATCATTCACCCTCATCCTACTGTGGTCGAGGTGAATGTCTCCTTAGGAGAATACCGGCACTGCGAGTTCAACGGTGTCCTCAGATTTCGATTCTGAGCACTGGTTTAAAAGTTACAAAAACCCACTGGTATATTTACTGGACATTCTTAAAAAGAAGTTCAGAAATTCATTCTAGGTACACCAGGCCTCAGAATCACGCTCCGTAAATTTTCACAGATGCATAAAATTCCCATATATTCAAAAAAAATCACATAGAATTTTTGGGTCTTTACATTCTCCCCACCTCAAGGCTTTGATTCCCTATAATCCACAACTATAACTAAGGAAAAAAAGTGGGGGGTACTGAGCATGAATCTAAGCCTCCCGCTCCCATTCACTATCCTGGAGGTTCATGTTCTTCTAAATAATTCACTCCAGAGGTATCGACCATCCTTGAAAGTCCTTCTCCTGTCGATCCTCAATCTCCACTGGAACCACTGAAAATGTCCCTCCATCGTCGATGTCCTGCTCTCTATGGTTGATGATGTGAGATGGATTGTGCACATATCTCCTCAGCTAGGATATGTAAAAGACGTCATCCACCCAGTGTAACTGAGGTAGAATAGATATGCGGTAAGCCACATCACTAACTCTACGGAGGACCTGAAAGGGTCTGACGAACATCAGAGATAACTTGCCGCCCCAGCCAAATCTCCGCAAACCTCGTCGTTGTGATACCTGTATAAAGACATGGTTTGCATCCTCAAACTCAATAGGTCTCTGTCTCCTGTCGGTATAAGACTTATTCATACTCTATGCAGTCTTCATCTACTCCTGGATGATCTATACCTTCTCTGTGGTAGCTCGTACCATCTTTGGTCCCATGAGTGTTGACTCCACTAGGTCAGTCCATCACAAAGGTGATTTGAGAGGTTGGTCGTATAGATCCTTGAATGTTTTCATCCCAATGGTGGAGTGACAGTTGTTGTTGTTTGCAAACTCCACCAAGGCAAGTGATCCTCCCAACTACAACCAAAGTTATGGACGCAAGAATTCTACATGTCAATAAGGGTCTGAATGGTCCTCTCAATCTGGCCATCCGTCTGAGGATGGAAGGCGGTGCTCAAACAATGATGCATCCCAAAAGCCTCCTACAACCCCTTCCATGGACGGTAAGTGAAAACATGCATCACGATCGGAAACAATTGTTGAGGGTACTCCATGTAGCTGCACAATCTCATGCACATAGAGGTTTCCCAAGCTCTCTACTGAACCCTACTCTCTGATCGGTAGGAAGTGGGCCGACATGGTGAGTCAGTCAACAATCACCCAGATAGTTTCGTGACCTCTAGATGTACACAGATGTCCTGTCACAAAATCCATGGATATACCACAACACTTCCACTCTGGGACCTCTAAAGGTTGTACCAAGCCTACTGGTACCTGAGGCTCCGCCTTCACTTGCTGATAAGTGAGGCATCGAGAGACAAACTCTGCTACTGCCTTCTTAATTCCTGACCCCCAATGCTGTCGTCAGAGATCCTGGTACATCTTCGCCACTCCTGGATGTACCGATAGAGGGGACGTGTGGAACTCCCTCAACACTTCCCCCTGAAGCGACACAGGTACCATGGTACATCCTCTGAAAAGGATGACATGCTCCCCACCTTCAGAAAATTCATCAAGTGCATGTCATGTTGATATATAAACACGGAGAGTCTCGCAGTCAGCATCCCTACACTACGCCTCCCTAACTGAATGAAGGAGTGGGGGAGTGACAATAAGAGACTGAAGAAAATCTGATCCATCTCGATCCAGAAAGGATATCTTTAAAGCGGCCAACTGCTCTGTCTCCTCACCTAGTTGTTGTATTCCAATCCTCTTACTGAGTGCATCTACTACATCATTCCCCTTCCTATGAGTATAGAATATCTCGAAGTCATAGTCCTAGAGGAACTGAAGACAGCGTCGTTGTCTCAGTTTCAGGTCCTTATAAGAGAAGATATACCTGAGACTCTTGTGATCAGAGTATATTGTTAATCGTTAGCCCATCAAGTAATGTCACCACATCCTCAAGGTGAAGACCACTACTGCTAAATCCATGTCATGGGTAGAATAGTTCTACTCATGCTATCTCAAATGTTGGAACCATATGTGATAATTTCTCGCTCCAGCATCAGGACACATCTGAGCCCGGTCCCTAATGAGTCGTAGTAGACTATGTACCCAACGCCCTCTTCTGGAAGCCTCAAGATGGGGCATCGGTCATCCTCTGCCTCATCTCCTGAAAACTCCACTGGCATCTCTCCGACCAAATGAAGGGTTTACCCTTCTTCGTCAATACTGATAAAGGTTCTACAACTCTGGAGAAATCTGGTACAAACCTCTAGTAGTATCCATCCAAACCCAGGATACTTTGTACCTCCATCACACTCCGGGGTGGCTTCCAAGCATGTACCACCTCAATCTTCGCTGGATCCACTGCAACTCCAGCCTCTGATATGACATTTCCCATAAAGTGAACCTCTCAGATCCAGAACTGGCACTTCGAGTGCTTACCATAAAGCAGGTTCCATCAGAGTGTGTCCAGAACTATCAGCAAATGATAGGATTCCACCTCCTCTGTAGCCGAATAGATCAGAATGTAGTCGATGATGACTACTACAAAGCGATCAAGGAATGGCTGAAAGATCCTGTTCATGAGTCCCAGGAAAACTGTTGGGGAATTGGTCACACTGAACGACATGACCAAAAACTCATAATGGACATAAATATCTCTGAAAGTCGTATCTTGTACATCACCATCTCGTACTCTGAGCTGGTGATAGCCTAATATAAGGTATATCTTCGAGAACCAATATGCTTCCTTCAGCTGATCAAATAGGTCGTAAATCCTCGGGAGTAGGTATTTGTTCTTTACGGTCACCTGGTTCAGGGGCTGATAGTCAATTCAAAGCCTCAAGCACCCATCCTCCTTCTTGGAAAACAAAATCATAGATACCCAAGGAGAAACACTGTGTTGGATGAACCCTTTCCCCTGTAAGTCCTCCAGTTGTACCCACAGCTCATGAAGCTCCGTAGGATCCATCTGAGGGGCTGGTGTAGATATCGGTGTCATCCTGGGGCACATGTCAATGTAAACGTCCACCTCTCAGTGAGGAGGTAGACCCAGAACATCATCAGGGAAGACATCTACATACTGGTCCACCACTACAAGATATCTCCAACTCTCAACCTCAACTACTCCGAGTGTAAGGCTAGCCAACTAATGAATGATCGACTGCACTCCCCTCTGGGTAAGTCCATCATGTGCTGCAAAGTCTCGCTTCTCACCAGTGAAGGAAATCCTAGTACAGTCTATGCGAACACACGAAACATTGTGCCAAATACAGTCAATTTGATCTTGGACACTAGATAACCATTCTATTCCAAATATGACGTCGTAAGGCCTCAGCACCGCTACTAGAAGATCCCAGCTAAAGATATCGCCTCCTAGAGTAAGCTCACACTACCGGAAATAGTGTGTAATCGTAAAAGTCACTCCCATAGGAGTATCTAGTTGTAAGGATCAAGAAAACACCTCCATCAAAATCATAGAGCTCTAAATGATGTCATTGGAAATAAAAGAAGGGCTGACACCTGTGTCTATAAGTACTACAACTATGGTGGAATAGAAACAGATTGTAACTCGTAGCATCTTCGGAGCACCATGGTCATAGGCCTCAGCTTTTTGGAGCTGAGATTTCCCATGTCCACCTACTCCATGTGGTCAGGGTAGACCATATGGTGGTGGTGGAGGTATCATCTTGAATCATCACCCACCACCATCTGCACGACCAGATCAACAACAATGTTTGCCTGCTCCCTACAAACCTCCTCGGTCGAACCTTTGTCTCTGTCTGGGCGGTCCCTCGACCATCTGCTGATCATCCGTATGGCAGGTCGGAAAGTCACGAACCATGTGACCTTGCCTGCCGCATGTGTAACACTACCTGTTCCTCGCATGACTGGATCTATTTATGGTACCTAGCCCAATCGATCCTGAGTCATGTGTTCATCCACCTATAGGTCTGGTCCTCTTAGATCTATGTGAAATCTGTTTACTTCCAGCTACAGAAGACTCTGCTACGTGATTCCCTATGGTGGGTCTCACTACAGGTGAGTGCTCATCAATAAAAATCTCCACTAAGATGGCTCGCTCTAACACCCCCTCCTACGTCGGGATTCTAAGAGAAATCATTGAAGCCCTTATCTCCCGCCCGAGCCCCTACTTGAAGGTCTGATCCGTGGAGAATGTATCCCACACCATATCAGTGGAGTAGCATGAGAGGTCGGGTAACCTCGCAGAGTACTGAGCCATAGTCATTCTAGCCTGCTGCATATGAATAAGCTCCTGTATGCGCACTACGAAAAGAGTCGTTGGGACAAACTTTGCCCGAAATAGGTTCTTGAAGTTTTCCCAGAGAAGCGTCACCTCGTCGTGAACCTAGAGCATCAAGCCCCACCATCTGACTGATTCTTCTTGTAGAAGACTGACGATAAGAATCACCATGAGAACAATTGGTGTCCCTAACAGTCAGAATAATCTCTCTACGACCTCCAACCAATCCTCAAATGCCTTTGGGTCTATCTCTCTCATGAACCCGGGTGGCCTCTGGTGCTAGAACTCGTGCAACACGCTCAATCGGCATGCACCCTCTGCTACTAGGGCCGGTGGCATTGGTGGACCAATGGGTAATGGTACCTCTAGTGCCTCCGCTAGTAGATCAATTGAAATAGGGCCCTTCCCCAAGGCCTCATCCCTCTGTGGTCCGTCATCATGTACTACACTTGGAACCCATGTTGGATGTCTGCGAGGAGGCATCCTGAAAAGAAACAGGTGCACCACGGTCAATAATTTATACCTAGTGAGCAAACTCAAATAGATCTCAAAGAAAACTCTTGTAAACACACATACAATCATTTTTTTCATGCACTGAGTCGGAATTCAGAAGTCAGGGTCCTGGTGTATAGATACTTCGGCCGCCGCACCAACACTGGACTCCCCGAACTGAAGACCACCCTCAAAACAATTAACTCTATTTCCATTTAAATTGATCGGAGTCCTATGTTCTACAGTAGAACCGACTCCTTTGATACCAATTTTTCATGACCATTCCCTTGGGGCCCGTGCCAAGACTACCCCATGCCCGCCTTCCATATGTCAAGGGCTGACGAATAGCACCGAAAGGCGTATTCCCTAAAATCCGGATGACATTGCCTTTATAACCTATAAACACACGCAACCAAGCACATAGAATGATAAGAACACAAGTAAACTGTATAGTAAAAAGAGTGTGTATGATAAGTAAAGGGGCCTGAATACAAGCCCAACAAAAACGTATAAAAAAACTGAAAAGTACAAGTAAACTGAAACAACTCCCATGAACACCTTCCAAGGATCCTACCTGAAAGGTATGTACAGCTCTCGAACGTCCATATCTGTGGTATGCCTCGTCTAATTTCTACCTCCGAGCTACCTCTAGTCCCAGTAATCTGGTCCTCAGTCAGCGTTATCTGTCGTCTACACTAAAAAAACATGGTGCGGGTGTAGCCCGTGCAGGGGTGAGTATGACGATACTCAGTAGGGACCACGAGACCCTCAAGTTCTCACACAATCCACAGAGGATAAACCAAAAAGAATAAAATCAACTGAAAACCCTACATAGCTATATGCCCATAAATATTCCTAATTTATCATGTATTCCCATCTCAATCATGAGGAAACATAGGGTCCAACTTAGAATCCCAAATCTCAACTGTTCCACAAAGGAAGGAATACCACAAAGGTATGTACCACACATTTATGCCACAAAGAAGAGTACCACCAAGGTATCACCATAAAGGAAAGTACCACACATGTACGCCACATAGAATAATACCAAAAAAGTATCACCATGAAGGTAAGTACTCAGCTCATTGTAGATATAACTTCTGTACAGTAGTAGATATGATTAGATGTAAATACTAAATCATCTTACTCTATTAAGAGGTAGACCCACAAAGGATCATAAATCACAGAACCACACAGTATCCTAGTACATCATCAGAACAACACAGGATCCAAGTCCATCGTCATACCCACAGGGGATCCTAGTACATCGTCAGTCCCACACTGGATCCTAGTACATCTTCAGACCCACACAGGATCCTAGTACATCGTCAGACACACACAATATCCCTGTATAGTAGACCCACACATGATCCTCGAGTAGTCACACATGGATTCCTACAACGTATCCATCTGGGATCCTCAAATATAGACCCATGAAGGATCTATTTCTCATGTTACATCCAGCTATAGGGTTCCCACACTAAGTTATCTCGTCTATGGGAGGGTTCTATCCTCAAGCCACTGATCGATAATCCAAAATCCACGAAGTCCCACAAAGAACTATCACAAAGGACTGCCATGTAATAGGGGTCTCAACGCAATATACGGTGCATCAATCAGATGCCCGGTTTGTATGTTATTAGCCTTTTAGTCCCGAGGGCCCGATTAGATTCATGCTCGATCCAACTCGATTGTACCTCAACATTATCCAAATCTCAAGTGTGGTATACCAAAAGGACCATCTCTCTCTAAGGTTTCGGGTTCCATAGATGGTTCATCAAATGGATGATTGTAGCTCATGATATTGCCAAAAAAGTGAAAATGGGTTGAAGCCAGTCTGGGTCCGGTCCGACATGGCTGGACTGACCCGGCCAGACCCGGCTCAGATCAACCCGGCCTGACCTATTGGGTCTGTCTCAGTCCGCAGTACGACCCGGCCCGTTGGGTGGCCCGACCCACTAGGTTTGGCCCGACCTGCACTGGGCGGCCCGACCCGCCCTGTGCGGCCCGGACCGCGCTAGGTGGCTCGGCCCGCGCAGGGAAGTTCATCCTCTACTGGGCTGCCCGGCCTGGCGCCCCGCATTGTGGCGGGGCGACCATGGTGCGGGGTGGTCGCGGTGTGGCGATCCTCCGTGGCTGGTCGGATGGCCAACCGTCCACTCTGTGGGAAGCGGTCGCGCACCGCGCCTTCTCAAGCGGCTGACCATTCTCCATTCACCGTCGCGGAACAAGCCATGACCCCTTCCTTTCCGGGCGGCGCGGATGCGCGCCGCCATCCCCATCGTGCCCCTGACTTCCACTGTTGGGTCCCACTACTGCCAATCACCGTCACCGGTCACCATCCTCCTCCATCACAATGAGCATTACAAAATTACACAAATATTTTACGGATTGGTCCGGCCATGTTTGTTTGGCCCACACCCTCCGTGTTACAGCAGTATCAAGTGGCTCAATTATTTCGTGAATCACAAAGAACATCAAGAACGGGTAAGGGGGAAAATTCAAACAACAACCCTACCTCGGAGGTTTGTTGACGTTGATGAGGAGTGATGGACGAACATTGGTTCATCGTCATTGAAGACATCCCACGTTGGAGGTGGCACAATCTTTATTGGAGGATGTTCTTTATTGGAGAGAATGTTCCTCCACAATTTCTCCCCTTCTCCTTTGGCATCAAAATACTTCGAAAGGAATGAGGTTCCAATATAATTGAAATTAAGTCTATAAATTTAATTTATGGCACAATTAATTGTACCACATTGGCATAATTAATTTATGGGAGGATGTTCAAGAGTTACCTACCATTAAAGGGGGAGTTTGGGTGGTCCCCACCTTTGAATTCAAAATTGGGGGTTTTAGATCAGGTGGTCCCCACCTCCATAACATTCACATAGGAGGTTTAAATAAAAATAAAACAGAAGTTTATTTTATTTTATTTCTATTTCCAAGAAAAAGTGAAAAACTATCTTTCACCCACGACCTATCGTGGTCGAGGTGAAAGTCTCCATAAACGAATATCGGCACTGAAGTTCAATGGTGTCCTCAGATTTTAATTCGAAGCACTAATTTAAAGATATCAAAACCTGCTCGTATGTTTACTGAATGTACCTAAAAAAGGTTCAAAAATTCAATCCGGGCACACCGAGCCTCAGAATCGCACCTCATATATTTTCACGGACTCGTAAAGTTCAAATATATTCAAAAAATATTAACATGGAATTTCTGGGTCTTTACAAATCCTTTACCTAATTTTAATCCAATTAATAAGAGGATAAGGATATATTCATTGAGGTTCCAAATAAATTATGTATTTGTTCATATGTATTAATACCCTTGAGTGGAATTGGGAATGGATATTCACTATAAAATTTTTTGGCATTGAAAATCACTGGATAATTTCAGTAGGATAATGGGGGTATATAAATATTAATGTCAGGGTTAAATAAGAGTTAAAGTGGAATATCATCACATATAAATCATATTAAAATTAATGGATATATGTATAAATATATTACAACAAGTAAATTTTGAAATTGAAATATTGTATTTAAATAAGGTTCTTGAATAAAAAGGGGGAAGAGTGGATACCTTACTTTGAGAGGGTGCTTCAAAAAGCTTGGGAGAAGATTCATAAGAACATGGGGTAACCATGGTAGGTCTATAGAGAGTAATGGAAAGAGTTAATTTATGATCCATGGTTTTTAGTGAAGATAAATGAGAGGCTTCATGTGTTTTTATAGAAAAAGGGAGAAATTATTTATTAATTTTTAAACATAGGGTTTGGGATCTATATTATTAAATAATCAAAACCACATTTTGTAGCCTGTTTTTTAGCCATGGTTTCTTCAAAATAAGAGTGATTATCGTTATTTTATGTTTCCCATAACCTAAATCCTAAAAATATAACTCCGACTATTATAGAGGTGAGTCATGTTCATAAAGAATTGATTTTAAAACTATCAAATAAAATTTACGTTATGAAGGATTCATTATGGTTTTATAATATTAAAACAATTATTTTTAAAAAATTATTTTAAAGGTGAAATTTATATTTTCTATTGAATACATTTTATGGAATATATTACATCACTTTTGGGTCATTATACTGTCATTATACATATCACATATTTATATTGTATTTAATTTTTAGCCATAAATTCGACTCTCATGGGAAAATATGAAAAAATCATCATTGGATAATTTCAATATGATTATTAATAAAATAATATTTATTTAATCAAAATAACTCCATGAATTTTATAATTTTCACTTTAAAAATAGAATCCCTAATTATATAAAAATTCTGTTATTTTACAATAACAGTTTTCTGATGATTATAACAATAACATTGGAATTTATTAAATTACATTATAATTTGTATATAAATAAGTATTATTCAATAAGAATATTACATGGAAATAATATTTATTTCTAAATTTTTTAATTTATTCAAAAATAATTTTTTTATTTGATCGATATATTTTTCAAAAATATTTTTTTTTACCCTTATTAAAATATAATTTCCATCAAATCATATATAATTGTATAAAGTAATAATTAGAATTCTATTAATATAATCATTATTTAATTAGATCATATAATACACAAATTATTGACTTGATACATAACCCCTTATTATAATATAATACACCTTAAGGGTAATGTGTGTGATAGTTGGTCTTTATTAGGGTGGTCTAGTGAATATGGTTTGGGTCATGATCTCGATGAGTTTGAACATATACAATAAATGGTTTTGTTCTTAATTTAATTTTAGGATATCAACATGGTATTGGTTTAGAGAAAAAACCAGTGATGCCATCTCCATTGGAGTATTCAATAAATAGTCTTCATAGGGCACGAGCCTATTGGTCAAGGCCATCAATTCTTTCTCCTGTGTCAAGTAGAATTTATCATCATTTAATATTCTAATCCTAATTATCACTATTTAATTATTATGTTATTAATGTTTTTAATTCTTAATAGTATTTTAAATCCAACGGAAATATATTATAATGGTCTAGAATAAATAACGTGGTGTAGAAAAAAACAAGTCATTTGAAAAGGGAATTTCATTTATAAAATTTCTAGTTATTACATTTTCCCCTCATCATAAACATATTCCATGATAGTTTATTTCATAAACTAAAATAGGTGTGGGTATTTTTTTCATCACCTATTCTTTTTCCCATGTCTCTTCCTCCAAATTATCGTTCAACCAGAACACTTTTAACATGGTAAGTTATCTTGATTCATAGATATTTATTGAAATGAACTATGTTCTTCACTGGCTTCTCCTCGTATGAAAAATCATTCATCAATGGTCCCACCTCTAGATTAAATACATGTTAGTAGTCTTATATATACTTCTTTAAAAGGGATTAAAAGAAAACATCATGTACTTTATATAGGTTAGGTGAGTGTGTTAGTCGATAGGCCACAACTCTAATGAAATCAAGGATCACAAAGGTACTAATGTATATAGGAATAAGCTTTCCTTTCATCCTAAACCTCATGTATTTCTTTAATATCTATATAAAAAGGAACATTATATATCCTATCTCTAACTCTACGTCTTGTCGGTGATTGTCTGCATAGATTGTCTGTATAATTTTTGCATATTTCATTTGATTTTGAATTATTTAAACCTTATCTATCATCTCTTGGATAAGATCAGGTCCCAACCGTTTCTACTCTACAACATCATCCAAGTATGTAAAATTCTGAAACCTCTTCCCATAGAGTTTCTTTTACAGTTCCATTTCAATGCTCAAATTAAGATTATTGTTATATGAGAACACCACAAGGGTAAGGTGTTGGTAACAACATCCTTATAAATACATTGAACAAAATAATATCTTATCCGCTAGAGTTTTTGGTATTCTTTAATACTAATCATTTATTTAAGGTTGATATGTAATGCTAAATAATAACTCTGTATCAAACAGTTATTTTAGGATTCTCTAGAACCATGATCTAAGACTCATATCTTTATCATATATAATAATAAGTTATTTTCCAAGTATTCTTACCACTTCCCATATGTATATCTTCGTGAGTTGTTAAAGAGATTAATCATTCTTCATTGTAATGAAATAAACTAAATTTTTAAGTCGATCGACTACTACCTAGATAAAATTATTTCCCTTATATTTCCTAGGGTTTCCTTCGATTAAATTCATGGTTATGTTCTCCCATTTTCATATAGTTATGTGAAATGGTTTAATTATACCATTATACTTCTGTCATTTATCCTTTACTTGTTTTCACACCAATCATCAAGAAACAAATTCTGCAATCTTCATCTTCATGTTATCCCACAAAATGTTTTTCATTGGATATTTTTACATCTTAGTTATTACAAGATGAATAAGGAATTATGAGTTATGAGATTCATCATGAATTTCCCTCTCTAATTATGGTTTTGATGGGATACATATCTAGATTCTAATCCTTATAACACCATGATTAGAAAATTTGAACACCAGAATATTTTCTACCTTTTTGTATCACCTTATAATCTTTTTGGTCTTACTTGATCCTCTCAAGAATAGTTGGATGTGTAGTAATTTATGAAATGTAGGATTAATTTCTTTTTATTATTTCCAAATACATCCATTCCATGTCGAAGAATATTGGATCCCTTTTAATTCTTATCATGGTGGGGTTGTGGGATCTTTTATACTCTGAGCATCATCCACCTTATTCGCCTTCCCAAGATGGTAATGGATTGAACACTCATAATACATATTCAATTTTAACCAACTTCATTGGTGATTATTAATATCCTTTACTATGAATATATAATCGATGATTTTAAAATTTGTATATATATCACACATATCCCCATAGAGATAATGCCACTAAATATTTAAAGAAAATATCATTGTATCCAATTATAAATCATCATTTGGATACTTATAATCATGAATATTAAATTGATGGGGGTTATATACTATCACTTTTTCATCTTGTAGGAGTACACAACCTATACCATTTTGTAAAAATAATTATAGATCACAAATCCATTCCCACTGGTGGGTAATTTGAGCACATGTGTTATGATTAGCCTCTATTAACTCTTCATGGATCTCCCCACATTTGTCGGTCTTGATAAAAATGACTCTCTTGTGTGTTATCTTCGTTAGTGGGATAAAAATTCATGATAATTTTCTCAAAAATAAATGATAGTACACAACTAATCCAAGTAAACTATTGATGTCTATCATAGATGTTGATCAGGGACATCCTTCAATTAAAATTATTTTTAAGGATCCATATATATCCCTTGGCTGGTGATAACATGCCCCATGAATTTTACTTACTCCATACAACACTCGCACTTACTATACATTAAATATAAATTATACCTTTTCATATTCTTTGATATAGAATTGAAATTCACCTCATGTTCCTCCTTTCTTTCTGAGTATATTAGAATATCATCTATAAAGATTGGAACAATTATTTTTGTGGTAATCCTTAAAGAATATATTAATTATGTACATGAAGATTGCTGGGGAATTAGTGATCCCAAAAAACATCGCTATAAACATGTAGTTCCCATACCATGTACAAAAATATAGTCATGGGGATATCCTCCTTCAATTATACTTGGTAATATCCCTATCAAGGATCTATCTTAGATAAGTAATGGTATCTATATAGTTGACTAGGAAAAGAATCACTCCATTGAAGAGGATACTTGTTCTTTATGGTGATCTTTTTGATATCACAATAATCAATGCATTGGTGAATTGACCCATCATTATTATTAATGAATAAAACTGGAGTAAACCATGGTGAAGCACTTGGGTATATAATACATTCATCTAGATTCCCCATATAGGTGCTTATTAATCTCTTCAAGTTCAATAGTGGCTATTCTATATGGATTAATTGATATCAGAAAAGCCTCAAGTATAAGTTTGGTTGAGAAGCTAACCCATCTACTGAGAGGAATACTAGGAAATTCATTATTAGACACATCAATGAATTCCTCCATAATGGGCATGTCATATTGGATGATATTTTCCATAGTCTTGATCATTTGAGCTAGATACACTTTATCATAAGGAAATAATATTTATGCTTAAGAAAATGATACCAAAGCTTATTCATCCTCATCCTTGAACATGAATAGAATCATAGAGTTATTTGAAATATAGAGGGTGATTTCCTTCCCTCTAAGATTTATGTTTCTAATATACAAGGATATCCATTCCATACCCACAACGGCATAGAATTTCACTGAAGGAAGTATCACAAGGTTTTCAAGGAATTTCAGTATAAAAAGGTGGATGATAATTTCTATCTATTAAAGGCGTAGAAGGGGAAACATTAACCATTTATGTGATAACTAATAAATGATATATATTCCTTAACCTATGAAATTAGATGATTCAATATAATTTAATGATGGAATATTTCCTAACGTGAAATATTAAGATCATTTTTTTCCTTCATAATGGTTCATAGAGATATTTGGAAAATACAAAATCATTTCCCCTGGTAGTGTCAAACATGGATCTATTTTATTAGAAAACAATTGATATATACTTCATGAAAATTTAGGTATCTTTTCATATTTTTATTCCCATAATTATGAATTTTACTAGATTTTTCTAATCTTAATCTCTAAAAATAACTAGAAAATTCCCTGACACACATTGTGAAAACCCATATCTTTAATAAAACATAAATTCATGATTTATTAAATAATGGTACACTTAATACAATCACAAAATACATTACTTTCTAGTGTATTTAGATAATTAGATACATAACAAAACAACTTAAAATATGGTTATAACAACATTATTAAAAATTTCGTAGCATTCTCGTAAAATCCATTGATCTTCTAAAACTTCATGGGATAACTTCTGGATGTACATAAAAATACTGTGAGATATAAATCCCAATATGGGAATAAAAAAATAACTACATGATGAAAGTAATTAATTTGAGGAAATAGGAATATAAAAGTGACATAAATGACATTATAATCATATAATTGATCATCGAAGCATGATATAATAAGATAACACAATGGAATGGGAATGTAGAAACAGAATAATACATGAAATCATAAATTAAAGGAAAGAATAACTACTAATAAATAAAATAATAATTTGGTTAGGATAACCTCTTAGGAACTAGAAATGTTATCTATTGAGATAAACTCATTACCTAATGCGTTTTAGGGCTATATAATTCCACATCGACTCGTCACATTCATATCATGTTCATGTGTTAGTGTGAGTTATAGGAAAAATAATAATAATAATTCATTTAGTAAACATTAATACCAATAATAAAAAGTGTGTGATACATTATTATATCTATCAAATAAATTAAATAATGGTTCATCTAGGTTAATACCTTTGAGTGGAATTTGGAATGGGTATTCTCTATTAAAATGATTTTCATGGAAAATCATTGGATACTTTTCGAAGAAAAAAGAGGGTACAAAAGGATTCTTGGGATGGTTAAATAATATTTAATGGGGTATCTCATCACTTATACATGATATATTTAATAATATGGATATGTAAAAATATATTCTAACCTAAAAAATTGTAAATTTAAAGTCATTTTTTAAAGATGGTGATTGAATAATGAGGAGGAGATGACCCCTTACCTTGAGAGGGTGATTATAAAATCATGGTAGGAGCTTATTAAGAAATTTTAGGAACCTTTTTAGTCTCTAGAGAGGTAATATAAAATTAATTTTTTTCTTAAAGGGTTTTGAGTGAAGATAAATGAGAGTTTTTCTATGTTTTTATTACAAAATAGATACAAATTCTTTTTTAATTTCTAAACATAGGGTTTAGAATATATATGATAAAATAAGAAAAATAAAAATACATCCCTTTATATTGGTAAATGGATTCCAAAAAAGTTGATATTTTTTCATTATTTTATAAATCCAAGAATCGAACTTCGTAAAATAATACGCTTCGAGATGTGGTAGTGCGTCATGTCGAGAACGAATTTGTTTTAAGACATTAAAATATAATAATGTTTTTGGAGGACTCAATAAGGCTTTATAAAATTATTAAAATAACTTTAAAAACAAATTATCATATAGTGTGAATATATATTTTGTTATGTATTCCTTTTGTGGAATATATATCATCACTTTTGGGTCATTATGATGTCATAAAATGTGCCGTAAATTTATACAATTTCAAGTTTTTACCAAAAAAATTGATTGTCTCAGAAAATTATGAAAACCCAATAATTGGATAATTTCAACATGATGATTCATGAAAAAATAATTATTTTAGAAAAATAAATCTCAAAATAGTATAATTTACCCTTTAAATCAAGATCCTCATTTATTGAAAAATACTTGTTTTTTCAGATAATGGTATTTCGACGCTTATAATTATTATATTTGACATAAATAAATTATATTATAATTTATATATAAAAAATTATTATTTAATAATTATTTTATATAAAAATAATATTAATTTCAAAATTCATAAATTTATCCAAAACTTGTGTTTTGATTAAATCCATATATTTTTTTAAATATAATATTTTGGTTTATTTGTATCAAAATCAAATTTTCATCCACTAAAATGTTAATGTATAAATTAAAATGAAAATGGGATAAATATAAACAATATTTTATTAAAAAATTATAATATTAAATTATTTTCTTGATACATAACACCTTATACACGTAGTGTATGCCTTAAGGGTAAGGTGTGCGATATTGGGGCTTTCTTAGGGTGGTTCGATGAACATTAATTCAACCATGATATTGATAAAATTTATCTTCTCAATTAAATAGTTTCATTCATGGTTCAATTTTTGGATCTCATCTTGGCCATCATCAAGGTTAAATCCTAATGATTCCATATCCCTTGGAATCTTTGATAAAATAGATTTATAGTGTACGATCCTACTGGTTGAGGTCATTGATTCTTTCATATCTGTCAAATAGACTTTATCAACCCTTACTATATTTTTTTTTAATTTTCACTATAAAAATGACTATGTTAACAATGGTTATGATTCTTAATGTTCATTTAAATATAGAAAATATTTTAAAAATGATCTAAAATATACAAATTGATGCATAAATTAATATGGAATTTGGAAAAGGAATTTTATTTATAAAACATTAGGTCATTTCAATGGAAACACTTAATTACTGAATATTATGGGATATAATTCTGATTAATTTTTTTGAGGTAACCCATATGATTTTTTTCAGTTTTAAGTAATTTGATCATATTCATTACAATCTATATAATATGAATTTTTCTACATAGTTTATCGCTTTTGGAGGAGTAGGATGAAATCCGGCCGTTTCGTACAAAGAATAGTTTTCACTGTACCATGTCAATTATAAGAGAATGAGTATATGTTCATACAATTTTTTATTCGTTATATGATAATTAAAAGGATTCTATGAGTGGGATAATAACCACTATTCAATGGGTACTAGTCCTTAAAAGAGATGAGCCTCATTAACAGACCTCAGTGTTCATTGTGATTTATTGTTTTAAGTGTATTATTATTATCCATTGGTAATGAATAAAAGAGAATCACTCACTGAATAAGTATGATAGGTATAATAAAGTATAAATGTTTTAATGTGACAAAAAGGATTCCCACACTCATTCCCCCACAATTCCCTCTCAGTGTGGTCATACCTTAGTGATCCTAATGAGATATTGTAGTGATTTGTTTTAGATTTAACTTCTAACACATCCTAACTATCTCATGTTTCAATTGTTGGAGTTAATCTTGGTATTGGTATAGGGAAAACCCTAGAAATACTACCTCGATTTTAAATTCTTAAAAGTGAGATTTGTAATGTATAATTATATTAATTTATTCCTTTTATTTCCTTTTTCTACAGAGATTATATAATGTGGTTACTTGTGTGTATGTCCACTAATTCTAATAGTTATGTTACAATGGTTATATAATCTTAATGCCTATATAATCATAACAAACATATATAATAATCATATTTCATTACTATAAATAAAATAAAATCAATCATCCAATTATCTTTTGTTTTCACATGTTGATTATATTTTTATTATTTACCTTACTTTTATCATTACAATCAGGATAATGATCTTCATAGAAATCCAAGATGTTAATGATTTTCTGTTTATGGAATTTTTTTACTTGTAGATATATTCATCTTATAAATTTTTAAATGATTTTTCCTATTAAATTATTATAATAATTTAATGATTCTCTTTTATTCTAATATACTATAAAATATTTCACACTCTATTTTAGTTTGGTGTTTCATTTGAAATTATCTTTTCAAAATAGTATTTATTTAATTGTAAATTTATAATTAAATATTATGGAATTGCATCTGTATTTGTATTTTCTTAATGGGATTATTGTTTTTGGATTGATGTTATTACAAATACATTGAAATTTATTGTCTTATTGATACCATGTTCTTATATATCATTGTTTCTTTCCTTATTCTAATGAATTATTTTTAAATTTATTTTACTATATAGTATTTTTATTTGTATGCCTTTCTTTTATCATTACATGATGTTTCTTATCGCCTTATATGATGATTATTATAGCTAACTCATTCATATGTGAGGAATATTATGTGGCTGAGGATTTTATATAATGAGATTCATTTTAATAGAGTTTAACTCTTACCTCATGTATAATATTATTCAAACCTAGGGATTGATAAATCACACGACATAGTTAATGTTTTACTCATTTTGAATATTATATAGCCATTGGATTTAATGGGACATAAGGCTCTAAACTCTTTAATTTGATTCTATTTGAGTAACCTTCATCTCATTTAATCCTGATCATATTGTTATGGATATGGATTCATGTGATTACCATGTTTTTTTCCTCACCCTCATAGGTTCCTCTGATCAACATTATTTCCTCACAATCCACTACTCATAGGCTTCATATCCATTCATATTTTTCAAATTTGTTACACTAGTTTTGTTCCCCGATGCTTCTGATGGATCACAACCATCAATGCCTCTATTTTCTCCAATAAATTCCCTAATTGTTGTTATTTTACTTCCCTAGGATCATTGAATATTGATAGAAATATCTCAGTTTTTTCATCTATGTTTTGATAGAGAAAAGATATAGATCATGAGAGAGGTGTTAATCTGGAGGTTTTATTTAAACAAAAGAATTTGGTTCTTACAAGATCTTAGAGTTACAATGACAGTGATAAAACCATCAAATATTAAGAAGGCCACATCCAGGTTCATAGTGTATAAAAATGTTGTATTAATGTTTTTATTTCTCTATTTACTTTAGCTTTGTGTTGAATATTTCAGGTCTGTCTCATCGCCTAGTGTTTTAAGAGTGAACACATCCTATTCGAGATTGTATGTCACCATACATAAGACTTGTTTTAATTCTCTCCCATATAGTGAAACTGATTCCATTATCATATATATTTTTTGGCCATTATTTGTTTTTTATCACATTCATGCCTTTTTATATGTTTAAATATTTTTTTTAATTTCATAATATAAATATTATTGGTTGTTTTATTTCCATGAACATATGAAAAATATGGTATGAATCACCTATATATTTATGTTGTTTATGAACTCTCTTTTACTATTTACATAATAATTTTACCATATTTATTTATTTGAATTTGACTATGTTTTGTTGAATTTATTTCATAAATCACATTAATAATCTCAATTCTCCTTTACCACAATTGTGATGAAAATTAGGTTTTCACATACACCCCCAATAGTTGGTATTATAAATATCATATCAAGTTTAGTAACACCATTTATTAAGTTTGAATTTGAATTAAAATATGGGGATAATTAATTTAATTTATGGAGAGTTAGTTTTCATGTTCTACATGTCCACAATGGACTTGTAGATACTTTTATGGACTAATGAAAATTGTAACCACTATGTACCCAAAAGGATGGGTTGTCACAACCTATGTTGATTTCAACACTACAATTCTTTAAAATTCTATTTTAATTTTTTATTAACTCTATGAGATATAGTTCATTGTGAAGAGACCTATTATACCACTTATAAATCCATTTTGATGAAGTATGGACATCATTAAATGACCAATTCCCATATTTCTAGGTAGTATAAGGAGACAAGGAATAAAACATTAAAATGGTCTTGACACATCTTCCCAATTTCATTTAGATGAATTTAATTAGGCATTTTTTAATTTATAAAACATATATGTCCATATAAGTGATGTAGATGAGGTCGTAATTTTATTAACCTCACAATAGGATTTATTGAATGTTTTTAAAATAATCTATGATGTATGGTATGGAGTGAATTTCCATTTATAGAGTCATGGAAATTGTGATGTATATCGATCATAAAAACCATGGTTTAAAGTAGGAGGCTGGAAAGGGTAAGACCAAACCCATTTTGATTAATGTTATAACTCAACTTAATAATAATATCGAAGAGAAAAATGATGGGAGTTTATTTATTTATTTTTTATATTCATCATTATAGAAATAAAGTCTAAATTAAGTGACTCTGATCTTAGAATAAACCTAAGGATAATACATGACTGAATAATATTGTATGCCCCATTTTTTATTGTACTAAATTTTTATTGTCTATTTTTCATACCTTATAATATAGTAGGTTGTATCTCTAGTATCTATTACTTTTATAATCCAAGGACTATATATACATGATATTTTTATGTTCCCTTAATGGGGGGATGAGTTGGGTTTGGAATATATGTTTGTTTAGGTATATTTGTATACTTATCTTCCGTTGGATTTATAAGATAACATACTACGGGTTTCCTACAGCCTTATTTCATTCACTTTGTTTTTTTTATTTTCTACAATTTATGTTTTTTTTCTTTAACTACAATTGAAATTTATTCTATTTGTTTAATATATGTGTTCCAGATTCCTTCAGTGGTTTCAATGATAAAAGTTCAAATGGAGACCTAGGTATATAGATTAGGAAATTTTAATTTAATTTTTTATTTTATCAATTTAAAATATTAGTTTCATTGATATAGAAAAATATATGTCATAATGGAACAAGTTAATTTGATAAATAGACTAAGATTATTATGATAAGGCTTCAAATTTTTTGTTACTATGAATGCCTCCAAAACCAGCTCATACTTTAGTGCAGCTTTTAAAAACATAGCCTATATACATTATATAATTTTTATATAGTAGATATTTTTTTCACATGATTTTGTTATAAATATCTTGTTGTTTTTTCTTTTTGATTCTATGTTGTTATATTTCCATGTTTCAGGTATAATTCCCATATATTATATTTAGTTTTATTTCATTATGTAATGTTTTTGTGTAGATCTCCTACAATCCATATTACATGAGTTTTATTGTTACCTTGTGTGATGATTTTTCTTGATGATTAACTCTTTCATCATAAATATTACATAGTTTGTAGTTTTATCTTACATAATCTATTTCCATCATGTTTTACTCTGAAATCAAATTCACAATTATTATTGACACATGTTTTGTTACTTAACTTAATATAAAAACCAAAAATTAGTTTTTATTTATGATTAATGGTTTAATTTGTCACACCTAGTTTTTCATATTGACCAATGGTTGTACCGGTTGATTATTTGTTATTACTACTTACTTGAGACTTTTAGGGTCTGAGCATATATATTTGTTTCTATTTTGAGACTCTGGTATGTGATCATAGAGATTACTAGAGGGTGGATAATAACATGTAGATGAAAATTGATATAGGTGACCCTCCATCCAACCATCAAGACTCACCTGCTAGCTGGTGTGAGGCTAGATGTTTGGGTTCTCTATAGGAAGGCCTTCAGAGGGCTAGTGAGTGATATTAACAATCCGATGGGGTTCCCATAGGTGTGGAAGATCTTATGGGTTCCAGCGAATATCTGGTGGAAGCTAGTTACTATCTAATGAACTGATCTACGAAATAATGTTTTGGGAAGTATTGTAATTTTACATCCCAAATCACCCATTTTATTTTTTTCTCTTCTCCCTCAAAACTAATTTTACCCAAATGATCTTGGAAATTCTGTTGAGGTCAATTTTTCTCTTCTACCCTTAAAAATGTATGGATTGAAGTGTTACTTAATGAGTTTAATTACTTCAAGTCATTGTAATATCAATTTTATTATGAACAGCCCTTTAAAAATCTTCCCACTTCATCGAGAGTTGTGGATATCTATGTTGTCAATGGATCCAGATCAGGATTTATGAATTTTGATTCTAGGAATACCAGTAGATTTATTATACACTTTTGAATCTCTATTTTGGATCTTATTTTTAGTTTCTGATGACACCTTGATTTAGGTTGTTGGTTCAAACCATATTTTTATTCTTGATTTAAAATAGAATTATAAATGGGGTTTTGGGAATAAATTGTAATTGCTTATAAAATTGTTTTCAAAATTTCATGTTTGTATTTAACATCTTTGATTATGTATTTCCAAATAAAGTGATATTTTCTAGATAATGGATTTGAAATCATTAAATATTTAGTGAAAGAATTCAATGATGAATTATTTAGAAAATATGGAATGAAATTATATATGGTTTAAATGAAATAAATTGTTTTGAAAGGCATGTGTTTTTAAAAACCATTTAATATTGGTTTTTGAAATGAAATTGCTTGTTTTGAAACATGATTATGGTGATGATTTAAAGTGATTGATTGAAATGATTTTATTTTTATTAAAAATTATGATAAACACCCTTTTATGCCTTTTTATTTGATTCACATTGAATCAAAGGTTGTTATATGGGAATAATTCATGCTAGACATATTTTAGCTCTACCTAGAAATAGACTGATGATCAAAACACTGAAAAAATATATGATGGGCCAGAGATTTCATTCATCATGGTCTTCTCATATTCCTCCTAGTTTTGTGATCTAGGGATGTGTGCTCAAATATATTCATATTTCACTAAGATGTGTGAGAATCCTTGTCCTAAACTATCCATAGAAATCGTAACAATCATGCTATAATTGAAAATTATTTATACATTCTAATTATTATTAAATTATTATTCATTCCTATTTTCATATAAATTCTTATTCATTCCTCTTTTGATGGCTATGCACATTTGTAACTATTTTATACTATCCATTGAAATGGTTTGAAAATGATGTATTGTTACGAATTATGAAATCATTATCATGCCATGTTTTGTATCGAATAAAACATATTTAGTTTATTTCACATGGACTGCTTATCGAATACATGATGGGATACTACCGGTCTAGTGTTTCTCACACCCTACCTCTACCTTTGGGTGTTTTTAGACCTTCTTATGATAGGTCTTTAAAGGGAAAGAACCATTTTGAGGTAGTATACTTTCTCTATTAGTGATACATTTGTAGATGGTAGTAATTGAATGGGTTTTTAATCCATATATATTATGGAGATCATAAGTTGATATCTTTGATGGTTTATGTAACATTTCAGGTTGATGTACCATTTTTGGTAATTATTCTTGGTTTTTTTTATGATCATATTATAATTTGATAATTATTCATTTTATTTAATTATATTATTTAATAAATTTAAATCCATAGTGTATTTTTTAAATTATGTTGTCTCAATATTTAATAATTAATTCATTTTAATTTAATTTTAACTTAATTTTTTTATTAATTAATCAATTTTTTCCTTAGATTTTAGTTTTTTATCATATATTTAAAAATTAAAATTATAATTTATTTCATTATAGTTTCATATGAATAATCTATTTTCATTATTATTTTTCATTAATGGTTGATGTAACGAGTTAAAACTTTTTAATAAAAAACAACCACATGAGTACAGCTGGTTCAACCATAATTTTTAACGAAAAATTATTTGACTATGCATTAAATAAGGTTGACCATGGTAGGTAAGGTTTTTTTCTAATTGAAAAAATACAAAAAAGGGAAAAGAGATTGATAGTAAATAAATTAGGAAAGAGATTTATGTTTCAATCAATCAACCATAAGGCCATTATTGAGGTATAGAGTTGACAGAATATCATTTAACTATCGTGGTGCTAAAGCTGTTACCAACCAAAATCACTGCCAGTTGATGATGTTCAAACTATAGCGTCACCAACATAAAAGCCATTTATTAAGTCCACCAGTATTTGATATCAAGGCTATTTGAACCCGATATAGAAACCAACTAAGATTGATGGTGCTAGTTCATGATATTGAAGATGGGGGATGAATATTTATTTTTTCCAAGCTAATCATGAACCTTATTTGAAGAAAATATTTTCACTATTGAGGCACCTCACTTGAGTTGATGACCTAAGAATCCGAACATTGTTCTTAAAATTGACCAGAATATTATTGTTGATGAAGACCTATGAACCAAAAGCAATGTATTTATGGAGGATTTATTGTTGCGGTAAACTCAACTGTGCACATGTAGATCACTTGAGGCGATCACAACCACATAAACACAGCAGAACAACAATGTATTATTTATTCCCAATGGAATTTATGGTTGTTACAAATGCATATTAATACTCTCTAGTTATAGGGATACAAAACAAAACAAACCAAAAGAAGAAAAATATATATAAATAAATTTTGTAGAGTAGGTTCCATCCATATATTCAGATCTACATACATCAAACATCTTTTGTTGAATCCATCATGCCTCTATTCTAATAGTGAGTGTAGGAACCATCCAAAGGAAAACCAAGTTTAATTTCCAAAATCCCCCCTTAAACTTTTTTTGTGACCCAAACATTTTCATCATATCCATGTGGGTAAATAATCGGTTCAATGACTTCACCATATTAAATGCCTTCCTTTTTATTATATCCTTCAATGGAATCGATTGAATGAATTTCCCCAACTATCACATTATTCTACATGACATACGTTTTAGATTCCTTGAGGATAATTGGATTGGAAATCTCTGAGAGACAACAAAATTTTACGTACTCCTCAATAGGTTCACTTATCTCATATATATCTACAAGTAATTGAATGTTTTCAGGATGTATATGTGAGAGTGCTTTTTTAATGCCTTCAGATGTTTGAGTATGTAATGATGACATCTGTGGTTCTTCAATTATTTGTTCCTCTAATGCTACTTCTTCAAATATTTCTTTATCTTCTAATGTTATTCATACCTCTACGGAATAATCACATGGGTTCCATTTCTATGATTCCTTTTCATCAAAAATAACATCTCAACTGAATATAACCTTCATGGTTATGGGATTATACACACGATATCCCCTTTCTCGATCTTTATAATCCATAAGATCATACTTCATTCATTTTTTCTTTTGTTTTGTTTGGTTTCATCTAGAATACAAACATTGGAAATAGAACAAAAAAATATAATATGAATAACACTTTCCTAGTGAGTACTCCATGATTCCTATGGCATCATATCTTAGAGATTATTTTGTAAATCTATTGATTAGATACACTGCACATGAGGAAGCTTCATTCTAGAAAGTCATGGACACTCCTTTTTCTTTCAACATGCTTCCTTCCATATGGAGAATGGTGTGATTATTACTTTTGGATACTCCACTATGTATGGGTGTGTAATCTGAGGCCAACTGATGTTTAATTCCATTCTTATTGAGGTACTCTTGAAACACATCAGAGGTGTACTCCCCACCTCGATCAGATCACAAATATATATGCGATGGTTGCATTGATTTTCCACCATCACCTTAAATTCTTTGAAGATTACAAAAACTTATAACGTCATTTTGAATAAATACATCCATTTTTTCTGCTATAATCATCGGTTTTTTTTAAATACCTCCATTTTACATATTATTTTGGATTCAATGGACTGCACACGTCGGTGTGAACTAGCTCATGTGGCGCTGCAGATTTCCATTTGGCCTTCATTGCAATGATGCTTCTATGCTGTTCTCATCGAACACACCTTTCAAATATTTGATTCGGGTCTTGAATGATAGGAATCCCATTCACCATCATATTTTTTCCCAATAATCATAAAATTTCAAACATTAAATGCCTTTACATGAGATTCCATAGCCAATATTTATCATCATGTACCATCTCCTAAAATGGTGGTACATTGCGTTGGATCATAAGCTGAAACATGCGATTCATTACCATCAAAACTTTCATAATGATCCTTCCTTTTTCATCAATAGTCACCATTTGTTTATTTTGTAGGATTTTGTGAAAGCCTTTTTCCACCAACTCCTCGCAACTCAAGATGTTGGTCTTCATGTCTGCTACATTGTATACATTTGAGTTGAATGCATGGTTCTTGCCTTTTTTCTTGATCAGAATACCTCCTCTTCCATAAAATAATATTATAATTAGATATCCAAATAAAATCACTCCTCAAACCCCCTCGTCTAGGTTCATAAATAATTGTTTTTGACCTATCATGTGATTTGTGTCTCTAGTGTCAAGATACCACATACTTTGATTTTGTGTTGATGATTGAGCCATCAACACATGGGACTCATCTAAAGGATCTTATACTTTGACATTATGTGCTTCTTTAGTGTCATTATACATGGGTTTCTTGTGCCAACATTAATTTCTATAATTTCCAAATTTTTGACAGTTATATTATTGAATATTTCTTTTTTCAGGTTGGAAAATGTTGAATCCACCCCTTCATAATCATCCATGTTCTCGTGGAGTATAGGATTGATATGATGGATTCCTAGAGTTGGGATTCTACCACAACATCCTCCTCTTCCTCCTATTCTTGGATCAAATTGTTTTCCATGGAATCCCTACCTTGGTTTGTTTGAAATTTCCCCTATCTCCATTTCAGAGTTATTGAGATACAACTTTGATTGCAGGGAATGCTACACTCCATTGGTACCACTCCGACAGTTCACCTTCAATTCATGGGATTGAAGAGACCCCACATGTTTTTTATTAGATATCATATCAAGTTCCTTTGTTTTTTCTAGGGTGACGACTATGTAATCAAATTTTAGATCAAGGGATCGCAAAATTTTCTCACACACCCTGCATGAAAAAATATCTTCTCCGCTTTTTCATAGTTAGTTCACCACAATCATTACACGAGTAGGATACTTCCCAAGTGTTTGAAATTTTTTTATAAATAGGGATTCAAAATCACCTCACATATAATAAATTTGAATCTGGTCTACACTTTCAGAGCCTTTGAATGCTTTGAGAAGAGTATCCCAGATCTCATTTGATTATTTCGATGAACCAATTATTACAAAAGAAATTTTGTCAAGCACCTGATAAATGTAGGATTTTCCCTTGAAATCCATATTGTGTTCTGCCCAAAGAGTGGTTTTTTGAACATATGGTAGAGAAACCTCTACTTCATTGGATTCTGACTCAGTGTATCCATCCCTTATAATGTCCATGACATCTAGGGTGCCAAGTACCACACACATTTAGATACACCAATTATAATAATTGTTCTTTTTCATCATCGGGATCATAACTTGTGAAAATACATTTACCATGATGAAAAATTATTTTTTATGAACAATAATAGATGCATATATCTAGAAGTGAAATTATTATTCCTATTTGGAAAACCTCTATATATCTTTTTTTATTAGCATTGAATATTTATTTTCCTTGAATTAAATATTGCAAAAAAAATTTGATCTCCCAATATTTTTTTGGAATAGAATTGGAGAAAAAAAAATTTAGATCACACCAAGTTGTCCGTACACAAAATAAAAGGTTATTTTTTTAAATATGCAATAGAATGAAAATGGTTGTGGGGGGATTCTTGATTGGTGAGGATATGATGATATTTTGTTTATGTATAGAGAGGATAATAGAGTCGTTGGGAGCTTGGATGGGGGGAAAATAATCACTTAAGGAGAAAAAGGAGGGGGTGTGGATAAAAAACCAAATAGATTATTTTAGTTAAAAGAGAGTGGGACCCTTAGGTTGAAAAACTCACAAAATTGTCATGAGGAATATAATTAAGGAATTTTTTTTGACAACTTGACCAAAAAGGAGAGATAGAAATCTCTCGCGGTAGAATTTGAACATATACTACTAATATTCTTACCTGAAGCTCCTCTTCTCCAAGTCGGTAACTGGTCTGGTGAATCTCTCCCAATAATGGTGGAATACACTTTTAATACCCAATGATACCACTAATAGAGGATGGATTGTAGTGGTAAACTCAACCGTTCACATGCAAATCAATTGAGGTGATCGCAACCAAATAAATACAATGGAACAAATTGGTATTATTTATTCTCACTAGAATTCAAGATTGTTAAAATGCATTACAGTACTCTCTATTTATAGGTATATAATACACAACAAAACAAATGAAGAAAAATATAGATAAATTAAATCATGCATAGTAGGTGCCTCTCATCTCTTCATAGCGACACACGTCAAGCATCCTTAGTTGAATCTTCCATGCATCTATTAAAATAGTAAGTGTAGGAACCATCCATAGAAAAATAATGTTTAATTTCTAACATGTATATCTGGATGAGTTTTCATGTCAATGTAATGAAGAACCATCCCAATATGGAGGTAATATTTCAATTATTTATGAAGAAGATACTTCCAAGCCTATGAAAATTTGATGTTGGGTTCGTCTGAGTGATGTTGATCGAGATAAAAGGATGAAATCAGTTTTTTTCCTCATAACAAATAGTTTTGAAGAAAAATTCACTATTTATATAGATATATTTAAGGAATTTGATTTTCAAAGATGAAATGTGTTTCTTAGTTCCATAGTATATGAAGGATGACCTATTGTGTCGTTGAATAATCTGAATTTTTTGATGCTAAAAAAGAGGGAGTCCAGTTTTTTACTTCCGAATTATTGTTTAAATGTTTGAAAACAATAATATGATGGGGTTTCAAGACACACAGTTTGGTGATTGGGATTTCATATTGGTGTTAACCTTTTCTACTCAATGATATTCCTCTTAGAAAAGTGAAGCTATGTTGGGATAAACCGAAAGTCAGAGGGGATAAGTTCATATTGAAGAAGGTAGGAAACGTTGTGCTAAGGACAATGATAACCAAATTCTACTAGAAAAAAACTCAAACTTTGTTTTTCAATCCCAGTTCTATTCAAACAATTAATGAGGATGGAAGTTTTTGTTGGAGCTAGGATATTTTTATCTAATCACTTGTCATGTTTTTCCTTCTTGAAGTGATGGAATTCACAAAGATGGGAATTAGTCTAGATTCACATAAACTATAATGCATGTGCATTTGTTCAAAAAAGTTGAATGAACCTGCATATGTCACATGTAGGGTTTAAAATATAGTCCCCAAAACACATTTTCGGTGATTAGGGAATGATTTACTATGTGACATTAATTACATACCTAGAAAAGAATGGAAAAAATTTCAGATACACTAAAAATTAAGAGAGAGATATTCATTTCTAGAATTTATATGATCATTAATTATTAGATTTTTACACTTTGGAGACTTGAACAAAGATCTCAGATTAGAGAAATGAATATATCATTGATATAATCTCTCACCAGGATTAATATTAAAATGGATATCTCTCTTCTCCAATTATTATTCCTTCATTTCATTTATTATTGAAACATAATTAATGAATTGAATATGTTTTGAGGCTAATTTTTTTCTCTTGAAATATTAACTGCTAGTTTAATATGTCCACTTCTTTATGTCAATTTATTTTAAAAATTATTTTTCACCTCCCTATAATGATTTCAAAACATCATGATTAATCAACGATAGTGATTATGAATTCATTCTACAATTATAATTTCGAAATCATGAAAATATTTTGATGTGATTTATTTTCAAAATAATTCAACAAAATTTATTACTGTTTAACCATTCAAGTGGAAAAATCATAGAATAATTGTTCTGTAATGTTTATCACTTGGCAAGATAAATTAATAGAATTATTTTTGGAGGATGAAAATTTAATAAAATTTATATACATAATAAATCAATTCAAACAATATAGTTATAATTCCCTTTTCTTATGCCTCAATTGTTTTTCCCAAATATCATTCTCACATTTAGACCATCATCTTTCCTCATCTATTTCAAAATAATTGTTTCATCACTAACTATTTTTTGTAAAAAATAAATATAAAAGTCTAGTCCCCTATTGTTTTTATTTTTTTATTTCTTTTCAAAATTTAGTTTTCACTATCACAATTTCCCTTTATTGTGGGTTCAACACCATATGAACTTTTATACAGTAGTAAATAAGAGTTTATAAATAATAAAATTTCCACGTATTAATAGTCTACATTTCATGTTTTTGGTTCTTTTTCTAGGAAGGGATTCATGTGGCCATTGTTGAAAAAAACTAAAAATTGCTCTAATAAATTATTCTATAAATCTATTTTTTATGCTCAGTTGCTGTAAGATATTTTTTTGATTAAGTGATTATGTCATTTATTAGTTTATGTGAATGAGAACATATTGTGATAGGATATATAAATTCATACATGAGATAAAAAACACCTAAGAGCACTAAAAATGAGAATAAAATCAAATATAGAAAACCTGGGTGAGAGAGTTCCAATCATTAATAATGAAAAAATAACCCTAATCATTCTAGAAGAAAATAAAAGTTATGCGATGAGGGAGTTTCAACATCCTAAAGTGTCTAAAAATCATTCATCAATCAGAATTTCACATTTATCTTGAGACTGTAATATTAGAGAATCACATACCTCTCTATTTCATACATTCAATGATCTTTCTAATGTGTATTTTTTATCATTCATTATATACTTTTATATCACAATAGAATAATAACCTTCACAAGGTCTCAATGAGAATGAAATTACAATTAATGTTTTTACATTTCACTTAAATTGATTTCATAAAACGTGTTTTTGATTCTAGATATAATCATTTTTGAAAACTATGAACAAGTTTACAATTTTTTTATGTCAAAACATTACACAAGGGAGATATGATAACCAAAATCACATGTTTTTATCATGTGGATGGAGAACCATTTCATAAGTATTTCAATGTATATATAGTGACCTGATATGTAGTTTATACATCACCAAGTCCCCTCCCATGTACTCATGGATACCTTTTATGAAGGATTTTCCTCCTCTGGATAAAATATGGTAGATAAGTCAGTTGAGGAAACTATAATGACAAAAATAATGGTAATTTAAGACAAAAATTCAATATTATTACTTTAAAATTTCAATATAAAAAATCTAGGAGGAAAACACTTAATAGAGGTGTCAATAACAGTAGAATATGGATAGATGAAAATACATAATCAGTTGTTATAAAAGATAAACTACAATCTATAATGAACCACAATACTAAATAATTTGTCAATCAAGTGGGTTGTAAAAATCATAACCAGTTACTTAGATATTATGTGTTCAATATATTACATTTGGACGCACTAATTCCCCTTAAATTTTGACATGTCATTCCAATAATAAGAAAATGTTAGTTTTTATTTAAATTGTCAATGATTTCCAGATAGTGATGATATGTTTTCAAATAACTACAACATTGGTTATTGAAATATATCAAACTTTTCCTAAATAGAACAGTGAATGATTATATAATAACCCTATACACTAGGTTTTCAATATAAATAATGAAAAAATAATTCAAAATCAAAGGCAGATACAAAAAATTATCATGTTCATGCCAGAATTATGTTTCAATGGTTAATTTGATAATTGTATTCACTAAAAATCACAAAATGAGTATGATATGGCTCAAAATGATGCAATAATTCTTAATACGGAATTGAAAATAGTTCAACTATCTAGCGGTATCAGTTTTATAGATAAGGTAAAACTTCCCAATACAAATGAATTTAACCCTAGGGATAATTTCTGAGAATTCACATGAAGAATCAGTTAAAAACACAACCAAAAGCTGAAAAATACCATAGGAAAACTGAAAATGGTATTCTTAATGAAATTAGAAGTCAAAATCTAAACAAAACACAATCTAGAAGTGAGATTAAAAATCTTTTAAAAAAATTTAATCTCAATGTTTCACCTAAAGGCGGAGCTCAATTTTTTCATAAATAATATGAATGAAGGGATGTAGAAAATTATTGAATAAGTTGGAGAGATTTCTTTTAGTATGAAGATCTATTCCCCATGCACCCCACAGGTGGATAGGGTGGTAGGGGGTGGGGTGTGAGGTGCCAGTCATGGGGTCGAGTCCCCAGATGGATTTCTTTATACTATTTGTATAGTTAATGGAAACCACCTTTTAAGAACTATTCCCAAGAAATCACATTCCCAGAATAATTAATATAGACAAATCGTTTCAAGGATGAACTATTTCAGTTACATGGGATTTTAACTGATCTCCATGTGAATATTCCTATCCAAAAAGACTTGATTCAGGCTCCTTTATACCAGAAATCATAAAAGAAACTGTTTTACAAAAAAAATTGGAATAATTTCAACATACTACCTCACTGAAGAGTGTAGGGATGTTCTTAAAAATAAATTCCCTCTACAAAATAATGATCTTGGTAGATTTTTCATTATTTATACCATAGGGAATAGTGGGAAACTAAACTATTTAGGTGATTTAGATACTAGTATAAACATGTTCTTATTCTCCCTATTTCAAAAGTTGAGATCGGGTGATTTAAGACAAACTGCTATAATTCTATAGTTGTCCTACCATTCCTTCACACATCCCATAAGAAGGTTATAAGATTTTAAAGTTTCACATAGATATATTTTTTCCATCTAATTTTCTTAGGTTAGACTTGAACTGTTACCAGGTGAACTCTGTCATCATTGGTAATGTCTTCTTTGACACTAAGGGAGCTATTATAAATGTATCTAAGGGATTATTATTTTTTATGTTTGGTGAGAAATTGGCGGAATTAAATGTTTTCAAAATTTTAAAATAACAAACTTTTTTTTAAAACAGTATTTGAGTGGAGTCTTTAAATGATGAAAACACTCTCGAACTTTTAAAAGAATATGAAAAGAAATACTTGGTTATAGGAGTTTCATTAGAATCATAAAATGATTTTTTTTACATATTATTGTGTCTTATTAGGGAGAGAATTTTTTACAAATTCTATATTTGAATAACAATAATTTATCTATTGTGAAGGGTGTAGATAATAATGAGTTATCTATGTTATAAATTAGATAATTTTTTATGAACTTGAGGCTGATTCTCCTATTGTAAAATATGATGAAAATATGATAATGTTAAGGGAGATATTTTAATACAATTTTATGATTTTACCTTGATAAATTTTTTGAAATATGATTTATAAACACTTGAGAATGATCTATTGACATTGAAATGAACTAAAGAAAATTTTAAAATTGTTTATAAAATAAAAAATCATTCAATTTTTTAAACTCCATTTAAGAAACATGTTGAAGATAATTATCTCATTTTCCCAATATCATTCAATCAAGTGAGGAGGCACCAACATTGGAGCTAAAATTTCTCCCATCACACCATAAATACAAATTTCAAGGTGAAACATCCACAGTTCCTGACATTATTTATGCTAAACCTAAGAAAAATCAAATAGAAAAAGTAATTAGTGTTCGGAATAAATGTAAAACTATAATAGAATGGTCTATAAATGGCATCAAATGGATTTTACCTTCATTATTCATGCACAATATTCCTATTGAACTAGATCAAAAACCAAGTGTAGAGTTTCAAATGATACTTCATCCAGATATAAGGTAATTTTCATGAGAAGATGTTATTAAGATACTGGATATTAGTATTATATACCCCATTTGAAAAAATGATTGCGTCATCGAATTATATGTTCTCCCTAAGAAGATCAGATTCAATTTAATAACCAATGATGAAAACGAATAAATTCATGTTAGAAAATCTACCAAAGGGAGGGTTTTTATAGATTATAGAATGATCAATTCCTCAACTAGAAAGTATAATTTTCATATTAAATTTCTATATCAAATGAATGAGATTCTTGTTGGGAATGAAATCATTTGTTTTATAAAAGTCCATTTTGGTTATAATTTGATCATTCTAGCCCCATTATATTAGGAGAAAACAACCTTCATGTTCCCCTCTATTACATTTTCCTACCAGAGAATACCCGTTGGATTATGTGGCGCACCAACATCCATTTGAATGAGAATGATATATATCTTTTTAGATATGATAGAAATGATTATTAAGTAATTAATTTATTACTTTTAAATTTTTGTTATCACTAATGAGTCCTATATCAAAAATCTTGAAATAGTTTTTGAGATATTTTTGGAGACCAACTTAGTTCTAAACTGGTAGAAATTCCAGTTTATGGTCACCGAAGTAATTTTGTTAGGACATAAAGTGTCTAATATGGGTTAGTGTTTTATATTAATAAGAATAAATTAATTGAATAATTAAACCCTTTTTAAAATTTCAAGGGTGGTAGAATCTTTTAAGGGCATGTTAGTTTTTACCCAATGTTTTTAAAGATATTTCATAAATAATCCATCCAATGTGATCACTACTAGAAAAGGATAAACCCTTTCTGTTTGATGATTTTTTTAAATCTTTCAATATTTAAAAGGAAAAATCACTTCATAACACATCATCATTCTAAATTATTTAATAAATAACATTTGAAATTATGTGTGATTCTTGTAAATTAATTATCAGTATTGTTCTAGGATAGTGGAGTGATAAAATATTACATCAACTGTATTATGCTAGTTAAATAATAGATGATTCAGAAAGGAACAACACCATTATTGAGAAGGATACATTAGTTATTATGTTTTCATTGTAGAGGATTATGAAATACCTTTTAGGTTCAAAATTCAAATTCCTTAGAAAGCATTCTATCTTGATTTATCCACTGTCAAAGAGAGAATCCAAACCTTTGATAATTAGATAGATACTATTGTTACAAGAATTTTATATGAAAATTAGAAAATATGTATAGAAAATTAGGATTAACATACATGGATATTAAATATTTTCATATAAATATTCATTATATTACACAAAAACATACTTGAGGACCATAATAGTTTATTTACAATGGAAAATTGGAACAAAATATTCTTTAATGGTGAAATATATTCGATGTTTTCAATAAATGTCTTCCCCTTTAGAACTCCTACTTAAAACCTTTCTTCATAACTAGGGGGAAAGGAAACATAATAAAGGGTGATCTTAGATTCCCAGTAAGGGTAAATAGAGGAGATACATATGAATAATATTAATATAAGTGTATGATAACTTGAGAATAACATTTGAAAACCATACACCTCATATTAAAGACCATAATCATGAGTCATGGAATAAATATTTTCTGTTCATAAGGCATGAATCATATTGAAATCAATGAACATTATCCATGAGATAATAATATATTCATAAGACATGGAATTTTGGGAATACACATAAATATAGAAAATATTTTGTTAAGGATACCCACCAAGTCATTCATAACATGTTATGCTTGGGATGACCACTCATGTACTTTATTTGGGCTTCGGTTGACAACCAGTGTATGCTATTTTACAAACATAGACTGGACACTTGTGTACCCTCATTTATGGGCTTGGGATGACCTATTGTGTACGATCTTATCTCATATAACATTTATCATTGCCCAATTCATTGGAGGGAGATATCGGTCCCAGCAGACACCTAATGAAAACCATATCCATCTATGCCAAAATATCATAATAATTCATCATATAAAAACCCATGAAATGAAATGGGTGTTATAAACATTTAATCATATAATAAACAGTGTAAAAGAGACAAGTTTCATAATAACTTCATTATGGAATAACCTTTTAAAATAAGTGGGTTCCAAAGGGGTCATATCATCGTATAACCTATGGATGAGAAACAAGTTTCATAAACATCATTCCATAAAAACCTAAACCATTCAAATAAAGAGTATGAATGGTTTCCTTAGATCAAATCACCAGTAATGCATGAGTAACATCAACAAATTTCATCTTATAAGGAAAATAATTTTTAGTTATCACTGAAAAAATTTCATGGAGGAAATATCATTTCTTCTTTGAAAAAAACTTTTTAAAACATAAATCATTTTGAAAAATCTTTTCTTTAAAAATATATTTGAAAACTAATAAATGGATATTTTAAATAACTGAACTAATTTTATTGGAAAATAGCCTTTAAAAACTAATAATGTATGAATTATAAATAATTTAAATTTTTTTAAACATACAAAATTTACTAAATCATTTTCGTTGAAACTAAATTAAAATACAAATCCATGAAAAATATTTAATTAAAACTTTTACTTTTAAAAATTTTACTTAAAAATTATAATGTACGATCCAACGATTGGATTGGTTATAAAATCATATGATCCCATACAAGTCATATACATAAAAACAAAGATTCATTTTATATTTTCTGTAGATGTAAAAAGATCCATGATCAAGAAATAATAAGTATATTAATTTAAAAGAATTTAAATAGTTAAAGTATGGGTAAAAATCTATTTACAAAATAATAGGATAATTTATAACATTTTTTATTTTTTTATAAAACATGGTATTGGGAGAAAGCCTATTTCCGGCCAAAGGGAGAAATAAATTTAAATTATCATTAAAACATTTTTTATATTCATATTAACTACGAAAGAGTATAAATTTTCCCATTAAATTATGATATAATGAATAATAATAGGGGAATCAAATTCATGATAATTAATGTGATATAAATCATAATATTTCATCAGTGGGAGCATAATCATAATCAATTGTGGTAAACATTGAGATTATAGCAATAAACTATTACAACTTTGGTAACATTGAATAATAATTACCATTAAATAATAAAAAAACATGAATATTGAAATATCATGAAAATAATTATATTCATGACATAAAATGGCAGAAGGATGTGTTTAAACCTCATAAAAGAATATAGGTGCGTAATATAACTTGTGTCTCAAAAAAGGCCAATTGAGACAAAATTTCCTTACTTCTTTAGTAAATTTAAAACTCTAACCACATGAAAGAGAGATACTTAAATGTATTTTTAAATTAAAAAAAGTATAAGAGTCACAATGTAAATTATTGGGTAGTATTTACACCACAAATGAGAAATATGTGGTGAATATAGCATGTGTATCATAAAAGTAAAAAGCGATACATAAGTACTTTACCTTAAGTATCGACTCTCATCATACTCATTCAAAATTCTTTCATAATAAATATAGGTCTATTATAAATCTATAAAGTAAACATATTCATATATATAATATCATATATTATTTTTTTCTGATGTTCTATTACCCATTTTTTTACAATTCCATGTTAAAGTTACATTTTGAGTAATAACCACATTGTTTTTTGTACATGTTTTGACTTTTCATTTTCTATCGTCTTACTTAGATCATATGTTAATAATATCTAGAATTTTAAACATGGAATAAATATAATATATATCCATTCTATATGTATTTATATTATTCAAAAAAATTCGGGGATAGGAAATTGAATACACCGTTCATGGAGATGGTAGGTCGTATGTATGCCTGAACATTGTTTCCATTTTCTTATCATATTTAACTAAATAAATGAATTTGATATAAATATATATATGAATTATACATAAAATATAATTATTATGTCATATATACAACATATTTTTATAAAAAATATCCTTAATACATTCTATATATAGCGTGAATGAGTCACATTGCTTCGCGAGGCGGTAGTCCTCCATACAGATGAACGAAGTTATCATGTTCCCCCAAAAATGTAAAGCATGAAGGTATGCATGATAAAAAAAATTATATATCAATAATATAATCATAAATATCATATATATAATGTATAAACAATATTTCAATCATTATTTACAACCTTGAAAGGTGGTAATGGAAATATGAATGACATTGGTTCACGAGACTGTAGTCCACCATACACATGAACGGTGATTTTGTAACAAATTTAATGAATGAGTATGTGTTTTTTTGTCACACCCATATAATAACAACATCTAAATATATAGATGATATTGATGCTATAATATAAGAAATATATAAAGATAATTCATGGAGGTGGAGAAGGAAAAATCGCTTTTAGAAGAACATTATCACTTCTTCAGGTATCCTCATTATGTCTTCACTAATGTCTTAAAGGATTTTCCATCTTACTAAAATAAGGATTATAGAATGCGTTAAGTGAATATGGTAAGTGATTTTGGTCAATATTTTTTTGATTTAAATGGCATGACAAGTGTGAATATGTGGGAGGAGTGGGTGCCTTTTTATTGTTGAGGAGGAGTGGAATTCTTATAAATACTCAAATGTTTTCAATATTGAAATGTCAAGAATACTAAAATCTTATTAAAAATGACAAATAATGAGTTTTATTGATTATATTGTCGATCCACACTATTGAAACACATTTATACATTTTTTTAATAATTTTTTTCCAATAAATCTAAGGTTTTCTTTATTTTACCTTTTTATTCATTATAGTAACACGTTTTATAATCAAAGTAATTTTTCATTTAAGACTAAATTAAAGTGATAAATACTAGATAATTTTTAAGCACTGATTATATATATTATATCAAATTTATAAAATAAAAATCCAATTTTTTTTGTAAATTAATTCTAACATAAGTGCAGGTAACATTTGAAAACATTATTTTAACCAGAACCTATCTAACAAAGTTTATTTCTATTTATTAAAAAATATAGTCATTATAATAGAAAAATTAGTCCATCAAAGAATATTTTGATATTTATTATTATTTAACAATTAGTTTACAGAATATAATATATTTGTTAATTTAAAATAAATTAAGAAATTATAATTTATTATAAAATAGAATAAATGTCAATTTTAACATTATTCATTTAAGTGAATAAAAAAATTCAATGATGGAATTAAAATATATTATTTTAAAACCTTTTTAAAAGGGTATATTTATCTAAAAATATAATTTAACACAATAATTCATTAAAGTTAATATACTTTTAATGTTTTTAGTATCCTTTAATTTATATAATTATAAACTTAATAATTCCTGAATTGGGATTTCCTATGAATTTAATGTAATTATATGATCTATAAAAAATTAAAATTAATTATCATCTTTAAAAAACTCAGTTATATTACAAAATAATATTTTTAACCGAACCTATTTCATTTTTCCCTATTCCAAATATTTATATAAATTAAAAGGAAGAAAGGTACATTTTGTTTTACATTTCTTTACTTTAGATATTATATGGGTCCCATTCATGGAAATTATTCACAATAACTCATAAAATTAGATCATAATTTCATAAGATTCAATATATGTCTGAAAAATGTGGTTTGGATAGGTTTTGGGTCATTCTTACATCTTATATTCAAAGATTAACCACTATGGAAACTCATTTTTTCGTTAATCACTATATTTATTTTCCCTATTTTATCTTATATTTATGATAGAAAATTAATTTTACATTATTATATACTATAAATAATGATTATTACGAATATATAATCCATTTTTCAAAATTAAACTCACATAAGTGGTAGAAACTAATTTAAAATTAATCCCGCAGACATGTGGATAAAGCGTGTTATTAAATAATGAACGATCAAAAGTTTAAAAAAAATATATTCAATTTAAAAATCTAATAGATTCTAATTACTTTATAGGATTAATATATTTATAATTTAGATAAATGAAATTTCAAACCAAATTAAAACATAAATTAGCTATATAAGGTTGAAAGGAGATGGTGTTGAGGGCTCGAGAGCTCCTCCTTGATGAAGAATATGGAATCTCCCAGGGTATTCAAGGTTTGGTAATAGTATTCCACAATTTATTTGGTTTCAATCATATCTATAGTTATGAGGATTCTACAAAAGAATCCTCAAATGGCTTATTATGACACTACCAATAGTTCACAAATATCTAATGTGGCTACAGGTGTAGTGAGATCCTGTAGGGGTTTGACTATGGCAGTAGTGGGTGAACAACATCAATCAACATCAGTCATCACCAGATTTGATATGTCCCATTGATATACAAGCGGTAATCCTAATATAGAAGATATGGAAATCTCTGATTCTGTGGTAGCGGTTATAAGGCCCCAGCCTTAAACCTTACTTAATCTTGAGTTATTACAAGATTTCACATTGATGATCTTTTCGGGTTTAGAGTTTTAGAGAATTAGATCATAAAACATGCATTACGTTCCATATATAAACAAGGTGGTTACAAAAAGATAGTATTCTTCATCCCCATAAAAGGAAACATATTTAAAATAAAACATGGATTCATTCTTGACACTTCCTTGACACTATCATCAAATCATGTACCTTTCCCTTGACCTGTTAAAAGCATTTCAAAAAATACTTGGGATGAGCATAAAAAGCTCAGTAAGGGATATAAAACTATGGAATGGAAACATGGGTACATATATACATAAGTATGAGATCATACATTACCCATAAAACATAAGCACTTTAACATACCTCATCAAATCATGAATAAATCATAGAAATCATAAGACATAAATGTAACTTGAGAAATTCATAACATTCTTACGTAGGGAGTAACCCTCTTGGTTACGTTTGGAATACCCATCACAGTATATTCCCTAAATCTCTTTGGAGAAACCTTAACGTTTCACTCCTTTGCGTTACCCAATGCATTGGAGAGCTATATCGGGCTCACCCGCCCTTAGTTTATCACAGAACCACCCATTTTCATAATAATGCCCAAGAACCTCAACATAATCATATCAAATAAAACATGCATAAAGGAAACATAACATTCCCACCTTTCAATCACAATATATCAATACATCACATTGATATAAAAACATTATGAAAACCATTTTCGATACCAAAATAAAAGAAAAGTAAAACATGGTATTTATTTTTCTTTTAAAAAGAAGGTATGGCTTGTAGAGGTAGCCGAAACTCAAATAACGGTCACGACGGCGGAGAAGTCATTATCGCCTCATACGTATGACAAAAACATTCTCTTTTGTTGTTTAGTAAATGCTTCGTATAAAAAAGATTCCTTTTGAATAAACCTAAAAGTCAAAGGGGTTTATACACCATATAAAAAAAGGTTGTGTATAAAACAAAATATGCCTCAATGAAAAGAGATTGAGACGAAGTCCCATACCTCGGGTCCGACGTGACTCGATCGTTCTTTAATGTCCTGAATAATAATCTTGAGTTAATTTCTACTTGTTTAAGATCCTTTTTCAAGTTCATTATTCCTTTTATCTCACTTAATGCCATGTCATGAACACTATTTAATTATTTAAGTTAATAACGGTTGTTTTAACAATCATTGGTACTTGAGTGAAAAATAAACCCATTATAATTACCATTTGTTCATGTATCAATTATATCCAGAATTATAATCATGATGTATATATCATATATATCGTATATGTTCAGTATATATGTGCATTTATAATATTACATAATCATTTAGAGGTAATAAATGAAATGCATCGTTCATGGAGACGGTAAGCCGTACGTACGCATGAACGCTACTTTCATTTCTATTTCATATTTTATAGAATTTAATCATAATGATATAAAGGTATATTATAATTCCAATATAATAACATTTATAATATCATTAGCTTTATCAATTTCACATCCCACATATGGTATTAACGAATCAAATCACTTTCAGGGGGCGATAGTCCGCACTTCCTTAAATGAAGATATCGTGTTTACCCATAATGGAAACAATAGTGGTATGCCATAAATGAAAAATACCGAATCTTAAGGAAATAATAAACATATTATATATCATATATAAAAATAGTGACATCATAATGGCGACCTTTGAAGGTGTTAAATGAGTATTGAACATATCATCGTTTCGGGAGGCAGAATTTCGCCATCCACGGAAACTGTATGTTCTTTAACCATTTGATGTAGTTTTGTGAGAGTGTAGCTCGAATAAATATTATAACAACAGTATAGTATATTTAAGATACTGGTGTTGTTACAAAAGTTGTAAATAAAAAGAGTTTAGGGGGTTGGAGAAGCAAAATAAAACAAATGAACATGAGAGAATAAATTACCTTTAAAAGTGTAACTCCTTTTGATTTGAGCCTAAAAGCTTCCTTTGAAAGTATTATGCCCAAAGTTAATCCTCTAGTATGAGGAGAGGTATGTGGAGAGAGTAAATGGTCAGGGGATGTCCGAGCCAAAGTATTGAGGAGTGTGAGAAATGAGGTAGAGGTGGGGGACTTTTATAAGAGGAGAGGAGGGGCACTTTTGGAAATCATGAAACTATTATTTTATTTTCAAAAGTGTTTTGAATTTATAAGGTCCCACATTGATATATTTAGAAGATAAGATGATAAGTCTTAGAAATATTCCCATACAATAGTTTTTGGACAAGTGTAGGTCTTAGATTTTATATTATCTTTTCATTTAATTTAAACTGTTCATTAATGAGGTCATCGTTGCATCATCATGATGTCATAATTAAATTATTTTATTTAATGTCTAAAAATTAAAACAAAAATATCCTTATGTAGGAAATCTTTTTATCTTTCCAAATTTTATTTATAGACAAAAATATTATTAGTATAACCCCTTCCAAAAATTGTTTTAGTAAAACAATTTATGTTAGTGTCATTTTCACCTTTATTTAAAAAAAGGCATTAAAGTCATTATCTCACCCAAGAGGCTCCATAGGGTCCCCTAAATCGACCCATGGGTTGTCTTGGTCGGAAATGACTCATCCAATAGGAGTAGGACAAGTTTCATGGTGTTTTTATATTTTTATAATATCATTTTTACCTTAAATTACACTAATTACCTGTATTTGCGATTAATGAAAAAAAGTTACTATTCAACAAAAAATTATTTTAATCTCATTGAACCACATTTTACTTCTTAATGACAACCATGTATGTCAGATTTTTAAAATTCAAAACACAATGATGGCAAAATTTCATTTAAACGGAAAATCAGTTTTTATAAGTACCACTTAGTGGTTTCACGATTCATCAAAAATTGAAGTTTTTCAGAAAATTACCAAAAATTCACCCTAAGCTATATTTGATATTCCGAATTCAAAAATGAAGTCTATTTTACATAATTCAAAACATATAAGTTACATTTATTAATTTAATAATTAATTTCCGCTGTCAGAGCAAATAACGTGTCTTTATAAAACAATAAGTATCAAAAGATTGACACCAGTTTAAGTCTAATTTCAAAGTGAAATTGATTCCAATGACCACCATTGTATTAAATGGTAAAAATATATTCAGATTACACATTAAGACCAATTCAAAAGATAATATAATCATATAAATAAATTATATTAAGAAGTAGTTTTGATGTAAAATGCATTATTTTTCACTATTCATTAAAAAATGAACATTGTCAGAAAAATACAAAAAATTCACAAAATGTAAATTTTTATGTCCCAATCATAAATAATAAGTTTATTTTTGACAGAAATATCTTATAAAATTGTCAAAAGATATATTCAAAAATGGTTTTCCATCAAAAGGTAGTAAAACAATCTTTTAAAAATATTAGTGTATTCCATGCTTAAGATTGGATTTATTTTCATTTTAAGCCTATAAATCACTATCTAGTTCATTAATAGACATATATAAAAATATCTATTATTCATTACTTACTTGGGATGTTACATCCTTCCAACCTTTAGAAAATTGCGTCCCCGCAATTTATTACTTATCAAATAAATGGGGGTACTTATCACTCATTGCATTTTCAGATTCCCATGTTGCCTCTTCCATCATGTGGTTTTTCCACAAAACCTTTACCTGCTTAATCACCCTATTCCGTAACACCTGCTCCCTGTGGTCAAGAATTTGAACCGGTTGTTCCTCATAAGATAGGTTCTCTTCCAGCTGAACTACCTCTGGACTCAAAACATGAGATGGATCTGGCATATAATTTCTCAACATCGAAACGTGAAAACATTGTGTACCTGAGATAAACTCGGAGGTAAAGCCACTCGGTATGCAACTGATCCAACTCTCTCCAGAATTTCATATGGTCCAATAAACCTTGGACTCAGCTTTCCTTTCTAACCAAATCTCATGACACTTTTTCAAGGAGAAACCTTGAGAAAAACATGATCACCTACCTCAAAAGATAGATCCTTCCTCCTGTTGTCTGCATAACTCTTCTGCCTACTCAGAGGTGTTCTCATGTGATTCTGAATCAGCTGAACTTTTTCTGCCATCTCTTCTACCAATTCTGGTCCCATCAACTTCCTTTCACCCACTTCATCCCAGAAAGCTGGAGTTCGACACCGCTTCCCATATAATGCCTGAAATGGTGCCATCTGTATACTGGAATGAAAACTGTTATTATATGAAAATTTAACCAAATAAATATGTTGGTCCCAACTTCCCTGATAATCCATAGAACAAGCTCATAGAATATCCTCCAAGGTCTGAATTGTTCGTTCCGACTTCCCATATGATTGAGGATGAAAAGATGTACTAACATTTAATTCAGTACCCAACGACTTCTGAAGGCCCTTCCAAAAGTTAGAAGTGAACCTGGGATCACGATCAGATACAATGGAGAGAGGAACTCCATGTAACCTGACTACCTCTTTAAGATACAAATGGGAAAGTTGATCTAGGGAAAAAGTATCTCGTATAGCAAGGAAATGAGCAGACTTGGTCAAGTGATCAACATTAACCCATATTGTATTATTACCTCGAGATGTCTTCGATAATCCCACAACAAAGTCCATGGATATATTCTCCCATTTCCACTCTGGCACTGGTAACAGTTGAAGCATCCCTTTCGGTAATTGTCACTCTGCTTTAACCTGTTGACATGTCAAACACTTCCCAGTAAAATCAGCAATATCTCTTTTCATTCCATCCCACCAGTAATACTCCCGCAGATCTCTGTACATCTTAGTACTTCCAGGATGAACTGAAAATGGAGAATTATAATCTTCACATAAAAAAACTCTCTTCAAATGTGAATCACAAGGCACACACAATCTCTTCCTAAATCTTAAAATGCAATCATTATCAATGTTGAATTCAGGCAACTTACCTTTCTGAACCAGCTCAACCTTTTTCTGCAACTCACTGTCTTGCTTTTGTGCTTGATTGATTCTATCTGATAGAGATGATCTCACTGATACCTGAAACAAAACAGAAGAACATCCTGCACCAAAAACTTCTATGCCAATGTTCATCAAATCCTTAACCAAAGGATCACGTTCCAAATGCAACATTGCTAATGAAGCATTACATTTTCGACTTAAAGCATCAGCCACTTTATTTTCTTTTCCCAGATGGTAATGAATTGTACAATCATAGTCCTTGATTAATTCCAGCCATCTCCTCTGTCTCATGTTCAATTCTTTCTGAGTGAATATATACTTTAAACTTTTGTGATCGGTATATATTTCACACTTTACTCCATACAAATGATGCCTCCAAATTTTTAAAGCAAAAACAACAACAGGTAATTCCAAATCATGTGTAGGGTAATTTACCTCATCAGTTTTCAACTTTCGTGAAGCATAAGCAATTACCTAATCATTCTGCATTAGGACACAACCATGTCCTTTCAATGAAGCATCATTGTATATAAAAAACTCACCATTCCTGGATGGTAGTGCCAAAACTGGAGCATTCACCAATCTTCTTTTCAATTCCTGAAAACAATCATCACATTATTTTTTCCAGATAAAGTTAAAACCCTTACTAGTTAGCTTAGTTATTGGACTAGATAACCATGAAAAATTTCTATCAATCCTTCGGTAATAGCCTACCAAAACAAGGAAGCTACGAATCTCAGATACATTTGTGGGTCTTGGCCATTATTCAACAACTTTTGTTTTTGTAGGATCAATAGTTATTCTATCTTTAGAAATAATGTGACCAAGGAAAGAAATTTGTTGCAACCAAAACTCACACATGCTGAATTTTCCATACATTTTCTTTTCTTTTAAGGTTTGCAAGATAACCCTTAAATGTCTTTCATGATCCTCATTACTTTTAGAAAACACCAAAATATTATCAATGAAAACCACCACAAACTTATCCAAGAACTCATGGAAAATTATATTCATTAAGTCCATGAATACAGAAGGTGCATTGGTTAGCCCAAAAGGCATTACTACAAATTCATAATGGCCATATCTCGTATGGAACGCGGTCTTCGGAATATCTGCCTCCTTTACCTTCAGCTGATGGTACCCCGATCTCAATTCAATCATTGAAAAATACTGAGCTCCCTGGAGCTGATCAAACAAATCATCGATATGAGGAAAAGGATATTTTTTTCTTAACAGTGATATTATTCAAGGCCCTATAATCAATGCAAAGTCTCACTGAACAATCTTTCTTTTTAACAAACAAGACAGGAGCACCCTAAGGTGATGTGCTAGGTCGAATGAAACCTTTCTCTAATAAATCTTGCAATTTCTCCTTCAACTCTAAAAGTTCAATTTGAGTCATTAGATAAGGGGTTTTTGAAATTGGATTAGCATCAGGAACTAAGTGAACAGTAAATTCAACTTCCCTATCTGGTATTATTCCAGGAAATTCATTAGGAAAAACATCAGGATACTCATTTACCACTGGCACATCATTAATCTGAACAGTTCCTTTATTTTCAATGACATGTGCAAGTTAACATTCATTTCCATCTTTTACAAGTTTCTTGGCCTCTTGATAAGTTATCAATAGTAAGGGTTCATTCTTGTACACAAACTGAAAGTCATTCTGAAAAGAAACTTCTTTAGCTCTACAGTCAATCTTAGCATGGTAAATAGAGATCCAATCCATACCCAGGATAACATCAAACTCTACTAGAGGTAGAACAATAAGGTTTTCAAGTAGGTTCTTTCCACAGATAAGGATAGGAAGATTCTTATAAATTCTTTTTGCCTCAACATTTCCCCCGGGTGTCTTTACCGCAAGTTCAGAAGTCATTTATTGAGATGGTATTCCCATTTTACTAGAAAAGTTTTCAGAGATGAAAGAATGTGTAGACCCCGAATCAAACAACACACTGGCATAATCTGAAAAAACAATCAAAGTACCTGATACAACTTCATTTGACGGCCCGACATCTTCTGAAGTAGTTGCAAAGGATTTCACCACCCCTTTCTACTTGTAGTCTAACTGCTTCCCATCACTCAAGCTCTTTGTCAGACACTCATTTTCATAGTGACCCATCTCAATGAACTTATAACATTTCACTAACTGTAAATAAAATTTGTTCTTACCTTCACCTTGATCCTTTTTAGTGCAATCACGAGCCTTATGTCCCATCTTACCACATCGGTAGCACTTTCCAGAATTCATAAGACATTCCCCAGCATGCCTTTTGCCACATTTATCACAAACTGGAAACTTAGTTTTCTTACCATCAGACTTTTTTGAAGATTTCTTACATTTCTCCTGCCACCTCGGGCTCTTCTTCTGTTGGTTGTTATAGAACACTTGATCATCGGCAAACTCCATTTCCACCTTCTCAACACATCGAAAAATCTTTACATAACTTTTAAACTCACGAGAAGCTAATGCCCTTCGATATTTTGGCATCAATCCTGAGTAAAAACGATTGATTTTACTATCAAGGTCTCGGATAAAATTTGGAGCATACCTTGACAATTGAGTGAACCTTTCTTCATAGGTAGCCACTGAGTCTTTCTCTTTCCTCAATTCCAAGAATTGTTTTTCCATCCTAATTAAGAAAACCTTAGGAAAATACTTCTCAAGAAACATACCTTTGAATTCATCCCAGTCAATAGCATCAATCTCATCGGTATCCCTGATATTTTTAACCATAGACCACCACTGATCTGCCTCACCCTCCAAACGGTAAATAGAAAGACTAACCTTTTGATTGTCTGAACACCCCATGACATCGAAGATCTTCTCCAGTGATTTAATCCACCCTTCAGCAAGCACAAGGTCAGATGATCCCTTAAATGATGGGGGATGTTGCCTCATTAAATGTTCCACCACTGACATGTTCCTCTGCTGTTGGTCTGGCTGATCTCGTGCATGGATACCACCACCATTTATAGCCTGAGTCAACTGCGCCATTACTACAACAAACAGTTCAGATCCAATTCCGACCATCTCAAGATGCTGATTCGGAAGGTTATTTCCTTCTATATGCCTTCCTAGCACTGCTTCCCTCTTTCCTCTGTGGAAAACCATTCAGAACAAACATGTCTTAGATGAAGCAACATGGTAATCTTCAAATGCTATATCACTTCAATTTGACCATAAAAAAATATTTTTGGATAATCATTTAATAGAATTCTAACTCCTGAAGTTATCTAAACCGACCTATGATACCAACTATAAGGCCACATCCTTAAACCTTACTTAATCTTGAGTTATTACAAGATTACACATTGAGGATCTTTTCGGGTTTAGTGTATTAGAGACTTAGATCATAAAACTTGCATTACATTCAACATATAAATAAGGTGGTTAAATAAAGATATTATTCTTTAACCCCATCAACGGAAACATATTTAAAATAAAACATGGATTCATTCTTGACACTTCCTGGACACTATCATCATATCATGTACCTTTCCCTTGACCTGTGAAAAACAATTCAAAAAAACTTGGGATGAGCATAAAAAGCTCAGTAAGCGATATAAAAATATGGAAAGGAAACATGGGTACATATATACATAAGGATGAGATCATAGTTTACCAATAAAACATAATCACTTTTACATACCTCATCAAATCATGAATAAATCATAGAAATCATAATACATAAAGGTAACTTGAGGAATTCATAACATTCTTACGTAGGGAGTAACCCTCTTGGTTACGTTTGGAATACCCATCACAGTATACTCCCTAAATCACTTCGGAGAAACCTTAAAATTTCACTCCTTCGCGTTACCCAATGCATTGGAGAGCTATATCGGGCTCACCCGCCCTTAGTTTATCACAGAACCACCTATTTTCATAATAATGCCCAAGAACCTCAAATAATCATATCACATAAAACATGCATAAAGGAAACATAACATTCCCACCTTTAGATCACAAGATATCAATACATCACATTGATATAAAAACATTATGAAAACCATTTTCGATACCAAAATAAAAGTAAAGTAAAACATGGTATTTATTTTTCTTTTAAAAAGAAGGTATGTCTTGTAGAGGAAGCCGAAACTCAAATAACGGTCACGACGGCGGAGAAGTCGTTGTCGCCGCATACGTACGACAAAAAAATTCCCTTTTTTCATTTAGTAAACGCTTCGTAAAAAAAATATTCCTTTTGAATAAACGTAAAAGTCAAAAGGGGTTTATACACCATTTAAAAAAATGATGTGTATAAAATAAAATATGCCTCAATGAAAGAAGATTGAGATGAAGTCCCATACCTCGGGTCCGACTTGACTCGATCGTTCTTTAATGTCCTGAATAATAAACTTTAGTTAATTTATACTTGTTTAAGAACCCTTTTTAAGTTCATTATTCTTTTTATATCACTTATTGCAATGTCATGAACACTATGTAATTATTTAAGTTAATAACGGTCGTTTTAACGATGATTGGTACTTGAGTCAAAAATAAACCCTTTATAATTACAAGTTTTTCATGTATCCATTATATCAAGAATTATAATCATGATGTATATATCATATATATCATATATATTCAGTATATACATGCATTTATAATATTACATAATCATTTAGAGGTAAGAAATGAAATGCATCGTTCATGGAGACGGTAAGCCGTACGTACGCATTAACGCTACTTTCATTTCTATTTCGTATTTTATAGAATGGAATCATAATGATATAAAGTTATATTATAATTCCAGAATAATAACATATATAATATCATTAGCTTTATCCTATACACATCCCACATATGGTATTAACGAATCAAATCACTTTCAGGGGGCGGTTGTCTGCACTTCCTTAAATGAAGATATCGTGTTTACCTATAATGGAAACAATAGTGGTATGACATAAATGAAAAATACAGAATCTTAAGGAAATAATAAACATATTATATATAATATATAAAAATAGTGACAACATAATGGCCACATTTGAAGGTGTTAAATGAGTATTGAACAATCCTCGTTTCAGGAGGCAGAATTTCACCATCCACAAAAACCGTATGTTCATTAACCATTTGATGTAGTTGTGTGAGAGTGTACCTCGAATAAATATTATAAAAACATTATAGTATATTGAAGATACTGGTGTTGTTACAAAATAAGTAAATAAAAAGAGTTTAGGGGGTTGGAGAAGCAAAATAAAACATATGATCATGAGAGAATGAATTACCTTTAAAAGTGTAACTCCTTTTGATTTGAGCCTAAAGTCTTCCTTTGAATAGATTATGCCCAATGGTAATCCTCTAGTATGAGGATAGAGATGTGGAGAGAGTAAATGGGCATGCTATGGCCTAGACAAAGGCTTGAGGAGTGTGTGAAATGAGGTAGAGGTGGGGGCCTTTTATATGAGGAGAGGAGGGGCACTTTTGGAAATCATGAAACTATTATTTTATTTTCAAAAGTGTTTCGAATTTATAAGGTCCCACATTAATATATTTCGAATATAAGATGATAAGGCTTATAAATATTCCCATACAATATTTTTTGGACAAGTGTAGGTCTTAGATTTTATATTATCTTTTCATTTAATTTAAACTGTTCATTAATGAGGTCATCGTTGCATCATCATGATGTCATAATTAAATTAATTTATTTAATGTCTGAAAATTATAACAAAAATATAATGATGTATTAAATATTTTTATATTTCTAAAGAGTATTTATAGGCAAAAATATTATTAGTAAAACCCCTTCCAAAATTTTTTTTAGTAAAACAATTTATGTTAGTGTCATTTTCACCTTTATTTTAAAAAATGGCATTAAAGTCATTATCTCACCCAAGAGGCTCCATAGGGTCCCCTAAATCGACCCACATGTTTTCTTGGTCTGCAATTACACATCCAATAGGTGTAGGACAAGTGTCATTGTGTTTTCATATTTTTATAATATCATCTCTACCTTAAATTACACTAATTACCTCTAATCGCGATTAATGAAAAAAAGTTACTATTCACCAAGACATTATTTTAATCTCATTGAACCAAATTTTACTTCTTAATGACAACCATGTATGTCAAATTTTTGAAATTCAAAACACAATGATGGAAAAATTTCATTTAAACGGAAAATCGGCTTTTATAAGTACCACTAAGTGGTTTCACTATTCATCAATAATTGAAGTTTTTCAGAAAATTACCAAAAATTCACCCTAAGATATATTTGATATTCCAAATTCAAAAATGAAGTCTATTTTAAAAAATTTCAAAACATATAAGTCGCATTAATTAATTTAATAATTAATTCCCGCTGTCAGAGCGAATAACGTGTTTTTATAAAACAATAAGTATCAAAAGATTGACACCAGTTGAAGTCTAATTTCAAAGTGAAATTGATTCCAATGACCACCATTTGATTAAATGGTAAAATTATATTCAGATTACACATTAAGACCAATTCAAAAGATAATATAATCATATAAATAAATTAGATTAAGAATTAGTTTCGATGTAAAATGCAGTATTTTTCACTATTCATTAAAAAATGAACATTGTCAGAAAAATACAAAAAATTCACAAAAAGTAAATTTTGATGTACCAATCATAAAGAATAAGTTTATTCTGACAAAAATAGCTTATAAAATTGTCAAAATATAGATTCAAAAATGGTTTTCCATCAAAAGGTAGTAAAACAATCTTTTAAAAATCTTAGTGTATTCCATGCTTAAGATTGGATTTATTTTCATTTTAAGCCTCTGAAACACTATCTAGTTCATTAATAGACATATATAAAAATATCTATTATTCATTACTTACTTGGGATGTTACATCTGTGGCCACAAGATCCTCGACGGTCATTACTGAGATTGATGGATCTCACGGATCTGTGTGTGGTAACCCTAATATTGAAGATGGGCCTCAAATTGTAGTTGAAATGGATGACCATGTGTGGGAGAGGTCTGAAATGAACTTCACTATAGTTTAAGAGGATTTAAATCAGCATACAGTATGGGAGATGATTGACAACCTACCCCTTGTAGACGATATAATCATGCAAACTAATACAACGACAGCTACTCCAATGGAGGTGGTGGTGGGTTTTCTTGGAATCCCTATTAAAGTGGACCCATCTATTATGTTGGCAGTATCAGGAGACCCACATAGGTACCCTACTGAAGCTAAAATGAAATCTAGTTTCCAACATTTAACATCTCTGTATGGTGGTTCTACTGAGCGAATTGTAACGAAATGTGACACTGCCCATTGGTTTCTTTTAGGGAGGTTATCCTTAATAGATGTAAGATTTGATATCACCCCACTATTTTTATTATTTTCCTTCCTAGTGGGATAAACCTCTATAACACAGATGATTTGGTTTTAAAACTAATTTATTTATAGGGGTTTTCCGATAGGAAATTCATACATATGGATCCGGGGTAAATTCAAATAATTTTATCCTTATAGGATATGAAGCGAAGGGCTTGGGGAATTGGACCAATTTCACTAAATCCATGTATGATTTTCATTCAAGAATAGGAATTTCATTTCAACCCTTTTTATAAAATAAACGAAGGCTTATGTAATGATCAAATTTTTTTATCTTCATTGGATATTATGGCATACCAAAATTATTTTTCACATCGCTTCTATAGTGGGAATTCCAATTATGTTGGATAAGACCAGTGAGGATAAAAAAATATGGTCATTATGTGATAGTATTAGTGAAATTAGACCTACGTTCATTCCTAATTCATAATATTATTTTGTCTCCATTAGACGATGATATTCCTATAATAATGGAATATGAGAAATTACCTAATTTCTGTCTAGGCTGTCAAATTATTTTCCATGATAAAGACATGTTCTATAAGAATGTTGTGTACTACTTTTTTCTTTAAACATAAATTAAGACGCTTCCTATAGGAATAAATTTAGGAGATATAAAATGAAAAATAAAGTGGTTTTTACTGGAGGAAGGCAATCCCCTCCTCATAGGGGTACATGGCATGTTAATACAAGTGCTTTAGAAGTGAATCAAAATGTTTCTTAGGAAGGAACAAAAGAGACTCGGCTAGATAAGTTCAATTAAGAAGGACTTTTATATCATGGAAATGAGGCCTTGACTGGATCATATTCTAGGTTGGCTCTATATTTGGTGCATGGGCATGAAGTGGTTGTTCCCAATGAGGGTGGTATGAAAAAAGGCATGACTTTAGATATGGAACAACATGAATCATCCATTTCAATTGAGGGGAAAAAATTCTGATTGATGGTGATAATCACTCATGGATTTGGGAGAAAATTGGTAACTTAGTGGAAACACCGGGCATTCATGGAATGTGGGACAATATTGAGGATGATTCTACAAAAAATAGCCCTAGAGTCAAATTTTTTCTGAAGGAAATGATGTAGTTGTCTATAGTGAAGGTTTTAAACCTGTTCCTCCTAGAAAGAAAATATTTAGGAAATACTACTCATATCTGAAGAAAACTATGGAAACTAGATATCATGGTCCTATAGAATCTGACATTGATTCGTATGGTGATTATGATGATTCCTATCATTTTTAATATGAATTTTGTTCTTTTTATTTGGTTCTTTTTTTCATGAGGGAATGGATACTTATATGACCCCATCTATATTTCGTTTTTCTCTTTTTTATTTTTCTTTTTATTAAAAAGGGATCTACCCTAACCCTTCTGATAAATTAATCTAAAAATGTAGATTCAATAAAAATTCAATATTTTCACTATTCATCAAAAAATGAATCTTCTTAGAAAAATATAAAAAATTCACCCTAAGATAATTATTATATTCCACTTTCAAAAATTAAATCTATTTTTTCATATAAATTTTCTAAAAGTGGTAAAATTTAATTTTAACATATGTTCATCAAGTACGATTAACCCATATTTTAGAAAGGGTAATGTTTTTCTAAAAACAGTTATTTTTCTTTTAAATCATTATTATTTTATTTAAAAATAATATAAAACTATTAAAAATTTTGAAATAAATTATTTCATATGTTATTAAATATTATTAATTCTCATGATTAAAACAACTAGGCAATAACTATCATATTAAATGATAATATAAATAGTTTATTGTAGTCTAGTAAAACTCATTCCTGTGGGTAATGAAATCTATCCAATGAACTCTATATTGTGTATAACACAAGACAAAAATAGTTTATCATGTATCCAAAGCTAAACTCATTATTTCATTTAGAACAACCATGCATTGTTGTTTCATATAATACAATCTTAACGTGGGGTATCATACAACACAAAACATCGGAAATTTTAATTCATTAGAAAAAATTATTCATAAAAACATAGGGTGTTACATTATACCCCCCTTAAAATTAATTTCACCATAAAAATTATTTTAATTCATCAATGTTTTAGTACTTTATTGTTACTTTCATAAAACCCACCTAATAAAAATTAATACTAAAGAATCCTTTAAAAATTGAATTTTGGAAACATAATGGTGACCCAATGTAACTCATAACAAGGTTTATGAATAAGATTATATAGATGGAAAGTGAAAATTTGGAAATGGAAGAAAAACGTAAATAATTATATATAGTGATAGATATCATGGATCAAAAAATGTGGGTTATAAACAGAATGTTAACGATCACAAAACTATAAATCTGTGGTGATCTAAAAGACCATTTGATTCATCAAATCTTAATGTTCTATGATATTCTTTTCAAGATCATTATTCCTAAATTTGAATACTTTTCATAGGTTGATATACTTACTTGATTTTATTCTATTTAATAAGAACAATCTCACCTTGGGTTTCTACCTTGTTAAATTTAAACATCATATCTTACACCGAGAAATGAATGTGATTTTTTTCTAAAGCATTAATGTATAATAAGACCCATAAATAGAATGATAATTCATTCCTACTATCTTTAGATATCGTCACAACAAAAATAGTTAGAATAGGTTATCCCATATGAATAAATATTCATATTTTCAAAACATTAATCCCTAAAAACTCATTCAATGTTTAACATAATCCTTTTTATAAATGGTTAAAAATTTTACCCTTCTGAAATATTAAAATCCAAAACATTAGAAATAATGTAACCAATTTTCTCAAAATCTGATTAACATTGATGCCCCATATATCATAAGTATATATTTATTTCCACATACCAAATATGTGTGTAACTTCATCATGTTTTGTCTTGAAACATGGTAATAAACTAAATTACTATAAAACCATATTAAAAAAATACATGAATCATCATTATTTATATAGAACATAGATTATTGGAAACGATAAATTAATAAAAAATGATTTAAACACGCTCAATTATAGTATGGAAAACATTGTCAATGTGTCATTTATCACTTCAAAGGCTATTAATACCATATAATTTTCATTATCCAAATCAATAATCTCTCTATTCAAAAAAACAATTCTCAACATTCAGACCATTTTAAGGGGTACCATCCCATAATAAAAATATCAAATTCAAATTAAATCAATTTTCAATTCCATCAGTATCATTCAAAAAATCATTTCAAATCGTTAATTAAGAACATATACTAAACAATCCTTATATATTTCATATTTCACAATTCTCAAATCCAAATACATAAATATTTAATCCTTCCACTTCAATGAATGGAATGGAATAATTTCTTTCATGGTATATAATTAAATTAATTGGTTAGGGAATTATGTTTTGTAATTCCATGTTCTCCACACAAAATACATTGAACTCCTCTATATTGTGTCAACCTATGACCCTTTTTTCCACACAGATAACATCTTACCATCAATTTGAGATATTCTTTCTAGTTTTTCTTCCGACCTTATTGACATGTAAGAATATGGTTCTTCTTAACTATATGTTCAATAGCTTATTATCTATCATAAAATTAAAAATTCAATTTATTCTATCTGTAAGGAATCTCACTAAAGTTCATGTTGTTAATTATATATCATGACAGATGATTATGAATAATCACAATATCGTTCTCTCTATTCATCATCAAATATGGTTTCTCAAAATCAATAAATTTTACTAAATATTAAATGTTAAAATGATTACTTATGATTCAATCCATCGACTAAAACCAAAATTGTAGTGTGAGGAACTCTACTCACAGTGGAAAGTCCCATAATCATGAAAAATCACTTATACGATTTTTGAATCCTGACACCTTATTCTAAATCTATGACAACTTAGGATTTGCCTATCACATCCATATCCTTATTTTGATGTGATTTTTTATATTCTATTATTGGCCTAACTTTCCCCCTAATTTTCTATAAGGACCACACTTGAATTTGGAATATTTTCGACATGTTTCGAGTGGACAGAACTAGGTGCACGATTTGGCTACACAGTTTACTAAACCGTGCAGGAAAACTATAAACAATTGTCTAGTTCTTTAAAAATGTTTTGTAATTCCAATTTTTACATTTTGAGATTAATCCAAATGAACACCACTATTCTCCCATTAATGTTGTTCAACCATAGAAGGCTTCCATTCTTCCTCAAGATCTCTTAGAATCCATTTGTAAAGGGGGTTTTTTGTGGGGAAAACTAGAGGCTTCTTCAAGAAATATATTTCATTCTATATTTGTTATATTTCCTTAGGGTTTCATCCACATTTATTGATGTTGCATATTTCTAGAATCTAGGTATTCATACGTAGGATTTTATTTTGTGTTTATTGGTCTATTCTCATAGCTTAGGGTTCATTTTTACTCCGTTGTGGTGTGGCAGTGGTGAGGTTGATGTTTCACACAAGGATTTGGGGTTGTTGAATTATGTGGTAGGTGTTTCCACAGATAAAAATTATTATATAAATTCATATTTATTGTTTAACATGTTTAAAATGTTTTCCACCCTTATAGTGTGCTTTTAAAATCATATTTCGTAGCACTGTTTGAGTATTTAATTTTAAATTTGCATTTTGGCTTGAAATTGGATGCTTTTCATGTGTTTTCTATGTTGTATAATTTGGGATTGTTTTATGATCCACGAAATGGTTTTATCAAATATTTCTATATTTTTCAAATATCGTTGGGTATGGTATTGATGTGCATGTTTCCTTGAAATAGGGGTTTGAAGGGATTTTGGTGTGCAAAACCTAGTTTTACTACATAGAATTGTTTTATAAATGTTTTGAAGGGTGTATTGAGTCACACAAGGGGTGAAAAGGAATTTTAGGTAATTTTTGGTGTGTGTATATTGAATAAGTTTTGTTTTATGTAAAAATGGTATTTTTAACATGTGGAACTTGATTTAGCACCATGAGGGAACCTGGGTATCTTGCGGGGAAAACTAGGACTAGTATGCTAATGATCCGGTAATTTTATCATCCCTACTTCACTTAGAATGATTAACTATGACAATACTAACTACAATTTGAGGATTTTTGGGGACCACTTGTCCATTGTATATTCCCCTTCAAGTGGCTCATTCATGATAATGTCATTGATTATGGATACATTTACACTAAGATACAATGTACCTAGGGTCCCACAACTAGCTAGTGCCTAGGGGTGTTCCTATGAATAGTGCTTATTGAATATATTGTACTAACCATCGGGATAAGTTGTGTTTTTATGGAAAATATACTATCATGTGTATTTTATTCAATTTTTCCATTTCTTCAATGATTCTCCCTTAAACATTGTTTTCATTTTAAGTTGCATTTTTTTTAATATTTTTACTAGCATTTCATATTTATAAAAACATAAATTATTTTTTTATTAAAATATTTATCACATGGAATCGATTGGTTGGAATCCTACTGGTTTTAAAATCACACCCTAATTACATATTTGGGTGTATATAGACTTGATTATGTTTGACATAGGTAAGGGAAAGGTCATTGGAGATGATGGTTTAGGTGGTTAGTTTCCATCCTTGGTGTAGTGTTCTGGAGAAGGCTTCGGGACGGTGAAACCATAATGTGTGGTGGTTCTTGAGTTGTATTTTATATGAATTTTGAAAAGTTTACTTTTTTGTATTTGTCTAAAACTATTTATTTTAATTTGGAATTTTATTCATAGATTGATTGGAATGAATTTTTAGATTCAGTTTATTTATTTATGTTGGTTGTTTTGTGATTCCAAAATTGGGTAAATAATTCGTAAACAATTATTATTGATACTCAAGAACTTTTTCTATCCAATGGGGATAGGTAATTACCTTAGGGCCTTAACATGTACCGGGTCGGGTGCCGATTTTGATGGAGACCAAATATGGTTCTTGAAAAAAAAGGTATCAGAGCAAGTTATACTCTTTGGGTATTCTTATTTTGGGATGAGTCTGGTTAGACATGATCTAGGATTGTTGGGGCTCAGAGTTGTAGTTGTGATGAGGGTGACTAGCCAGTACCTCTCTTGATGTACCTCAATTCTCCATGGGATGTTAGGATTATTTTTTTACTTCTCTTCCAGCTGGGACATGTGGGATGTAGACGACACATATACATTGGTTGGGGTTAAGTAGTTGTTTATTTCATTGTTATCATTAGTTTTATTTGTTTATATTTGAAGTTGTTGATAAATTTTTTCATAATTTTTGTACTAATGTTTCTTTATCATTGTTTTTTTTGTAGCAACATGCCTCCCTAAAGACATCCTTTGAACCAACGGGAGGAAGCTGGAGCGAGTTCCCTCTCACCACTTGATCAGAGGTAGGTTAAAGCTATGTTTTGGGCTATCCAAGATCTAGGATAGGGAGTGGTTCCTACTAATACTCAAACTAGAGAAGATGAGTTTTGTAATATGATGGACAAATCCCATGAGTTTCTGAATTTCAGGCCTCCTAATTTTTGAGGTAGCATAAAACCCATGAAGAAGAGGAGTGTGTTGAGAATATCGAGAACATTTTTGAGTTCTTTGACACACATGAGGAGGTTAGGGTGAAATGTTCCTCATTTTTGTTAGAGGGTCAAAATTTTGGTGGTGGGAATCAGTGCTTAAAGCATGAAAGCATGAGCAGATGACCTGTAAGGACTTCAAGGATACCTTCAACGACCAGTACTATTCTAAATTCATGGATTATAATAGATCTCAGGAGTGTATAGAACTCATCCAGGGGGATCATTCAGTGATATAGTATGCCAACCGCTTCTCCAATATTGCTGTATTTGTCCTATAATGGTCTCCAATGGGCATATGCATGCCAAAAATTTCAAGATGGGTTTGCGGCCAGAGATATATTCTACGTCTTCCTATTCAAGAAGGAGACCTATGAAGAGGTGGTTGATTGGGATTGTATCGTGTAGATTAATTGAAAGTCAAGGTATGGTTTCCCTAGGAAAATATTAGTGATGGGAAGTGGTAATTCATCTAAGAATAAAGGGAAGATAGAGGAACAAGGGAAGAAGGGAGGTGGCAGTTCAGGCCATCCTCCAAGGAAATTTTCATTTGCGGATTCTGATGGAAGATCTATTATTTTCCACCATTGTAGGAGGCCATGGAACACCCAACCTGAATGTACACCTCTTATAAGGCCTTATTATCAGTGTGGATATTTTGGACACTTGCATTTATTTTTCAAGATGGCACGTCCACTCCAGTGTGGGACTAGAACTGTGGCTTCTAGGGGAGTTCCAATTTTTTCAGAGCAATCGAGGATGGGGGATCTCAGTTTAGTGGCCATGGTAGAAGTTCTGAATCATCTTCTAGGTAGATCATGTTTAGGGTAGAGCCACATGAAAGTGTTCATTCTCAGAAAGGGACTATGAATATTCATGTGGTGGATCAGGCACTGGCAGGATCAGATACTTAGCCATCGACAGTTCAAGGTACCATTTTGATTGCATCTTCTATTGTAATTATTCTCTTTGATACTGGTGCAATTATTTCTTCTATCACTTCTCATATTGTAAACCTCTTGAAAATTACAACCAAGTAGTTATATTTTGTGATGGAGTTGATGACGCCATTCGGTAAGTAGTAGCAGCAAGGTTTCAGGTGCCCGTCATGTGCGCTTACCACGTTAGGGGTTGAGATTTAGTGGGACCTCCTGGTCTTGGATATGGAACTTTTATATGTTATCCTAGATAGGTATTGGTTATTTTACTTTCAAGAACATATAGATTGTTACAGGAGACAAGTGTGTTTTAGGGAACCTGATGATAGTAATCAGGTTTTTCGTGGGGAATGAGATTCTCAGTTGGGGTGTGTGAGACTTACACTCAAAATTTTGGGGAATATTATCTTCCAATTATTGTCACTAGGACTAGAAGAGTATGGATGTGACCCTGAGGGTGGATTACCTTAGGTATTGGATGAGTTACAGATGATTTTTACAGATGGTTTTTTAGGATTCCCCCCAGAGTAGGACATGGAGTTCATAATTTATTTGGAACCGGGAATAGAGCCTATATCTATTCACACTTATCGTATTCTCCACCCCTAAGTTGATGGAATTAAATATACATATGGACGATTTGGAATCTAAAGGATTCATTCTCCCAAGCATCTCTCCTTAGCCCGCTCCTGTTCGTTTTTGTGAAGAGGCCAACAGGTCCCTCTGGTTGTCTATTGATTACCGAAAGGTGAATAAGGTAACCAATCGGAAAAAATATATTTTTCCAAATAGATGACTTATTTGATCAATTTAATTGGTAAAATTGGTATTAAAAGATATAATTTCTCTCATGTTACCACCATGTGTGGTTGAGAGAGGCGGATATCCTGAAGACAAATTTTCCAAGTATGTACTACCATTTTGATTAATTAGTCGTACCATTCGGGTTGACCAACGCTCTAGTGGTATTTATAAAAACTCATGAATAGGGAGTTCCTCCAGTACCTTGACTCATTTTCCATTTTATTTGTGGATGAAATCCTGGTTTACTCTGGATCTGAAGAAAAGCATGAGTGTCATTTGAGGATCATTTGGGGCACTCTGTGTGATCATCGCCTTTATGAAAAGTTGTCCAAGTGCACCATTTAGATAATTGAAGTGAAGTTTCTGGGTCATGTAATTTTAGAACATGTGGTTTTGATGGACCTTGGGAATATTAGTGCAGTAATTTTATGGGAGCAGCCAAAGAATGTGTTTGAGATCTCAAGTTTCCTTAGCCTAGCAGTTTATTATAGGTGGTTTGTTCGGGAATTCTCTCGGCATGCTTCCCCCTCAACCATTCCCACATATAAAGGGGTGCTGTTTGAATGGAACAATTAATTTTCAGCATCCTTCAATGAGTTTAAGTGGGGTTTGACTACCCCCCGTGTTTATATTTCTAGAATTTGGAAAGGTCTATGTGGTGTATTCTGACTCATTAGTTATGGGTCTCGGGTACATGCTTATATCGGGTGATCATGAGGTGGTGTATTGATCTCTCCATCTCCGACCACATTAAAATAATTATCCTATCCATGATTTAGAGTTGACAATGGTGATGAATGATTTGAAGACTTAACATCACTAGATCTTTGGGGAGATGTTTTTTGTCTACTCTGATCATAAGATCTTGGCCTGCATGTTCTCACAGAAGGATCTCAATTTGAGGATACTCTAGTATATCGAATATCTAAATGGGTTTGAATTTTATATCATCTATACCTCAAAAAAGGGTAATTTGGTATATGATTCCTTAAGAATAAAAGTGTTGGATAAAGATTTGAGGAAGTATAGTGATGAGTGGAATCTGATAGGACTTTTTCTCTAAAAGCATGTAGAGACCAGGGAGTATAGAAGAGTTGCATTCATGGAGAGCATCCAGTTGACTCCTTCTATTTTAGATTTGATTCGGTGTGATCAGCCCAGGGATGAGCTATGTTAATGGTCTATGTAGTTCCTTCATGGTGGGGAGACGTCTTCTGAATGGTCTTTGTCTCTCGGGTGATTCTTGGGCTTCAAGGGCCGTTCAATGGTGTTGTTGTCTATGAGGAATGTGGTGATGCAGGATAGCCACAAATCTCAGTGTGGAATTTATCTAGTACTACCATAATGTATTATGATGTTCGTCATCAAATCTAGTATCCAAGTATGAGACGAGACATGGATGACTTCACGACGAGATTCTATACATGTCAGCTAATAAAAGTAGAGAATCATAGGCCCTCTGGTTTTCATTATCTCTTACTCATTCTTAACTAGAAGTGGGATGCGGCCACCATGGAATTTATTATTGGATTACCTAGTACACCTCAGGGTAAGAACACTATTTGGGTAGGTGTTGATTGTGTGATAAAATCACCCCACTTCATTTGGATCAAATATGCAACTAAAGTGGATGAGATGGGCCGATTGTATATTGAAGAGGTATTAAGGCTTCTAGGTGTTTCATCAGTATTTTTGTCAAATAGAGACTCTCTCTTCACCTCTCAATTTATAATGGCCATGAAAAGGCTTTGGGGTTATAGATTAAGATGAGCGAGACACACCATCCTTTGTCGAATGGCTTGATGGAGGGAGAAACCCATATTTTGGAAGACATGCTCCATGAATGTGTCTTAGAATTTGGAGGATCATGGGATAGATATTTGGGATTGGTCAATATTTCCTATAATAATATTTACCAATCCTCGATTTGAATGGATTGTTTTGAAATTCTCTATGGTTGGCCTTGTCGATCCCCCATGTGTTGGGATGAGGTAGGTGAGACCACACTGTTGGGGCCAAGCCTTATTCAAGAGACATCTGAGAAGGTAAAGTTGATTAGGATTCCATTATTGATAGCTTAGATTCACCAGAACTCCTATATTGACCAGGCTCATTGTGATCTCATGTTTTCAATGGGTTATAGGGAATTTTTTATGGTGGTCCCTCGTTTGGGTCATCGATGTTTTTGAATGTAGGGAAAGCTGATAATGAGGTATGTCAGAACTTTTGAGATCACCAAGTGCATTAGAAATGTGGAATAAAGGTTATTTTTTCACTCTATGTTGACATACACTCCTGATGTATTCCATGTATCCCAAATTAAGAAGTATAATTCAGATCTATCTCATGTACAGAATTGGGAAGAGTTAGAGATAGAGCCTGATTTATCAGTGTTTGAGAGGCCTATTCAAATAGTCGATTATCAAGAGAAAGTGCTTCAAGGGATGTCTGTTCCACTGGTCTGGGTCCGTTGGAAGCATGATAATGATTTTCATGAGACTTTGGTACCGAAGCTATGGATTTTGCAAGAGTACCCACCCTTGTTTTCTGATCAAGCATTAGGTTGACATTCTAGGGTGGAATGTTTTCAGGGAGGGGATAATTTTCACATCCATATCCTCATTTTAAGGTAATTTTTTCTCATATATTTTTTTCCTTCCATTCCCCACTAATTTTCCCCTAGGACCCCTTGAATATTGAAGATTTTTGACATGTTTTGAGTGGATATAACTGGGTTCACAGTTTGGATGCACAGTTTACTAAACCTTGCACAGTTGTCCAGATCATTAAAAAAAATTTTTAATTCCAATTTTTTCCCTTATATGAATAACCATAATGTTTCAATTGTTATCCCATTCATGTATATTATACATTGAGGTCTTCAAAACTTCCTAATTCTCTCTTGGAATCTATTTTTGAAGGGGTTTTGGTGCGGTCAAACATTAAGATTCTTTAAGTGAGAGATTAGTTTCTTGTTTATTCCATTTAAATAGGGTTTCATCCACATTTCCTGATGCTCTCAATTTCTAGAAGCTAGGTCTTCATATCTAGGGTTTTATTTTGTGTTTCTTGGTCCAATAAAGTTGTTTAGGTTTCGTTTTCACTTCATAGTGGTGCAGCATTGGGGAAGATGAAGTTTCACACCAGGATTTAGGATTTTCAATATATAAGGTAGGTGTCTCCATGGAAAAACATTCTTCGATGACATTATATATCTTTTTTAACAGGTTTAAAATGTTTCCACCCATTGATTGTGCCATCAAAATCATCTTTGGTAGCTCTGATTTAGCATCTAATTTTAAAGTTACATTTTGGCATGAAATAGGGTGCTTTTCATGTATTTACTATGTTATATCATTTTGGGTTATTTTATGATCCATTAAATGGTTTTATTAAATATTTTAAGGGATTCCAAATCTGGTTGGGTATGGTATTGATGTCCATTTTTCCTTCAAAGAGGGGTTTTGAATAGATTTTCGTGTTTAAAACCATGTTTTACAACTTGGAGTTATTTTATAAAAGTATTCAGTGGTTTATTGAGTTACAAAAGGGGTGAAAAGGAATATTATGTACTTTTCTTCATGTGTATGTTTCAGAAATGGTGTTTTATATGATAATTCTATTTTTTACATGTGGAGCTTGATTGAGCACAAAGAGGAAAACCTAGGTATCTAGGTGGGGGTACTGCGACTAGTATGGTAGTGATTCGGAGGTTGCATCATCTCTATTTTACATAGAAATTTTGACAAAGAAAACACTAACTAAAATTTGAGAATGTTTGGGGACCACTATGCCATTTTGATTTCCCCACCTAGTATCTTGTGCATGATAAGTTTATTGATTATGGATACTTTTACACTGAGATACAATGTACATAGGGCCCTAAAACTAGCTAGTGCCAAGGGGTGTTCCCCTAACTAGTGATCATTGACTATATGGTACTCACTATCAGCATATGTTGTTTTTTTCTATAAAATTTAGTAGCATGTGTGTTTTATTCAAATGTTCCCGTTCTTAAATATTCCCCCTTACAAACTATCTTCATTTGATGTTGTATATTTTTTTAAATTATCAATTGAATAACTTAATAAAAACATTCATTTTATTGTCTTAAAATGTTTGTCACATGGAATTTGTTGGGTGGAATCCAATTGGCCTTATAAAAACACCCTACTTAATCCTTTGGGTGTAGGTAGACTTGATTATGTTCGATATAGGTCAGGGAAAAGTCTTTAGAGATGGTGTTTTTCGTTGTTAGCTTCCATACTTGGTGATGTGTTGTGGAGAAGGATTGGGGATGATGAACCATTGTCCTGTGGTGGTTCTTGAGTTGTATTTTCGGTTAATTCTGAGTGGTGGACCTCTTGGGGATTGTTTAAAATCATATATTTCCATTCTGAATTTTATTTATAGCTTGTTTGGAATGAATTTTCAGATTCAGTTTATTTATTATCATTGTTTGTTTTATGATTCCAAAATTGGGTAAACCATTCCCAACCCATTATCTATGATAACTGACCACTTGTTTGAGACTGCAGGGATAAGGAATGCCCTTCAGATCTTTCAAGGGTCATGTCTGGGTGCCGATTTTTATGGAGACCAGATCTAGATTGTGACATTACCTAGGCTACCTTTAATAATTATCTATTTAAATACATTATAATGGTTTTTAAAGAGTTTATTAATTTCTAATGAATATCTCCTAGGAGTATCAATCTAGGTGTGCAGTAAGGATCATTTTCATGCACCAATTCTCGATCGAGTTTAGAATAATATTTCATTTTCATGGAATTTACACCTAGGTACATTTATTTAGAGCAACATCCACTTCTAGATTCCAAAAATTGATATAATTACTTGGAAACCACTTGCTATAACCTTTACCAAAATTCTAGGAAATTTTCCTATAGTTTGAATCATCCTTAAACTTATCCTTAGAAGCATATACAGATATATCCTTAGAAATGTCGTGAGGGATATCACTAATTTTTTGTCATACTAGTTTCCAAAGGGTGACTAAACATTTCCTTTGATACCAAGTATAATGACCTTGGATTAACATAGATGGATATTATATCTTTTAAGATGAGTATTCATTATATTACACCAACACATGAATAAGGACTATAATATTTTAGTGATTTTGGAAACTTGGAACATAATATTCTAGTTAGGTAAAAGATATTAGATGTTTCCTAAAAAGATCTTCCACTTTAGTAATGAAACTTAAAATTCTTTCTTTATAACCTTGGGAAAAGAAACATAAGAAACGGTGAGGTCAGATGATCAGTAATAGAAAATAAAGTATATTACTAAGTTTACCATTAAAATAAGCATATGAGAATATTAAAATAACATTTGAAAACTATACCATGCCTATCAAAGATTAAAATCATGATTCTTGGTATAAATATTAATAGTTTATAAGACCCGAATAACAATGAAATCATTGAACATGATCCATGTGAGAATAAAATTGTCATAGGACATGGAATTTGTGGCATACACACAAGCATAGAATATCTTATGTCGATCATACCAACCACAACATTCATTATATATTAGGATTTGGATAAGCACCTGGGAACTTACATAGGGATTGGGATTACCACTATGTACCCTCATTAATGGGCTTGGTATTAACACCCATATACCCTCCTTTATGGGAATGGTCTTACCACGTGTTTACCCACAGAGTTTATATAAAATTTATCATTACAGAATACATTAGATGGAGATATTGGTCCCACTAGTAGTATAATGAAAACCATATTCATGTCTGCCACATGATCATAAACATTCAACATGTCATAAACCTTGAAATGAAATGGGTATAATAAGAATTTAATTATATCATAACATGTGGAAAAGAGACAATTTTCATAATCACTTCATCATATAATAACTCCTGAAAATAAGTGGGTTTCATCGTGGTTATATCATCGTATAACCCATGGAAGAGAAATGGGTTTCATAAACATCATTCCATCATAACATAAACCATTTAGAGAAATAATAATAATAGTTTCCATAGATAAAATCTTGAGAAAAGAATGAATAACATCAACGGGTTTCATCATAGATGGAAAATAATATTGAAAGATCATTTAAAAAATATATTTAGGAAAATATCTCTACCAATATGAAAAAAATATCTTTAAAAAATAAATAATTTGGAAAACCTTTTTATTTAAAAATATCTTTGTAAAATCAAAAAGGAAAAATATAAATCATTGAAATCATTTTCTTTGAAAATAAGCTTTGAAATCTTATAACGGAATCGTTGAAAATAATTTAAAATACCTTTTAAACATAAAAAATTTATGAAATCCTTTTCAATAAAAATCAACTTAAAATGAAAATCTTCAAAAAAATATGTAATGAAAATTTTAATTTTTAAAATATTAATTAAAACTTAAAATGGAAGCTTCAACAAATTGTTTTATCATGATGGTAGATAATTCTGTAGATGACGTATATGTAAAGACAATTATTCCATTCATATTGTCAGTAAAATTAAATATAACCTAGATCGGAAAATGAAAAGATGATTCATTTTATAACCATTTTATAAAAAGGTAACAATTTGGTAAAAATTTCTTTTAAAAATAATAAAATAATTTGAAAACATTTTTAAAAAAATAGAGAACTTGGTTTGGGGAGAAAATAGATTTTTGACCGAAGAGAGAATTAAAATAATATTTTCCTAAAAATTATTAATTATATTATTACCAATGAGTTAAAAATTGATCCCATTACATGAATATGACATGAATAACCAGATTAGAAAAACAATAATTGGAATTCATCAGATCCCGATTATAATATTTCATTAGTGCATGTATAATAATAAACAATCCTGATAAATGATCAGATCGTTGCAATAAACTCTTACCATATTAATTACATTGAATCATAATCCCAATTAAATAATAATATTACATGAATGCTAAATTATCACGAAAATAAGGATATTCATGATATAACATTTCAATGGGTATTATATAAACCTCGTGAATGAATACTGTTGCATAATATAACATGTGTCTCATATAAAGTTAATTGAGAAAAGTTCCCTTACTGCATTGGTTACTTTGAAACTGTATCTCCATGAAAGAGAGATCCTCAAATTTATTTATAAATACAAATAATTTTAATTATAAAAAAAAAAATTAAATTTAGGGGTACTATATACACAACATAGAAAAAAGAGGTGGTGAATATAAAATGTGCCTCACAAAAGTAAAATGTGAGACGTAAATCCCTTACCTTAAGTATTGACTCCCATTGTAATCATTAAAAATTATTGTATAACAAATAAAGGTTTATTATACTTATATCACAAAAATATGTTCATATATATCATATAATAAATTATTTTCCATTGTTCTTATATTACTTGTTTATTGACAATTCCATGTTAATGTAAGGTTTCAGGTAATAATTGCTTTGTTTTTCATACATGTTTTGACTTGTCATTTTAGTTCCTCTTAATTTGATCACAGTTTCATCCTATAAATAATGTAAAACATGGTAAAAATATCATATATATTTATTATATTTTTATTTATAGTATTCCATAATATTTGTTGATAAGAAATTTAATATACCATTCATGGAGAAGGTATGTCGTACATACGCATGAATTTTTTTTCAATTTTAATTTTAAAGACGAGTAATTGATATATATATATATATATATTAATTATAGTATCATTATTATGTAATATATATCACATATTTTTTTAACTCATCCTTAATACATTACATTTATTGTGTGAAAGAGTCGCATTGGTTCACTAAGTGGTAGTCTGCCATACACATGAACAGAGTTATCGTATTCCCACAAAATCGAAGGCATGAAGGTATGTGTGATATAAAAAATACATATTCATAATAAAATAATTAATAAAAACACACACAAAAATATATACATATATATTAAAAATATTATCCCCATTATTACTCCCATTCATGAAAGGTGGTAATGGGAAACCAGACGGCATTATTTCATGAGGAGGTAGTCTCTCGTACACACAAATGATGATTTTGTAACCCATTTTATTGAATTGTGTTAGTTTTTTGAATAATACTTATCATAAAAACATCTCATTATATATATTATACTGAGGTTATTATATAAAAAATGTATAAAAATAAGTACAGGTGGTGGAGAGGGAAATAAAATAAAAACACTTTTCGAAGAACATTACCTCTTCTTTAGGAATACTCCTTAAGTTTGCAATAAATCCTAAAAGGGTTTTCATTATACCCAAAATAAGGATCCCAAGGTGAGGTGAGGGAAGTTGGGAAGTGATTTGGTCAGATATTGGTCGATCTAAATCAATTGAGAGGTGTGAAATGCGAGGGGAGTGTGTGCCTTCATATAGTTGAGGAGGAGTGACATTCTTGTAAATACTCAAAATTATTCAATATTTCGAGGTAAATCATACTAAAAGTTGATCCATAACTGATAATTAAATTCATTTAGGGATTATATGGTTGATACAGACCTCCTTCAAACATTTATTCACATGTTTCACATTTTTTCCCTTAACTCAAAAGACTTTTTATTTTAACATTTTTTAATTCTGGTATCTTATTTTCTAACCTAAGTAATTAATCATTTAAGACTAAATTAAAATGATAATTATTAGATAATTATTAAAAAATGATTCTAAATATGATATATAATTTATAAAATAAAAATCTTACGTGTTTTGGATATTAATTTTAACATGAACGTAGGTAACGTGCAAAAATAATTATCTAACTATATCTACTCTAACAAAGTTATTTAATATTTAACTATAATGATAGTCATTATAATAGAAAAACTGGACCATTAATAAAAAAAAGTTGATATTTATTAATATTTAAAAATAAATTGATAAAATATAGGATTTTTAGTAATTTTAAATAAATTAAAAAAATATAATTTATTATAAAATAGAATCAGTGTCAATTTTGACATTATTAATTTAACTGAATTATAAAAAAATAGATACTCTTATTTAGTTAAAAAATAATATTTTAAAAAATGTGAAAAAATTTATATTCATCGATAAAAAATAATTTAACACAATAATTCATTAAATTTACATAACTTCTAATGTTTTTTGTATCATTTGATTTATTTAATTATTAACTAAATAATTATTATGTTACCTCTTTATGAGAATTTTATGTAATTATATCATCCCTAAAAAATAATTTTTTTCCATGATACAAATACTCATTTATCTTCCAAAATAAATTTTATAACTGAACATATTTAGTTTTTCCCTATTCCAAACATTATAATAATTAAAAGGAAGAAAGATCATTCTCTAACTTTTTCATTAAATAATTTTTTACATGGTTCACCTTCATGGGAAAGTGTCCTAGTAACTCATAAAATTAGAGAATAAGGCTATAAGGGTAAACATATATCCATATAGTGGGTTTTGATACATTTTGGGTCAATCTTACATCTTATATTTTGTGTTAACCACCAAGTAAATTGGTTTTCCACTTAATCTCTATATTTAATTATAATAATTTTCATTAATATTTATGGGAGAATATTAATTTTACCCTTTAGATAATATAAATTATTTCAATTCAAAATATGGAATCTATTTTTTAAAATTCAACAAAAACAAGTGGATGATATACATTTAAAATTAATCTTGTAGACGTATCAAGAAAATGTGTTTTAAAGAGAAAAATGTTAAAAGTTTTAATTTTTTTATATTACAAATACTTATGATGTTGACTGAAAATTATTTTTTTATTAGAATAATCCCCTTTTAATGGGTGAGGGGAAACCAAAAATGACTTCAAGGACTTAAAAATATTAACTGCGTGCCAACAGTCCAAAAACCATCCAAAACCTGATCAAGCCAACATGAATAGATCCTCCCCCGCATAAAAAATGTTACGTCCATCCTCCATCTTCTCTTTGATGCTTGGATAGCTATTCCAAGGAGAGCTACATTGTCCTGGTACATATGAAAAAATTCATACCCTATTAAATGTCCAAATCTGAATAGCAATGGGGGATGCTGAAAAATTCCTGCTCTAAACCTCATATGAAGCTGCCCTTTAGAGAAGGTGTAGTTGCATATGCCTTTTAACTTGGGCCACAGGTCAAGATGAACCACAAAGAAACTCATTCAAAAATCCAGAAATTAGACTATTCAGAAAAGCATCAACAACAAAGCCAGCATCCTGAAAACCATAAATGTCATCGAACGACAGCCTCATAGAAACAACCCTCAAGGCTCTCTTCAAAAACAAATCTACATAAGAGCCACCCAATGAAGAAAAACAATCAAAGATGCAAGAATCCTTGTCTAATGCCACCTAGGGCTGAAATACCCAACCTCTACACCAAATTAATATCACTGAAGAGGGTAACCATGCCGATCTGTACCATAATCACCACTCTGGTCTTGAATCCATGCAGATCAAAGACTAGGAAGAACCTACACTAGTGTCCAAAATGAGAAAACATGCAGGAAGCGATGGGGGGAACCTCTGAGGGCCAAAAAATGGGCCACCTGTCTTCTAGAAAGGATACTATATTTCAAAAAATATTTCATTTTTATTTTAAATGATTCTTATTTTATTTCTAAATAATAGACAACTAATAAACATGTGAAAAATATACTTTTTTCATAAGTTATTTAATCTTATTTAGTACCAAAACGCCAAAAAGAATGTGATAACTATTAATAGTTATCATATTCATGTTGGAGTTCGATAAAACACATTCTTGTGTGTAATTAATGTTACTATAGGAACACGTTATTGTGTGTAAAAACCCCAAATTTATTGTTTAATGTATCAAAAGATAAAACTAGTGATTTCATAGTAAAATATTAACTTGGTTTTGCATATAATACAAGACTAACTTGGTGTAGCATTCATTTCAATCCATCAATTTTTTTAATTCATTCAAAAAAAATCATAAAAACTTGGGGTGTCAAAATCTAGGTGTTGATAAAGCTATTGAGGATCTTTTTTTCTACGCCTTCTAGTATATAGTGTGAATATCCTAGGGATATTAATTCTTCCTTTCTTAATGATAAATTACACACATTTTCTATTATGAAATAATTTTTTAGGCATATTTTGAAAATTTCATAGCATCAAGTGTCTTTCCCTAATATTTTTAAAATAATTAAATGAAGAAGTTCATTTTAGATAATTAGTATTATTTATGGGAAGACCCATTTTTGTTCAAGATATGTGTTGATGGTATTATATGGAGGTGTGTTAAAAAGGAATAAATGTTTCCCTATTTTGGAGGGATTTCAATCCTCACCATGATAGAGGATTTTATAAAGGAGAATATATAAATAAAAAGGCCATCCAAGATATATTTTACAATCCTGTATTATTCATGGTTTCAAGATGTTTTTTTGTGGGCTGTGATCGATGCCATATATTATGAAATATGGGAAGGAATCAAGTGTTACTTCGTAAACGTATTTTGGATGTTGATAATTTTTATTTTTGGGGATTGGATTTTATAGGATCATTTATATCATGTCATGGTAATTTGTATATTTTAGTAGTTATTAATTAAGTCTCAAAATGTGTTAAGGAAGTTTAACATTCTAATAATAAACCTCATTGTGTGATAAAATTCATTAAAACATCTTGTTAAGGATTGAAGTGTCAAAAATCTTCATTACTAATAAAGGATCCCATTTTCATAATGAAACATTTATATAATTAATCGATATGTATGGGTATTCCAATAAAATTATAACTACTTATGAATCATAATCCAGTAGAAATTTATAAATTTCAAATATGTACTTGAAATGTGTTTCATGGAAAAATATCTCTAATTTAACGAAGTATGGGTCCTTGATATTAAATGAACTTTTATGGTCCTACAGAACATAATTCCAAACACTTATTGATATGAATCCTTACATGCTATTATTTGGGAAATCATGTAACTTACCTATAGAGTTGCAACAAAACTCATATTTGGTTATGGAGGAATTAAATATAGATTTAAAGACTACTATAGAGAGTATATTAATTTAGATAAACGAGATGGATGAGATTTAGAGAGAGTCTTGTAATAATATCAGGATTTACAATGAGTGTGTAATGATTTTTCATGATACTATTCTTATGAATAGTGAATTCATGATTGAATGGAAGGTTTTTCTCTTAAATACTATACTCGAGATATTTCTGGTAAAATACAAGACCAAGTGGTTTGGACATTTTATTTTTTACAGAGTGATGAAAAATGGAGCTGTTAAAATTTTGAAAGATATAAATAAGCCAATTATATTAAATGGTCAGAGAATAAAATGTTATTTCTAAGGATAGACAAAGGTCTTGGATTCCATATTTGTTCTCAAAATCTACATTTTCACTAAATATAAAAAATGAATTTAATTTTTTTGATTCAAGGGAGTCAACTAGTGATCTTTATTTTATTTATATTTTATGAGATTAATATGCTACTTTTCTCATTATGTTCGTCTTTGTTCCCTACAAGATTTAATTCTTCATCTTCCTGGTACATTTTCTTATTGAAGTTTGCTGCAGAGGTGTCAAAATAATAGGAGGTTTCCCAAAAAAATTTATGTACAACTTGTTAGAAAATCAAATTATTTCACTCAATTCTAAGGGTGAAGATATATTTTTGGATAAACATATAGGAAAAATAATCTAAAATCTTTTTAGTGTTTATTTTAATTTCTACATAAATTATTCTTCTTTTCTTTATTAACTACTACATCCAGCTGCATATTTTTGTTAAATATGTTCAATGTGTGAATTTTAGTGTGGGGGGATGATACCTCTGGTTTTTTTGTTTAAGTTAACGTGGATCACTTTTTTGCATGATTAGCATGATCTTTTCAATGATATTGAAAATCCAAATGAATAAAAAATTCAATCTTTTTAGCACCCTATTTACTATGTACTCAATTATCAGCATGATACTATTAGAACTTCATTCGAAATATTTTTACTTTGACTTAAAGATAATGAATTTAACATTTCAATCTATTTGTAAAATATTTATTATGGAAAAAATTATTGTTGAACAGTATTGTGACCCTTGAATATAAATTTGATATATTGAATTCCAAATCATTTTTAACATTAAAGTTCTATTTCTTTCTTTCACCTTTGAATTTGACATTGGGGAAAAATTCTTTTTATGTTCTCGGGAGAGCGTATTCTTTAATGTGATAAAACCTATCATTAATGTAGAACACATAAAAAACCCTTAATATTTTCCAAAATAGTACATCTTTCAAGCCTCGTCTTACCTATTCAATTGATTAAAATTTTTACGATGTTATAGACTCGAATTTTCTCATAGTAGAGGATAACATTTTATGCTTTTCTATGGACATAATCATGTCCATAAATTTCATTCTCTCTTTAAAATTCTTGGTTTTTGATAATTATTGGAAATAGTGTTTACAATCATTATTTTTTTTAACTTTTTAAATAAGTTTAAAACTTTTATGTTTTGCCTTTACATGATCTATAAAATGAAAATATTAATCCAAGCTAGACATTTATTCCATTTTCTTTCATTTATGCATTATTTTAGTCATTAATTTATTCGCTAAGTTATTTATTCTATTTTTATTTATCAAACATTCGCATCCATATATAATGTCTATTTATTATGACTTTTAGTTATGTGTGTTAGTTCACATTGAGGTAATGAGAAGTTTGTAAGTCTTAGTTAAATGCAAAGGATTGATTGTATAAATTTTTTCAAAATTTTCAATCTCAATCTATTTTATAAACCCAATGATAAATTTTGATCAAACCCCCTTTTTGAGTGGATAAAATATCTTTTTCCAACTTGAATGAGTCCATAGGGTAAAATATTTTTGAAAACCGATTCTAAGTATCAATTCACTGTTTTTCAACCTAAAAATTCATTTCTTTAACTGAATTTCAAAGAATTATTTCGTGAGGATATGAAATTATGAAGTGTGGGAAGTTTGATGTGGCCTCTAATTTTAATGTTTTTCCACATCCTATTTTGTGTGTTTTTAAAATTTATTAATTCTTTAAATGGTGATTTATTACCAAGTGGTTATTTTATAATTAATTAAATAATCAATGATAATTATTCTTGATTATTTTATCTTTAATTTCAAATTATCTTTTTTGAATTCATTGTTTTAAATAATTATTTTATTTACTAATTTAAATTCTTAGTTTTTGTTGCTAATTTATGTGTTATTTGAATTTAATATTTATTTAATTTTGATTTAATTTTCTTTTTCTATATTTTTATTAATTAATTAGTGATTTATTTTATGTTCTCAATGTTTAGTATTTGATATTTTATTTAAATAGTATAATTTTAGTTTGATTTTATCTTTGTTATGTATGACTGATATATTTCATTTATTATTTTTCATGTATTATCGATGTATTTATTGGAAAAAAATTAAAAGGAAAACATCTTCATGAGTAAATATAGATCGACTATTAGGTTTAAGGAAAAGTGATTCAACAGTGTCTTTCAAAAGGTCTACTTTTCCAATTGGGGATTTTTAGAAATTGAAAAAATACTAAAATTGGAAAATGGATTGACTATAAAGAATATGTAATGTGACCACACATTCAATTAATCAATCGTAATGCCTTTCTAAAGGCTCAACATTGAAATAAGACCCATGTGCTGCCTTAGAGCCAACATTGATACAGAATATAGTCACTACTGGTCGGTGATATTCGAACCAGGGCCTCACCACCATCAAAGACATCTATTAAGGCCACAACCATATGAGGTCGACAAGACTTGAACCCAACCTAGCAACCTTCCAAGATAGACAACACTAACTGAAGATGTGGTAGATGAGGGAGGAATCATTTGATCTTATCGAGGCCACCCTGTTTGGTTGATGAAATGCTTCTTCAAGCAATGAAGTTGTGTTAGGCTAAGCGGATTGTAGGAAGAGGTAATTTATGTTAGAGTTGGTGTCCTAAAACCAACTATTTGTACATTGATTACATGGATATTTATTTTATTTAAATATTAAACATCTTATTACATATTGTTCACTGTTCTCCATGACTATGATGTAATATATCCTAGAGTATTTTTTGTGTTGATATGGTCATTGAAGCTCCCCACTATGATGAGAACCTTGAAATGATATAAAAATATTCTTAAATATAGTTCTATTGTTGGATGACATGCTATGATGGGACACATAGTACACAGACTGTCAGGTGCGAGTACTCGTAAGTAGAAGAGACTTCCTCTCATGAATAACACATTTGGTAATCTCCAGGACGATAGATTATGAGAACATACCCGCCAGTATAAATTCTACATGTTTTGGTGTTTTCGTATATTACTATCTATGAGTGTGTGTAACGGTACTTAGACTTTTATATTATCATTAATACATTTCATGACTCACACACATTGATTTATTAACGAGAACTGTCACACCATTTGTTGGGTGGATTTAGGGTACGTTGGGTGCGTCAGAAGTGGCATGTTATTAATTCATAAGCTGAGGAAGGATTTGTCCCTTTCATTTATGCAACTTGATATCTTGTCCCTTAGATTTAAATATTACCATCATATGAAATTCCATGGACATGGGGTAATGACGAGTTTATTTGAGGTATTCAAAGAATGACGTATCAGTCATAAAGTTTGATGACTATATCATGAAACCATCTTGATGAGATATTGAGAAAAAGGGATTATATAACACAGTGGGAGTTTATATGTGGATTTTTTTTTGCAACTTTATGTTTTTTTGTTGGCTACCTTGAGCCGTTTCCAGATAGTACTCTTGGACTTTAAGAAATCCGTCTAAATGCCAACGAGTAAAAATCCAAGGGGGTCACACATGAAGTATTATTGGTAGGATCAATTAAATTCTATTTGAATTTAATTAATGGAATAAATATTATTCTCAAGACCATGGAATATTTTTATTCAGGTTAAAATGATCGCATAAATTAAATAAAATTTATTTATTTATTTTATTGAACATTTAATAAATATTTATTTATTAGTTTTCAAATAAAATATTTATTTAAGAGAATAATTTATTTATTTATTTATTTAGGTGTTTAATAAATGAGAGTGGAGTTCAAGGGGATCCAGGCCGGTCCAATAATAAAATAATTATTTTCCAGATAGTAAATAATTATTTAACTAGTTGCCACAAGTGAAAATATTAATAACTCTTCTATTATTTTGTATCATAGAATTTTATTTATAATTCCATTTTATGCATGTTGGCGCACCATAATTAATGATGTGGTAATATAATTAAGGTCAGGGTTTTGTCAAATTTTATGAATATATTAAATTATTGTTACATAATTAAATATTGTAACCAAATCTCCATGTTGATGAAAATACAAGTACATCTGTCAAGACCCATCCTTGGGGCCCATGCCGTGACTACCCCAAGCCCACCATCCATAGGCCATGGGCTGGAGACTAGCACCAAAGGCGTAAATCCCGATAACTGGGAAGGCATTGCCTTTATAAAAGTAAACAAAACACTACAGAGTACTAGCGGAAGTAAAACACTAAGTACAAAGTGAAGTACTGAATGGTAAATGGGCCAGAATACAAACCCAAATGAATGTACAACTACAACTGAACAATATAAAACATGAAAAGACAACAACTAGAAGAAAGGAAGAAGCTCTTGAGTCGTCCTCCTCAGATCCTACCTGAAGGGTAGGTACAGATGGAGCATCTTCTGGATTGTCCGCCACGGATCCTACCTGAAGGGTAGGTACAGATAGCCTCCACAACGCTCTCACCCATCAACCTCCTCCGTTTGTCGTCTCGCCATGAAGTCCACCTCCAGATACTAACTCATCATGTAGTCCACCTCCGGGTACTGAATCGTCGTGTAGTCCACCTCCGGGTACCGTCCAGTCCTCGAACACTCAGCCTCAGTCGGCACTGCCCGTCGTCTGCAACCAACACAATTAGGTGCGGGAATAGCCCATGCAGGGGTGAGTATAATGATACTTAGTAGGGACCCTGGGACCCTCAAGGTCTCACTAAAACCAACAATGATAACCACAAAGAAGATCTCAACAGATAACCTCTACTTAGGTATATGCTCATGCATATACCTAAGTTATCAAGTAACCCATCTCAATCATGAGGAAAACACCAAGATCATGAAATCAACAGATAACCTCCACCCATGTATATGCAAATACATATACCTAAGTTATCAAGTAACCCATCTCAATCAAGAGGTAAACACAAATGTAAAAAGCCTCAGATCAAACCAGGATTTTCATTATCGAAACCGTAACTGCTGAAAAGCTCCGTCTCTGGAGTGTACAGTGGTCCTGTCACGACTCCGAGGTACTGCTCACTATCCTAATACTGCTGAGGTACTCCTCCTGTCGAGTACCGTGAGTCAGCCACCCAAACACAGTAGTGCTTCCCGTCAGGGTATGTCACCTAAACTCAGTAGTGCACACACCCTTGGAGCCTGCTGAGGTACTCTCCGGACGAGTACCGCGGGTCTGCACTGTCACATATGTAGTGCTCTGCCCTCCATGGTTCTGCACCTCACAAAGTAGTGCTCTGTCTGCTGGGCTAGTCGACTCACTCCAAGTCGAGTCGGTCAAGCAGTCGTCAGGTCTGAGTCCGCTACACGGTCTTCGTACTCCGCACGCTCATCTCTGGGAGGGTCAGCTCCACGAGCTACAGGTCAATACTCCAAGTATCTCAAAGTCTCACGAAGAACTATTTCAAAGGACCTCCTTGTCATAGGGGTCTCAACGCAACAGACAGCACGTCAATCGGGCGCCCGGTCTGTGAGTTATTAGCATTTGTGTCCCAGGGGCCCGGTTGGTTTCGTGAGCGAACCAACCTGGGCGTATCTCAATTGTACCCCGAACTCTCATAGGGTATACTAATAGGGACCATTTCTCCACGCGATCACCAACGCTGCTGACGGTTCGTTAAACAGACGTCTGGTCTGAAAGATATCAGTTGTTCTGTTCCAGGGGCCCGGTTGGATTTCGGGTACCATCCATCTCGGCCACTATCCAACAGCTACCAAAACTCTAGCGAAATATACCAAAAGTTCTGTCTCATCATTAGGAATTCAACGAGACAGACAGCGCGCCTATCGGACGCCCGGTCTGTGAGTTATTGGCTTTTTCGTTCCAGGGGCCTGGTTGGTTTCGTGAGCGAACCAACCCGACCGCACTCCAACGGCATCTAAACCTAATGCGAAGTAAGCCAAAAGATCCGTCTCACGTAGAGGAATCTATGAAAGTCGACGTCACGTCAATTAGTCGTCCGGAGTTCAAGTTATAAGTGTTTCCGCTCCGAGGGCCCGGTTGGTTTCGTATCTGAACCAACCCGGCCGAATCCAAAGTATTCCGAAACCATGAGTGCGATATACCGAAACGACCATCTTGTACCAAGGATCGTTATGCAACTGACGGTGCATCGATCGGGGGTCCGTAGGCAATGTTATGGGCAAACGACCGAAGATGGTCTGAAAACAGGGGTTTCGGGCCCGGACCGACCTGGCCCGAGGCCCCTGGTCGGCCCGAACCGGGTCAACCCGCCCCAGGTCAGGGTTGGCCCGGCCCGGCCTGGGCACAGCACGCCCAGCGCGCTGGCCAGCTCGGCCAATGGCCGATCCGTTTTGGCAGGGGGGGGGGGGGGGCATGCTCCCTCCGGGTGTAACCGCGACCCCCCAATTAAGGGGCCCGTTTTGTATAGCTGGCCGGGGGAATTAATTCCCCCGGCTCCCCTTTGTTAGGTCGGCCCGCACCGGCCGGCCGGTTCTGCCGACAAGGATCGGCGACTGCCGGTCCTTTCTCCTTCGCCGACACCGGCGGCCCGGAACCGGCTGCCGGTCACCCTGCTCTGCCGTGGCCCGGAACCGGCCGCGGCTTAGTTCATCCGGCACGGTGCGACGACACCGCGCCCCTCCGCCGCGGCCCCACTCCGGCCACGGCATCTTCGGTTTTCTTCGACGCGGTGCGGCGGCGTCGCGTCCTTGTTCATCTTCACGGCGCGGCGCGACGGCGTCGCGTCCTTGTTCAACTTCATGGCGCGGCGCGACGGCGCCGCGCATTACTTGCCATGTTATTCCCCATGGGGCGACAACACCATTCCAATTTCATTTGATCCGCAACAACAAGAAAAACAATAAGGGAGGGGGATGGTCGTGTTTGTGCGGTCCGACCTCCTCCCGTTAACTGATATCATGCGGTCCAAATGTCGAGGATAAAAGACTGAAGAGAATCACATAAGAAAAAATCACATAAACCTCCAACCTCAAGTGTGGCATGAATGAGGTTTTCGTCGCAGAGGAAAAGACGTCGCGTCGCGGGTCGGTGTCGCGGAAAGAGGATTCATAGAAGAAAACAGAGATTGTACGAGGATTCGTCGCGGAAGAAAACGACGTCGGCGTCGCGTACTCGGTTTCCGAGAACTCAGCGTTCTTCGTCGGAGACCGATTCGTTCTTCACGTTCTTCGTCGTTGAATAATATGTTCTTCAGGCCTCCAAAATCCTCCCAAGCAACAAAGGAACTAACCCAAAATAAATTAAGCCACACTTAATTTATTAACTCAACATGGCTTTTGAAATTCAAGTGTTTGAATTTCAAAAACTCACATTAAACTCACTACATTAATGTCATAAGTTATTAACTTAAGTTAACAATATTAATGGTGAGTTGATGGGGTTAGAGGATATGAAGTGTTGGGGTTTTTTGGGCCCCACCACCCTCATAACCTCCCAATGGTGGTTGGGTAGTTACCCATCTTCCTTCCAAAAGATTAAACACTTAGAGTAAAATAAAAATTGTTATTAAAGTTTTATTTTTAACTTCCACAATTTTTTTCAACTTCTCTCGAGTAAACGCAACTCCGGAATAGGAGTTTATAAGAAAATATCGGCGATGTGGTTCCATCGGTGCCCTCAGAATTTGATTCCGAGCACTGTTTTAAAAGTTAGAAATTCCCGCTCATTCGTTCACTGAACGTACCCGAGATAAACTTCGGAAAATTATTCCGGGAACACCGGGCCTCGGAATCAGGCGCCGTCAAAAACTGCGTTCTTGTAAAATTCCAAAGAAAACTAAGAAAAAATTTTCCTGGAAATTTCCGGGTCTTTACAACATCATTTGTTCTCTGTACCAAACTACTCACCTGGTGAATTGAGAATTGTTGAGCCAAACAATTAATCTCTCAAATCCTCTTCCCTCCCCTATCAATAATGAGAAATTTTCTTTAAGATAGAAGAATATGAGATCAAGAATGACCGATGCAAGACACTCACTTTTCTGTTCTCGCACCTGGAAAATGAGTGGTGTCGATCGGAGGCCATCAAAGCATATGTGGATCACCACTAGAGGGATTCATGTTTGGATCCCTGCATGCACAATGAGACAATCTAGAAGGGACATTCTAGACGATCAAAATCATCAATGAAGTAAGTACCAAAGTACCAAATATCCAAGTATTATTTCCTTTATGAAATTAATTAAATTAATTATAAAAATGATGTTCATGATCCATTCTCTATTGGATCGAGAACATTTTATCTTTTTTCTAAAAATTTGATTTTAATCAATGGATAGTAGTGTTTATCATCGTATTGATCCTGGATTGTTCATCGATTAAAAAAAAGAAATATTAGGCCTCAACCAACGCTGCACTTGTGCTGCATCTGGTTCCTACAGGTGGTATCAGAGAGAGGTCATCATTGTTTATAATTATATAATTATCATTGATGATTTATATTTTAATTATTTAGTTTTTCAGATCAAGGTTTAATCGTTATATTAATCTGAATTTCAAGATCTAATCTTCCTCTTTCGTCTCTCATAGATTTCATAGAATTGAATAATTTTGGGATTAATATTAAAACGAATAACTCATCCGGATGTTCCAACAAATTTTTCCATGTGACAAGAAAGTACATGCCATGTGTTTGGACTTACACATCATGTTATCTACCTTACACGATGTGTAATCCAGACTACCTGCCATGTAGTCATGTACAACACATTAATATTAATTTGGAAACTACTAAATCCATGTGAATTTATTACACCATGTGTAATTAATTTTACACCACGTGTTGACCTAGATAGTTAGACACACGATTGCCAGATTAGATGCCATGTGGCCCAATGCACACTACATGTAGTACCATTGAGTCAGGGGAAAATACCTCTATCCTATACTCATATTGAGCTGACCGGTATGTCACGACCCATCATAGTGGGGCTCTCACCGCAACTCCCCAGGCCCGCCACCAATATCCCAGGTGCTGGTGACTAGCATCGAGTAGGCATATCACTAACATGGGAGGCATTGCCTAAGTAACTAACCACATGAAAACATCTCCATTCCCACAAATTATGAAAAGTAAAGACCAATAAGGAACAATATTTATCATACAAGTAAACCCAGACAATAGTGTACAGTGAAATTAAAGTGTAGAAATTAAACTGGTCTAGAATACAATCATACCAAAATAAAGAGTCTTCAAACTACATGTAAACCCTGTAAGCACAAAGAGGTACTGGGAATACCACTTGTATCCATAGGAACACCTCGGCCAAAAAGGAACATAGAATTCTCGATCATGTCGTGGTCCACCCTGGACTCCGTTAAAAGGCCCCTCGTCTTCACAAGAAACGACACGTGCAGGAAAATCCCTTGTAGGGGTGAGTATAACAATACTTAGCAGGGGACCCCAAAAACTACAATGTAATACCCAAAGTAAAGGTATAATCAGATCTACATAGTATTTTTATATAGAACATATATCAATAGAAACACATCTAGATATACTCGAGATCCAGACCCATAGTCTACACTTACTACTTAGACAGGCTAGGGGTTCAGTTGAAGATTTCCCCAAACACTTGTCCTAGAGAACTCACTCCATGAGTCTGATAGCTCTGATGACATCTGTATGATAATTGATATTCCTTGGGAAAATCCATGAGAGGGATAAATTCACTAATAGATCTAAAGAGATAATAGATACACTCATTCTGGGAGAACACACTCATTAGTGGGAGAAGATCACGATACAAAGATGACCATCACTACCAGGGCCTTAGTGTATATCGAAACTCATCCATATTCACCTAATAATTATAAGATCAACATCGTATAAGATTGGTCACATAGATAATTGATTCTACCTAGTGACAACAATAAATAGTGGATCTTTCTTCGGGCCTCTCGGAGGGTTACCTGACTCTATCTGGGAAAGTCCTACAAAGGGAAACATACTCCTATGGTTGGAAATGATACCAGACATTTAGGGGAACGTGAAAAGGGGAACTAAACCAAAATAAACCTTTACATGGAATGGGGGAAAAGTGGATCAAGCCATCAACTGATAATTACATGACATGTAGAAGGGTCACACTCAATGTCCTCTGACCCTGGGTACTGCTGGTGTACAACATCCTATGTCGTAAGGCATTTCATGTAGACGAGGGTATACACTTCATGTTAGAAGGACCACACGCTGTGTTGAGGAATTCGGGGTCTACTTTCATTATACTATCCATGTTCCCCTACATGGCCTCAACCAGTGTTTGTCAACTCATGTAACTGGTATACGGGGTAGTTCGCGTATCCGACAGCATCTGGCCATGTGGTGGAGTATATGTTGTGTACTCCACCCCGTGTCCTTGTATCTTCCAAGATACACACCAAGTCTGCTTAAGAACCCACATTCCATGTTACTACAGTCACACAATGTGTCTACACTTCTTGCCTCTTGAAAGTGTAGGTGCCACTGGGTGGGGCCCACACACCATGTCCTCCTCAAAGTACGATGTGTCTTTCACCATGTGCAGCACGCCAACCCTAGATGACGCTATGACGTTCCCACAAGGCATGTTATTACTGATTTTATATAAACATGATTATCTTCCTCTGTGCCTTAGGTGTCCTCAGTTATTTTATCTGACCATCTGCTCATTGCGAAACTCCAGGTTCTAGGTCACCCCGTCGTCGGAAGGTCTTTTCCATTAGTTTGAAGCCACCAATTGGCCCCAAGAACTACTCCCGATCCTACCACATGAAGAAATATCTAATAATGTTACTCCTCAATCCAAGATGATTCATCATCCTCCATCATCGTTGCACCTCCACTAGTTCGTTTTCATGTCTGATCTTTGGTTTGGGATCATTCTCTTGTGAAACGGAATCACAACGATTCAATGTTAATCACCCCACAAATAAATTGAAGAAAAAGCGGTGAGAAGGGAAGAAATTCAATAAAAAAGGAGTAATGAACCTATTACATTGTATTCCATGGCGTTGATATAATCCTATTAGTAGTTTTAACAAGGAGAATAAAAAACAACTATTCAAATCACCACGAATTAATTCCCAGGATCAAACCCCAAAAGAAATGGAAAACAACACCCTCCCACTAGAATGCATGATCTGTGGATCAACCTGTTTGGGGGATCATCCACGTTCATCATTTAATTCAAGAATAGGGAACAAATAAATCAAAATAACAAACCCCTAACTCAATTCAATTGAAGGATGATCACCACGTCACATTTGTTGTTGAGGTTCTGTCGAATCTGAGATGCGTAAATCGATCGCGCTGTCATCATCCACCAATGGGTTCTCCTCTGAATCTCTAAGGGTAATCCTCAATCCATAGGGTTATGTGCCTAACCATGTAAATTTACCATAAGCATGTATTAATAGGGGAGGATTAGGTCACTTCGTTTAAGGAAACATTTAAAATAAAATAAATTATTAATTTATTTTATTTTCATTGAAAAATCCAAAAACTAACTTTTGTTGTTGACCCGTGCTGGTCGATGTTAGGCCCCGCCTAAGGTAATGTCTCTGTTCTGAATGTAATGGTGCCCTCATAATTTTGATAAGGGATCCCGTTTAAAATTTATTTCACTTTTTTTTAAAACCTTTCACACATGCTATTCAGAGTTTAATTTATTTGAAACATTTATTCTGGGAACCTCGGGCCTTAGAATCTCACGCCGTCACATAGCTTGGTCTCAAAATAAATCCATATAATTTTTAAAAGTAATACAAATAAAATTCGATACATTAAACTGTAAGCATTTAACTTGGAGAAAACATGAAGTGTAGCCCACTTTACATGTCGTGTACCCTAAAATTTCGGAAGTAGGCCTCACAGGCCGAGACCCTAGTTGTGTACCTCATGAAAGATGGTGAAGTAAGTACACACCATGTATTCAGAACTACATGTTCTAAACATTACCAAATTACAAAATGATAAAACTATAATTTTACTATAATTTTCTAAATTACTTATCATGTATAAATTATACTAAAGGTTGTTACTATATGCATTGAAGCATCATGTATGCCACTTGATAGAAGAGGAAAATATTATATAAATATAATACATGTTTGGTAAATTAGAATAGGTATTCACCAAGTTACAACCAATGTGAATTTATGTACAAGGATGAGAATATCAAGAAAATTCAGAAAAGTATTACGATAAAAGGATTGATTAATTAAAGATAACAATTAATCAATTTGAGATAAATTTATCTTAATAAGAATGATTAAATAAATTAATGATAGTTTTATTAAATTTGTTACTTGTTGCATGTATGTGGATGACCAAGAGCTAGACCAGACCATGTATGTGATTGGTTTACTTTTTTATTTTAAATTAAATTGTTGGCTTGTGTGTCCATGGTTTCTTTTATGTAAACCCCATTATTTCACCCATCATCTAGGTGTGAGTTAACAGGCATAAGTAATGGATAGAGCTCCCAAGCTAGTGGAGGCGGTTCAAGCTGTAGTCAAGATGAAACCAATACCAGGGGAAAGAGAGGCGGACTAGTTGAGAGTTGAAAACACGAACCCAAAATTTTCAAGGTGTTTATCCCCTCAGTCAGGGTTAGTTTATCAACTACTGGATAAACTAACCATTATAAAAGATCAAAATCATTCCATTTATTTTACTTTTGTTATTTTCATGGTTTTTCATTATGGATGTTCTGTCGCAATCACAAATTTATTGAATTAACAAGCATACAAGATAGAACTAAAGTAAAAAAGAAATATGCATAAATATTATCAAGACATGGTTAATCACTTAAGTAATATTCACTTAATATTAACAATCATGTGATAAAGATAATGAGAAATTTACGCATAAGAGATAAAAAAATCACTCACTAAAATATTAATTTAAAATAATAATTCTGTTACTTGATTTTGGGAATGACTCAATAAAACTATATTTTTGTCCAACCATTGTTGGGAAACTTAATTTAATACATTAAGACCATATGAATGGCTTTTTGGTTGAATTATCCATATTGAAGCAAGAGGATTAGCCCTTGCTAGACTTGGGGTAATATTGCAGGCATGTTTTGCGGAAATCCATGTCAGAATTTCAGAATTTAGGAGTACATTCAATAGATCAAGGAGCTGCAAGCCCATAGTTGGCAAAGACCTACCTACCTAAATATCATCAAATAGCTTGACCAACCCTTTTTAAGGTTATGAAAATGAGAATATGAATCCTTTACACTAGAATGTCATGGAAACCAGACATTTTGAGTTTAATGGTGAGGGTTATTAAGACTTGATAAAATAGCGGGATGCAGAAAAAATTAATTTATTATTTCTCATAAAATTTAATCAAGAAGATACTTTTGATATCCTAGTATAATTATATAATATAAATGAAAATATGATCAACCACACTATCCTTGTGATCAATTCTAGATAAAGAGAACATCCTCACCGGTAGTAACTTCCAGGAATGGTTTATATGCTTTAGGTTGTACTATTCCATGAACAGAACTCTTATGTGCTAGAGTTAGCATTACCTGATCTGGCAACCAAAGAGGTGAGTGGTCAGGATTTATTGGTGTACACGAAACATATGAATGATCCAGTAGATGTTCAATGTTTTATTCTATCATCAATGTCCATTGAGCCCATTAAGTCTCAAAAAAACATGGATTCTTATAGAATGCTCGAGCACCTCCGTGGTATTTATCAGGAGAGAGAAATACATGAATGGTTTGAGATCTGGGAGGCACTATTTTAGAGAAATTTTGGAGGGGGTTCCCCATTTGGGCCTCATGTAGTCAAATTCATTGGCCACATTGAGCGCCTAGATGTTCTAGGATTTAAACTCCCTGAAGAACTGGAAAATGATCTCATTCTTTCATCACTCCCTTAGAAATTCTCCAACTTTGTTGTTAATTTCAATATGAACCACATTATGAAGTCCCTATATTATCTTCTTATCCTCATTCTCCATGTGGAAAAATATATGAAGTGAAAAAATCCATCTGTACTTAAAAAAATAAATGGAAAGGGAAACAGAAGAGCCTTAAACCCAATGCTTCTTCACGACCTTCCATGAAAATTAATATCAATTGGGAGGAATGGGAATATGAGACTGTTTGTTTTAAATGTTTCAAGAAGGGCCACTGGAAGAAAAACTACACCCAACCAAATAATCAAGGGGACCATCAGGTGAGTTTTTTATCAAGTTATATTTATTTGTTTCTACAATTGGGTATTGGAAATAGCTTTTGGTGATCACATATGTATTCAAATATAGGAACCAAGTAGATTCATGAAAATTGACCGAGTGGATGTAGATCTATGAGTAGCCAATAGATCCAAACTTGTTGTTGTATTTGTCGGGGACTACCACCTCATGTTGCCAACATGGATGATCTTTATCTTAAAGGGTTGGTATTATATACCTTCTGTAACCAAAAACATTGATTCTATATCCATACTAGATACATATGATTTTTTTCGAGTTTGTTAATTTATGTTTCTTCTTTTATAATTATTGCATTTGTTTTTTAGGTCACATTTATACAATTGTATTTATGTGTTGGATTACACAAACCAAGTAATGGTAATCGATAACAACGATACCTCACATGATTGATACCACAAACAACAATGGAATCTCCGTCTTGGTCATGTAAATGAGAACTACTTGACAAAGTTACATCAAGATGGATATTTATAAATTTTTGAACTAAAAATTCTTGGTGTATGTTCGGCGTGTTTACAAGGAAAAATGACCAAATACCACTTTAGTGGGAATGGTGAAAGGGCCAAAGATCTTCTTTAATTGATTCATATGGATTTGTGTGGACCATTTCCAGTTGAAGAAAGAGGTGGGTACTCATAATTTATAAATTTTGCTATTTATTTTAGTAGATATGGATATATCGATTTATTGAGGTATAAGTTGGATTGTTTTGATATATTCAAATAATACAAGTATGAAGTTCAGAACCAGATTAGTAATAAGATTGAGAAACTATACTCTGAACATAGTGTAAAGTATATTAATCAAGATTTCATTGATTGAATATGGGATTCTCGGATATTATCCTAACTCACTCGTCCTTACACAGCTCAATGGAAGTGTGTAAGTGAAATCAGGGACCACGCCTTGTTAGAAATGGTGAGATCAATGATGATTCCTAAAATTAATCTATTAACCTTTTTGGGATAGGCGTTACAAACTGAAACACATATTCTAAACCAAGTACCAACTAATTCAATAAATGGTATTCCATATGAGTCTTGGAGAGGGAAAAAATCTATGTTATCGAATTTAATTGTGTTAGGTAGTGAATCATTTGTTAAGGCCTATTTAGGAAATAAACTTGTACCCCAAGGAAAAAAAGTGTACCTTTATAGGATACCCCAAGGAAACATGGGGCTATTAACTATACGACACCTCATAAAAAAAGAATATAGTGAAAAGACATTTCATGATAATTGAGAGGATGATCATCTCCAAAATATATAGTGGGAGTGAGATAGACTTCGATGAAGTCAAAGATCAAGGTACACAAGAGTTGGTATAGGAACAGATTCCACAAATCCTCATGGAAGAAGAATTTTTTCCAGAGACACAAGTACATCGTAGGAGTACATGTGAGGATATAGAAGTGGAACTGTTTGGTTTTCTAGTTACCATGGATGGATAGTCATTATTGGTTGATAATAATCATCCTCTAACATAAAAGGAAGCCGTAAGTGGAGCAAACTTTTCCAAGTGGAAAGAATCCATGAATTCTAAAATGGATTCCATGTACCAAAAACAAGTCTTGATTTAGGTAGATCCTCAATTTTATGAAAATAATGTTGGTTAAAAAGGGGTATTCAAGAATAAATTCAACATGGAAGGAAAATCCAATACCTATAATGAATGACGGGTTGAAAAGGGTCTAAATAGCATTAAGGAATTGACTAAAATGAAACCTTTTCACCATTTGTGATGCTAAAATCCATCAGGATTCTACTGATCATTACTACTTACCATGACATTGATATTTATAAAATCGATGTCAAAATAGATTTCCCTAATGGGAACCTTTATGAAGATGTCTGCATGACACAACCAGAAGGGTTTTTGACTCGAAAGGATTCCAATATGGATTGAAAGTTGAAAAAATAAATTTTTGTATTAATGAAAGCATCAATGTCATAGAGCATTCATTTTGATGAAGCGATAATAGAATTTAGTTTAATTAATAATTAATGTAAGCCTTATGTCTATATATAGTTTAGTGAGAGTATGGTCATTTTCCCAATAGTATATGATGATGACAAATTACTTATTTGAAATGAGACACCAGTCTTTTAGTCTATTAAAGAATGGTTGAATCAATGTACATCATTATGAACATAGGTGAGGCATCATATATTCTGGGGATGAACATCCATATTGATATATCCATGAGATAGGTGGGCCAAAGTCAAAGTAAAAACATTGACATGATGTTGAAGAGATTTAGTATGGAACAATATAAGACGGGATTATTTCCAGTTTCTTGTGGAATTGATCATTCCAAGAAAATGTGTCCTCAAATGCATGAGGAAAAGGAGAGAATAGAAAGGACTCCATATGCATCAGAGATTGGGTCAGTCATATATTCCATGCTATGTACTATGCTACATGTTGCCTATGCATTGGGTGTGGTAGGCATATATAAAGCTGACCCAGGTGACTACTATAGGTTGGCAGTCAATACTATCCTAAGGTATCTGAGGTGTACTAAGGATATGTTCATATTTTATGGAGGAGATGTGGAAATAGTCACCAGAGGATATGTAGATGCTACTTTCCAAACTGATCAGGATGTAATGATGTCGAAAACAGGATACATGATCACTTTGAATGGAGGTGTTGTGAGTTGGAAGAGATAAAATCATAGCATGGTTATTGATTATACAGTGGAGTCTTAGTATATCACTTCTTCTGAGGTAGCTAAAGAAGCATTTTGGATGCGAAGCTTCATCTAGGAGCTGGATTTTGTTCCAAGCATTAAAGATCGCATCACAAACTATTATGATAATATAACAACGTTGGCTCTTGCAAAAGATCCAAGGTCACATTAGTGGATGAAGCACATACTTTAGAAGTATCATCTCTTGGGGGATTTTTCTCAAAGAGGTGAAGTTGCAGTAAGCAATATTACCATGGATGACAATGTGGTAGATGACTTGACTAAATCCTTTACTCATTAGAAACATGATCATTATGTGAGGTCCAGCGGACTGAAATTCATAGGCAGTTGACTCTAGTCCATGTGGGAATTTGTTAGAGTTGTTTTCCTAGAACCAAATATTTTTACTTTGAATACATGTATATTTATTTTATTTAAATATTAGGCATCTTATTACATATTTTTCATTATTCTTCATGACTATGATGTAATCATTTCCTAGAGTATTTGTTTCATTGATAAGGTCAAGGTAGTTCCCCGCTATGTTGAGGACCTTGAAATGATATTATTATTAAATATAGTTTTGTGGTTAGAGGAAATAAAATTATGGGAAATATAGTATACATATCTTCATGTTCAATTACTCAAAAGTAGATGAGGAATCCTCTCATGATGTTATCATTTGGTAATCTCTAATATGAGAGATTATGAGAACAAACCCTCCAGAAGAAATTTCACATGGGTTGGTGTCATCAGATATTTCTATCTATGATCATTTGTAATGGTCATTAGACATTAATATTATCATTAATATGTTTCACAACTCACACAATTTTATTTAGAGATGAAATCCATCATGCCATATATTGTTGGGAACTAGGGTATGTTGGGTGGGTCACGAGTGACATGTTATTAATTGATAATTTAAGAAAGGATTTTTTTTACTTCCATTTTTGGAAGTTTATATCTCAGCACATTGATTTAAATAGAACCATTGCGCAAGATTCCATGTCCATGGTGTAACAAAAAGTTTATTTCAGGTAGTCCTGGAATGATTTATCATGCATAAAGGTTGATGACACTATCATGAAACATACATTATGAGATATTGAGACAAATGGATTATATTACAGAGTGAGCATTAGTATGTGGAAGTCATTGTGGCAACATTATGTTCTTTATCTTGGGTGCCTTGAGCCATTGCTAGATAGCACTCTTGGACTTTAGGAAAGCCTGCCTAATGCTAATGATAAAGAATCTTATAGGGTCAGATAGTAAGTGTTTTTGGTGTGGTTGTCTCAATTAAATTATATTTGAATTTAATTAATGGAATAAATATTATTCTTAATACCATGGAATAATTTGATTCAAGTTAAAATGATCACATAAATTAAATTAAATTTATTTATTTATTTTTTGGATCATTTAATAAATATTTATTTATTAGTATTTAAATAAAAATATTTATTTATGAGAAAAATAATTTATTTATTTATTCAGGAGTTCCATAAATGAAAGTGGACTTCCAGCAGAACATGGCTGGTCCAGTAGTAAAATAATTATTTTCAAGACAATAACTAATTATTTAACTAGTTGTAATAAGTTAAAATAATAATTATTTTCTCTAAGTTTATGAATGTATTTAATTGCTGTTACGCAACTAAATATTATAACTAAATACCCATGTCGATAAATATATATGTATATATATTGTGCCATTTATTAAACTACACGCCTGGTGAATTGAGAATTGTTGAGAAAAAAAATTTCTCTCTTGAATCCTCTTCCCTCCCCTATCAAGAACGAGAGACATTCTTCAAGACCGAATACCATGATAGCACTCGGAGAATCGGTGGTGATGATCAGAGGCCATCCAAGCATGTGTGGATCACTGATATAGGGATATATGTTTGACACCTCACAAATGCAACAACACAATCCAAAAGGGTCATTCTGAATGATCAACAACATTAATGAAGAAAGTAGCAAAGATCTAGGAATTTTATTCATTATTAAATTAATTAAATTAATTATAAACATTATGTGCAATATCATTTCTCTCTTTAATTTGGTGCCTTTTATCTTTTTTCTAAAACTTTAATTTTAATCCCTAGAAACTGGCCTTCTTCGTCATATTGATCCTGAATTGGTCATCGATTACAATAGAGGTAATGTTGGGCCCAACCCAATGTTATGCTTACACTGTGTTCAGTTCCTTCAATTTCTTATTTGATAAGGAAAACAATGATATGATAAGGATAAATATGAGCTAATGTGTCTTGGAAAAAAATTAAAAAAAATTCAAGCCATATTTTGTGATGATCGATGCTTGATGGAGCTTGGTGATTTTGAGCTAACCACAAGTCAAGTTTGGCCTTCCTCATGTAATGGAATGAACCATGTCAAGACTGAGTCCATATTCATTTAAAATAGAATGTGCCTATGTTTGATTAGATTTTCATTGAAGGGTTCTAATTTAATCATGTGTAGGTTTTAAAATCCTTTCACCGATGACATATGTTTAGTGATTTCAGAGCACACTATAACATCCCGACTCGAACCACCATATCCTATCCAGAATACAACATGGCCTAATGTACGCATCCTCATATGCATGAGGTTGTTGACAAGTAGTGAGAGTCTGAAGTGAAACCTTGGGGAGACTATATCCTCTGTATCATGTCATATGATCGATAATAAGGAATAATCCAAATATGAGAAAATAAGAGTAAATGTGGAAACAAAATACTGACGAACATATAAGAACTACAAAAGTGTTATATCTATCCAAAGGATAAAAAAGCAGAGAAATACAAAAAAAAGTAAATAAACAACCATCTACAGGGTAATCTGGAATCTTTACCAGTCTTCCCCAACTACAAGCTCTACCACTCACTCATCCTCCATAGGCCTTTTTCCCCTAACTGGATATCTGGTCACAAAATCTACAAGCGCACTGAAATTACCGAGTAGGATGTGAGTACATGACTCAGTGCAACACCAACAGTGCATCCTTACCACATGTGAACATATATATAAAAGTGTATATCGTGAAATAAGTAAATACATGGTAAAAAACATGTGCTAATTCATCATGCGCTAAACAAGCTTCCATGAACCCTGACGCCACCTTCTTTGGTCATTATCGGTAATGAAGTCAAGAAGTTATGTATCTCTAGTGAGGAAAACAAGCTCAGACCACCCCACTAGTGGTTGTACCAAAAACCACTCTTGTTTCATCTAGTAGATCCTTGGACATCATATTCTTTTAAAACACTAATAGACCATGTTCATATGATGAAATTAACCTGTATCTATATGCATCCCCGACCTGCTTAACATTTTTAAAACACTCATGACCCAAGTACATAGGAAGAAATGATTGGTATTTGTTATCTATACATCCCTATCCCAATTAACATTTTTTAAAAACCCATGACCCGGGTCCATAGGAAACATTGATCAGTATCTACCTGCTAGCTATTATGCATTCCCCACTATTGGGGTTGTTACGTTTGACTTTAAGTAATTATGACTGTGTTAGGTTGGGTAGTTGACATTGATCATTAAAATTCCCAACAATTGTACTCTACCTGAGTATAATGGCGAGGCAACACAATTCCATATTCTATGCACACACAAAAACACATGTCGTAGAAAAGAAATATAAGGCACACCAAGATCAAAGTTTGAATAATAACATAAAAAAAAGTATGTCCATGAATACTCACACACCCACATGCAACTCATCACAAGCATTGGTTTCAACAACATAAGCATCACATCATGATGACATAATATATATATAGACCAAAATAGGGAAGAACTTTCTAACTTAAGGTCATCGATGTCAATGATGAGGATAAACCAATAAAAAACACATCTTTGCAACCTTGTTACTGTAAATGTCGATACATCATGGCTCGAGGTTCATCGAGCGTTCCTACAATAAAAACCAATTATTTTTTTGAATAAGAAATAAAATATCACATGCAATGATACTTTCTTTCTACTGGATAATTTCCAAATTATCATTTAGGTCAACACATGCACTCAAAATACTCTTCACCAGAATAATTACTTCTGATAATTTCTCATAATTTATCCTTTTATAAATATCACTTTATAATTTTTTACATACTATCATTTTATAATTATCTATTATGAATTTCTCAAAAATTATGTCTTGATAAACTCACAATTATTATCTGATAATTTTTTATTAATTATTCCTTTTTAATTCAATGTAATTATCATCTAGAAACTCTATAAATCATTTATCAATAAAATAAGTAGATTATCTTTTGATACTTTTAATTATTCAAATTATCTTTGATAATTTTGCAATTTTAATTTGACAATTATAATAGAATACCCATGATAATCAAATGTCATTATCCTTTGATAAATTGTTAAATTATCATTCAATAAATGTTTTTAATAATCATTTAATAATTATACACAAACATCATTTCATAATTTATTTAACAATTACCCTTGATAATACAAAATTATTATCGTTTGATAATTTAAATACAGTATCCTTGAAGATTATATAATTTTAAAATTATCTTGTGATAAATCTATTAAATTATAATTCTATAATTATTATCATTATTATTCTTCTAATCTCACATAGGTTATCTTTGGATAAATTTTTTGTGGATTATCCTTAGATAATTCTGTTAGATTATCCTTCTATAAATTAGTTTTTATTCTTATATTTTATTTCAACCAAATTTTTATAGTTTAGAAAGAATTAAATAAATATATAAAAAGAAAAAACCAATACCCATTCAAACCTGTGATTAATGCCCCACATAAAGGATCGTAAACCAAAATCATGCCTAGAGAAAAATGGATAGAGTATGATCACATGAGGTATCCTAACCGTGTGAGGGGAGTTTTTGAAATCATCCAGACTCAATGGAATTGACCAACCTCAATGCCAAGAGGGTTTAGCTATATAGAACCAAAAAACACATCATTTAAATTCTAAAATTAAAACATTTTTTTAATTTATGATTCAGCCTAAAAAATAATATAGAGTCAATATATTTGTGATACAGACTCATTTTCATTATTATTATGTCAAAAAAGGTGAAGAAATAGTGGTTGAAAATCCTCTATATACATCCATGGAGGTGCGGTGAGGGTTGTAGGAAGATGAACAGTGTTTCTTGCATTTAATTAAATTAATAAATTAAATTATTTAATTTAATTATATAAATAACATGATTGTATTTATGGGAAATCTAATCGTATTCCTGTTGCATATGAATTTTATATCCTTTCTAGGATAAACCCCCTATTCTGGACCCAATGGTGATGGTGTATTTCTTATACAACGCATTGTTTTGAGAAATTTAATTATTTTCAACAAAATAATATAATAAATATTATTTAATAACTCTATCTAATGAGAGATACATCCCAACATCCATCGACTTCAAATGCTATACCCTTCCTAGGGTAAACACCATATTTCAGGCGTAATAGTGGTTTCTAATTTTTAATATAACACACGGATTCAGAGTTATTCAATTATTCTGAATAAAATTTTCACAGTTAATATAATATAATTAATATTTTTATTCTATCATTGTAACGACCCAATGTTTTCTAATAGAAATTACCTTCTTATAATTATGTCATAAAATAACATGAAAACACAACATAATGTACTACTAAGTGGTAAGTGACCTTTAAACATAGTTTTGTCACTTCTATGTTTTGAATTTCAAAAATCCAACATACACGGTTGTGTTCAAGATGATTTTTGGAGTATACTGAAACAAAAATAATTTTTGGTGAATAGTGACCTACCCTTACGAATAGAAACATACCCTTATTAATAGTAATATGACCCTTATGAATAGTAAATCATCCAATATAAGAGTAACGTTACCTATGAATAATTAAATAAAATTAAGACATCTTAGAAAGTGACAATTTGACCATAGTAAATGTTTTGGTATTTTATACGTCATAAATAATTAATTATAATTAATTAATTAATTTAAAAAATATTTATTTCCCTCAAATGTATTAATAAATTATTGAATCAATGTATAATTGTGTTTAGATAATTTTATAAGACCCGATGTAATTTTTGAAAGTACTATAAAATCAGTTTTAATCATAAATACTTTTTTTAAGTAAATTAAGATTTTAATTAAATATTAAATTAATAATTTTTTGAAAATTATATTTGATAAATGGACTTTTTTGGATTCTAAACGTCAAAAAATAGTTGGGGTAGATTTTTGGAATATTTCTGAGATACTTGAATTTTTTATGAATAGTGAAATACCATAATTTACAAAATAAGGTAAATAAGCTAATTATAGGGTCATGTGTGATGTTCTGCTGATGTAAGCCCACTTGGTTTGGGATTAAATTATAAAATTACTATTCTTGGTTGTTCATGACTCATAGTTCTTTTTCTTTTGGGGAAATAATAAACTATCTAATTTTATATTAAGGAAACCCCTCTCCCCTCCACTATAAAAGACACCCTTCACACCCTCATTTCCTCACACCTCTCAAGCTCCAAGACTTCTCTAGACACTGCCCAAACACCTTCCCTAGAACCTCAGCCATGTACAAGATCTTATGGGCTCATGAAAAGACCAATCATAGGACCTTAATGATGGTTATCAAGAGATGGATTCAAGATGTAATTTCCCTCCCTCTTCTCCTTTAATTTCCTTTCATGTTTAAGTTAATTTCTTGATCTCTCCCCACCAATCATCATCCAAATTGTATTGTAACACCAGTATTATAAATATAATGTAATTTTATGATTCTAATGGGATATTATATCATCCATACCCCTTTCCCTCTTCCTTTTATTTTATTAAATAGAACGTTGTTCGTGAGGTGTTAATTTATCACATTCACGAACGACATGCTTTCTTCTTCCATATCTACCTTCAGATCAGGTCATGAAACCTTTTTTATGGTTGAAACAGAATATTTTATATGTATTATGTTCTATTTAATGTTCTTGAAATAACCTATGGCCATATTAATAAGTGATAAGTTAAAACAAGTTAGTTGTGATCCAAAAACCGCCCAAATTGACCCAAATAACCATCATTTAATTCTTATCTAATGATTCATCCACATGGATAAAATATAATTAATTATAAGGACATTCAAGATCCTTTAATATCATTAATGACATTTAATATCATTTTTTGATGTTTACTCATGTTCTACCAAAACTTCAATTTAAGAATACAAGTGAACCACCCAAGAAAAACCAAAAAAAAGAACATCCCCGAACAATGTTTTTTAACTATATAAGTCATCCAACTGAACATAATATGAAATAATGACACCAGAATGAACCATATTATTGTACACATGGTTCTGTATTTCTAATTAACTAATATATTTTCATTATATAGGATATTAAATAGAAGGAAGCATTCAGGTACAAGGTAAGGGAAATTCTCGAACCCAACTTTCATCGTTCGGGTTCTACCTCTTTCACTCTATTTTTGATATGATCACTCCTTAAATATAATTTTTTCATAATTTTATTTCCTTTTTTGAGATATACATGATTTATAATTATGTTTATTTCAATCCAAATGTTTTCCAAAATAACTCTTCTCTTAAGAACTCCACTTTTACCTCTCATTCAATGTTGATTGTTCTTGTATCAAGTATGTTTTTCCCTCTTTCTTTTGGGAACTAAAAGTTTATGAATGTGTTCATATGAGATGAAACTGATTCCTTTTAATGGGTTAGTTATGTTCATTAATTTTATATGTTCATTGTTGCATGCATGATAAATGATAATGTTATGATGGGATGGGTGCACCAGGAATTATATAGCGCAATATAAATGTTTAAATGTGACAGGTGCGCCCGAAATTATATAGCGCTCCAATGCATTTGGAAAAGTGATAAATCCCAAGATTAAATTTTAAATTATGTGTGAAAAAAATTATATCTTGGTTCACAAGTATGTGTGGTAGTAACCACTAAGACGCGATGTTTCCTTTTTATGCTTTGCCACATTTCGAGTCTTTTATTTATGCTCCTCTCATGCTCATGATCATTTTACTATGTTATGATTATACTCACCCCATGCTATATTTATCTTATCTAACCTCTTACTGGGCTTCTAGATCACCCCTTTTTTGTATATCCTCTGATGGATACATGTACTAAAGAGAGTACAAGTTCCATTAAGAAGCTAGAGAAGAAGAAATTAAATAAATGTTTATACTTTATGTTTTATTTGTTATGTGTGGTCCTAGTTTTCCCAGGACACTAAACCTCTGTATCCTTTATGTGTAATACTATTATGTTTTTTACCTTTAAAATGATTTAATAGTAATGTAAGAAATGGCAGGGGCGCTATATTTGGTATCAAAGGCAAGGTTTAGTTAATTTGGGAACTAGGATTAGTGAACCCTAATGAAAAACTCTAGTATGAGACTAATTAAAAATATGAGCAAAAGAATATTTACCTAAGGATAACATATGTTATGTTTTTGGTATAATTGTTTAAATGAATAAGTTATTCATTTCTTGTTTCGTTATGTTTTGTTCTATCGTTTTCTATTTTAGAAAATGGTGGGAACCAGGAGAAATCAGGCCAACAACATATGCGAGGGCCAATGCAATGATTGCCCAAACGAAATCCCTAATGATTTGGGAGGTGGAGTTCAAAACTTCATGGTGATGCTTACCTAATTATCTCAGTTTAGGAATAATAACCATAATAATAGGTAACATCCTTCTTCACCAAAGAGGGAGCAACTGGCTATTGAATGTTTTATAAGGAAACGACCACCGACGTTTTGTGGATCATCTGATCCACTAGTTGCAGAATAGTGGGTCAACTCCATGGAAAAGAACTTTTCTATGGTTCACTATTCTGAGATGGATAATTTTAGTGATTATTCACTAAAAGTGGATAATATTTATTATTAATATCTTTATATTCAATGTATCAAAGTCCATAATCATTGTTTTTAGTGAATTACATAAATAGAACTTCATTTCTTATCTTAAATGCAATTAAAGTTTAAAATGAAAATTTGTTCCCAATCATTTATTTGTTTGTGGACAACATTATATTCATTTTCTGAATTATATATTTTCGGATATGATTTATCAATTTGTTTGGAACAATTTATGTTTTGGGTCTGATTGATGATTCCCAAGGGAAGATGGAGATTTTTGCTCAAGAATGTAGAAGTTTACTGGAAAAAGCATAATGGGCCTAAGTCCCATCAAACAAATGTGGGGCCCACAAAAACGCTCAATGAAGCTCAAATTTTTACAGTAGAAAGGTAAAAATATGAGGATCATTTTATTCAACTATGGTCAGAGCAAATTCTGATGTTTTAATGATGATAAAGGGATCTAAAGTTGAAATTTAAAAGCTCATAGAGGACAGAAGGATGAGAATATTTTGCTTATACGACCCCTCAAGATTCGGCCTCCTTCAATTCCAAATTCACACGTCAAAATGGTGGATGAATCTAGATGAAATTTCCAGGTCAACTTCGAAATGTCAAAATCCCTTAATTTTATCACCCTCCTTTTGACTCTCTAAATTAATTGAGATGTAACTTATTATGGTGGGTGTATCTAAGCCTCCAAATATTCCTATATAAGGAGCTTATACTGAAGGGAATGGGAATGGAATATTTTTGTTTGGAATGGAAGTTTTTATTTTCTTTCAATTGTAATTTATTACTTTTGTTTTGTAATCGCATTGTTAATTTCCATAATGTATTTTTTTCTTTCACGTTAAATAAATTAATAAAAGTAGTTGTTCTTCTTCATTTTTTATATTCCATTTCTTAACACGTTGATACCATTGAATCAAGGTGTGAATTTATTCACACCAACACTTGTGAATTTCTCACACAACTGTGGAGTGTTCATTTTTATTATTGTTTTTCTTCTTCAATCCCACTTCTTTAAGTCGACTTCTCACTTCCATTCATAGAATAACATCGATGGAGGGCTAAACATTTATGGTTTGGTTTTAGAGATTTTCCTGAGATGGATTGTATGTTATTTCATGTACTTTAGTTTTTAAATCTGTTTGTTATTTTAAGATTTCCATTTGATGAGTTATGTTATTCTTCATCTTTTCCAAGATTAACGATGACACACTTTGAGTGATCATACAATCTATTTCCTTTGATTTCTCGGTAAAATGATCCTCAAAGTGAATAGGTGATTGGCCTTGGAATTGTGTGGGGATTAAATTGGTGAATGATTTGGGATAATTATCTCATTTTTTGGATACGTCTTCAATTAATGACATTAAATTTTTTTAAAAAAAATAAATTCATCCAATCCACCAAAAGAAACAACCTAGGATTACCCCATACTAAATAATTGTTTTAGATCAAGTAAATTGTGTTTTTTAATTGTTCATTAAATTAAATAATTAGTTATCCAATCAATTCAAACCCATGTTGGATACTTCACAGACCAACCACCATAAAACTTGTGTTTCTATAGGTTACTTCTTCGGTCCCTGTGGATTCGACCCCTACATGTACTTCAATGACCTCTTATAACTGTATGGTAAATTTGGGCGCCACCAAGCCATTTTTGGGGACCCAAGTAAGTTACCTTAGAGACACATCTTCTTTTCTCACCCCAAATTCTCTATTCTCACCCTAATTCCTCTTCTCTAGTCCCCTTTCAGTTTTTGTGTGTCCAATGAATCACAAAAACTATTTTCAATCAAATACAATGGATTATCTTCCACAATACCCATTGATAGACCAAGGATATAATCAACTGGAAAATCAATATTTGGAATCACCTCACATGGATAATTTCATTGACCAATCCTTGATTGAATACACCACACAATATGAGATGTACAATTAATGGGATGTTGATTGTTTAAAGGATCAAATTCCATACCTCTCGAGGATGATTGAAGAAATCAAACAAAATGATGTTCACGATGTCCAAACATCTATCAATCCTAATTCAGAAAAAATTCTTGAACATTTTTGTGAAAAAATGGTTAAAATGAATTCTAAAGTTTGTTCCTTAAGATTAGAACTACAAAGCATTGAAATGGTTATGGAACCCATTCCCACTCAGGTTTTATCTTCCTCATCACTAACATAAGAATATTGTCTCCCACAAACCTCACATGAATTTGTTGAAGAAACAAGGATTGGATTTGCGATTTTTGAAGATAATAATGGAATTGTTGATGGGTTCTTAAATAAAGAGGAAAATGATTTTTTGTATTCACAAGAGGGAAATTAGATATTGTGGATAGAGAGTCCTGAATATTTCTCTATTGATGATTTTTCGAAAACACCAATCACTAATAAATTGGGAGAAATACCAAACATTGAGAAGATACACACGCTTGAATTCAACAACACAATTTTGGGGATGAATCATGTTTTCAAACAGAACCAATTATTTCTAAATTTTTTGTAGAAGAAACTGACTTTCATTCAAATTTCCAATCTTCATTAGGATATTGCAATCGACCAGAACTCAAAATCATTATCTTTCCTTCCCCACACAATAATTACATCATAGGTGATGCCCACGACCATACTTAATCATTCATTCTTGTCATGAAAGAAATAATGTTATTTTGAACCTTAACATCTTAGGCAAGACAAAAAATGAAACTAGATCAACCATTTCTGACAATCCTTGTATCTTTAGATTTAATTTAGAACATGGATTTATAAAAGGAAAATATTATAAAAAAACAATCAATCTCTATCAATTTGAAGTGGAGAAAGATGGGTTCATTAAAATTTTTAATGTTGGAATTGGATAAGTTTGGGGGTCTATGTCAAGATAACGACATTAAATTAAGCGCTGTATGGGAGGCAACCCATGGTTTTTCATTTTTCTTATAAATTGAATCATCTTTTTTTTAAATTTTTTATTTTTCATTTAAAAAAAATTACAATAGACTGTTGACCTGTTCATTTTTATGATTATGGATGGGTATGAAAGGGGAGGACTGTATTTATCCGTGTCACACAGTGTGATCCCTTAGTAATACCTTACCCAGAAATTTAAAAGAAGACAATGTATCATCAGTTTATTATTATTTTTTATGTTTTTTATAGGTATTTAAAAAATAGATTGTTGATCTGTTCTTCTTTTATGAGTAAGGATGGGTATGAAAGGGGAGGAACGTATTCATCTGTGTCACGCGGTGTGATCCCTGAGTAATACCTAACCCATAAAATAAAAATAAGACAATGTATCATCAGTTTGATTTTTTTAAAAAAATAGGGAAAACCATAAAAATGTTGTACATGGTTTTAAATAAATTGTGGTGTTGTTTGTTTTGTCTTTTTTGTTCTTTTTCTTATGGTTCAGGGACTATTTTGGGTGATACATGTTCAATCAAGGAGGTTCCTACATCCCCGAAGAGATCAAAGGAGTAATATGGAGCATCATGAACTTCAACATAAAAAAACCTGGTGAATTTGTTCCATGTTTATCATTTTCAATTTCCTCTTTGAACTCCTCTCCTACCCCCCTTCTAACATTTGTTTTCATTAAACACTGGGGACAGTGTTATTCTAATTTGTGGGGAGATCAAATAAACTTTTTTTTTATAAGAACATGAATGGAAATAAAAATTCAATTAACCATGAACATGATAACACACATTAAAAAATATGAAATTGGATATCGAAAAATTTGGATGCTTTGATTCTGATTTTAATGAATGTTTATGTTCATGAGAATAGTTTTTGAAATGTGCAGTTGTCCGATGTAATTTTTCAAAGTTTACATTTTAATCCTCTTAATAAAAATGCCAGAATGCAGGTCTACTGGATCGTGGGTGTAAATTTGAGTTCTTGGGTCCCTTTCATTATAGCATAGGGTTCTGGGGTCACATTTAGTTTAATTTGAATATCAAAAAAAATTATGACCACATAGAGCAACGTTTTATCCAAATGCGTGGTGTCCGATACTTAGGGATCATGACTCCATAGTTGTCTTACCCGGAGTTAGTCTTTTCATATATATTGTGGTTAAAAAAAATCATAAAAAAAAACAAAAAAAATTAGATACTCATCTTAAGGATTAATGTGATTCCCACTTAGCTCTTCTATTTTTCCCCTTGAACAATAAAATGGGCACCATATCTTTTATGATGCACAACACTTTAGCATACTTAATTGAAATTGGATGATATGTGGTGATTAATTTTAACAAAGGAATGGGCTTAGGCTTGGGATATTCTTATGGACCTATGTGGTTTTAAATGATTTTGATGGGTTTCAAAAACAATTTGGGTATGAGGTCTTTGGGTGAGAAATGTGTTTTAAAATGTTTTGGGAAAAGGGGATTTGAATTTCATATTTGTAATATATTTTTCTCGGGACTAGAAAAACTCAAGTTGGGGGTGTGATTAGTCACTAAAAGTGGATATTATTCATTTTTAATATCTTTATATTCATTGTTTCAAAGTCCATAAACATTGTTTTTAGTGCATTACATAAATAGAACTTCATTTCTCATCTTAAATGAAATTAATGTTTAAATTAAAATTTGGGCCCAATCATTTATTTGTTTGTGGACAAACATATATTCATTTTATGAATTTGATATTTTGGGATATGATTAATCATTCTATTTGTAACATTTTATCTTTTAGGTCTGATTGATGAATCCCAAGGGAAGATGAAGTTTTTTTGTCAAGAATGCAAATGTTTACTGGAAAAGCCTAACGGGCCTAAGGCCCGTCAAAAAAATATGGGGCCCACAAACCAAGTCCAATGAATCTCAATATATTATAGTATAAATAAAAAAATATGAGGATCATTTTATTTAACTGTTTCTATAGCTAATTCTGATGTTTTCATGATGATAAAGGGATCTATAGACGAGATTTAAATGCTCATAGAGGACAGAAGGACGAGCATATTTCGCTTCTACGACCCCTCAGGATTCGGCCTCCTTCAATTCCAAATTCACATGTCAAAATGGTTGACGAATCTAGACGAAATTTCCAGGTCAACTTCGAAACGTCAAATTCCCTTAATTTTCTCACCCTCCTTTTGACACTCTAAATTAATTGAGATGTAATTTATTGTTGGTTTGGTGTGTCTAAGTCTACAAATATTCCTATATAAAGAGCTTATGCAGAAGGGAATGAGAATAGAAAATTTTTGTTTGGAATGAATTTTTTTTATTTTCTTTCAATTGTAATTTCCTACTTTCATTTTGTAATCGCATCATCAATTTCCATGATGTACGTTTTTCTTTAACTTTAAATAACCTAATAAAAGTTTTTCTTATTTTTCAATGTTTAATTTTATTTTATTAACATGTTGATACTGTTGAATCAAGTCATGAATTTATTCACACCAACACTTGTAAATTTCTCACTCAATGGTGGAGTGTTCATTTTTATTAATGTTTTTCTTCTTCAATCCCACTTCTTTAAGTCGACTTCTCGCTTCCATTGGTAGAATAGCATCGATGGAGGGCTAAAAATTTATGGTTTGGTCTTAGATATTTGCATGAGATGGATTTTATGTTATTTCATTTACTTTAATTTTTAAATTTATTTGTTATTTTAAGATTTCCATTTGATGAGTTATGTTCTTCTTATTATTTTCCAAGTTTAACAATGAAACATTTTGAGTGCTAGTACGATCTATTTCCTTTGAGTGCTCAGTAAACTGATCCCCAAAGTGAATTGGTGATTGGCCATGGAATCATGTAGGGATTAAATTGCTAAATGATTTGAGAGAATTATCTCATTTTTTGGATACGTTTCAATTAATGACTTTAAATTTTTAAAAAATACAAATTCATCCAATCCACCAAAAGCAACAACCAAGGATTAACCCATAATAATTAATTTTTTTAGATAAAGTAAAGTTTTTTTAATTTTTCATTAAATTAAATAATTAGTTATCCAATCAATGCAAACCCAAGTTGGCTAATTCACATCCCAACCTCCAAAAAACTTGTGTTTCTAGTGGTTACTTCATCTGTCCATGTGGATTCGACCCCTACGTGTACTTCAACTACCACTTATACATGTTGGGTAAATTTGGGTGGAACCAGTTTCTCTAGTCATTTATCTTCTTGATGGAGAAGATGATCAATGGTGGGATTTGATTAAGAACACCAATCCAAGGGAGGAAATTGAAGAGATGGGATGGGAAGACATTAAGATAATGCTTCTTAATAATTATTTCCCATGAAATCTTCACATGAAGATGGAGAGAGAATTCATAGAGCTCAAGCAAAAAGAAGGAGAATCTGTCACAACCTATGAAGAGAATTTCACAAGGCTCGCAAGGTATGCTTCAGGTTTTGTTATCAACAATGATATCAAAATTGATAGATTATTTAGTGGATTAAAACCACTCCTTCGAAAGGATCTTGTAATTAGAGAATATGGGAGTTATGAAGAAGTTGTTCGTTGTTCTCTCAAAGTGTAGATGGAGTTTGGAGAATGGTCACATGGCTATGGGGATACGAAACGAAAGATGGTGTTTCAAGCCGGTGGATCTAGTGACAATGGTGGGAAGAAAAATCAATGACCCACATGCCAAGAATGTGGGAAGTTACACCATGGGAACTGCCTCAAAGGGACGGGGAAATGTTTCAAGTGTGGGAAAGCATGAAACCATTCTCAAGAGTGTCGAAAAGACACCAAAAGGAAGGAGAATGTAGTCGATGAAAGGAGAGAACCACTCATGGTTCAATGCTACAACTGTAAGGAGCTATGGCACTATGCAAACCAGTGTACTAAACCATGATCTCTTGGGGGTATTCAGTTTCAGCAGCCACCAAACCCAATGGAATAGGGGAATGCTTATACCATCACTACTATAGAGGTGGAGCATGATAATGAAGTCGTACAAGGTACACTTCCTATTCACTCAATAATGGAAAAAGTCTTATTTGATTCTAGTTCTATGCATTCCATTATATCTTGAAGGTTTGCTAGAAATATAGAATCGAAGCCCCAAAACCATGAAGTAGAGATATCTGTAAAAACACCAACTGGTGAAATCATTGCAACCAAAGTGTTTGACTCTTCTCCCAGTGGCGTCTGTGGGAATATTCTTACAAGAAATCTCATAATACATCCCTAGGTGGAATTCGGCTCTATAATGGGAATGTACTATCACTCTTTATATAGATCACATATCAACTGTTGGGAAAAGAAAATATCTTTTCATCTTCTGAACCATCCCATGCTCCTCTACAAAAGCAAGGAAGATCATGAATCTCCATTGAAAAATACTTCAATGGGGTGGGTGTTGATTCCCTATGAAGAAGCATACCTAGCCCAAATGGTTGAGTCAAAGGAAAGTTCCAACCTTGAGGAAATTCCCATCGTGAGGGAAGAAAATGATGTATTTCCCAAAGAGTTACCCGAAATTCCCTCATATCATGAGGTAGAGTTCTCAATTGAACTCATACCTGGAGCTACTCTTATCTTGAAGTGCCCCTATAGGATGGCTCTTATCGAACTGGTGGAGTTAAAGAAGAAGTTGCATGAGCATCTGGACAAGGGGTTCATACGCCCAAGTGCATCGCCTTAGGGTGCCCCGGTGCACTTTGTGAAGAAGAAGGATGGAACCATGCGGTTGTGTATTGATTATCGGGAACTCATCATAATCACCATGGGAACTATGAGTTTTTTGTTATTCCATTTGTACTTACAAATTCCCATGTAATCTTCATGGATTTGATGAATAGATTATTTAGACATTACCTCGATAAATCTGCGGTAGTGTTTATCGACGATATTCTCATCTACTCCATGAGCGAGGAGGAACATGATGAAAATATAAGACTTTTGTTGGCGAAATTGGGAAAGTAGAAGTAGTACGCCATGTTCATCAAGTGTGACATTTGGATGAATCAAGTCATGTTCCTGGGACATGTGATCACAAGTGATGTAATTTCTGTGGATCCATGAAAGAAACAGGAGATTATGGAATGGCCCAGGCCCTCTAGTGTCACAAAAATCCGTAGTTTTCTTGGATTAGCTGGGTACTACCGATGTTTTGTGAGAAATATCTCACGATTTTCAATCCCTCTAACTAAGTTAACATGGAATGGGGTAAAGTATGTTTGGATGGAAGAATGCGAGGGAAGCTTCAATGAGCTAAAGAGAAGGCTAATCACTTCACCTGTACTCAAACTACAGAAAAGTGGAGAATGTTTTGTGATATATAGTGATTCTTCAAAGAAAGGCTTGGGTTGTGTTCTCATGAAAAATGATAATGTGATATCTTACACCTCATGACATTTGATGATCCATGAGATGAACTACCTGATGCATGATCTAGAGCTTGCAGCCATGATTTTTTCCTCGAAAATCTGGCGGCACAACCTTTATGGATAGAAGTGTGACATATACACCGACCAGAAGACCCTAAAGTATATAATCACACAAAAGGAGATCAACATGTGTAAATGGTGATGGTTAGAGCTAATTAAGGATTACTATTTCTCTTTTCACTATCATCCTGGAAAGGCAAACAAGGTAGCTGATGCTCTAAGTAGAAAAGAACCAGCTACTCTATCCATGATATGGATTGAGAAAGACCATATCTTCATGGATATGAAAATAATTGATTAGGAAATCATAATGGTAGGGGATACATCCTACCTTCCCCAAATTATTGCACAACCATCCATCCATGATAATATTAAGGAAGCACAAATGGAAGATGTGGAGTTTTGAAAGAGGGTGAATGCAGTCAAGGAAGGGAAGCTGAAAGAGTTCCATATCGACGATGATGGTGTGATTTGATTTGGAACGCGTCTTTGTGTGCCTTCATCACCCAGGATAAAGAAGGTGATATTGGATAATGAACATAGCTCAACTTTCTCTATACATCCTGGGAGTACCAAGATGTATCGTGATCTCTGAGAACATTTCTGGTGGGACAACATGAAAAAAAGTGATTGTGGAATATATATCAAGGTGCTTAGTATGTTAGCAAGTTAAAACTGTGTGACAAAAGTCCAAAGGTATGATGAAACCATTTCCTATACCCATGTGGAAATTGTAAAATGATACCATGGACTTTTTCATAGTTCTTTTGAAGACGTTAAAGGGAAATAATGCGATATGGGTTGTGGTTGACCCACTAACCAAGACTGCCCATTTTATCGCTATTCGAGAAGACCACTAGCTTTAAAAACATGCAATGATATATGTGAAGGAAGTGGTGAGACTGCATAGTGTTCCAGTCTCAATTGTCTCTGACTGTGATTCAAGGTTCGCATCTATGTTTTGGTGGATCCTTTAACATGCTTTGAGCACTGAATTAAATTTCATCACGGCCTATCACCCCCAATCTAATGGCCATCCTGAAAGGAATATTCAAACTCTTGAAGATATGCTAAGAGCCTGGCCTCATGAATTCAAGGTTGGTTGGGATCAGCATCTCCTATTGGTTGAGTTCTCATACAACAACATCTTCCACGTGAGTATTCAGATGGATCGATATGAAGTACTGTATGGTAATCGATGTAGAACTCCAACCTATTGGGATGAAGTTGGAGAAAGAAAGCTACTTGGACCTGATCTTGTTCGAGAGATGACAGAGAAGGTTCAAGTCATCCAAAAACACATAAAATCTGGTCAAAGTTGGAAAAAGTTCTATGCTGACAACCATCGAAGGGACTTGGAGTTCGACATTCGAGATAAAGTCTTCCTTCGAATAACTCCGTAGAAGAGATTCATGCGATTCGGGAAGAAAGGGATGCTAAGACCATTGTATATTTTCCCCTTTGAGATCATTGACCGCATAGAATACGTGGCCTATCGTCTTTAACTTCCACCAAATATGGATGAAGTTCATGATGTTTTTCATGTATCACTACTGAGAAAGTACATAACAGACCCCTCACATGTACTAAACTCAGAGGTGGTGTAGCTGGAAGATGATCTCTCCTATGAAGAGTAACTAGTAATGATTCTGGATCAGAGAGATAAGGTTCAACACAAAAAGACAGCCCATATTTTTAAAGTGTTGTGGAGGAACCATAAGTTTGAGGAAGAAACATGGGAACCAGAAGAGGCAATGAAGGGGAAGTACCCTCACCTGTTTTTGTAAAGTCAAATTTCGGGGGTGAAATTTCTTAAGGGGGGAAGAATGTAACGACCCAATTTTTTCAATGGAAATTCCCTTCATATAATTAAGTCATAAAATAACATGAAAACAAAACATAATGAACTAATATGTATAAGATACCTTTATTCATATGTTTTTCACTTCTATGTATTGAATTTTGAAAATCTGACATACACGGTTGTGTTCAAGATGATTTTTGGAGTCTAATGAAACAAAAATAATTTTTGATGAATAGTGACCTACCCTTATGAATAGTAACATACCCTTATGAATAGTAATATGACCCTTATTAATATTAAATCATCCAACATAAGAGTAACATTACCTATTAATAATTAAAAAAAATTTAGACATCTTAGAAAGTGACAATTTGACCTTAGTAAATGTTTTGGTATTTTGTAAGTCATAAATAATTAATTATAATTAATTAATTAATTTAAAAGAATATTTATTTCCATAAAATGTATTCATAAATTTTTGAATCAATGTATTATAGTTTTTATATAATTTTATAAGACCCTACTTGATTTTTAAAAGCACTATAAAATCAGTTTTAATCTTAAAAACTGTTTTTTTAAGTAAATTAAGATGTTATTTAAATATTAAATTATTAATATTTAAAAATTTATTTTTTAAAAATTGACTTCATTATTGTATTCTACATGTTGAAAAATGGTTGGGTTAAATTTTTGTGATTTTTCTGAGATACATGAATTTTTTATGAATACTGAAATACCGTATTTTACAATATAAGCTAAATAAGCTAATTATAGGGTCATGTGTGATGTTCTGCTGATGTAAGCCCAATTGGTTCTGGATTACATTATAAAATTACTATTATTGGTCGTTCAAGACCGACTGTTCTTTTTCTTATGGGGAAATAATAAACTAATTATTTTTATATTAAGGAAACCCCTCTCCCCTCCACTAAAAAAGCCACCCTTCACACCCTCATTTCCTCACACCTCTCAAGTTCCAAGCCTTCTCTAAACTCTGCCGAAAAACCTTTTCTATCCACTCCCCCACTTCCAAGAGCTTATGGTCTCATCAAAAGGCCAATCATAGGCCCTTAACGAAGTTCTCAAGAGAAGAATTCAAGAGGTAATTTCCCTCCCCCTTCTCCTTTAATTTCCTTTCAAGTTCAAGTTCATTTCTTGATCTCTCCCCACCTATCTTCATCCAAATTTTATTTTAACATAGTTATTATACATATAATGTAATTTTATGATTCTAATGGGATATTATATCATCCAACCCACTTTCCCTCTTTCTTTTATTTTATTAAAGGGAACGTTGTTCGTGAGGTGTTAATTTATCACCTTCAAGAACGACATGCTTTATTCTTCCATTTCTAACTTCAGATCTGGTAATGAAACCATTTTTATGGTTGAACCAGAATATTTTATATGTATTATTTTATATTTAAAATTATGGAAGTAACCTATGGCCATATTACTAAGTGATAAGTTAAAACAAGTTAGTTGTGATCCAAAAACCTCCCAAATTGACCCAAATAACCATCATTTAATTTTATCTAATGATTCATCCACATGGATCTAATATAATTAATTATAATTCCATTAAAGCTCCTGTAATATCATTAATGACATGTAATATCATTTATGGATGTTTACTCATGTTCTACCCAAACTTCAATTTAAGAATACAAGAGAACAACCCAAGAAAAACCATAAAATCGAACATCTCCGAACAATGTTTTTAAACTCTATAAGTCATACAATGGAACATAATGTGACATAATGAAACCAGAATAAACCCTATTAATGTACACATGGTTCTAAATTTATAATTAATGAATATAATGTCATTATACTCTACATTAAAGAGAAGGAAGCATTCAGGTACAAGGTAAGGGGAAATTCTCGAACCCAACATTCATCCTTCGGGTTCTACCTCTTTCAATCCATTTTTGATATGGTCACTCCTTAAAGATAATTTTTTTCATCATTGTATTTACATTTATAGGATATACATGTTTTCTAATGATGTTTTTGTCAATCCAAATGTTTTCTGAAAGAACTATTCTCTTAAGAAATCAACTTTTACCTCTCATTCAAGGTTGATGGTTCGTGTATCAAGTATGTTGTTCCCTCTTTCTTTTGGGAACCCAAATTTTATGAATGTGTTATTATGAGATTAACCCCATTACATTTTATGTGTTAGTAATGTTCATTTATGTTATATGTTCATTGTGGCAGGCATGATAAATGATAATGTTATCATGTAACGGGTTCACCCAGAATTATATAGCCCAATCTGAAAGTTTAAATGTGACGGGTGCGCCCAGAATTATATAGCACTACAATGCATTTGGTAAAGTGATGAATCTCATGAGAAAATTTGAAATTATGTGTGAATAAGATTCTATCTTGGTGCACATGTATGTGTGGTAGTAACCACTAAGACATGATGTTTCATTTTTATGCTTTTCCACATTTCAAGTCTTTTATTTATGCTCCTCTCGTGTTCATAATTTTTTTCCTATGTTATGATTATGCTCACCCATGCTATATTGATATTATCTATCCTCTTACTGGGATTATATCTCACCCCTTTTGATATATATCCTTAGGTGGATACATGTACTAAGGAGAGGACAAGTTCTAGTAAGAATCTAGAGAAGAAGAAATTAAATAAATGTTTATGCTTGATGTTATATTTGTTATATGTGGTCCTAGTTTTCCCAAGACACTAAAAATTTGGATCCTCTATGTGTAATACTATTATGATTTTTACCTTTAAATGATTTAATAGTAATATAAGAAAAGGCTGGGTCGATATAATCTTCATCAAGGATTATTAGCCTTGAAATACTGCACTAACTCAATGTCTTATTACAAAAACATTTGATTAAATATTTCAATGTGTTAACTGGGTTTTTACCATTTTGAAATTCCATTAAAACATATTATTTTATTTTTCACTCGTAATTAAATTTTTTCACATATAAAATTTATACTTTATAAAATAACAGGGATTTTATACTCATTTTAAAAATTATAATATTGAATTTCTCCCTCTCTATCAACTTTTAATCATTGATAAGCATCTATAGTAGTCTTTCTCAAACAACTCTAACCCCTAAGCTTGAATGTCAGAATCATGTTTCCACATCTCTTCTTATTTTGTCCATCCTTTCACAGAAACAGGACTAGTAATATCAATATATCTTATAGTCCTTTCGCACTCTGATCTGTAATCCACATAGGACACTCATTACAAGAAGGAAAATGTTCCAACTCAATGTCCTTGCAATCTATAATATGCACAGGATTGAGCATGTAACTCTGAAGGTGAGAAACGATGAACACATCATGCATACCTCAATAGTGAGAAGGGAGGTCCATATGATAGGCTACTTCCCTTATCCACATAGTGATTCCATCATTAGTCTCTCACTAAAATAAGCATTGACTCTTGATCACTCATATACTAGGGTTTCATGTCATCATCCAATTACGTATTAGAGGAAGGTAAGTTAGGGAAACATAAACATTCTAGTAAGTAAAGTCTAGACATGGATCAAAAATATTAGGAAAAAACAACATTAAAACAAGGAATAAGATTAAAGATGTGCTCTAGTCCATAGATCATATAGTAACAAATTCATTTTCACTATTTGTTGGTGTTAAATCCATTTCATAGACATGGTTTTTCTCATTTCCATGATCATATCCACGAATTTCCCTAGTCATCATCATCCGGGGAGTCTATATCCTCTACTGGGTTTCTCCACTCCCAACCTATCTTGTCTCTTCTCACTCTTCTAAGAAACCATTGATAAACATGATCAAAGATGGTCAGCCTTTAAACACTGCTGGTAGTCCATTTTTGGCTTCCAATAAGTGCTGTTATAATGCCCCTATTTCCCATAATTATAGCATAGCCCTGAAAAAGTTATGTGCGGACCTGACTAACCATCATTGTTCTTCTCCTAGTTTCCCCTTCTAGTATTAAAATATTATGGTACTCCTATAGAAGAAAGGGAAAACTCTCTCAGTGGACCACCGTGAGTCATAAGTAATCATGTCGTCTTATCCTCTTCTAGCCCCTTCTCAAAGTCCAGGGCATTGTGAAGAACCTGAGAGTATTTCATCTGCTCAAAGACCCTAACCATACGGCTGAGCATCAGTCGTAAACCAATCTCAATAACTTGAGATTTTTTTCCCCATTCCCAACATACAAAGGATAAAATCTAGGAAAATCCGTAAAACGTTTAATGTAAGAAGAGACAGTCATAGAACCTTATTATAATTCCTTGAACTTTTGGGCACATTCCAAATTCATCATCTCAGCATAGTACTATTCCAAAAACAACACTTGGAAGGTCATCTTTCTAAGATACTATCATCTCCCAGCTATATTCATGGAAGTCCACCATCTCCAAGAAGGCCCTTGGAATATAATAGTTTCTAGAATCACTTTACCTTCCTCAGGGGTTTAGAAAAGCTCAAAAATGATCTCGATGTAGTCTGGACAATGCTCTATATCTTATGGTCCACCAATTCCCTAGAATTATAGAAGATGTTGAATCTAGAAATCGCAAGAAATGTCCATAATAGTCCTATGAATAGATCCATTATGGATTGGAACCAACCGAAAAATTCCCAGTTGAGTTGGATACGAGGCATATATTACCTATGTCAGTACAAGATCATGCTGGGGTATATCCCGTATACCACATGTGGTGTCATGAGAGTATTTTGGATTTCCATAGTTTGGGGTTCCATCATACTTCTCTGAGGAGGAATCTCTTCAAAAAATGTACATTAGGAATATAAACAAAGCCTAACAGGTTTATGGGATAACATAAGGTTTTTCTTAGGGGTCTACCATCAAACCAATGTATAACTCTCTTAGCGCTAACCATTTTCTACATCCCAACATACTAGTCATAGACATCATATATATACTAACACAACAATATTCTATGTTCAAATTATTAATTCAAACAACAATATATCATATAGAATGAAAAATTGATTTATCACACAAGAGAAACTATCCGAAACAGATAGGAAAAATCAAAAAATTTAAATAAGGAACTACCATACAACAAAAAAATAGGTATATATATGAAATATGAACCTAAATTCCTATTCATGATGCATGAACATATGTGAAATCTCATAAATCAAATATCAACATCATGTGCATCAACCAAGGTGAGTTTAATCAATAGTAACAACAAAATATTAGTTTCCCATATTATGGAAACTCAGAGGTCCACTATACAGTATTGGCCAGGCACTAACATAGTTCCCATAATTGAGTCCCAACCATCCTTAATCTGGTCTACCCTTTCCCAAAACAAAACAAGAGAAGGAACAAGTAAGTGAGCCTTGATCCTATGATACCATTTTGTAACTTCCCAACCCGAACCACCAGATCCCAGCCAGAACACTACATGACCTCATGCATGCCTCCCCATATGAAAGAAGTTCCTGAATAGTAGAACATGAATTGAGTAAAACCATGGTTATCTTATACCCTCTGTATCATTTAATAGGATTGATAATAATTAATAAACAAAATAATAAACAATGAGAGTAAATGTGGAAACCGAATAATGACATACATATAAGATCTCTCAAATTGGTAAGCATGTATAGAGTATAAAGAAATATATAAATACAAGATAAAAGTAAATAAACTACCATATGTAGGGTAATCAATGTCCTTTCCAGTCCATTCCAACTAAAATCCCCATTGCTCAACCATCCGCCATAAGGTCCTTTCCGTTCGCCAAATCTCTAGTCACGAAATCTACAAATGCACCGAAATTCCAAAGTAGGGTGTGAGTACAAGACACAATAAGACATCACAAATGTTTCCATACCATAAGTGCACAAATATATATAACAATTTATATCATGATGTAAGTAAATTCTTATTATGCATACATCTTCCTAGTCATCATGCGCTGACCAAGCCGTCCCAAACCATGGCCCCACCTACTTTGGCTCTTTTCCAGTAAGAAAATCAAGAAGATACATACCTCCACAAGGAATAAAGACTCACACTACCCCACTGGAGGTTGTTATAGGAACACCTCGTGTTCCACAAAGTAGATAGTTGGCATTATTATTCTTTTAAAACACCCACGACTATTGTCTATAGGAATTAAGGATTGGTATCTATTAGCTATGCATCCCCGACTCACTCAACCTTTTTAAAACAACCAAAACCAAATTCTATAGGATACAATGATCTTTATCTATTAGTTACACATCCTTGAACCGTTTAAAATTTTTAAAACATACACTACCCAAGTCCATAGGAAGAAATGAACAGTATCTGTCCGCTAGCAACTATGCATTCCCCTCTGCTGGGGTTTCCACATATATCATTAAGGATATTATGACTACATTAGTTTGGGTAGTTGTCCACTGAACAAGATAAATCACAACCTCAGTTCTCCACATATATATTTTGATACCCGCAAAACAATTCCATAATCTATTAACACAAATGAAACATGTTGTATCAAGGAAATACATGTTACACCAAGATAAAAGTATGGATAATAACACAAAAACAAGTACGCACATGGCTACTCAGACACTCACATTCAATTCATCATTATCATGGGTTGGAACATCATATGCATCACATCATTATAACATCATATATATATATATGTCTCAAATAGGAAAGAACCACCTACCTCAAAGTAATAAATGTTAACGACATTGATAAACCAGTAAAAAATGCCTCTTAGGAGCCTTATTATCGTAAATGTCCACACATCAAGGCTCAAGGTCCGTCAAGGGTTCCAAGAACCAAAACCTGCTATTTTATTTCTAAATAAAATAAAATATCACATGCGATTCTGCATTCTCTATCCTATATAATTTTTAAATTGTCAGTTAGGTCAATGAATGTTCTCGCAATTTTCTTCACATGTATAATTACATCAGATAATTCTCATAATTTATCCTCTTATAATTATCTATTTATAATTTATTATAAATTAACATTATATAATTATATCTTAAAAATTTCTAAAATATTATCTTTTGATAAACTCATAATTATGATATGATAATTTTTAAACTATTATTCTTTTATAAGTCAATGTAATTATCTTCAAAAAAATCAATAAAGTATCTATCAATAATACAATCAGATTATATTTTGATACTTTTTGTTAGAACCCAGATCTTATTTTCAGGTTTGTTTTTCTTTTTTCTGGTGTTTTTGAGAAAAGATGAGTGTTTGGAAATTTTTTAAGTACACACCCTTTAATTTATAAGTACACGTTTTGTACTCGATTACCATGGGTAGTTGTGTGATGGCTGTGTAGCGGCCTTGCACATGGCCATGTGGGGGTGACATAGGGGCTGCCTAATGTGAGGTACATAAACGGAAAGCACACATTGTGTACTTCCAAAGTACACGCCATGTATTTTCTTCTTATTTGATTAAACACACTGGGGTCATGTCTGACGAACATAAAGGTCTTATTCTAGGTTTTGTTCAGAAGAGAGATCATGTATGACCATGGTCTTCCTCCGTGCCCCTGACCGACCATCTGATCTCCAATTTGACCACCGTCTATTGCGTTGGGATTACCTCGATAAGCTCCCTCTTCTGCTTGAGCTTCGTTTCCCAATTCCTCTTCATTATCATGTTATCATATGTTGAATGTTTTAAATGTTTTTTTAGATCTACTACATTCTAGGTCAATCCAAGAGCCGACACTAGAGTATAACAATCCTAAAATGCTGAGGTAGGTGTTTTGTTCCTTTTTATGGAATTTCCTTGAGTTATATGTGAAAAATTGCAAATTCCCATGAATAGGGTATTGTGTGTTTCTTATTTTAGCCCTATTATTTTCCTATTATGATTGTATGCTTGATTAGAGGTTGATTTCATATGAATAGGTTTAATTGCTATTCTTTGGAAGTGTTTTCCCATGCATGTATTGTTTATGACCATTTGGTCCTCCTTAGCCCATTAGGCTGCCCTGTTGTATTCCATGCCTAGTATTGTAGGATTATGTGATAATATTTTCTGAGATGCTGAGATTCTATAGACTATTTAGCTAAGTAGTTCTTATGTTTTACTTTTTCCACTACACATTTCCATGCTTGTTTGACTTTCACAGGGCTGTGAGAACCCAGTGTAGTGGACCATTGGGAGAATAGAAGTAAGGGATTCTCCACAGTGTCCTTTATAATATTACGATGTGATACCATAGGGGGAATTGATGTAAGTGCTTCCTCATAGTGTTTGTAGTTCCTCAATGTAGGCCATAGGGGGAATGATAAGTTTAGTGCTTCCCCAGAACGTCTTTAGTACCGATACGAGACTATAGGGGGAAATGACAGTTAGTGCTTCCTTAGAGAGTCAATACTTAAGCTGAATCAGATAGGTTAGACTAAGTGTACTATCTAGTGGGTTGATTTTGATTCTATGTATGACCAGGTTGGATATGCTTTGAGTACTTACCATAGGTTTTCCTGTAGTGTTATCTACTTTCTTGTGTTGTTTGGTTGAACCAGAGGGGTGAGGCTGTGAGTACTACCCAGAGGGTTACATAATTTTATTAGCTATTGATTTGTTTAGGAAATTGAAATCTTCAACTATGGAATTGATTAATGTTGAGTACTTCCTTGTTTACTACATCCCATTTACTTATTGCATGCTATATATTCACTGCCTATTAGGAACATATCTTTGGGTGGTTGCCTACTAGAATTTAGTATCACCACCTATTTGGGTCATGGTTTTGGTCCCAAATAGATTATATTTCCATAGGTAATGATAAGGGAATGTGCCTTTCTAATTTAGGTTCTTTACTACCTTGGAGATGGAGAGCATGTGACCAAGGTTAGGCATGCGATGTTGTAAAGAAACTTACTACTTTTCTTTATACTTGGGTTTTGTACTGTATTTCAGAATTTTCACTTGTTTGGATTCATTCCTAGACATATGATTCGTGCATCATATATATGTGTGTCCTCCAGTTGTTTCCATCATCATTCTTCTACTTTTTACTGTTGTTTAGTATGTTTACTACTTCCGATATTCTTTATCTATTTTTCTTCCACTATGTTACTCTACCAATGAGGGCTTAGTTTCCCCACTATCACACCCAAGGCCCTCACTACTAGTCCGCAGCCTCTATTATTTTGGGAAATTCCCTTGAGGCCATGTGACCAATCGGGTATGGGGCGCCTCTGGGTGGCTTCCAGAACCAGGATGTTACAAAGTGGTACCAGAGTATTTATTTATTCTTGACTTACTGTTTGGAGATTATAGATTTGGATAGGACAATATAGGTACTTGGTAATAAGTTTTTCATGAGAGTAGATAACCCGTGTATAAAGAAATTTCAATGTACCTCGTATATTGTGATTCTCTTGGTTTTTCAATTTTACTATTGATTTGATTTCACCGTTGGGTGATTCACATGTTTTGTGTGGTTATTGTTGATTTTATTGAGGTTCTAATTCTGTTTCAACCCAATGAGATGAGGTTATTCCATCTCATGAATCATATAGGCACTAGTTAGAGATCGCATTCCATGCATTCTTGTCATGCCATTTAGGGTGCATTAGCGATTGCATGTTGTTGTGATATTTTCTGTGAAAAAGATGCATGCTATTATGATAGATGCATGGATAGAACACCTAATTTTATAGGGTATTTCTATGTGTAAATTTTTGTTTGAATTGATTCCAAAATTCTCTTTTTGAGGTTTTATGGGTCTCATGAATCGAAAATTGGTGGATCCTTGAATTGTTTACTTTTTTTATAACATGTAATATATGCCAAGATTTGATTTGCGGGAAGTATGGGCCCTCACAGATCGAAATTTGGAACTTTAAATGTTTGTTTCAGTGTTTTTTTGGGTTCCTAAATAGTTTCTGAGGCTTAATGTCAGAAAAAATCCAGAATACATGGCGTTCAATGTTTAATATGTGCCATGTGTTCTTCTGTTCAGGAAGAAACTGTTTTTTATGAACATTCCATGTACTATAAGTACGTTCCATGTACTCTCAAACCATGTCACAAGGTGTGTGAGAAAAGACATGGTGTATGAAATCATTGGTAAGGACACGCCTTGTACAGGATGTACACGTCGTGTTATAGAACTGTGTAACCGTCCGTGTCACTAACAACATCGGTCGTTTGAGTCTTTTCCAATACACGCCGTGTCTGTATAGAACATGTCGTGTAGTGTAACCTATGTACCCAGCCATGTAAAGAACAACACTGGTCGAGGAAATATTCCTAGTACATGTCATGTCCATCCAGAACATGTCGTGTAGTGTGAGACATGTATCTGGCTGTGTCACTAACAACACCGGTTGTTGAAGCTCATCTAGTACATGTCGTGTCTGCCACGAACATGCCATGTATTCTTCTTCTAGGAGAATTGTGTGTCTTAGTCATGTAGATGGACTCAGGAAGGGGAAGATAATTCAAGTACACATAGTGTTCTAAGACAACACGATGTGTGTTTTGGGTGTTACACGACCTGGGTTGGTAGGAGTAAACACCCATGTAAAGGCTTAAGAGAACACACCGTGTAGTAATTATACATACAGTGTAGTTTTGATTGGAAAAAAACATGATTGCCTTATTTCTCCTATTCCCTTCTTGCACTTCTACTTTTCAGTCCTTGATAATCTTGATCTAATGGGTGTGCTTGACCTTGAAGAGTCATGCCGTGGAGATGTCCTCGGGAAGTTCACCAGTTTCAAGGTAGTGATCAGACACCGGATATGGCGGATCAGTGACTTCCTATAGATCCTACAGTTATACCAGTCTTGGAACCAGTAGTTATACCTGACACTGGTGATGAGGCATATTTTAGGGAGGACTTTATGATTATTATGCTGATATTTTAGGAGGCACCGCCTCCTACCCTATCGATGTCAGAATTGAAGTGGGTTTTTCAGTAGCAACATCATCCCTCCTTCATAGGGAAAGAGGACCCTAGGCTACAGAGTCATTGCTAGAAGGCATACTAACGATCTTTGAGCATCTAGAGATGCCTTAAAAGAGGCGGGTCAATCTTGCTACATACAAGCTTCAGGATTCTGCCACGAGATGGTGGGATGTGATCTCACAGGCATGACTCCAGCAGGTTATGGCTTGGGAGGAGTTTCATCATGTCTTTGATGACTACTTATATCTGGATACCTTGAGCTCCGATCGAGCCAATGATTTTGTGTGTCTGGAGAAGGGTAATCTTTTTTTTATAGAGTATTCCTCTCGCTTTTCCGAGCATCATCACTTTACACCCAACTTAGGAGGATATCAGTTGTTCCTAGAAAGCAAGTTTGTGGATGGTCTTAGGTAGGATATCTTCTCACAGATGAAAATCTTTAGGTTGACTTCCATCACTTCTATTGTCAACCAGGCACTGATTACAGAGTGTAATTTGGGGGATTCTTGAGCTGTGGGCTAGGGAGTTCAATATCCAGAGATATTGCTTCTACAATAGATAGTAGGAAGCACCCTAGGGAGACTACACGAGGAGATCCAAGAAGGTGGGACGTACCTTCTGGTATCCAGGTGGTATGCTACCAGTACAGGAAGAGCGGGCATATGAGGCCACACATCATTTTGTAATTTATTTAACAATTACCATTGATAATCAAAATAATTATCGCTTAATAATTTAAATACATTATCATTCAACATTAGATGATTTTAAAATTATATTGGGATAAATCAATAAAATTATAATTATTTAATTATTATAATTTTATTCTTATAATTTCACAAAAATTTACTTTTGATAATTTTTTTATGGATTAACCCTTGATAATTAAGTTAAATTATCCTTTTATAAATTATTTTTTAATATTCTATTTGATTTCGACCAATTTTTCACAATGTACGAGGAATGAAATAAATATATTTAATGAAAAAAAAACATTATTTCATATGTGTATCATCCCACATGTAGGAAGGTAAACAGTAATCATTCCAGGTATCAGAAAAATGGACTGAATTTGATCACATGTGGTCTCCTAAGCTTGTGTAGGGGAGTTTTTAAAATCATTCAGACTCAACAGAGTTGACCCACCTTGATGTCGAGAGGGTTCAGGTATATTTAACCCAAATAATGCATCATTTTAATCATTAAATTGAAAAATCCATTTTAATCCATGATTCAACCTAAAAATTAATGAGGAGTTAATAGATTTGTGATAGAGAGTTATTTTCATTATTATCTAGTCAAAATGGGTGTAGAAACAGAGCATTAAAATACTTTATATGCGTTAATGGAGGTGTAGTGAGGGATTAAGGTATAAGAACACTCTTTCATACATTTAATTAAATTAATAAATTAATTTATGTAATTCAATTATAATAAAAAACATGATTGTTTTTATGTGAAATCTGAAGAAACGTCCATTGCGTATGAATTTTATTCCCTTTTTACAATAAACCCCTAGTTATGGACCCAACAGTGGTCTCATATTTCCCGTACGACAAACCATTTATGATAAGTTTAATTATTTTCAATAAAATAATATTATAAATATTATTTAATAACATTATATCAAGAGTGAGGAATCCTATCTTCTATCACCTTCAACTAGTATACCCTTCCATAGGTAAACACCATGTTCTAGCCCTAATGATGGTCTCATATTTTCTATATGATGTACCATTTTGGATTTATTAAATTATTTTTAATAAATTGTGCATTATTAATATAATATAAGTAATATTTTTTATTCTGTCTTCATAAAGGATTACAAGCCTCAAAATATCACGCTAACATAGTGTCATATTCCCCAAATATTCGATTGAATATTCCAAAGTGTTAACTGGGCTTTTACCCCTCAAAAAAGCCATTTACAAATTTTACGTTATTTTTCACTGATAAATCATTTTTTTCACAAATGAAATTTATAATTTATATAATATGAGGGATTCTTTATCATCGAAAAAATTAGGATATTAGAAATAATATGTTGAGTCCGTGTGAGATGTTGCTGACATACCAGCAAAAGAATGGAAAATAAAATCTTATACTAAACAACAATAGAGTGGGGGATTCTTTTTCTGAATGAATATTATCATCCAAGATTGTAGTTTTACACTTTCTAAACTATAAAAGTGATATTGAACATGATGAAGGAGCATAATAGTGATAGTATAACTTATCATGATTGATTTATGAGTGGATATCTCTCTTCTCCTATTATTTTCACCTCATTTCATTTATATTTGAAACTTAATTATTGAATTGAATATTTCCAATTAGGTAGGAAGATTTATTTTAAAAAAATATTTTGTGCCTCTAAACCTCAATTTAAAAACATTATGATTAATCGATTCAATTTATTCTAAATGAATTCATATATTTTAATTTCCAAAATAAGAGAATATTTCATTGATATTTATTCTGACATTAACTATTCAAAATATATTTTTGTTTAATGATCTTGGATGAGGAACACTATACAAATCTGTATTCTTCTAGATTTATCTCTCGGTGAGAGAGACTAATGGAATAAATTTTCAAGGATGTAGATTTAATAAAATTTCTATGAATAAGAACTCATGTCAAACTAGATAGATATAATTCAACTTCCTTCTACATTGATTTTCTTTGTCAAATCTCATTCTCACTTCTTGATCATCTTATTTCCTCATTTATTTCAAAATCATAATTTATTCAATAACTTATTCTCATAAATAGAAATGATATTAAAAAAATAATTCAATTATTACTTGTACTTTTTTTGATTTGTTTTTACTATTTGTTTTGAATGATCACAATTTACTTTCCCTATGGGTTTTACCCCCTGCACACTGCAATACAACAGTAAATAAAAGTTTATATTTCATTAAATTTTCATATATTAACGTTTTAATTTTCAAAAACTCATAAGTGTTTCTTCAATTATCCCTCTACAATCTCATGATACCCATCCCTCGTGGGGTATTCGCTTAGTGTGTTCCACCCCCTTCACATAGACACATTCTCCAAACAATTTTCTCCTCTAATTCTAGTTGTGATCTTCACTAGTAAGGGTTTCTCCTTCTCTGTTCATATCTATTCCCTTTTCTTCTTGTGAATTTTTCTTCTCCCCGCAAATCTCTTGTCATGGATGAACCCTAACATATTTTTGGGTTTCTTTTTTAGCTTGTTTTTATTTTTTAGGGATCTTGAGGACCAAAGTGAGACATAGTCTAGAAATATTCATCGAAGACGATGACTTTCAAACCCTTTGTGACTAGATTCCATCATTTTGAGGTTGGTTACCGTATTTTCAAGCCTTTAATTTGAATACTATAATTTATTTAATTATTTAATTGATGTTTTTATATATTATGAATTAATTATTTTATAAAAATTGGTTTTAATGTTTGGAAATTGGTTCTTCAATGTTTTCCATGTTTTCATCCAAACTTTGGAAAGGGGTTTGTCCATTAACTGTGGTTTTAAAGTTTGTTTAATAATGTAATGTATTATAAATACAGAAATGTGTTCTAAAGGATTTCAAATAGGTTAATTGAAAATTACCAAGGGTGTTTTGGGATTTAGATTTATTTTTTATAATGGAAAAATGTCATGATTGGTTCCCAGTGATATTCCTAATGGTTTTCAATTCTCACCCTTATTTTTATGTGTATATTATACACATATCAATATATATGAAAACGTTTAGTTTCCATCATTAGACATATACATATAGAGTGTAGTTAATGTGTTCATTAGGTCAAAGGGTGTATATATATATATTGTGTTTCAAAAGTGTCTAATTGTAAATAGAAGAATTGTAATATGAAAATATTTTTATTGGAAATGGTTTTCAAATGATAAATGTTTGTTCAAAATAACAAGTCCCTATAGGTACCTTAGAAACATGTTTATATTTTTCCCTAGGTTTCATAATTGGATTTTGAAAGGAAATATGTTTTCATGGAAATAAATGTGAATCCTCAAAATGATAAGGGTAGGTAGGTACCTTAGAATATCTTTTTAAATATAATGAATCCATGTGAGTCCTTTATTTTTTGGAGGGACTCCACATGTGTGGGGTTCGTAGGTGGGATAATTAGTTTTGATTGTGATTCATTATGATTTTTTTTTTGAGTTCCATGTCATCTCCCGCTTTTCCAAATCTATGGTATCCTAGGCATCATAGTGATAGTTGAGAGAATATTACTATTTTTTACCAATTATATAGACTAGATACCCCTTGTTAGGTAAATGAACATGGTGGGTGGTTTCATCAATGAAGCTATTGAGTGAGTCAATATTGGTTGTAGACTATAGATCACATCGTTATGAGAGTATATGGTCTTGAATGGAGTATGTCTAGGGTCTCTTCACTTTATGTTAATGCATATCCCAAGATATCCATTTTAAAGGTATTATTCTTCCCTTTGTTTTTTTTGAATATATAAATTTAGTTAAACTATTATTTTCTAATTATAAACTCTTAATTTAGAAGATATTTATACATGTTCTACTATCTTCTATTTTATAGTAACTTGTGGTATACATCCCACTATTTACTTTTCACTGAAATGTTTCTTTTACCACATGTTTCTTATTGTAAATGGAATTATATAGAGTCTACCATTATATAAAAAAAAAATAAAAAATTCATGGGAAAATGGTTCTTCTGAAAATATTGGATTATTAAATGTTCCAAAAAGAAATGAAAACCCATATTTTAAATATTAATAATTTCAAACTAGCATGATATTGTTTTATTGTTAATGTTAAAGAGTAAGGAATGGTTTCCCTTTCAGCATACCAATTAAGATTATTCCTATCACATGTAATATCATTTTCTATTACAAGTATATCATATATTCTCCTCTCACCCATGGGGTATTGTAGTCCCCCTTTTGGGAGTTAACTCATATAGTCACAGTGAGGTAGGTATGTTTGTGGTTTATTTTTGTCTCAGTTCCCTTTTATCATATTCTACCATACATATTTTGTTGATTTCTATGGAAAAACGGTAGTTATACCTTCTAGTGGGAGATGAAAATCCATTATAGGGGAGTATTTTCCACACATTTGAGAGAGATGTGAGGGTGAGTGAGGTTTTTGGAGCTTACTGTTGTTTAGTTCTTTCCTATTTTTTATATTAGGCAGTGTTCTACTTATTTTTCTCAAGAATATACAAATGATATATGAATTGTTCATTCTATAATATTATTTATTTTCCACTACTGCATATCATTATTATTCCTCCAGTGAAATCATTCCCAATTGGTGCTCCCTTTATTCCTAGGAGCTTGTGTCCGCCCATGGGGATCAATAATTCGCTTTAGGCTTTATCTCGGGCCATCATGGGCATCCGATAAAGGGACGCCTCAGGTTGATTCATGAAAAAATGGTATCAGATATGTCAGGTTCTTTTATCCATAGGAGAATTTGATATATCATAAGTATAACTTGTTATTTTGGATGTCTGGTGGATGGAGATATGATCTTCAAGGATTAGGTGGTAGGTCATTTGATTTCTCTTGATCACCACTACTCATGATGAAACCAGAGTTACCAAGTCAGGTTATGATTTTTATTTTGATTTTGAGAATTTATTTTTGAAATAAATAAGAGTTGAGTTTGTGGTATATAATGAGATCATATAGGTTGGTAAACTATGTGGAGGTAGTATACATGTTTTTGTGTTATTCTTAGTGATGGGTGTAAGATAAACACATTTTCCACCAAGCCATGTGAATAAATATTTTAAATTCACTAGTAAATTCTTGGTTGGATATATGTTATGTGTTATGGGTCAATTGATATTTATCTATAGTTTGATAAAGGATTTTTAATTTTAAAATAATTTTTAAGTTTTTTTTATTTTAGAAATTGAATCATGTGATTCGAAATGGTTTAAAGTGGTTAAAATTAGTTTGTAATTTAAAAAGGAGAATTGTTTGGTGGGTAAGTATTCTATAAAAGTATTTTGTGGCATTTTTACTAAAAACCATGTTTTAAAATTAGGGGATTAATATTTTGAATATTTAAAGTGTCATTTTATAAATAATGTTTCAAATAATTGGGGTGTCCTAAATTTGGAATATATATTTACAAATGAAGGGGTGATTTAAAATATCTCCTTTAATGAAATTATTTGGTTTTTAAAATAGTTAAAAGGTGAATTTTCAAAATTATAAGTAAAGTGGGTTTTTTAAAGTGGAAATTATAATTTATTATTTGGAGTTCTATTAAACATAAAATGATTAAATGATTTAAAATAATGTTTCTTCTATTTTCAAAGTAGATTTAAATGTTTTCATGGTATGTTTTGAAAATGGGTTTTGATCTTTGAAATTCAAAGTTAAGGATTTTAAAAAGGAAAGTGGTGATTTTGAAAAGGTATGTTCACTTTTTTGAATTTTTTTGTCTCAGTTTATGATTTATGTTGGGACAATTTTTTTGGGCGTTGGGATGCATGAGTATGTCAACTCATATCTCATGTTATTCTGAGTATTCCCCGAAAAACTCTCTATAATGAGTGGGTGTTCAATCTCTTTGATGCCTTTCTATGATTTTAGGTGAATATTGGTTTTGGAAATCAGTGATGCTCCTTGTTTGATGGTTTGAACTTGTCATGTTTGGGGTGGTTAGAGTCTTTAAGGATGTTCTAAATAAGTTATTCTCTAGGAATTATCCTTGAAAAATCCTTAGGGTGTGTCGATTGTTTCAGTGATCATCTATTTTTATGAGGCTCATTACATGATGTTTGTATCACTTCTTTTATGGGAAATTCGTCGATGAGTGGTTTGAATGATTAGGAAGGGTGGTTTTTTGATCAGTTGGGTTAATCAAGTGTCAATCTTTTAAGACTAATTAACATATTTCCCTCCCTTAACTGATAACTAGTTCCCATGTGGATCCTATTGTGGAAAGTTTGTTAAGGAATTCATTTATTAAGGATTTCTCACCCATATATTGTTTCTCAAATCTGATTGGTTATTTCTATTTGTCTTGAATCTTTGGGAATGGTTTTAAGGATGGTTTAGTGTTAGTGGTTTCTATCAGGAGTCATCTATTCGTTTTCCTAGTTATTATTACATTAGTTTTCCTAGATTTTATATTCCTTTAGAAATTATGGTTTTAATAACATTATCTTTTCCAACCAGAGGAATTATATAGTGGGGAGAACACTATAGAATGATCTCGTGGTGAATTTTTTCTTCAAGCTTCCATGATGGGGAAATTATTTATTCCTGCACCTCTAGATCCCCATTATAGTAGTTGTGTTTACAAGAATAGTGGGTTGTCTGATATATGCTCATAGAATACCATAAAAATCCCTAATGAATTTTTTTTGTGGTTTCTATGTCAAGGGTCAGGGTGTTTCTTATTTTGATGTTCTTTTTGGAAAATGTAGTTTATTCATATGATTATTTTATTCAAAGGTATTGGTTCATTGGTATCCCAAGATATTTATTTGGACACATATTTCATTTTTTAAGAATTTTACATTAGCCTTTTTTTGTATTTTTAGGTTTCATGTTTTAAAGAGAATTTAAGTGTTAGATATTTAGTTCCTAAATTTTACGGTCTAGTTTAGGGTATTAGTTGTTTTTTAGGCTGGATCAACCGATACATTTTGGAATTTCTATGGGAATAAATTTTCATGGTGGGGAGAATTTTCACTTCCCAACCTAACACTACTTATTTATTTTATTTATTTTTTAGTTTTTCATTTATCCATCTTCTTGGGTGGGTGTTTCATGAAAATTCAGTTTTTGGGAATGTAGTGTTGGTCACATGATTAAGGATCACGGTTTTATAAACTTTTTAGAAACCTTGTGCTAACATATGTAATTGGATAGAGCAAACTTCATTGTTGAAATATGATTTTCTAAACTATGTATCCAACCTATGGAAGGTTCTCTAGGGGCCCATTAGAGGGTTCAAGATTGTAACATGATTTGGAAACCCATGTGGAAAATTGTTGTCAGTGTCCAGGGTTAATTTTTTGAAAAATTTCATTTTACCATAATAAAAATTAAACATCTAATGGTTTATTCACTTCTCCATCACCACTCTCACAAAACCTAGATCCCGAGGGGGTTTGACATATTATTTACCACCCCTTCCCATGTACTGCAATCCATGTCATTTTCTCCTCTGATTCTTGGTTCACTCTTCACAATTAGGGGTTTATCATCCCCAATTATTGTTTATTCCATTTCCTTCTTGTATTTTTTACTCTCCTCTAATTATCACATGTCAGGGATGAACATTAACTCATTTAGGGGGTTTTTTGGTCTATTTTTTGGTTCCTAAGCCCTGTGAGAACCAACAAGGGACCCTTTCTAGAAATATTCATAAAAAGAAATGAAATTCAATCCCTTTACGACTTGTTTTGTCCTTTTGAATCATGATACCCTATGCCCTATCCTTTAATTTTAAAATTATAATTTCTTTCTTTCTTAATCTGGTGTTTTCTGTAAAAGTATGGAGTAATTTTTTCATAAACATTTGTTGTGATGTTTTTAAATGGGTACATCCTTGTATTCCATGTTTTATTCTGAACATTATCATGTGTTTTATTTATTAAAGCATGTCTTCAATATTATTTTCCAAACATTAAATATTTTAAAATATAAAGTGTGTTCAAAAGGAGTTATAACATGTGAATTTTAAACACCCAAGGGTGTGCCCTTTCATCCATTTATCTTAAATTCCAAATGGAATGTGTTTTCCCAAATACCATCCAAATGGTATTTAATTATCTCCCTTATTTTTAATTATGTATTATAAACATATCCGTATAAATATTAGCACCTTCTTTGGAGATATCCATTCAGTTTTTTGTATATTTATACATCAAGACAAGTGATATCTATATATATATTGAAGTTCATGATTGTCGAAGTGTAATAAAAGGAATTTTAATTCGAAAATATTAATATTGTAAATGGTTTTCAAATGATATTTTTCTACTACTACTATGTCTTGGTTCAGACCTTAAAAACATAGTTTAATATTTCCTTGGGTTTTAGAATAGGATTTTGAAAATAAATATACTTTCTTTAGAATTTGATTGAATTTGTAGAATTTTGGGCATCAAATGAGACCATTGAATTTCTTCATAAAGTGAAAACATCCATGGGATTCCTCCAATTGAGAGAGGGACTTACAGGTGTGGTGTTGGGAGGGGGTAGATAGTTGTGATTTTGTTTGATTCGTATTTTTTGATAATTCATCCTCCCCTCAAAATTTTTATAATGTCTTGTTATCCTAGTTTTCATACTGAGAGACTAGATATAGTTACTAGTTTTTCATGACTATAATTATTATATACACCTTAGTTGGTGAATTCCCATGGTGGGTTATTCTATCAGTGAGACTAGTGAGGGAAGTAGGGTAGTTTATAGACTATGTATTGTATCAATACGCCAATAGATTGTTTATAACTAAGAATATATAAGGTATATTAAATTTATGTCTAATGATATCATGTGATATCCATTTTATAGGTATTCTAATTCACATTTTTGTGGCATGTTTATCAAATTATTTCAACTGTTATTCTGTAATAGAAAACTCTTACTTGAGAACATGTTTATAGATATTCTAATTTCCTTTGTTTTATAGACCCTTGTGATATGATTCCTACTATTTTAATTTCACTAAAAATTTTCTTTTAATATATTTTTCTTCTTACAAATATTATATTGTAATGTTTATAATTCATTATAAACTATTTTGGAAAATGAAAGGGAAATGGTTCTTTTGAAAATATTGTCTTGTTACTTGTTTTAATATGAAATGAAAACATTATTTTAAATATTAATATTTTAAAACTATAAAGAAATGGAATTATTCTTAAATGTGATGTAGAGGGTGTTATTTCTCTTTTTCCATATTGGTTTTGTGGTTTTTTTATTAGGAAGTGACTCGTATAGTCAAAAAGAGGTATTAACTTTTTGGATTAGTTTTTTTAGTTCCATTTTATCACATTGGAAACTTATAATGTTACTCTTTTCTATAGAAAATGGGTAACTATAGCTACTAGTGGGAAAAGAAAATCGATTGGGGGGTATCTTTTCTGTGTAGGAGAGGGAGATTAAAGGGTAAGTGAGGTTTTTAGTGATCACTATGAATTATTAATTTCATAAATTTTATATTAGTTTGTTGTTTTTTAAATTTTTCTTGACTTTACATTTGATGTACAGATGTTCCATGCATTAATTTTATTTATTTTACACTACTTACATTCTTGGCTATATATCAAGAGAAATCAATCCTAGGTGGTGGTTCCTTGATGCACAGGAACATGTGGTAGCTGGAGGGGATTGGGAACACCCTTTAGGCCTTAGTTGAGGATGGGTGAGGTGTCTAGCTGGGGTGTGACACATTTAAAATTTTGAAAGTCAATGAAAAATTGGTTTCAGATGCTAGTTGAGTCCCTTCTTGAATACTAGTATACAATTTTGGATGTCTTGTTAAATAGGAGATATGATTATTGGGTTGTATGGGGTAGGTTATCAGTGAGTTCATATCCATATCTATCATAATTATCCATATGTTCCCATTGCTGGTTGGGACAAGATGACGTTGACGAAATTTGATAATCTGAATCTCGGATATTCTTTAGCTTTGATCCAATTTTGGTGTTCCCATGTTGGATCGGGATTAATAGAATGGATGATATTTCATCAATAGAAAAAAAATTCATTATTATATGGTGATATTGTTTAGTACCCTGGCCATAAGAAGTTTTTTTGAATAAACTTCAAGAGAGAGTTTTTGATAAAACATAGAAATGGAAACCTCTAGTTGAACAGAACCATGTATAGGTTTTAGTTTGTGTAGTACAAGCTCTGGTCCAATGATACATACCTATTATTATTCAGGCTAGAGAGAAAAAAACTAAGAGTTATTATAATAGAGATTGTGACTAGGATTTTCATCATCATAAACCACAATATTTATAGGTAATTAATGATCCTCGTTAGGTAATTTATTGGTTGGTTAATATAGAGTTACTCTTCATGTTCTTAGAGATTTCATCTTCCATTAAAGTGAAACGTGTCATCCTTATGATTGAAGAACCTAGTAAGAAGTGGTTAGATACAATAGTTATGTAAAATAAGAATTAATTCTTAGAGTACAAATAATTCAAGACTATCTTGATATATAAATTATATCCATATTTTCTGGTATTCTATAAGTCCATGGATATTCTAAACCTTTACATGGGTTATTAGTCCGCGATTCAATATACAAATTTTTTTATTGAACATGCCAAATTCTCACTAAAGGTAGTATCAATTGAGAAGATAAAGTATAAAGGGTTTTAGATGGAACCTTGATCATATATTTGAGCTTTTGTCCTCATTATGATGTTTATCAATTATGAAAACTCTCTTGTTGTGGATCTAATGGATGAATTTTACCTGATTGGAAAGTCAGGGTTGATATAAATTCCACATACTCCTAGTGGTATTCTCATTAGTTACTATAATCTTAATTGGAATTAGGGTGAATCCTTTGGTGGAAACTATCATGTTGGTCCTCAATAATTCTCTTTCTCCAAATCATCAGTGGTATATAGTAAAGGACTACTGACTTGTTTAAAATGTGTCAAAGTTGGTCACTTGAAGCATGCTTTCATAGAGGCACTAAATATTTGTAGCTCATATAGATACTCAAGTCACTAGAAGAGGTTATGAAATGGTTTTTTATTCCACATAGTTTTATGGGTTCATCAAATTTGTGAGGATATATGGTGCGGTTAGATACTTTAGGACCAATAGGGTTCTGAGAATAAGAATCATGACCAAATCTTCTTTACACGGTGGATGCATCTCTAGTAGGGACTAATTTTTGTCCTGTAAATGTGAGGGGTATAGTTACTATTAATTAATATTCTGAGAACGATTTATTTTATATCTGTTCCTCTGATTATTTCATATCAAACATGCACCATATACATGTTGAATATTACAATTGATATCTTGCCTTATGTAATGGAAATTTCAATTCCCATTGGGATAAATGGAGAGTAGGGTGTCTTATTCCCATATTTTACTTAAAATTTTTAAAATATTGATCTCTTATGGGAATTATTTATTTTTTATTTGAAACATACAAATGTCATTATCATGATGAATTTATTGATGTCTCAGAAATCCTAGATTGATAGTTATCTTAGGTTGGTCTCCTTTACTACCCTAGATGGGTAGTGTTTTGTTTTTCAAGGTGATTTTAACCCAAGGTCTTGTATAGATTCACCTAGTCTCTTGGATTTTGGTTTCATTATATCATCATATTATTTAGAACTATAGTTTTAATCTTTATGATGTGAACTTTCTAAAGTAGTTGTTGAGTTTTTGGATTTTTTTAGTCTGGATTTTGCTGTTTTACAGTAGAGATGGAGGTGGTGTTTTAAATTAAATGGGTTCCTAGTACCCAACCTATATCAATTTTTTATTACCATATGGAACCAACTAAATTAAGGTGGTTAAAGGATTGGTTAGATGGATTTTTTTATTAAGTATTTATTTAACCCAGTGTGTAAATTTTGGCAGCACTGATTATTTTTTCCATGATAGATGATGAAGTCCTTTTCTTATGTGTTGATTATCAAATTCTCAATTGAGCTATGTTCTAAAAAAAGTATTGTTTACCCAATTTTAAATTTTTTTATTAGATGAAAGGGGTGAAATGTTTCACCAATAGTAATCTTTACTCTAGCAATCACTAAATTTGGATTAAAGAGTCTAACATCCCAAAGACCGACATAAAGAGAAAGTATGAACATTATGAGTATCTTGTTTTTCCCTTTGGTCTAAATAATATCCTTATATGTTTAAACTGTTCATAAAAATGATTATCCCCCAAAACCTTGATTTATTTATTATGGTAATTGTGGATGACATATTTTTTTAATATAAAACTAATGAGGATCATGTGTTCCATTTGAGAGCTATTCTATAAATATTTATGAATCCCTGAATATATGCTAAGAGGTTAAAGTGCCAATTTTGGATTAAAGAGGTAATTTTATTGGGGTGCATGTATTTCAAATAGGGTATTTTATTTGACCCTAACATGGTAAATGTTATTATATTGTGAGGGAGACCATAATTTTGTTGATATTAACAACTTCTTGGCTATGGTAGGGTAATATAATCGGCTCATGATATATTTATCCATGATAAATTCCCTATTGACTTCTCTCACTCAGAATGGAGTGATGTTCATTTAGGATTCAAAATGTCATTCTACATTTGATGATTTGAATCACTATTTGACTTAAAATCCATTGTATACTCTTCAAGAGGATGGGTAGGGATATGTGGTCTTTTGTGATGTGTCATATTCTAGTTTAGGATGAATTATCATGTAGTGTGATCATGTATTAGCTTATAAATCTCGTAACATTTATCTTCATGAGAATAAAAATCCAACACATGATATATAAATCCTAGTTGTGATGTATTTTATAAATATTTTTTGGAATTTCCATTTATAATAGAGGATTTCTATTTACTCTAATCACCAATGTTTGAGTTATATCTTCCCAGAAAATGATTTGAATATCTATCAAAGCGATGGGTGGAGTACCTAAAATATTTGGAGATTCACATATCTTATACAAATAGAAATGGGATAATTTTTGTTTATTATATAAGTATAAAATTACCATCCTAGGTTGTGAAATAATCATTAGAGTTATTGAATATGATAGAACTCTTTTATTGTATGCATTCAGGTGTATGAGATAATGGGATAAAGGTTTTTTGTGAAATTATTTTTTTAGTACACACTCTTACGAGATGATTCTATATTAATAGAATATTTATGATGAGTAATGAGGAATTAGGGATTAGTTATGTGGTGGGGACATAATCAGTGAATGGTATCTATCGTAATATGTTATCATTTACTTTAGGAAATTTTATTTAACTCTGTCACCTATGAGGAAGGATGTGATGGGGGATTATAATCATTACAATTGTACGATTCACCTTCTTATGATGAAGTTGTTATATGAAAAGAGGTATCACTTTTGATGTCTTAGTATTAAACAATGCATCACTGATTTCTTTTCCCCTTATTGTACCAATCAATAGGTTATCCTATAGCATCATAAGTCTTCATGTTTGATTATGACCCATTTTTTTCTTACATGGAAGTGAGATGTGATATCTATGATCTTTTTTGTTATGTTTTCATATACTCTTCAAGGAAAGCATGCAATTTTTGAGGGTATTGACTAATTGTCCAAATCCATCTCGTAGCGAGGACGACCATAGTGAGATGCTCCAGTAACCCTACAACGATGGCGGCCGCCGCGGCCCCTTCCTCATTAGGGCGGAAGGGGTCTTCTCTTCCAACTCAGGTTTCAAGTGATGCGCAACGAAATTTTAGGGATTTCTTTGGATCCTCGCCAGATGCAGGGTTCTTCCTTCCTGAAATCGAAGTCTCGCTGAAGGTACCTGGTAGCGTTTCAGTTCACCCTATTGTTCCAGTTTCAGTGAAGGAATTCCACGAAGCCTCAGCGTTACTCTCCTCAGCTCTGATCGTGAGGTTTTCAGGGCGGCGACCTCTTGTGGAACTTTTCTACAAAGAGGTCAATACAGATTGGGGTTTGAAGCACCGAGTGTTGGTAAGTATTTTGGGTCCGCGTCAGTTTCTAATATTGTTTGCTGATGAGGAGGATTTGGGTAGATCCTGGTTGAGGAAGAGAAACCCCGTCTATGGCCTCCCGTTTCACTTACTTCGCTGTTCCATTGAGGCGCATATGAACCGTGACTCCCCTTACATGGCAATTTGGATTCAGTTACCTGGACTACCTTTTCCATTTCAGAACATTGGGTTGCTGAGGTCAATCGGTAATTCGATAGGGCATTTTTTATGTAGTGATCGAAGAACAACTTCTATGTCCCATCCATTTTCGGCTAGAATTTGTGTTGAAATGGATCTTTCAAGGTTGCCGCCGGAGCTTGTCTGGATTGTAGTGGAAGAAGAATACAGGTATGCACAGTCGATTGTCTTTGAATCATGGACCCCTTTTTGTTCATTTTGTGACAAACAGGGGCATGATGGACATGGCTGCCGAAGGAGGACCAGGGGTGTCCAAAGCTCTGAGGTTCCAGCTGTATCAGTGGATGTCCCCTTGAGAGAGGGTGCGGCCACCATTAGAGCTGTGCAAGGCAGTGAACAGATTTCACCTGCAGGCCTTCCTCAGGATGGTCATGGTCCTTCAAGGTTAGATGGGGTCACTAACACGATGGTTCAGGGGGTATCTTCAGGGGAGGTAGAGGATACTTTACCAACTGCTGTTCTAGAAGTTCAGAAACAGAGCTCTGTCAACCTATGTACAGACTTGGGTGTGCAGGTGGAAGTGAATGAGACCAGGAGGAAGGAGGCCATGGCTGGATTGGTGGTGGCTACCCCTCCAGAGGAATATGGTATAATCAACTGGGAAAATGGTAATTCCAATGGACTGAACCATGATGCTCCAATTACTAGTCATGGTTGGGACATTGATGAGGCCAATACTTTCTAGTTTATGGGCAGGGCACTCAAGAACCATCTGTATTATGTTGAGCTTGAGTTCCTAGGTCAGAACACTTCACCCAGTTTGAGTACGTTCAGAGTGGATGTGGCTATCCCTTGCTCCTCAAACCGGTTTTCTACTCTGGATGTTTCAGAGGTTGGAGCGGCTCATTTGAGGGAAGATGAACAAACCCCTTGCCATCAATTTACAGAAGGTTACATACCAAATAGTAGTGGTTGCTCTAAAATGATAGGTGGACAGTCTGGTGGTGGTGAGGCCGACCAGGAGGGAGTCTGCATGATCTCTTTGGATCAGGTGACTGAAGAGGTTCCTCAAATGAACAATGTGAGTTGCAAAAAGAGGAGGGGGAAGAAAGACTACTCCTTGCTTCCCCCACCTTTGGAGACCCATTCTGGGTAGAAATTATCGGTGCCTCTCCCCAACGCAGTGAAAGAGGATCCCCAGGCCACAACCATGGGGAATGTCAATTACATGGGATGTTCTGCTGGGAATATAAGGACTATAAATGAACCCATACTTTTTTCTGGGGAGGTTATGGTCGAGGAATTTCTGTATGGTGATATTCCACAAGAAGAGGATGACATGATGAGAAGAGCTATTAGAGTGGAGGTAGAACATGAACAAGCAAAGTGGATTGACAAGAATGATTTGATTTTGATGAGAGGATTCAACAACAAGAAAATCAGCAAAGAAGAGTATATCCGAACTTGGGATAAAATGGAGAACCGTTTGGAAGATGTTATTAGAGATGATGCTAAGGTCGAGGTATGGTTAATGCATTGGAGTCTCTAAAAGGAAGAAAACAATAATAGGGTAAAGCTGTGTTTTGGTAACATATCTTTTTTCCTATGAGGCCTTGCCCCCGGTCTGATTTGGGAAGTGTTGGTTGGAACCCCTCATCGAGCTGGATCACTCCACCATTTCCTTTGCAGGTCACTTGGTATATGGCTGTTTTGGAGGGATGGCAACATCGGGAGGGACCATTCTTGCATGGGATCGCCGAGTGTCCAGCTTAGGGATGGCGGTTGTTGTTGTTGCGTGTATGTGGTAGTTCATGTTCCTTCCGGTCTTTGATTGGGTTTGTTTGGTTATTTTGTTGGACCTTCTGGGTTTCTAACTTTTTTCCATAAAAGTGTTTCCTTAATAAAAAATATATTTACGGGGACTAATTGTCCAAATAAAATCACTTTATTCTCATTTATAATAATAACAAACTAGTGCCCTTGGGAAATCTATACATGAAAGAGATCATCATATTTACACTTAATAGAAATATATTCAGTAAAAAATGTTTATCAAATAATTAAAAAAATCATATCAATTAATAATTTGATAATTATTATCAAGTAATAGTCATTTAATAAAAATTTGATGACATAAAAATTAAATGAATTAATTAATAGTCTACGATAAGTTGAAAACAAGACTTGAACTTCAACCGACCATAAGGTTTGATCCTGCAGTCAATTTGGGCACTACTATATATCAAATTGAACCCTATGAAGATATCTACACTGTGATGATTGTGGTGTGCTTGGTCATTATTTTTTCATGTCCAAAAATGGACAAGATGATCTAAAAAGATGGGTTTTTAGTCATTGTATCCTAATTCTATAACATTCGATGAAATTTAAAATTTGTTTATGGGGGTATTATTGTTTTTTTGTGGAGGCTAAATTTTTTCCTATGTATTAAATTCATATTGATATTATGGTTTTTAATTTTTATAATTTTCCACCTTATAGTTTCATTTATAGTTAAATATATTTATATTTTCATATATTTACTTATAATAAATTGATTATTTTAATAAATATTAACGTAATAATGTTTTTAATATATAAACAATATGAAAAATATTAATAATAATTATTTTAATTTAAATTAAATAAATTTACATTTTATTTATGTTATCAAAATGCTTTAATATTTATAAAATTACCTATATAAGAAAATGGGTATATATAAGCATGTGTATACGTTAATAAAAAAATATTTATGAGTATATTATAATATATGTAAATAAAGACAGTATATATATATATATGTAAATATTTTTGTGTGTATGTGAGAAATATAAATGTTTAATTGTGTGTGTGAATATATGTGTGTATCAATATTGTGTGTACATCATATATAAATTTATTTTATATATAAAAATATCATAATCATTAAATACAGTCTATAAATGAATTTATTCTGAACCTATATTAATACATATATATACATACATATTTAATGTTTACAAATTCATATGTGTGTGTATTGATAAATAAATATCTATTTATATTTATATTCTAATATACCAAAATTAATATTAATATATAATATATTTAAATAAATTTAATTATATATATATATATCATACAAACATGAAAACTCAAACAAACATATATTTTATAAATGTATTTCAAAATAATTTTATATATATGAATGATAAATAAGTATGTAAATATATATAAATAAATAAAAATATATTAACATATAAGAAGATAGGGTAGGTTAGTGGTAAATAGGTCTGGTTAGAAAATAGAGGTCTCATAATAAAATATAGGTGTGCATAGGTTATTGAGCATAGTCTAGCTCTAAAGAAGGGGGTTGTGAGTGCTAAGGAAGAGAATGCGTGTTGGGTGGTTGGTTGGAGAGTTTACAAACAAGGTCTCAAGCCCTGTGAAATGGTATAAAATTATTTTCACAATTTTTATTAGTTCTATAAGAAATATTTGATAAATCCACCATTTATTAGTGCTAGAAAAAAGAACTAATAAATGAAGCCTTTATAAATTCTAAATAAATGCACTAATAAAGGGGGACCTTATCATTTCTACATAAAATTGGTGATAAAGGCCCCCTTTATGGGTTCTTTTTTATAGCACTAATAAAGGAAATATTTTAAAATCTCTTCGGTAGTTAGTGCTTTTTAGCACTCTTAAAATCCCATTACATGTACTTTTAAAAGCCAAATTTATAGTATTGTGAGTTGAATTTGTCCCTTCCAACTATGAAACTTCATGGTTCAAAGTTTCATTGAATCATTGAATTAAATCTATTATCTATAATCCCAATTTTAATGGGAATTCTCCTTTACATGAATCTCTACTTTGAGATAGATGGATCCTTTTTTATAGAACCAGATCTTGATTTAGAATTTGTGATTCTAGGATCCATACTTTTTTGATTATATAATTTTGACTATTTGTTGTGTACCCCACATTGGTTGTGTGGTGATTCCCTGCTTTAGGTAAGTTATTTAATAATGAAATTCAAATTAATTGAAATCATTATTTCTTGATTGATTTAAAATAGATTTCTTAATGGGTTTTGAACCATGAATTAGATGACTTGATAAGTGATTTCAAAATTTCAAGGGTGTGTTGAACCTCTTTGATTTTAGATTTTAAAATAAAGTTATTATTTTATGAAAATGGATTTGAAATGACTGAATGATTAGATGGCTGTCTTTAATGATGGTTTCTTGAGAAAACATGGTATGAAATGATTTATAGTTTAAAATGAATTGTTTTTTTAAAGGTATGAGTTTTGAAGAGAACAACTTGATGTTGGTTTTTAAATGAAATGGAATGTTTTAAAACACATACATGGGGTTGATTCGATGTTATTTATTAAAATAATTTGAGACTTATTGATATGAAATATATTCCACTCATATGTTTTATTTCCTTGAAACATATGGGATCTTGGTTAGTAGGGTGGGAAGAACACACACTAGGCATATATTGACTATACCTAGAAAAAAATGATGATGAAAATGCTAACTAAAATATGATAAGGTAAAGGAGTTCATTATTTGGGATGTTATTCTATTCCCTATAGGTTTGAGATCTAGGTATGTGTGCATATATGGGGACCTATTTCCCTGAGATGTATGAAAATCCTTATACTAACCAAACCTTGGCACTCCTAACAATAGGGTCATGATTGAAAATAATTTTACATGACAATGTTTTTGAAATTTTTATTGAGGAAAATTTTGATCCAAATTTTTATTCATACCAATTTTGATTGAAATGAACTTTTATACCCATTTTAAACAAGAAATTGAATTTATTTTACAAATTAATATTTATTATGATTTTTAAAAAGATCATAATGCCATGTTTTATTTAAAATTAAGCATATTTGTTTTATTTGATACTGAATACATATATAATGCATGGTAGTATCCTACTCGAAAACTATTTCTCACACCCTAAATTCTCCTTAGAGTATTATTAGACTTTATAAATCCATGTCCATGAAAACAAAACACACTATTTAGAGGTGGTGGGTGTCTTGGATTAGTATGTTATTGGGAGATGGATGTGACTGAGGGATCTTTTGATAAAATTATTATATGTAGATCCTGAGATTATTTATTTGATGTTGTATGGGATTATTTTTGATGATTCATAGTTTTTGGGGCTTTTTCTTATCTAGATGGGGTACTTTTATTTTCATGAGTATTTTGGAATACTGACTATTCATGTTGTAATTCCACTATCTTTTTATTGATGGGATATTATTGTGGGGATATTGTCCCCTATTGTTTGTTATTGATTCCTTGTAACTACATTACAACTATTGGGAATGGGGAACACCAATTGGGTCATGTTATGAATGACTTAGGTACCAGTTCAATGGGTAATTATAGATACTTTATGACACCTAATGTATTACCTCTATTCTATGGATTGAATATTTGATAGAAATTGGATTTAATTTAATTCAATTATATGTGATATTTTTCATGAAACTAATCCAAATGATCTATACCATCAATTAGAAAGGTGGACCAACTATTGACTTTAATTCGTGTGTTACATGAGTGTGTTTCCACACACTCACATATTAATATGATAAATGTTTTTTAATCAACATCAACTGGTCTCTAACCATGTATCTATGTAGTTTGTTTAGATTTATTACACTGTTTGGGTTTCTAAATTCTTTAATGTTCTCTTAACCACCCACATATCCATATTCCACATTTCATTCCATGACTTTTTTCCTTTTACTTCCATAAGATTTCCTCTCCCTCTCTCTATAATGATTCTTTTTTCAATTTTATAGTTTTGAGAGAGTGAAATTAATGATTTGGAGAGAGGATCTAATCTGGAGGTTATACTCTATTAGACTAGTTTGATCCCTATATGCTTTTGGGAGAAGATTCTAGTGACAATACCATTTGACATTCTTGAAGGCCACATGTAGATTCTTAGTGTAGACTTGAATGAAATTTTTTTTCATCATGATTCATTTATTTTCATTATTTTTTTGTATATTTCATGTATGTATAATCCATTGGGGTTTCATAAGTGAATATGCCTCGTTTGGTGATTTAAGTTACAATCCTTGAACTTGGGTTCAATTTTTGTTCATGGAGTGACAAATACTATGTTCTTAGATAAATTTTGTGGTGTTTTTTGTCTCCTTTTCTCCTCTGAATCAAATGTATTGTATAATTTTTTTATATATTTTTTTAAAAAAAAATATTTTTGGCAGTATTTGTATCCTACACGTAAGACCAATGTGTCTTAAAGTGCATATTATATACACATAAAAAGTTCCTATTGGGTTGTGGTTAACAGAACTATTTACCACAATCAAGGAATAATTCCCGAAGTGGATTGAAATGAATCATAATGAAAAATAAATTAAATCAAATATGAATCTATATCGACATAATAACTAAGAAAATTTGATCATTTTCACATTAAATTGAAAATTTATTTAAAGGGGAATTACCTCAATCTTGGAAAATATTTCTTCATATAAGTGGTTGATCATTAAAAAATTGTTCAGTTTCCCCATTGTTTCACTATAAGGATCCAATAATTGAATCCATATAGTGGTTATTAACATGTTTCCCATTGATATTGAAAAATCATTGATGGTGAAATGGATTCTATCAGGATGGTACAGATTTCCTTGCATTGACCCCTTTTTAATCACCTCACAGTCTTTAAAAATTATATTCATTAGGAAAAGGTCATTAAATAATGAACTAATTTGAGTATTATTAATTCATTATCAATTTATTATCCTTGTCTTGGGAGGATGAAGAAGGGGTAATATATCTCTCATTTCATGAGAGAACTATAGAGAATTATTCTCACTAGGGTTGGGAGATTCTCTAGAGAGGTGTGTTGTGAAAAACCACATCTCACCCTGGGGAATGATATAACTTTGTATTTGTAGAGATAGGATATAAAATAAATAAATTCACATCAGAACATAATTATTTTAAAATTACATTAGGAACAACATGTCTAAATAATAATAATAATAATATATTATTATTATTATTTACTTGATGTGTGATGAACTCAACGATAAAACAAATACAATTTCCTTTATAAATTAATTAGCATTGATTTGAATGTTATTTAATATATAATTATTATTGGATCAAATATATCAATCTATATATCCTCTTATATATTTACCAATACTTTAATAATAAATTGCATAAATTTCATAAATAAATATTAAAATGCATATAATATACATGAACCTCCAAATAAATATTCATTTAATATTAAACTAAAATAAAATAGTTAAAGAATATATGAGATCAACAAATATTGAATAATTAATATTTATTTTACTAGAGAATAATATTCATTTATAAAATTAATATCTAAATTAATTTAACTGAGATTAATAGAAACACTATGTGTGTGGACCATTAGGCCTTTTCTTTAGTGGCATTACATTGGTTTACCTAAAGTCTAATATTAGGGTCTAGAAACATGTAAATCCACCAAGAGAAAGTACCAAATGTATCAAAGATGAAAACTAGGAAAAAATAATCATTTTTTAATATAATATATTTGTTTTTATATCTTATCATGTAGTTTTCATACTCATTTCATCAAACTATTTGCATGAAATTTGCATATTTAGAAATATGAAATGAAACTTTCCATACATTGTGGATATATAATTTAATGTTATTGATCTATTTAATTCAAAGGGATGATATATAAAATTTCATAAATTTTGAATGGGAAAATCTACCATTGAAATATTAATTAATAGAATATAACTCATGATGCACCAAACATACCCTACTTCACCATGAACATATGGAACCATAGTTTATGGAAATACATTTAAGTATGAAACTCATGATATGAATTAATAAAGATATTAATGTTTATGGATCATTATAAATGATGCTGATGGGAATATTTAGTAATATATATAACATTTGAAATTCCTGCAGACAATTATTTCCTCATAGTCTTAGATATAGAGATTACAGAGTGAAAAAATCATGAGATGTTGTTCATCCTATTATGAGTACTCTCAGCTAAAATTTAGATCATTTTTGTCCCCTCATATGACGTCATAAGACTATAATACTATGTTTAAGTATATCATAATTTTATATCAAGATTATCCTAAAAGTTGATACATTCTTATGTCATTTTCAATTAAATAGATAAACTATGATATTATCAAATTAATTTTATAAAAAAAGAACAATAAAAATATGATAAATAATTGATTATTATTCATGTTTATGAAATCATAGGTATTCTAAAGCACCAAGTATTTAGCTATATGGGACCAACTCCAATATACTTTAATCATATTTTTATATAACCTAAAATTGAACAAATAATTGGTAAACCACTTCTTAATCTTCATCCATGTTAGTAAAACTTTATAATATACATAGACTCATTCAAAAGTAGCAGAAATAACTTGTGAACTCAACTCACAGTCTTATAATTGTCTATATTGAAAACATAGAGTATGGAGTGTCATATTTTTTACAAACATATCTTAAATGTTCTCTACAAGAAACAATACCAACCCATTCTATTCATGATTTATAGACTCAACTCATAGTATCAAATTATATACTCATAAGCATCCTAGATCATCCCAGTGACATTTTATATAAAATATTTTATAATTGAGTTGACTTGTTTCAGTGAATAGAATCAAAAACTTGTAAGAGTTTGTGAGTCAACTTGAGTGTTTGACTACCATGGATACATCAGAAGTCTGAACATACTTGGTTGTTGTAGATATTGAAATAATGTGTTGTAATAATATTTTATTTCATATTATTGTAGCCTTAAATTGATCCAAGCTCATAAATATATGATAGAAAATTATATTTGTATTCCATTAAACACCAGTACTTCAATTTTTCATTTTCCATGGAACTCGTGAGATTTACTTTCTCATGCACTATTATTAATTCTAATTACAAATATACAATGCTTTAATAGTTTTTGTTTTCATTATTTTCTCAATAAAACATTCATAAGTAATTTAAAATATTAATAGATATCCAAGAATAATAAATTCAACGAACTTGATATTATGTAATTTTAATAATAATTTCTTCTCATTCCCATGCATGTTATCTTAGAGATGGTTTTTTCCATGTGCCCTATAAAATAACTCAATTGTTAATTTTTCTATTGTGTATTTAAATACATGGTTATAATATATACTATGGATATATTAAGAAACCCCATAGAACCATTTATATAGATATTGTTCCGTGGAGTTGGGTTTCTATTTTAAGTCATTCATGGAATTTTTTTTACTTTTATAAACCTAAAAAGTCTAACGATCTATTTTACAATTAATTAGAATTTTTTTACTATAAAATATTGGTGCAACAACTAGCTTGTTGTAGACAAATGTACCTATTTCTTTCAAAATGAATATCCTATGATCACTACATATGATACTATCTATAAATAGATTTTAACGATTTTTAAATCTTGTTGGAATTCATTTTTTCCACCAACCCTTCTGGTTATTTAATATAGAAAAGTTCCACAAGGTATTTAATGAGGGTACTATCATTGAAATCCAACTTCCCAACAAAATATTCACAAAATTGTACTATAAAAAGTATAATTCCAATGGATTTTATCAAGATTATCGAATTAAACATGTATTTATAGACTAATTCTCATATATCCTTTAATGTTCAATCATGATATGTTGGGGTTGGATTTTACCACACATATATAGTTTTATCAAAAATGTGTTAGCAGTATCAAGTCTATAAACATTTAAAATATGGTGAGCCAAAAATTTTCTATAAGGATTCCATTACAAAATTCATAGATACATGTCAATTATAACTTGTTACTATTTCTAGGAATCATTATTCATATTGAATAATATTTCATTGGTCTTAGTCAATATAAGAGCACTTTTTTTTTAACATATGACAAAATATGTTTCCCTTGAAAAAACTCATCCCACTGAGCACAGTGATGTCTATGTTCATAGGCTGAGAAATGTAAATCTTCAACCTAGAAATCATTAAATTCTGGCCTACTCCCACTATCAAAAAAGAGACGTATTTCCTTCCTATAAATAATATCATATCTGGACTAATATAGGATTATTTTTAGTGGAAATAGGATAATTGATAGAGTTTAAAATAGTGTTTCCTTAATTTTCATTTGTAGATGAACTCAACATTTTACTAATGAACCTCATCAAACATTATACACTATACATAACAGATTCTTTATAATATTGAATTTAATAATAAAACTATTTTTCAATGTAGTCAACACATGGTTAGTGATTGGGTTTTTATTTTTGAAACATTTATTTGATTAAATTAAGGAATATTTTCAACAAATATAAAAAATTTATTATGTTACCATTTACTACTATAAAAAAATTTAATTTTTTAAGTAATGTAAATTTGGGATTAACTTCAAATAGTATGTTAATGATCAATGAAGACTTAGTTATGATAAAATATGAAAATCTACATCGGGGGATACTATATCAGTTACTGAGTGTATTTGTTTCATCACTAAGTATTTATAAAAAAACATTAAGGAATATCATGATGTATAAGAACATACCTCTTAGCCATGCCTTTAGAATATTTTACATAGTTTATTTGAACTAAGACTAGTAACCTCATTTTTTAATGGTTTCTTTTACAATAAATAATATTGAATTAATCATTATAACATTTGTCTTAGCTAAAAAAAAGAACAATCTTAAAAATATAAAAAATTTGACAACTATCTCTTTTAATTAATAAATAATTGTCTTTCCAAAGTGGGGTATTCATAGACTTATTTTTATATTCATGATTGGGTACTAATTTAAAATATCTCTTAATAATTTATTTAAAAACTATTAATTGAGCATGAATATAACATAACATAATTTATTCTATAGCCAAACAATGTCTCATTATGTCCAAATATCCACTAAAATAAATGTTTTTGTATTAATATAAAAATCAGTTCATCTTAAATCCAACATATAATTGTAAAGTCATTTACTAATCTAAATTTATATAGGAATCCCCCATCTTTAGTTCTTAAGAGAACACATCACGCTTCCAGAAATCTTTCTAGAATTTCCTAGTTCTTTGGTTTCACACACATATATAATGATCATTGTATTTTTCACCCAAGTAGTATGATATATTATTTTCATTGATAAGGTAATTGAATTAGAAATTTCTAATTTATTTCTATTTCATTCTATTCCAATGACATTTTTTTCTAAATGAGTAGAATATAGTATCATATTCCTTTTGTTTCCTTTTGATGTTTCCACTCTCGGAAGGGAATTTTTTTACGAATTCTATGATTTAGTATTAGTCTTGGGGATTTTCAATATGATATTTTGATGAGAGGTGAAATTTTAAAAATGATATATATATATATATTATTTTATTTTATTCCATGAAATTCAATTAAAATTCACACATGATCACAAATTCACTATTTATTTGATTTTCTATGAATAAAAATAAAAAAGGTTTAATTTGTGGATTATAATGATAATATTACATTTAATTCCACACTATGCCAGAGTTCCTATTTAATTAATTCTGAATTTTATGAGATGAAATGGTATAATGAACCCAAGCATATTGAATATTAATTTATTATTTCATGAATGTATTTTCATTATAAAAAGTCAAAAAATGTTTTTGATTTTTTTTCTACATAATATTAAATATTCATTGATTAAGGTGATTTTGGAAATTCCTTGTGCATTGGACTCTAGAATCCCATTCTACCATTCCACCACATCATGAATCCTCTTCCCCATCATACCAACAACACTAAAGCACCCCATAGCTCTACTTAAATACCAATAGAAACCAAATTAACCAACCTCAAGTCTCCATACTACTATAAGTATTAAAGATACCATAAGACTTGTACTCAACTAACAACAAACCATGGATTGACAATAACATTCCACTGATCATGATCTTAAATAGGGACAACATTTACTGACTATGAATTTCATGTTACCACATTTCCTTATGCTAATACATGACCTTAATATTATGTGATAATGAGATCAAACACACACTAATCTACCACAAGAGCTATCTATTTAAGCTAAGAACCTTTATTCCATTGCTACATAAACATCCTAGATCCAACAAGTCTTTCTTGTATATTTAATATTTCAAATTCCAATATCTTTATTTGAAGTTTCATTGAGTTAAAATCCTCCACGTAGCACCCTTGAGAATCCAGTATTAGCAAAAACTGAGTGTCTTCTTTATAAGCTCACACTATACCAATCACAATATATTGGTTCGAAATATCCTTCATTGAACTTATAATAACTCTAGAATATGGAATTTAAAACAAGGTAGAAGTAGATTAATATAATGAATAGTTAATACTGAAGATAATTAAAATAAATTAAGATAACTAGCATCATCAAATCAGGATCATCTGCATAGATCAAGTGTGAAAATGCTGATTGGCCATGATCATTATAGAACCCGAAGACTTATTTTTTTCTAGGTTATTGTTCTTTATGAAAGATAAATGTAGAGGGGTACTCTACCCTTCCTAATTCTATAATTTTAGTGTGAAGGAATATTCCTTCCAAATTCCTAATAGAATTCCTCAAAGAGATCGTCTTTTTATGATTCAACCGGACTCTCACGACCTTTATCAGTGTGGTAGAGAAGTGATACAATATCATACAGAACGCATCACATAATCATTCGAATATAGTCCACTTAAAAAATAAAATACAATTCACACCAAATACCAACACCATATTCAAACACATAACACAACAGATCCAGTTTCCCTTGTAAACATCTTGATACCTATCACACTACAGACCAGACCCATTCCTTTAAACCATAGCTTCATAACATCAATACAAAATATTATACTTAATTGAGGTTCAAACCAATCTATATCTCCATTTTATATTTGAGTTCAACCAAATATACTTATTAGTATGCCCATTGAAGAAAAAATGGACATAAACACTATATAACTAGTCACCCAAGCTAAGAAGCATGTCAAAATCAACCTTGTAAGTTTAAGAAACCTTTATACATTGATCGACTCAGAAAACTGGTGTAAATAACATGATAATTTTTCCAAAATTACCTACCTACATGGTTCTTGAAATTAGTTCCCATGGGAATCATTATTCCCAGCCACATGTCCATGTTTTGAATAAAAATGCTTCAATAAATGATGTTTATCAATCATAAGAAATAAAATGTTATGACATCGAGGCATAAGTATAGGTTCATGACCAAAACTAATGACCTATTAGATTAGACCATTGAATTTCATCACTCTATCTTATGTACACTGAGATCAAACATACTATTTAACATGTATCCTTTTCTCCCCTCCTCATATGATCATTCCAATTAATACTTTTCTTCCACAGAAGTCATGATTCAGGGAATAAAATCAACCATGATTATTTTCTAAGGCATATAGAGATCGAACATTGAAGGAGTCTATTACTAGGGTAATATTCCATTTTATATTATACATAAGGTGGAAATTCTACTCTCCATAAAAGGGGATAATGGGTATGTAAATAGAGAAATACCCTCCATAAGAATATATGTAACCCTTGTTCTTCTCTACTTTTTTATTTCCTTTTTGTTTAAAGTTCTATGAAATTTAAATTCTATTTTATATATCCCTTATATACAAATTTTATTTTTTGAATCTTATTCCTTTTTTTGTTAGTAATCTCTCAAACTACATGATACTGGATTAATAACCATATGGTATTAATTCATATGGGTGGTCTATAGTTACTTGAATACCCAATTTTTTCTTAATGTTTTATTTAATTATGATGGGATAGTGGGGTTATTTTTGGGTTAGTATGGAAATCATCCACCTTCCCATCAATTAAAACTTATTTACTATCACATAATCTAATTATTTACTCTCCCTTATCCTAGATCTCTTCAAATTTGAAGGAATTAAGGGATTCAAGTAAAGAACAAAAAAATGGAGTTTAGTGTACTTTGGTCACACATCTACAATCATAATATGTTCTTCATAAAAACCTGTAGAGGAGATGAGATTATGTATAATAAGGATATTTTTTGAAAGTATATAAGAACCTAAGATTTCAATATAGGATGGTGATGAATGAATGTTTTTTTATTTCATTATCAATTGGATATCAAAAACATAAATAGATAGCGATTTTTATTAGTGGATGAACTTTTGATTCATCCCCTTTCCATGATAATGTTTTTTTAACGACTTTTATTTATTTTTTTCTTAATCACATTCATAACTATCACAATCATACCATTATTTATATATTAGAAAAGAAACATTAAAAAATTAATAAGTGATTGAGAATTATAATGAACTTTCCCCAAACTCATTAATAATTCACATGGTCAATCCACTTGAATGCATTCCAAGATAAAATTTTTTTAACTACAACAAGTAAATGGAAATGATTGAAATGGTATTGAAACTAGGTAGTTAATTCATAAATTCATATTTTTCTCTTTTTAATACATTGTAAATAATTTATTACTTTAAAAAAATAAAAAATAAAAAAATAAAAAAATAGAACCACTATTTAAATCATCCACACAATTAGAATATGATCTTAAAGGAGACTAATTTGATAATAAATTGAATTATTCTGTTTAGTAATTTCACTATGAAACATAACTACAAGTGGTTAATTTTGATGAAAATAAATATGGCACACTTCATATTTTATTTTTCTGTAGTATGATTTTTATAGCTACTACTTAACGAAAAGGATATGTAGATTGATACAAGGGGGATTCTTTTTTCATGAATTTATTTTATTTTTATTTATTTAATAATAAATTAAAATTCAATATTCATCAATAGTTTACTATTGATTAAACCCCATTTTGTTAGATCTACAATAATTTAAAATTGAATATTCCATGGAGAAGGTGGATGCCTAGAAGACGTTCATGAAGAGTTATGAGAAGATAAAAATTTTGTGGTTATGGTTAAATAAGAAAAATCCTCATAAATTTTAGGGATGATCTCATGGTTTTTAAGATATGGATAATATAAATGGAAACACCTCTTTTGGGGTATTACCCACAATTCATGTCACTTTTATCTAATTTTTTTTTCCAAATATATAATTTAATATTGTATTAAATAATAGTTTATGATTATTTTTCTATGTATGATATTTGTAAGAAATATGTTTTGACACCATATTAAAAAAAATTTAGAAGGAAAATAATATTACAATCATGCATTCTTAAGTTTTTTCACGTAATAGGAATAAAAATAGCCAAGTTATCTTCTTCAATACAAATTTTTTATGTTGTTCTATTATATGTTTAGATTTAAAATTGAATTATTATTATTCATTCGTAATTAGGATATAGTTAAATGTATATCTAGGGATGGGGATACATTATACATACCTTTTTTCATATCTTTTATTATAAATTTCTCACTACTTTTAGTATTCATTACTATATCTATCCTTGAAAAATATATAAACTAGTTTGAACATAAAAAAAGTTGTTTTGGTGTTTTTTAAAACATTAACTATGTTTAACTAAAAATCATTATATATTTTTAAACTCCAATTTATTATATTTATATTGATCATATTATTCAAAATTAAAATCTAAAATGATTATTGAGTGAGTTTTGAAACCATTTTTATGGAAATTTGTTTTTAACAATTAAAAATGAGTGTCATAGAATAGGATATAGTATAATTTTATGTTATATATGGAGAAACTAGGGTTTTTAACTCAAAACTGAGGTAACTTATCCTTTTTCAAAAATAACAGATCAAGGAGCTAACTCAAATGGGATTTTTACAAGTACTTCAAAAATACAGTAAAATGGGAAATTAATATCCAAAAATGTATCTTTGAGACATTAAAACTGGATTTGTGAGTAAATAAAATCCATTTGTAAATTTAATAAGTTATTTTCACTAATATGTCTAGGAAAAATTATATAAGGTCCTAATTGTGAAAAATGAATTCATTTGGGTGAGAAAAATATTAAACCCAAATTAAAAATGGGGAAATTAAAATATAAAAATATTTTTTGTTTTTTATTTTGGAAGTAGGAACTGTAAACATGGTTTATGGAATATATGATAGAGGTATAAATGGATGTTCCACTTAAAAATGATTTAATTCCACTAAATTCTAAAATTTTTACTCTTAGAACTAGACAATTATTTTGAATTTATTTGAGGGATTTTGATTAAAGTCATGTATAAATCAAAATGAAATTTTATTGGAAATTACTAAAATAATATTCCTCACTATTAATTTGGTTTATTTGAATTGTTATGAGTCAATATTTTCTATTCATTGATAGATTTTTCTAAACAAATCCATTTGAACTAACATTTCGAATTATGATTTTGAAAAAAAATAAATAAACATATGGTTATTGAGATTAAGCTGAGGAGTTTTATGGTTTTTAATGTATATATTTGTCTAATATTTTTAAATATGTAAATACCAATTGATTTGTGAAACTTTATAAATACTTTAATTAAGTTCATTGTTTTCTTGAAGTGATAATACCCACTGAAATCTAACCTTTACTTTTAAATTCTTTTGATACATTGAAAATTTTTAGTTTCTTAAACAATGTTTTGACCCATACATGAAATTTATTTTATGAAATATTACGGGTTTATTTTTAAATTTAAATGTAAAATTTATTTGGAAATAATTATGCTAAAATCTGTTGAGTGTACTATGTTTAACAATTTAAAATGGATATATTTTAAGTATCATGAAGAAAAGTGTTCATTCTTTTAAAAAGGAAAATAATTTTCAAAATTTAAGTCAATTGAAAGTATTATATATTGATACCTGATATAACTACATGTGAATATTTGTTCATAAAATATTATTTGTTTTTGAATTGAAATAATTTTTATACTGAATCTGAAAATCTATTTTAAGATGTTTGTTTGTTTACAATTTCTAATGAAATTCAATCTATTTTCACATAATTTCTAATATAAAAATGAAATATGGTTTTATTTCTTGATTTCAATTAGGAATATATAATTTGCGATATTTTCATGGTTTTAACATATAAAATCAATCGTTTAGTATTTCCTAAAATGTGAAATATTCCAAATTTGTGGAAGTAATAAGGGGTGAAATTTCCCAATCTTTTATCTACATTAATTGTTTTATTCCATAAATTTTAATTAAAATATAAGAAATATCATAGATTGAAAATTAATATGATTCTATATGATTAAATAGATAAAAATGGTTAGGATTTAAAATTTGAATGATAAAACTACATTTAATGATATATCTTTACTAGGTTCATATTGAATTAATTCTTAAAATTATGTTATAAAATGGAATAATTAACCCAAGAATCCTAGACATTAAGTTATCATTTAACTTGTGAATATTAAATTACACTAATGAAAAAAAATTATTTCAATTTGTTGCTACATAAAATTTTTACTATTTTTGATTTATGTGATTTTGGAAATGTGGTGTGGGTGGTAACCTTTAAGCTCATTTTACCGCTCCACTAGGTCCACCTCCTTTCCTACCCCACTAAAACCTCACCTAAGCACCCCAACCCTCCCCTATCACACCTAAATACTAAAACTCAACCATCCACAAGTCTTCAACCCATATCATATTTTAAATCTCACATAAGTCTTCAAGAAAGACTAATACTACAACTCAACTGACTACATTTCTTGTGTCAGTCCTATTCTTCCACTGGCTGTGAGCTTCTATAGTGACCAAAAGTACTGAGGAATCACCATTAAATTACTATAGGTCCCCAATAAACTAAAATACAAAAATATAACATGATAATGATATCTAATTCTTGTAGATATACCACAGAAGCTACCTCATGAATCTACAATCATTCTTCTAGGCTGCGTCCACATAACATATCTAACACATCACCCTTGAAAATTTTATTTTTTCGATTCCAAAAAAACCACATGAAGGTCTAATGAGTGAATCAACCTTCATATAACACCCTTAAAAATATTTCGTCTCTGTAAACTAAATTTCCACTTTCTGAGATAGAACCTTCCCAATCACACCAACCTGAGGCTGAATCACATTCAATGAACTCAAAATCACACTAAAATCTAAAAGGTCAAACATGGTTAAAGAATTCAATGATTATAAACACAAACATTGAAGCGGTAAAACAAATATTAATGGAACTATAATTATCAAATATTGGTAATCCACTAAGACTAAGATTAAAAAAGATGATCCACCATGCTCATTGTTGAATCATGAGAATGATGAAATTTGTATGTCGATTTGTTTCCACTATGATGTACTAAAGTAGAGGGGACCTCAAACATTTACAATGCACTTATTGTAAGTGATATGGATGAAACATGCTACATTACTGATGGAATTCAATAAATAAGACATTTTTTATCATTTAAAATAGAATCTCCGACACCTATATATTTTCAATCATGTAGAAATGGATGATCCCACATAATACATCACTGATTCGTGAAATCATGGTGCACCAATAAACTAAAATTAAATTATTACCAAATAAATAATACTATAAACATATACAAATGTATATCACATTATTCCCTTGAAATCCTAATATAACCCAACATACTATAGATTTGACCCATCTCTTGAAACACTAGCCTCACGACATGATTTCCAGAAAGTTCAAATGATTACAACACTACCCAAACTACATCTCCACTATACATTTGAGTATCAAAATAAAATATCCATTAACTAAACCTTCATGATCAACATGACCACATTAATTTCACTAAAATACACACATGACAAGAGGTACAATATACTTGATCATACAAGTTAAATAAATCTTCTCACAAATTTTTTATCACAAACCTAGTCCAGAGAGCATAATCATTTATCCAATATTAATTGTGTTGATATTTCTTGACAGTATTTCCTAAGGGGGAAAGTATTACTAGGAATTGGTCTAGGTATTACATTAATAAACTTAATGAAAAGTAGTTTATATACCATAAGATTCCAAATGTAGTGACAACAAATCACTATTACAGGATTATACCCAACATTGATTAATTTTTGTAGTAGTGCATTGAATACCAAAATTACATCTTTTGTATATGTGGTATTCAACCAAATCTATATCACAAATAATATTATATCCTTCTCATAGTAGAATGTCATGAATTACTCCTCTTAAATTATGTTTTGATGTGGTGATTAAAATCATCCAGGATTCGTCTCGAATGAATATAGATATTCATCATGGAAGGGGTCACTCGATGAGGTATGATTCTATTTTTTATACAACTGAATAGAGATTAGATATGATTTATAATTGGGAATGGTGCTATGTGAAGAGAGAATTCCCCTATAGAAGACTGTTCCTAACAGTTCTTCTTCTCTCTTATAATTTCTATATTTAATAATCTTCCTTTTTGTTGTGATAGTGTTTGCTAAAACTCCATGATATTTAAGTACTAACCCGAGGGTGTGAATTCCCCGGGGAGTTCTATAGTTACAAGAATTCTCATTTTGATTCTTATTTTCTTATTTAATTGTGATGAAGTAGTGGGGGTGTTATAAGATTGTTATAGTTCTTATACACCTTTCCTAGAATTATATTTTCTTCATTTAAACCATTATTAATTATTTCTCCCTCCCTTTTTGAGGTTCTCTTTATATATGATGGAATGGATGGATTCAATGCATGAAAAACAAATGACGATGTTGTGTTCAGTTTGGTGACATGTATATGGTAATCCAATTATTATCATATAAAACCATGAAGGACGTGAGATTATGTGCACCTAGGTGATTTATAAAATTACTTATAATCAAAGAATATACATATAGGATAGTGAATCATGAATTTCTTTTATTACACTATCAATTATATAATCAAAAAATAAATCGATATTTATCATTATCAATGGATGAAAATTATGTTCATCCCTGTTCCCTACTAACTTAGAGTTTCTTATTCTTTATTTTATTCTTGTATACATCCTTCAACGTAAAAGTCAAATACATTTTCTTATATTTTAGAAAATATAGATTAAAAAAATCTTAATTAACTGATAATAGTGATGAAATTCCACCAAAATACCTTGAGAACAACTATGGCCAATCCACTAGACTTCACTCTATATTAATACATTTCACTTTCGATAAAGCCTCTAAAAAACATGAAATCATGTTCATATTATTCACCATAAGAACAAATGTTTTTTTAACTTCATATCCTATTAAAATTTGAGAATTAGAGTTAGGATATCATGGATTGGCTTTTTAGTTTTTCTCATAATTAATTTTACAAAAAATCTGGAGAAACACCAAGGGAGTGATGAAAGTGTGAGATCTTTGTGAAATTCATCATTTATCTTAAACCCAGTAATCTTTATTAAAACAATATATTAAATCATTTTGACTATGTGAGAACTATTATGCATATTCAATCTATGATTTATCTATTATAAGGACATGGAAATCAAATATAACTCTTGTATTACCCTACCTTCAAAAGATAATTGTAAAGTGTGAGCATAAATTTTTCACCCATTACCTCATGTTAAATAGAAAGTTCACTAGACATGAATGATAACATAAAACAATAGAAACATAACACATAAAATTTGTTTCTTATATAAATAGAACTCATCATCACATACTCCCCATCGGTAGTTAAGAAATAGAGGATTCCAATGCATATAATAAATTTTATAAACCAAACAAGTGTATAGAAATTTATGCATATTACGTGAAATATTTGTCTATATGGATATACCAGGAGTCAAGTAATGGTGACAACATTATCATAGTTGAATATATTTCCATTTTAATATAATAATATATAACACATAGATAAATAATTAATATAATTACAAAATATATGACAAGAAAAAATTAATTTTTATTATTTGTCATGGAATATTTTAATCAACTCTCCATAACCTTCACCATTGTATTCATAACATAATTTCATATGGAAATTATAATGGAAAGAATCAATGTTTCCCTTTTAATAAATAAAAACGAAATGTATATGATAATAATACCTCTAGGATGGTCTTGTTCCCAACCACTAGCTTATTACTCATTGATCAATTATGTGGACTCAACAATCTAGAAATCCAAACATAGAATCTGTCAATACATGCCTCAAAATTTTTATCAAACATACAGAGTCCATTAAATCCCATACAATTTTGGTTAATTTGGACCAACATATTTCTATAGACTTCATTATAATTTAATGATACCCCTGATAAAGGCTTAAAATAACAATTTAACTATGAGTACATCTTAACTCAGATAATGGAATGAAAATTTACATAATGTTACATTGATGGATTTTTTATTATGCATAAATATTTATTATTTTATTATTTTTGGGGATTTTTAAATTCAAGTAGACTTAAATTAATTGATTAACCATGTGTCCATAATATATTTACACATAATAATTTTATTTCATTCTATCTAAGCATGATTATTATTTAATTAAATTATTTATGCGATCATGATAAAGATTCCATAAAATTAATAACCATGGAAAATGAAATAATATAATTTGTGGCATGATCAAGAGCTTTATTTACTGGTTTATAAATTAAAGAAGATTAGAAACTAACCATTATTACTAGGGGAAAAACTCTTTCAATCAGTCATGGATCAAGTTTCATAATTCCACCTATATCATATGTATCACCTAGGTTGATATCACTATGACAACGACTTACAGCAACTATAATCTCCTAAGATCTCATTCTTTATATATTCTTTTCTTACACATTGGTGAGGGGTGTGATGACCTAGGTTTTACCTTAGTGAGACATAACTGAATTTTAAGTTTTGATGTCTTATGTCCTATTAGGTATAATATACAATATTTACCCTAGAAGATGACATCATAATTCTTTATTCTGAGAGTTCAGTTTGTTCTAGTGCCATAGATTTACTCACAAGATTATCCTTCTTGAAATAGTATTTGTCATAGAGTGCTAAAAATAATATAATATAAATATTATATTTTTTCGTGATTGATTAATTTTTAATAGGTTCTTGAATATCCTAAATAGCACAACTAATTGAAAATATGGTATTGTAATTGAATCCATAAGTAGTTTTTTATACCAGGGGTAGAAAAAGTTACACTCACATCAAGGTTCTTGGGTGTTTAATATCATAGAATGAATAATTAATTAATTTCAGTATTTAATTAATTATATATTAAATGGAAAAACTATAAAATCTCTCTATAATAACCGATTTAGGATTCTACTCTAGGGTTAGATTTATCTATCATTAGATAACCTAGAGATAAGAGGGTTATATGAAATGGGGATATAAATTATTCTAGAATAAAGAAACTATGGTGTATCAAGCAGTAGGAAGAAATCCATGATGACATAAATTATCAGATTATATAGTAGTGATGAAAAAAACCAGGTATCCGATAATATATCCATGCGATGGTTGTTGGGTTAAAACTATTTTATTTATTGGAATTTGATCATTCATAACAATTATGTGTTCATGGATTAATTCCCTAAAAATTAAATACATGTTTGTGTATTTTATATCCCTATTGATTTATGTGTTTTGAATTAATTTTGGATTTGTGATTACTTTTATTTAATATTTTTACTTTTTCATTATTTTATTAATTATGAAAATGTTGATGATAGTCGATTGAGTGCGGTGATATTTGTAACACAATTTTCTGAATTCATTGGTTTACTCCCTCTATTCTTAATGTTTATAAGATGATTTTGATTTTAATCTAGGGTTTTAAACATTTTGTCAAATAAGTAATTTCTTCTAGGATTTGTATCATTTTTTAGGATTTTTGTTTCATATTTGACATCAAGGGATATGTCTTGTGAATAATATCTAAATATGGAGAATCATCACTAAAAATGGTGGGTTTATTTAAGGGAAGGGGATATGTGTGGGATGAAGAGGCTTTGTAGAAATATGATGATTCTGAAGATCAATGATGGGAATTCTATCTATGGTAGTGGTGAAACATTGGACGATGCAGGTCTAGGAACAATTCAAGCAGAAGTAGTAGTTATTTTGAATACATTCGAAGAATACTTTGTACATGTTTTGAATAATATAATAGAATATTTTGTTGTTTATAAGAACACATGCCAATAATTTTAAGTAAATAGCGGAAGGGATTTTAAGTGAGTTAAATATCAAACGTTGTGTGACATTTTACTATAAAAGAAGTTCACCCAGGATGACAGATCAACATGTACAAGAGGTACACACCAAGGGGTCCATTGTTTTATGCATTCGATGAGGTTTAGGACCAAACATCATTTAGATCAACTATTCATGCCCTGGGTGTCATTATCATTTGGGCTAGTGAACATTGTTAAACTACATGTCATATACCTTTAGAGATGATCCATGTTCATTTCATAAAATCACCCACATTCGATTTATTATTAATAAGGATTGATTTTGGAATTGGGAGTCATTTATTTGAGTTATTTTCCTATATATAACATGATTTTTTCACTCTCAACTTGCTTTCATACATGGAAGGTCCTATAGTGGGTTTGATAATGACAGAATGATATTAGATATGTTTAATCCTTGGGATGATTAATTTCGGTTAGTATCCATTTTAGGATTTGAATGGGACTTTATAGAAATTATATTAAGGGATTTTTGAGTTTGGTTCATAGTCCAGGGAAACTGGATTCGATACAGAAGATTATGTATCCTTTATATGGGACTCTAATAACCTTTTGTTCATCGAAAACCCTAGTACATCAATCCTGGGGAATAAATAAGCTAGTACATGCATCATATAGTTACCAATTATAATCTTTCATGTACTTCTTATATCATCTTATAAAAATATTTTCTAACCCTTATAGGTGTGATATATTGATATAGGGTGCTACCCATTAACAACAAACTATTATATGGAGTAAGGTTTGTGATGATCACTTTCCCATGGTTAGTCCTCTCCGCACACAATAGTGAGCAATGAGGTGTTATTTATTCATACTTGAATGAAAGTTGTTCTTACCTAGAAATATGAGGTCATCTCTCTGCCCTTGTTCTTAGTGCAGAGCATTCTCATTGATAGATTTTTAGTCCCCACTAGGTTGGATCATAATACTTCTAGACTAGTTTTTCTATATTCATTTTACGATAAAGGCCTCACATGTTTATAATTACAGTCGAGTCATTATATGATAGGGGAAAAACTAGTGTCTAAGAATATCATTTCCATCTAATTCAAAACTTTTTCCTAGATGTTTATTCATGTATTTAGCTTCCCATATGAAATTGAAATTATTTAGTGGAAAATTTATTTCTCTAACTCGTGGTGGGACATCTCTAATATTCTTGAATTTGTAGCAGTTGTTGTAGATACAGTTTTTAGTATATAATTTTGAAACATTCATAGGCCTTCATGACCATGTTTAGGTACACTTCTAGAAAATCATCTTTGTAAGGAATTTTATTGGAAAATAATATTGAGTTTTTTCTAATATTGATGATTTGGGAAGTCTCTAGATGATTAAACTTCATGATGTGGTATGGATTTCTTGTTATTCCAAATGTACTAATGTTACCCAAGAATGAATTTTTGATTATAAATCTTAAGGAAAGTGTTCCCTAATTGAGGGGAAGGCATGATTTTCACCAAACTATAGTCATATTAGTTCAATGGAAAGACTTCCTCATTATAGATGGTGAAACTTGGCATCTCTTTATTATAGACACTGATGTTTTTTGGGATTTTTTTGTAGAGAACCAGTGGTGTGAGAGTCACTAGAATAGAGATATGTGTTTATTATCCACCATTATCACTACACATGGGTTATATTCTAACCATTGTAGAGTTTTAGTAACCTTATTTGAAGGATAAAACACATAGTGGAATCTTATTTCCAGTCAATAACTCAAGTGAACTATAGTTTGACTTGTAATTATTTCACTATAGGCCCATAAAATTTTTATCATATCCACACATTGTTCACATTTTTTCCTTTTCCAAGAAGTCAGATATTCTAGTAAAAACTGGTTCTAGATCATGTACAGCTCAAATTATTTAATTAGTGATAAGAATTATTCACTCATCCTAATGGTGGAGTGATTTTACTATTAATGGATAAATATTCATTTGTAAAAGATCTTTCTCTATAAAAAACTGGTTTTGTGGGCCCCACCTCGGTGTGAATTTTTTATCCAATTTAGGTATCAAGATGTGTTGAAAATCATGATGATGGGAAGTTTCTATTATTAATAGTGATGAATATCTCTTAGGTTTTTTAAAGAGATACAACCCTCTGTATGTTAATTTAGATTCCCACTATTTATTGGGAATGGATTTGTGATTCATGTGCATAGAGAAGTCAATACCTTCTTGTGAATTTTGACTAATACATGGTGGATTTATAAGGATGGCCTATGGTTGAACATTTGAAGGTGGCTGGTTAATGTTCCAATATGATTACTAAATATGATGATAACGTTTTTATAGTTATATCATATTAAAATAAAACTCTACTTGATATGATTATCGTGGGATCCTATTAAGAACTTGGTATCTTGTAATGTGAAACATAAAATTGTAAAGTTCCATGTATCTTCATGATTTGAGGTCATAAACGATGATCATATCAAATTAGAATAACCATGGAATGGTGTTTGATGTTCTCTGGTAGAGGAATCTATATATAGGTGACGGTGGGAGTATGTAAGAAGTTGTCTATGGGTTGTTGATTCCTTTCCAAAAGGGATATATTTCTCACCATCGGTCAGAGAAAGAGTCCTCACACCTTTATTTCATGGTATGTATTATAAGGGTGTTATTTTTATTCATTCATTTTTCTGACTGAATGTTATCAAATAGAACAACATAAGAAATTTCCATGAAGTTGAAATGTATGTAATTTTAAAGAATGGTCCTTAGTATGTCATGTCAAGTGGTTTTGTTTTGGTATCATGATAACGTGGTGAACCATTTTATGTAAAGGATTGGGAGGTTCTATCAAGATAATAAAAATTTTGGTCACTCAAGAAAGTTCTCTCTTGGGTTCTGTAGGAGATGGATTAGGGTTATCTAAATGGTTTGGACTACCCAGATTAGATTTTAGTGGATCATGTCTCCCGATAAATATTGGTGTTACGTTCATCAGTCAGCTGATTTGGTTTTTTATGTATTTTCTCATCATGAGAATTAAAATATGAGTGACGAAAACACTAAAAAATTAACTCCAGTAGTGAGTATGAATATATTGGATATCTTTTTTTGTGAGTATAAAATCCTTGTGTATATCAATTTTTATGTTTGAATATAAGGCCCATGTTTCTGTTTTTCTACAAGATAGAGATGATGAATCATATGTTCCTTATAGTTTGTATTGAAATAGGTTACTTATATAATTCTTATAATCAAATAATATTTTTTTGTTAGAGTAGAAATATAATATATGCCCAATGTAGTCATATGGCATAATTGGATATCTATATATTATGAACATCTATAATGATTTCATATAAGGTGCGGAGTGGGGAACTCATTAAAACTTTATCCTATTCAATAATCCATTTTTTATGATAGTTAGGATCTTGTATAATTAATCTCATCCCATGACTTTGGACTACTCATGAATAGAAATGGATTTTGGGACCAGAATCTTAGAAAGATGTGCTTATAGAGGATGCATGTTTCAACATTCCTTTTACATCATGATGAACTATAGTTGCCATATTTCTGAATGAGAAAAGATAGTATCCTATATAGACTTTATTGTATTGATATCTCTTAGATATTTTATCTCTATAGGTGGTGGATTTTCATATGATGTTTTAAAGTTTCATATTTTGAGATTTTCTTGAGATTTCTTATTTTACAATACTAGTTACAACCATATCATGGAAGAAACGTTTTAAGGTCTGGACCATGTAATTTCTATGGATTTACCTCTATGAGACTCATATCTATTTATATTTTTCTCGTGTTAAGACTTCCCCAATGATAAATTAATAAATTTACCATATTATACGACCTTATTAAATTTTTTATGGTTTCCATTTATTGCGGTGTATGGAATTATCCCTAAGTTGAGATGTTGTAGAAAAAAGCGTGATGTGAAGCCCTGTAAATAATATAATAAAAATATTATACTAGTTTTTAGTCAATAAAGTATCATTTTTAAAGATAAGGTTAAATATATTATCTTATAAACCTGATGAAAAAACCGGAACTACAGTTGAAGCCCGAATATGGGTTTAACCCTAGTAGCGATATATGATTAAGTCATATTAGGCTTTTCGGAGGTTCAATGCTGCATGTGGACTAAATAAATATATTATTTAATTAATTATTTTTTAATTAAATTGAGAAACGCTAAATTATATATACAATACAAAACTATGATTCTTCTCATTGGTTATCTATATCAATTTTTAGTAACCCTATATAGAATGGATTTTGAAGGGGGAGAGTGGGGGTGTCTTTCTAGACCAAAGAGGCATGGAATATAAATCATGGAGTATGAAAAAATTCATAGTTCCACTGATGATTATATTGTAAAATATTGATGAATATTACCATGGTTAGGAGAACACATTAAAGTGATTAACATCATTCCATGTGGTTGGGCTATGTTATTTATTATATTTACCCTATTCATGAAATCGAAGCATTAATGGTTTAATTTCCCAAAAATGAAATCCATAATCAAGTATTATAAGGCCCTATTAATTAATTTTTTGGTTAAATTTTTTATTTTTGTTTATTTATTTTTGGAGCATGAGATTATTTCTCCATTATTTGAATTCTATAACTATAGACAATGAATGATTGTATGAGTCCATTATTGAGACCCAAATTTTATGATTTAATTAATTTCCTCCCCCAATTAAGTGTATTCATCATTATATTTCAATTCCTACCCAATTATTTGAATATTTGCATGGATAAATATTTTTTTTGTGGTTTTTATTAGTTATGAGGATTCGTGTATCAGATTTTGACATCATGGACTATAGCTCATGAAAAATCATTGAACAATGAAGAATCTCTTGGATATGTGTGGCATTTCACTTAATTAACATCGAAGATATGTGGGATAGAATGAATTTGATAAAATATTATGAATTTGGTGATCAATATATGAAAGTAGATCTCTGAAGTTGGTGAAACTGTTGAAAATCGGTATCTTGGAGAGTTTCTGGAATAAGAAATGGATACAGTGAATACATTTAAACAACATTATAAAACTAATTCGTAAAACCTAACTAATTGGAATATATATTGGAAGAACTCAGAAAATACATTTTGGGGTTTTATTTTTAGGATTTTAAAGAGAGTTAAATATCATATAGAATATGAATTTGGAATACAAGATGATTTCACTCATAATGATAACTTAGTGTTTATAGGCGATACATTCCCCAACCCAGCATGTGTTTGGTGTACACTCTTAGGAGACTATTTTACCTAACACACCATATGTGTTTGGACCATATGCTGTGTAATTGACTTCAACATTCCCTATGTAGATCCAATACATGGGTTGGAAACCATTAGTGGGATACATGTTTTGTACCCTCGATGACGTGTCCTACACATTTTCTAGAATCACCCACTTGACATGCTTTCTTCTTTGGGCTATGTTTTGGACATGTGGAATCTATGATTTGGGTGTTTTTACATAAAGAGAACAATGGTGGAACACATAGATTATGGTGGGTCTATGCATGGTCACTGGTGGTTTGGGTCATGTCAAGGGAAGAAATGAGATTGGTTATAGGGTTTGTATAAAATAAATCATTGACACATGGGTCCTTTCATAATAATAAGATGGGATGATACATGTGATTTAATTTTAATTTACTAATAATAATTTAAAAAACCATTGAAATAATTAAATTAAATTAAATCTAAACCATATAATGATCAAACAAACTAATGAACATTATTCCATGCGATGAATATGGATTTAATATACTATTTTTCATTTCATTCATTATTAATTATGATATAACACACTCAAATTTATTATTTATATTAAATAATTTAGTAAATAATGTATTTATCTTAATATTCATCTAAAAGGTCATTTATAATTCCATCCACTATAATATTGAAAAAATTAATTAAATTAATTTTATTTAAAATTATATATGTAAATGGAATTTACACAGAGAGATGATGGAATGTACATATTTGAACTACACGACATGGTACTTTTTATGTACTCTAGAATCACATAACATGTATTGTACCCGAAAGATAAAATAATTAAAATGTGTGTGTGTCCAATTAATAACACATAGACCTGTGTAAATTTCATGGAGATTAACAATTTTAATTCACATGGAGTACATGGTATATAAGGACCATACATGGAATATATATCAGAATTCAACTTAGAAATTAATTTAGCATTAAATATAAATAATAATCTATCAAACAAAATGTACTATTAATTAATGAAAAAAATAAATTTCTTGATTATTTTTAATGATAAAATTATTTTTACCCACATTAAATTAATTACATAGTGTACATCTAGGTGTGGAATGTACTCCATGTAGCAGTTATGAGTTACACGATATGTATATAGATACACGTCATGTAATGGTTTCTTCCCATGTCTGTGAAAAAAAACCTAGGGGAAGCGAAGTTATATCAAATATATACATATATGAGATACATGACATGTGTACTAGCAACATGTCATGCGAACTCAATGTTGAATGACTACCAATCACATGAGTCATGTAATAAATACAAGATGTGTCTTTGACTATGAACTTTAAAATATAATAATTCTAGAACAAAATGATGTGTGTAACATCCCAAGTAAGTAATGAATATTATATATTCTTATCTATGTCTATTTATGAATTATATAGTGTTTTAGAGGCTTAAAATGAGAATAAATTCAATCTTAAGCATGGAATACACTAATATTTTTAAAAGATTATTTTACTGCCTTTTGATGGAAAACCATTTTTAAATCAAACTTTTGGAAATTTTATAAGATCTATTTGTCAAAATAAATTTATTATTTATTATTGGTACATTGAAATTTACATTGGATAATTTTTTGGTATTTTTCAGACAATGATCATTTTTTAATGAATAGTGAAAAATACTGCATTTTACATCAAAACTGCTTTTTAGACTAATATAATTATATGGTTAGATTTTATTTTTAATTGGTTTTACAGTGTAAATAGAATATATTTTTACCATGTAATCCAATGGGTGTCATTCGGATTAATTTCACTTTGGAATTGGGCATAAACTAATGCCAACCTTTGCATAGATATTGTTTCAAAATAACAGCTATTTGTTTTGACAACGTGAATTAATTTTAAATTAATTATTGCAAGTTCTGTGTTTGGAATTTGGTAAAATGGATTACATATTTTTAATCAGAAAGTCCAAATTATGAAATCAAGACTTCTTTTTTTGACTTTGTGAATAGTAACAACGGTAATTATCGTTAATTATCTTGATTAATTAGTAATCGGGTAGTTAAGGATAATAAAATAATATCATAATAATACAAAATGACACCAAAAAGTGTCATAATACTACTGGTTGTGTCATGGCCAACCATTTTATTCCTTCTTCCAAACTTGGGGACCCCATGGAATCACTTTTCTGTGAAAGTGCCTTTTTTCATTTTATTTTTAAAGAATGTTAAATATAACATAAAATGTATCTCCTAAGTTAAAAAATTTTAGTTTTGCCTACAGAAATGATATATTGGACTATAAATATTCATTGGAAATCTAAAACTATTTCCTACATCATAGTATTTGTTTAATAATTTTTAGACATTACATAAATTAAATTATTTATGACATCATGATGATGCAGTGATTACCTCATTAATGAACAATTTAAATAAAATGAAACGATAGGGTAAAATCTAAGACCTAAACTTGTCAAAAACCTTTTGTATGGGTGTATATTTAACCCTTATAACTTTTTCCTTGAATTATATAAATGTGGGACCTTTTAAATCCTAAACTCATTTTAAAATAAAGTAACATTTCTTTACTTTCCAAGAGTGCCCCTCCACTCCTCTTATAAAAGGCCCCCACCTCTACCACCTTACCCACACCTATCAAGCATTTAGCTCGGAAAAACCCTACCCATTTTGTCTCTACACATCCCTCTCTTACTCATAGATGCCTCATTTTTGGCAGAAGTCTTCCCAAGGAAGCCTTTGAGCTCAAATCAAAAAGAGTTACCCGTTTCAAAGGTAGTGTTTTCACTTGTGTTCATTTTTTTATTTTTCTTCTCCAACCCCCTAAACTCTTTTTATTCATTTCATTTGTAACAACTACAGTATAATCAATATACTAGGATTTTGTTATAAAAATCATTCATGATACACTTACACACACCTACATCTAATGGTTAAAGAACATACTGTTTCTGTGGATGGCGAATTTCTGCCTCATGAAATGATGATTGTTCAACACTCATATAACAACTTCAAAGGTGGAAATTAAGATGTCACTATATTTATATATGATATATAATATGTTTATGTTTTACTTAAGCTTCTGTATTTTTCATTTATGGAATGCTTTTATGGTTTCCATTATGGTTAAACGCGATATATTCATTTTAGGAAGTGCGGACTACCGCCCCCACAAAGTGATTTGATTCGTTAATACCATATGTGGAATGTATAAAGGATAGATTTAATGATATTATATATGATATTATAATTTAATTATAATATAACTCTATATAATTATTATTTCATTCCATTAAAGTATGACATAGAAATGAAAGTAGCGTTAATGCGTATGTACGGCTTACCGTCTCCATGAACGGTGCATTTCATTTTTATCCCCAAATGTAATGTACTATTATAAGTACATATATATAATGGAAATATATGATGTATGTTAAATATAAATGATGAATATAATTCTGGAATTAAAATATACATATCTCTCATTTAGTTTTAATATCATTAGTATGACATAGAAATGAAAGTAGCGTTCATGCGTACGTACGGCTTACCGTCTCCATGAACGGTGCATTTCATTTCGTACATCTAAATGATTATGTAATATTATAAATGAATGAATATACTGGATATATATGTTATATGTCATATACATCATGAATATCATTCTTGAGATAATGGATATTTGACTACGTGAACAACTTGTAAATATAAGAAGTTCACTTTTAACTCAAGTACCAAATATCGACAAAATGACCGTTATTAACTTAAATGATTATATAATGTTCATAACATAGTAATAAGTGATATAAAAGGAATTATGAACTTGAAAAAGTTTCTTAAGAAAGTAGAAATTAACTCACGTTTATTATTTAGGACATTAAAGAACGATCGAGTCATGTCAGACCCGAGGTATGGGACTTCGTATCAATCTCCTTTCATTGAGGCATATTTTGTTTTATACAGAACCTTATTTTATACGGTGTATAAACCCCTTTGAATTTTACGTTTATCCATAATGAATATTTTTATATGAATTGTTTTACTAAACGAAAAAAGAGAATTTTTTTGTCGTACATATGCGGTGACAACGACTTCTCCGCCGCCGTGACCATTATTTGAGTTTCGTCTTCTCTACAAGCCTTACCTTTTTTTAAATGAAAAATAAATACAATGGTTTACTTTTATTTTATTTTGGTATTGAAAATGGTTTCCATAATGTTTTTATTATATCAATGTGTTGTATTGAACTCTTGTGATTGAAATATAGAAATGTTATGTTCCATTATGCATGTTTTATGTGATACGATCATGTTATGGTTCTTGGGAATTGTTTATGAAGATGGGTGGTTCCGTGATAATCTAAGGGCGGGTGAGCCCGATATGGCTCTCCAATGCATTGGGTAATGCAAAGGAGTTAAACGTTAAGGTTTCTCCGAAGAGATTTAGGGAATATACTGTGATGGGTATTCCAAACATAACCAAGAGGGTTACTCCCTACATAAAAATTTTATGAATGCCTCAAGTTACATTTTATGTCTTATGATTTCTATGATTTATTTATGATTTGATGAGGTATGTTAACGTGCCTATGTTTTATGAGTAAAGTATGATTTCATTGATTCTTATGTATGCATGTACTCATGTTTCCTTTCCATATTTATATATCCCTTACTGAGCATTTTATGCTCATCCCATGTTTTTGAAATGTTTTTCATAGGTCAAGGGAAAGGTATATGATTTGATGATAGTGTCAAGGAAGTGTCAAGATAGAATCCATGTCTTATTTTAAATATGTTTCTGTTTATGGTAAAAATGAATACTATCTTTTATTGTAACCACTTTGTTTAAATGTGGGTTATAATGCATGTTTTATGATCTAATTCTCTAAAACTCTAAAATTGAAAAGATCATCAAGGTGTATTCTTCAAAAATCTCAATATTAATTAATGTTTAAGGCTGGGGCCTTATAGTTGGTATTAGAGGTCGGATAAGATAACTTTAGGAGTTATAATTCTATTAAATGATTATCTAAAAACATTTTTTATGGTCAAATTAAATTGTTATAGCAATTACAGATTACCATGTTGCTTCACCTAAGATATTTATGTGTTTATAATTTTTTGTCGAAGAGGAAACAAGGAAGTTGTGCTAGGAAGGCATATAGAAGGAAATAACCTTCTAAATCAATATCCTGAGATGGTTAGAATCATAACTAAACAATTTGTTGCAGTGATGCCTCAGTTGACTCAGGTGAAAAATGTTGGTTGTTTTTATTGATGATATTTTGGTGTTTTCTAAATGTAAATAGGAGCATGAAAGATATTTAAGGGTTATTTTTTATACTGTAAAAGAAAATAAATTGTATGGGAAATTCAGCAAGTGTGAGTTTTGGTTGTAACAAATTTCTTTCGTCGGTCATATTGTTTCTAAAGATGGAATAACTGTTGATCCTGCAAAAACAATGGTTGTTGAAGAATGGCCAAGACCCACAAATGAAACTGAGATCCGTAGTTTTCTTGGTTTGGCAGGCTATTACCGAAGGTTTGTTAGAAATTTTTCACGGTTATCTAGTCCAATAACTAAGCTAACTCGGAAGGGTGTTACGTTTATCTGAACAAAATAATGTGATGATTGTTTTCAGGAATTGAAAAGAAGATTGGTGAATGCTCCAATTTTGGAACTACCTTCCAGGAATGGGGTGTTTGTTATCTATAGGGATGCTTCATTTAAAGGAAATGGTTGCGTCCAAATGCAGAATGATCAGGTAATTGCTTATTCTTCACGATAGTTGAAAACTCATGAGGTAAATTATCCTACACTTGATTTGGAATTAGCTGCTGTTGTTTTCGCTTTAAAAATTTGGAGGCATCATTTGTATGGAGTAAAGAGTGAAATATATACTGATTAAAATATTTTAAAGTATATATTCACTCAGAAAGAATTGAACATGAGACAGATGAGATGGCTAGAATTAATCAAGGATTATGATTGTACAATTCATTACCATCAGTGAAAATAAAATAGAGTGGATGATGCTTTGAGTCCAAAAAGTAATGCTTCATTAAAAATGTTGTGTTTGGAACGTGATCCTTTGGTTAAGGTTTTGATGAACCTTGGCATAGAAGTTGTTGGTGCGTGATGTTCTTCTTTTTTGTTTCAGGTATCAGTGAAATCATCTCTATCAGACAGAATCAAGCAAGAACGGAAGCAAGATAGTGAGTTGCAGAAAAAGGTAGAGCTGGTTCATAAGGGTAAGTTGCCTGAATTCAACATTGATAATGATTGTGTTTTGAGATTTGGGAAGAGATTGTGTGTGCCGTGTGATTCACAGTTGAAGAGAGAGTTGTTATGTGAATATCATAGTTCTCCGTTTTCATTTCATCCTGTCAGTACTAAGATGTGTAGAGATCTTCGGGTGTATTACTAGTGGGATTGAACGAAAAGAGATATTGCTGATTTTACTATAATGTGTTTGACTTGTCAGTGGGTTAATGCAGAGTGACTGTTACCAAAAGGAATGCTTCAACCTTTACCAGTGCCAGAGTGGAAATGGGAAAATATATCCATGGACTTTTTTTGTGGCATTACTGAAGACGTCTCGAGATAATAATGCAATATGGGTTATTGTTGATCGCTTGACTAAATCTGATCATTTTCTCTCTATGCGGGATACTTTTTCACTAGATCAAATTTCTCGATTGTATCTTCAATAGATAGATAGGTTGCATGGAGTTCCCATATCCATTGTATCTGATCGTGATTCCAGGTTTACTTCTAACTTTTTTAAAGGCCTTCAGAAGTCGTTGGGTACTAAATTAGATTTTAGTACAGCTTTTCATCCTCAATCATATGGGAAATCAGAACGAACAATTCAGAATTTAGAAGATATGCTACGTGCTTGTTTGATGGATTATCAGGGATGTTGGGACCATCATCTTTATTTGGTTGGGTTTTCCTATAATAACAGTTTTCATTCCAGTATACAGATGGAACCATTTGAGGCGTTATATGGGAAGCGGTGTCGAACTCAAACTTTCTGGGATGAAGTGGGTGAAAGGAAGTTGATGGGACCAGAATTGGTAGAAGAGTTGGCAGAAAATGTTCATCTGATATAGAAACACATATGAATATCTCAGAGCAGGCAGAAGATTTATGCAGACAACAGGAGGAAGGATCTCACTTTTGAGGTAGGTGATCATGTTTTTCTCAAAGTCTCACCATGGAAAAGTGTGATGTGATTTGGTACGAAAGGAAAGTTGAGTCCAAGGTTCATTGGACCATGTGAAATTCTTGATATAGTTGGATCAGTTTCATATCGAGTGGCTTTACCTCCGAGTTTATCTCAGGTACACAATGCTTTTCATGATTCGATGTTGAGAATGTATATGCCAGATCCATCTCTTGTTTTGAGTCCAGAGGTAGTTCAGCTGGTAGAGAACCTATCTTATGAGGAACAACCGTTCCAAATTCTTGACCATAGGGAGCCTGTGTTACGGAATAAGGTGATTCACCATGTAATGGTTTTGTGGAAAAACCACATGATTTATGAGGCTACATGGGAATCTGAAAATGCAATGAGGGATAAATATCCCCACTTATTCGATAAGTAAATAAATTGCGGGGACGCATGTTTCTAAAGGGGGGAAGGATGTAACATCCCAAGTAAGTAATGAATAATAGATATTCTTATCTATGTCTATTTATGAATTAGATAGTGTTTTAGAGGCTTAAAATGAGAATAAATCGAATCTTAAGCATCGAATACACTAATATTTTTAAAAGATTATATTACTGCCTTTTGAGGGAAAACCATTTTAAATCAAACTTTTGGAAATTTTATAAGCTCTATTTGTCAAAATAAATTTATTATTTATGATTGGTACATTGAAATTTACATTGGATATTTTTTTGGTATTTTTCTGACAATGATCATTTTTTAATGAATAGTGAAAAATACTGCATTTTACATCAAAATTTCATTTTCATATAATTTAATTATATGGCTAGATTATCTTGTTAATCTATTTTAAAGTGAAAATATACTATATTTTTACCATGTAATCAAATGGTGGTCATTGAGATTAATTTTAATTTTGAATTGGGCATAAACTAATGCCAAACGTTACATAGATATTGTTTCAAAAAAACCCGCTATTTGTTTTGACAATGGGAATTATTTTTAAATAAATTATAGCAATTTCTATGTTTGTAATTTTGTAAAATGGATTAAATATTTGGAATAATAAGGTCCAAATTATATAATAAAGAGTCTTTTTTTGACTTTGTGAATAGTTTCGACGGTAATTATCGTTAAATATCTTGATTAATTAGTAATCGGGTAGTTAATGATAATAAAATAATATCATAGTAATAAAAAATGACACCTACATGTGTCCTAATACTACTAGTTGTGTCATGTCCGACCATGGTATGCCTTTTAACTAACATGGGGACCCCATGGAATCACTTTTGTGTGAAAGTGACTTTTTATCTTTTTATTTTTAAAGAATGTTAAATATAACAAAAAATGTATCACATGAGTAAAAAAAATTTCGTTTTGTCTACATAAATGATCTATTAGACTATAAATAGTCATTAGAAAGATAAAAATATTTCCTACATCATAGTATTTGTTTTATAGTTTTTAGACATTATATAAATTAAATTATTTATGACATCATGATGATGCACAGATTACCTCATTAATGAACAATTTAAATAAAATGAAAAGATAATGTAAAATCTAAGACCTACACTTGTCAAAAACCTTTTTTATGGGTATATATCGAACCCTTATCAACTTATCCTCGAATTATATCAATGTGGGACCTTTTAAATCCGAAACTCATTTTAAATTAAAGTATCATTTCTTTACATTCCAAGAGTGCCCCTCCACTCCTCTTATAAAAGGCCCACACCTCTACCACCATACCCACACCTATCAAGACTTTGGATCGGCCAAAACCGGACCATTTTGTCTCTCCACATCCCTCTATTACTCCTAGAAGCTTCACATTGTGCAGATGTCATCCCAAGGAATCATTTGACCTCAAATCCAAAAGAGTTACCCGTTTCAAAGGTAGTGTTTTATCTTGTGTTCATTTTTTTATTTTGCTTATCCAACCCCCTAAACTCTTTTTATTCATTTATTTTGTAACAAATACAGTATAATAAATATACTAGGATGTTTTTATAAAAATAATTAGAGCTCAATTTACACACACCTACATCTAATGCTTAAAGAACATACTGTTTCTGTGGATGGTGAATTTCTGCCTCACGAAACGATGATTGTTCAACACTCATATAACACCATCAATGGTGGCCATTAAAATGTAACTGTATTTATATATGATATATAATATGTTTATCTTTTACTTAAACTTCTATATTTTTCATTTATGTAATACCTTTATGTTTTCCATTATGGTTAAACGTGATATCTACATTTTATGAAGTGCGGACTACCGCCCCCTCAAAGTGATTTGATTCGTTAATACCATATGTGGTAAGTATAAAGGATATATTTAATGATATTATATATGATATTATAATGGAATTATAATATAACTCTATATAATTATTATTTCTTTCCATTAATATATGAGATAGAAATGAATGTAGTGTTAATGCGTACGTACGGCTTACCGTCTCCATGAACGGTGCATTTCATTTCTTATCCCCAAATGTAATTTACTATTATAAGTATATAAATATTGGATATATATGATTTATGGTACATCTAAATGATTAATATAATTCTTTAATTAAAATATACATATCTCTCATTTATTTTCAATTCCATTAGTATGACATAGAAATGAAAGTAGCGTTCATGTGTACGTACGACTTACCGTCTCCATGAACGGTGCATTTCATTTTTTACCTCTAAATGATTATGTAATATTATAAATGCATTAATATACTGGATATATATGATATATGTCATCTACATCATGAATATCATTCTTGAGATAATGGATATTTTACTATGTGAACAACTTGTAAATATAAGAAGTTCACTTTTGACTCAAGTACCAAATATAGACAAAATGACTGTTATTAACTTAAATGATTATATAATGTTAATAACATGGTAATAAGTGATATAAACGGAATAATTAACATGAAAAATGTTCTTAATAAAGTATAAATAAACTCAAGATTATTATTTAGGTCATTAAAGAACGATCGAGTCATGTCGGACCCGAGGTATGGGACTTCGTCTCAATCTCCTTTCATTGAGGCATATTTTGTATTATACACAACCTTCTTTTATACGGTGTATAAACCCCTTTGACTTTTACGTTTATCCAAAATGAATATTTTTATATGAAGCATTTTACTAAACGACAAAAGGGAATGTTTTTGTCGTACGTATGCGGTGACAATGACTTCTCCGCCGCCGTGACCATTATTTGCATTTCGGCTTCCTCTACAAGCCTTACCTTTTTTTAAATGAAAAATAATTACCATGTTTTACTTTTCTTTTATTTTGGTATTTAAAATGGGTTCCATAATGTTTTTATAATATCAATGTGTTGTATTGAACTCTTGTGATTTAAATATGGAAATTTTATGTTCCTTTATGCATGTTTTATGTGATACGATTATGTTATGGTTCTTGGGAATTGTTTATGAAGAAGGGTGGTTCCGTGAAAAACTAAGGGTGGGTGATCTCGATATAGCTCACCAATGGATTGGGTATTGCGACGGAGTTAAACGTTAATGTTTCTTCGAAAAGATTTTGGGAATATACTGTGATGGGTATTCCAAATGTAACCAAGAGGGTTAATCCCTACTTAAGAATGTTATGAATGCCTCAAGTTACCTTTTTATCTTATGATTTCTATGATTTATTTGTGATTTGATGAGGTATGTTAATGTGCCTATGTTTTATGAGTAAATTATGATTTCATTGATTATTATGTATACATGTACTCATTATTCGATTCCATATTTATATATCCCTTACTAATCTTTTTAGGCTCATCCCATGTTTTTGAAATGTTTTTCACAGGACAAGGGAAAGGTACATGATATGATGATAGTGTCAAGGACGTTTCAAGAAAGAATCCATGTTTTATTTTAAATATGTTTTTGTTGATGGGAAAAATTAATAATATCTTTTATTGTAACCACTTTGTTAAATGTGGGTTATAATGCATGTTTTATGATATAATTCTCTAAAACTCTAAACCTGAAAAGATCCTCAAGGTGTATTCTTGAAATATCTCAAGATTAAGTAATTTTTAAGGATGGGGCCTTATAATGTGTAAGTAAGTTACATGGTGTGTAGTCTAGAAAACTATGTTCCATTTTATCCCATTCAACATGTCATATTTTAATAACACTATATATGATTTAAGGAATAATTCCCCAAATTAGATTCTAGGAACAACCTAGTTTATTGAAAATGGATACACCTCAAGTACCTTCGGGCTACACATCAGGTAGTCCCATTTTTCCATAAATAATTATACGAACCTTAAAATGGGTTCTTCATATGTTATTCTTATGTTTTTAATATTTTTATTGTCTTATATGTGTTAACAAATAATAATAAGATATCCTAATTTTCAGATTTAAAGAATGGATTTCAATAAATAAAAGAAAAACATCAAATATTTACAGGGACAAAAAATTAATAAATAATGATAAATTTTAAAATTAATTATACGATACCACTTTATGGTTATAGACATAGTGGAAGAACCTATTGATTTATTTCCATCTTATCAATTTTTAAAATGAACAAATAACTCAAGATGTATATGGAAATAAATCATCGTGACTATTTAATTAATTTAAAAATTAGTTAACATTGACATAGAAACTAAAAAAATATAATGTTTTTCATGTTGAATATATAATTTATTTAAATTATGAATTACATAATCCTCGGAAATATTTTTCATCATAGAAGTGGTTGATCATCCAAGCATAATTTGGTGACACCATCATTTCATAATGAGGATCCAATGATGGAATACCTACAGTGGTGTTCCACATGTTATTCTATGTTCTCAAATCATCATTGACAGTACTCTGGGTGCAAGAATGATGATACAATTCATATTTTATCGCTCCATTTTGGATCACCAGAAAATCCAACAAATTCATACCAAATAGATAAAGGTCTTAGAATCCAATACCATTTTAAGGATTTTCTCTTTAGTCTCTTGACCCTGGGAGGAGGAGGAAGGTGGAAATATTTTCTCAATTCACAAGGCCATACTAAATAAAATTTCTTTCTATTTTTAAGGGATTCTCTAGAAATTAATTTTGACTAGAACCATATATCACCCTTGGGAATTATAAAATGATGTATTTATATAGAGAGGTTAAATAATAAATAATTTCATCTAAACCCTTAATTATCATCACAATATATAGAAAAACAGTAGCCTAAATAATAATAATAATATAATTATTACTTACAGAACATGTTCTTAAATCATGGATAAAATAAATATCATTTCATTAAATAATAAAATATTTATTCATTTAAATGATATTAAATATATCATTATCATATGATCTAATAATATAGTATGTATTTACTCCTTAGTATTTACTGAACTTTGAACAATAAATAGTGATATTTCAATAAATATATAAATAACTATTTATAATATTAACATTCATGTAAATAATTATGTATTTAATATTCAAATCACATAAAATAGAGATTGATTATATACGATCAATACATATAAAATAATAATTATTCCCTAAGTTGGGGAATTTTTTTATTTAAATAAAAAAATTCAAATAGAATTTAAATCAAGAAAATAAAAATACTATATTTATGAACCTATAGTTATTTTACTCGATGGAATTATCCATGTTCTCCATAAGTCTAATATATGTGCCTAAAAACATGTTAGAGCATCCTAGAGGATAAATTTAATGTCATAATGATGACAACCACTCACGAACACTCATTGTGTTATATAATACCTTTTTCTCAATATCTCATCATGTAGGTTGCATAATCATTTCATCAAACTATAAAATTTACATTAATTTATTTGATATCTTAAATTAAACCATTCATATAACATGGCCATCGAATTTAATGTGATATTTTCAGCTCAAAAAAATGGAAGAGATATTAAATTCCATAAATTTGTCTTAGAAAAATTCTTCCTCAATTTTTTAATTAATAGAATATCACCAAAGATGAACCCAACATACCCCACTTCACCATGAACTTATTGTTTCATGGTTTAAAAAAATACATATATTAATGCTACTCATGATAAGAAATATTAATAATCGTAAAATCTAAGGATCATTACACGTGATCATAGAATGGAATATACAATGATACGTATATCATATAAAATTACAATAATTGAGTTTGTCTTCAGAATTTATAGTCTTTGATATTAATAAGTAAAAAATTCATTAGGTGAAATCTCATCCACTTAAGAGCACTCACACCTAATATCATATGTCATTAATGTTCTTTTAGATTATTTTATATGTCTATATTACTATGTTTAAGAATTTTTTTTAATATCTAGGTTATCATCATATCATGTAATATCTTATGACCTTTTTAATGTGATAGATAATATTGAAAGGTTTCACATTAAAGTTATATATAAAAAATCAATATTTTATAAGGAACTGTTAAATATTAATGTTTATGAATGCACATGTATTATAGTGTAAAATTATTTTTTTCATGGTAATTGACTCCAATATAATGAATATCAATCCATGTGTTCATTAATTTCTATCATTTAACATTATTGTTTAAGGATTCTTGTTTCCTTTTTCTTTGTTGATTCATTTCTCCAACGATGTGTCTATTTTATTTTATGTGTCTCATTCAGAAATAAAATCATATTCTACCATTATTCATAAGAGAATAGGGTTGTCACAAACCCTCCAATTGGTTTTGACACTTATTTACGGGTCTAGATCAGTGGACCTTATTTATCTATCCATCATATACATATATCATGGAACCTCCAAAACTATTGATCAACATCACTAAACAACTATGAACAAGTCAATATTAAAATATTGGTCATGTTTTCTCACAATTATATTTCATTTAACATGTGATGAGTGCCTATGATCCTCTATAGGTGTGACAAGTGTTTTCTTGGTGTATTATCTTAATTTCAATGTAATATATTTTGAGAAATATACCCATCCAAGATCTACCATATACACTAGATGATGACACACTGGGTGATACATCATTATTGCTTGTATGATTAGTTCTGTGTCATGATTTCCATCATCTTTTTCCTCATGAGGTGTGATAAGATGCTTTACCTTCACATAGCGCATCATCTAATTTTTAGAGATAATTTGAGAGAGAATAGAGTGGGGAGATAGGTCTAAAATTAAAATTCTATATTTTTAGTTCTAGATCTTAGTGTATTACAATGGTAGAGAATGAATGTGGTTCATACATTGTGAGATTCATAGAATGGTTATTTTAAATACATACAAGATTATCAAAATAATACTTATATATTATTATATACCGTGACTAACCATTCCTTTATACCATTGAAATTTTTAATCTTCTCAATTAACACCTTACCTTTATAGAGACTCCTAACAATAGGAAGATAACTTCATTTTTCCCATGGACTAGGCCCTCGGGTGGCCATCTATGGATGGTCAAATACTATTCATATAATTGATGAATAATGTACTAATATTAAATTTCCCCAGATTAGTTTTTTATTTATGCTATCATTCCATAATAAAAATTATCATTAAATTTCCTAAATAACATTATTGTAACTATTATCCAAAATAAGTTGTTCCCTAACTATTGATTCACTTAAAAATTTTAATGATGAATGGATATTAAAAAAATATTGATAGGTTATTTAGTAATATCATTAGGGGACTACTATATCCTTCTTTTAATCCTTTCAATTCAATCCATGTATCAATGATTCATTTAGTGATGAAATTAATCTATTTATAAAAAACCAGTCTATATTAGGTTTAATTTGGACTTGAATCTCTGTATACAATTATGTGGGTGTTAAAAAAACACAACCTCTTTAGAAACATGGTGATAACAGAATTATGATATGATCTATATTTTGAGTGATAATTAACTCAATTATTTAATTTATTCAAAAATTCATGAAAATTTAGTGTTATTTTAATCTCACCGAATATTCACACTAATTTTAATGTTGTATTCGGGGGGTCAATTATGTAGTCATCGTTTTTTAAAAACCCATCTTCCAAGGTAAATTTATCTTTTTAATGGAAAACCAAAAACATGCATGTGACTTGTTAAATACTTAATTATTTAAATTAATACATAAGTTATAGTTCAAAAATAATTTAATACATTTCAAACAACCAATATATAGTAAACTCAAAATTTTAAAATTAATATAACAATCCCAAAAAATTTGGGCCCACTTTATTAGGCCAAATTACCATTCCCCCAACTCTCAAAACAATATGACTGAAATTCTACTGATAATTAATGAAATCAAAAAGTAAATTTTATGGAGTATTATATATTTTCAATGTCCTCTAATAATTAGTTAATGCGCTAAAAAAATTATAACTTCCCAGTTTTCATATCAGGATTCTAGCACCAGGTCATGGTGTTATATTTTATCGTGTTTTTTCAGTCTTGATTCTCATATTAATTTTCTAATTTTTATATGATTCAAAAATTTTGTTTTATACTGAACACACACACATTATATATATACATATATATATTATTTTCCCAGATTTATAATATGGTTTAAAGTAGTTTCTTGTAGTTCATCTTGATTTACTAATTCTATAAGGACCAAATAAGTTATCCAAAGATATGATGTTGTTGAGGGTGTGAGATATAAAGCATACAAATATTGGGATTAATTCATTTAAATATTGAAATAAACATTGAATTATTTTAAAAAGGATTAATGATGAATTTTTTATTATTTTTTGTTACTAGGGATAGATTGGATGGATTTTGTTTTGAAAATACGAGCCCATTAATTCATAAATATCCATTTAATGAGACAAAATCTGAAATAATATTTCACTATACTAATATATATAAAAAGATCCTAATAAACTAAACACCTATAGAATCCTTTTCATGATCACTCCATGGTATATGATAGTATTTTCACTCAAAATATTTCATTTATAAAATCAACAATAATAAACAAGAAAAAGATTCCCCAATTGGAAACCTAAAAATAAAGAAATCATATAAGGTTAAAGAAGATTAAATATCACATTATTCATCCTAATAAACTCTATAAAACCAAACCATAGAGGGTTTTACGTATATTTACATATAATTCTCAATAGAATACGAATTTTGATTTATTTAAATGAGATTTAAGAAATAAATAAAATAAAATAATGGCAAATACTTGGTTGTGTGGAATGCCTCATAACATAGTGTATCATAGAGATAATGGTATGAATAAGGAAAAATAATTACAAATTAATTTTTTTAATTAGAATAATATTATGTGTTTCGATAACTTAAAAATTATGAATTCACATATCAAAATAGAAGTGGATGATAATATTAACGGATAAACAAAAAAACAAAATACTTTGACCAAATTAATTAAATTTTCCTTAAATAGAGGTTTGTAGACCCTTTAATATATCAACCCATTTTAAACTTATCGAAAGAATAGATTAGTAAAAAATATGGTAGAATTTATTTTGATGTTTTAATTTCAATCATTCTAAATATTTCATGAATATTTTTCTCTCTATCCATTAATATACTAGAATAACCCTAATGATGAATGAATTTTGGTAGATGGTTGTAGGGAACAAAATTTCCTCGGATTTATTATATAATATTTTAAAAACACTGATGATTCAAATAAACCCTAAATGTGTTATGAAATAAATGGTGTACTATCAATTTGGACCTTATAATGTAGCCTATACTTTCATATTTTACTAGGTCCACCTTTATCACCTTCAAAATGTCCATATTATTTTGAGCACATTTTATTGGATTATTCCTTTTGATTTAAATAACTAGGAAATAAAAATATGATCCATCATTTTGATAAATTGAACTTAAAATTTTAAATTTAAATCAGTAATATGGATTTTTATAAGGTACTTAAAGATTGGCTGAGACTTATTACATTTTTAGAAAGAATTAAAAAATTGATGTTAAATGAAGATTAGTTTTTATAATGAATTAACCTTAGAATTTAAGATAACTAATGCTTATGAATACTATTAAAAGTTTCTAATTACAACCAAAATTTATTTTTCTATTACCAAAAAAATGTTACCCTTGAAAGATCAAAATACAATTACCCTCTCATAAAAACATTTTATAATAGAATGGATTCCATTAAGAAAAAATATAAAATAACTACAAATCCCAAATAGTTCATTGAATTAATTCATGTAAAAAATAATATCCAAATCCCAATAACATTCATTTATTCAACTGCCTTGCCACCTTTAATTAAATTCCAATTAAGAAAAAGGATTTTCTTCTTCATCAAAAATCACATGGGGGTTCATTTATATTAATGAAAAAATATGGATACAGTATGTAGGAATCACATTTTAAACATAAGATAATTATCTTAATTTGTTTTATTTTTATTTTTTTAATCTCTTTTAACATAATAGAGAAGAAAATCCTAACTATTGGAAATAAAACTGTAGATTCACTATATCAATGCATTGTATGTTGGATATATAGACAATCCAAAGCTCTATAATAGATATGTAAACTCTATTTCCTCGAAATCAATATTTAGATTCACGATTCCCAATTATTAGACTCCACACATTAGGTCAATCCATTTCTCTACATTATAATTTTTTGGTTTTTTTGATAGTCAAATTAGACATAAAATGATCAAAAATTATAAGCTTGGATTTTAGGGACCTAAATATCTAAAACTCACACCGAAACATTTAACAATAAGGAATTTTGAATTTCATATTAAATGGTTAAAAATATAGACAGTGAAAACTCATATCAGATAACGATTCTTACAAAAATATATTCTCATGAAGTTAAAATTACATAAAGATCAGAATAATATTTTTAAAAATTATTTTATATCCATTTTTATTGTTTAAAAATTATATAATCATATGCAATGATAAATGAAGTAAATTTTCTATTGATTACCAAAAAGAAATGTTTTGAAAAAAAATGTCATCTTTTTATCCCTTGAACATAGAATAGAAATACCCTCAATGGTAGAAAACAAATTAGATGTAGGAATATAGTAGATGATATATTTTTTAGAATGAATTTTTAACTAAATTCATAAAATAAACTAACTTAGTTTAAATAAAATGACACAATAGTAGTATTTTATCATCTAGGATCCTTCTTTGAAATAGAATATTCATTAAAGATTGATGATGTGGTTGAATTGTGGATTGTATTTAGTCAATTTAAATTTATAAAACATATATATCTCATAAATATCACACAAAACGAGATTATCATACCTTTGAATCCCTAAATGGTTCCCTTAAACAAAAAACATGGATTTAAAAAATTATTTTTTATTCTTTTTTATTAGATAAAAAAATTGAAAAAAATAAAAAATAAAATAAAAAATTAGTGTTAGTGACATACAAAAAATTACTATGTTTAAATATAATAACATGACATAAAACCCCCAATTTAATAAATTTTTTCTCCTTTATAGATCTGATCATTCAAATCAACTTTAGTTTCATGTATATTTTATCATTCTATGAAAGGAATTACCATTTGATTCTTGTCCTTATTGATATTCACACTATAATTAACCTAAATATAAACTACCTCTTGAGGGTAAACATGTTTTATAGTGTGTTTCCATTACCACCTAAACCAAATAATCCATGGGTAAAAATAAAAATTAAGTGTGTCAGGAAGCACACATTTTATCATTTCAATGTTTTTTGCATTAACATTCCTAGACTGTTTGGCTTGAAATACATATTTTTTTATTCGGAAATTTTTAGAACCCTCCATCTAATTTTCTTCTATTTCATTAAATTCATATTTCATCTTGGTTATAGGTATGGAAATTTCAAAATTTATACTTTTTTACAGAAGAAAAGGATTTATTTGAAATTTCAACTAGAAAATAACATTTTTTCTATAATTGAACTGATATGCTGAAATTAATTTGTTAGATTTTTATACATACTAATAATCCCATGTTTTACCCAAGAGATTCATGATCTAACCTTTTTAATAGAAGATTATAATTTTTTTTAAGAATTTACTTTATTTCACTATTCAATCACTCAACCAGGCCATTGGTTTAATGGTTGAATTCTGTGGCGACTTTGTAAGATATTACATACTTGGACCTGAGTAATAAGAATGGGTGATTATATAAATGTTCTCCATGATCCCAAATTATAGCCCTAGGAATTTCAAATCTCAAAAAAATGTTACCAGTAAGGAAGTGAATCCCTTCTGGATGATCATTGGAAAGGGTAGAAATAGCCTTAACCTATTTGGACATATAATAAATATCTAGGAGATTATAGATATTTATAATATATATTTTAAGGTCCCCATAAAATCTATTCTCCAATAATCAAATATCTCAACCATCAAAATGGGATTAATAGGAATTTTATTCCTTTCAGTGATGGTGCCTATTTTTTTTCTTCAAGGATATATTTTATAGAATTTATATGAATAACTAGTATGGTAGGACAAACAGACATTTTTTTTGAAAAAATTATACTGTTTTTATTTATAGAGACAATACCAATACATGCCTCCCCATGAAAAAATTTAGAATAAAATCTTACTCATCCTCTAGTACAAATATTCTAATGAACCAATTGGGGAAAACATGTAAGTAATTGATCAAAAAACACATTGTGTTTAAAATAAAAAAGAAATTTCTATCTATAATGAGTTCCTATGACTTATTGAATGATTCTAGTTACCATGAAATACTCAATATTAGTATACCGTGGGAAATCCTTCATAGAATAGAGATTCTCTTCGAGAAATGATTCATAAAAAATGATGTATTATCATTAAATACTAACATATAAAGGTGGTTATCCACTACATTTTCAACACAATTTCAATTATTATCATTATAATAATTTTTTTTTAAAAATACCAACATAATTAATATTTATTTAATATATTATTTTTGGAAAATTTATTTTAATACTGAAATATTGGTGGATGTAGTGACAGGGGAACTAAAAATATAGGATCTAAAATTATCAAACATAAATACATCATTATGAAATTCTTTCGAATTGGTAGTGTGATTGATTTTTTCTTTATTCAAATATTTTATCACATATATAATTAAAAATAGAGTTTTTTCTTCTCATTACGATAATCCAAGAACTACCATAAATTCACTCACATCACACCTGGTTTGAAAATGATGTTCCTAATTTGGATCCTTCTAGATGGGTGGATTGATAAGACATGAATTAAAAGTCAAGAGGGGATACTCACAAATTTCAATCTAAACAAAATTATCTTATCTTACAATCAAATCATGGGTCTTGAAATATATATGAGATTCCTAATGAGACTTATATATAAACTTTTATTTTCTATAAAAGAAAATACTACTTTAAAAAATTATTGAGTTGGAAGGAAATGAATGATATCTAACATGAATTAATCAACCTCAAACCCTTTATTGGATACATGATCCATCATGATGAATCCTTTCTTTACCATGAAATAAAATTTTATCAATTTAGGAAAATATTATTATCCTCTAATATTTAAATTACCATATCAAAATTATCATAAAATATTTGAAATTTCTCCTCAAAATATAGAATTCATATATAAAGACATTTAGACACACCTCTCCATAGAAGAGAAAATTCCCGCCACACACTACTGGCTAGGGGAATTACAGAACATGAAGAATATTTGTTTAAGTAAAACATTCCAAATGGATGAAAACATATTGTTTTAAACTGATTTATTAAGAAAATATCCATTTAATTATACCCTAAATACTAATGTAGGAATTAAGAGAACTCATGTCTCGTTACTCATTAAAAGATAAGATTAATGAATACAAAAAGAAACTAATATTTTTTATCAAACATGATAAACTTATAATCTGAATAGAAACCCTACATCCACAACATAGTTTTGTAAGGAGGATGTCACAATCCCTATTGGTTACCATAATAATTCGATCCTTATTATGTACCACTTTAATTAGGTTTACCCTCTTTCACTTAGCAATATAGTAGATAATAATAGCATTCAAAAATTAATGTATTTATTCTTTCATCACATAAATTGTATTTTCTTAAGTATCTATTGGGGTTGGTGAAATGGTTTAGAATTTGTTTCTTGAATAGTACAACGACTTGCGATATATGTGTTTATCCAAGGAATACCAAAAAGGTTATATCCAATTTCTTTCTTATAATGCATTGCCTATTCATTTTTTCCACAAAAATATTAATTGAAAAAATTATTTGTTATCACTTATGAATGAATACTTATGTTAGTTATTTAGGACATGAAGTTCATGCTATAGATGGTCAAAATCACCTAATATAGATCAATATTTGGAATCATTTTCTGTTTCATTTTCTATAATTCAAACATAAATATATTCCTATAAATAATATTTTTAGCCTCTAAAATTATCATATAATTGTTTGTAATGGTTATATACATTATTTTTATTATTTATAACAAGGGTTCACAAAATTATCATCCCAAAATTATAGTGTATTATCTATATACAAGATTTTAAAATAAAATATAGAAAATTCCATTATGTAGTGAAAGTAAATCGATTTCCTCTTAGATTAATCATACTTACATGATTCCTAGATGTTCCATGGATCCAATTTTGACATTACCTAATCATTTATATACATGATACTCATTATCACTACCATTATGTGGGATCTCATGGTATATGTTAACATTAGGGATTATTTTACCAATGTGTATGGTCATATTTCCATTCATTATGTTAATGAATAAGTATGATTTAACTAGGAGGGGATATCCAAGGTTGTTCAGGGTTTGTTCCTTTGGATATGAATATTTATTATTGATAAGGAAAAAGAATTTAGAAAGGTAAACCAAATTTTAAATTTTTGTAAAACATTCTTTTAGATACCCTTAGTAACCAAAACACTCTAATAAACAAGTTTGAGTGTGATAGTTGTGGGTTAGAGGTCTCAAATACTTTATTGACTATATGCCACATATAAATTGAGGTTAAAACTAGATCCTAGATAACATATCGATTTTATAATGTTTTAACCTTATAGTTCCATTTTGATGTATAGATGATCTGGATCCTTTATCTTAGGATCCATGGTACCCTGAATGGTGCTTCTCATATTAGAAACCAATATGAATAGGTTTTCATGATATAATTTCCTTTGGAAATCACATAAGACCTTATGTTATATAGAATATTATGGTATGGTTTACATTTCATTGATAATGGATATATTTATTTTAACATAAGATATTATTTACATTTATATTTCAATTAGTTAAAATTAAAATTTCTCATTAATTTATTAATGGAATGTGGTAGATTGTTCTACTATCTTGGGATTTATTAGTTCATATATAATATCCATGGATTTAATAGATTATAGGTGTGGTAATTCATAATGATACATAGATATATAATCCTTAAATGGTTTATAAATTGTTGGTGCTTATCAAGGGATTTTTTAGAATCCTCAACTCAGTGACACTATTGAGTAATTTGAATGTGATGTTTTTAAAATCAAAATCACCCCATATGGTTCAAAAAGGGACAAAACGAGTTAGCATGGGTGCCTTGCCCATTTTAATTATTTAAAATTTAAATTTTATGAATGTAACTTTAGACTTCATTTTATCAATATTTTTACAATGATTCTAATATAATTGGAGATTAATATATTGGATTGGGGTTCGACCTTCTAGGTTTATCTTAAAAAACACTATTATATTTAGATGGGTTGTTACATGGGTTATTTTAATTTCAAAAAAGGATGCTCTTATTGTAATTTTCAGGATTGAAACTAGTTATGAGTTTGAAAAACATTATCAAGGGTAATAATTTTGACCTTATTGCTAATTTTGTTACTTATTATACCTCCAACAGAAGGAAGGATGTTCATTATACATTTGACTAATATTTTTTTGTTACTAAAGTTCTTGAAAATATAGAGCATTAACCTCTATATATTGTACTCCTAGAAGGATATCATTTAGAGAAATAATTTTGGGTAAATTATTAATCTTATGGTTATGTTAGTCACAAATTATACAAAAAGGGTCACTAGATTAAACATTAATGACATTACTAAGGTCTATCTCATAATACTTCCTAAATAGGGTGTTATGTTCAGTATTAAGGCTTTAATCATCCCAGTGAGTATTTATCCTACCATATTATAGAGCATTCTCATAATAGAAAGGTGTTCCCTATGACTTTATTTTTCAATAACACCATTTATTTATTTATAAGAATCTTTTGAAGAATTTTTTTAAGGTCTTATAAAATAACCAATCAATTATCTGTTTTTTTTCTTTCTCTAATCCTTTATAAAAATTAAAACTTATTCTAGAATTTATAAACCATGGTGAATTAAATGTGTTGGGTATTATTAATACTTTCATATGTCTCATAAAAAGAGTATCATTATTTTTCTATAGCTTTTTTGAAGTATCTTATTAGGTGAAATTATCATGTCCTGTGAAATTTTGTTTTGTAAAATTTTCTTTTTGATAAGTCCCATGAATTGATGGATACTGGTCACATATTATTTTACCAATTATTATATCAACATTTTAGGGTAAATGGAAGAGTTTAATCTTTTCTTATTAGATTTAATGAGGGGGTACATGATGTAAGTGACGTCATTATACTCTTTGATATAGTGGTAAACTATCTCTAACTCCATACAATGAAAGGTTATAAGGTACATCAAGAAATGGGGTTTGAATACATAGGTATATTATCTATGGTTAATGTGTTTAATGCAAGAGGTGGTATTGGATTAGGAAAGTGTGAGGTAGTAATTCATGGGTTTATATACTATATTCCCCATGTTAGGGGATCCCTCATTCTGATTTTACATTTAAATCCACCATGATTATATGATGATATATGGAAGGCCATCAATAAGAGTGATATCATGTATTGAGTTTGGATTATTAGAAAATATTTCATATAAATTTATATTTCCAAAAGTTTTAATTGATTCTATATACCTTGGATTTTCTACCAACACTATTCAATTAAAATAGTGTTATACATAATTAGTTATGAATAAACCAAGTGAAAAATAAATAATAGAATGAGTTTAATAATATATAAATGATGTGAGAATTTAAAGAGAGTGTCCATGGTTACTTTATTGAGTCTCCAACAGTGATGTTAAAATAAAATTCATTTAAATTTACCCTACAGGTTGAAGCGATCAGTTATTGAACAACTAAGGTCGAAAATTTCATAAAATATAAAAGATACTGTATAAACTCACACTATTGTTGTGGGCTTTTATATTAAGTGGAAAAATATTTTTATGAATTGATTATAATAAAGAAACTTTGATTAAAGTTAAATTTATTAATGAAGACGTTTTAATCAATGGTAATAACAAGGGATATATTGGATTTATTTTTAAAAAAAATTTATATCAATAATTAAATATGTATCCATTCAAGTATATAAAAGCTTACCTCATTTTTCACTAACTTAATATATATACAATTCCTTGGATAATCAAAAAAACACATAGATAATAATTTTCATGATCATATTAAGTTATAGGACCATATTAGCACAAAAAATATTTTTTTTTAATTCAGAAAGAGTTGAATAATAAAATAACCCATCCAAAAAATATATAAAATTTAAAAACGAATTAGATGTCTAGTGGAACATTAATAGTATCCAATAAATCTCATATAAAACCCTAAAAATAAAATCATAATAGGTTTATTCCTCTATTTATGTAAATATATCAATGGAAGAAGGAAGTTGACTCATAGAACCATGATTAAAGAATGAAAACTAATCAAATAATGGGTACTCCAACATTATGTGTTGAGTTACAGAGTATAAAAAAATAGTATCACAGAGAAAGAGAGATAAAGAAGAAAAATTAAAAAAATAATATTTATTAATAGGAAAATATGAGTGGGTTTGAAAAACTATAGTTGAATAACTCACATATATAAAAATTGTAGCATAACATTACAATAATAAAAAGTAACAGGAAAATCTCATTTCCTTCCTAAAATATTCCTTATAAAATTTTTATAGATCAAATACTCTACCAAAAAATATAAAATTCACCAAAATAATTAGGTTGAGAAAAGGGGTGGTGGAAAAGTGGATGAATAATTGAATTTAAATAATTCAAAAAATTTATTACATGTTTTTTATCTCATATTTAATGCGCCATATCAACCTTGAATAGGGATTAATTTTGAGTCTGATACAAAGATAGAATTTTTCCCTAAATATTTTATATAAAATCTCATAATATTTTAGACTAATTATATCACTCATTAATAGGTTATGAAATAGATAACGGGCCATAATTTTGGACTGTGAAATCCATCCTAGAATTTCATCTTCAACTGGGGTAATTAAAGCACCTTTGAAACTTATAACTTAGCATCAATATTAGTTTTATTAATAGTTAAAATGATTTTAACTATCAATAGTTTAATATTTAAACATAATAGGAAATTATTTTTTAGATTTAAATCCATTTTATTGTACGATTTTATTTGTTACTTTGATTAAGAATATATGGATTTAGGCCCTAAATTTCAATCTATATTGTGGATATTACATTTCTTTAAAAGGAAATTAAATTCCAAAAAAGTTTAATATATTGATCTTCAATTTCCAAATACAGACCAGGTTAAGAGATTTTTTAACAAGGTGTTTCCAAATAGGACATGGAGTAATTCATTTTAAATAATAATTACAAAAATAATAAATCTGGAGATTAAATTATAATATGAATTGACCATGGAATATATGAAAAATGAGACTCTTGAAAACCCTTTGAAAAAAGTAATATTTATCCATTTTTATTATCTAATAAATATATATATGTGTGTGTGTGTGTGTTTTTAATATTTTATTAGAATAATTAATCATTTATGTTGTTTGAAATGGTGGAAATCAATTTTATTATGTGTTTTTTTAATACTGGAATATTTGATACATTATATAATTAGTTATATATTTTAGTTTCGATGAAGGGTAAGCATTTATCAGTGCTAATTTATTGTATTCCTTTAATTGATAATATGACATATTTTTTCACCATATATGACTATAAAATGAATAGCCAAAACTAATAACTTGAGATATTTATATTTTTCAAAATTTAAAATTATTATGCATAAAAAATTTCAATTTTTTTTATAATTGATAACCCTATAGATGAATTTTGTAACTATATTCTATCCCTATAATATCATGAAAATATAATGCAAACACATGTTTAGAGGGATCAAAAGTGTTTTTAGAATAATAAAATAAATAAGAAATATATCTTATCCATTGAAAATTGTGTTAGAAAATATCATTCCATATAATATTGTCGACTAATAAAAATAGTAACGAATATAAAATTTAGTCAAAATATTTTTCAAATTCCTTTTAAAAATATTATATATGGGATCATGTATCATAGAGAGTGTCATATTATATGTCTTGTTAATCAAGTCATGTTGTATCATTATGGATGAATTAGGAAATAAGAAATGCAATTAAAATTTATTTAACTCAGTTACTTTAAAACAATGATTTGTTACAAAATACATTACTACAGAGAAATTATTATTAACACTAAGGAGAATTAAAGGATAATTATATTAATACAAAAATAGACTACTCACAGGGCAAGGAAATTTTACTAAAACAACCAAAACAATTCAAAAAAATAGTACAACAATATTAAAAATGTGAAAATTTTGGCCTAAGTGTTGGAAATAAAGCCTATCCTACCTCCCAAGACATCATGGAACATTCTATTTCCAATTATCAAAATATTTCATACAATAATAACCTCATATTGATCCTTATTTACAATAAATTATAGGACTTTTTTTAACATAAAATCATTAGAGTATTATCAATGAAATTATTTGTAAGTCTATTTCATAAAATGAGGTGTTGATGATCATAATCTTAAATAAATTCTGCTAACTTAAGTTATAATATGTACCTAATATCTTCTTACATATAATCAATGTTTAATTTTGAACATACATATTCAAATGGAGGGAATCATAGATGAAAAAATTGTATATCATAGGAATGTTCATGATGATTTTTTTATAATAAATTATATTTACATTCAAAATTTAAAATAACTAACTAATTGATGTTATTTGAGGTGTCCTAGTTATATCCCTACCAATTTTACATGTTTTAAAACATCATTTTATGTATTTTATATAAATTTAATCTACATATTTCAAATTTGGGGTTGAAACTTTTGACAAACCTAAGGATTCTAGTCCAAAACATGAATATTTGGAAAATGTGGGAAAAGAGCCTCATATATAAATCATAGTTTTCTAATACAAAGTAAAATCATATACTGCTGAGTCGATGGAGCCCCACTATGGGGTATAAGAGTATGTTATTATGATAGTTGTAACTAAAATGAAATTATAGTATGGAGATAGTGATTGATAGGGTCAACAAGTCCCTATCCAATCCAACATGATTCTCATATTGTGTTGGTCAATGTTTTAATCACTCCCTATCTCATTAGAACAATAAATAAATTACTATAAAAATTCATAATTGAATCTAACCAAATTGTGTTTCTAACCCAACACAAAATATGGTGAATTCCAAATTGAATTAATCTACAAATTCCACTCTTTATCTTCATCTTCATTCTCTAGTAACAAAAAATAATCAATGTAAATGATGAGACATTCTGTGACACTGTATTTGGTACATCTAAATTTAATTTCTACCATGAAAATGAAATCACCTGAAACATAAAAACCAACTTTAAATACCTCTCTAATAACATTTATCATAAAAAATCTCAACCAAGAATTAAAATAATATTCAAAGTCCATTTTTTAATATAAAAAAGTTTTTAAAAAACTCTAAATATTAAAATATCAATATTCTCTCTCATTCCCACAAAATTCACATTTGGATACTTTTTCTATAAAACACACAACATGAGAATGACCAGTCCATACAATACATTTTCTTACAGATATTAAATTTCCATTTATTGTTCAATAAAATATTTATCTTCCTTATTATCAAGTTAACCCCCAATTAATCATATGGTAATCAACATTAAAACACCTCCAAGTCCACAATAAATGTAAGCCATGAAAAAACCCAACTCCATTCAAAGTGAAAGTGTAATTTGACATTACACTTCACCAACATGGTAGAATACCATGAAGATTCTAAAACCTCAATGATATATTACTACCTTAACTAAATTTAGACAATATGTGCTGGGGTGAAACTTTTTAAATTTTTTTATGAATATCCTCTAAATCCTACAATAATATCAACTCATAAACACATGAATTGTGATGAATCTACAATATCATCATCAAATCATGAATCACTAAAACCTTTTATATTATATCATATACTAGTTCTGGACCGATGATATCCATCTAACCTACATAAATCATGCCCAAGGATGACTTGAATGGCCATCCCCAAAATGCCTCAAAATGTTCCATTCAAATAGGTGAATAGTGATTATGGTTATAAGAGAACTCAATCAATGAAAAATCATTATCTAAAGATCCATAAAATTCTAAAATGAATTCTACCAAAAAATCATACAATGTAAGAATCACCCACTTTATTTAACCATTTTGTTGTGGGTGAAATATAGTTTAAATACATAGTAATTTACTAAAGGAATTTTTCACCCCCTATATATCGTTGAAATACACCAAAGATCATGTGACTTGATTCAACCAACCAGGGGACTACCTAGGATGGTATTATGCCATGTGTTCTACCGCCATTCCCCATTTAATTGGTTGGGAAATGGAAACAAGAACTAATAAGGAAAAATACCCATGGGACACCATACCCTATTTTAATATGTAATAAAAAATCCATCCACATTACCCAATATAATACCAAAAACCACTATCCACATATACTTATAAATAAATAAACTATATGATAGTGCATGAATACAGAACAAATATACACTAAAATGCCACAAAAAAATATAAAATGTAAAAATACAATTGATACTATCACTAACAAAAACTAACATATTTAAGAGGAAAGAACTTCCATGATTCTAGAATTCCTAATATGTGTACCTTGAAAAAAAATTCTCCACCATGTAACACTAACCAACAATGCACACATGGTCTAATAGCTACACTAGCCCCACATTTACCCATGTCTCCACCAAACCATGAAATTTATACACATACACAACACATGTTGGAATTAGGACCATGTAGGGGTGAGTATAAAAATTCTAGACAAGAAACACTAAAAAAGGAAAATATAAAAAAAACATTGAACTCAAAAATCAATATTAGGGGAAATAAGAAGGAACCCAAGAAATACCATATAATCATTATGTTAATCAATACCAAGGGTAAAGAACTAATTATAGTCTAATTAACTCATCTCCAAGAAGTATCATGTCTCATAAGAAACTAGAGTCACCTACTGAATCATAAGATCTGTATTACCTAAATTCAGCATCCCAACTATGAGTCATATCTTCAATGTAGCCGAGTATGACTCACTTGTAAAAATACACATAATATTTATATGACAACATATCATAACTAACCAGACCTCCTAGTATTAATGAAACCATAAAGGGGAAACACACCTCACTAAGCTACATTTGTTATATGATGAAGTCTCAATACCTATAAAAATTAAATAATGTAACTTATCTCATAGAGAAGAACATTAACCACAATCAGTGTGTGATATTAACCATGTCATGTGAGGAATTATTGGATCCAACTATAGTATAGGGGACCTTTTCTTCAATGGGATAATGTGAGTACCAAACCCCATTCTAGAATGGGGGACATATGCGGGAAAATCATATTTTTTTCAATGTGTTTTTTAAACCTCATACATGGAAAATAATGCCTCAACACATAGTGGAGATCCTAAACTTCGTGACTTATCTGATCTCCTCCCTAAAACAATTTCATTTCATATATATATATATCTATGATAATATAAATACCCAATTCACCTAGTAGATAAACATAAATAACAAATTTTCTCTTATAAACATGTTGAATAGAAAACACATTAGATATTCAATTTACTGATATAATTTTGACACTCATGTGAAGAGATAGGAAGAGGACTAATGTAAAAGTACTATATGGAATTTACTTAAAGTGATATAGGTTTTAAGCGTCGACTAGTGGACAGGTGTGTACTAACATCATCCTATAATGTGACATCTATCGAAAAGGTGTGTTCCTGTAAGGTAAATGGTTAGTAGGGCCCACATGATTCTCGGTCATATACCTCTAATACACTCTGATCCAATACATATGGATGTATACAATATGGTTTTAATCCATACATAGTGTGTGAGATTCATGGGTTATTTAGAATTTTATTTTTCAATGTATCACTTATTTTATTTTGGTATATGTGTGATTTCATTTTCTATAACACAATATATGATTATGAAGGTCTTGTCAGTGTGTACATGGACACGATTCTAGTTGTATTCCCAAAATTATACACGATATGTATATACACATACATAACATGTTCGGAAAGGTGGATAGCCAAGAATTCACCCCAATATAACTAGGATCATCTGAAAAAACATAGTGTGTATTATGAACACACACATCAAGTGATTTTCAATTTTTCATTTCAGCCCTAGCCTTTAACTAAGAAAGCTACATGACATGATATTCACAGTACTACACATACTGTAGTTAGGAAATTGTGACTAGTTTAAGATTATTCATTTTATTCTCAATAATTAACAAAATTTTGGGGACCATCCATTAAAATTAGTATTTATCCATACATTGTCACCCATGTCATTCTCAATTTCCCCCACCAGTCGACCCTATCATCCTCTAGAAACCATTGTAACCATTTTCATGATCCTAGACATTCAACTATTCCTCGAGCCATATCTTATACACATCCATATATATATAGACATAGTGGTTAATTTTTGATAAAATTTTTTCTATCTTGATCATCCAAAGTCAATCTTACAGCCAATGATAAGGTAATTGATGATCATTCATCATGTGATGAAGAAATAAAATCACTGAAACTGTGGCCACTATGAATATCAACCACCAAAAGTTTTAATTTATGTCAACTAAAATGGGAAACAAAAGAATTAATATTTCTATAGGAATAATAATGATAATGATTGAATTCAAAATTTCACATAATAATTCTAAGAAAGGATCATGAATCAATACAATATATTTAATGATAAAACAAAAACCATTATATTCAAAAAAGAACATTGAACCCATTTTATTCCTGAGATATTTTAATTAATTTCAATATCGAGAATATCAATAAAATGAATCTAAATAGTTGAAATATAGATAACTAGCCTCAAATATAAAAAACTACACCTCTATGGAACATATTTTTGTGCTTCAAATATATGATCCACGTAATCATTTTTCATTATCACTACTAAGAATAGGGGTCTTGAAACCCTCAAATTCACTCATGGATTCATGGATATCAAATATAAAATCCTAGATAATGGGTTAAAGTATGAATTTGTTACCCACAATTAGGATACATGGAATTTTAATTGAATACCCAAAACCACTTATTCCAAGACATGATTCCTAAAAATTAAAATTATACTTCTCCTATATATAAAACCCCATTTTTAACACAACCAATATGTTTTAATTTCAAACTGGGATTCTATTTAGAAGATATAACTTCCTAAAAACATGATATAATTATTTATTTATTTAATAATTATTAAATAACCCTAAAAATTTGAACAAAGTTAAATTTTAGGAAAATTCATTCTGAGGGTAAACACCACATCCTAAGATAATGGAAAGTAAAAAAAATTTTATAGGGTCAGTATTGAGAAACATTTACCATTTTACAAATTTCAGGGACTCGGGGATCCAGAAATCATAAATGAGTTATGTCTTACTTGTTGATAAATCTTTTTCACTACATCCTAACCACCATTAATACTCCAACAAAAATTAAATAAAATAATATGAAAAATTATAATTCTCATAGAATAATCTTGTGTGCATGTAACACATCATCTCACTTCATCCATCACTAGGGACCCATGACCTATGTAGCCCTAGATGAATCTATATAAGAAGACCACAAATTTTATATTAACACGATATATCTAAAATATATTATTTCCTTAAGCATGATCTCTAATTCAGTGAATCATTACATGATCCCTTACAACGACCTTTCTATTCCACTATTATTATGCCTCATAGTACAAATTAATCCAATAATATATATATATATATAATTACATGATATATTAAATGGATAAACTCACATGGGAGTGTAGAAACTTAGTTCATTACGGATAAGTATTTTTAAAGACTATTTGAATTTTCAATCCCTGAGAAAGTTGTGTTTATAGAATTTATTTGAATGAAAATTTTTAGAACTGAGGAATATATAGGGAATATTTTTGTGTGTTTTTAGAGGTTTTATAGGAATGATAAGAAAATGATAAAGGGTTTCAGTAGGTTTGAGGTTTTTCTAATATTGATATTCTATAGCGAGGGAACAAAGGGTAACATGTTAGGGGAAGTAGGAAATCATTGTCCCTTATTGTGAGGTGATCCCCATATATCCCAATTAACTAGTAGTTGGTGCTATAATGGGTGGTAAATAAGGTAATTTGTACTCTATATAGTATTTTTGAGAACTTTTTAAATGTTATAGAGATATTTAAAAATATAGGGATTAATATATTTTTACTATCAACCACTCTCAATGAATTAAAGGGAAAAGTGATCTAGGATGGGGATATTCACCATTATCTTTTCTCCATCCCTTGGATACCACTATGTATATTTTTCATTAGATAATGTTTCTAGGGTAGTTTTTATGTTTTATCTCTCCCTCATTTCTATGTTCTTATTCTTCCCTATTTTCCCTAATTTTTTTATCATTTTGAGAACACATTTGATTGAGGAATCAACAATAGCATGCTATGATCATCCCAACCCATAATTCATTGGAGTATGGTGGATATAAAGCAATGAGGAGTGATGAAATCACATCATATTATATTATTTAGTTTAGTTATGTCATTTGATAAATTTATTGGATGATTTTGAAAAAAATGAACTGAATTATTGATTTATTGAATATAAATTGATATAGAATTTTATATTATTTGTTCTAGGGGTGTTTCATGAACTAACACACACCATTGTCCTTGGTATTAGTATCATTGAATCGATTAAGGATTTTTTAGGTGAAATAAAAAATCGGATTAAATGAATTAGTTATTTATTTAACATTCTGGTTTGAAATATGGACTCCATTCTTGGATAGTATTTAAAAACATATTGAATGAGGCGCATATGAGTTTGTCTTGAGGAGTCTAACTAAATCAAAGATGAATATTCTCCCTATTATAATTATTATATAGTTTTTAATGGATTATTATGGAAGACATTGTTTTATTTTGGATTCAAGTAAGCTTAATTGTGTTCAAAAGTTATCTAGTTAACATTTGGGTGGTGTTGAGACTACTAAACTAGGAGTGAGTGCTCCACCACATGTCATGTGATTTAGAATATCTTTGTGACAATGTATCCAAGTGGTGAGGGTAATAATTAAGTACATTTGGGGTATAAGGATGGTCTCTGGGATTGGAAAGGGCTTTGAATGGATTAAGTATGATTCCATTAAGATATTATGGAAGGAAGGGTTGTTTTATTCCAATTAGTGATGGATAAAAAACCATTCATCATATTAATGGTTGGGAGCACACTCTTTTGGGGGAATTATAGTCTTTCTATTGTGGTGAACGTGTTACATCCACCATGTATTGGTGATAAGTGGTGGAGAAATCCTAATAGGTGTATTGGTTGTGAGTTTATCATGAGATAATTTTGATGGTGATTAGTTGTGATAAATGAGAAACATATTCCGATAGTATGGAAATGTGATTCAATGGGAAAATGGTTATGGTTGGATAAGGATATTCCACATATAGCATGACTGAGATGGAAATGTAGGATCTGGATAATGAATATGACAGGCCCATATGGGTTTTGGTCATGTGAAACATATAGTCTACGTGAAAACTAGTGGAATATTTGATATATGTTGCTTCCAAGGTAGTCTTGATTTGGATGTGACTATAAACAAAGTGATTGTTTAATAATGATGACACACTAATTGGTTCTACTCATTATGACTTGTGTAAAATTTTATGGAATGGAGTGGTAACATGTGATGCTAGGAAGAAGATGAGTTATGACATAGGTAATAGAGATATTTCAAGGTGGATAATTCATATTCAATGAGTTAGGGTGTGGGATGCACTCTATTTGTTACCCTTTAGCTGAGATATAGGTCTTGAGGATTTGTTTTATTATTGAATGGGTCACTATAGCAATGTTGATTTATGATTGAGATACAACGTGGTGTAAATTCTCACACCCTTGAGTGATAGGGTGTTTACATGAGACCTTTTATATGATATCACCCTCTGTGATAGGGTGATAATACGAGACTTTTCATGAGGCCTCACCCCAAGTGTTAGGGTGGTGGTACAAGACTTAATATAAGACCTCATGATGAGTTATAGGATATTGGAATGTGATTTAACATGAAAAAATTTCCTATTTGGTAGGGTGTTTTCAAAGTACATGGGATAGGACATCATATTTTTTGTTATGTTTATGGCTTGAGATGTGATTATGAGGCCTCCCCTGAGTTATAGAGTGTTTGTACAAAATGTGATTAGAAAAATACCCTATGTTATATGGTTTTTTTGAGAGATATGGCTATAAGGGACCACCTAGATTGATAGTGTCTTGGTATGGGACATAGATTTTGGAATTTTTCCTAAATGGGAGGGTATGGTTCAGGGTTTTAGATATGTGGTAACTTCTTATCTGGCGATGGAAAAAGACGGTGTGGTCTTGCATTATGGTATACTAGATAAAATAAAATAACATAACGTGTATGATTTCATATAGGTGTATTACTACTTATTTATTTTTCTCATGACTAAACAACTATACAACGGACTATATTAGGGATTCATTGGTAGTACCTTACAGAGTTTCATACTCACACCCTATAAACGAACCCCAATGGGTGTGTTGACCTTATGGGTAGCAAATAGGTTAATGCATGTATTTATTTGGTGATTAGGCTAGTGATTCTTTTTTGGGATTCAAGACAACAATAAGGCGAGTGTTAAGGATTATAGTGGAACCTTTTTTGTATTTTTTTAATGAATGTATTTTTATATGTGATCAGTCTTGTGGGTGATCTATTATTATGTATGGAAGCATGGCCAACAATATTCAATGGTTAGAAAAATGGGGTATATTATTAATTACAATTTTTTATATAATTCTATTTATTTTAACTTGGAATATATTTTGGCCTTTATGTTTTTTATTTAATTTTTTTTAATGCTTGTGATATAGATAATATAGTCTCCCAAATATTGATCATAGACTATCATCACTTGTCAATGACCTCTTATGTTTATGGAGGAATGACAGATGTCATACAATGATCTTTCGTAAATATTTTTTATTCTAATCATTGGAAAATAGAATTAGAGAATTGATAAATTTATTTTGATATTTATGGTACATTGTAGATGTTAATAAAAATGTGTTAGATCTTGGTATGGAAATTAGGTGGGAGAATCATGAACACCTATAAGGTGAAATGGCCATGTTATCAAGGTTATGGGATTCTTGTGTTTGGTTTTTGCTATTATAGTTCAGATATTCCCATAAACATGATGTGATGGTTTTGGGTTGTTAATGGTAGGTTTACTCTTATATATGAGTGGCATGAGGTGTTCATATAGATAATAAACAAGGCATGTAGGTTCTGTTATAAATTTTAAAGACTTGTTATTATTGTAAAAGTGGTTTTAGAAAGGAAAATGATTTTTTAAAACATAATTTGGAATAAAAAAGTAATTTTTTGAAAAGTGGTTGGAATGATTATAATTAATTAAAATTTTAATAATATGTTAATATGTGATTTATTCATTAATCTATTATTAGATTATTAATTAATTACAACTATTTTTTTGGTTTTGTGCGACATTATCTAATTATTATCTATATATCCAAATTCAATGAAATTTTTTGAATCCCTTTGTTGGATGGTTTAGGTAGTTGATAATGTGGTGATGGATTAGAATAAGTGGTGGTATGATTGAGACATGGTTGTGAATGGGTATGTATTTCCTTGAAAATTTAAATAAACTTGAGAGGAAAGAGGAATGGAATTTAGGATTCCTTGGGGAATTGAGATATGATGTGTTAGTCATAGTTGTGGTATTGTTGGTGTGGTTGGACGGAGGTATAATATATATTCATATCCCAGTTGGTTCTATTTTTATATTTGAATTATATTGTAAGAATCAATCCATGATTTTTAGGTTTAGTTTTAGCAGAGTATGGTTAGATTTCTTTTTATTGTTTTAAATGATTACTTTGTGACATGTATTGTGTTTTTTCATTAAATTGATGATATGACTTTGTTTCTTGGGAATAAAGGAACCTAGGGTTATTAAATGAAGATGTGTTTTTATAAAAGTGGTTCATGGACTATTGATTATAGGTCTGAGAATAGGATTGAAGAAACATGAGTCATGGAATCTTGAGTTAGGATATTTGATTGGATAATATGGGAGTGTAACCTTCTTCTGGATTTGTATGAGATTAATATGATTAGTGAGGAAAAAATTAGTTAATTATTTCTTTAGAGAGTAAACTATTTAGTTAGAAAATAAATAGTATGTGGTTTCATGTTCTCTTATTGTAAATTTGTGATACCTAAGGGAAAATGCACACTGTTTTCATTATTTATATATGTTTTCATAGATCAATGGATATTCAATATGTATTTACTTTAGCAAAATAAGGGATTTGTGGACTATAAGATGTAGTGATATTGAAATTCTGTGTGCCACTATTAGTCCCAACCACTTAGAGGTGATTCAGGGGCCATTAGTGGTTTTGTTATAAGATCAGAATTTAGGTGTGATAATAATGGATATTTAACATCCACAAACCGATGTATCTATAAAGGAGTGATCAGATTAGTGACACTCTTAAGGGATTGATCAAATGATGTTTTACTAGTGAAATTGATGTTTTCTATCTATAGTATGATGGTATTTCAATGAGAATTTGGGAGTTAATAGGTACGATTATATCATTCATGGATAAGAATGTTGTCACATTGTCGATGGTGACGAAAACTACTGGTTCAAAGAAACATTTGGTCAGGTTTTAGACATAATTAATCGATAATTTCTGCATTTGGACAATGATTGATCGACAAACCATGAGTTTGTGGGACTAGGATTATTTCTTGGTAGAGGTTTTATGAAATGATATAACTGTTTCTTGATAGGATTGTTTTGTGGATGATGTTGGAATGTGAAAAATTAATTTCCTTAGAATCAATATAGATATTTTTTATATTAGGTAGCACACAAATGACTATTTGAGGGTGTGTACCTTATTCTAAGTTAATTTAGGTTAATTCTAATGGTATAATGTATTGTAATCTTAGGATTTTTAGTGATCAATATTTCTTGTTGGAGCTCAAGTATGTCTGATTTACTCAAATCCAATTATTAAATCTACATACAAATGTGGTGTCGGTTTCAAATATCTTGTGTGGTGTTCCAACAAAAAAATGACACAGCAAACCTTATGGTGGGGAGAATAGTATCGGTCAATAGTGGATGACCTTAATATCTATATGGTCACATATGTAGTGAAATAAGTTGGTGGGTGTTTGAGATATCACCAGGATAAATATAATGTCCCAAAACCATCCAACCAATTAGTTTATGTGTATTTGGTTTGGGAGACTTTGGATAGGGGTGAGGAAGGGAGATGAGGTGCTAGAGTTAAATTTATAACATAAAGTGGAGACTCATGACATGAATAAATAGTTAATGGATAAAATTTTTTCACAAAGAGTATTCATGGTTTGTTTTGAAATTTCATATTGATTTTTTAATGATTTTAAATTTTGATCATGTGGTTACTGATCATGGTGAATATTTTGGTGTTTTTATCTATGAAGGATTCATGACATTAAATGTAATATTCATGACATGAAATCCCTCCAGTTTTTTTGGATCAAGTGATAATATTTTATGTCAATGTGAACTTTGTGAGGTTCACTATGTTAATCGACTATATATGCCATGAATGGGGTGATTTATAAGATATCTTTAAATCTTTTACTACCACATGTTCCTTATTTTATCCTAACATTCTTCTTAGAAATCAGGAGATTCCCAGTATTGTTTTTGATCCCAAACATCCTAAAATCATTGGAATTCACCGTTAACTTCTGGAGAATCAATATCAATGATTCTGGGTGACTTCTTATTCTCTTTCCCTATGAGTTCTTTCTTTTTCATCAAAATTTTTCATTGAAAATATATTGTTTTTAGTTGGGGGTTTTGATGGGATTAATTTTTTATGATACAATGTTTCATTTCAAATCCATGGGATCCAACATTTCAATCAAAGTTGAAATGGACAAGTGTAATGATAGATTGGAATAGAGCTTCATAATTATAGTACTAACTAACATTGGATTACCTACTTGGTTTATGGTTTTTTTTCTTTAGGTTATTCAATTCTTTATTGAATTTAGTTTCTCTCATGGGGAAAATTGAGGTTTCTTCAAATCTGTTTAGGGCCTCCTGTAAGGGGATCCCTTCTCTCTAAGTATTTTCATCTTTTCTCATGAATCCCTCAGCAAATCTATCTCCATGATCATTTATGATATATGCACTCTTCCTCACTTATATTGGGATCGATTTAATGGTTCATTCTTTCATTGTATCACGTAGAAAGGTGGGGTTGTTCATGCCTCATCGAGTTTGTTTATTGGGGTTTTCTCAACAATGTACATCCAGGGGGATTCCCATAAAGTGAAGGCATATGATTTTTTCAATGAGATCCAATGCAATATTGACCATAAACATTACCTAGAGTAAATGGAAATGGATTCTATGATCATTCACAATCCAACTTCGACCCTATGTCCTATCATTTACTACATGCGGAGAGGTAAGCTCCCTTTTAATAACCAGTTGGAGGTGCATCACAAATGAAGTTAAGGTAATAAAGTGGTGTATTATCTTGCTTATTGGTGTTCTCATGATCAAAACATCACTTCCTTCTCTATCCTTGGTACCGTCCCCCAGAATATTATTTTATTATTAGGGATGAAGCACTAGGATTGCGTTATTTTATCCCTCCTTTACTTGGTATGGGATTGTGGATTTGGGTAAAGTAATAAAAAATTGCAACTTTTAATGATGATTGTTTCATTGTAGTTTGATTCAAATATTATTTTTGTGGTTGTGACCCTATGGCTTATTTTAAATGAATTTTTTGTATCATCATTATTTTTATTGACAATGTCTGAGTAGTATGAATTATCATAATAAACATAATACACTAAAGAAATGAAATTGAATGGGAATAGTGAAAAGGGTATGTAGTTACCAGTTTTCATGATTATAGAGATTATTATATCATTATATATGATTTTTATAGGATTATTCATTGTATTGAAGTCTTTATTCAATAATACCTTTAAATAGTTACGTAATTAAAGCTGATAAATCAAAATACTAACTTGAGTATTCCTTTTGTATGCATAATTAAATGTGTGTAGTTTAGTAAACTTTAAATGGACTGATTAAGACATAAACCACATTAAGAGGGGGATTGGTGAATCAGTGTTGGTAAGTCTTGATCCAATAGAAATACATGTCCTTTTATCTGATTCAATTTATGTCTATCAGATGTTAAGGTGAATGGATCACTCTTATTCTATATTCACTTATTTATTTCATTAATCACAACCAAACACATGGACATAAGAAAAAAATAATTTGTATATTTCACCACTCAATATGATATGGATAGTCCTTGGTATGAACTATATTACTACTGTATCAAACAACCCACTATATTCCTCATGTGAACTACACCATATTGGTTACGACCATGAGACTAGTGTTTTTACCTCTTGACTATGCTTTAGTATATCTTTTTTATAGGTGAATCTAGAACCTTAAAATTATAATTAGTTGGGGTAAACAACCATATGTTTTGATACCAGTGCATAATTCAATCCTTTTGTATAGTTTTTTTTCTTTCATATTATTCTTTCACTTGCATAAGATTATACAATAACTACTTCTTCTTTTGTATGAAAATGGTGATGAAAATACCTTATTCTTATTCCCTTTACTATTGTAAAAATAAATTCATCTTCCATGTATTCTTATTATCTGTCCTTAGCTATATGAATCATATTCATTTCAAAAACATTTCACTTTCATAACACTTATCCTTCTTCTTCCCACTTCTTCTTTTCTTCTTCTAATTCAATACATTACTAAAATTCACTAATTTCTTCAACCTATTCATCTTCATTAGTATAAAAATACAGAAATGGTTCAATTAATCATTAATATCCAAGTATTTCTTCAATTATAATGTAGTAATTGAATATATTTTGTGATACTCAAAGTATTTATGCTCAAGATTCCACATCAGGTTAATTTTTTTCTTCATAAATTTTCATATGTCTTTAAAAAAAGATAATTTCCTAGATAAAACAATTTATTATAATTTATTATCTTGTAAAACATAATTTTTTTCTATAATTACAGTTTTGGATACATATTAATATTCTTTTCATCATTCTAATATGTATATATAAATCTTTCACAAAATCCCACAAATTCATCTAGTTTGAATTTGAATGCCAAATTCAAATTCAAAACACCAACATCTTTGAAATTATTCTTCAAACTTAACCATTGGATATTTATTCCACTAGATCTTGATCATATATTTTTTTAGTTATTATATAATAAAATAACCACAAAATCACATAGATGGGGAAAAGTTAGTATGTTCTTTTTAATCCTCCAAAATTCAAAAATCACAGCATTAAAACCTCCTTTGCGGCATAACATAGTGGTTCAAACTAGTTTTTTAACTGCTGGAACACATTATGTCATGATCTAATATCAATAGTGTCGAGCTACCGAATTATCTAGATACATTAAAAATTATCGATTCTCAAATATAGTGTGATCCTTATACAATTGTCTGATGATCCGTATTTTATCCAAACCACAATATGAATTATGAATTGTGGTGAGGTAGTCCAAAATTATCCTAGAACACTTGAATTAAATCATTCCATTCATTAAGTCATTGATCCTAAATACATTTCAGAGGTATCTGATCAGGTGTCCACAATATCATAGATTCCTCCACTTTGTCATGAGATTCTATTGACCTTTTCCATACAAATTCCTTATTCAACATCTCTATGACATGGACATCACTAATACTATTTAGTAAAAATTGTTGTTAGCTGGATATGGAAGAGACATTAATTATGGTTCATCCACTTATTCCACTAATTCAATTCTCCGAAACAAACCTTGTTTTATGGTGTGGAATGTTCTTCCAAACTTATTTCAATCTACAAGCATCATGAACTCTTTCTAATATTTATAATCAGATTGAATCATCATACATATCATCTAAATTTCCACTCCCTAACTTTTTCAAAGAGATCATTTATCACATAGATAAATATATATACTAATATTTATGATACTCCATAAATTTATAATCATTAAATCACTTTTTCATTGAATATATATTGTTTTTCCATGGTAAAAACATCCAACAACCTACAAACTATTATTCCATGGTTTTTCATCCAATCATAAAACATGTATAGATAAGTAGATGAATTATTGGGAACATCATCTCATTTTTAAAAGTTCTCATTCTAATGAAATTTTTATCTTCTAAAATAGTCTTGGATTCTTCAACAAAACATCCAAACCACTGACTGTATCTCCAATATATTGACATCAATGAAATACTTCTTCATTGAAATCCATTGAAAATAAATACAACATACATAAATTGGGATCCACAATATCCCCTTTTGTATTTGTTTTCAATACCTTATTAAAATGACATGTAAATATTTACTATACAACCTTTCACTTCCCTCTAACCAGAATTTAATTTTACTCTATACACCCTCCTCAACAATTATTTCATTTTAGCTGTCTCTAAATTAATAAAAATAAATTAAAATTACTCAATAAATGGTATAAATTCATACTTATAAAAGTTTCATTAACCACCCCACTCTATAAATACTAATCCATTATCAGTGAAGAAAATAGTAGGGTTTGAAATAGAAAACTAAGATGTCCCTTAAGATTTAAAATGATAAAAAATTAAATGACACTACTGACTAATTTTTTAAGGACTATTCAATATGAATTTCGATATAATAAATGATTTAAACCAATTGAGATATAAATTTATTCGGAACATTAACTTTAGTTTCCTACATCTCTTTAATGAACTGGTTAGAAACCTTCAACTAAAAATAAAATATTATAACGTCATTAAAACTTCTTTAGCCTTCCAAAATTGTGTCATTTGTTAAATTTATTTCTCTCACTAAATATTGTAATATATATTTTTTATCATGAATGGGAGATAAATAATTCATAACATCAAAACAGAATTTTTTTGTACGAACCTTTACAAATATTCATATTTTCATGAGATAGTAATTATAGATTTTTTTTCAATATTCTATATTTTTTCCCCTAAAGGATAAATTCATCATGATATTCATAATGATTAATCTCTTCAATAGATTTTCTTTAGGATTTATATAATGAGAATTCATAAAAATGAATCTCTTTATGTTGTTTTCTATATTTGATAATTTCCACATCATTACTAAGAGTAATCACTTTAATGTATGTATTTAGAATACTAACTAAAAAAGATAAATCTATGATTGTACCTTCATATTTTTTTCAGTGATGAGAATAATTTATTGAAATTTTGTTAAAGTTGATTCTCTTTCATATTTTTTATATCAATTTATGAGATATTCTAGGATAGTGTTTTACTTACATTTTTGGTCTAGAATTTATGGAATATTCATTTTATCATGCTCTTCCATTGATAATATATTTCACCATAAATTATTTTCATAGTAAACTCAAATACAATACTAAAATATTTAAGGAATAAAGAGACTCTTATATGTTCTTAATTCTGAATAAAAATGTAGAGTTTTCTATCAACCATGTTTCTCCACCCATATTTCTTCCACATATTATTTTCAAATCGAATTTGTTATTTAAGAGAATGTATCTTTTCATATCATCTTATTCCCTATGTGAATTATCATCTATAAATATCATTATAATTTAAATTATTTTTAATTTTTCTTCATGTGAAAAAATGATGGTCAAACAAACTTCTTCATTGTATACATTCATCACGCATCTCCCATATAGAACTTATCTAACACAAGTGTCTTCAATTGTTGATAATATATCATGAAATTTTACTTATTCATGAGTAATGTTATCCAGTCCTTTAGAATATTATTTTCATATTATTTAACTTTTTCATTTCCTTCAACAGATCTATTTTTCAAATAACCATAAATTATTTTGAAACCTTAGTAATCACCTTGGAGTCTCCACATGGATTTTATAGATTTATTTTTCCTTTTGAAATTGAAATACTTCATAACATATTGGAATTGTTTTGAATCTAATTTTTATTCGTCTTCTTTTCTAAGGATATTTCATATGTATTTTTATAATTCTAGGGAGTAATATGTTTTGTAACATTTTTTAGTTTGCTACCCAAATCCAACTCTTACTTATTCCCAAAAAATTATTCACGAATTATTTTCCTTCAATACAGGTTGAGATGAACATGCATCACTTCTTGAACGAAAACCACTACAATCATCGTAATGTTCTTTTGGTTATTTTAATGTATTTGAGTAATACATATTTTTCATTATCTGTGGATATTTCTTCCTCTTTAGTATTCCCCTAGAATGAAAATTCCTTTATGATTATGAATATAATCTATTATACCAATATTCCATATTAAATTGAAAATTTTATTTTTTCACCATTATTTCCGAATAGAGCTTCTTGTTCTCTTCTTTGCTAGTAGTTTTCATGATTTTTCAAATTAATAAGCACAATTTTTTCCATTATTAATCATTGTTTTAGCTACACTTGGGAAACCTACACCCACACAAATTCTTCCATCGACCATAGACATGGTGGTAAGATCTTATACATTTGTCCCCATTCATATTTCTATATATATTTTTTAATCTTGAAATTATTTAAGAAATGAATTTTGAAAAAATATTACATTGAGATATAGATGATATATATTTCATTAAAATTATTTTAAAAATATCATCAAAATATGTGATAATATTTTTATCACATAAAATAGGGTTTTTAACTTTTTAATCCTCTTAATAATGGTATGTTATAGCATCTCATTTTTTCTTCAATTACAAGACTCAATATGTGTCATTCCAAAATTGTCCAATTTGATTTATAATTCTAAACATCTCATATTAAGGATGTTATTATAATTTTCTTCAAATGTTATTCAATCCCCACAGTACTTATTTACCATCTTGAAATCCTATTCCTTAATTTTAACCCTTTTTAGTAACAATGAGTAATGTTCTGTGATCCTCTGAGATTTCACTTCCAATTTAAAATATACGACAAAAACTCATTTCATAAATTTTTTTTCCATACATGGGACTTCATTAAAAATTATTTAGTGAAATAATACATTCAAAAAAATTTCTGAGTTAATATTATTAAAATTCATAGGATCTTAAAATTAGCTCCCCATACTCATATTTTTTTATAGTATCTTTTTTAAGATATTAATGCAAGGAAGAGATCTTTCTATTAAATCATTATCCAAGTTATCTACCTCACCTTTAAGAGAAGTGATCGCTTCCTTTGAAATTCAAAAATCTAAAAAATTATTTAAACTAATTTATTGGGTAATAAATTTATCATAACCATTAAATATTAAATAGATAAATAAAGAGACATATAATCACACACACTTTAAACATCATTATGTAAATAGTTTAATAAATAATCTTTACATACTGTTGGATCATATAAATCCCTTGATCCATTTTATATAGAAATATTATCCATATCATTCATGGTACATAAAACAACATGTTATTATACTTCTGAGGTAGATCTATCTTCCTTTCTTGATGCACTAGAATCTTCATCCTCTTTTGACAAGAGCCACATCAGCTTCATCTTCTTCCTCTTTTTCTGATTCTTATTTATCATAGTTATGGAAGGGACAATGTTCTGGTTTGACATAGATTGAAATTTCCTATAACCAAAATTCATTATAATTTTATAAACGAATCCTAAAATATTCAAAGGGATCAGTTACAAAATATATAATATAATAGAACTGAACAACCCTTTTCACCAAGTGAGGGGTTGTGATGGGATATATACAACAGTGAGATAGGGAGTGAATCAGTGTTTTTTATTTTTTTATAAAATTTAATTAGATAAAAATTTATACATTTTTAATTTACCCTTATGACTTTTTAATGTGAAAAAATCACTCTTGTTCTGTGAAGACCTGAAACCATGCTTCCATGTTTAGTACATATAAATACGGTATATTTTTTATAAAAGAAACAGAAAAAGTACAAAACATTTAATACATTCAATGAAATTTTTTGGTATAGTTATTGTAATATTAGATATATTATCTACAACATAACAAATGTATATCAATAATATTAAATAAACAAAAAAACCTTCTGGAATTCCACCTCTTCAAAGACTTTACACATCGCCAATTAAATACAACAAACATATAAAAAATAAATTTTAAACAAAGGGTGAGAAATTATTTTTCCTAGTAAGGGGTTTTAAAATAATTGGTAAATAATTTTAAAATATTTATTTTTAATAAATAAATATTTAGAAATTTGGTTTCAGAAAATTGAAATATAATAATTTTCAACCAATTATGATAACCACAAATTTACATAATAATAAAATTTTGAAATATTTCCTCATATTTCTCCATTTGAAAATAATAATTTTGAAGGATTAGTCATGATACTAAGAAGGAAAAATGGAAAATATTAGGCTCCTTATGTGTATATCATATGGGACAATGTCCCTTTAAGATCACGGGTTCACTACCCATACCATTACATAACAATCGATACTCTAGTGAAAATTTTAAGGAAAAAATATAATTGTACTAACATTATTAAAAATAATCAAAAAACATTTCCAATAATAAAAAAAATTATTTTATTTAAAATAAAATAATCTTAATATTTATTAACATGGAATAATAATTTCTTTGAGAATTTCTAAAATCATAATTTGGAGAAATCCATGCTTATAAACATCTGAACTTATTTAAAAGTCATAAATCTAATTGCATAATAAAGTAAATGAATACTTGAATAAAATTCATGGAATGTCATTGATAAATTAGATGATGGCCATATATAAATTATTATTGACATTCATAGACGTGAATGGTCATTATTTTACCTAAAGTAATATTTTTTATATAGAATTAACATATAAATTGTTAACATTTCTCATTTGTAAACAAATGATACACATAGAATCATAACCATAAAATGAATAATTTTTATTAAATTAACTGAAATAGAGATTAATAAATATATGATAACAACTATATAGGTGAAATTATAACTATAACATCATAATAAAATTAAATACCCCTTTAAAATTTTCAGTCAGACAATAAAAAAACACGGTTTTGTTATTGTTTTATGGTTTAAATCAGAAAAAGAATTACTAATACAAATTGGTTTTATAATAATAATATACATTCAATGAATCATTGAATTATATATATATCTATATACTTATATAAATATTAAAAATAAATAGTTGTTCGGGATTCTTGGAAGAGCGTTAATTCTAATCAATATTTTAAAATTAAGTAGAAACTTATATTTTCTAAAATGAAAATTGATAAAACTTTTGAATTTATAACAACCTTATGGGATTTTAAAATATATACATATATATACATATAAATTTTAAATTAAATTATAACTATTAAAAAATACACAAATTGATATATTTACATGAAAAATGTTACAAACCCAAAATTATAAATATAATTTGATAGGTTTAAAAGAATAAATTTTAAACAATATCTTATATTATAAATGTTAAAAAATGAGATATATATAAATATTACATATAAATACATAGTCACATATATATATATATATCATTGTAAATAAATTTATGGTATAAAAATAAATCAAACCTTCACAAAAAATGATATCTTTATAAGTAAATTATATACAATAACTTACTTGAATTTATAAAATATAAAATTTTGAATATACTATATATATACTTATAAAAAATTTTAAAACAAAAATATTCCTTACATAAATTAAATATGAATCAAAGGGTCTATTGTCTATTGGAAAATAGGTAATAAAGAGGGAAATAAAATAGGTTATACTTTTGGGTACTTGAAAGTGTACAAATGAGGGTTTAAAAAAGAATGTTTTTTAATTTTATTGGTGTCAATCCTTCTTGGTGAGAAGTTTTGTGGAATAAAATAATCACACTTATGGGTTTTGAAAATAAGGAAAGAATTCGACATAAAATCAATTCACAATAAATTATATATTTTATATTTCAAGTTGTATTTGAAATTTTTGAAAGGGAAACACAAATTGACTCAAGGATAAAAAAAGTTTTAATTAGGATAATTGGATTTATGTAAAGGGTTTATTAGAAAATATAATCACTATATATATATATTTATATAAACATCCTATTGAATACATGGATGGATGATTAGTGGGAGATTTTGTTTTAATTTAAAACATTTATGTCGATTGTGGGTAAAAATCATCGACCTGTGGTCGTGGTGAAAGAGGATTTCAATTGTAAAGGAGGTCTGGTGGATTAAAATACTGGTTAGGGGAGAATAAAATTGATAAAGATGAAATTTAGGTAGGTAGGGTGATTGGGATTTGTATCGATGGTGTAGATTGTGTCTGGTCAATTGGACGGTTGGAAGTCATCCCTGTAAGAACTTGGTTTTTCAATCTTGTATAGATCCTTTAATATTTGGTCTAAATCATTACTTCGAACATAATTTGGATTCCTAATGTGTTAGTAATGGTTATTAAGATGTTAGGGATTGTTCAGAGCCTAGAATGCAACTTTTTGGGAAAATAGGCTTGGCGCACAGTTTAGAGTTAACTGTACATGAATTCTGCATGGTTTTTCTGACCATGAGAATGGTGTTTTTTTTTGGAAAAAACCATCTCGCATAGTTTATGCATGGTCTTTCAGCCTAACCATGTGAACAAACCTTTTCATAGGTACCTATGCATGGCTTGCGCACGGTTTGATCAAACCATGTGGAGGATGTTATTTCAGGTAGAATAATCCCACACAGTTTGCGCATGATTTGATAAACCATGCAGACAGACCATACGAATGCTAAAAATCTATATAAAATGTCCAAAATTCCCTTAATGATCTATTCACTCCCCTCTTCTTCCCTAATCCAAGTTCTATTGGTATTTATCCCTTTTCCTCTCATTTTAGAGATTTTTGAAGGCCAAATCTTGGGATCAAGAGATCTCCTTCATCTGGCATCCGATTAATCTTACCTTCATCACGTTTCTTGTGAAATGGTTAGTAATCGAGTCCTCTATATCCATTCTTCATATCTACTTATCTCGATTGAGACATTGTCATGTGAGTGTTTTTCACCTTTTCTTATCTCTACTCTGATCGAAGCTAAATCAAGGGCTAATACCAGCAGAGGAGAGTCATACACCCCTAAGGTGGGTGGTCTATAACTCATCCATTAATTTCATTGATTTTGGAATATTTGTCTGGGGTCCACCATTTCATCAGAGGACATTTCTCAAATTCAAATTTCATGATTATACTTGATAGAATCGTATGGTTATTCTCTTTTCAAATATGTGATTAGTTATTAGCGGTTACACCCACAACTCAATTTTCCCATGTTGAAGGTTATACTATATTTGGGTTTTTAGTGTTTAGTCACTTTTGAGGCACCGATTGAGTGTTCCTTTACTTGACCTTCCTAATGGTTGGGATTCTTATAATAAATGAATTTTTATTAATGAGAATTGCATAATTGAATGTACCATGTATGCTCACCACTTGAGACACCTAAGGTAAGTTTTTCAATTTTATTATTAAATGTGAAATGTGAAATGGAAAATATACAAAGTATATAACATGGCCTTAAAATGAGTTTGAATAAAGGTTACATGTCTATAGAACCCATTTCTTTATTGATGGAAGGTAGTAGAATGAAACTCAATAACTAAATAATCCTTGATGGTTAATTAAGATATAATTTAATGGTCGCAATGCTACTTGGCCTATCCACACTAATAAAAGATAAGGACTGAAATTAAGGAATGATTAGATGATTACAATATCAAATAAGGATGGACTAAATCAAGATCACCTTGGATTCTGAGAGGAGAGTACCTCAGGTACTGGTAATCCCATTCTGATTCAAGGAAGCCATTTTCTTAGGTTGATACCCACCTAGACTCTAGTTCTTGTTTATTACAAAGATTTATATTATAATACTTAATGATCCTTTAGATTATTACATGATACCTTATAAACCCTCCATAGATCCAACATTAACTAGTAGGTGAAATGGAGAAATCCCTTAGGGCACTACCCTTGCTTACCGCTATTTTTCCGTGGTCAATCACATTATACTCAGTAGGTGCCTTATTATGTAATGCCATGGATTATGCTCCTTGGATTAAACTCTTACCCATTAGCTAGACGCAGATACTATTTATTTAGCATTTTGTGAGATATATGTTACCTTGGTTATTACCTTGGAACTCCCTCAATGAATATCATTCTCATGTTGGCTTATATCTTATTGAGACCTTAACTACTTATACTATAATGAAGTTATGACAGTGTTGGATATGCCTCATGTGACTTATTAACATTAACTGGTAATTACTTAATTAATGGAATAGTTAAATGTTCAGACACAAGGTGAGGGATGAATCAGTTACTTGGGTATTTAGTAATATAGTAATTATTACTTTATTTTATATATGCAAGTCTGCACAATATTATATTCCATTATACGGGCCAGATGTTATATACACCATTGGTTGTGTCTCACTAAGATTTATAACACACTATCTCAATGTGATATTTGGTACCTGAAGTAGATTACATGAATGCTGGTGTTGAAAAAGGGAAGCATACAACTTCAAACACTTGATTGTGTGCTAATAGGGTGGAGCTTGATAGAATATGACCGAGTTGGATCTTGGGATGCATGTAGTAGAATTTTTATATTTTAAATTATGGAAAAAGTTTTTCCTAATTACTTTTATCCAAGTTTTCAAGTTTTCTAGTAACAGGACATACATCATCACTGTTCCAGATGATACAGTCACTCTTATTCTCATTATCTATTACATCAGTGTGATTCTTCTATTTATTTATATTGTTTCCAATGATTAATACATTTTATTACCTTCCACTGTGATACACATATACGAATGAGGGCATAATTTTCTCACAGACACACCCTAGGCACTCACTACTTGTTGGCAGCCTCTAGCATTTGGGGATATGCACTTAAGTCCATGTGGCATATCGGGCTCGGGTCACCTGTACAGCAGAATCTAGGTCTGAGATGTCATAATGTGGTATCAAAGGTGGTTTATTTTCTTACCTTACTATTTCAAGATAATATATTAGAGAATAGGAACACTAGGGAATTGGTCATAAGTTTTTCTTGGGTGTCTTGAACCCATGTTCGGGGTAAAAACCAAGTTTTATAAACTATAAGTGTTATTCTGCTTTTTCCTATTACAGTTGATATTATTTCACCATTGGGTGTTGAAAATGTTGTGTGGTGTGGTTGATTATTTCTTTATTTTAGGATTTTATTTCATCCTATAACTGATGATATGATGGATATGAGCATTGTTACATGCATCATTATAGGCACCAAAAATTCACAAGTCATGCATATTGACATGCCATATAGGTTGATTTTACTACCTTGCATTGCTTGATATTCCTGTGATTGTTGAGTGATGTTGTGATAATTATATTATTATTTTATTACACTTAGTTGTGATTAAGTGGATGCCTATCTCAATTCATTATTTGTATGGGCCCTCATGGGTTGGGATGAGTAATTTACCAAGTTGATCTATTTTACTGTAAATAAATGGGTGTCATTTCTAGTGATTGGTTCATGGGAATTGATTCATCCGAAATGGATATCCATTATAAAGTGAGCCTTGAAATCAAAAATGAATTGGTTATATATCCTTATCCCACCATGTTATGTTAATTAAATGTAAAGGAGTGACCCTAGAAATTAATTTCAAAATTACATGAAACTTATACTTGAACACATTCCGATACATAACCATCTAAGATGGTAGATTGGGTAGTATGCCTTGGGTAGTGAGTTTTCATATGTTTAGTTTCCGTTTGTGATGCTATCTCCTTGGTTCTAAGCTTGTTAGGAGCATGTGCTTGGAATTTGTAGGCCAATGCTTCCATTACATCTATGTGTCATTCTCCAGTAAGGTGGTGATGAATATGCTCCAGACAAGGTGGACTCTAAGACACCAGTCTTACATCCCGGAGTGCCACATGAAGAAAAACTGGTTGTGACTGATCCGGGCTCTGATTCCCAAGTCTCTAATGGTTTCCTAAATCTGATGCAGTCCATGATTGGTGCTCTACGGGTGGCACCTACGATGGATGATGTGACCAGTGAGTTCCAGCAGCATCCTCCTCCTACCTTCTCTAGGGATGGCGGTTTTCAGGCTTCTGAGTCATGGCTAGAGGCCATGGTGTCTATCTTTGAGCACATGGAAATTCCTCTAGAGAAGAACATCATGCATGATACATAGATGCTTCTGTTTTTGGCTAAGCATTGTTGGGATTTGGTTTCCGAGGACAGTCATCATTAGGGCATACTATGGGTACATTTCCAGATTACCTTTTATGATTAGTTCTTTTCTCAGGCACTGAGAGATGATAGAGTCAGAGTGTTTATGAATCTTGTGAAGGTTTCTTTGTTAGTTATGGAATATTTAGAACATTTCACTATTTTCCAGCACTTTTTACCGCTTCTAGCCGGTGATGAGATTTCGTGTACTACATATTTTGAGGATGGGCTCTAGTACGCCATCCAAACTCCGGTGGATGCCTTTCGACTTCCTATCTTTTTTAAAATTGTTGATCAGACCCTTATTACAGAGCGTAACCTAAGGGTTGGAATGAATTATGGGTGTAAAGGATCAGTGTCGTGTCTGGCCAGTATTTCTTACAGTGTCTAGAAATGTTCCCTCTGGGTTTTTATTTAGGTTAGTGGCAGACATAATATCCAATATGATATCTCTATGGTGTTTCCTCAGTGTGGAAGACTAGAACATAAGAAGGCTCGATGTGATAGAGACCCTATAGGGAATCGATCCTGTGGTCTATGGGTCATCATCATTGTTTCTGTAGAACATTTATACTAGTTTCGAGTGGAAAAGGATCAACATCAGGTGCACCTTTAGGAGCGTGTTCTTTTCTGATGCGTCAGGTGGGGAATTGGAATAGGACTGGTAAGTCTGGATGAAGAGAAGATCATGGTTATGGTAGTCTGACCCCTGATCCCCAGTAGTACTAGGAGATCAGTCATGATCATGGTCACATTTTCATGGTTTAATTTAGTTTCATTCTTTACAGCTGATATGCGAGGATTATTCTATTAGAACATCTACAATATGAGTTACTATTCTATTAGCCTCCACTATTTTCTCTGATTTTTTTGATACTGGTGCTTCAAACACATTTATTTCAGTATAATTCAGGGAAAGTCTCAGACTAGATATACAGTATCACTAAGGTGTATTGACCCTCAATACATGTTTTGGAATACGGACGGAGGACATACATTATTGTAGGGACTCTCCCATAGAGGTTAGAAGTTACCCTTTCTTATTGAATCTCTTTATTCTCTAGATTAATGGATTCAATGTCATTATCAGGATGGACTAGTTAGTTAACTATCACACCATTGTAGATTGCTATCACAATATGGTCTCTTTTACATCACCAGAAGGCACCATTTATCATTTCAAAGGTGTGTGGGATGTCATGGCTGGGAGAGCTGAACCGAAGCATCATGGGCTACGTGAAGTGACTTCCCAGATTGAAAATATTTTCATGGAGTATTGTTGTTTTCTTTAAACTAATTTCCCTCTAGTAGTTGATCATTTTAGATAATTATTTTCCAATGAATTTTCTGGATTACCTCTTAAGATAGATGTAGTGTTTTTAATAATACTTGTTCCATGAGAAGATCCAATGTCCATTCCTCCATATACGATGGAACCTACTATGATTAAGGAGCTCTAGTGGAAGATAGAGGACTTAGAGTCCAAGGAATTTATACGGCCTAGTACTTCCTCTCGGGTTTTCCCATGCTTTTTTTCAAGAAGGTGGATAGAAATATACATCTATGTGTGGATTATTGAAGGTTGAACCAGCTTATAGTCAAGAATCAATATCCACTTCCTTGAATAGATGATCTATTTGACTAGATCATAGGATAAAAGGTGTTCTCTAAGATAAACCTAAGATTAGGTCTTCATCAGGTGTGAGTCAGAAAATCAGACTTACCTCGAACCTCTTTCCATTGAAGGTATGGCATGTATGAGTACCTTGTTATTACGTTCATTCTTATGAATGTGGCTACCATTTTCATGGCTTTGATGATTAGGGTTTTCAACCCCTATACGGACTCTTTTTTTCATGGTATTTATGGAATACATCGTGGTGTATTCTCACACTTGTAATGACAATGCCAAACATCTTGAGATCATTCTGATTACATTGAGAGAGAATCATCATTATGTCAATATTAATAAGTTCAATTTCTAAATCAAAAATTTCCACTTCATAGGTCATATTATTTCAGAATTAGGTGTATTAGTTGACCCAGAAAATGGTAGTTAATTAGTATCTTGGGTGAAACCGAAGAATGTGTTTTATATATGGAGTTTCATTGGGATGGCTCGATATTACAAGCATTTAAAAAAATACATCTCATGTATTGATGCACCTTTTACTGGACTTATAATGAAGGTTGTTAATTTCCTATGGTAAGAAGCATGTGGGAAAAAACTTTCCATAACTGAAATAGATGCTTGTCTTGACACTAATTACGATTCTTCCAAAACTAGGTAAAGGTACTATCATCTTCTGCAGTGCATCAATAATTAAACTAGGAGTCGTTTTGATGGAGGAAGACAAATAAATTGTGTACAAATCTCGGAATATGAGGCCTCATGAGAGAAACTACCCGACATATGACCTTCATGTAACAACGACTGTACATTGATTACATTACTAGAGACATTATTTATTGGGTGAGTGATTTTTGGTGTATACAGATCAAAAGAGTCTCAAGTATATATTTTATTACCATGAATTCAACCTCAGATAGTGGAGATGGTTCAAATATCTACAGTCCTTTCATTTTGATCTTGCCTATACGCCTAGAATAGAAAATTTGGTCACTAATGAACTGAGTAATAAAACTCAAATGATGGCCGTACATGATTTCAATGATGAATGGAAGTTAATGTCCCTCTTTTATGAGCTTCATACGGAGTTTCAATATAGTCACGATCAATATTACATCTCAACCTTAACCGTTACTTCTTCCCTCATTGAGATGCTGAAGAGTAGGCATTTTTTAGATCCTAATGGTTTTGTTCTCCATGACAGTATAGTAGGAGATAAAGCACCTCCATATTGGTCTATGGATAGATATGACATCTTGTATATATGTAGACTTGTATGGGTTCCCACAAACATGAGAGGGGAGTTGATAATGGACTCCAATGCTTCTCAGTAGGTAGTTTATATAGGCATATCGAATATATATCATGATATGGAATTCTAGTATTGGTGGCCTAGAATGAAATGTCAGATATAATGCATAATTACTAGATGTTGCACCTATCATTATGTGAATACAGAGCACTAGAGACCTATAGGCTTATTATAGCTTCTTCTAGTCCCAGAATGGAAATGGGAAGATGATTCTATATATTTCATTGTCGGCTTACCTAATTTGCTAAGGGGTATTGATGCTATATGTATGGACTTTGACTAACTAATGAAATCATGCCAATTAATTCCTATATAGGATACCTTCTCTGTAGATGAGTCAGGAAGACTATATGTCCATGATATCATATGACTAAATGGTGTTTAATGTACTATCATTTCGGATAGGGATGCTCATTTCACTTCATAGTTCTGGAAAGGTTTGATGAAATCTATGGGAACTAAGGTGCTTCTAAGCATATCTTTTCACCCTTATATCGATAGACAATAAGAAAAAGCAATACCAGATCGAGAGGATATACTATGAGCATGTCTCCTTGATTTTGGCAGTTCTTGGGAGAAGCGTATCCCTCTCACCAATTTCTCTTATAATAAGTATTTTCAGGAAACGATTATTATGTCTCCTTTTGAGTTATTATATGGTAGGCCATTCCATTCAACGATTATTAGGTCCTTGTCTAATTTATGAAACTTCATAATAGGTTCTTCTTATCAGAAAGTGTATGACTACTGCCCAGTCAAGAAAAAATCATATAACGATTTCTGCCGATGTCCACATGAGTTTGAGGTTTGGGATTGTGTTTCCATCAGGTATCATCTAGGACAGGGCATCGACGGTTATGGAAGCAGGGAATGTGGTTTCCACATTAGAGTGTGTCATTCGAGATCCTTGAGAGAGTTGGGCCAGTTTCGTATCAGTTACAACTAACTTAGTTTTATCATTCAATGAACGATTTTTTTTACATTTCAGATATTTTCCAATATTATTATGACCCATCACATACTTTTGATCTTGAGGATGTTGAGTTATATGACGATACTTCCTTTGAGGAGTATCCAGTACATTATTGACTGATGAATGGAGGCTCTCTACGGAAACTATGTCTTTCTCATATGGTTTCTATTGTAGTATGACCAAGTATAGTATGAGACTTGGGAGACAGAATCTGGAATATGTGCCCAAGAGCCAGAGATGTTCCCATATAGTGTTTCTTTTCCCTTGGAAGGAGAACTCGTGGGTGAGTTGTTTTAAAAGGGAAACATTGTAAGAACCTAGTTCTTCACTGAGGTATGGATCCTTTAATTTTTGGTCTAAATCTTTACTTTGACCTAATTTGGATGCCTAATGTGTTGGGAATGGTTCTGAGAATGTTCACGGATTGTTCGGAGCTCAGAAATGATATTTTTGCGAAAAGAATTATTGACACATGGTTTAGAGTAAACCGTGCAGGAATCCCAAACGGGTTGCCTAACCGTAGGAATGGTGTTTTTTAGATAGAGCCATATTGTATGGTTTGGGCACATTTGTGTGGCCTAACCATGAAGACACCCCTTTTACAAAGGTACACGTGCATGGCATGCACACAGTTTGATCAAACCATGTGGAGGATGTTATTTTGGGAAGAACCGTCTCACATAGTGTGCACACGATTTGGAAAACTATGTGGAAAAACTGTACACAAGCTAAAATTCTGGATAAAATGTCCAAAATGCCCTTAATGATCAATTTACTCCCAACTTCTTCACTAATCTAATAACCAGTGGGATTTATCACTTTTACTCTCATTTTGGATATTTTTTATGGACAAAGCTAGGGATCAAGAGATCTCCTTTATTTGGCATTCGATTGAGCTTCTCTTCATCACGTTGGATGTGAAATGGTATGTACTCAAGTCCTATTTAGTCATTCTTCATATCACTTTCTCTCAACCATGATATCATCATGAGATTGTTTTTACCATTTCATAGATCTACTCTGATCCGAGCCAAATCAATTGTCAATACCGGAGGAATAGAGTCATACAACCCAAAGGTTGGTTGCCTATAACTCATCCCTAATGATTTTTGATTTTGGAATATTTTTTTGGGGCCACAATTTCCTTAGAGGTCCTTTCTCAAATTCAGATGTCATGATTATACATGATAGAATCGTATGGTAATTCTATTTTTAAATATGTGATTAGTTGTTAGTGTTTACACCCACAAATCAATCTTCTCATGTTGAAGGTTACTCCATATTTGGGTATTTAGTGTTTTTTCATGTTTGATCCACCATTCGGGTGTGCCTTTTCATGTATTTCTTATAGGAGAGGCTTCCTATAAAAAATCTTATTAATAATGAAAATTGTATAATTCCATGTACCATGTAAGCTCACCACTTGACCCGCAAGAGCATAAAATTTGTTATTAAATGTAAAATGCGAAATGGAAAGTATAATAAGTATATAACATGGAATTATCAAATGAGTTTTAATAAAGGTTACATGTCTGTATCACCCCCCCCCCCTCTATATTAATAGATGGTAGTGGAGTGATCCAAAATAATCTAAAATGACATAATTGTTAATTAAAAATAGATTAAATAGTTTCAACGCTACATAGCCTATCCATACTAATGGAAGACAAGGATTGATCCTAAGGAACGATTACATGATTAAAATATAAAATTGGAATGGACTGACTCAATGTCACCTAGGATTCTAAGAGGAGTGTACCTTGGGACTTGGGAACCCCATTTCGATTTAAGTATGAGGTTTTATTTGGTTGATAGCCACCTAGGCTATGGTTATTTTATTTTCCCCAGATGCCCAATATTCTACTTTAGGTTCCTTTACATTATTATAGGATACCACATATACTCTCCTTGTATTTAGCATTGACTAGTAGGTGCCATGGTGAAATATCATAAGGCTCTATCCTTGCTCAACCTCGTTTTACCTTGGTCAATCACCTAGGACTCGGTAGGAGCCTTATTGTGGAATGGCTTGGATTACTCTCTTGGATTACACTCTTAGTCCATATCTAGACCCAGATACTACTAAGATAGAATTCCATGAGATCTATGTTACCCTGGTTATTACCATGGAACTCCCTCACTGAATATAATTTTCAAGTTTCCTTGTTACGTCACGGTACCTTCAGTACATATAAAATCATTAGGTGATGTCAGTGTTGGATATGAATCACATGACCTACTAACATTAAATGGTAATTACTTAATTAATGGATTGGTTACTTGTTCATACACCAGTTGAGGGATGAATCAGGTACATGGGTATGTAGTTATATTGTACTGATTTATTTACTTTATATATTCATGCCTACACACTTCAATATTTAATTACATGGGTAGGATTTTATAGACACCATTGGTGGTGGCCCACTACGATTTATCTCACACGCTCTCTGGGCATCGTTTGGTACCCAGAGTTGATTACATGACTACATGTGCTGACAAAGGGAATCATACAACTTTGAACACTTGATTACGTTATTATATGATGGATCTTGAAAATATATGACTAAGTTGGATCTTAGGATTCTTGAAATAGCTTTTTTTATTTTAATTTGTGGAACATGTTATTCCTAGTGCCACGTATCCATGTTTTCTAGTTTTCTAATAACATAAAATACATCATTGTTACAGTTGATGCAATCATTGTTTTTCTCGATATCTATTTCATCAGTTTGCTTCCCCTATTTATTTATATTGCCTCTGCTGTTTACTACTATTTATATCCTTCCACAGAACTGCACATCTTCTAATTATGTAATTGGTTCCCCATAGACACACCCTTGGGACTCTCTTCTATTTGGTAGCATCTAGCGTTTGGGGAGATGCGCTTGAGTCTATGTTGCCCACTGAGCTCGAGGAACCTGTTTAGTGGAATCCGGGTCCAGGACATCATAATCCCAAAATTTTAAGGAATAAAAATAGATTATATCACTAGGTAATGGAACGTATGACTCAGTTGAGCCATACATCGATTAGACAGCTGAGATTTTATCCACAGAGTCCCACATCTGAATGGCGGTTTGTTGAGTGGCCCTTTAACAAATTGTAACATTGCTTCACCCATTGGATAACATAGAGACACATTCCACACTAGGAGACTTATACATAGGCTCCCACCCATTCTCCATCCCACCTATACATGGAACAATATTTGTGGCCCTATACATGGGACTAACTGTTGGTTTTCTCAATCTAGGCTTTTACTGTACCTCTATTGAACTGAGGGCCATGCCCTATTTGGGTAACCCTTGGTGTGTTGTGCAATAACATAACAAATTTTTCGGTATAAAAAATTTAATACAAGGAAAAATCGAAAAAAATATATATCAAATAATATTTTTTATCACTGCCATTTCATTTTACACCATTTTAAAGATGAATTTATTATTTAAAACCAATTTCATGGAACCATATAATGTATCGACTAAAGACTCAAGGATATATTAAAATTTTAAAAGTTATACTTATTTTTTTTTATATGTCATTATTATTATTATTTTAAATCCATATTAAATTTTTTAAAACACCAAATGGATATTAGAAACTCCAGTGACCACATTTTTTTCCAAGAGTCAAAAAAGGTCTTATAAATACTATGATTAAATACATAAAAAACATAGGATTCACCGAAGTCCATTTCTTTCTTCAAAATGGTTATATATATCCCTTTAGTTCTCAATATTTTCATTATTCTTCTTGATTGTACATTTCGTGTTATATAATATACAAGAAAATTTGGATATACATTCAGCCTTATTGTAATACTGGGAGGTGTGTTGGTGCTACTTCTAGAAATTTTAATGATTTTATAAATTAGTAATAGTCTCTATTTTATAATAATGTAAAGTTATCAGTGGTTTATTAATAAAAATATTTACTCTTTGTTCTTAACATTTTTAATTTTCTTTGACATCACTTTTTTTTTAAAAATTAAATAAAAGTACACCATGTATTCAGGGAATTATATTCTTCCCCCAAAAACTAAATTGTAAACTCATAATTAATTTATACACACACCCCACATCTTTTTCTTTTAGACATGGAGTTCCTATAGAAAAACCTTTGTCAATATATTATTTAAAAACAATGGTATTAGAATAATTAATTTTATTTCTTCTTTGATATTAACTTTTTAAATTTTATTTTTGAAAACAATTTTTTTTAAATACAAGTACACCATGTATTCAAGGAATTATATTCTTCCCTCCAAAACTAAATTATACAATCCTAATTAATTTATACACACACCCCACATAATTTTCTTCTAGAATTGGTGTTCCTACAGAAAAACCTTTATCAATATTTAATATAAAAACAATGATATTAGAATAATTAATTCATACCTTCACCAGATCCATTAGTGTTGGTGATTCTCCTAAAAAGGTGGGTTTCTTCCAGTCAAATTGATCCACAATTCAGGTTTAAATTATTCAATTTATTTTTCCCAAACACAACTCAAGAAAATTGTATCCAACTCATGTATACATCGATAGGATATTGATAGAGAGGAATGAGATATGCAAATCCTTGAGACATATGAGTGGACTTTATTTATATAAAACAAATGAAACAACTTGCCATTGAGTATTTCAAAGACTTTTGGTCATCCATATAAATTGAAATAAAATTGTTTACATAGGTAGTATGCATGGAGTTCACCCTCTCCTATAGATTCCATAAAATCCATTAAGGACTAAAATTGTTTTGATAGGGTAAAGGATTTGAAAATACCCTCAAAAATTTTTCCTCGATGTGCATAAAATGAAACATGGTCATACACTATGAGAAAATAAAAAACTCCCAATCCTTGAAACAATAAATGTATATTAGGAGTATTCAATATTTGGTAATTGTGGTTAAAAGTTATATGATGTTTTTTGAAGGTATTAAATTAGTTCAGGCAAGATTTTAAAATTATATTTTCAAGTAACCAATCTAGAAGATTCATTATAGTTGTTCATGTTCTTCTGTATTCTATCTTAAAATATTATGTAAAATAATTTTATAAATGAGTCATTCGTTAATTTTTAATTTTTTCTAAATTTCCAAAATTATCTTGAACATTGCTATGATTCCAACTATTGAGATTTGAACCCACAATTCTGCATTCAGCGCATATAAATGTTGTGTATATTTTATACAACAGAAACCTAGAAAACAAAAAACATATAATATATTCCTGAATTTTTTCTAGTCTAGGTTTTTGATAATTAGATAAATTCATTATAACCTAAATAACAATACAAAATAATATTAAATAAAAAAAGTCTTCATTCATGCTACCTCTTCAAATAAAGTACACATCACAAAGTAAATCCTCTAAAACTGTGAAAAATAAATCATAAAAATAGTCTGAGAAATTATTTTTTCCATTAAGGGGTTTTAAAGTATTTGGTAAATTTTTTTAAAATATTTCAAAAAATAATAAAATACTTATAAAGTGGTTCTCAAGAAATTTCAATCTAATAATTTACATACAATATTGAAAACTACAAATTTCCAAAATATTAGCATTTTTAAATAATTCCTCAGATTTATCAATTTGAAAATATTAATTTAAAATATTAATCATGATACTTAGTAGTCTATAATTAAACAATAGGTAAACAAATCCATATCTCATGTTGGACAATGTACCCTTAATGTCACGAGTTCATTCCCCTTCCATTACATAAAATTTGATAGTCGTTTAAAAATTTAATAAAAACATTTTATTGGCCTTGTTATATCAGTCATAATGAAAAAATTAAATTATACATAAATTATTTTCCATAAAGGTAAATAATATCTATACTTCTTAACATGGCCTAATAATATATTTTAGAATATATAATATCATAATTAGGAGAAATCTATATAGAAAGTGGGTTCCCTGGACCTACCTTATGTTGTACCTTGATTACCAATACATGTATGCAGTTTTTTATATATACATGCATTTATCTTGAAATAACGGTGTAGATACTTTTTCATCCCATTCGTTTATGGAAATGTCCTTAGTTTACATGTCGCATCAAAGAGTTACAATAGATCTGAGGCTATAGTGAGAGCATTGAGATTCCCTGACATTAATCTTAATATAATTTCATATGGTCTAGTTCCATCATTCTGAAAGGATATAGATGATGTGTGACTATCAGGTGATAGGGTATCATATGCATTGAGACTTATTCTCATGAAGTTCACACTTGATGATCTCAAGTAGTTGACATCAACATGACATACCCTCTAAATAAAAACACCACATGTTTTAGGTGTTATTGGTTTTTCCTATATACAGAAATGTGTAATGGTCTCTAGACTTGTGATCATTATCAATGTATGTCATTAAATTGCGTACTTTGATGCATGGTGGAATCTGTGGCAATGAAATCATGGTGAGGTAGTTTGTTTTGGGTATTTCAATGGTGAAAATACATTGATTGAATGATCAAGATAGGATTTGTCACTTCCGAGTTGAGGAATAGATATCATGGGAATGGTTGATTATGATGGTAACACCTACATAAAATCCATGTCCATGGTAATGGAAGGTAAGACCATTCAGACAGATCAACAAATAAAATAATGCACGATAAATTATGATGACACTAGTGTGCATTCTGCTTTATTGAGATATCGAGGATAATTAGATTATATAACATAGATCATGTTCATAGAAAGGTAGCTATTTCTTTGACGTTACCATATCTCTATAGGGGCCTCGATGGGTTTCTAGACCTCACTCTTGTTCGATGAATATTATTCATTTCTATTGAGATAAGGGACAAAAGAGTCACACACTAAAGCACTTTGAGAATCCTCCCTATTATGATGAATACAAAAATAGAAAGTTGTGGGCCCCACCATGGGGTCCGAGTTCTATCAATGTTCTATGGATCCTCAAATAATAAATAAAAAATTTAATTATTCAGGTTTGTAATAATTAGTTGATTTTATTTATAATATCAATTTACAAGTGATTAAGTAAATACAAAGGAAAAATATTATTCGAATGGATTCAAATATCTCGGGTTCATTTAATATAGTTAGGAGACATGATTCAAGTTAAAGACTCAAGTTTATCAAGAAATATATATTTAATATATATATTGTAGTTGGTGATATAATTATAAATATTATTTATGGCATAATTTAATTTTTCATAAGTAAATATTTATAATACTTATACTATGAATTTATATTACATGAGGGATGGGAAACCATACTGGGAATTTAAGATATTCCCTATATAAGTAAGAGACATGCTCTTCCCATGGAACTATTCATGCGTTGGAACTGAGTGCTTCTCTCTCCTCCTAAATTATAGAGAGAGATTTTCTCAAGAAAGAATGATCTTCAAGTTCCTTCTTCTAAGACTAGAGACTCTTGCTTGTGGTGATCATCGCCGCATTGATGTGGTCATTGGTGTACCATGCTAGCACCCAGATTACTAAAGACGATGTCCGAATAGATTTAATAGGCATTTGTGGACGATCTATAGGTATTCAACATTGGAGTATTCAATAAATGGTCATTGAAATCCTACGCCGAACTTTCACATGATAGATCTGAGAATGGTACATGTTTGATTTTATTTATTTTTTCTCTGTTAAATCCATGCATGGTCCACAGACTGTAACAGGATAATATCACTGGAGCCGAAATTGTTACGTCACTCCAGTGATGCAAAATTTTTAATATCCCAGCCAATTGGTTTCCACAACCCATCCCGGTACCTAACACTGGTATCAGAGCGACACTTGGTTTCATAGAGTTAAATAAAAAAATTAAACTTCATTAAATTTAAGTATGGTTTATTAAATCGGTTCCCACAGATTCGACCGTACATCGATCCATTTATGAATTTCCAATTTACTACCATTTGAAAATTTTTATTGGATTAATGTAATTGGTTATAATTTCTTCATATTACTATTTTTGTAAAGTCTGAATTTTTAATTTATTTATTCATTCTTCAATGTATTGGAATTCGTCCATGTTTTGCCCAGAATCTGGTCCCCTAAATGTTTCCGTTGGACTTGTGGTAGGAGTAAAATAAAATATATTATGATATTATTTTATTTTATTTTTCTCAATATGTAAAAAAAATTATTTTTGTAATGTTTTTTCTATAAACTTTTATAATTTTTTTGGAAAAGTATACCTTTTATTAAAGTCTTATAGACTTTAGAATTTAATAAATGGGGTTAGAGACCAAGACCCCATAGGGTCTCTCTATTTGTTTTAAAAAGAAGGGTTGTGTTTAGTCAAATGAAAAAAAAATTAAAATGATAAAGGGAAGGAAGGCCTTAATGGGTCTTCATCCATGCGAAGCATGCCGCACACCACCCCTCAGAACCCTAGTGAACCTCCCCTACGAGCAGCCCCGTGCCTCCCTCCGAGCACACCACTGCCCCATCGTCCTGCTATGCGGGCTTTGCCACGCTGGAGCAGCGTTCTGCCTAATCCATGCCAACCCATAGCTCACACACCCCGCCTCCCTTTGCGCTTCACCAAAAGAGTTGGTCTCTGCTGTGCCGGTCCAAGCAGGTGACATTGTGCTGCCCAGAAGATCTTCTCACGCATGGTTTTTCCCTTTTCCAGGATATTCTCACTAACTTGGAATGTTATCACCACTGTCTAGGCTAGACCAATCCACCACTGCCATCTCAACTAGAGAACGTCGATGCCGCTATCCTGGTCACCCTCGTGCTTTGTCAGAGCAGCGCACCACTGCCCATGTCCGATCGTGCCTCGTCAAAGGAGTCTATTGATGACCCTATCCTGTCACACTATCATCATGACATGGTCATGTCGTGGTTTCTCTATGGTCACATCACGATTCGACCCTACTCTAGTAAAAATCCCTCACAACAGTTCATTGTAATTCCATAATCCTTCCCCGATTGGAGGTAACCCCTATAGTTTGATTTAATTAATTTATTTTTTTAAATAAAATTATTTAGAATTAAACTTGGGATTTAAGATATAGTAGAAACTATGAAATTAATTTAATTAAGGTTAAATGAAATAAGTGGTTTAATTTAATTTTTGTAACTAAAAAAATTTGATGAGTGGTATAATTTAATTTCATGATTTAATATTAAATTAAACAATTGGAACTGATAAATAAATTATTCGAATTTATTTTAATTAATTAAATTTATTAGCTCACCATCATAAAATTTAAATTTATTGCAGTTTAATTTTAATTTCACTTTATATATACCAACTGGTCTTCAGCTAGTGGTCGACCTGTACGTGTTTGGTTTTTTTTATTTAGTTATTTATTCAATGCTTGTGATTTTTATAATAATTGATTAGATAAATGATGGTCTGCAAATTGTCTTATAATTCAAATATGTATAACGGCCTATGCATCCAAAAACCCAGTTTTATTTTGTACCCCTAGAACCTCTCGCATGCACATGAGTATATATGCTTAAAAAATAGACAATCACATTCCAGGACGTGGACCCAACCATGTTGAGGTAGAAATCCATATGGGAGCCGAGCACTTTTCACTAAGGGCAAGATACGACATGAGTAATGTTTTAACTCAGGTAAGAAGACCCTAGGACATGATTGATCTAGTATGGATCGATCACAGTTTAATGCTCAAGACCAGTCATATTGCATGATTTACATTTATGAATTGTTTATTTTTTTGTGCGAGTGGATGATTATTTCTTGATCAAATAGAATAATAAACAAGATAAAAATGCATATATACATGACAAATGTATTTCTATTGAATGTTTAGTTATGAGAATGACTATAATGTTTGAACATATAAATAGAAAAGGATTATATTCGTCCATAAATATCAAAATCCTTCAAAGATATATTATGTCATAATGTGTTCGATTACTCATATTTGAACAAAACCAGGTGTTTGGATTGCTCATCAACAATAGGTGGGAGTTCCTCTTATAACCAAGGAATTTTTATGAGAGAACTAGGTCGACTTAACTAAATTGATTAGTGAAGTATTATCCATAGCTAACTTTCTATCACTTTAGAGGTAATATGTTGAGGGAATCAGGTTCAGATTCTAAAAGCTAGGACATTACTCAACAATATAGGGAACCACAAGTCAAGTTGTTGGCCAGTCTAGTGCCTACCATTAAGCCCTCTGTGTAGTGGTGTAGCCATAGCTTGTAGACTATAAGGGAGGCTTTTATGATCCTTTCCACTAGAATACTCAAGCGAATGAGTATTCTGAATCTAATAGTGGGGGATATTAAGGTTCTCTAAAATATTGGGAGACATTAAAATGATATAATAATTTATTAATCATAAATGCCAAAATATAATCACGATAATGTTCTAACTGCTAATATTGGGAGACATTAAAATGTTAAAATATCCTGATCGACAATAACATCCAAGAGTGTTATAGGCTCTTGCGTATATTCCTATGCCAATAATTGATGTTATATGTGTTGGACTCCTCGGTTCCGATTGAGCCTCCTCTGGGAGAAAGTAAGGAGGGAAAAAATAAATGGATAAGAATTTAGATAATCTACTTTATGATCAATGCATCATGTTTTCATCCATGTCCATCCAATTGCAGAAAGTTCATGACGATGAAGATTCATACAAGATGATTTCACATCTCTAAAAATTATATTAGGAGAGGGCCATGTGGGAAAGGTATAAAATCTCAATTTCCCTATATAACTGTAGGCTAGCAGAAGGGAATCAAGGAAATCCTCATGTAATCATGATGATTGGGTATATTGGGGAGCTTGATGCCCTTGGGTTCAAATTGAACCATGAACTAGTAGTGGATCTCATTATTTACTCATTACCCCCTTGCTCATTGACATTAATTATCAATTATAACATGAATGATATGAAAAATCCTCTCTCGAACCTTTTATATTTTGTTTTCCATGTTGACAAGGATATGAATAATACCAATTCATCTGTCTTTATAGTGAGAAAATGAACCAATGGGTAAGAAATGTGGTCTAAGGTCAAATCAAGGGCAAATACACCAATGCATCGTCCAATAAAGAATCCAATGACTCAGAGGCAGTGTAATGAGCAGGAATATGTCTACTTTGGATGTGAAAAAAAGGTAACTAAAAAAAGAATTGTTGAGATGGTAAAAAGAAGAAAAAAACATCTTTTACTTTGATTATTTTTGTCATTGAATGAAATATATCTTTATCTACAAGTTGGGTATTGGATACAGAATGTGTCCCACACATTTGTTTTCATATACATGAACCATGTAGGTTCAGTGAGACTGAAATAGGTGAATTGTATCTCTTAGCTACAAATAGTGCAAGTTTGACAGCCTTGGAAGTGGGAGACAATAACTTTACCTTGCCAAGTGGTTTGGTTCTAGTTTTAAAAAAATTATTATTTTGTACCTTCTATAACCGGGAACATTATCTCTCCATATTGATTTTATAATCCATGAGATTTTATTTCATGTTTCGATGTAAATGTTGTGTCTTTTATAAGTATAACATCTTTTATGGTATGTCACATCTTAACAATAGTTTATATATACAAGAACTTGAGTACCCCAAAATGGAAATCATTGAAAAAACTAGCCAGAATGACTCATATATCACCCACCTATGATACTATAGGCTAGGGCATGTAAACAATAAGCTATTATGATGATTAAATAAAAAATGGAATTTAGAATCATTATAGTTAGAACCCTAGGATGTATGTCAAGATTGTTTTTTATGAATAAATTACCACAACACTTTTCTCAGGGAAGGGAGAATGATCCAATTTAGTACTAGAATTAATAAATACTGATGTATGTGGTCCATTTATAGTATATTCAAGGGATGGTTATTCATACATCATTACTTATATCGATGATTATAGTAGTATGGATATATATACTTAATGCAGTATAAGTCTCATTCATTTTGGATATTTAAGGAATACCAAAATGAAGTAAAAAACCAACTTGGTAAGAAGATAAAATCACTCCTCTCAGACTAAAGTGGAGAATATCTTAGCCAAAAATTCATTGATCACATGAAAGAGTGCGGGATAGTATCTCAAATCACTCCTCCTTACACACCACAATGGAATGGTGTTAGAGAAAGGAGGAATAGAATCTTGATTGACATGGTCAGATAAATGATGAGTCATGCAACTCTTCCATTATAATTTTGGGGATATGCCTTGTAGACAGAAACATATAACCTTAACCATGTACCAACTAAATCTATAGATGGTATTACATATGAGTTATGGTATGGAAAGAAACTTATTTTCCACACATATGTGTATTGGGGTGAGAGGAATTTTTCAATAATTTACCATCTGACAAATTAGTATCCCGAAGCATGAAGTGAATCTTTTTAGGTTATCCTATGGAATCCAAAGGATGTTATCTGTATAAAACATTAGATATATTGTTTTTGTGGAAATACATGCCATATTTCTAGAAGGGGAACACATTTATTTTGGAAATAGTGGTAGAAAGATTGACCTCAATGATGTTAATGCTCTAGATACACGTGTGTTGGTAGATGGAAAAATTCCACAATAGAAAGTGGAAGAGATGTTGTTATTGGGACATAAATATTGTGTAGGTCTATCCGATAGGTTAGAAAACCAGAGAATTATAGTTTTATAGTCACCGAGTCAGGTGACAAAATACTCTTTCAGGATGTTGAACCTCTAACCTACAAGGAAGAAGTAAAAGGAAAAGAAGTTACTAAATGGAAAGAAGACATGCATTTTGAGGTGGTGTCCATGTACCAAAATCATTTTTGGATTTTGGTAGACCCTACAGATGATTTAAATCCCATAGGATGCATATTGGTATTCAAAAGTAAGCTGGACATGGATTGTGAGGTTAATACATTTAAAGAAAAACTGGTTGCAAAGGGTTTCAGGAAGTGTTATAGAATAAACTATGATAAAATAATCTCACTAGTATGAATGCTTAAATCCATTAGAATATTTTTTTCAATAATAGCATTTAATGATTATGATGTTTGGAAAATGGATGTCGAAAAAAATTTCAAAATGGGATGTTTTTTGAAGAAGTATTTATAACTCAACCCGAAAGGGTTTTTCAAGTAAAAGAAAGCCAATAATTATTTCATGTTTGAATATATTTATGGTTTTAAACATGCATCACAGTCCTATAATGTTCATTTATATTAGGCCATACGAGAATTTTCTTTTGTCAAAAATGAAATTGATCCTTGTGTCTATAAAAATGTTGAAGGGAATACCATCATTTTGATAGTGTTATTTGTTGATGACATATTAATTATGGGAAATGAGGTGAATGTCTTACAGTCAGTGAACGTTTGGTCAAATTAATGGTTCTCCATGAAAGACTTAGATGAAACAACCTACATTATAGGGATTAATATCTATCATGATAGATCTCAAAGGATTCTTGAGCTAAGTCAAAGTACATATACTGACAACGTACTCAAAAGGTATAATATGGATCAATCCATGAGGTTATTGTTTCTATATCACATGTGATTAATCTCTCAAAGAAAATATGTCCACAAACATAGGATGAGATTCAATTAATCAATAGAACCCATTATGCTTCATTAGTGGGTTCTATCATGTATGCCAAGTTATGTACTAGGTGGGATGTCGCCTTTTCTTAATGCATGGCTAGTAAGTATCAAGTTGATCCAGGAGAGCTGCATTGGGATGTTGTTAAAACTATGATAAAGTACTTGATTTATACAAATGATATGTTCCTGGTGTATGGTGGAGATGTGGAACTTGTAGTGAGAGGATTCCCTAATTCTGGTTTCCAGATAGATCATGATGATATGAAATTGTAGTCATGATACATCTTTGACCTGAATGGTGGTGCAGTGATTTAGAGATGCTCAAAGAAAGCTATGGTTGCCGATTCTACAGTAGAGTTTGAATACATTGCAACTTTCAATATAGTTAATGAATAAATCTAGTTACATAGCTTTATCTCAGACATTGGTGTTGTTCCTAACAGTGCAAACCCTATTCCAGTATATTGCAATAACACTGCTGCATTGGTGCTTCCCAAGGAGCCCAAGCTTGATCAGAGGACAAAGAATATCCTTTCGAAGTTTCATCTCTTTAGGGATTTTACTCAAATAAGTGAAGTGACAGTTAAGAGATAATCCACATAGGATAGCATAGAAGACCCCCACACTTAATCTATCTATCAGCCGAAGAATGATTCTCATGTGAGAGCTAATAGATTGATACATGTTTTCATTTGGATCTAGTGCATGTGGGAGTGTTGAAAGTGGGTGACCTAGACCCAACTTGTTTTGTAATTTTATTACCAATACATGTATGCAGTTTGTTATATATGCATGTGTTTATATTTCTACAATTGTTTAGATACATGTGAATACACTTTGATAATGGAAATTTACTTAGTTTACATGTCATATCAAATTGTTATAGAACATCTATGGCTATAATGAGAGTCTTGAGATGCCATGATAGTAATCTTAAAGTAATTTCTATGATCCAGTCACATCATTCTAAAAGGACACAAATGATGTGTGACTATTAGGTGTTGGGGTCTCATAAGAATTGAGACTTCTTCTCATGAAGTTTTCTCTTGATGATATATGGTAGTTGAGACCATGAGGATTGACCTGCATAATAGAAACACCACATGTTATAGGTTTCATTGGTTATTACTATCTATGGACATGTGTGATGGTGTACAAACATGAGTTCATTATAAATGTATGCCATTTAATATTATACGTTAATGTAAGGATACAACTATGGAAATAAAGTTGGGGCTGGGTAGTTTGTGTTGGGTCTATCATTGGTGACATGAAATTGATTGAATGATCAAGATAGAATTTGTTACTTCTGAGTTGAGGAAGAGATATCATAGGTCTGGTTTATTAGGATGGTAGAACCTTCATAAAATCCAATGCCATGGTAGTGGAAAGTAAGACCGTCAGAATATATCCATAAATAAAATAAATCAAGATAAATGATAATGACACTAGTGTGCATTCTACTTTATTGAGATATAAATTACGAAGAGATTATATAACATAGATCGTGTTCGTAGGAAGGTATTCATTTCTTTTACTTTACCTTATCTCTATAGAGGCCTCGATGGGTTGCTAGACCATACTCTTGGTTAGTGAATATTATACATTACTATTAAGATAAGGTCCTAGAGGGTCATACACTATAACGTTTTGAGAATCTATCATATTCTGTGGAATATGAATATAGAACTTATTGGGCCCCACCATAGGGTCCGAGTACTATCCAAGTTCTATGGATCACAAAGTTATAAAAAAAATTCTTTTATTAGTCTATTTTGGATTAATTCCTTGAGTTTATTTATAACATGCATTTATAAGTGATTATGTAAATACATAGATAAAATATTATTCCAATAGATTTAAATATCCCAGGTTCATTTAATATATTCAGGAGACGTGAGTCGATTTAGAGACTCATGTTTATCACCCAATATATATTTAATATATATATTGTAGTTAGTGATAAAATTATAAATATTATTTACGGCGTAATTTTATTTGGAATAAATAAATATTTATACTACTTATACTATGAATATCTATTACACAAGAGCCAACAACCCATACTAGGTATTCTAGATATTCCCTATATAAGTAAGAGAGAGACTCTTCCCATGGAACTATTCATGTGTTGGAATTAAGAACCTCTCTCTCCTCTTGAATTCTAAAGAGATATTCTCTCAACAAAGAAATATATTCATGTTCCTTCTTCTTGGAACAAATAATCTTTCTTGTGGTGATCATCACTGTGTTAAATTGGTCATTGGTGTACCGTGCTAGCACCTGAATTCTGATAGATGACATGAGAGTAGATGTAAGAGGCATGTGTGGATGATCTAGAGTGCTTCGACATTAGTGTTTTTGAGAAATGGTTGCCAGCATTCTTTGCCAGACTTTCACACGTCAGATCCGAACAGAGTACATGTGTAATTTTATTTTGTGCTCTGTTAAATCCACGTGTGGTCCTTAAACCACACCATGATAAGATCACAAGATTCGACATTGTTGCATCTGTACGATGACGCAAAATTTTTAATTTCCCTTCCCATCGACTTTCCCTGCCCAAACCAGTACCTAACATTCCATTCCTCTAAACATATGCACAAATTTAAAATTATTTAATTAAAATGAATAATAATTTAAATGAATAGATGTATAAAATTCATAGAATATTGGTGATAATTTAGATGATGGTCGTAAATAAAATATAATTGACATTCATAGATGGCCATTGTCATTTTTTACATAAAATAATAGATTTTATTTATAATTGTCACATAAAATGATAACATTTATCATTTTTAATTTAATTATACACATAGAATGATAACAATAACATGAATTATATTATTAAAAATTAATGTAAATAGAAATTACATGTAATATTACACTACAATACACATGAAATAATAACTATTATATCCAAATACAATTAAATAGTCCTTTAAAATTTAATGTCAAAAAAATGAGAATATAGGGTTTTGTTATTGTGTTACATTATAAATCAAAAAATAAAATTACTAATACAAATTGGACTTATAAGTCCAATCTAAATTCATAAAATCATGGTATTATATATATATACACACATATACATATACAATTATTCAAAAATAAATTGTTGGTTGGGTTTCTTAGAAGACATTTAATTCCAATCAATAATTGAAAATAAAATAGAAACATAGATTTTATATAACCAATGTTAAAAAAAATTAATTTATAAAATTCTTATGGGATTAGAAAATATATACTTATAGACACATATAAAAATTAAATTAAAATAATACCCATAAAAATCCATAAATTGGGAGATTTATAAGAAATCTATTACAAACCATAAATTAAAAATATTATTTTCTAGGTTTAAAATAATAAATTTTAAACAATCCCTTATATTATAAATTATGAAAACAAATAATTTTAAATAGATAAATATTAAATATATATATATCATTAAAAGGAATTATTGGTTTAAAAATAAATCAAAACCTTATAAAAAATGATATGTTTATAAGTAAATAAAAACAATCTCTTATATGAATTTATAAATTTTTAAAGTATGAATATACTATATATATTCTTATATTATTTTTTTAAATATAAATATCCCTTACCTGAATTAATGATAAATCAATGGGTGTATTGCCTGCCAAACACCATGCAATAAGGAGAGAAATAAAAAAGGGTGTAGTTTTGGGTGCTTAAAAGTGTGCAAATGAGGGTTTATAAATATTTTGTTTGTGTATTTTATTGGCATAAATCCCTATCAGATAGCAGTGTCATAGAAGAAAATAATCACACTCGGGGATTCTTAAGATAAGTAAAGTGTTCAACTTAATATCATTTGATGGTAAAATATAAATTTTATATTTTAAGTTGTATTTGAGAAATTAGAAAAGAGATACAAAAATTGACTCATGGCTAAACAAAAACAGTGTTAATTAGGATGATTGGATTCATTATTGGGTGTTTTAGAAAATATAATCACTATATATATATAATTCATCCAAAATACAAGGATAGAGGATATAGTCAAAGATTCCAGTTTAATTTTAAACATTTATATCGATTGTGTTGGAAAAGTGTCAAGTTGGGACCATGGTGGAATGAGATTTCGATAATGGAGGTGGTTTAATGGAATGAACTCAAAGTTTGAGGAGAATAAAATTGTGAAAAGATGAATAATATGTGGGGATGGTGATCAGGATTTGAATGGATGGAATGTATCATGTCTGGTCGATCAGACGGCTGGAAGTCATTCTAGTATTTTAAAGAATGAATACATGGGAGATTAATTGTAACACCCCGACCCCAGTTACCCAGAGTCAGTGCATTATTACATAACATTAGAATTATCACAAAATATCATGTCTTGAAAGGCCGATTAGTTTATTATCATTGGAAACACTCGATACATTCAAAAGTCTTACATTACATGATAATGTGAAAAACTACAACATAGTCTCCATAGTCCACAATCATATCAACTCAGACTATCCCTGCAGGTCAGTCATAAAATAATTTTTCAAATCCTAGTAAAATTAAAACATATAAAGGGGTGAGATCATATTATCAAAAAGGATAAAAATATAATGGAAACTATTATAAGTAAACATAAACATTTAAGGCAATGTATAATATCATAGTATTATCGTCGTTTCAGGTGTTAACTTACTCATTCTCTTTTATATGTTTTGTTACATAATACATGTGTGTTATGGATAGGTTTTATCTTATTCATATCCAGAATGATATCATGTCCTTAAACATTATTTTTAATCATCAAATGAGAATTAGACTTCAGTGGATACGATGGGGAATGAATCTCATCGCGTTCGTGGAGACGGTAGTCCGTACGTACACACGGGTGACAATATCATTATTTAGACATTAAAATAATATATAATTGGATGGTATATCATATATAAAGGATAATTATAATGTTATATTTCATATTTAATTCAATTAAACATCATTATCATACCCATCAAAATAATAATGTTCTGAATAGAAATTACACCACGACATGGAGACCGTAAGACGTACGTACGCACATATAGTGACATGTCATTACAAGGATGGATAGAATACTGAATATGGTTGTAACATACTTATAATAACATCACAGTATATAGAATATACTGGAGTTATTATTTTAGAATGGAAATATCAAAGAAAGAAGAAGTGGAAGAAGAAAGGAACATGAAAGAGGGTGGTGAAAGCATTACCTCTTCATCAGTTTCTTCCTTTTGATTTGATCAAAATGATTCCTTAGGATGGATTTATGACTAAAATAAGGCCTCTAGGATTAATTGAGAGAATTTGGAAGGATATTTGGGTAGAGTTTGGCCGATCCAAATGGCTTTGAAAGTGTGAATTAGTGAGAATGGATAGTTTCCTTTTATAAGTGGGGTGAGGGGCACCTTTGGAAGAGCTAGAAATATTATTTTACAATAAATTAATATTCCATTTATAATGGCTCAAAAGTGGATTATTTAATGGTTAAGGTGGGGATAGGTCACAAACCACTCAACCAATAGGTTTTAGATTGGTTTGTGTCACTATATTAACTTTATTTTTTTGATTTAACTCTTAGTTAAATAGTTTGACATTTACCATGTATCTTTGTATTTTTATATTATATAGTTAATAAACTAACTATATACATCCAAGTGACCCACAAGTGGTCCATTAATGATAAACCTATCAATATATAAGTCATTTGGAGGAAACTTATGTTTTTTAAGAATATAATATCAATGAATAATATAATATTTGTTTTAAAAACTCTTTTATGTCAATTTTGACACTATTTAATAATTGATTTTTGTTAAAGTCTTAACTATTTTATTAATTAGTAAAAAATTTATTTATGTAATCCTAACATGTAGTATTAACCAATAATATTCGTGTAGGTCATCAAAAATTTCAAAGTATATTTATTTTAACATTTATAATACCAATTATTTGATTCTTTCATTAATAAGGAAAATACTGCATCATTATTGTGTCATAAATAAATTTAATTATTAAATATATAAAAATTATAAATAAAATACTATTATGTAAGAAATAGTTTTGGATATTATATATAACCCTATGTAAAAATTGTTTTGCTAAAAGATATATGCTTATTTCATTTTTGTATTTACATTACTTAATGAGTATAAAGTGTCATTATCACTTTCAAGTGGCTCCATGGGGTCCCAAAATCGACCCAAAGATGCCCATGGTCAGACATGTATCAAAAAATAGTGTTAGTACATGTTTTAGGGTAATATCATATTATTATAATATTATTTTTTTAACCTTATTTGCCGGATTTACCCTTTTACCATGGTAAATAAAATATTTACCGAAGTAATTATTCAAAATGCCTAAAAATAAAAGTTATCTATTTACACAATTTGGACATCATGATTATAAATATGGAATCCATTTTTGTAAATTAAAAACATAGAAGTGGCAGAAATTATGTTAAAATTAATTCCCTTTTCCAAAACATAAAGGGTGTTTTTATGAAATAATAACTATCAAAAGATTGGCACTTGCTTTTGTCCAGTTTAAAAGTGAAATTATGTCCAATGACCAAAATTGGATTAAATAGTAAAAATATAATCTATCTATACTTTAAAATCACTCGAATTCATAATTTATCACTATTAATTATTTGGATTAAAAAATTTGTTTTTAATTAAAATTTAGTAATTTTCACTATTCATCAAAATATGAATGTTATCAGAAAAGTACCAAAAATTCACCCTAATCTAATTTCGAAATTCCAAATCCAAAAATGAATTTCATTTTTAAACAGATATTTATAAATTTTCAAAAAGTGTTTATTACTATTTATAACAACTAGTTTGATTTGTTGTGGTGTGTTAGAACTCGAAGTTGCGTACAACACACGCTACTGTATTATTTCAAGAGATGTGTACCATGAAATCTTGGGGTGTTACATTCTCCCCTCCTTCAAAAAATTTCATCCATGAAATTTCTAGAATACTACCACATGAAATTACTCGGGTGGTTCTTCATCATATGTTCCTTAGGTTCCCACGTTGCCTCTTCCATCTTATGGTTTCTCCATAGAACGTTTACCTGACGAGTCGTCCGGTTTCTCATCACTTGTTCTCTTGTATCAAGAATCTAGATGGATATTTACAGTAAGAAATATTAGGTTCCAGTTCTACTTCCTTATAGGTGAGTACATGCATTGGTTGAGGCATGTATTTTCTCAACGGTGATACGTGGAACACATCGGGAACTTTGAAGAGACTTGGTGACATTGCCAAATGGTATGATACATCCCCAATTAATTCTTGAATTTTGAAAGGTCCTATGTACCTAGGACTCAATTTACCTTTTTACCAAAACATATAACTCCCTTCCATGGGGAAACCTTCAAGAAAACATGATCTCTTACCTGAAATTCCAAATCCTTCCTTTGGTTGTCAACATAGCTCTTCTTCCTACTTTGAGCTCCTTTGATGTGGTTTTGGATTACCTTCACCTATTCCATCGTTTACTCCACCAGTTCTGGGCCTACAAGTTTTCCTTCACCAACATCATCCCAACAGGTTGGTGTGCGACATCTCTTTCCATATAACGCATCATATGGTGCCATCTGAATACTCGAATGGAAGCTATTGTTATAAGAAAATTCTACCAGAGGTAAATATTGATCCCACATACCCTGAAAGTCAAGTGAGAAAGATCTCAATATGCCTTCTAAGGTTTGAATAGTCTATTCTGATTGTCCATCTGTTTGAGGGTGGTAGGCAGTGCTCAAATGATGTTCAGTATCCAAGGCCTTCTGAAGACTCTTACAGAATCATGATGTAAAATGGGGATCACGATCAGAAACAATTGATAGGGGTAATCCATGAAGCCTCACAAATTCATTAATATATAGTCTTTCTAGATGTTCAAGTGGTAAATCTTCCCTTATTGCAAGAAAATGTGCTAACTTGGTAAGAAAATCAATAATGACCCATATTTCATAATTCCTTCTATGAGTCTTTGGTAGTCCCATGACAAAGTCCATCATGATATTATCCCATTTAAACTCAGGTATGGGAAGTGGTTTCATGGCTTCTCCAGGATGTTTCCTTACAGCATTCACTTATTAACAAACCATAAATCTTGACACAAAATCAAAAATATCCCTCTTCATGTTTTCCCACCAAAAATTTTCCTTCAAATCTCCATACATTTTGGTGCTCCCAGGGTGTATAGATAAATTGGAACTATTAGCATCATCCAAAAATTATCTTTTTAGATCAGGTATATCGGGAACACAAAGCCTCTTCCAAAATTTCAGAATTCCTTCTTCATACACAAAGTCACTCAATCTCCCATCATTCACAGCATTAATATTCTTTCGAAATTCATAATCATATGTCTGAGAACTCTTTATCCTTTCTAGTAAAGATGTTTTGGAAACCATTTGAAAAAGTATCAATGTTTTAACTTCCATGGTAAATCTCATATCCATCTTCACTAGATCCATGAAAATTGGATCCCTTTCAACTATCATTTTTTTCAAAAATCTATGATCCTTTCTTCTCATAGAATCTACCACCTTATTTGCCTTCCCCGGGTGGTAGTGTGTCATGCAATCATAATCCTTGAGTAGTTCAAGCCATATTATTTTCCCCATGTTGAGTTATTTATGTGAGAAAATATACTTCAAAATCTTGTGATCAGAATACTTCTCACATTTTTCACCATTGAGATAAAGTCTCCATATCTTCAAAGAAAATATTACAGTAGCGAATTCAAGATCATGAGTATGATAGTTTTTCTCATGAATTTTTATCTGTCATTATACATAGGCAATAACTATATCATTCTGCATCAGGAAACAACCAAGTCCTTTCTTTGAAGTATCACTATAAATAACAAACCCATCATTCCACGATGGTAGAGTAAATATAGGTGCATTGAATAATCTTCTCTTCAGCTCTTCAGAACATTCTTCACAGTCTTTTTTCCAAATAAATTTATCCCCTTTACGTGTGATCTTCTTTAATGGGTTATCTAATCAGGAAAAATTATGGATGAAACACCAATAATAACTTGCTAAACCAATAAAACTACGAACCACAGTTATACTCGAGAGTGTTGGCCATTCATGGATAGCCTTCGTCTTAGAATGATCAAAGGAGGTTCCCTCCTTAGAGACAATATGGCCATGAAATAAAATCTCCTAAAGCCAGAAATCACACATGCTAAAATTCCCATATAATTTACGACATCTAAGAGTATTTAGAATAATGCGCAAGTAATATTCATGATCCTCATATCTTTTGGAGTATACCAAGATATCATCATTAAATACCACTTCAAAGTCATCATGATATTCCTTTAAAACTCTGTTCATTAGATCCATGAAAACACAGGGTGTATTAGTCATCCCAAAAGGCATTACTGTAAACTAGTAATGCCTATACTTGGTTCGAAATGTTTTCTTTGAAATTTCTTCCATCGTCACACAAAACTGATGACATCCAGATCGAAGATCAATCTTTGTGAAGTATTGTGCTCCATGAAGTTGGTCGAATAAATCATCAATGTGAGGTAGGGGATACTTGTTCATTATTGTTATAGAATTGATTTCCCTATAGTCGATACATTACTTCATAGATCCATCTTTCTTATTAACAAAAAGGATAGGGGCTCCCCATGGAAAAAAAACTAGGGTAAATAAATCCCTTATCACCCAATTCCTCTAGTTTTTTCTTTTGTTCAACTAATTCCACACTGGCCATTCAATAAGGGGTATTTGATATAGGCCTTAAACCAGGAATTAAATCAATGGAAAACTCAACTTCTTGTTCTGGAGGATGTCCAGGTAAACCCTATGGAAAAACATCAACATATTCTCTCACAATAGGTACATCATCTATTTGAACATTACTTTCCTCACCCATAGTCATTTCATTCTCTTCCTCCCCAATAATTGTATTTAGTTGAGCTATTGGGGTTGGATCTAGATAAGAATTAGTTTGTGACAATTCTTCTCTACAGATAAGGTGTTCCTTATCATCATCATCAAAAATCATAACCTCCTTCTTCTTACAATAAATCTTCGCATCATGGTCCAAATGCCAATCCATATTGAGGATTATATCACACTCAATCATAGGTATGATGATGAGATCAGCAGATAAAGAACATTTATATGCTCTAATGGGAACTGATTCACAGAACATTGTAGCAATGATACATCCCTTAAGAGTTTTAACTGACAACTCCATTGTTAAATCATTTTGGAAATATCTAATTTTATTAGAATACTGGGAAGATATGAAACAATGCGATGATCCAAAATCAAATAATGCATTTCCTAAACTTGAGGAAACCATTAATTTAATTGCCACTGTGTCTTTTGGAGCTTCAACCTCAGTAGTATTGATAGAAAAATCTTGTCCTTGATCCCTTGGCATTTTCTGAGGTAAGTTCCTCTGATGATTAGGACATTCATTTACATAATGTCCCATATCCATGTAATTGTAGCATTGAACATCAGTAGCTTCTTTCTTCCCCTTGCAATCACGAGCTAGGTGGAATTTTTCACCACACTTGTAACAGACTCCCATTCCCTTTAATAAAGTATGGGGGTGTTTCTTCCAACATTTACTGCTGGATAGATATTCAACTTTTCCATTATTCCCCTTATTTCCATTCCTAGAGTGATCAGCAGATCTCTTCTTATCTTTCTTTGATTTAATGTCATAAGACTTAGAGAATTAGTTTTCTGTCTTGTTAGAACATGAGAAAATATATTCGTATGACGAGAAGTATTATGATACTAATGATTGATAAAGAAATGGTTTGAACACATCAAAGAAACGATCAATATTACTCCTTGGGTTACGTATATAATTTGATGCATGCCTCACTAACCTTGTAAAGTTAGCCTCATACATTGCGACATTCTCATCCTCCTTTTGCCTCAGAATCAGAAATTGTCTTTCCATATCCGCTCGATGGTCATGAGAAAAGTATTTTTCTATGAAAATATCTGTAAACTCCTTCCATTCCATATTTGATACTTTATCATCTCCCTTCATTTTTTTAATCAATGACCACCATTGATCAGCATCTCCAGTGAGGTGGTAAACATCCATAACAAATTTTTCCCTTTCTCTACTCCCCATGGTGTCGAATATTTTCTCTAAGGAATTTATCCATTTCTTCACTAACAGTAGATTTGTACCCCCATTGAATGTTTGTGGTTGTTTCCTCATGAAGAGATCTAACATTGATCCTCCATGCTGCGGATCAGGGTGCTCCATATGGGTAAGGTTATTTTTCATAACCTAAGTGAGTTGTCCCTGTATGGTGATTAGATGATCTGCACCGGTGGCATCAATAACTCGACTATAGTTATCTTGAGCAGGAGGGAAATGCCTATATGGAGTGCATGCATTGATATGATTTCCATTCCTTCCACGAGGTGCCATTTCCAATCAATGGAATACACTAGATTAGTTTATGAATCGTAATACATAAATCCAAAAATGTAAAACACATAACATAAATTGAATATTTTATTGATATAATCCATAATCATAATAATGTTTTCTATGAGGAATAATATACTCAGAAACCCTTCATAATGGTTTGTAAATAAAATGTGGATTATCCTTAGCATATCCCCCGGGAGTGTCGTAACCAAAAGTTCAGCAAGGCCCATTGTCGTGCACCAGTTCCCATTCGAGTCTCTCTCAAAGCGGTGCTTTTGGGTATTACCCCTAGGTAAATATATGCTAGAGACACCTCTACCTGATCTTATCCTGATAGGGATGCATTTATCAGAAAACTCAAAAAATCTATACAATACCCAAATTCTAGGAAGTTCTTCTATACTAATTTTCAAGGTCCATCTTAGGTCTATGTCCTCTAATCAGAGTTTATCTAAATATAGATTCTAAGGTTTGTACTATACTTCATCTGATACCAAATTTAATGCCCCAACCCTAGATACCCAGATTTGGGGCATTATTACAAAACATTGGCATGATCACAAAAGATCAATTCTCGAAAGATCTATTATTTTAGTATCCTTGGAAACACGAGATACAGTCATAAGACTTACAATAAATGATAAAGTGAAAAACTACAACAAAATAGTCTCCATAGTCCACAATCATATCCCCTCAGAATATCCCTGCAGGTCATTAATAAAATACTTCTTCACATCCTGGGAAAAATAAAACCTAGAAAGGGGTGAGCTCATATTCTCAGTAAGGATAACAATATAGAGAAAACTTTCATAAATAAGCATAAACATTTAAGGAAATTTATAATTAAAACAAAAGAATTTTAAACTTGAAATTCAGCATATTATGGAAAAAAGGAAATGAAATAATGCCATTTACTTATTCACATGGATATTCTACTAGTTGAATAATAACAGGCTATATCAATAACCACTCTCATAATGATGGAATGCTTAATGCCAGACTATAATAACCACATAGTCAAGGCCTTGTTCCAATACTACAAATAATATTTTGTCAAGGCCTTGTGCCAGGAAACTAGTTTGTCTCATGAGACCTACCGATTCATTGAGGAGCTATAGTGGGATCCACTAGTTACTTACTATGTCCAATTCATACCTCATATTAACAGGTTTAAACATACCATAAACATTTGTATTAAAACTAGAATACTAAATGTCAATAATTTCTCTATAAACCATGAATGGTATAAAAATAACACATCCATAGTCAAACATATCACAAAACCTTCAATAAAATATGGATGTTTTGTATCATAATATATCAAATTCAAATAAGATTAAAATCCATCAAAGGAAGTTGACATAGAGGAAATCAAAACTAATATAGAGAAATATTTCATTTTTTGAAATTATTTAAAAGTAACATAATAATAAAAGAAAACATTTACATTGAAAATATTCTTATAAGCTTGTAAGGGAATCTTAGATGATTTTATAATGGCGGAAAATAGCCACACCCGCCGTATAAGTTAAAAAACACATTCTTACCTTAATTCTATCGAAAAGGTTAAAAAGGACCTTGTTTGGAAAACTATAGAAAGATTCCTTTATAAACATCTTATAAAAAGTCAAACAAGGGTATAAATGTCAATAAACCATAGTCTATAAAATATTAAGAATGTTTTGAAATACATTTTTAAGAAACATGGATGTGGATGATAATGATTTCCAGTAGATAATTACGTATAAACTACCTTGGATAATTAAGAGATTGTGAAATAAACCCTTACCTTGTACTTTTCCTTGGTAGAGGGTAGTTTAACATCCTGTATAATGGTGACATAATTGTTATTAAATTATACAATAATTATATACATTAATATTATATCATATATGAACTTTTAACATTTCTTTATTAATAATATCTTAGTATTATCGTCGTTCCGGGTGTTAACTTACTCATTTTCTTTAAATGTTTTGTTACATAAGCCCTTTTTGTTATGGATATATTGTATATTATTCATATCCAGAATGATATCAAGTCCTTAAACATTATTTTTGAGCATCAAATGTGAATTATACATGAATGGATATGATGAGGAATGAATCTAATCCCGTTCGTGGAGAAGGTAGTCTGTACGTACACAAGTGCGACAATATCATTCTGTTGATATTAAAATAATAAATAATTTGATGGTATATAATATATAAAGAATCATTATAATGTTATATTTATTATTTAATTCAATTAAACATCATTATCAAACCCATCAAAATAATAATGTTCTGAATAACAATTACACCACGACGTGGAGACCTTAAGCCGTACGTACGCACGTATGTTGACATGTCATTCCAAGGATGGATTGAATACTGAATATGGTTGTAATATACATATAGTAACATAACAGTATATATAATATATTTGAGTTGTTATTTTATAATGGAAATATCAATGAATGAAGAAGTGGGAGAAGAAAGGAACTTGAAAGAGGGTGGTGAAAACATTACCTCTTCTTCAGTTTCTTCCTTTTGATTTGATGAAAAGGATTCCGTAGGATGGATTTATGACTAAAGGAAGGCCTATAGGATGAAGTTAGAGGAGTTTAAAGGATATTTGGGTAGAGTTTTTCTGATCAAAATGGTTTTGAAAGTGTGAATTAGTGAGAAGGGGGAGTTCCCTTTTATAAGTGGGGCAAGGGGCACCTTTGGAAGAGCTAGAAATATTATTTTAAAATAAATTAATATTCCATTTCTAATGGCTCCAAAGTGGATTATTTAATGTTTAAGGTGGGGATAGGTCGCAAACCACTCATCCAATAGGTTTTAGATAGGTTTGGGTCATTATATTAACTTTATTGTTTTGATTTAAATCTTAGTTAAATAGTTTGACATTTACGATGTATTTTTGTATTTTTATATTATATATTTAATAAACATACTATATACTTACAAGCGACCCCAAGTGGTCCATTAATGATACAACTATCATTATATAAGTCATTTGGCTGAACCATATGTTTTTTTGGAATATAATATCAATTAATAATATAATATTTGTTTTAAAAACACTTATATGTCAATTTTGACACTATTTAATAATTGAATTTTTTCAAGTTATAACAACTTTATTAATTCTAAAAAATTTCATTTAAGTAATCCTAAATTTTCATATTAACCAATAAAATTCGTGGATGTCATCAAAACTTTTGATGTATAATTTTTTAACATTTATAATACCAATTATTTGATTCTTTCATTAACAAGGAAAATACTGCATCATTATTGTGTCAAAAATAAATTTAATTATTAAATATATAAAAATAATAAATAAAATAAAATTATGTAGGAAATATTTTTATCTTTCATATATAACCCTATGTAAAAAAAATTGCTAAAAGATATGTGCTTATGTCATTTTTGTATGTACTTTAACTTAATTAATATAAAGTGTCTTTATCACTTACAAGTGCCTCCATGGGGTCCCAAAATCGACCCAAAGATGCCCATGGTCGGACATGTATCAACCAATAGGGTTAGAAGACGTTTTAGGGTACAAAAATTATTATAATATAATTTTTTACCCATATTTACCAGATTTACCCTTTAACCACGGAAAATAAAATATTTACCCATGTAATTATTCAAAATGTCTAAAAATAAAAGTTACCTATTTAAAAAATTTGGACCTCATAATTCTAAATATGGAATCAATTTTTCTAAATTCAAAACACAGAAGTTTCAGAAATTAATTTAAAATTAATTCCCGTTGTTAAAACAAAAAAACATGTTTTTAAGAAATAATAACTATCAAAAGATTGTCACTTGCTTTTGTCCAGCATAAATGTGAAATTATGTACAATTACCAAAATTGGATTAAATGGTAAAAATATAATATAATTATACTTTAAAATCACTAAAATTTATAATTTATCACTATTAATTATTTCGATTAAAAATGTTGTTTTTTATTTAAATTTAGTAATTTTCACAATTCATCAAATTGTGAATGTTATCAGAAAATTACCAAAAATTCACCCTATGATAATTTTGATATTACAAATCCAGAAATGAAGTCCATTTTGAGAGTGAAAATTTAAAAAAATTCAAAAAGTGGGTCTTACTATTCATAATGGCTAGTTTGATTGGTTGTGGTGTGTTAGAACTCGATGTTGTGTACAACACAGGCTACTGTATTATTCAAATAGAATCGTACCATGGAAGCTTGGGGAGTTACATTAACTGGGGAAGGTATTATATGGATCAGTTTATCCATACTTCGATCGGATGGATATTATTTTTCTACGACATCCTATATTGGAATGGTGGTATGATGAGTATCCCTTTTATAAAATGCAACGCAGCTGCTCCTATTCGATAAAATTGACACACATGCCGCACTAGGAGCCTTACACAAGACCTCCCTCTTATGATCTGTCACACTTATACATGAACCAATATTCATGACCCTATACATGGGTTTGACTATTGGTTTTCTCGATTTGGTCTTGCATTGTGACTCTACTAAACTAAGGGCTTGGCACTACGCAGGATGACATTTTTTATTGAGTGAATAATTAATAATTTTTTTGTAGAAAAATTTCTAAAAATGAAATAATATAAACAAAATATAGAAAGGTAATATTTTTTCACATCCATTTTATTTTACACCATTTTAAAGAACAATTTAACATTTTAATCCATTTTCATGCAAGAATATTTTATATCTACTAAAATCTTATAGTTATATTATAATTAAAAAAGTTATAAATATTAAAACATATTCCTTAGATGTCATTATCTTTATTATTAAATATTACTATTTTAATTCCATTTTTAATTTTTTAAAACATCTGATGACTATTAAAAATCCCAATGGTTACATTTTTTCAAAATGTCACAAATGGTATTATAAATACAATGATTAAGGACATTCTGAAAACACAAGATTCACCGATGTACATTTCTTACTTCAAAATGGTGCTATATATCCATTTGGTTCATAGTATTTTCATTATTTTTCTAAATTTTACATTTATTATTATGGAATATCCATGGAAATATGGATATACATTCTACTTATTGTGTTGATGGAAGGTGTTCATGTGGTGCTTCTAAGTATTTTGATGAGTTTTTTGAATTATTGAAGCCTTATTTTTTGTATTGATGTAATTTTATTAATGATTTATTAATAAAATTATTTCATTATTGTTCTTATGATTTTTAATTCCATGTATTATAAAATATGTAATAATAATAATAATAATAATAATAATACAAGTATATCATGGATTTGGGGCATTACATGTTCTCACATTGATTTTTCTTTATTGTAGCACAACCAAACTTACGAACTCATGGAGAAAAACAATTTGAAATGTCCACCACATAATGTGAGATTTCAAGTCCTTGGTGTGAATTGGATTCCACTAAGATCACAAACGCCTCTATATTCCCACAGTGAGTAATAATGAGTAGGTCATAACCTTACGTCCCATATTTTTATGTCTCCTGACTATTCTTTGGTTCATCCCGTACACTGGTTCTACCCACACCTTACAATGATAATTATTTGGGGTAAAAATAATAGATTCTTCTACAAATATAGAATTTCTTGTTGGTGTAGATGTTCTCATTTTATTATTCTTCTTTCAATTACATAGTATCTTGTAACAACTTCCACTTATTTCTTATAAAAATAGTGATTGAGACACTTTCCACTTTCTCACTTCAATATATTATAATATAATTCATCTATATATTCTTATTTTTCTCACACACTGGTTACACGACACTTCTTCAATGCAAAAAAACACTTCACTTTCATAATACTTCACCTTATTCTTCCCTCTTCTTCTTTTCTTTTTCTATGTCATTGCATAAAAAGATGACAATAATTTATTCTATATATTCATCTTCAGTGTACTACAGAAAACTAGATCTATTTATCTTTAAAAAACAAGTATTTTTTCAAATATGAATAAGGTATTGAATATATTATTTAATACTCAAAGGATATCTACTATGAGTTTCAATGTCAGATCACCTTAATTCTTTATGTCTTCTTATTTTTCATCGATAACAATTAATTTTTTTGAAAGATTATGGAATCATATACTCTTATCTAATCACAAAAAATAATCTCAATAATTAATGTACAATCCTTCTATTCTTGTTAATTTCTTCACACTACAATTTTTATATAAATATTTCACAACAACCCACCAATTTTTGTAGTTTTAATTTGAATTTCTAATTAAAATTTGATCCACTAAAAACATTTTAATTTTTCTTCAAAATCATATTTTTGATCTTTATTCTAATAGACATTATTTATATAATTTTAATTGGTATTTATTATTTTCTAAAATAACCACAAAATCATCTAGATATATCCAATTTATTTGGTTAATTTTAATCTTGTTAAATCTACAAAACATCAAGTAGAATCCACTTATGTGGCACAATACAATAGTTCAAACCATTTATTTTATACAGGACTGAACAATTTGTGGCATGAGAACATAACTATGTTATAAAGTTAATGAATTATATAGATCCATAAATAATAACCTACCCACTTATGTGGTGTGATCCTTCTACATCAACATGGTCTTCCACATTTTCTTCCAGCTACAACATTGAATATGGGTTGCAGTGTAGTGGTCTGAAATTCTATAGAAACACCTAAAATATTTCTTTCCATTATTAATGGTGTGGATTATCACAATGTAATTAAGCTCTCTAATTGATTAACCCCTATGGTTTTAAAACCAACACTATATTGTGTAGTTATTTAGACCATTATCTATACCACAACCTAATTCATCATCTCTATGCTGTGGACACCACTATGGAAACATAGTCCAACATGAAGTTAGTTGGATATGGAGGGGACATATATTTGGATTCATAAACTTCTCCCACAGAACAAATTCTATTATGAAAATCCTATTTTTTGGAATCTATATTTATTTCTACTTTCATTCAATCTTCTAGAATCATGAAATATTCTCATAACATATAGTCACTAGAAATTAAATTTAGCATCATTTGAATTTTCTCTGTTGACTTTCATTAATTAATTACTCTATCATGGAGAAGGATACCATCATTAATATTCCTTAAACTCAATGAAACTCTAGTATTAAAATTAATTTTTCATTCAATATATTAATTATATCCGTGGAAATAATATTGACCACCTTCTAAACCAATATTATAAGTCTATTCATCGAATATTTAAACATCTAGTAAAATGTAGAATATATAATGAGATATTATTCTATTTTTCAATAAATTTTTTTTTTGAGAAATTAGACTCTCCTTAAACATTCATCGATTCCTAAAAAACATCCAAAATACTAAAACATGTCCAAACATTTTAAATTGATGAAATCCTTCTTTATTAACACTGAATAACAACAAATTACACTTTCACAAAGTGGGTTACATGACCATGCTTGGGAATAATGGTGGCCTTGGTTGTATTGGAATTGGTGTCCATGGTTGTGATGTGATGCTTTGATGAAGTGGTTTCTTGGTAGCAGTTTATTAGCAATGTAATAATAATAATGAAATAAAAATATGTGGTGATTGAAAAAGAATTCATTCATGGTAATTTAAACTAATAACCAAATAAATAAATATTGGTGGTTAATCAATGATTTAAAAATAGAAAATAGATCCCATGTTTTGGCCCTTATGTAATTTTAATTGGTTGGTTTTTTATTAGAGATATCACATGGTAGAGATATGTTTATAAAAGTCTTCATGATGGTTGTGATGGTGTTTCCTATGTGAACCTAATGGAATGGTATTGTGTGAGACAACTATATACCAATATTTTTCTTGTGTTTTAAAAGGGACCCCACCTAATTTGAGTTACTTTACTGACACCCAAACCCCATAGAGTATTTTTTCTTAATATATACGATGATGAGGATATGGTCTACTAACTACCCCCTCTACCCTTTCCCCCGTTAGTAGTATATTTTGGTGATATCAGTAGTAGATGATTGAGATATATAGTAAGGGTTATGAATTATAGGTTTATGTCTCAATGATAATGTCATTCATGTTCTTGATACCCAATTTACTTGGTTAAATGACAAGATATGTTCAATTAGTTATGAAAGTTGTGATGTGTAGTTGGTGTTGTAATATATGATATACAGTTGGTTCCTTCATTGGTAGATTTTTATGGGATGAGAGAAATGCATGTATTCTCATTCAGTGGAAGTATAATATTTGTTATAAAGTGGTTATAGGGAACCTCATATACATTATTATAAAATTACCTTAATACTATTGGATGTGTTATTTGGTGAGAGACTCTTAGTGAGGCTGGAGGACTAGTTGACCAATATAGGTGCTTGTTATTTATATTGTTTATTCACTTAGGCATTAGTATTATCATTTCACATTTTCATGAGAGAACATGGGAATGATCCTAATAAGTACACAATCCATGCTCACCCTATATATAAATGAACAATTTTTCATGTTTCATGGATGGATTTAGTTATTGATCATGATAGTTATAGCTTATATCTTCGGTTCTCATGGTTACATCCAGAGGATTTTCTATTTGTATTTTTTTAATATTCTGAAACATTTTTATCTATTTCAATTTTCATACATATGGGATACTTCTTGCATAGGATTTTGAATAATTTCAATTATAATATAATGGATTGGTTAATGGTTTTATTATCCAATTACATTTAGGGAAATTCTTACCATTTTAGTGTTTTATACCATTGATGCTAGTCACCAACTAAGGCCCTACGAGAGGTGGGATTTGGGGGGGGGGGTTACTCCTCTTCAGTGTTGGCTTAAGAGGGGAATCTATGAAGGGATTTATGTCAATATCATTGTATAAGTAGTTATATATCATTTGGTTACTTAGTGAATAGAATTTTTCATTGTTATTTGTATAGGGTAAGTTCCATGGGAATATGAATCATTTATAATTAAATTTTTATCTTGAGTTGGATTTAGAAAAGGGGTTAGTATGTTCTCATAGAGAGTTTGTTTATGGATTTGGTTGTGTTGAGGATTCAACCATTTAATCACACTAAGACTTGTGGTAAAAATTATATCTATGTGTTTAAGTGATTTCATGATGTCTCTAGGGGTTAAGAAATCATGATCAGGTTTTGTTGATGATATTTGTTTTACAGAAAAGTTGTCTGGAAGGGGTTCCAAAATTTAATATTAAAAATTGATTTTATGAATAATTGGAAGTGAGGATGTGTAAATTCAATATAGAGAATAATATTGGGTAAAAATATGTGTTTTTATGTTCATATAGATGTTTTTCTAAGAAAACAAATTATCTCTGGGTTTAGTGTGTGGATAGTTAGAGCACATCTGATTTCGACCAAAATATGTATACAATAGTTTTATCAAATTCAAATTATATAATTGGATGTTAGGAAATGTTTTCAAATATTTTTAGGTCTAAGGAGGGTTATGGTTGGGAGTTTTAATGAAACACAACCTTATAGGTTAGTGTTTTATAGGGAATCTCAATATTGATTCTTAAATAAGGGGTGGATAGAGAACTGGGATTACAAATATGAATTTGGTAAAATCACTAATATAAGTTATTTGGAGTTTTTATGGTCTATATTCATGTTTTTAGAATTATAAATGCTCGTAATAGTTTTATAGTGGCCCTAGTACTTAAATTGTACAATGGGGTTCCACTAGGTACCTTATCAAGGACACCAGGTCCTCAGTGACCCTACTAAGGAAGGTTACCCATATACACCCATCAAAAAACTGATAGAATGGTACTGGGTGACTATTAGGGGAACATATACCTTACACGATCTGAATGAGTACATAAATAACCCTATAAGGGTTTATAAAAATATGGAGATGACTATATTTTCATGGATGGACACTCTCCTGATTTATAGGGGAAAGATGATTAAAAAGGGGTCATTTGGTTAGCCCTCTATGTTCTTCATCCTATATTGGTCACCCATTTATAATTGGTGTTTTGAATGGTGTTTTTAGTGGTTTTGAGGTAAAATCTCACCCACCTCCTTAGGTTATTATTTATCCTTATTATCTATGTTTTTTTCAAGTTTCTGATATAGTTTTGAGGAAAATACCATTCAATAATGAAATAAGGAGGAGAGTGAGTAGGGTAATTTATCTCATGGGATCTGAGATATCTAGATCCATAAGAAACCAATAAATACTAATGAATCATAACCGCTTTGATTCCAACTCTGAATGCATCACAATACACAATATATTATTTGATCGATATAGGTAAGGGGAGGATAGGTTTTGTGGCGAGTTTAATCTTTAACTCATGTAAAATCACCCCTAAGAATTTGACCAAAAAATTCTCCCTTTCATGATCATACCATTCATTGGTGATTCTAGAAGGGAGAATTCTTGGATAAAATTTTGATAATAACTTGATAAACCTCAAAATCTCAATATTGTAAATAAATTCTTTTATTTCTACAGTGATACCATGGATGAAACGTTTTATGGTTCCACTGAAACTCCACCTTCTAAGATTAGATAACCATATAAGTAAACTTTATCATTCAAGAAACCAAATTTGTTGATCTAGGAATAAATATATATCTCTCTCAATGTACTCAATATGATATCAAGATGTTGGGAAAAATAATTTTCAAATATAGAATACAGTAATATTTCATCAAAAAAATCCCACCAAAAACCAATCTAGAAATGGATGAATGTTTTGATTCATCAAGGCCATGAATATCAACAACGCATTGGTCAAACAAAATTAAATAACTATGAAATCCTACAATCCATACATACTCCTAAAGCATTTTGATGCATTTATGGTGGTCTCACATTCAATTAGTGGTATCCTAATCTCAAATCAATATTTTTGAAGATCAAATAACCTCTAAGTTGGTAAAAGAGATCATCAATATGTGGGAGGGGATACAAATTATTTACTTCCATTAGGTTCAATACATGGTAATCTAAAAATAAAAGAAATATATAATCATCTTTCACAATGAAAAGTTCTAGAGAAACCTATGGATATGTAATATATTGTAAGAAACCTTTATCTTCAAGATATTCTAACTGAACTTTCAAATCCAAAAGCATTTCTAGTGCCATCCTATATTGATGGATAGAAAATTCCTCTTCTCTTGTCACTAAATCGATCTTGAACTTGATCTCTCACACATGCGGTAAGCCATAAAACTCATAAGGAAATATATCTTGCAAATTTTTTACCAATGGAGGAAAATAATCTTACAAAATTCCACCATCATCAATAAAAAATATTATTATCCAATATTAATCTAATATGCACAGAATTGGTCCTTCATAACCAAACTAAATATCTTACTCACTCTAGTGATAATATAAGAATCCTTCTAGAGATCAAAAGTTAACTATCCTTCGATAATAGTCAATATGAGCCTAGTATAGGACTAAAAACTCAATACCAAAACATGTCATTTATAGCGCAAATGGTTCCCACAAGAAATGGTAATTATCAATCTCTAGAAAACACTCCTTTAGTCATTTAGTATCCAATAACCACACTCCCAATGTTGTGTCTATAGTCAAAGAACCATCTAATATTTATTCATCAAAGTCCAAATCATCTGAAAAAAGAGAAAATAAAACGTAATGTGATGATCCTATATCAAAATATGCAAGGAAGGGGAAGATGATAAAATAATCTTACCTTTGATGTTATACGGTCCCATATCCACAATAATAAGAGTAATATTCATAAAATGAATCTGAATCTCCTCATTAACGTGGGATATAGTCCTACTCTATTGATGTATTCCCTCTTATAAGTATTATCATTCATGTACTGGGGTACCACATCCACTTCCTGGACCTGAACATACCACTGAACTCTAGCTTACTGTCTGCTGAGGAGTAGCCGAGTCCATCACAAACTATGGTGCCTATCCTAATACTCTACAACTTCTCCATTGTGATAAGTTCCTATAAAATTTCAGGATATAATACAACATATCACAAGAATTTCACTCCAAATATGGGTACAATTACTAAGGCCTCTTATGGACTAAAATTCTGAACATATAGAACTATAATGAATTATAGTCCTTAGATGGCTTCCCACTACCCTGTCTTCTCTACCTATTATTTTCCTAGTGAAAAATTTCATTGAGCCGCTTCTTGTTTCTAGTAGAAGAGCTTCTAGATTGTCTTGACGAAACTACATGGCCACTGATTGTGGCCTCACATAGATTTCCATCCATGTTGTGTACTAGATTCACCATTTCTAAATCACCACTCAGAAAAAATGTTATCTTATAACCTGACCTCATAGTGAAGTCCATCCTAGAAACGCCTCCCCTTGGAGATCTCATCAGTAATTAAAGATGGTGCAAAGCACTGCAGGTTTTTGAAATGTTCATTATAGTCCACCACTGACATGTCCTCCTATGTTAGATTCATGAAATAATTACCCTTATCATCACTCAAAATCCATGGATATAAGTGGCCCAATAACATAAACTCTATTTTCTTCCAAGATAACTCATCATACTTCTCTGTATAGTCTAAAATATCTCACCATTTCTTGGAAGGTCCACGAATAATATATGTATAAAGCTTCACCATACTATATTTGGGTGTATAAAGGTTCTTGAAGATCATCTGTAAGGGTTAAATCAATAACATCACTACCTAGATCCTCCCCTAGAGAACATTGGTAGATTTTACGGTTGAAACTATCTCATGTTCTTAGACATTAATGGTATAGTTCAAACCATCTCACTTTTCATGGATCCCATGACCCTAATGAATTTGTTTTAAAGATGAACATCCATCTGATCCTTAAGAGTTTGAGGAAGCTTTAGATTATCTTCCTTAGTACCATGCTAATTTCCACACTCTTAAAACTGAAATTGATGATGGTGAGGATTAATTTTATCTACACGATAAACAAACTCCTTTGAACACTGGCTAACAAACAAGGGCCACATCAACAGGTAAAAAAACAAATAACCACTATTATATGTCTCTATAAACATAGTTTACAAGTGTTTTTTCAATAAATAATTGTTCTCTCAATTTAATTTATCATATATAAAATATATCCCATTTCACATTTCATGAAGGAAAATATATAAAAAATGCATCAAATTTTTTCATTATCATGAAAAAATATGTCAATATATATCCCTGTTTTCCTATTATAAAGATTGCAGGTTCATATCACACCATTCCAGTCCATGAGTGTGAATCTAATAAAATAATTACATCACCCAACATGTGAATACCATAGGGTGAAATAACCTAAACTGTAAAAAGGGACATCCCAAACAAAAATCACATCCCTAGTCACTCATATTTGAACCCATAAATGGGTTAGCTTCTCTAATACAAAAGATTATTATTAAGTCCTAACAAATATTAGTATCCCCTAAAACCCTTTCAATTTGTAAATAAATAGAAAATAAAAAAATGAACCTTTAATACCACTTTGTAATGTCCCATAATCTGATACTATCTCATGTGGACAAATCGAGTTTGTAACTTGACCTCAAGCACACCTCCCCATATACCAAATGATTGCATCTAGCAACAGGGATGTGATATATATATGAGGAGAGTATAACCCTTCTATAAGTCGAAATACAATATAATAATCAATAATAATAATTATCATTGGGATAGAAATACAATAGAAACAATATTTGTTAGAGTAGTGAAATTAAAGGAGGAAACATTAATTCAATAATAATGAATCATGAAATGATAGGTGGAAATGCATATAAATTTAAAAATGAAGTCATTACAAATAAAATATTTTTAAAACACAATATAAACTCAATGGAGTTCGATCCCATACCCCATGTCTGACACATCTCTAAACTCCAGCTCATCCATCAAGAAATATATCAATAATAAGGTCACATTCCCTTGTCCAAACCTCCACCCATTTGATGTGTGAGGGTAACAAATTGTGGACCAACTTGTATGTGAGTAAAACTCAGTAGTTTGACCCTACCATGTCTAAAATAACATTTTGATAATAAGTGTTTGAAATTAAGTGTTAACCAGAAATATTAATTAATCAATTAATACCATAAATCAATCAACCTTATTTAGGACAATGTTAGAATGTCTATGTGAATCCATCAAAACTATTCTATACATTACCATAAACAATGGAAAAATCAAACAACCGAGAATATCAATCTGTATAAAAAAAATTCCTCTATGAATTATCTTATATATAACCATTTCAGAATCCACTGGGATAAGCCTTCTATATAAAATATTTCCGCACTTACCACTAGACAGAGCTTGATGAATAATAATTTTAGCATGTATCACTGGGAAGATCCTTCTCCATAAGCATTTTAGCATGTATCATTGGTAAAATACCACTATATAAGAATTTAATCCTATAGTAAAATATATCCATATAATGATTTCAGGAACAACTCAAAAATTCATAACAACAATTATATCACAATATAGTATCATAAGACTCAATGGTTAATTATGAAAATTACCATTTTTTCTTCAATTATACTTTCATTTATATATCAATTTATCAACTTCTATATCAATATGTCATAACATATTACAAAAGTTATTCTATATCAAGAAATCACCTGAAATCGCATTTCATGCAAAACACACTTTAAATCATTATGAATGTTTTTATTACTCCACGGTTCACTCAACCAACGGGTAGCCGTAAGCTAGGTCACATCAACATTTGAGTACAAAGGGATCCAAACAATATTCAAATATATTATTTTTCATTAATCAATGATTAAATTAATTAAATCTCACATTATGTCATCACATTTATAATATTACATACATTTCACAATTAAATTGACCACATGGTTAGTTTTAGACCGCCTACTATTTTCCTAGGATTAATGTAATTCTTACAATGAAAAAAACCAACATGGATAATAGAGTAGAAGATTTTAAGAATAATATAAATCAAACTACGTTAATATCAAAATGAAAAATAATCCCATGATAAAACTATTCCACCACTACAATAAGGAACAATTGAATTTAATGGGAAAAGAATAAAGAATCAATCATTTGGGATTAGATTCACGATCAAGATGTCCATACTAGAAGGAGAGACTCTAAAAATTCATGTAAATCATTCTAGTTTCTAGAGAAAAAAACATGCACTAGAGGAATGAAATAAATCATACAAGATGTCAACATAAAACTACAACTTATGTGGAATAAACATCATGTATTTCCTCATTTTTGAGTTCCACTAATGAAATAATTTCCTCAGGTTATTATTTATCCTAATTGAAATTTAAAATATGTAAATTAGTTTTATAATGTATAGCCATTTCACATCATGAAACAATTCACAAACTGTGTATGGAAGTAGTTACACATCATATAACATATACATGACATGTAATTTTCCACCAAAAATTTCTCATCCCACCTTCTATGAAAGATATTAAACCACCTATAAAGCCTTCCATTCTCATGAAAAACCATTTTATGGACATTTAACACATTTATAATCTAGACTCCAATAATTTAATCAAACATAAATAACTGTACATCAGTCCATTTACCCCCAAAATGATCTTTGTCTCTAAACAAGATCCATTCATCATGTTTTAATGATAAAGAAAAAACCAATTAATGAAATTTAATAAAAAAACTCAAATAGGACCATGTGTAAAAAAATGGGATCATACATTTGAGATCTTGAAAAATTTTTCTCTTAAAACAACCATGTTTTATGGTAACATATAATATGATCTTTTCTTTAAATAAGAAATATACCATCAGTAAAAATAAAATAAAATGATTTAGACATAAGATATTTATGTTTTTTTGTGGAATATAAATCATATATTCCTCTTAACAAATTCTAAAATCCTAGAAATTGGGTATTCTCGCTTTTGAAAGTCCTTTTCATAGGGATGAATTGAATGAGGGAAAGAATCTATCATATTATAAAAAATAATGATATTTTTTAGGTTCCTAGAAGTCTTTAGAAAAAAACCATCCTTTAACACTTGGTATATGTAGTCCTCACCTCTAGTAGTAGGATATAATAAAGAGATATTACAAATGAATCTCACATTTTTAGGGGCAACTGAGAAAAGGGATGAGTTATCTAGGATATAAAAAATAATATTTAATAATAAATGAAAGAGAGTATTCAAAAAATATACAAAAGAGTTTTCATATAAGAAAATATATAGAAAACATGAATCTTATTATTACCCTTATTACCATAGATAAGTTCCATAAAAATATTTGAGAGATAGAGAGAGAAAGTGATTTCTTTTGTTCTTGTTACATATATTTTTCTCTTAATAGAATACTCTTATTTATATTCTCACATTCAATTTTACATCATAAAATATGAAATAACATTTGTCCTTGAAATTAAATTCAATATTCTCTGTTATTAAAAATACCATGAAAAAATGATTAATAAAGAACTTATTTTCATCTATTTTCTCCTCTCGATACTTGATTCCTTTTTGGAAAAGTGATTTTACATAAAAAGGTAGTACAAGATTTAATGCATAGACAAAATAATTAATTTCTACTTAATGTATTCTAACCATTAATAATATGTAGGTAGTAGAATGATGTAGATGATTCTAGATCACCATGATGTTGAAATCCATATATTTGAACTCATGTTTCTTAATTGATCTACATATCCATTATTCGCATATCTAATTTTTTCAAGTAGTAAAATCCCATTGCCATCATTTTTGGGATGCCTAATTTTCCATAGCTTACTGAATCATGTAGCTGATTAGAACCATGTGGCCATTTTCTATGGATCCAATTCTTGTAGATAAAAACTCTACATAAGAAATTTAGGTATCTGTTTCATCAACATTTCTGGTTTCTCATGTAACTGATTCATCAATATTGGTAATTTTTACATAAATAATTATATAACATATCCATTTCACATTGGCAATTTATTGACTTAGTCTATTAACGTTTTTTATTTCTCAATGTACCTAAATATCAACATAGTCGATTTCCACAAATATATGATTTTCCAAATGTAGGAAAATTTTAACAAACATCTAGAAATGTAGAATAATGAATATAAGTAAGATAAAATCCAAACAAACACACTTAAAAAATCATAAGAAACATATGATGATATCATTAGATCATAAAAACATAAAGAACATGGGAAATGCTAGAACAACATTATTAGTCCACCAGAAGAACAATATAGAAACAAAGTGGGTGTTTCATGGATTTTTTAATAAAAAACAGTAGATGATGAGGCACAATGAAAGACTCATGTAAAATGGTTATTCATCGGTTGGATGAATTTATTTATATTAACGATTTTCATCAATTTCTAGGTTAGAGCCCATTATGAAGTTTTCTTTCTATAATGGAATAAAGGTGATACAAGATCTTCCGAATGCAAGTCAAGTCATCCTTCCTCAAAGGATAATTAGAAGTGGATGTATAAATTGAGGGACCTAATGGATTCTTTCATGAAAAAGATAAAGGATATGTTTTCATTTTAATAAAGGATTTGTATAGATAAAATCAATCCCCAAGGTAATGGTACTCTAACATAGATTCATGCTTGATGGTACTCAAATTCAAGAAGGGTTGTGTAAAAAATAACATATAAATAAAAAGAGATAAAGTGATAACATTAAATATTTTTCCCATGTAGATTAAATTATCGTTTATAGAAAAAAAAATTATCGTGGATAAATTTGATTATAAATAAATAAAATATTTGAATTGTTCATGCTTGTAGAGATGAAGTATTTCACAAGTTTCAAAATTTCATAAATAAGGATCATATTTTCCTTTCTTAAGATAAGTGTGTCTAACAAATATTTAAAATGTTTTTATTGGAGGATTAAAATATATTTTATACACAAATTTTAATTGGAAGCAAGATATTAAAAGATAAAAATTGAATGGAATTTGATTATAGATTGTTAAAATATTGTATTGGGTGTTTACTCTACTTGAAAACATCAACTGTGATCATGTGTATTCTATTACATATTGTTCTAGGTTTGAAAGAGAACTAAAATAAACACATATTATAGATGTAAATAATAAAATTATATGTTTCATAGATATGGTGAATTATGGGGGAAAATATGATGTTAAAGGGAATATAAATCTCTTTGGATATACATGTGTGGATTGAGTTAGAAATGTGTATGATAGATGATCAATTCACATTGTTATAATATATATCTTCATTATGTAGTTGGTGGAGTAAGGAATGATAAATCTATAATTTTTTACTACTAAATTGAAAATAACATTTGTGATCACTAATGAATTATAGGATGATTCATTTCATAAAAAGTTGTTGATGTTCAAAATTTAAAGATAATCCCTTAAATTTTAAGGTATAAGGATTCTATCCCATAAAATCTTGCCTTTGGTTTTTTTTCCATGTATGAGAATATAAATATAAATTTGAGGAATATATATTTCATTAAGGTGGATAATATATTTTGGTGTTGTTTTTTAAAATTTAAAATGAATGAAATCAATGTGTGTGTGTCTGTGTGTATGTGGGAGTTTGCATGTGTGAACTATTCTAATAATTTTTCTATGAATGTTACAGGATCATGATATAAACAGGTTCATAGAATTTCTTTAAGAAATTGGAGGAACATCTGTTTTAAGAAGTTGATCATAGTTGACCAAAAAATTGGTAATGAAATTATCTCCAAATTTATTGGAATACTATTTTCCTTATTTGGTATTCTTTAACATAGTTTTCTCGAAAAAATTTATCATTATTTTTAATTCATCCATATCCTTTTATTTCAATATGGTAGGTTTGAATTTAATATTCGAATTATTTATGTTAACTTCATTTATCTTTCCTTTACATCATATTCATCTATCATATCATCTTCAAATAAATATCTACCATTGAAAACTATTTAGGTGATCAAAATTTATTATATAACTAGAAAAATGATGTAAAGTTCTAATATATTGATTTTATTTGAATTATATAGATTCAAAAAATAATTTTATAACATTTATATTATGGATTGGAAACATCCAAAACTGACTTCATATTTGGTGTTATTTTACAATTGCAAATTTATATCACAAATTGTGCATGGATTATGGATTCTTCCAAAATAACTCTTACGTGCTTTCTTAGTTAACACTCTTCACATCAAATGGGAAAGGAAAAAAATCCTTATATATGTGATATCTCTTTTTAGTACCCATACATATTCTATTTTTTGACCTTATGTATCATAGTGTATGTTTGGGTAAGATTTATCTAATATAATGAAACAAAAACCTTATATATTAGACTTTTCCATTTTCTAATAATAATAGGATCTTACTTATTCCAGCATAGTTCAAAATTTTAACACATATCATCGTTCCGTAATATATTATGCATCATCTAAAAAATATTATGTATTAAACACTTTCTATTTTCGAGAATATATAAAGAGATATATTACTTATTAATTTAGATTACACATACATATCACTTGAGCATTTCAAATTAACCTTATTTTTTCTAGAGTAGTTCAGTAGATATTCATTAATCTAGAAAAAAGTCAACTCAACACTGATCACCCTTACATATTTGGTTCTTTTTACCCTTACATAAAGATATTTACAATTTTCTGAAATTTAGAATTCCAAATACCATACATATAATATGATATTCAATCCTTTTTTAAATTTTGATGAACTTCAATCTTATTTGAACCTTTTTCCTTGTTTTGGTTTGTTATTACTTTTTATGAACTTTCAAAAGATATTTTCATCTATCTTAAATTGTTTAATACTTCTTTATAACTTCCCAAACATTCAAAAATTATTTCAGAACATGTATATTAATGAAAAAAATCATGACTTATAGATCATTTTCTCCTCTTCCAAAATAACATCCAAAACATATTTACATCTAGACAAACATTTAAAACATTTTCTTATTTACTTCTAAAATAGTATATTACCCATAATTATTCTTCCTCACATCTATAACAACCCTAATTTTGGAATGAATTCCAAATTTCATCTTCTATAGAATCATGTTTACTTACAGAACATATAGCCCTTGCATCATCTTTTAGAATCATCCACCTCTAGTGATCTTCGAAAAATTCAACAAGAAATATTCTAATTACATTAATATCACTTTTAGTAATGATTCATTGGAAATCACAGTTGGTACTTATAGTCCTAGGGGGATTAGATATCCTTATTAGGATTCTTTCACCTATATCATGTACATTGTTTAAGTAATATGAATTACTTACCAACCCACACTTCTCTTATTAGTGCGTACTCTACTCTCCATTAATGAACACTTTCTCTGATATCATTATATCTTAACCTGACCTATCTGGGACTCCATTCTTGCATAAAAATGTCGTGAGTGACCCCTAAATCCCACCTCCAATAAGAAATTAGTAAGATAATATCACTATGGTTATAAAGACACAATTATGTAAGGAATTACAATTATATTAGGAAAAAAATAACATCCTTCACAAACCATGAATCACACAAAAGAAATGCATGTATAATGTTAACGCAAAGAACAAAAACAATCTGTTTCCATAAAAATTAACACCAACATAAAAATTCTACTACTCCCATATAGAATACCTTATTCGAGAACTATAATTGTTTGAAACCACCCTCAATACAGTACTACATTCCTAAAAATTAAATAGTAACAATATGATGATTATAAAAGTTTACCTAGTATGTTATCCTCTGAAATCCTCGTAGTCATGTTAATAGAAATAATAATGCTTCAATGAATAAAATATATAATATTAATCACTTATGAAATATAAAAAATTAGAAACAACAACATATTAAAACATATACCACATTTCATCCACTCCATCATTATAAATAAGAGAACAACAATCTGAAATCCAGACAACAAAATCCCAAACTCATTATCTACAGTTCTAAACATAATATAGATACAACATTGAAAAATATTTTCTACTTTGAATAAGTATCATAAAAATAGATTTTCAACAACTTCATAGTGGTACAATAACAAAAAAAAATAAAAATACTATTCCTTTTGTTGGAATTCCAAATACTTACTATACATCATCATATAGGAATATGAAATCCCTCACATCACATTAATATACTGGAACATAGAATACCTCTAATATTTTCATTATAAATAATTCAAATATATTTTACATTATTTAAATAATAAATTTATCCATCAAAAAAACAAAACATATATCAATTCATAGCCCCAAGAACAACATATAACCACACATTACAACATGAAAATAATCACAACACAATGAACATATAAACCACACATATATCAATTTACCCATCACAAAATCAACTGGTCCATGGGAAATCTAGCTTATCTGTCCTTATTTAATCACATTTTCTATTCAATTGAATTCCACATTATGACCAGATAACCTAGTTTCTCTTCATGATTTCATATAATATTCACCGTAGAACACATATCATAACTCAAAAAGGTTAATAGTCACATAACCGTGAATCATAGATATTGACAATCAGTAGTCAATTTCCAATAACATCCCATTATATCAACTCCTTTTCTCAGTTCTCATTCACATCGTAAATATGTTTGTAAATAGTTCCCATATAATTTTACAACAATTTTAAACTATTATATAATTCGTTATTTCATGTTATTTTAAATTAATATTTCCCCCATAAGTTCTTGTGTTTTTTCAGAATGTAGTTTTGAGAAGAAACTTGATTCATTTTCTTTTAGATTTATATAATGGGGTTAAAATGTCTTTTTACCCTAATATATGATCATAGATATTTTTTTTCGGACCATTCTGTTTGTCCCAAAATCTGATTTTTACCCTAGGATAGGAGTTTAGTGGAAATATGAGATGTTCAAATTTTGGCTGAATAATTAAAATTAGATTTATATTAGATTAAATATTAAATTGTTCATATAGGTTCAGTTGGCTGTAAATTTTCAATGGAGAATTTGATTAATATTCTTCCTCCACTATTGATCCATTATTGAGAATTTTGGCCTAGGAAAGGCATAAACTTGATTTAGGCGATAGGGCTGGCTTGTACCCCATTTTCATCTTTTTCTTTTTCTTTTCATTCCATTCTTTTCTTTTTAGTTTTTTCTTACTTTCTTCTTCTATTCATGAATGCCCCTCCAAGGGATCCAACATTTTTTAACAAAGAGAGTATAGGTATAAGGAGAAAAAGAGGAATATAGAAAGAGATGTAAGAGCCTATGTGGAGCCTTCGACGCACCAGATCACTGTGCAACAACTGTAGACCATGGAATTATTCAAAATATCAGTGATTTCTGCCCAATGGTAGGATATTTTATGTTTTCTACATATATCCCTATATGTTTTCTATTTTCTAAGTTTAAATACATTTTATTCTTGTATGATACCCCTAGTGTCCAGATATATTTTTTTCGTGGTGAAAAATGGGGGATTCGGGCTATCAAGGAGTTTTCCACTTTGGAATACTAGGTTACACAGCGTCTGGTTCCGGGGAACATACCATGTGTTCTTACCATTTAGGTAATATGAATTTTAAATGGGTATACAACATGTACAAGGATATACACGTAGTGTAGCATTACTCGACTGTGGAGCTAAGTACCCCGACATGGTTACCCATGTTGGGGTATATGGTCATGTTGTGTACACGACCATGCCCCATGTAGTATAGAAAACTATGTAAAGGTACAAGTCTTGTCCATGTAGATAGCCAAGACAATTAAGGGACATGAGAATGTATCCCATGTTGGGTACACATTGTGTGTCTATGTTACAGTCTGTGTACCTGGGGTGTTTAAAAGCCCAAGCTAGTGAGAATACATTCCCTTGTGGTGAGTTGGTGGTACACACTGTACATGGTCTCTACATGTTGTGTATTGTCCCCTAGTTACCCCATTAAGGGGTCTTCATGTTTTCTAACCATGATGATTGAATTAGACCATAGATTAGTCCATTTTGAGTGGTTTTCCATGTAGACCATATGGGTGATGCTTGTGGAGATTTCTGAGGACCCCTTATGGGTGTTTTAGGGAATCGACCTAAATAGAGAGGTTCTTACTCTAGATTTGTGTTTTATTTATCTCCTTTGAGTGAGACTATAGTGTGATTGATTAGTTGGGTGTTTGGACCAACCAAGTGGAGACCTTTGATCTAAGATGATCTATGAGCTATCTCCCATGAACTATGATTTTGAGGCATTCAGGTTTTTGTTGGTTCCCTAGAACAAACTTCATTTTTCTTTATGATAAACATGTATTCATTGGGTGGATATAAATAAAACCCTTATCACATCGTGGTTTTTCTTTTTCCTGAAATTATATATGATAATTTACTATTATTATCTTCCACACTAAAAGGTCATAGTGGATCTCTACTACGATGAGAACCTGGATGTGGCTTGAAACTATTCTAAAATGTATGTTTTATAGCTGGATGATTTTATTTTAAGAGACACAAATGATATAATCTATTAGGGGTGGAGACTCATAGGGCTTTGAGGCACCTTCACATGGTGTACTCCCTTGGTAATGGGTAGAAGGATATTATGAGAATGAGACTTGCCAGTAGGAAATCCTCATTTATTAGTTTCATCGGATGTTTCTATCTACGAACATGTGTTTTGGTCCTTTGATATTAATATTATTATTAATGGGTATTATGAATTGTGCACTTAGATGTTTTGTTGAAAATTGTGATGAAAAATGTTCATGGTGATGTAGAGTATGTTTGGTTCATCACAAGTAATACTACATTAATGAATAATGATAGAATGTATTTTTCCCTTCATTTCCATAATGGGGGTTGATATCTCAGTCTCATTGATGGAAATGATACTTCCCAAATAAATCCATGTCCATGGTGTTCTATATGAAAGTTAAATATCTAGTATGTCAAATAATGAGAAATAGAGCACTTGGGTTGATGAAACTTTCATGCTACCCACATGATAGGAGATATCGAGACAAAGGGATTATTTTACTTGTTAAGTGTTCGTATGAGGTGACATGTCATTACGGTGTTAACTTTTTTCCCTATAGGTACCTTGGCATGTTTCTAGACACTATCCTCATAATTTATACAACTCTACCAAATTTCATTAATAAAGAAGCCTAGAGGGTCAAACACTAAGTGTATCTATTATCTCAGTTAAATAATACATTATTTATTATTTAACAATTTTGATAAATATTAATACCTCTTGTGGTTTAAAATATTTTCTTCCATTCCAGATCGTATTTATTTTGATGTGAGTTATTTGAGAGAATATAATGTGGGCAGAATAATTAAAAAATGTTTATTTTCAATTTAGTGAATGTAGTATTTATAAATTTATTGGTGAATAATGTAGTGATATTTTTTTAATAAAAAAATATTCATTAATCACGGTTCAATAAATATAGTGGAGGATTTGCGGACCAATTTAATTGTCAAGTGAGAAATAATAATATTGAATATTATCTGATTTGATAATAATTAAATTATAACTTGCCAGATAATTTCATTTTAAGAAATCATAATGGTACCACTATTATTTGACAGGGATGCTTCACTTGGATAAATAAAATTCTTAAGGAACATATGAAAATTATATATTATTACCCTAGTAAAATAAATACACAATTATATTATTATATTATTATAAAGTTCTATCAAAGAGATGATGATGGTTTTGTGCACAGAGAATTGAAGAAAATATCTCAAGCCTAAGGAGTTCATGCCTCTTCAAGATTTCTCTCAAGAACGAGAGAACTCATCCTCTACTGAATCAAGGAGAATGCTTTGGATGTTGTTCTCAAAGCCTTCGAAGGTAGACATCACAAGAATAAGGATCTTCCATGCTATAACCCATATAATCCTTAGGAAAAATCCATATATACATGGAACACATGTGGATCACTACTAGAGGAGATATACCCTAGATCTATGAAATGAGACGAAGGCACACTACATATTTATGGTCAAACACATCAACGAAGAAATAATGACCATGGAGGTAATTATTTAATTTAATTAAATTAATTATAAACAAAATATTTTGATCATATCTCTTGGTTATGAGTTTCTATTCCTTTTTATAAATCCATGATTAAATTATGTGGATACTAGCGTTCAATATCATATTGATCCAAGATTTTTCATTGAATTTGGAAAAATTAAAGTCAGGCACCATCCCTCCCATGGTTCTTCTGTGCCAGAGACCTACCAGTGGTATCAGAGCAGATATATTATTTATTATAATTATATATATAATTTGGTGACGATTTAGGCTTTAATAATTATTTTTTCAATTCATGTTTAATCATGCTTTTTTAATCTGAATTACGAGATATATTATTCCTCTATCGTTTCTCACAAATCAGAAAAAAAAATTAATTTTTATGATTAAATTTAAATCCAGGAACTCATCTAGAGGTGCTGAGGTTCTGTATAGGTAAAACACTAGTACACGACATGTAGTTAGATCTAAATTCCATGTAGTTGTGTTAAATTCATCATGAGAATTTTAGAAATTACATAACTCGTGTGCATTAATGACATGTGGTGTAGTTAATTCTTACACCGTGTGTTGACAAGGACATACTGACACATTGTTAGCTAGAATACATGCCATGTGTCCCATTGGACACAACATGCAGTCCTTTTGGGTCAGGTTTGGGTCGTGTATTCCACACACGACCTACCTGACCGGTGATCATGTAACACGGAGTCAACGGGACGTATGGACCACTAGACATGTTGTGTAATCCATGATTTCTGAGGTACGCCTCACATAATGAGTCCCTAGGTATGTACTTCAAATACACAGTGGATAATTTGCATTTCATGTAGATTAGATTTACAAGACATGTACTTTTACCAGTTACACAGATTTAAAATTTACTATATTATGTAACCCATGAAACATGTACTCGCATGTGGGCATAAATCCGGGACATTCCATGAGAATGGCTCTAAATATATATATATATTATTAATATCAATTTTATATTAAATAAATTCACATCATGTATGAGTTGTAATATAGTTATTATTCTAGGTGCATGTTATATGTCAAAAACAATAAAGTGTATACAAGTATTGTATATGATTGGTAGTTTTGTATGGGTATTCACTAGGTTACCTACCAAGTACATGTTATGTACACAATTATTTTTAAATGAATTTATTAATTTTTTTTAAAATAATAATAGATGGGAGTCTCAATGAAATATAGAAAAGGTTTAAGATTAAATTGTTGATTAATTAAGGATAATAATTAATCGATTTGAGAATGATTTATTTTAAATAAGAATTATTAAAAAATTGAATTCTGGTATTGCAAAATTCTTATTTCACTGCATGCATGTAGATGATCATGAGAAAGACCATACCTTCGTATGTGATTGGTTTCCCTTTTAATTTATTATAAAATTAACTTGTTGGCATGCACGCCTTATTTCCTCGTTAATATGTAGTGTCAATATGCCCATGGTTTCTTTTACATAAACCCCCCTTTACCCCTCACCATCTTGTGTGTAAAATCATAAGAAATGTATGGAGCTGATAAGGTAGTGGAGTTGGTTCGAGTTAGGAACCGAGGAGAAACCAATATAAGGACATACAAAGGTGGGTACTATGAACTCTATCAACATGAACATAATTGGTTCAATTTATTTCTCCCCCAATTTTTTAATTAGTTTATCAACCATTAGATAATCTAAATATTAGATCAAACTCAAGATCACATCCTTTATTTTATTTCTACTAGTTGTATGGTTATTCATTATGGATTTTTTTCATGATCACATCACTAATGAATTAACAAGCATGTTGGATGGAACTAAAATAAATTGGATTATGGGAAAATATTATCTAATAACTAGTTAATCCCTTAAGCCAATCCCAATTAATAGTGACAATCATGTGAATAGAAAAAATTGAAATTTATGCAAATGATAAAATCCCTCAATAAAATATTTAATCAGTATAGCCTTCCATTACTTTGGTTAGAATATATCTATAGTTAAATGTGATTTACCCGACAAAATTGGGTGCTTTTATTATTAGGGAATTATATTTTGAGGTTTTGGGTTTATGTGAATTATTTTACATCAAGGTTTTTCCACTAAATAAGGACATGTTGTAACTAAGAGGCAATGGTTAAGGAAATCCAAAAATTAGGATTTCAAGATTGGGGAGTCCACTCAACGGATCAAGGAGTTTTGAGTTACTGCAGTTGGTATTTGGAATTCCTACGTAAAAACATTCATATTTCATTATTATCCAAAGTTGGGGTAATGAAATGGTCAATATAGATCCTTACTGAAAAAATGTCCAAGGAATATGATATTTTGAATCCAATAGTGGGGGCTCTTTGGTTACGATAAAATAGTGGGAGAATAATGAATATTTATTTATTTATTTTTTCTTCATTTTATTTTAAAAATTACTAAAAATATGTTCATCTTATTTGTAGAAATGTCATTAAAAATGACATCAAACGTATCACTTTGAACCATACCTGAGAAGGAAAACCTTCTCAAAAGCACTAAATTATAGGTGTGTCAAAGGTTCCTTCTGGTCATCCATCTCCACGAAATGAAAGTATATGTGCCGAAAAAAGAATTTTGAGTTGAACCTAGAAATAAAAATTATTTTGGGAGAAATCTATAGAAAATAAACATCTTAATGATGATATGGATGTTCAGTGCCTAATGATATCATCCATGAACAATGATATATTGAAGAAACATGAGGAAATGGATGCTTATAGAATGACGTATCACCTTTATGATCACTGTTAAGAGAAGGTGATACAAGAGAGGTATGAGATCTCCAATGATTTGTTCACCACTAATCTTGGAGTGTTTATGATAGCTAGGCTCTATGGAGCCATGAATATTGTCAAAAATGATCATCTAGACATTCTAGGGATTATATCCTCAAATTAGTTGCATATAGATCTCATACTACCATCATGGACGAAGAACTTCTCTAGTTTTATTACAAAAAAATATGAGAAATAATGAGAAGATTCAATCAGAACTTCTAATCATAATTCTCAAAGTGGATAAGGAAATGTTGTGTGAGAAAACCACATTCCTTATTGGGATGAGTAATAAGAAAGACAATGAAAAGGTTCTTAATACCTATAAAAAATCTGAATCCCCGAGAACTATCCATCCAAGAAGAAGAAGATCCAATGGAAGGGCAAGGAAAAGGAGGCATTGTGTTTTTATATCATAAGTATGGATACTGGAAGAATAATTATACCTAGAGGTAGGGGAAGAAAAATATACATTCACTATTGATTGGAATCATTCCATTTCCATATATTAGGTACTAGATATATCTTTTTGTGCTCACAACTATATTCAGATGCAGGAACCAAGTAAATTTATGAAAATTTCTACAGGAGTGGTGGATCTATGAGATTCCAAAAATTCAATACTTGATGATGTATCCATTGGTGACTACCACCATTAATTTTTTATTGGGATGGTTTTGGTTTTACATGAATGCTATTACGTGGCAATTTTTTCCAATATATTAATTTATGTATCAGGTTCTGATACAGATTGGTTTATTTTCAAATCCAGAAATAAAATTTGTTACATTTATAAGGACAACATATGTTATGGTATAGAACATTTAAATAATGGTCTCTATGTATTAAATTATGATAACCAAGTGTTTTCAATCAATAATGAATCAAGTTCAAATGACTCATATAACACCCAGTTCTGTAATCATCATCTAGGTCATGTTAATGAGAAGTGATAGACAAAGCTCTATCAATATGACTATTTGGACTCTTCTGAGCTAAAACTACATGATATATTTCATTCTTTTCACAAGGTAAAATGAACAAACAACCATTTTTTGGATAGGGTGAAAGGTCCACAAAGGTTATTGGATTGGTACACACAATGTGTGTGGACCATTTTTAGTAGAAGTTTGATGTGGATATTATTAATTCATAACATTTACTAATGACTTGAGTTGATATGGAAATATTCAATTGATGAGGTATAAGTCTGAGTCCATTGAGAAATTCAAGGAATTCATGAAAGAAGTATATAATCACCTTAGTAAATAGATAAAGAATCATCAATCAGATCGAGATGAAGAATATCTTAAATAAGAGTTCATTGACTTTTTACGGGAGTTTGGGAATCTAACACAACTCACTCCACATTATACACCATAGTGGAATGGTGTTATTGAAAGGAGGAACCATACCTTGTTGGAAATGTTATGGTCGGTGAAGATTCATGAAAATCGTACATTATCCTTTTGGGAATATGCATTAAAAACTACGACATACACATTAAGGCAATTACCATCTAAAGTGGAAAATGTAATTCCCCCCAAGATATATAGTGTAGAGAAACCCATTTTATCGCATACTTGTGTATGTGGATGTGAGGCATTTTTTAGGGCATTATCACGCAACAAACTAGCACCCCATGGCATGAGGTTTATCATTATAGGTATCCCAAGGAAAAAAAATTAAAAATACATATACAATCCCTTATACAAGAAAGAAACTATTACCATACAATCCATATTTCTTGAGAGGGAGAATATCCTCAAAAAGTATAGTGGGAGAAAAATTGACGTTGATAAAGTTGATGCTCAAGATACATAGGTGTTGGTACAGGAACAAGTTGCACATATCCCTATGGAAGAAGTAATTCTTGAAAGAAAAGTACTACATATGAGCTCAAGAGAGGTAACGGAACAAGAGAGTTAAGTTTTTCTAATCACTGATGATTGTGACTCATTTTTGTTGTACAATGATGAACCTCTCCCCCAGAAGTGGCAGTATAGATCTCAGAACCTATAACATCGATAGAACCTATGAATTCTGAGATGGATTCAATATATCAGAACCAATTCTAGGTTCTGGTTGATTTTCTAGTTAATGTAAATCATGTTGGGTGTAAATTGGTGTTCGTCAAGAAACTGGACATTGAAGGTAAAGTAAGTACCTATAAATAAAGGCTAGTGGCTAAAGGTTTTAAAAAACATCAAGGAATTAACTACGATAAACCTTTTTCCAGTTTCCTTGTTTAAATCCATAAGAATCATACTTGCAACAACATGTTACCATGACTATGAGATTTGGAAGATGGATGCCAAACATCATTCCTTAATGAGATCCTTCATGAAAATGCCTATATGACACAACTAGAAAGGTTTGTGGAACCAAGTGATTCCAAATGGGTTTGAAAGTTGTATACATCCATTTATGTAGTAATGTAAGCATCCTGGTCATGGAATATTCAATTCAATGTTTCCATAATTGAATTTGGATTCATTATGATTGAATGTGAACCATGTGTTCACAATAGTTTTACTGGGAATGTGGTCATCATTTTATTAGCATATTTTGATGACATTATAATGACCTATATTTTCCATGTAATTTTTTTAATTATATGGGAATATTATGAGTCCAAAAAAATTTAAGGCACATTATTTAGAGGGCTAGAGTGCTCGAAATGAATTTATGAACTTTTTTTCAAGTATGTTCAGTAAACGAGCAAGCAACATTTTTTTATCTTTTGAACCGGTGCTCGAAATTGAAATCTGAGAACACCGTTGAACTCATAGCACTGATATTCGCCTAAGGAGACCTTCACCTCGACCGTAGTAGGTTGAGGGTGGAAGTTGGATTTTTAGTTTTACATGGAATAAGAAAAATAAAATAATTAACATGTTTTTTGAAACCTCTCTTTTTGAATTATGGAGGTGGGGACCACCCGAGCTAGAAAACCACCGATTTTGAATTCATGGTGGTGGGGACCACCCAAACACCTTTTAATGTGGGAAAACCGTTCAACTCTGGAAAATTATTTGTTCCATCTTCAATTAATTAATTACGATAAAATTAATTAATTGATAGAGTTAATTTCATTAATTTGGCAATTCATCTCTTTGTTGGGGATTTGGTTGGAAATGGAGAGCATGGGAGAAATGTTGAGAAACAATATCTCCAACGAAGAACACTTTCTCTAATGAAGAACTCCATTGAAGGAACCCCAACGTGGAACGCCTTCAACGACGACGAACCGATGTCCTCCCTTTCCTCTCCTCATTGACGTAAATGAGAAATCGAGGTAGGGTTTATTGTTTTGTATACCCCTTAACCCATTCATGACATCCTTCTTGAATTAAGAACATCTATGCCGATTGTTATTGTTTTAATGCGGAGATTGCGGTCCAAAAGAACAAGACTCAACCTCTCAGAAACACTGGTGAATTTTTATTGTCTTGAATTGATGGAGACATCCCGAGAAAAGTGCAGGAGTCTTCATAATGAAGATCGGGCCACCGGGGCACACTTGGTGACCTGGGGAATATCACTGACGATAGTGACAGAGACCGGCACCAGAGGGGATCAGAAGCTGCAACCGACACTCTGGCCAGCCACGATGGTGGCAGTGGCACGATCGCACCACCAAAGAAGGGCTACAACACATCGGCCATAGCAGATCAAGACACGGAGGCCAGTGTAGGGCCGGCCATGCGAATGGGGTGGCGGCACACATCCGCGTCGACGGCGTGCAGGGGGCGTGGCCCGAGGCCACGATGGCGAAAGATGGAAGCCAGCACGTTGCCGGCCGCCAATGGGTGTGCGGAGCATGACCGCGCTGTTGAGGAGGGCTGTCCGTCTAGCCAGCAGGGAAGCGGAACGATACCCAGGGTCCTGCGTGCCACCTGCCGGCTACCCAACCTGAACAGCTCAGTCGTTAGTGGTACCCAGGGGGTACCTCCCCTTGGGTGGCTTTTAGGGGGGACCCCACCATGGGGACACCAAGCCGTGGGCCAGCGCATGCCATGACCATAGGCTAGGAGAGACCCAGTGGGCCATGCCCGACCCAGGGCTGGGCCATAGTCGGGCCGATTCGGGCCCGATCGGTCCGACCGGGTCGGACCGGACCTAGAGGAGCTTCAAATTTTTTATCTCTTTTATCCATAACATGTGATCCCGATGTCCGTTTGACTAACCGTCAATTGAACTAGAAACCTTGGATCAAGACTATCCTTTTTCTATGCTCCAATTTTGTTTTGGATTATGTTGTGATATGGTCGGGTTGGATCAAACACGAATCCAATCGAGCCCTCGAGACTAAATGTCCAATAACATATACACCGAGCGTTTGATTGACACACCGTCTATTTCATTGAGTCCCCTATAACAGAGTGTTACTTTGGGATTATTTTTCATGGGACATCATGGAAGTTGTATTATCGACCTGTGGCTTGAGGAGTAGACCCTCTCGGAATCAAGCGAGCTTAGTGCGGGAACCCTATGGCTGGCTGTAACTTGAGAAAAGGATCATATGTTGGTATGTGCTTTGGGATCCTATGTGGGTATATGTTCCATTATCCCACATGTATCTGCTCTAGGAATCCATGTGGGAATACTCTAGGATCCTACGTGGGTCTGTTATACTTTGATCCCATGTGGGTCTGATGGTTTTTAATCCTAGATGGGTCTACCTCTCAACAGAGTAAGATGATTCATTAGCTACATCTATTCATCTTTACTACCACACCTATGTTATGCCTACTGTGAGATGAGTCATTACCTTTTTCGTAATAATTTGTGTGGTGTACCATTGTGGTGCATACCTTTGTGGTGATACCTTTATGGTATTCATATGTTTGATGTTACCTTTGTGGTACTTATCATCAAGGTGTTACCTTCATGTTATTATTTTCTTTATGGGATAGTTGATCTTTGGGATTTTGAGTTGGACCTTGTGTTACCTAATGATTGGGATGAGTTTACTCGACAACTTTGGTATATGTATGGGGATATAACTAAGTAGGGAATTCAGTTGTTTTCATGCTATGTGGTTTATACTTTGTGGATTTAGTGAGACCTTTGAGGGTCTCGGGGTCCCTACTGAGTATCATTATACTCACCCCTTCACTGGTTATGCCATCACCATGTTTTATTTGGTGTAGAAGACAGACATTGCTGACTGAGGATGAGAGTACCCGGACTGGAGGATGCTCAGAGGTGGACATTAGATGAGGTGTACCGCAGAGACGATTGATTGTGATCTGTACCTAACCTTCTGGTAGGATCCTTGGCAGGTGTTCACAGGAGCTGTTTTCAGTATACTTGTACTTCCCATTTTTACTTGTACTTTTTAGTTGGGCTTGTATTCTGCCCCCCTTTTACATTATGTACACTCCTTGTTTACATTATAGGTTACGTTGTGCTTGTGTCCTACTTTGTTCTTAGTTGTGTGAGATTATAGGTTATAAAGGTAATGTCTTCCCAGTTTTAGGGAATACATATTTTGGTGCTAGTCACCAGCCCCGGGCCTATGGAAGGCGGGCTTGGGGTAGTCACGGCATAGGCCCCAGGGCACGGGTCATGAAAAATTAGTATCAAAGTGGTCGGTTCTTCTGTAAAAACATTGGACTCTGATCATTTAATGGAAATAGTGTTATGTTTTAGCATTATGGTTATCAGTTAAGAATCCAGTGTTGGTGCGGCGGCCGACGTATCCATACACTAGGACCCTATCTTCAGACTTCTGACTCAATGCACGAAAACACTGACTGTGTATGTGTTTTGAAAATATTCCTATGTGGCCTTTTTTAGTCAGATCACTAGGTATAACGTATTGACCATGGTGAACCTATTTCTTTTCATGATTCCTCCATGCAGACGACCATCTAGGGTTCTCGGAAGAGTATGCGATGACATCCCACCAAGCGACGAGGCCTTGGTTCATGGCCCTTTATCAGTAGAGGCACCAGCGGAGGCACCAGCAGTACCATTAGTCGTTGGGACATCGATGCCACCAGTCCCAATAGCAGAGGGTGCACACAGCTTGAGGACGTTGCATGAGTTCCTGCGCTTGCGGTCAGCCAGGTTCAGGGGTGAGATAGACCAACATGCAGTTGAGGATTAGCTGCAGGCCGTGGTGAGAGACTTCTGATGGGTAGGGACACCCGCTAATCTCATCTTGATCATGACCGCCGTTCTTCTATAGGAAGCAGCGGGCAGATGGTGGGGCATGATGCTCCATGTTCACGATGAGGTGACACTTCTCTGGGTAGACTTTGGGAGCCTGTTTTGGGTAGCGTTTGTCCCAGTGACCCTTCATGCGATGTGCATACATGATCTTCTTCATCTACAGAAGGGTAGCATGACTGTGGCTCAGTACTCAATGAGGATCACAAACCTCTCATACTACCCCACTTTTATGGTGTGGGACCCATTCTTTTGGGCCCAAACCATCGAGTAGGGACTCAGGTGTGAGATCAGGGATTCGATGATTTTTTTAGCATTCGGACATAGCCGACAGTGTTAGAGAGATCTCTCTTAGTGGAGAGTTTTCTTGCTGAGCATTCACCAGCAACAGGACCCACCACTAGGCATCACGTAGCAGAGTCTTCATCAGTTGGAAGTTGACTAATGTCATAGAGGTCCAATAGTATTAGACCTACAGGTGGAGGACCGCAAGATTCAGGGTCGGTTGTGAGGGGCACCTGAGACATAGCTAGTCATGGGAGGATCATCCAGTGTTACGCATGCAACAGGTAGGGTCATATGGCTCAAGACTGCCCAACCTACTGTACGGATGATCAAAAGACAGTTGAAGGACATCCCAGGCAGATACAGAATTTCAACTGAGGATGTCTTCATTGAGAAGGCAGACGTGGTAGAGGATCTGGCTATGCAATTGGCGGTGGGTTATGATTCGATGTGTTACCACCACCACCACCATGTGGTCCATCCTGACCACAATGAGTGGGTGGAAAGGGTGAGATCAGCTCCAGGCAGCTGAGGCCTATGATCACTGCACTCCAGATATGATATGTGTACGACATGTGTCTACTCCACCTTAACTGAAGTACTTATTGACACATGTTCTAGTCATTATGTTATTTCCACTACACTTGTTCGGAGCACGAAGATTCTGGTGGAGTTGTTGTCTTGATCCTTACAGATAGAGACTCCTAAAAGAGAGGATTAAATGATTACACACTGGTGTCGGTAGTGTGAGATTACTCTACAAGTCAAGAACATTTATTGGGATCTTCTAGTAGTGGCGTCGAGGCCTTACAACGTCATCTTGGGTATGGATTGGTTATCTACATTCCATGCCCAGATCAACTGCATTAGGTGAAGAGTTCGATGTATCTGCGAGGATGGGACTAAGTTTACCTTCAACGGCGAGAAGGGAGCCTTTTCAGCATAGGATGGACTTACCTAGAGGAGAGTGCAACCGATCACTCATCAGTAGGATAGCCTTACCCTCATATAGGATGATGTGGAGTGTCCGAGCTATCCTGTAGTAGGGGACCAGTATGTGGATTTCTTCTCTGATGATGTTCACGGTCTACCTCTTCACAGGGAGGTGGAATTTTACATTGACTTGTACCATCGAATGACACCGATATCTAGACCAGCGTATCGGATAGATCCTTCGGAGCTTCGTGAGCTGTGGGTATAGCTGGAGGACATATAGGGGAAGGGGCTCATCTGGCCCAGGGTTTCTCCTTGGGAAGCCCCGATTGTGTTCACCAAGAAGGCAGATGGGAGATTGAGACTTTGTGTTGACTATCGATGCCTGAACCAGGTGACTGTGAAGAAAAAGTACCCACTCCTGAGGACTGACAACCTCTTTGATCAGCTGAAGGGATCATGGTGATTCTCGAAGATAGACCTCAGTTCAAGTTATCACCAGCTTAGAGTATGAGATGAGGATGTGGAACAGATGTCTTTTGGATTTCGGTATGACAATTATGAGTTTTTGGTCGTGCCTCTCGGTGTGACCAATGCTCCAGCAGTGTTTATGGGACTCGTGAACAAACTCTTTTAGCCATACCCTAATATCTTTGTAGTAGTCTTCATCAACAACATTCTGATTTACTCGGATACTTTTGTGGTATTATTCTGTGTGGAATTACCTTTGTGGTACTTACCATCATGGTGTTACCTTTATGTTATTCTTTCCATTGTGGGACATTTGATCTTTTGGCTTTCAATTTGGTCCTTGTGGTACTTCATGATTGAGATGGGTTTACTCGAAAACATAGGTATATGTATGGGAAGATAACTAAGTAGGGTTGTCAATTGTTTTCATTATTTGTGGCTTATAGTTTGTGGATTTAGTGATACCTTATAGGGGCTTGGGGATGCTACGGAGTATAGTTATACTCACCCTTGCATGGGCTATGCCCTCACCATGTTGTTTTTGGTGCAGACGATAGACATTGATGACTGAGGACGAGAGTACCAGGACTGGAGGTAGCTCAGAGGTGGAAATTTGAAACAGTGTACCACATAGATGATTGATCAAGAGCTATACATAACCTTCGGGAAAGATCTTTGGCGGGTGTTCAGAAGATCCATTTTTAGTTTACTTATACTTTCCAGCTTTACCTGTACTTTTCAGTTGGGCTTGTATTCTGGCCCCTCTTTTACTTTCTGTACACACCTTGTTTACATTATAGGTTAATTTGTGCTTGTTTCCTACTTTGTGCATAGTTGTGTGAGTTTATAGGTTATATAGGAAATTCCTTCTCAGTTTTAGGAAATACGCCTTTTGGTGCTAGTCACTTTCCCTTGGTCTATGGAAGGCGGGCTTGGGGTAGTCATGGCATGGGCCCCGAGGGACGGGTCATGGCAGACATATTATTTATTGGAAATGAAGTACCAGTCTTACAATCTATTAAGGACTGGATGAACAAGTGATTCTCCATGAAATTCTTAGGCGAAGTAGCCTACATTCTTGGGATAAATATCATTCATGATAGATCCGAGAGGCATCTTGGAATAAATCAATGTACATATGTTGACTAGATACTAAAGAGATTTTTTTGGAATAATCCAAAAGGGGATTGGTCCAAGTGTCACGTAGACAATATCTTTCTAAAAAAATGTTTCCCCGAACAAAAAAAGAGAGATAGAATGAGTAATATCCCATACACTTCAGCGATTGGATATATCATGTTTTCCATGTTATGTACTAGAATTGATGTCACCTATGCACTGATCATGGTTGGAAGATATCAAGAAGATCTAGAAGAAAAACATTGGACTACTATTAAGACTATCATTAAGTATTTGAGAAGAAATAAGGATATGTTCCTGGTGTACGGAGGAGACGATGATCTTTTCACCACAGGGAATGTTGATTCTGGTTTTCAGACAGATCAAAATGATCTTATGTTGTAATCGAGATATGTTTTCAATCTCAACGGAGGAGTTGTGAGGTGGAAGAGTTCAAAAAATCTAGTTTTCACTTTTTATGTAGTAGATTATGAGTATATAGCATCTTATGATGCATCCAAGAAAGACATCTAGAATCAGAACATTTTCCAGTGGATTGATGTGGTACATATCTGTAATGAAACTATCAAATTGAATTGTGATAATATTGTAAAGGTGTCTCTTGAAAAAGATACAAGGTCAAATCATCGGACAATGCACTTACATTGTATGTATCACCTCTTGAAGGATTTATATCAAAGGGGTGAAGTCGTAGTGAGTAGAGTGTCCATGGAAGATAACATGGTGGACACCTTGGCTAAAGTTTTATCCCAGTAGAAGCATGAGTATCATGTGAGAGCTGTCAGACTGATGGTTATTAACAGTTGTCTCTATTGCATGTGGGAGACTATTAAAGTTTGTTCCCATGATCCAAATTATTTGTATTTTATGGTAAACATGTATTCATCAGATGGATATTAATAAAATCCTTATCACATCATGATTTTTCTTTTACATGGCATTGTATGTGGTAATGTCTTAATTGTAGTTTTTTCACTAAATGGTCACATCAGATCCCTGCTATGACAAGAACCTAGAAGTGCCATGATATTATTCCTGAGTATAAGATATATAGCTAGATGAAATCCTTTCATGGGACAAAAATGATATTGGTTATCAGGGGTGGTGACTCATAGGTCATTGTGGATCCTTCTCATGGTGTACCTCCTTGGTAATTTCCAGGAGGATATTATGAGAATGAGACCTACACATAGGAAATCTACATTTATAAGTATCATTGGATGTTCCTATCTGTGGATGTGTTTATTGATCCTTATAATTTAATATTATTATTAATCGGTATTTTGAATCGTGCACATAGATGTATTGGTGAAAACCCTAAATACATATGTTCGTGGCGAGGTAGGATATGTAGGGTGCATTACGAGTAATACTGCATTAACTAAAAGTGAGAGAAATGATTTTTCCCTTCTTTTCCACAACAAAATTAGATATATTAAGACATTTCATGGATGTGATATAGACTAAATAAATCCTTGACATGGTGTTCTATAGGTTTTTTTAATTTTTGGGAAGTAGAATAATGAGAAATCGAGCACATGGGTTGATGGAACTTGCATGCAACCTTCTTGATTAGAGATACTGAGACAAAGGGACTATATTACATAGCAAGAGTTTGTATGAGGTGACATATCATTGCGGCATTAAATTATTTCTCTATGAGTGCCTTTGTGTGTTTATAGATGCTAACCATGGACTTTAGTCTGCTCCACCTAATTCTTCTGAAAAAAAGGCCTAGAGGGTCACACACTATGTGTATCGAGTATCTCAGTTAAAAAGTATATTATTTATTATTTAACAAGTTGAATAAATATTAATCCCATTTTTGGTTTAATAATTATTCATGAATGTCTGATCAAAATTATTTCGACACTTTTTATTCGAGAGAATATATTTTGGGCAGAATAATTCATAAATATATTTTTTCAATTTAGTGAATATAATATTTATGTATTTATTTTTGAATAATTTAGTGGTATTTATTTAAAAAATAAATAGTCATTATTCAAGGTTCAATAAATATAATTGAGGATTGGAAGACCATGTTAATGGTCCAGTGAGAAATAATAATTTTGACTATTATTTGATTAAATAATAATTTAATTAGAAATTTCATGACAAGAACATGTGAAGAAAAAATAATGCTACAGTTATTATTTGACATGTGGGTTTCTCTAGGATTAACAAAATAAATAAGACACTTGTGAAAATTATTTATTATTACCCTAGTAAATTAAACACATGGTTATATTATTCTTTTATTATCCAAGTTCTACCAATGAAATGATGACGGTGTTGTGAAAAACAAATTGGAGGAAAGATCTCAAGAATAAAGTGTGCATCCCTCTCCAAGAACACTCTCAAGAATGAGAGATATCTTCTTCCAATGAATCAAGGAGAATGCTTTGGAAGAAATTTTCAAGGCGGTCAAAGGAGAACATCACAAGCACAAGGATCTTCCATTCTAGCACCAAGAGACTATTTCAGTGACGTCTGGAGAAACGTGGAACATGTGTTGATCATATCTAGAGTAAATCTACGCTTGATCTCTACAATAAAATAATGGTTCACAATATATATGCTATCGAATGCATCAACAAAAGGAGAATCACCTTAGAGGTAATTGTTTAATTAATTAAATTATTTATAAACAAAATATGTTGCTCCTCTATCTTAGTTCCATGTTTCTATTCTTTTTTTCAAATACATTATTGAATTCTCTAGATACTAGCATTCATCTTCGTATTGATCCAAAATTATTCATTGAATAGGGAAATAAAATTAAAGCTTGGCCCTGTTCCACCAATGCTTCAACTGCACCTGGAACCTATAGTTCCCATTGTGAGATGTACCCTTTTGGCCTATGAGGATATGAGACTAGATCCTTCCAAGGATCCCCTAAGTTATTAATTTACTTATGTTCTAATCTAGGGAGTTACTTTGTAGGATCCCATTACTCGTGTATCGTTTAGACAATCGCTATTATAGTATTCCTCCACTTGTTAGTTTACCTGGAGGATCCCAAGTAGGATGCCTCCCAGTATTTGACTTGAGTGAGCTAGTATGTTCCTATTTAATAATGAAACTTGAGTTTTAAATCTTTTTTTGGTATAGATGGTGTTCAGGTGTCACCATATAACTCGTTCTGAACTTGTGAGCACATGGGGCGGTGGTTGCAGTGTTGGGTTGGGCGTTCAGTCCACCAATACTATATGTTTATTATTTCACATGTTCATTTCTTTTGGAGTGTTATTTACCTATGGTACATACTGTTTGGTGGTTTTCGAGATTGATGCACTACATTTTTCTTAATTTGGAATGCCTAGTTGTTTTTCATGGAATCATTTTTGCTTATTGGGATGTTCAGATGTGCTTTCAGGGGATCCAACATCTAAGACTTGTTATTTCTAATATTTTAGTGATACCTAGAAGTATTACTAAGGACTACGTTGTTGATAATGGATATATATATATATATTGTGATATTCATTTTTTGGTATGCTCATAGGTGTCTCGGAGTATCTGACTATTGATCATTATGTGTTGACATGTATTCCATGAGTGATACACGGATTGCCATTGTTGGAATGTCTTGGAAGGGATCAATGGGCTCTTTATTTATGTACCCTAAGTGATAATTTTATTCACATTGTATTAATTACTTGGATGAGCTTAGTGGTTTGATGATTTTTATACCCTATGTGATACTTGGACTCCCATTGTAGGAATTCCTTAGATGGGCTTAGCGGGTTGATTTATTATATGACTTCTGTGATAATTTGATCTAGTTGATTGATTCCTTGGATGGTATTAATGGGTTTTTGAATGTAATTAACCCATGAGTGAATCATGGATCTAGTTGATGGATTCCATGGATGGGATCATTGGTTGGATATGTTTATACCATGAGTGGTACATTGATCGAGTTGTGGGATGCCTTGGATAATCACAGTGGGTGATAGACATATATACCCCGATTAATACATGGATCAAGTAGAGGGATAAATTATATGGGATCATTGTGACTATGAATTCCACGCCTTGAGTGATACTTGGATTTCCGCTGTAGGAACTCCTTATTCCGGCTCATAGGCTGAACGGTGCTCTCCCAAATCAGTTGTAGGACTCGAGGGATATAGCATGGTGTCTCATGAGATGTCCTGACATACTCCATGAGATTTTTTTGTAGGATTGACCATCTGTATATGGAATCCTCACATCAATTATTGGAGGTGAGTACATGTAAACCCAAGGGTAGTATGATTATCCCCTATGGTGACATGGTTTTGTCAGATACTTTCCTGACATTTGATGAAGTAGGTAAATGTTGATTGGGATTACATACCTATATATTGACTTAATGGTACACATCTTGAGTGGAATAATGTAAATCTTAATTCCCATCCCTAGAATGTCCAGGTGATTGGGATTACGGAACTATGGATAGACGGATGATGTGGTTTCTTAATGTTTGACTCACAAACTCATGAATATTCATATTTATGTACATATGTATAGGTATAGTACAATACACACATATATATATATAGATTTGGACATACATGGTTGAATTTTCCCATTTGACCACGATTATGGACCCGGGGTTTGAATGTGGTTTCATGTTGGGCTTTACAAACCTTTTTAGTTGTGTCTTAGCGAGGCTAAGAATGTTATTTTCTTATAATTATTGGATCACAGTTATATGTTGCTTATTAGGGTGGCCTACTGGGATATTTTCTCACCCCTACACATGCACCGTGGTTTATGTGTAGACCTTATATCTTCTTTTCATGTTGAGTAGGTGTTTCATGGTGGATAGGGATGAGGCCCATAATTTCTTGATCTTGAAGAAATGCTTGTGTAGTTCTACTGGTCATGCTTATGTGCTTCGAAAGGGTCTAGAGACTGGGTACGTGGTCTTTCTCAAATTTAGCAGTAGAGCCCTACACTTTTACTTTCAGATTATTTTTTAATTATATATCTATATGGTTGGCCCAACGGGTGACCATTATTGTATTGTACAAAATTTCATTTATTGTTATGGCATACACTATATCAGTTGTTTAATACTTGTGCACTATATTTACATTACACTGTTTATTATACATTGTTGATTTATTTTGATTGACTACACTGATATGAGGGAATAATCAACCCACTTTTACATCCTAGGACCTCACTAATAGTTAGTAGCCTCTGCTATACAGGGATTCATGGTTGAGGCCTAGTGACCTAATGGCTCAAAGAAACGGTTTAGTGGCATCTGGGTCGAGATGTTAAAAAGTGGTATCAAAGAATTTTTATATTCCTAGTATTTACATTTTGGGATATGGTATACATGTGTATTAGTAATGGGTCAGAACCTATGATGTTTATCGAAATGGTGAATCTACAACACTTGTTCTGGTAAGATGTCCTGGTTTTCATGTGTTGGGAATGATGTTATGATCTACGAGTTTACAGTTGTACATGATTTCACCTTGAGAAATGCACATGTTGTGTGGATGCTATGATGTACTATGGATCATTATCTCTTGGGCATTGGTAAGAGGTGAGGTATGGATTTCTACTCTTGGCTGGAAAAGGCAGGAGGAGACTCATGCATCATATTCGTCACTTATGATTCACATCTTATAGGCCATCTAGTGTGTGATTTTATTGATGATTGAGGATATTCTCTCGATTATTCTTGAATATATATTTCACTCTGATATAAAGATATGTGGACCTACATTGAAGAATTTTTATGTGATGCTAATGACATAGTTGCTATGCACAGGAGGTGCAGTGACCTTAGTAGGTCGATATGGAATGTGATGACATTCCATGAAACACTTGTAGGGTGTTGTTTATTAGGTCCACATTCATATTTTTGGATATCTAAGTATGATCCCAAAATATACCAAGACATTTCTTGTGGACTGGACCACTAAATAATAGTTACTTATGAGGATGCTCAGAGCGGATCAGGTCCCTCATAGGCTACATTTTCATCTTTGACCCCTATTGGTCGTCGTGATCTTTACATGTTCCTGAGAGGTTATGATATTTTGGGAGTGGTGGTTAGACTTTATATCCCAGTATTGAGGTTTATTATTTAGGGATAGGTGGGAGACCTAGTTTCCCTTCTTTAAGAATCAAACCCTTCTATGTCAATGTTCGTTTTTTTAGGGTAGACTGCTTGAGAGGTTGGATAATATTTTCATATTCCTTTTTAGGAAGTGATATGTGTTTTACACATTTTTTGTGATTGAGAAACTATATATTATCTAGTTTTTCCTTATATGCATGTTGATTCCTTCAAATTTGGATGAAGTTCCTTGGGTTTCTTTGGTTTCAAGACCAGCATCGATGGGTATGATTGTTCATGTGACTTTTCTATTTGACTTTTTTTTCTGTTGTTGGTAATGTAGTCATAGCATGGGTAGAAACTCATGAATAGAATGATGTCATGTGGTGGGAGGTTAGGGAATAAACCTAGTCACATGTGATGTTCTCTATTTTGAAAAGGAGTTCCAAGGGAGCTTCTAGATTAATAAAACTCAGTCTCCATGTAGCATGGTTAGAATAGCCTTATGGTTGGACGAATCTCTAGAGTATGAGTCGGGTGATAGAAATACAAACTGGTTGTGTGTTCCATTGTTTGAATCTAAATCAGTGTGTGGGCGGGTGTGAGATGATGACTACTATTTTTCATACTTTTATTGCACATGGATCCTAAAATTTATGATTTAGTCTTGCACCATAGTAGTGGTGACATCATGAAATATTGGGGTATCATATGAAGATTGACATTTGGTGGGATCCTAGTCAAGTTTGGATAGGATTGTGAGTGTGGCTTGGAGGGAGCTGTATGTTCGCTTGATGGAATTTAACTATATTCTTATTAGAGACGATCATACACAAACTTCATTTTATCTTGAGTTTGCTAAGAGAGAATCGATCCTACAATAAGACCCCTTTTCTTTCTAAATTCTATCTCATGGTGGAGGAAAAAAACTCTAGAGGTTACACTCATGGAGTTGTGTAGGGTATTCCATATAGCGGGGAGTACACCATTTTCCATTTGATGGTGGTGACCCTAATTTTCATTTGAAAATTAATATTTTCCATGAGCCACTGGGCTTGGTGTTTGGTTTTGAGATGATGATAAGTGTATTCCCATGGTGGGAGTACTAGATCAGTCATGGTTAAAATGTATTGTATGCAGAAGGATAATTTTAATGCTATGAGGCTTGATATTGAAAAGTCTTGAATTCTTGGTTGTACAGATGCTCGAGTTGAGAGTATTGATGGTTGTCCTTTCACTAGGCTTCTCAGGGAAGAGAAGGTTTATGGTGGGAATTTTTTATGGTACTATGTTTTTCCAGACTGCGGTTTTGAGATGAAATTTGAATTTTAGATTTTGGATGATTGTAAAGGGGTAAAATAGGCATATTTACAAAGAATATGATCTCTGATAACTTTTCTAAACACTCGGTTGGTCCTAAAATAGTATTTTTACACTAGAATATGAGTTTCATGGAAATATAAGCCGTTATAATTTTGGAGGAATAGTTATTATTTAAATTTTAATAAATCAAATATTAAATTGTTTATATAGGTTCGTTCAGTTGTAACATTTGAATGGATCATCATATTAAGATTCCATCTCTTCTATAGAGTCTGTGATGAGGATTTTATCCTTTGGGGGAAAAATATGAGTCAGGTGCCGAGGCCGACACGGCCCCCTTTTCCTTCATTTTCATTTTCTTTTTCTTTTATTTCTTTTTAAATCATTATTCCTTATATATCTCTCGTATTCCCATCCGAGGGATCCTACACCATTAAATTGAGAGAGGAGAGGGATATGGAGAAAAAGATAGACAGAGAGGAAGAGCAGGAGGAACCATCGTGGAGTATTCAACACAATGAATCACCATGAGATAGCCATGGACTAAAGAATCGAGCCAAGCTTTTGTGGCTTCCAGCCAAAGGCATGCCCATTTATTTTCTCTATAGATTCCAATATATTTTCTATTTTATATGTTTAAAACTCTTTTTTTCTTGTAATTGGCCCCTACTGTCCAAATATATTATTTTGGGGGTGAAAATAAGGGATTCAGGTGATACGAGGGTTTTCTGCTCAGGAAAACTAGGTTACATAGCATGTGGTTCAGGGGAACACGCCATGTGTTCTTCCAGTTTTAGGAAGATGAAGTTTAAAGGGGTACACACTATGTATAGGGATGTACAAGCCATGTATTAGTACTTAGCCATGTAGCCGAGTACCCACACATGGTTACCCATATTGGGGTACGTGGTTTTATAGCATACAAGGCCATATCCCATATAGGGTTTCATGATGTGTAGAACTAAACAGATTATCCAAGTAGAGAGGCAAGCTGATTGCGGGACATAGGTATGTACCCCATGTTGGGAATACACTGTATACCCATGTTACACGCCATGTACATGGGGTGTTTACACACCAAATCCAGCGAGAGTACATGTCCATGAGGTGAGTTGGGGGTACATGACATGTATAGTCTCTACATGTCGTGTATTATCCCCTTTTTACCACTTCAAGGGTTTTTTCATGTTTTCTTTCCTCAATGTAAAAATATGATATATGAGAAGTCTATTCTTAGTGGTTTTACACATACATCGCGATGGTGAAACCTTTGGAGCATTCTGAGGACTCTTAATTACTGTTTTGGGTATTTGACCTAAATGGATAGGTTCTTCCTTTTTATTTGAGTTTTAGTTGTCTCCTAAGAATGAGAATTGAGTGTCAATGGTTGGTTGGGTGTTCGGACCATCCTAGTTCATACCATTAATCTGAGCTGTGTTATAAGATATCTCCCATGACAAATGATTTTGAGGAATTTCACCTCATGAGATGCTTCCTTATAGCCTATGAGGCTATGAGACTGGATGCTTCTAAGGATTCTGTAAGGGGTGACATTTCTTATGTACTAATATAGGTAGTTACATTTTAGGATCCCTTTACCCATGTATCATTTAGAGGATCCCTTTTATTGGATTCCTCCACTTGTGAGTTTACCTAGAGGATCCCAGGTAGGATGCCTCCCAGTGTTTCACTTGAGGGATGTAGTGGGTTCCCATTTCATGACTGACCCTAGGTTGTATGTTGGGTTTGAGAAGAGATAGTTTTTTAGTTTCACCTTAGAACCCATGGAAAACTTGTAACCCCATAGGGATGTGGCTGTAGTGTTGGGTTGTGAGTTCTATCCCCGTCACTCTATGTTTATGCTTTCACATGTTTATTGTTGTTTCAGTGATGTTTACTATTGGTGCTTCCTATTTGGTGTCTTTTGAGAATGACGTGAGGTGTCATTATTCTTTTGGGATGCACATATGTTTTCATAGTATTTTTTATTGGGATTCTCAGATGTGATTTCCTGGGATCTATCTTTCAATACATATTTTTTTATACTTTAATGATGCCTAAAAGTATAACATTGGGCTTAGTTATTGATCTAGGATGTATATATATATATTTTGATACATGTTTTGTTTGTAGGTCTAGAGGTGTTTCCTATAATCTAACTATTGAACCTTATGTGGTGACTTATATTCCATGAGTTATACATGAATTCCCATTGTATAAATTCCTTGGACGGGCTCTGTGGGTTGTTTATTTATGTAGCCTTATTGATACTTGGATTCATAGTGTAGGAATTACTTGGATGGTATCAGTGGTTTGATGATTTTTATACCCTGAGTAATACTTGGAATCCCATTATAGGAATGCCTTGGACGAGCTCAATGGGTTGATTTCTTATATGCCATGAGGGATACATGGATCTAGTGGAGGTATGCCTTGGATGGGCTCAGTGGGATGAGGAATACAATTAAAAATTGAGTGAATCATAGATCTAGTTTAGGGATGCCATGGACATACTCATTGATTGGATATGTTTATACCCTCATTGAAAGTTGGATCTAGTTGAGTGATTCATTAATAGGGCTCAGTGGGTGATAGACTTAGTACAATGATTTATACATGGATCAAGTTGAGGGATGCCTTGGACAGTCTTAGTGGGTTGATGACTTCCACACCTTGAGTGATAATTGGATTTCCATTATAAGAATTCCTTGGATGGGCTCATATGATGGATGTTATGTGATAAGAATGATGGTGCTCTTCTGAATCAGGTACAAGACTATAGGGATATAGAATGGAATCTCATGAGATGTCCAGACATACTCCCTGAGATATTTATTTGTAGGATTGACCGTTAGTATACAGAATCATTTCTTTAGTGATTGGTAGTGAGTAAATGTTATCCCAAGTGTAGGAAGAGTATCCCCTTGTTTTGACATAGCCTACTAAGAGAATTTCTAGTGTTTGATGAAGCAGGTATATGTAGATAAGGATAACAAAACCATAGATTGACTTAATGGTACATGGCTTGAGTTGGACAATGTCCAACTCAACGCCCATGCACAAGATGTCCATGATATCAGGATTATAGACCCACAGATTGATTTCTGATTTAGTTTCTTGTTGTTTCATTTAGATAATCATGAATATTCATATTTATGTATATATTTATAGGTATGGGACTAAAGTTGTATATTTATATAGATATTGACATCCATGGTCACACATTCCATGTTGACTTTGATTACGGATCCAGGGTTTGACTATGGTTTCACAATGGGTTTTACATAAATTTTTAGTTGTGTGTTATCGAGGATGAGTATGTTTCTTTTGTTACACTTATAGCATCACAGTTATAGGTTGCCTATTGGGGTGCTCTAGTGAGCTTCTTTCTCAGCCCTGCACGTGCACCGTAGTGTACATGTAGTCCTTATGTCTTCTTTTCATTTTGAGCATGATTTTAATGATGGATAAGCCTACAGACTAGAGTTTCTTAATTGATCAGAGCTACTCATGTGGTTCTACTAATCGGGATGGTGTCGTTTGACTGGGTCTAGAGACTGCGTATGCGGTCTGGCTCAAAGTGAGTAGTAGAGTCCAGTAATTTTACATTCAATTTCTTTTGTATTACTATAGCTATATGGTCATCCCAATCGCTGACCCGCATTATGTTGTATGGATTTCTCTTCAAGATTTTAAAAAATTTCATTTTTTGTAATAACATATTCTATTTCAGTTGTCTACTGCTTCCATAATCTATTTACTTTCCACTATGTATGATACATGGTTTTTTAGAAATTTTCATACACTAATAGAAGATATAGTCTCCCAATATTTATATAGTAGTCTCTTGTTTCTAGTCGGCATCATTTGGCATAAGAGGAGGTGAACATGAGGTATAATGACCCACTAGCTCAGAGCACCAGTTTAGTGGCATCAAAGTCAAGGAGTTATACCCCAAACATCCCATTGAAAAAATTTATATTTCATTAATTTATATAAACCGTATAACTTATATGCCCCCATTTCAAAAAAAAATTACACAATTACACTAAACATGGATAAAAATGATGTTACAATATCTTGTATTATCATTGTTTTATCATTTATATAATCATTAATTGGCTACCTACTAAATTTGTCATTTCTATATTATAATTCATCCCTTTACACATACCAATCTCATTAGAACTAGAGATAAAGAGTAATGTTCATAATATCCATACGAAATAGATCTATAATCTCACTTTTTACCGAAAAACTATATAATTAACTCACTCTATGTTATGAATCTGATATTAGATACCAAATATCTAAATATTTATCCATAATGTTTCCTTTTAGTCCAATATAAGGTCAGTCTAAAGAGAAAATAATGATATTTTGGGTTGTTTACAATATTTCTATTATACATCTTCAAAACAAATGGCATGTTCTCACTAGATAACAACTCATAAAAATAATAACATGTCACATATACCATATATAAATAATTTATTAATTTACCGAATGTATATACTTATATATAACCATCACCAAAACATCTTGAAACAAAACATGACGGTTTTCACAATTAAATTAAGAAACATGGCATGACACCTTAACATATCATATTTATTTTTACTACTACATTAATCCTCAATACCACCTCAAAATTCGCCATGAAATATTTTAAATGAAATATTCCTTGTTTTATCTTCTATATTTCTAATAGTTTCAAAAATTTCATCTTCAAATGATTCCCATGAATTATAATGTTTTCATCCAAACTATAATATGTCTAAAAACCCATGATGTGTTTCTCTAATCATGTTTGGTACTAGATTCATCATCCCCCCATATCCTATGAACTCAAAAACATTACTATAATAATTTATCATTGAAACAAGATATAGTGTGTTTGAAAAAGCATGATTGGGTTTTAATGTCATATTTAATTTATCTCCAAATTCAACTTTTTAGAATCATTGTCCTTCTACATTTCCCATAAAACACCAAGTAATAATAATTAAATTACAAGAAACTATAATGATAATTATTTTAATAGTATAATATATATATTTTATTTCTGATTGTAAAAAAATCACTAGGTTTACATTATATAGAAGGGGTTGAATTGGAATTATAGGACCTCTCAAAGTCATATAGTAAAAATAAATGAAGCATGTGGTATTACTCCCTTAGTCTTATAAAATTTCATATATTAATCTATTTCTAATGAAATGAAACCATATAACAGTTTTATATAATATGAAAAAAAAATTTACAATTTACCATGACCTATAATGTAACATTTATTAACTCTTTCTATCTTTATAAGTTAATTTAAATCCAAGGAGATTCAATAAATCATGTAGGACTGGAGTTCATATGAAAAATTCAATTAAAATATAAAAAAAACATAACAAAAATAAAACCATAATTGATGGAAGGAGACACCACCTTTGTTTTGATATCATCAGGATAGTGGAAATAGGGAAGTGTCATCACAAGATTAATATAAATTGATATAGGATATTGAAAAAATAAAATATTGATATCACTGCGAGGAAAACTCTTACGGAGACATCATCACTAAAAAAATAGAAACAAAAAATAGTTATACTACAATGAATCTTGAATGTAATTCCTCCCCCTAAATTGGGGAACACTAATATAGGATTATATGATTGGTTACACTGTGATTAAATGTTCACAAGGAAAAATTGGATCAGAAAAAATAACTATTATTAGAGGGAACGAAACCCCACTAATGTATTTTCCAATACTAAAAACTAGTGGGGTTACCATGTAGAAATATGAAATATATATAAGGGATTAATATAGTATGAAAGTACATTTGGAGGATCTGAACAATGGATGAGATTTATAATAAAACATATTTTGGAATATTTTTTGTGAACATTTCCTGAAAAAATATACAAAAATACTTTTAAAATCTGATAAATTAGTGATTTGTTTAATTTAGTGTTATGTTTAATTTAATTATAATTTTGCAATATTTCTATTGGTTTCAAAAAAAGGTTAAATAGTATATTTTATTGGTAAAAATGGAAATATATTTTAATTTTTTTAGGAAATATCAAAATACTCTGTGTATTTTTTTTATTTTTACTCTCATCCCATATAAAAGTTCGACATGTTTTGACAAAAATCTATTGATGGTAGATCCTAAGTTCCAAATATTATAGTGGATTCTATAACATTGTGATTTATGTCAAATGGGAGAATAATTGGTGAGGATATTATGTAGATATGGTTTTTGTGTTGTTTTTATAATCCATTCATAAATCTTATTCAAATTCAATTGTTAAATAATGATAAAGTTAATTCTCAGTTTTCGGACTGATTGGAAGTGGTTTTGAGGTGTTTGGATCATGAAATATTGAGCCTTTTCAAATAAATCATGTTTTAGATATAATCAAGTAATAATTAAGGTTTTCATAGTAAAATTACTATTTTAAGGGAATAAATATAATATTTGTAAGACAAAATTATTTTTGGGTAAGAGTAAAATATTATGTAGGATAAATAAATCACATTAAAACCAAAAGTTTCAAGATACAATTAATTTTTCAATTTAAATATATTTTGAGCTGATAAATTATGACATGGAAGTCACACAATAACAATAAGACATCAGTCGCCATGTTTTCATTATTTTTAGAATAAAAATTATTTGTATCCTGACACATAAATTTCATAACATAATTCATTTAGATGTGAAATTCAAGAGGAATTATAAGAATGATATTGTTCCACAATAGAGTTGATAATTCTATAACTAGTCACTATAAATATTATTAACCATTTTTATCAATATACTCTGAGTGAAATCAGTAGATAAATATTGATTACATCATGAACAAGGAGAATATTATTTGGGTGGGCATGAAGAGGACTAAATAATAAGCTACATAAAATTGCTTCAAGGGACTATCTAATCCATTTCCATAAGCCCATATATCAAATACAAGAGGATGGATTAACTAGATAAATCATATGGCTTTAAATGAAGAAGGAATTATTGAATTTGAAGTTATTAAATAAAACCATGTTGGAATTAATATTTTATTAAATAATAGATGAAATTTGTGCCATGAAAGTGCATAATCTTAGAGAGGAAAGAGGAGAAATATGAGGAATATGATGATGAATTGATACAAGAATAATATGTTGATGAAGAAAAACTACAACATGATATAAGTATATTCTTGGATTAAAAACTCTTGAATTGTTTATTCAAATTATATATCTCTATCTGAATTGGAGAACATTACACATGTCTAGAGACACATTACGTATAATAGTTTCAAGGATAATCCCTAATATTATGAAATCAATGTAGATAATCTTGGTAAATGTATGATAATGGGTATTAATGAATGATTCCAAATAAGTACACACTCTTTTTGAGAATTGAACCATATAAATATCTATTATTAGAATTATTTTTGTGATTTGAATTATGTGTGGTTGGGTATAAAGAGATTACATTCACATTAATAGGTGTTATTTTTATAAAAGGAAAAGCAAAAATATAATTCAAATAAGTGATTGACCCCTCCCTCCACCATTAATGAATTATCACTATTCATGGGACCCTTATCAAGTGTTATAAAAAAATTGTAGTTTTCCTATGAATATTATCGGTTGTTTGATGATTGAAGTTATAAATTTATATTATGGAGGTAGAAGACAATAATCAGAGAACAACAAGGGGATTACTAGTTTTAATGGGAATGATTATTATATTTAGATAGAAAAAATGTTGACATATATTTTTTCAATCAATGTGGATGTCTTGGAAGCTATGATTAATTGATTTATTCTTCATGTTGAAATTACTACTATAGATAAAATGGATAAGATGATTTTTGATAATAATGGTTTGATCAAAATTGCATCTTGTCATCTATTCCATAAATGATGTTTCTCATCGTTAAATGTATTAATATAGTACATGTAATTTGGCATAAGGTGGAATACATTATAACATAAATATGAATACAAAGTAATCACCGAAATAATTTTGGAAATTGTAGTATGGATATCTAAATATGAATGATTATTAAAAAGTGGATGATTTATTCACTAAATTCAATGAATATGTGATAACCGTCAGATATTTTACTAAACAGTTTAAGGATTATCTGATTTTTAAGAAGATACTATATATCCTACAAGATAGATTTTATTCCATGGTATATTTACATAAAGACTATGATCCTGACACACCTCTATTGGATGATTCCCAGAATATCTTAATTTCTTATTAAATTAGACATTTGAGTATTTTCAATAATAATAGTAATGAAGATAGGGAAATATCCATTAAATCCTCAAAAAATAGAATAGTAGAAAAAAAGATAATATAAAGGAATAATATTCTATAGAAGAAGATGATATTTAAATTAAATTGGTTAAACTCATTTCATTCTGTAAAATAAGTGTGTGAATAGGAAAAGGAAATTATTGGGGAATTTCTCCACTAATGTTTTTAATTATGGGTATATTATAAATTTTGTATGATAATTTCCTTGACTAAAAAATGATTTAGAGTGTGAAGATGAAGATTAAATGCTAATGTGTAACTCAAGTAATAAAGAATCAATATTTAACAAGTCAATGTCTTCTTCAAAAGTAGAAGGTACAATTTTTTATTAACCCAAGAAGAAAAAATTTTAATCTAACTATAAAGATAATGATTATAATGTGGATCGACAGAATGTTGTGAGTTAAAGAAAAGTCAGTGAAAAGTTGATTATTGTTAAATTGAATGAATAAGAGAATAGTTATGATGAATTTAACAAGGATATAAGAGAAGAAAAAACTCAAATGGTGTTCGAGCTAAACTAATATATCAATAATGTCTTCATAATATTTCATAACTAGAGAATAAAATTAAAAATATAAATATAAATAGTTAATAATAAACAAAAAATGACATATTGTAAGCGATTGGAATATTCTTGTTCTTTCATTTTTCTCTCTGGAGTGATGGGTAATTTTAAGGGTTTTTAATGTTATAATATGTATATTTTAAATTATTTTTCAAATCAATGATGCAATTTCAGTGTTTCAAATGTTTCATAGATGTATATTTGTGTTTTTTAAAGTAATTTAATTAATTTGGGAGGTGTTTTTAAATTTTATAAATGAAAAAATTATTATCTTAATTATTTATCATTTTGTTCGGTGGAAACTATAAAAAATTTGATTTATTATTAACTTTACACATGATCATGCTTCTATGTAAGGGTAACACAGGTTTTTAAAATGGAGTTAGATAGTAAAAAGTATTTTTAAAAAGTTTAAAAAGTGTAATGGTTGATTTCTATAATAGTGTGTGTGTAGAAAGTCCTTTTTAAACCCTACATAAGGGACATACCTTTGTTTCTTCAGTCATGTAAGGGTATGTGTGAGTTTTCAAAGCCTCGGTAATTGTGTTCTTTATATTTTGTAAATGTGTTGGAGATATTTAGAGTCATGTGTAAGGGTAGGTCCTTACCTACATTAAGGTATGTGCCTCTATTACATACCCTTATAAAATTATTTCTTCATTTCAGAAAGCTATATAATAGTTTCCCCACCACTACATAAGGGTATTTGGGTGCTTTTAAATCTCATGTAAGGGTATCCTAGTTATTAAATAGTTTATATAAGTGTTTTTTCCATCCAACCTAATGTTACTTTGTGAAACCTTCTTATCACATAAGGCTATACCTTTTCGCACAAAAATGTAAGCCAAAAATCCTTAATCCACATAATTACATCCAACCACAAAAGGGTAAAACCATGTTACCCTTACATAGAGCATACTTTATAGGTCAGGGTAATGATTTCTACCCTAATGTTTTTTTCTTTCATTATTTAGTAACCCTGGTTCAACCACCTTTAATGGCTTTAAATTATTTAAATCATGATTTAAATGTCCCTAACCTCATTTAAATTATATTCAACATTTTCACTGGTTTTATGTGGATCAAAATTATGATTTTAGTTAAATGAAAAGTAAAAATATATATTTTTTAAAATATTTTGAATTAAATTTTCATGTGGATACTATATCTACGTATTCTAAATTACTAGATCTCGATCATTCAAGTCTTTAACTATTTCATTAAAGTCTTAGTGATTCAATATTTAATATTTCAGTCAATCAGGTCTTCTTTAATGTAATTTCATATCATCTCAAATTTCCAACCTGCATGCATACCCTCTCTCTCACCTCTATTTTAGTATAATAGTGTGGAAGATTATTCTTCTGAAGGAATGGGACCTGATGCACCTACTTTTTTATGTGAAAATTTGAATCCATTGTGATTTAGATTCTTTGGTTAAATATACGCGATTAACTATAATCAAATAAAAATTTCTTTAATGATCACGTGATGGAAGATTATATTATAATTTCAAAATTCTAAAGGATAATGATAAATTGCATTTTTTGTTTTATTATTAATTAATAATTTATCTTTTCTTCAGTAATTAAATTATAAATAAAATTACATATATGTAATTATGATTATCATAGAATCTAGAAACAACATGTGGAAATAAATATATATTTAATATTATTTATAGATTTTAAAATAATGGGACTTTTAATTTTACCACATGCATAGAGAATTATTATTCACCTTTTTCATCCTCTATTGTGTTTGAATAATCATAAAATTATCTTGAAAATATGAATTTATTATAACATGAAGATAATTAAAATTATTTATATTTACAATAAATAAAATATGTAGCTTCACTTTGTGTTATTTTATGATGATTATGAAATTAAATAGTTGAAGTAAGATTGATATTTCATGATGGAATTAATATATTTCATTAAAAATGTGTTGTTCTTTCATGTTAATTATTTTCCACAATATGAAAATAAAAATATATCGTATAATTATTTAATTATATAATTTATAATGTTCTCCATAATAGAATTTTACATTACATGATATGTTCTATATGATGGCTATAATATTATTTAGGATATAGAAATTGGAAAATCAAATACTTGGTGAAAATATTATGTAATAATATATAAATGGAATGTTACATTAATTTATGAATTATTATATAATTATATGATTTGGATAATCGAAAAAGGAAAATTAGTGCATGATTGTGTATTCTTGTCATTATTAATGAAATTAAAGGTTTAACATATATTATTCAAGCAATTTTTGAATATATGAAAATTTTAAGTTGTCAGATTTAATTTCTTGAGATCATGACATGTTAACGAATAATTAAAACTGTTATAGATATTATTAATGATAGGGAAAATAATTACTTTATACTGATATGATAACCTGATTCATATATTTATGACAATAATTATTTAAATAATTTTTTATTGATTGTGTTTAAGATGGGAATTATTTCATGTTTTGATTGTTAAATGTGGAGATTAAATTATTTATTGAACTTTGTGATCAAATATGTTTATTATTTCATCTTTGTATTTACTATATAATGTATTTAATATTATCATTGTAACACCCTAAGATTCCAGGGTATTTTTACCATTGAATAATGTAATAGCTTGCATTGTACTCAACTTCGAGATTCTAACACACCGCGACCAATCAAACTAGCCTTTATGAAAATTAATAACCACTTTTTCAAATTTCATGAATTTTATATTTCAAAATAGACTTCATTTTTGGATTAGGAATATCAAAATTCAATTAATTCTATGTTTTGGTATTTTTCTGAAAACATTCGATTTTTGATGAATAGTGAAAACACTACGTTATTGGTTTAAACCAACTTTTTATTTAAATAATTTTTTATTTTATTTACATTTATTTTAAGTCAAAATAGATATATAATAACATTATTAGTTCAATTTAATTCATTGGGGTCATTTTTATAATAAAATTAGATATATAAAATTTTATTGAACTTTTTACCGTTTTACCCACCTCCTAGGAGCTTTTGCAAATTTGCATAAAATATAATTTTACTACTTCAATAAGTTGAATTTCAAGATTCTGAGAGTCAGAGTTGATATCAGTATGTAAAATTTGGTTCAATGAGATGAAAATAATTTATGGTGAATAGTAACTTTTGTCTTTTATTTACCACGGTTAAAAGTAAATAGGGTAATTAAAGGTAAAAATGATATTATTATTACCCAAAAACATGTCCCAATTATATTGGATAAGAATAATTTGACCAGATAAACTGTACGAATAATATATGATCCTTTAGGTCCACATAGTTTAGATTAGGACATTTATTATTATTTTATTTAAAGAAGAGTTAAAAGTGTTAAATTAAAAGTTTAATAACTAAAACATTTTTAATATAGGGTAATACATAAGATAAATTCGATTATGAATATTCTTTAGAATGATAACAATATTTTATATAAAATAGTATAATATTTAATCTTTTTAGACATTAAATAAGTAAATTTATTTATGAAAAATTATGATGCAGTAATTACCTTATTAATGAAAGATTGAAATAATTGATATTATAAATATCCAAATAAATATACATGGATACTTTTAATGAATTAAACTATTTTTTTAGGTTAATATGACATGTTAGGGTTGATTAAATGATTTTTTTCTAATTAATAGTGTTATTATGAATTTAACCAAAACAAACTACCAAATAGTGTCAAAATTGACATAAAAGGGGTTTTAAAACAAATATTATATTATTAATTGATATTCTATTCCTAAAAATATAAGGTTCATCCAAAGGTCTTAAATAATATTATATATGTCATTAATGAACCACTTGAGGATCTCTTGGAAGTTTATGGTAAGTTTATTAACCATATAATATAAACATACAATGAGACTTGGTAAATGTTTAACTATTTAACTAAGATATAAATATAAATGATATGGTTAATATGGTGACCTAGAACTATCTAAAACCCATTGGTTGGGATTATTTGGATCCGTCCCCACCATATACTCATGATAAATCATTTTGGTTCCATTATAAATAGAATATGAATTTATTATAAAATAATATTTTATGTTTTTTCTAAGGTTCCCCTCACCCCTCTTATAAAAGGGAACATCCCCTTCCCCCAAATTCACACCTCCAAAGCCATTTGTCTTAGCTAAACCCTGAAAAAATGTACCCCCTTTATCCTAGAGGCCTTAATTTTGTCATAAATCCATCATAAGGAGACCTTTTGATCAAATCAAAAGGAAGAACCTGAAGAAGAGGTAAATATTTGATCACCACTTTCAAGTTCTTTTCTTCTTCAACATCCTATTTCTTTGTTGTTTCCATTATAAAATAATAACTCCAGTATCTTCTATATAATTTTATTTTATTATAAAAATTTTACAACCATATTCATTATTATATCCATCTTATAAATTATAAATTCACCATACGTGCGTACATATGGCTTACCGTCTCCACATCATGGTGTTGTTTGTCATTAAACACTTCACTATTTGGATGGGTAAAATAATGGTGTATAATTGATGTAAATAATAAATATAACATTTTAGGGATTCATTACATATGATATACCATCGTATTATATACTATTTTAATATCAAAAGAAAGATATCGTCGCTCGTGCGTACGTACGGATTACCGTCTCCATGAACGCGAGGAGATTCATTCCACATCGTATTCATTCAAGACTAATTTTTATTTGATGATTAAAAATAATGTTTAAAGACTCAATATAATTATGAATATGAATAATATATATCCTATCCATACCAAACATTACATAAGTATCAAATCATATAAAGTAAAACGAATCAGTTGACACTCAAAATGATGATACTGCTGAAATATCATTAACATAGCAATATTATAAGATCATATATGATATCATATAAATGTAAATGGTTTTTGTATAATTTAATAACAATTATTTTACCATTATATAGGAGGTTAACCTACCCTCAACCAAGGAAACGTACATGGTAAGTGTTAATTTCACAATCTCATTATTATCCGAAGTTGTTTTTACATAAGTATTTACTGGGACATATTTATTATACATATCAATGTTTTATAAAAGTGTTTTCAAAGAGACTCTTTTTAATGTAATTTTTTAATAAAACATCATTTTAAATGTTTTAAATATTTTTTCTTCTAAAACATTTTCATTAATGTCCATGTTTTCCAAATGGTTTTTAAGGATTTATTTATATGGACATGAGGGTTTTTAAAATATCAATTCCATTCCATAGTTTCAAAGTGGTATGGGACACATTGATTCAAAAATGTCTTTAAATTTCTTCATTTCTAAATTTTGTGAATTTTGAATGTTTTCATGAAAATGGATATTTCTCTCAAAGAGTTTTACAAATCATTTTCATCTATGTCAACATCATTTGATAGATTTTAAACTTTCGTGAAGATGATTTATTATGATACAAAGATTGTATATTGTACTGATGGTTTTGTGTTATGTTTGACGGTGGATGTGCTATAATTATACCATTCATTGTTTGAGGATAAAATATTGACATTTCATATGCTATTTTTAATTCGAATGTTTATTTTATGTTTAAACCTTTTCATATGAGGAATGCATTGGACTAAGTATGTGACAGGTGGAGCCCTCTATAGCTCTTTGATGCATCAGTAGGTCCAATGAGACAAAATAGTGTCTTGCCACAAGGCCTTGACAAAATCTTATTTGTAGTCTTGGCACAAGGCCTTGACTATGTGGTTATAATAGTCTGGAATTATGCATTCCATCATTATGAAGGTAGCTATTGATATTGCATGTTATTATTCGACTAGTAGAATATATATGTGAATAAGTAAATTGAATAATTTGATATCTATTTTCCATATTAAGATGAATTTTTTGTTTAAAAGGCATATGTTTTAGTCTTATACATTTCCTTCAAATGTTTAAGATTATTTATGAAATTTTCCCCTATATTGTTATCCTTATTGAGCATCTGAACTCACCACTTTCTATGTTTTATTTTTCCCAGGATGTGAAGAATTATATTATGACTAAACTATAGGGATAGTCTAAGGGATATGAGTGTGGTCTATGGAGAAAATGTTTTTTAGTTTTTCATTTTACAATGTAATGTAAAACTTATAACTGTATCTAGTATTTCCAAGGCTACTAAAATAATCGGTCTTTCAAGACATGATATTTTGTGGTCATGCCAATTTTATGTAATAATGCACTGACTCTAGGTAACTAGGGTCGGGTCATTGCAATAGGTATCAATGGATGTTTAGTACAAACCATAGAAACTAGATTTAGATAAATTCTGATTAGAGCAGATTACCCTAAGATAGATTTTGAGGATTAGTATTGAAGAACATACTATAGTTTTGGTATTTTAGAGATTTGGTGAGTTTTCCAAGAAATAAATCCATGTTTAAATACGAGCAGGAAGAGGAATCTATGGCACAGATGTACCTAGGGGTAAAACCTGAAAACACCGGTTTGAGTTACACTCAAATAGGAACTCGTGCACTACAATGAGCCTTACTGCACTCTTGGTTACGACACTCCTGGGGGATATGATTAAGATAATTATCATTTTCTTTAAAAACCATTATGAAGGATTTATGATTACATAACTCCTCAAAGAAAACATTTTTATGATTATGGATTATATCCATAATCTACTTAATTTATGTTAAGTGTTTTATAAGTTTGGAATTATGTATTGTGATTCACAAACTAATCTAGTGTATGAAATTTTTTAAAAATGGTGCCAAGTGGAAGGAATGGAAACCATATCAATGCACATAATCCATGTAAGGATTTCCCTCCTACTAAAGATATTTATAGTGGAGCTGGTGAAGCAACTGGTGCTGATCAACTTATCACCATACTGGGATAACTCCCTCAGGTTATGAATAATAACCATACCTCTATGGAGCATCCTGATCCACAACGTGGATGATCAATGTTAGACCACTTCATGGAGAAAAAACGACCAAAATTAAATGGGAGTTCAAATACATTGGTAGCTTAGAAATTAATAAGTTCCTTAGAGAAAATATTCCATGCTTTGGGGAGTAGAGAAAGGGAAAAAGTTGTCATGGCAGTTTATCGCCTCACGGGAGATGCTGATCAATGGTTGTCATTAATTCAAAACAAAAAGGAAGATGAATAAGTATGAATTATGGAATGTAGGGAGTTTAAAGTTATTTTTGTAGAAAAATACATTCCTCGTGACTGTCGGGTGGATATGGAAAGGCAATTTATAATTCTGAGGAAAAAAGAGGATGAGAATGTTGCAAAGTATGAGGCTATCTTTACAAGGTTAAGAAGACTTGTTGTAGATTATATATGTAACCGAAAAATTACGATTGATCATTTATTTGATGGGTTAAAACCTTTTCTCCATAAAGCATTAGTCTCACAATCCTTCTCGTCATACGAAGATATTGTCTCAAGTTCTACCAAGACAGAAAAATAATTCAATATGTCTTGTAACTTTAAAGTAAAACAAGAGAAGTGATCTGTTGAACAATCTGAAAATGGAAATAAGGGTATGAAGGGAAAAATTTCATATCAATCATGTAGTAAATGTCAGAAGAAACACCCTGGTACTTGCCTAATGGGAATGAGAGTTTGTTACAAGTGTGGTGAAAAAATCCATCATGCTCGTGATTTCAATGTGAAGAAAGAGGTTATCAATGATGAATGCTACAATTTTAGAGAAAGGGGGAATTATTCAAATGAATATCCTAAGTGACAAGGAAACTTCCCTCAGAAAAGACTAAGGGATCAAGGCCACGATTATTCTATCACTAATTCTGAGGTTGAAACTTCAAAAGACTGGGTGGCAGGTAATTTAATTGTTTCCTGATGTTTAGACAATGATTTATTTTATTCTAGATCATTGTATTGTTTCATATCCTCCCAATTTGATAAAAAAATTAGATATTTACAATTTGATTTAACGAGGGAGTTGTCAGTCAAAATTATTAAGGGAAGTATCATTGCAACAATGTTTTGTGAATCAGTTCCCATTATGGCATATAAATGTTACTTATTTGCAGATCTCATCATTATACCCATGATTGAAATTGATACAAACATCGGAATGGATTGGATTTCATACCATGATGTGAAAATTTATTGTAAGAAGGAGGAGGATACAATTTTCGATGTTGATAAAGATTACCTTATCTTTAGAGCAGAAACCTCACCATCTGATGTGTATCTAGATCCACCCCTAGTAGCTCAACTAAATTCAATTACCGGGGAGTAAGAGAATGAAATAACTATGGGTGAGTAAAGGAATGTTCAAATAGAGGATATACCTATTGTGCAAGAATATATTGATGTGTTTCTAGAGGATTTAAATGGAAATCCTATAGAACGAGAAATTGAGTTTTCCATTGACTTAATTCCTAGTTCAAGGCCCATATCGAACACCCCCAATAAAATGGCCACTGTGGAATTAGTGGAACTGAAGAAACAACTAGAGGAATTGACTAAAAAGCGATTTATTCTCCCTAGTGTTTCTCAATGGGATGCCCCTTTCCTTTTATTTAAGAATAAATATAGGTCTATGAGGTTGTGCATTGACTACATGGAGGTCAATGCTATAACAACAAAGAACAAGTATCCCCTACCTCACAATGATTATTTACGCGACCAACATCATGCAGCACAATATTTTTCAAAGATTCAACTTCGATCTGGATATCATAAGTTGTGTGTAAAGAAGGAAGACATTCCAAAAGTAGTATTTCAAACCATGTACGGGCATTACGAGTTTACAGTAATGCCTTTTGGGCTGACTAATGCACCCTGTTTTTTCAAGGATCGAATGAACAGAGTTTTCAAGGAATATCATGATGACTATATCGTGGTTATTATAGATGATATCCCAGTATACTCTAAAATCTATTAAGATCATGAAAATCACTTGTGAACCATTCTGAAAACCCTCAGAAGAAATGAATTATATGGGATGTTTAGAAAGTGTGAATTCTGGCTACAGGAGATTTCATTGCTTGGCCATATTGTCTCTAAGGATGGAATGTACGTTGATCCTTAAAAGATGATATCAATCCAAGAATGTCCAGAACTGACAATAATAACTGAGGTACACAGTTTTATTGGTTTAGTAGGTTATTATTGACGTTTCGTCCCGAATTTTACCTGATTGGCTAACCCATTAACCATGCTCACATGTAAAGGGGTTAAATTTTTTTGGAAAAAAAAATCATGAATTTTTTTTAGAATTGAATTAAAGATTAGTCAATTCCCTTACCATGACTCTACCATTGAGGAATGATGGATTTGATATTTATAGTGATGAATCAAAGAAAGGACATGGTTGTTTCCTTATGCAGAATGATAGAGTTATTGCCTATGCATCAGGAAAACTAAAAATAAATTATAAAAAATATCCTACTCATGATCTTGAGTTAGTAGCTGTAATATTTTCATTGAAGATATGGAGACATTTTATCTATGTTATAAAATGTGAGATATATACCGATCACAAGAGTTTGAAGTATATTTTATCATAGAAAGAACAAAACATGAGGAAATGAATATGTCTTGAACTACTCAAAAACTATGATTTCACAACACACTAACACCCAGGGAAGGAAAATAAGGTGGAATTTGCTTTGAGAAGAAAGGATCGTGGAGTTTTGAACAAGATGAGCGTTGAAAGGGATCCAATTTTCATGGATCTTGTGAAAATGGATATTGTAATAATCATGGAAGGTGAAACATCATTACTTTTTCAAATGGTTGCCAAAAAATCTTTACTAGAAAGGATAAATAGTTCTTAGGGTTATTATGAGGAGTTTCAAAAGAAAATTAAAGCTGTGAATGATGGTAGATTGAGTGACTTCTTATATGAAGATGGCATTTTGAAATTTGGAAGGAGACATTGTGTTCCTAATATACCGGATCTGAAAAGGGAATTTTTTGATGATTCCCATAGCTCCAATTTCTCTATACACCCTGGTAGCACCAAGATGTATAGAGAATTGAAGGAACATTTTTGGTGGGACAACATGAAGAGAGAGATTCCTTATTATGTGTCAAGATGTATGGTTTCCCAACAAGTGAAAGCTGGATGAAAAAGTCCTAGAGGAGTCATGTAACCTCTACCCATACCTGAGTGAAAATGGGATGATATTGAAATGGTATTTTTCATGGGGATACCAAATACTCCTAGAAGAAATGATGTAATATGGGTTATTATTGATTATCATACCATGTCAGCACATTTTCATACTATAAGATAAGATTTACCACTTGAACGTCTAGCAAGACTATATATTAATGAAGTTTTAAGACTTCATGGAGTACCCTTATCGATTATTTCTGATCATTATCCCCGTTTTACATCAATCTTCTGGAAAAGTCTTCAGAAATCCCTTGATACTGAACTTCGTTTGAGCACTGCTTACCACCCTCAAACTGATGGACAATCATAATGGACTATTCAAACATTATAAAACATGTTGATATCCTTTTCACATGACTTTCAAGGTACATGGGATCAATATTTACCTATGGTATAATTTTCCTATAACAATAGCTTCCATTCAAGTATTCAGATGGAACCATATAAAGCATTATATGGAAAGAGATGTCGCACACCAACATGTTGGGATGATGCTTGTGAAAGAAAACTCATTGGCCTATAACTTCTTGTGGAAATTATGGAAAAGGTGAATGTTATCCAAACCCACATCAATGTATCACAATGTAGGTAGAAGAGCTATGCCGATAACCGAAGAAATGATTTGGAATTTTAGGTAGGAGATCTTGTTTTCTTAAAGGTATCTCCATGGAAGGGAATTATACGATTCGTTAAGAAGGGAAAAATGAGTCCCAGGTACATCGGACCTTTCGAAATTCTAGAACAAATTGGGGTTGTAGCTCACCATTTGGGAATGCCACCAAGTCTCTCCTAAGTTTATGATGTGTTCCACGTATCACTGTTGAGAAAATACATGCCTGACCTAACACATGTACTCACCTAAGAGGAATTAGAACTGGAACACAATCGGTCTTATTGCGAAGTGTCTGTCAAGGTTCTTGATACCAGAGAACAATTGTTGAGAAATCAGACAACTCGTCTGGTAAAATTAATATGGAGAAACCATAAGATAGAAGAGGCAACGTGGGAACCCGAGGAACTTATAATGAAGAACCATCTGAATCATTTTATGAGGTAGTATTCTAGATATTCCGAGGATAAAATTATTTTAAGGAGGGGAGAATGTTACACCCCAAGCTTCCACGATACATTTACTTTGAATAATGCAATAGCTTTCATTGTACGCAACTTTGAGATTCTAACACACCGCGACGAATCAAACTAGCCATTATGAATAGTAATACCCAATTTTTTGAAAATTTATAAATTTTATCTTTCAAAATGGACTTCATTTTTGGATTTGGAATATAGAAATTTTCTTAGGGTGAATTTTTGGTATCTTTATGAAAGCATTCCATTTTGATGAATAGTTAAAAAATCTGCATTTTTTGTTAAAACCGACTTTTTATTTAAATAATTATTTATTTTATTTAAATTTATTTTAAGTCAAAATAGATACATAATACCAATATTAGTTCAATTTAATTCATTAGAGTCATTTTTATAAATAAAATTAGATATATAAAATTTTATTGAACATTTTACTATCTTTTACCCACATCATAGAAGCTTTTGCAAATTTTCATAAAATATTATTTTACTACTTCTATGAGTTAAATTTCAAAATCCGAGAGACACAGTTGATATCAGTAAGTAAAATGTGATTCATTGAGATGAAAATAATTTTTTTGTGAATAGTAACATTTGTCTTTTTTTACCACGGTTAAAAGTTAATACTGTAATGAAAGGTAAAAATGATATTATTATTACCCTAACATATGTCCTAATTATATTAGATAAGTTTAATTCAACCAAAATATACCTTTGGAATAAAATATGATCCTTAAGGTCCACTTGGATTAGACTAGGACATTTATTATTATTTTATTTAATGAAAAGTTAAAAGTGTTAAATTTAAAGCATAATAACTAAACCATTTTTAATATAGGGTTATAAATAAGATAAAGTAGACTATAAATATTCATTAGAAATATAAAAATAATTCATACATAATGGGATTTTATTTTTAATTTTTAGACATTAAATAATTAAATTTATTAATGACAGAATGATCATGCAGTAATTACCTTATTAATGAATGATTGAAATAATTGATATTATAATTATACAAATAAAGTTAATTTGATACTTTTAATGAATTACACTAATTTTATATATTAATATGACATTTTATTGTTGATTAAATGATTTTTTTGAAGTAATAATGCTGTTATGAATTAAAAAAACAAAATTTGAAATAGTATCAAAATTGACATAAAAGGGTTTTGAAATCAAATATTATATTATTAATTGATACTCAATTTCTAAAAATCTATGTATTAGGAAAAGGGCTTAAATTATATTATATATGTCTTTAATTAACCACTCATGGTTTTCTTGGATGTTTATAGTAAGTTTATTAACCATATAATATAAAAATACAAAGAGACATGATAAATGTCAAACTATTTAACTAAGAGTTAAATATAAATGATAAGGTTAATATCCTGACCTAAACCTATATAAAAACCATTGGTTGAGAGGATTTAGACCAATACCCATCTTATCCTCTAAATAAATCATTTTTGAGCCATTATAAATTGAATATGAATTTATTATAAAATAATATTTTAAATTTATCTAAGGTGCCCCTACCCTTTTATAAAAGGGAACTCCTCATTCTCCCACATTCACACCTCCAAATACATTTGGCTCAGCCAACCCTTGCCCAAATATCCTCCCAACTATCCTCTATTCATCCTAGAGGAATTCCATTAGACATAAAGCCAACATAAGGAGCCCTTTTGATCAAATAAAAAGGAAGAACCCAAAGAAGAGGTAAATATTTCATCACCTCTTTCAAGTTATTTTCTTCTTCCACTTCTTATTTCATTGTTATTTCCATTTTAAAATAATAACTCCATTATATTCAATATTTTTTTATTTTATTATAAAAATTGTACAACCATATTCATTTTTCTATACATTCTATAAAAACAAAGTCACCATTCGTGCGTACGTACGACTTACCGTCTCCACGTCATGGTGTAGTTTTTCATTCAACACTTCAATAATTATATGGGTATAATAATGATTTATAATTAATGTAAACAATAAATATAACATGTTAATTATTTTTTATATATGATATAACATCTAATTATAAACTATTTTAATATCAAAATAATGATATTGTCGATCGTGTGTACGTATGGATTAACGTCACCACGAACGTGATGAGATTCATTCCTCATCATATCCATTCAAGACTAATTTTCATTTGATGACTAAAAATAATGTTTTAAGAATTAATATCATTCTTAATATTAATAATATACATCCTATCCATACCAAACATTACTTATTTAACAAATAATATAATGGAAAATGAATCAGTTAACACCTAAAATGAAGATACTACAAAAATATCATAAACAAAGCAACATTAGAAGATCATATATGATATGGTATTAATGATTATGGTTCTTGTAAAATTTAATAAAAATGATTTCAACATTATAATTGAGGTTAACCTACCATCGACAAAGGAAAATAAAAGGTGAGGGTTAATTTCACAATCTCATTATTATCTGAGGTTGTTTTTACGTATGTATCTTCTGCGACATATTTATTATCCATGTCCATGTATCATAAATGAGTTTTCAGAAGCATTAATTTTATGGGAATTTTTTGGTAAAACATACTTTCAAATGTTTTAAATATTTATTCTTTTAAATCATTCCCATTAATGTCGATGTTTTCAAAGTGGTTTTTAAGGATTTATTTATATGGACATGAATGTTTTTAAAATATTAATTCCTTTCAAAAGATTCAAAGTGGTATGGGACACTTTGATCTAAAAATGTATTTAAATTTCTTCCTTTATAAATTGTGTGACTTTTATTGGTTTTCATGAAAAGGGTATATTTCTATCAAAGAGTTTTACAAATCATTTTCATCTATTTCAACATCCTTTGATGTATTTTTAACATGCTAGAAGGAGATTTACTATGATACAAAGCATTCATATTGTATTGAAGGTTTTGTGATATGTTTGACTATGGATTTTTTATTTTTATACCATTAATAGTTTCTGAATAAAGTATTGACATTTCATATGCTAGTTTTAATACGAATGATTATCTTATGTTTAAACCATTTTATATGAGGAATGCATTAGACTTAGTAAGTGATGGGTGGATCCCGCTATATCTCCTCGATGTATTCGTAGGTCTCATGAGACAAACTAGTGGCTTGGAACAAGGCCTTTAAAAAATATTATTTGTAGTCTTGGCACAAGGACTTGACTATGTGGTTATGAAAGTCTATCATTATGCATTTCATCATTATGAAAGTGGCAATTGATGTTGCATGTGATTATTCAACTAGTAGAACATCCATATAAATAAGAAAATGAAATTATTTGAATTATATTTTCCATATTATTCTTAAATTTTTATTTAAAAGGCCTATGTTTTAGTCTTATACACTACCTTAAAATTTTTAAGCTTATTATGAATGTTTCCGCTATATTGTTATCCTTACTGAGAATCTGATATCACCCAATTTATGTTTTATTTTTCCCAAGATGTGGATAAGTATATTATAACTGAACTGTAGGGATAGTCTACGGGATATGTGTCTGTTCTATGGAGAAAATTTTGTTGTAGTATTTCATTTTACAGTGTAATGTAAAACTTATGAATGTATTTAGATTATCCAAGGATACTAAACTAATCGGTCTTTCGAGACATGATCTTTTGTGATCACGCCAATGTAATGTAATAATGCACCAACTCTGGGTAACTAGGTTCGGGGAGTTACAATTATGGTTGTTAATAATGGTTGATATGATTTTAATTAAATAACTTCTTAAAGATGGTAATTTTTTGGTTATAAACCAAAATTTTATGTTGAATAACCATTGAGTTTTTTTATATAGGAAATAGAGTCTTAAGGAGATATACTAGAATAAAAATAATAATATTTATCCTTGGTAATTTTTATGTGTAAATATATAAGGATTTATTATTAACTAATAAGTTAATTAAGTATGGAAAAAGAATGTAATTATAGTTTAATCATTAATTTTGGGTTGATTGATCCCATTTTTGTGAGAAAAAGGTTAGAATTCATTGAAAGATATGGTAATTGATTCCTTTAAAATTATTTGTTTAATAATACATTCAATATATATTTGTTCTCTATGGATTAAAATAATTTACACTATTTATTGATAAAATTATTTGGTTTAAATATTTTATAATTGATGGGAAGGGATGCCATAGGCTATGATGGTGGAACATGGTTCTGAATATGGTGATGACATCGGAATGTGGCACTGGTTATGATGATTATGGAGGAGTGTGGTTATGGTTATCGTGGTGATGTTTTCATCAAATGTTGAATGTGATATTATTTTAAATGGTGTGGGAAACCCGGAAAGTTTTGATGAGTTCAAAGCCAGGATAACTCATTGTTCCTTACTTCTAGATTGATACTTTCTTTATGTCTAGATGTCCGATTTCTATTTATAGGACCATTTTTTTAATTTTTTGAATAGTTTGATATTATGTGAAATAATTTAATATTTTATTTGTTATCATGGGTTGAGTTTTATAGTACACTGATAATTATGAAATGGGTTTTTAAATTATAAATAATGAGGTTAGTTATTGATGATAACTTATATTTAATATATACTTAAACATATAGAAAAAGAATTAATAGTGATATATGAAAATAAATTATAAAATTAAAATTTTAATCATAAATGCGAATAATATTAATTAATTTATAATAAATTAATTATTATTGAACATGATTCTTGTATGCTTATATGATATCCAGCCCTTAGCAGTGGAGGTTGGGGGTCTTGTATGAAAATAACATCAGATGTCTCTAAGCCTATATATTTTCTCTTAGTACTATTGTATGATATATCTAGTATGTATGTTTTTTATATAATACACACCCCAACCATGTAAAAAGTTTAAAAAAAAACTAGAGGTTCTACAGGGTTTTCTTAATCATCTAGATTAGTAAGGATTCAGATGTCTGAATATCCCTCCCCCCATGCTTTCTCTTTAGCAATAGTGTTACATGCAGGTATCCACAAAGGTAATTTCACATACATGTATGATTTGGGTTGTGATGGATTTATGTTATATTTCATACTTATATATGGTGATGGTGTATTTGGATTCCCATGGGTGTACATACATGTAATATGATGGCTCAATGTATAATTCATTTTCATGGAATATAGTGGGTTCCAAACATACAATTTGTTTTGGATTGGATGGGGATGATAATGAGATGGATATAAATACTAATTATAGAATGAGATGTCAGGCCATGCATGGGATTCATTTAGGTAGGATAACGGACCAACTTGCATTAGGGATGTCTTGATTTAGGGAAGGGATGGGGGATCATAATGAGAGACATTGGGTAGTGAGAGTAGAAAACATTTTTTGAAGTTCTTGTGAGGTCACATTTCCCTCTCTCTCTCCCTCTCTCTGTATATATATATATATATTATCACTATTGTGGCTATAGTTCTATGTATATTTTGGTGAGTGATCCATGATAAGTATAGTAAAAGAATAATAAACCTATTTTGGTGATGAGTAACTTTCATTTGATTAAATCAATTAACATAAGTATGTTTCATTTTAATTTTTCACAAGTGGTTTTAGAGACAATCCTATTAAGTATATATATTTTTATCACCATATATATATGTAATATTTATTAATTTAGGATAATATAGTTGGGGATTGATCTAGACAATACTATTTCGGGGAATTGTTCTGGAGTGATTAGAGAATCATGGTTATTATCAAGGATTATCGCTATAAGATTTTATCAATTATATCTTCTTTATGTCATAACATCATGAATTAAGATTTATTATTTATTAATTTTGAGTTGATGTAATTTGGTGGTTGTTCTGATATTATCAGTTACTTCCAAAATCATTTTAAGGGTAATTCCTACTATGTGTGTGAGTATATACCCACAGTGGTTATTTCTAACCCATGTTCTGTTGGAGGTGGTATTCAAGAATCATTATCTCTCTTTCTATATTAAAGACCCTGGAGGTTTACCTTTAGAGGTAAGGGTCATGATAGAGTGGTATCAAAGGTAATGGTTGAGAGATATGAAAGATTTTGGATTTATTCACCAATGAGGATGCATGAGCTGGTAGGGAAATTGTGTAATCAAGGCGTAATACATGCCATAAAAAATGTGGAACAACTAAGACATGGGGTTTTATGTTCCCCTTTAATCTGACTCAAGTACCTTCATGATTTCTAAACATGATAATCGAAATGATGCTTCTTGTGGGGTAGATACCTAGAAAAGGATCATGTATCATGATTTTATGTTCCTATCTACGAACTGGGAAGATAATGGAAAATATGTAAAAAAAATTAATAAACTAACCTAATAAAATGTATGTCCTAGATTAAGATACCCTAATGTCTACTCTTTTGTAGTAGTGGTTCTAGGTTGACCTCCCAATTAGAAAGATAGTCCATAAAATCATTTTCATGTAGAGTCCAATGACAATGATTCTTGATGTAGGAGACTCTATGAGTTACAATTATAGAGTATGGAGATTTTTTAAGACCCCATTATTGATCAAGTAGAAAAGGTTTTGTAATTGGAGGTAGTGATAGACATCAGTTTGAATCATGCTTTAATAGAGAACTTGTTTTCCATGACTATGATGATGATTCATATGAGCACTCAACTATAGTAGTGTTGATTCCCCATGGTTTGTAAGGGGTTAGATGTATTATGGGGTATGTTTGGAGATATATTTCTAGTATTATTTTTTTTATTCAACATTAATGGAAACATTTAATATGTAGATGTTTTCCCTTCAAATGGTAATTTTAGATAACTTTTCTTGATATGTGATGAGACCTTTGAATAAGCTATTAATCCATAAAAACATCAATTATTATACACATTAATTTTATGAATAGGATTATTGTAATTTATTGATTTGTTTCCCTTCATAATGAGTGTTGGAAAATCTTCTTATTCATATGATTGGAACCCACCCATTAAATCATTCATACATGATTATATGTACAACTTCAACCATTATATTGTAATCCACACCTAATTTCCTCAGATATGGTATGTATAAATTATTCCTTAGGCCTATTTCTTTTATGAAGGTATGTTTTAGGGAAACATTTCTATGAACCTATTCTTATCATTCAATAACTCTTTCCTATGGCTCAATAATTTGAAGTTATAGTTGAGGTGGAGGGGTTTTTATCAACATATACATCTTGTAATCTTCTCCTGGGCCTGTTGTGGTGAGGATTTGGTTCAAGGTAAAGGGTCCTTATATGAATATAATCTTCACTAGGACTAGGTGATATGGACATTGGTTCAGGAAAAGAAAATATTATATTTTATATTTAATTTATTATATTTATTGTATTTGATTAATTATTCTGTATGTTGTTAATTAAATTATTGAATATTGTGGTTTTTGAATGTTACCTTTTTTATGATGTGGTTATGTTCTAGTGTGTTTACATCTCTAAAAACTATCTCTCTTGTATTGGTAATGTGTGATATAGACACAATCATATGAAAAGAGGGAAAAGTCCACCCATCATGATACACTACATTATGTGATACATTTTAAAACAATGTTTGTTATTTAGTGTCACCCAATGTGGATAAGATCATGGTATGTTTGATATGCTCCTCTATTTTTTTATTTACAATGGATCTATTTATATTGATATAAGTTCTTGTGTGGGTTGAGGAATGTTATGTGGTGTTAATTTAGAACACTTGAAAGTAATGACATGCATCTGTGGAAAATGGAAATTGAAACATTAAATACTTTGTAATTTTTTATAAGTGTGTTCCTATAAAATGATGATTTTTTTAAAAAATTCACAAATTTTGAAGCTAGATATACTTGATTTTGTTACCGGATCTATTTTTTATGATTCATTTCCTATATTAAAGTGAGTTCCCTAATTTTAAATTTATGTGTATTGATAAAAACATAGTAAATATAATTATATAGGTGAGTTAGTTGAATATATTTGTATACGTGCATGTAAAATTTATATTAATGTAAGTTAATTAGGAATACATGTTAAATATAATTATTTAAATATTATTCTTCGAATTTTTTTCTATTAAATATGATTTTTTTTTAATTTCAAACATGTTAAATTTTAACTATAGTTATTGGTTTATTTTTTAATTTTGTGATGCTTTTCAAATAAATTTCTTTAATATACTTGATAGGTAAGTTTATTTAACTTGTGATAATTGTTTTCTAAAATATTTTCCTTTATAAATTATTATTGAATTTTTTTTGTAAGGAAGATTTATTCTATGAAATTTCCATTATACAATGTGATAATATTCATAATAATGTTCAATGAGAACCACTTATAAAGTAAATTACTATGGTTCCATGATTTCTTAAATAATATATTTTAATTATTCTATGACAAATTATTTATTCAATATCAATTTTACGAAATATATTGAATGTCTTTTCAAAACTAAAAATATGAAAAATACCATGTTATGAGGGATGATTAGAATGGTTTTCATTGTAACGTTTCTTAACCTATCTGATTATAAATTCAAGAGGATTACAAAAATGTTTTTATTACCATGTGTCACACCCATGAGTACATTTAAAGGTATTTGTTTCATTTAACTTCCATTCTTGATTTGATTTGGAGTTTTCCCATTCATTTGGTGGAAATGGTGGGTTTTCAATATTTGGGCCAAATTGTGAGCACATTTTAAGATTAAAAAAAATTCTTTTATAACTCCTTCATGATCCAACATTTTACACCCATTCCACTTCGAAATTGGTATCACCTTTCATATTAAAACCACCATATCAATATGGTACCCATAAGAATCCATAATAATAATGGATTTGGGTTTTTCATTAAGGTTTTGGGCTAGCATGTAAGCTCATTTCCTACTTTAAATTATTTGTTTAATATTTCAATATCTTGTTTATTTTTTATTGTAATTAAATTATTCCACCTCCCACCCAAATCCAAAAACCTGAGGCTCTCTCTCATTATCTGTTTCTCTACTTTGGATCTTATTTTTATCCCATATTACTGAGAAACTTCTCAGGGTTTCTCAAATCGTTCATATCTAAGAAGGTAATTTGATTCTTTCTTAAAACATTCAATTTTCACTCTTTATCCCGAATTTCAGTCAACACATAACCAAATAACCCTCCTTATAGATTACCTATCACTATTGGGTACATGAAGATTCAACCTTTGTTGTATTTCATGTGATTTCTTAAAGATGTGTTCAAGGTATGTGATTCCTTATTGGATTCTTCCATTTTTCTTAGGGTTTCCTCCCCCATTCTTGATGTTCTAAAATTTCCTGAAGTTTGGGTTCGAACCTAGGATTGTTTTTGTCTATTTGGTCTAATATTGTGGTTAAGGTTGGTTTTCACCCCTTGGGGTGTAGAAGTGTTGTGGTTGATGTTTCGCACCATGTTTTGAGGTTTTCAATACAAAAAGGTAGGTGATTCCATGGGTAACCATTTTATGATGAGTTAGCATGTAGTATTTACTCATTTTTCATATTCCTTATATGTTTTTTGTGGAAATAAATATATTTTTGATTGATTTTGTTATGTGTTTAATTTTTTAGTTGTATTTTAGCTTGAAATTTCCTATTTTTCATGTGTAATTCTTGGGGAATTATTTGGGTGTATTTTATAACATATGAAATTAGTTTACTAAATCTTTTTTGGGCTAGAAATTATACTTTGTTATGGTCTTGGTGTGCCATTGGGTTTGAAAGATTGTTTTTAATGGGTTTTATGAGTAAATACAAGATATACATCTGGAATTTGATTTATGAAAATGTGTGTGTTTTCATGTGAATAATTTGTGGTATTATTCGAGGTGATTTTATAATACTTGAGAGTGATTTATTAAATATTTATAGGGTTGAATTTTTTTTTGTATTGCTATTGTTGTAATTTTTTCCGTTAAAGATGATTTTGAAATGGGTTTTACGTGCAAAGATTAGGTATACTCCTTAGAATTGTTTTACAAAAGATTTGAATGATTTAATTATTTATGTAAGTGGTGAAACAATATTTTAAAACTATTTTGGATTGTTTATATTTTGAAATATTCCATTTTAAATGTGATAGGGGCTTCCATGTGATGTTTATCCTCTTGGATTTGTTTTTAAAATTTTTTTAACGGAATTGCTACAATGTGAAAGGGATGTGAAAGTTATGTGAATGTGGTGTGGGATATTTTATGTGAGTGTCATGTGAACAATTGATTTTGTTTTTGAAAAGGGTATTATGTAACATTTTAGTGGGTTGTTATGTGATTTTTAACATCTTGGGAATGATTTTATAAAATTTTTAAAAGATGTGTTGAATTGTGAAAGATATGAAAAACGTGTTGTGGTCCATTTTGGTGTGAGTTGGATTTTAAAATCTATTTGAATGAAAAGGGGATGATGTTCTTGTGTGATTTACATGTGGTATGTTTGGTTGATGAGTGATGTGGAAGTGGTATTTTCAAGTGAAAATTATATTTCATGGCTTTTTGAACTTTTTTGAGCACAAGAGGGAATCCAGGTATCTATGTGGGTGGATGTGTACTAGTATGCTAGTGATCTTGTGGGGTTTGGCCATAGTTTCACATAGAATGATCGACATTTACAACACTAAATAATCTAGTATGATGACGAGGAATTGGGACCACTAGGTTATGGGTATGTTCCCTACTAGTGGCTCGTGGATGAAAACTTATATTGTGATGGATACTCTCCCCGAGACATGAGGTACCTAAGACCCCCAATGAGCTATGGCCTAGGGGTTATTTCCTATAGATTATGATCATTAGATGGTTTACTCTTACCATCAAAATATGGTATGTTTGGATGTAAATTTCAGTAGATTTTCTATTTTATTAAAAAGTGTTGATTCTTTAAAATGACCCACTTGAAAACAATTTTAATTTTTAATGTTGCATATTTTAGAAATTGTAACTAGCATATCATGTTTTTCAAAACATCCATAATTTTCAACGTTGAATTTTTATCACTTTTAATCTATTAGTGGTGGTATCATAATGGAATGTGGATCACACCCTACTTTAACATTTAGGTGTAAGTATACATTCTGATTTTGTTGCCATAGGTTTTGGTATAACTTTTGTGCCTATTGTTTGGGTTTTAGTTGTCCAATGTAATGCAATGTTGTGGAGATGGCTTGAGGGAAGTGACTCCTTCCATGTGGAGGTTCTTGAGCTGTAATTTATGGTTTTTTACCTTTGTAATAGTCTTTGAGAATTGTTTTAAGTTGTGTAATTAAATTCTGAAATTTATAAAAGATGATGTTTTTGAAAAATCCATATTTTTTCTTGGATTCATTTACTATTTTATGTTTATAAATACAAGTAAATCATTCCCAATTTTTAGTTTATGACAACTTGGCACCTGTGCTAGCCCATGTAGATTGGGAATGCATTTCATGCCTTATCGCGGGCCGGGTTTGGTGCTGGTTTTGATGGAAACCAGATTCGATTCGTGACAAAATTGTATCAAAGGAAGTTTTCACTTTTGGGTCATGTTATACAGGGAATAGTTAGGATATTATAGAGTTGGGACTGTCAGGACATGAAATTCTAGTTATGGGTATTATGCCTAGCTAGAAAACCCAGAAATGGGATTCGACTTTCCAAGGGATGTTGGGATTTTTCTGAGTCATTTGGGTTTCTTGGTTTGATGATGTTTCAGTGAAATGAAAATAGAGTTTGGTTAATGGTCTCGGTGAGCTCGTAGGGCTTGGAAAGCCATTTGAAGCTGGGGATAATTCCCTAGAGCACTCTCCATGATGGTTAAGTGATTGGTGTATGTCCACCGACCATATGTCAAAGTCATCCACTGAAACTAGTTTTCTATTACATTGTTTTGTGTTATTTAGTTTTGAAATCTTGGAAGATTTGTTTTAAAGACAAAATGACTTGGTTTTAAGAAGCATCATGTTTTCGTGAAATTATTATCTAATAAATAGAGAATGGTTATATTTTTGAAATGGTGGAACTGAATTTTTGGATTTGTTTTAAATGGAGAATGGTGTGTCTACACCTTTTTTGAAAGTAGGAAATTATGTAAAAGTTAGTTGTGAAAAAGTGTTCCCAATAGATATTTATAAACTATTGAAATGTGTTTTAAAGTTATGGGATGTTTTGAAACTGATGTATATGATTTTCAAGTGATTAATCATTTGAATTATTGAGATTTGGATTTTTTGGTTAGTGTTCTTGAGAAAAAAGTTTTATTGGTTGATTGTTTTGGTTTTGAAAAGTGGAAAGATTTTTTGTTTTAACCTTTGTTATTTCCATGATCGACCACATGCATGGGGTTATAAGGGATGATGGATGGTTAATGGAATGAATAGATGAGTTCTGGGATGCATATGAGGAGGGTACCTAATGTGGCACAAAAATATTGATGTTTGGGGACCATGGGGTTCCATTAGTTGATACGCTAACTGATGAACTATTTGTTTTCAAAGAAATGTTTTTAAAGAAAAACATGATTTCTTGATTTCTGGTTTTTGATGGTGTGTATTCTGTGTTTCATAAAATTTTAATATTGTAGGATGTTTTGAGTCTAAGAACCCCTCCTGTTTGAACTGTGTTTTGGGTTTGAGTTTGTTTAGTAAGCTGGGTTGAAGGGATGGTTAGAGGTCTCTTCTAGGAAAATTTTGGGAAGCCATTGTGGTGGTTCCCCTCACATGTTTAGTTCTGGTTTGTGGAACATTTTTACCAATGTACCAGCATGGTTGGGTCCTTGGGTTCTTTCGTCGGACAAGGTACGCCCCCATTAAGGGTTAATGCCCGATTGAAGTGCAAGCCGGATTGTTTCGCCATTAGAAAAACCTATAGTCGATCAATATAAGGAATCCTTTTCTCAATCTTGGGAGATTGAGTATGCACCATTTTCATTAATTATTTTTTGGACCCTCTTGTAGTGAGAGTGTTCTCGCATAAGGTTGAAAGAGACCTTAGTTTCTTAAGTTACCTGAATCATTGAAGGTGGAAGTGGTCTGGGGTAATTACTATGGATGAGTATATGGATAATGTCTAAGAAGGCCTTTGGGTCCTTCATAGTGTCTTTGAAGAAGGGGTTTACATTAAAACAATGGTATGGGAAATATGTTCATGATAAGATATTATGACCACTTGCTAGAATTGTGTGTTGTTCTGGGACTTGGCATAATGTCCTCTTCCATGTATTCTTTCTATCAGTTGCAATGGTCATGTTCAGTGATGCCGCGTGATGTCGTGTTCTTGTTGACAATAAAGGTGAAGGTCATAAAATCCTATCAGAGTCTTTGACGTGATGGGAGTATCTCTCTCATGGGAAAAATTCAATGTCCCCTGTTTTAGAGGAAGGTGATTATATGGGCCATTTCCTTCTATTGTTTCTCACCCTAAGAATCAAGGTGTGATGTGTGTGTGCATCTTATAAGATATAGTTTCAGTGAAATGGTGTGTTAGGGTAAAGTGAGTTTTTGAATGTGTTATGTCCTGGTGAACCCATATGTGATTAGGGTATATAGTTTTCATGGAACCGAAAGGGAAATTTCAGTTTAGGTGTTTCCAAGGCCTAACTATGAGGCCAAAGATGCTTCAATCATTTGATCTCCAGCAATTGGTACCAGAGAGAAGCTGGCACGTAGTCAGGGGAAATCATAGGGTCTTTTAAGACCATGAACAATGTTCTATCCTCAGTATGAAATATAGGGAATATTTTAAGCCTATAATGTTTCCATCTTGATTTTTTTGTTCCTGTGCGATGGAGAGAGATGGGAGGACCTCATGTCAATGTTGTTTTCCAATATCATTCTTCTTCCCATTGGTTTCCATTGATTTTTTGGAGTATGGTTATGAATTTCTCTAGACAGGTTGAGAACATGATTTGTGCATGGTTAATAGTAACCATTACCCATTCATTTTGGTGGAAATGACCGGATTTCAAAATTTCATCCAAATTGTCAGCCCATTTTCAAATTTAAAAATGAATTTTGTTTCTTTTCTAACTCATTCATTTATTGAAGTTTAACACCCATTATACTTTTCAATTGAAATAACCTATTATATTAATACCAATATATCGACTTTGACCCCATAAGAATACATAATAATGATGGATTTGAGTGTTTTATTAAGGTTTTGGGATAGCATGTAAGCCCATTTCCTACATTAAATTATTTATTTAATTTTTCAATATCTCATTAATTTTGTACTTTTTTCGGTGATTCTACATACGACCCAAATCCAAACACCCGAGGTTCACTCTTATTATCTATTTATTCTCTTTGGACCTCATTTGGATCGTGGATTATGGAGAACATTCTCAGGGTTTCCCAAATCATCCAGATTTGGGAAGGTAATTTGATTCTTTCATAAACCTTTCAATTTTAACTCTTTCTCCCCTATTTTAGTTTACACATAACCTAATAAGCCTCATTAGATCCTAAATATCAGTTTGGGTTTCTAGGAGATTCATTCTTTGTTGAATTTGGGGGATTTCTTCAAGATTGTTCAAGGTAAGTGATCCCTTCTTAGTTTCTTCCATTTTCCTTAGTGTTTCTTCCCTCTTTCAAAAAGATCTAAAATTTTAAGAAGCTAGGGATAAAACCAAGGGTTTAATATGATTCATTTTTGGGAAAATATTGTGGTTAGGGTTGGTTTTCACCCCTTTGTGGTCCGACGATGGTGCAGTTGATGTTTCACACCATTTTTTGAGCGTTTCGACACAAAATGGTAGGTGATTCCATGGGTAACCACTTTATACTGATTTAACTTGATTTATTTACTCATATTTCATATTCCTCATATGTTTTTTTTGTGATAAAACTATTTATGATTTATTTGGTTAAACATTTAATTTTATTGTTGCATTTTAGCTTGATATTCGTTGATTTTCATATGTAACTCTTGCGGTATTATTTGGGTGTATTTTGTAACATATGATATTGGTTTACTAAATCTTTTTTGGTCTGGAAATTCTACTTTGGTAGGTAATTGTTATTCCATTGGGTTTGAAATAAGGGTTTTAATGGGTTTTATGTGTAAAACCATGTTATGCCTCTTGAATGTGTTTTATGATAATGTGTGTGTTTTCATGTGCATCTTTTGAGGTATTATTCTAGGTGATTTTATAATACTTTAGAGTGTTTTATTAAATCATTATAGTTCTTCCATATCATTTTTAGATTGGTATTTGTTTTATTTTTTCCTTGAAAGATGGTTTTGAAATGGGTTTTATGTGCAGATCTTGGGTATACTCCTTAGAAGTGTTTTATAAAAATTTGAATAGTTTAATGATTTATGTAAGAGGTGAAACCATATTGGAAAAATATTTTGGATTGTTTATTTTTTAAAATATTCTATTTTAAATGTGAAAGGGATTGTCATGTGATGTGTATCCTCTTGGAAATGTTTTATAAAATTGTTTAATGGAATTACTAAAATGTAAAAGTGATGTGAACGTGATGTCGACTATTTTGTGTCACTGTGATGTGAGAGATGTATTTTTTATGAAAATTGTATTATATAACATGTTATTAGGATGTAATGTGATGTTTAAGATCTTGGGAAAGATTTTATAAAATTGTTAAAATATGTGTTGAATTGTGAAAGATATGAAAAATGTGTTGTGGGCCATTTTGGTCTGAGTTGGATTTCAAAAACAATTTCAATGGAAAGGGAGATGATGTGATTTTGTGATGTAAAAGTGGAACATTTGGTTCATGTGTGATGTGGAAGTGGTATTTTCATTTGAAAAATATATTTCATGTCTTGATAAACTTGTTTTATCACAAGAGGGAAACATCGGTATCTAGGTGGGTGTACATGTACTAGTATGCTAGAGATCTGATGTGGTTTGGACTTAGTTTCACATAGCAACATTGACACTTAAAACACTAAATAAACTAATATGATGAGGATTTGTAACCACTAGGTTATGGGTATTTTCCCTACTAGTGGATCATACACCAGAATGGATATTGTGATAGTTACTCTCAGTAAGATATGAGGTACCTAGGACCCACAACGAGCTTGTGCCTAGGGGTTATTTTCTATTTCTTGTGCTCATTAGACTATTTACTCTTACCGTCAACATAAGTTATGATTCTTTTTAAATTACAGTAGCTTTGTAATTTTATTTAAAAGTGGTTATTCTTTAAAATATCTCACTTGAAAACGGTTTTAATTTTTAAAGTTGCATCTTTTAGAAAGTGTAACTAGAAGTTCATGATTTTCAAAACATGCATGCTTTTCATTATTTAATGTATTTCACATAGAATCTCTTATTGATGGTATCATACTAAGATTTTATCACACCCTACATAAACCTTTAGGTCTAAGTATACTAGTTTATTTTGTTGTCGCAGTTTTGAGTACATCTTTTGTGCATATGGTTCGGGTTTTAGCGGTCCAACATGATGCAGGGTTGTGGAGATGGATTGAGGATGGTGATTTTGGCCATGTAGCGGTTCTTGGGATGTCATTTATGGGTTTTTACCTTTGTAATAGTCTTTTAGAATTGTTTTAAGTTTTATAAATAATTACAGCTATTTTTTAAAATATTATTTTGTTTGAAAAATATTGATTCATTTTGTTGGATTCATTTGCTATTTTATGTTTATAAACTCAGGTAAATCATTCCCAATTTTTAGTTTATGATACATGGGAACTTATGCCATTCTGTGGGGATCAGGACCACCCATAGGGCCTTGTTACAGGCCAGGATTACTTCTGGTTTAGATGGAAACCAGATTCGGTTCTTGACATCATGTTTTTTAGTTTTAAATGTTTTAATATAAAATGTTCTGATACAAGTCTAGAAAGAACCCATTTTTTTGAAATAATGTTTATATTTTGAACTCCGTAACTAGAAGAACTTAATAAATTATTATAAGAAACATATCTATTCTTATTAATAAATTATTATCCAAGAATGATAAAATAATATTTTCATGTGATTTTAAGGTTAAATGTTCTAGGTTTTATGAATAAAATTTAATAGCATAACAAATGAAAATAAAAAACGTATAGAATTTTATTTCCACAAATGGATTAGTAAATTAGTTTAGGTTTTGTAAATAATAATGTTTTCTCATACATAAAGTTCTACATTTTTTGTTTAAATCAATCTTAAGTGATTGTTTCCAAAGGTTTTTCCTTATATTGTGTTGTTTGGCTGTAATGACTATTTTTTTTATATTATTTTTTGGGTTTTTATTAGCTCTTATTATGGTATTTGGTGTTGTTTTTTAGTATTAAATTGGAATCAGAGTAAGATATGTGTGTTAAATATTACAAGTTTGTTATTGTTTGATTTTTTTGTGACAAATTTTATGATCTCATGATTATATATGATAATTATTATCCTTTTAATAAAATTATTTTTTAATGTTCAGTTTCTTGTTCGATAGGGATCTCCCCCATGATATTAATTTGAGATTTTTTAAACTTATGTGTAGTTATACATTTTTACCTCTATAGGGGTTTTTCTTTTAAAAATATAGTGAGATCCATTATAGGTATCTCATAGGGTGGTTGAATTATCTCTCATCCTTTACCCATCCCTCCTGTTTTTGAAATTCACATGTATGATAATAGATTGAGAGGTATATAATGTAAATGTATAAAATATTTTTGATACATCATTTTTCATTTAGGGGTTATTTTAAAAGAATTTTTCTTATTTTAAGAAGTGGTTCTAAAACGATTCTTCAAAATATGGATGAAATTTCAACAATATAAATATTTATTTAAAAATTAATTTGGAATTCTGTAAAGTAATTTAATTAAATTTTTATGTTATTTGGAATTTTAAAAATAATAATAAAGATTTATCGAAATTGTTTTTATGTTATTCAATGTATAATTTAAATATTATTAGAGTTATTCTAACCCTTACACAAGACCCTATTTCTATGTAAGGGGACACTTTTTTTAATAGAGTATGTAATGTTAAAAAAAAATTTAAAAGGATGTATATGGGTAATGGTTGTTTTCTATACCTTTGTAAGGGTGGGAAGTCATTTTTAAACCCTAATTAAGGGCCATCCCTCATTTTATTGAGTCCTGTAAGGGTAAGTCAATGTTTTCAAAGGCTATGTAAAGGCACTCATTACCATGAATAAGAGATTTAGTGAGATTCTAAGGATTATGTAAGGGTAAGTCCAAACCTATGTAAAGGTAAGTGCCTCTTTGTATTACCCGTGTAATGGTATTTTCATATTTCTAATAGTTATATATGTGTGTCTCTCTACTAATAGATAAGGATCCTTGAGTTTTTCCATTTCTCATTTAAGGGTGGAAATGTTTTTAAACAATCAATGTAAGGTTCCTTCCCATATAAGGTAAATATACATCAAGAAACCATATTCTCACATAAGGGTGGGCCTCTACTCGTGAAAAGGAAAACCATAGGTCATAAACCATTTTAAGTGAAACCAATTAAAAAAGGGAAAAACATTGTTTTCCTTATGTTTAACATACACTAAAACTAAGGGTGATAATTTTTATGCATTTTCCAATTTTTTTCTTCATTTTAATACCAATTTTCATCCACATACAATTTCTATAAATGTTTTAAATCGTGATTTAAATTTCCCCTAACCCATTTAAAGTATATCTAAAATTTTTAACAATTTTAAATGAATCACAATTGGAATTTTTTTTAAATATAAATTAAACATGAACTCTTTTAAGACGAAATTTAATTTGAATTATGTTTCTATATGGAGAGTGTATCTGCATATGATAAAATACTAGATCTCCCTCATTGGAAGATTTATCCATTTCATTTGAGTCTTAGTGAACTAATTTTTTCAATTTTCATTTAGAGAGTCTTCTACGCATCAACTGCAAATCATCTCCTATATCCAACCTACATGCATACCCTCTCTCTCGCATATATTATTGGGTTTTCATACAGAATAATATTATTCTATTTGTAAGGGATATAATGCCTCTCCATTATTTTAGGATTAATTGTGAATCAACCATTCTTTAAATAATTTTTTTAAATGTATTCATTTAACCATAATTAGATGAAAATATTAAAAATAATTATATTAAGGAATATTAGATAACATTATGAGAATTCCAAAGGATGAAGATTAATATAATGTAATGTTTTATTGTTATTAAATAAATACTAATATTTACAAAATTAAATTAGAAATGATATTACATGTGGATAATTTTTATTAACATAGAATTTAGAAATTTTATGTGGAAATAAATATTTATTTAGTATTTTTTATAGAATTTGCAATAATATGGCTTATCATTTTATCACATCCATAGAGAATTATTATTCTTCTTATTTCATTTTTTGTCAAATTAGTATAATCAATAAATTTTCCTATATAAATGAAGTGATTATCAAATGAAGATAATTGTTATTTTTTATATTTTAAAAAATATAATATAGAGTTGCATGTTTTTTGTAATTTAATGATTTTGAAAGAAATTAATTAAATTTGGATTATTATTTTAGGTAATAATTAATATATTTCCTTAAGGATTCCCTATCACATGTTAAAAATTTTCTATGATAGGAAAATAAGGAAGAGATGTTGTTATCATTGATTGATAAAATTTATATTTTTCATCACGAAAGAAGTTATTATTACTTTTTAGGATCTATTTAATGATTTTATGATTATTTAAGATATATAAATTTAATAATCACATACTTAGTGAAAATATTATATAATAATATTGAAATGGAATATTATTTTAATTTTGGAATTATATTATAATTCCAGAATTTGAATAAATGAAATAGAAAAATTGGTGTGTGATTATGTATGGATGTGGTTATTAATGAATGAAATGGATTATAATATTAAGTCCATGTAATTTTTTATGATATGGAATTTCATATTATAATATGATATAGAATAATGATAATCATTATGGAGATAATTCATGAGAGAGAAAATAATAATTTCATGCATATATGATAAATTACTTGATATATTTATGACAATAATTTTTATGTAGATATGGAACAATAATATTTAATATGTAAATTATCTCAGATTTAGATAATTAAATATATGGATTAAATTTTTTGTTGAGGATTCCTGATTTAATGTCTTTATTGTTTAATTTTGATATTAACTAGATATTGTATTATATATTTTTATGGTTGTTAATAATGGTTGATATTCTTAGAATTTAATAAAAACTAAAAAATGTAAATTCCTTGACACTAATAAAACATTCCTTTTAAATTATAATCATGTTTATTGATATATTAAATAGAAACATAAGGTGTGATGCGAGATTATATAAATAATGTTTACAGATGGCAATTTGCATGGCTAGTGCAGCTTGGATTCATTAATTATTAATTCTCTATATAGTTCCAATTTTATCGGATGTCTCTAAAAGATAAGATTCATTGATTATTAACTGGTTAATTAAATATGGTAATGATATTTTAAGGAATTTTTGGTCATTTTTTAGGATATGTGAGTTCATTATAGTTCTATAGTGTCTAGAAGTACTTTTTTTATATTGTTATAGCTTACTTTAAATTTTTGTATTGAATACTAAATTAAATATGTATTTCATGCTCCATGGATTGTGATTCTTGGCATGATTGTTTTATATCCTTGTGTGGTTGTAATATATGATGACTAGTGGGTTGGGATGCTTGAGGTTGTGATGTTGGCATGGGTTTCTGGTAATGATGGTGGTGGTGGAATGGAGTGCTCATTAAGATGATGGTGGAGGCATGGGGTGTCAGTTATGGTGTTGACGTTGGAATGTGATGTTGAATATGATATTATATAAAATGGTGTGGGATATTGGTATGGTTGGTATAATTTTAGGGTAGGGATTTCACATTGTTTCTTACTTGTATCTTGATTCATACCTGATGTCTCAATGACTGATTATTATTTATATGACCAGTTTCCAACTGCATGAGAAATTCGATGTTATTCACTAAAAGTGTTTCTTTTAAGTCGTATCATAGGATGATCCCAGGAGTAGCTATATATTAATAAAATTATTTTCTAAATTATAAATAATAAGGTTCGATCTTGATTCACTCTTATAATGACAACATACTTGAGAATACAAGTATAGAATAAATATTTCCATTAGCACCTAGCATATAAGATTAAAATGATAATCTTGAAAAGGTAATAATGTTAATTATTTTATAATTAATAAATTAATATAGATCTTTATTCTTTTATGATTATATATTATATTGAAGTTTATAGTGGTAGTCAGGTGACTTGTGTAAAGGTAACAGTAGACGAGTTTATAGTAAGGTAGATTCCATTAGTGTCATTATGATATAAATTTACTCTATATGTTTTCTTATTTTATATTCACCCAAACTATTTTATAATGGAAACAAAAAACTATAGGTTCTTGGTTTTCCCCAACATATAGGTTGTCTAGGGTATGGATGGATGACTACCCCCACTCCCCCACTATATCTTTGACTATAGTGTAATGTGTGGGTATTAATGATTAGTATTTCACATACATGTATGTCCTATAATTGATGGATTGAAGATATATTTGATACTTGTTTCTGGTCATGTTGGATCTGTATTCTCTTAATGTATTTTCATGGGTTGTGATGGCTTGAGGAATAATGTATTTAGATGGGCCAAGTGGCTTCTGGACATGAACTTGGTTACTAATTTGATGGTGCTGATGGTGAAGTGGAAATATAGACTGATCCCAGTAAAGATGTTGGGCCCTTTATAAGACTGAGGTATTTAAGGTTTAATCCCATGTCACATGACATATATCATGATTTTTGGAATGGATGGTAGATCATAATGTGTGAAGTTTAGTTGTGATAGGGGAAAACTAGTAGATAAGTTGTTGTGGGGTACACATTTCTATATATAAATATATTTTATCAATATTAATGTTATAATTATGTGTGCTATTTTTTCAGTGAAACGTGGAGTGGATGGAGAAATTATAGTAAAGATATTTAGGGGATGAGTTAGTTTTGATTGATTACTCACTGGGTATTAGTATTCCTCTTTCACATTTTTCACAAGATATAACCAGGATGATCCTACTAAGAATACATTTTATGCTAACCCTAAATATATATAAACTATTTTTAGTTGACAAAGAGATTGTTAGTGATCTATATAGAAATTACAAGTTCAAGGAGTTGTTCAGGGGATATTGTAGATTACTAGTCATTATCAAGTGTTATCACTTCAATATTTTATTTTCATTGGTATTAAAAATATATCCTTAAATCTTATATTAGGATTCATTATTAATTTATTATGAGAAATATAAGTTCGATGTTTCTTCTCATCTTATATCTTACATTCCCAATGATTATGAGGGTAATTACTCCCTTGTGTGGGATTATATACCCTCTATTCTTGTCACCAACTCATGGAATATTGGAGGTTGGCTTTGGGATTCATTATCTATATTTATCGATTATCAAACAAAGAGGGGTAATTTTAGAGGGAGGGGTAGTTATATAACTTGAATACTTAAATGGATTCAAAATCAATGAATTAAATGGGAAATATGAATATGTTACACATTGATTAAAATAATTGGAATGTTGTCTTCGAAGAGAAGGCTGAAAAAGGTGAAGGAGATAATGTTATTCAACATAAATTGATGGATATAGAGAAAGAATTGAAAAGTTTAAAATATAACTTTTACAATTACGTTAAATAATATACGGAAATATAAAATAAAAAAATCTATTTAAATGATTACTAAAAGTCTTTAGTGGAGAAATTTGATTTTGATGCAAAATAATACTACTCAAGATATCTGAATATTAATGGAACACATATTTTCATGAAAAATATACTGACAAAATTGATTAAAATTTGTAACTAAAGAATAATATTAATGAAAAATAATGTATTTAGAATACATTATATAATTTTTTAGAGAAATGTGATATGGATGTTGGTCAATACAAGGAATCATAGCATGAGTATTATTTTGGATAGTGGGCTGTATTAAAAGGTAAATACTCAGTTTGTGGATATTGTTGTAATTTTGGAGGATTTGAGAAAAATTTATGAAGATGTTAGTTCAATTATCTATATTTATACTAGACTAAATGATATATGGGGTAGATATTCAAAGAGAATCAACTCACTCAGTTAAGAATAACTCTGACACAATTTTAAATTTCTAGACTAATGGATTAAAAAGTGTTTTAGCAAATAGAATAAGTTTCAGGAAGTCATGAGCAACTAGGTAAATTCACATAAGATTGTATCACTAGACTTCCTAACTAGTTTAGTATTTATTTCATTACTCAAAATTACCAAAATAATAAAGATAATGTAAAATATAAGTTTTCAGTTGATAAACTTTCTCTAAAAGAATCTTTAATGAAATATTTAAAGATCTTGAACGGTTTATTCCATTTTCATAATAAAAGTGATTTTAATCTATTAAAAGATATTTAAATGTGTAATTAATGATTGGTGACACATGGAAATGATAGGACACTCAACATAAATGGATACGGTTTAGTATTCATTATAGAAGAGAAGATTATGTCAAAGTACACCCTATTTATTTGTTGCTTAAAACAGAACTTATTAAGTGAGTCGTAGCTTTGGGATGTAGTCAATAAAATGGATTTTCAAAAAGTTGAATTTTGATACTAAATTTTAAAATCATAATGTGTTTTAACAGGAGTACAATGAACATGGTACAACTAGTTCATGGGTGGTGATGTTGAGAAATAATATTAATTATTATTTAAAGAAGAAAATCAATTATTGAAACATAATCTTTTCTGGATTGGTCAAAGGAATTTGACTAAGGTAAACTATGTAAATAATATTCATGATATTTCAATTCTTAATATATTAATAAATTATATGTTATATACATTCAAAAATATAAAAAAAATCAATGCTTCCTACAACAAAGTGTATATTCAAACATCTCATCTAATAGAGATCATTCATTCATATGTTTGAGGACAATCTGGATGAAATAAAATATTATATATAATTATTTTATTTATTTTAATTATAAAATAAATGATATTACATGTATTATTTTTATTAAAAAATTTATAGGCCTTAAATATTTTTATGATTTTCAATATGACTTTATAAAAGGAGTGTGGTTTCTTTTCAGATATATTGGAGACAAAAAATGGTGAACAAAAAAGATTAAAATTTAAAAAATATATTTAATAGAATTTTATTTTCCTTAGATTTATTACACCATATACCTAAAACCTAAATGTATATTTTGAAATGACGAACATAAGCTTGGTAGAATTGTCTTGAACTATATTAGTGGGGTATTATACTTCTCAAATTATTTGGAATATAATGATTAATAAAATTATTCACATTAAAAACAAATACTTTTACCGATCCAATTTAGATATTTTACCATATTATATTTAGAAAAAGTGTCCACAAATATTAAAAGAAATTATATTATTTGTGGACCATTTTATGATCAAGGTGAAAGGTGAAAATATTAGGAATTTTAAGAAAAGAGGATTTTAATGTATATTAATTAGTAATCCAATGAATGAAATAAAATATCCCATAGAAAAAATGAAAAAGGGAAAAAATATAAAATTATTATGTTATGGACCTATAGAACTACCAAAATGATGTTACATTTCAAGAATAATTTTCTATAAATTAAATTGAAAATTTTTAATTTGTTGAGAATATAGATAGTGTGTTTGAAAATGATATAAATTTAGAAGAAGCATAAGTCGAAGAAGGTGAAATGGTGATTTCAATAAAGGAAGAAAAATATTAATTTACTCATTCAAGGATCAGAAATATGGAGGAGGCCAAGAATATTCTCAATGATTATAAGAAAATTATTTAGACAAAGATTACATTGATAAAACAATTCATTTTCAATGTTTAATAAGGTTGAACTAAATTATGAGAAATAAGAATTGAATAATTGATAGATTATTGATTCTATGAATATGGAGTCAAATTAGATAAAAAATAATGTGAAATTAAAGTTTGTACCTAATATAATAAATAATATTATTATTTTATTAGAGGTTTTGTTATATATAATGTTGAATAAAAAATTATAGGTGATTATATGCACATCAATTCTCATGTATAAATTTTATTCATAGGATAACAGAATCTTTTCTGATTAAAGCTTTACACTAGTAGAGGGAATTTAGTCCATAATTATTTTCATGCTATTATTGAACAAAGGTGATATAATAACATTCAAATATATTTCATCTCATCCTTCCTCAATATAGGATTGTAAGATGGTGTATACATTGGGTGACTCATGGGATCCTTAATTTCCAATGATAATGGATATATTTTCATGAAAAAAAATATATTTAACAATTTAATGAAATCTCCATGGGGATGGTAATCAAAAATAAATAAATTCTCAAAGGCATTGAAATTGAAGAATGAAAGATTAAAAAATATCCTATACATCAAAGAAAATAAATTATTATTATTAATTATTATTATCTTAATAGATGGAATAATATTATATGAAATGTATAAGTTTATTATGGAGAATTTTGTTTAGAAATATTGAAAATATTTTATATATAAATTCCTATATAGAAGAAGTATTTATGTAGTTTTTAAATTGTAGAAATTAGAATCATACTTTTCATTATCATGAGAAGTATGTGAAATTTTTTTAATAAGATTCGAATTGAGGATTAAAATTTGATTCATACCCAAATTTATATGGGAACAATGCTATCGAAAGATGAAAATTGAAAGGGAGATAATTCAAGTGAGTTCAAAAAATATATTGGGCATTTACATTAAATAGAATCTTTATAAATGGATCTATTGTATATTATTACACTTTATAATAAGTTTAAAAGTTAACTAACAAAAAGTCATATTGTGGATGAAAAGAAAATTATCAAATATTTTTTAATAATGGTTAATTTTGGGTTGGAATATGAAATTAAAGGTGATATCAATCCCATTAGATATACAGATAGGGATTGATTTGGAAATGTGGATGAGAGAATATCTACATCTAGTGTTTTTTCTAGGAATGAAATGGATTGAATGGAACACAAATAATCCATGTTTATTTATCTTGAGTATTATTTAGGTATATTTTAAGTACTATAACTCAAGATATAACATAATTATTGTAGATGAAAAATCGAATGGAGGATATGAATTTGAATATTAAGTTTCCACTACTCATAGGATGTGATAACTAGTGTACTATATATTTCATGAAATATGGTTCACTATTCATAATAAAAGAAAAATGAAATAAAATATTACTTTATAAAGGTTTAAGTGCTGAAAACATTTAAAGCTTTAGTTTATTCCAACTATTGAGGAAATATTGTATGTGATCACTGAACCATTATTAAAGGATTCGTTTTAGAAAATTATGATGATGGTGGGTATTAAAACTCTTTCCTTTCAAGGAAAAGGTATGTTGATTTAATCACCTCTTTTTTGTCTTTTTTATTTATTTTATAAAATGGAGAGTAAAAAAATAAATTCCAAGATTACATTTTCCCTTAATGGGGATAATATATTTAGGGTGTATCAAAAAGTGAAATGTTTTGAACTCATCATGTGTGTGTGAGTTAGTGTAATTAAACTATTACCACATGTTTTTGATAATGTATACAAGAACTTGATATAGATAGTTTCACATAATTTCTTTAATAATGTGTATGAAGATATATTTTATGAATTTGATATTAGTTGGTAGTAATTTTTTTTTGAAACAGTGGATGATAGTCACGTTAATGGACAATAAGACATTATTATTCAATCTACTTATAACATACATTTATTCAACTAATGTAGGTATTAGAATTATTTAATTACGATTCATTCCCATTTTTGATGTGTTTAAAGAGGGATTTTTAATGGTTTAAAACAAAAACCATTATGCAATATTGGTTTAACCAAGGGCTAGTTATCAGAGATATTGGGTATATAAGATAAATAATGATTTTCTATGAGCTTAAAAAAACTCATACTCTAGGATGTGGTGTTAAAAATGAAATCATTAATTACTAGATTGATAACAACTAATTATCCGAAATTATAACCATCTATAATCAAAATAAATATTGATTCACGAACATACCTAATTCCTTTTTAGGTTTAGAGCTTTAGAGAATTAAGAAAAAATTGTACTTAACAAAACAAATATCATTCCCATATAATGGATATTTTTCCAATTATACCTAGACTTTCTTAATCATAAAAAAGTCATAAACATATCTTAAAAAATTATATATACATGATACCCTTATAGATATATTATATACATTATTCTCTTTCATAACTTGGGTAAATGGAATAAAAATAAGTGTAATATCAAAATCTTATTAAGGGTAGAATATATCGAGAGATATCAAGAATAAAAAAGAAATGCAGGATATGGAAATAATAAATGATAATCAAAAAATTAAATATAACTAATCAATTGAGATTGAAATATATCAATGGATAATAATATAAACATTCAAAAGGATAAAAATTACTAATTTTATAGTGATTAAATGCACAATTTAAAACATATTACTTTTATTATCATGTCTTTATGCCAAGAAATATTCTATGTTAGTCTATGTTATATGAAATTCTAGTCAAATGGGATTTGGGATAGGTTATTAACAACCACACTACCTATCTATGGGGTGTTGTGGCTTGACTAGTGAGGCTAGGCTATGAATATTGGTGCTGCAACATGGGATGTGATGTTGTGTCATGGTACCTAGGCACTGAGTCATGCATCAGGTGCGGGAAAATACATTAATTGTATATAAGACATGTAAGATTCTCCCCATTCATAATTCCTTTTAAAAAGTGAAATGTGAAGTTATCCCTGATGAATGAAAAACTATGCTATAGGAATCCAAAAGTGGTAATATTTTGGAAGATCTTTGTTCTTGAAAGGGGCCCTATATTTGAATTTGGTCGGGGGTAGCTTCATATCCTTTCATCATGAAGTAAGGGGAAAATTCTTATTCCCACATAAATACAACACATACCTTATGAAATTTTTGATAGGGGGTTCAAAAACCCACTATTAATCTGCAAAGTGATTTGTTGTGTCTAGTGAGGTTGTTCCATGAATCATGCAGTTGAAGCATTGGCCATGATGTTTTATCATGGTACTAGCAACCCAAGAACCATATCAGCCATGGATGAAAAAAATCTGGGTTTATAAAAATTATGCATTTTATGACCCATCACAAGGCCTTTTTAGAGTGCAATGTGTAGTTACCCCAACTAACAGTAAAACCATGAAAGAGGATTCTTGAAGAAGACAATATTTTAGTGTAAAAGTGTTCCTAAAAGGGAACCAACATTCTATAACACCAAGGCCTCATCCAAGATATAATACATAGTGTGAATTCTTAACAACCAAGTCATTATCAATGTTTGGGATGGAATTAAACATTTGATACACATTCTAGTTTTTATCCTAAGACTTATAGACTTATCAATGGGCTATATGATTTTGGGTCCCACTGATTGATTAATCATGTACAATGTATCTATTTTATATAATACATCATCATAATTATTTACCAATGAATATGTATCTGTATTGAATCATTTATATGGAATATAAATAATTCACTAGTATATAATAAACCAAGAAAATTTGTCAATAATCATCTATAATAAACTATCATGTATATGGATTTTCGACATTTCCCCAAAAAAATAAATTTGAAAATTTTCGTGGTAGACATCAATTATAAGATTTAGGTAAAATGGAATACACACACTGTATGGAGGAAAGATTGTACATATAAGGTAATAGTAAAAGATATGTAGAATACATCCATCATAATAAGGAACTTTGTCATGAAGGAGACAATCAGTTTATAAAAAATGAACCCATTTCTGTGAATATAAGTCTTTTGGAATATATAAGGGAATATATAAGAAAAACAATAAAAAACATTTGCAAAACTTTTGTAACATTATAGTAAAAACAATTTACAAATAACATACATTTTTATTTTTAAAAGAATAAAAATATAATTAAAAATATTAATTTTTAAAATAATTTACATAAATACAATCTTTAAAAGAAACTATGATTATATAATAAAATATTAATAGAGGATAAAAATATACATAAACAAAATGAAATCCATTTTAAAAAATTATAAAAATTATTATTTTATTTTTAAAAATTCTCCAAATAATGAGAGTGATTTTAATTTAAAAAATGATAAAAATATAAAAAATAAAATAAATAATAATGGATACTCTGGATGGTAGTAAATTTCATGCAAGTGAAAAATATTTAAATGAGATTCTTTTCACGCATTTTATAATGAATTTTAAAAATGACTTGTATGAAAAACCATAAAAGTTCAATTAATTTTTTTTAATATAATGTCAATGATATTAGTAATTTACCTGTTGAGTCATTTATATATGAAATCATTTCTTGAAAAAATTAGAAAATATGGATATCGATCATAAATATTTCCAACAAAAGATTTGAAATAATTTCATTTTTTATTATAAACATTTCTTATGGTTTTTAGTTATAATAGAATAAATAAGGACAAAATGAAAAAAAAACACAGAAATAACAATAGTATAATAACATATATGGGTATTATGAGAGAATTATTATATAATTACATCCAATTAAACTAAAACATAAAGAATCTTGATTAAAAGATAGATTGGAACATTTACACTTACAGCTTTAGTAATTTTTTAATCAAACCCCAATTAAAACTAGAATGAAATATGGTTATGTAAATCTGATTATTTACACAAAATATTATTTAAAAATAGATCAATGTGGTAGTAAGTATACATTATAAAATAAATCATGTTGCATAATATTTGAGATGTCTCATGAAATTGAAATTGAGACACAAAATCACTTTGCAGTCTTATAAAAATTAAATCAAAACATATTGAAAGATAGAAAATGAAATGTAACATTAATTTACATAAATAAATATAGAATCATGATAAAACATTATAATTTTTTTTCAAAAATAACACACACATAATAGTGTATTCATAATTTGAAACATGTCTTAAAAAAGAAAAACTAATATCATAAACCCTAACATTATGTTCAATCTTGGTTAAACCCATTCCAAACTATTATATAATTAAATTTAATTTATTATTCACATATATAACATATATATTTATAAATATATTTATAAATTACATTTCATTTTTTTCATAAATGTAACTTAGTAATAATTCATTGTTAAAATAAAATATTCAGTTGTCAACCATTTTGTTTTTCAAGTATATTTTGACTCGGAAATTATGATCCTTGAACATTGTATATGGATTAAAAAAAGAAATAAATTTAATAATGTAATATATATCATATTAATACATTAAATAATATTTTATAATGATCCATGTATGGATGTTATGAATAATTAAATACATCATTCATGGATGTGGTAGTTCACATGTATGCATGGGTGATGTTTTCATTTTTCAAAGGATGAAAAGAAATAAAGATAGTTAACTATTTACATTTATATAATTATAATAATGTAATTTATATCAAGGTTATTAAATATATATATATATATATATAACCATTTATGTGATGTGGTGATGAAAAATGAAATACATCATTTATAGAGGTGATAGTTTGCATGTCTGCATGAGTGATGTTTTTGTTCCCCAATGTATCTTTAGGAGGTATATGATTATTTTTACATGAATATAAAACATATTATACTTCTGAAATAATATTTTTATTTTTATATAATATTTTTCATAGGTTTAATAAGAATAAAACCTAATAGAACTCAGTTAATACAATTACCTCCTCCTTGGGTATCCACCCTTAGATTTATAATTAAGCATTCTTACGATGGAATTATTGTGAGACCTGAATAACTAGGTAATTGGTAAGGGTATTTTTAATTGTTTTTATAACATATTGGTCAGGTTAAATTTCAAAAAAATTATCAATAAGTGAAGGGGTGAGGGCCCCTTTATTGGTGAGAGGAGTGACACCATTGTAACTACAATAAAATTTTAAATTATATAAAGAATGTTTTAAGGTAAAGTGGCACCATATAGACAATTATTTTACGATAGAATAATTTAGAGTATAAATCCACTCAAAAATCATATTTATAAATGTTTTAGTGATATTTTAATCCATGTATCTTAGTTTAACCCCATACTTAAAACTTTTAACCCTTACTATAGGGAACAACTTATATTTTGATAACTATTAATTAGGACTAAAAATGAAATAGACATTATTATGTAGTTTTAATATTATGATTCAAAATATAGAATTTTTTATAAAAGATTCAGTTTTTTGAGGTGGTAAAAAACATTTAATATAAATACACATCACCCAATGAAAACTAGTTTTAAGAAAAATTCATTTTTAATTATAAAAATACATTTTCATAAAAACATGTATAGAATTTATCCGTATGAAATTTGTTGGTTTATTGATAAAAAAATTATTTTTATAACATTAAACCCATTTATAATCCTAATGCTTCCTTTCAAATACATAATTTGTGAAAAGGATAAAAAATAATTGTGTTATTATAATAAACATCACATAGGTTTTAAAAGTTAAAACATTTGTTTATAAATTCAACATAATATTTTTAAATACTTGATTTCACACATTGAATGATTATTTATTCAATAGAAAGTTTTCATTAAATTTTAATTATTTATTATGTCTTCATGATGTCTTAAATGTGATAGTATTTGTAAAAATGGTAGGTTTTACTATCCAAATTAAAATCAACCATTTGTGAGAAATCATAAAAATCACCACTGGATAATTTTTATATTCTAATAAAAAATGAAGTTATTTTCATTAAAATAATGTTTCAAAATTTAAAAATTTCTATTAAAAATGAAAATACTGAATATAAATAAAATCAATTTTATTGAAAAATGACATTTTTAATCACTAATGGTTTTTAACTATATTTCATATTAATTACTAAGGAGTATTAATTTGATTTTTGGAAATTATGTTTTCCTAATTTATATATGTTTAAATTGAATTTTAATTTTCTATTATTAACTTTGAATATATCTTAATCTCTTTACCAATAAATTTATTTAAATTAATTCTTTCTAAAATCTCTAGGTGTTACACACTAGCATTTTAAAGTATATCAAAAGGACAAGTATCATAGAGGTGTTTGTGAGGATATGGTTTTTGTGTTTTATATTATTTTTAGTGAATATAAATGTTCTAATTCATGTTCAATAGTGTGTCTTATTTGATTTGAAGTTCCTTAAATTCTTGGAAAGTGATTGTTGGAGGTTTAGAGGTGTTTGGTTCTAGAAAGATGAAGTATTAGATAAGTACATATGTTATTGAAATAATTAACCTACAAACAAGGGTCTCAATCCACAATGCATTTTGTGTGAGAATACATATGACATTCATAACATTGAATTAATTTTTTACAATCATTAATTTTTTACAAGAGCATTAAATCAAATCATTCCGTAATGGTTTTTGTCATAGTTCATGTTTAAAGCTGGTGATAATTTATGTTAATCCTTCCTGAAATAGAAGACATTACCCCACAATATGGTGTAACTACTTATAATTTCACTATTTTGATACTGAAATGTCATTTCACTATGAAAAATAAAATTAGTTATTCAATTAACCTAGACTAGAAGCTTAAGTGAAATGAGTTAAATTATATTTTATCATGAAGGAAGTGTACATACCATAACCAACTACTACTAATATAACATGTGATTATTTTCAATAAATGTTAAAGTAAATATAATATATGAATATTTATTACACCATGAGGAAATATATCATGTCATTAGTGTACTTGAATAGAAATAAAAATTAAGATAAATTTTGCAGTTCATTGCATAATGTAGTTATCCATGCCATGATAGAAGAATCAATTTTGGAGCGATTAAAGAAAAATTGGTTTCCATGCCACAATTTTTGGTGTATCATTATGAAGAATGTAAAATATAAAATTTGTGTCATGACATTTTTATCCATTTAGATTTTCAATGGATAGTAAAAATTAATTCTTTAAGCCTCTCAAAAATTTCTGAGAGCATCTAGAAGACCTAGTTAAATCATATGGCTAGAAAAGAAGGAGTAATAGTTAGTGTTGATTTTTTTATCTAAAATCATGTGTGAATTTATATTTTTTACAACAATAAGAGAAAAAATTTCAATTAATTTGGTAATTATTATTGAGTAAATATGAGTAACATGTGGAAGAATTAAAAGGATAAGAAAAACTAACAGGGGAATTGTAATAGAAACTTGATAAAATCAGATTCTTTGTGAATACATTCTTGGTGTTAAAATATATCTTCGTTTTCATGGGAATGCATTATATATGATGATATAATTTTTTTTTCAAATGTTAAAGGATAATCCATTCTTATTGATAATATAGATTTTTTAACTATCATAATGTTTGATCATGGGTTTTATCGTATCATTCCAATAATGTAGCTTCTCATTCCAAGTAGAGAAACTTGTAGAAATATATAGTGCCTTGTTCATTTAATTGTGTATTTTTTAGTGAATTTATTGCACTTTAACTAGTGATCAATGGATTATTAAGGGATAGATGTAAAATGAATTGAATTATTTGATTTAACCACTCCTAGTGAATTCTTATTATTTGTGGGACCCTTCTCACAACTGACTTGATAGTACATAGGTTTACAAGAAAAGTCATATCTAAGTTACCCTAAAGACATGTCCACCTATTCAAGACCAAGGCCATCATCACCATTAATTCTAATCTATCCAACTTGTAAACTAGATATTTAATCATAATACAACAAATGTTTTTAATACCTATATAACCTTCCATAGTTACACATCCAAATAAAAAATCATATATACTTATCTCACCTGACCTACCCTGGTTTTATCTTTTTTGGAACCAATTTTGAGTGATAATTGTAGCTCATGTTTCTAGATTTATAGATCCTTACAAACTCCACATTATCCCTAAAGGTTCTAGAAACTATGATTGTGCCTATTGGGTCATGGAAAAACAAATGTTTTTAGTATTAATTAATAATATAAAATGCATAATGTGTAAATGATAAAACCAATGAATTGAATCTAATAAAAATTTTTAAAGATAATAAAAAATAAAAGATGGGATCTCTATCATGATAAATTAAAAATTAATTTAGTTGATAGAATTACCTTGGTCTTGAGATTTATTACTTTGTAGAAAATTTTGATCATTTGATGTTACACCATGTTTTGTAATGGAAACACAAATTATATTTAATTACTCCTATTTATTGTTAGAAAATTATTTGAAAGATTGATACTTTTTTCTTTAATTTTTTAGAGGAAAAATAAGGTGGAAACACTCAATTATTGAGATTGTTTTAGATAATTTTCTCTCTAGGGTTGAGAGAGTACATTGATGGGATATATAGTGTGAAATAGTATCAGACCCTATGAAATTATATAATTGGACATTTATATAACTAGTTTAGATAATGGTTAATTGTAAAAAGGTACTTATTATTCTTTTAATATCAAGAAAACTCCCTTTAAATATTATTATTATTGTTTACTTGACATGCGCTAAACCCAATGAAAAAATATGTAATTATTTGAATTAAATTAATTATTATTTATTTAAGTGATAATTACTAAATCATTCCAACCGAACTCAATTACCTAGTATTCACGTCCATCACATTTACCAAACCTCCAATGAAATATATTATTTATTAAATAAATCAAAAAATATGTATACTATTGATAATATTTCTGAAAAATATTTTTTATAATATTCAACTCACATATAAATATGATTCTAGACATTTACAATCAATAACTATCAAATAAATATTATTCCAAAGTTTAGAGATTAATATTAATTCTAATAATAAAATAAAAATTGTATTAAGTTATGATCAATAAAATCATTCAATGTATGACCCTCTAGGATTATTCCTTAGTGGAATTAATAGTGTTCAAATAAAGTCTTATATCAGTGTATAACAAAACATAAAGGCCTTGAAGTGTGAGAATATAGTGTTGTCACATTAACAACCACATAAATACACTAATTGTGTAATATAATTCCATTGTATTAATATCTTATAGACCATTTTCCACACTTATTTCATCAATATATATTCTCAATACATCTTTATTTTTCTATGTGAAATAAAACTTTTTATATACCATTAACATGAAATTTATTGTGATGGTTATATTCTAATCAAATAGATGAGATATCAGCTTCCATAGAGATAGAAGAAAAAATCCTTCGTCAAATTATTCATTAATTACATATCATTCTTTATTCACACAATGTATCCTATAACACCATTAACATATGGGGCTATGGTTTTAATTAATACATAAAAGTAAATTATCATTTGTATCAACAATAATCTTAAATTATAAGGATGGTTTCATAAGATCATAGACAAAAATATCCAACGACACAAAAAATTTGGAATTACTATTGGTGGTTTGGTCCTCATACTCTTTGGACTCAAGTATTACCAAGTAAAAACATCATGAGATGAAGTCTCATCCTTTTATGATTATCCAGCACTAGATAGTATGCATCCTTTGTGTCTCATTAATAGATGTCATATGACCAAATAATATATAGTTTAAATTTCTTTTATATCATTTCAGGGTTCTCATCATATTGGGGAATTACTATGACCTCATCTATGAAACGATACTCTAAGAAACTATAATATTAAAGTTATGAAAAAATCCGAAATATATAATAATATAGTTATAAACATTCAAATCCATTAGTATACATAAATTCAAAAATGAAAAGTTGTTATCTCTATATCACTAACTCTGAAAAGACTAATAAGGAATAGAGATGAATGTTAATGAATTTGAGTTATCTATCCCTCAAATCATGTGCATTGTTTTACTGAGAAATAGTTGTAGTCAGTGGGTTTTCCTCATTTTTGTCAATTGAATCTCTAATTTATATAACATGGATTCTCAGAGAAAAATCCATTTATGATATGATATTTCAGGTGTATATGAAACATCTTCCCATTTGACCTTGGCTCCTTTGCAATATCCACAACTGAAATTTTTCCATGCTGTAGTTTGATACAGTATTTACTGATAGAAACCACATTACATTCATGGATAAAATTTAATATAAACACTACTACTTTATTAAAATAATAGGACTTAATATATTTATACTCTAATGCAAAATTGATGATCACAACTTTCATTAAGCTCTTCTAGCTCATTATGCATACATTGATAGGGAAGATGTATCCAAATTGGGATTTTTATTTTATATTTATCTATTTATAAACAGAAATTTTATACCCTTGATGAATATTTCCTTGTATCCACCATAAACAAGGAACACATCCTTAGTATTCCTATAGAACGTTTGGATAGTTTTCACTGCCATAAAATAGTATCCTATGGGGTTAGTTAGATATTTTACTATCAACTCTTGGTGTGTGTTATAAACTCTTATAATTGGGAATTTGGAACTTATGGATAATTTGAGTTTTGAGTTTAGTGGATATATTGTTCTTTAAATAATGTTTTAAATCAGGAAAATAAGAGTTTTAACATCGTAATGGTGTTTTTTGGATGTTTTTTTCGCTGGAGAGGTGTCTTCGGTCCTCGGATAAGTCTTTCGAGCATCTGGGTTTGATATTTCAGTTTGGGGGATAGAGATAACCATGGGTATACAGAAATTGAACATGTACTGTTAACTACGCACCCCAATAATGGATCTTGGTTATATAGGCATCTGGATTGTTTAAACTGAGTGAGGGGATTCAATAAAACATGAAAAATCTATATTAAATTTCAGGATCATTTTACACAGTTTTCATTTTTTTTAAACCATGTGGCCTAACTGATCCGAATAGAGTGTCCGAGATAGTGGGATCCCCACGGTTTGAACAATATTTGTTAAATATTCCATCTAAAATTTGTGCCTCTTTTATAATAGGTAACTTTTGAGTTTTACCCTTTATACATTTAATGTTTTTACCTTGTTTTATCCTCATATTTGGCTAAACCACCTAACACATGACCCTCTCCCTCCTCTTCTCTTCCCATAAGTGATCTTGTTCATTTATTTTAAGGATCCAACATTTTTTATTGTATTTATTATAAATGTATGTTAATGATAATGTGTTCAAGAGGTTGTAGTGAAGATGTAACTTGGATGGATTAATAGAGATGATAGAGTATAGACTATAAACATTATAAGAAGTTATAATATATGATTTTTGAAGATGAAAATAAAGAATCAAATAATTACCCAAATATTGTAATCATAGAAGAATATAAATGTTCTTCTTACATTTATATGATTTGGAATATATCCATTATTTGAAGGTGAACTATTGTTAAATATTTAGATTACTTTTAATTATTTATGGGACAATATTAATGTTTATCACATATGCAATGATTTTTGGGGAAGCCCTTTTTTATCAATAAAATAAATTTGGATCCACCATATGAATTTTCTTGATAGAATGTTCTAGATAAAAAAATGATATGAATGGATAGGGATGAATAAAGAGAGGTGGGAACCATTTTCTAGTCTGATTGTATTAATAGTTCCATTGATCTGAGTGGTTTAGAAAAAAAATGTCAATCAATTTTTTGTGATGTATTACTAATTTATTAAAAATTATATTTCCTAGTGGTTGTGATTCAAGATATATATCATAAAATGAAAACCCTCTATGAAATAAAATAAAATCATGTAATTATTTACTAATCTCTAATATTCTAGACATCATAACTATTGATGTGCCTAAATTGTGCAATAAAATTAATTAATTTATTTAGTATAAAACCCATTTTCATCACAAAAAAAATTATTGATCAAATGGTTTATTTTCATTATTATGGTGTCACGACCCGCCCTCGGGTCCGTTCCGTGACTACCCCAAGCCCGCCTTCCATAGGCCAGGGGCTGGCGACTAGCACCAAGGTGTAATTCCCGGTAAAAAGGGAAGGCATTGCCTTTGTAAAATATACAAACACCACAGAGAAAGCAAGCGGAAAGTAAATACTAAGCAAAAGCAGAGTACAACTGGATGTGCGGAAAAGTAAAAGGGCCAGTATACAAACCCAAACTGAAAGTAAAGTACAACTCGAAAGGGAAAACAACAACTGTAAGTAAAAGCTGCTACACCGAGCTGTCCACTGGAGATCCCACCTGAAGGGTGGGTACAGATAGCTCCACTGCTCCACAGGTCCCGCCATCCGCTCCGAACACGTCCCGCCCAGTGGTCCACCTCCAGGTACCGTCCTGCTCTACAAGCCTCATCCAAGATCAACGCTGTCCGTCGTCTGCAACCAACACAACGTAGTGCGGGCATAGCCCGTGCAGGGGTGAGTATAAGATACTCAGTAGGGACCCCGAGACCCCTGTAGGTCTCCCGAAATCCACAAAGGATAAACCACAAAGAAAAATACAAACACGAAGTAACAACCCACAATGCTTAGGTATATGCCCATACATATACCTAAGTCATCAATTTCAAATACGCTCCAACCTCCGAGCCCAAGTACAACTCAGTCCACACAGGAAAGTAAATGTATTCCACACAGGAAAGAAAAACGTAATCCACACAGGATAGCACAACACAATCCACACAGGAAAGCAATTAGGATTCAGCTCACACCAGGATTTTCATTATCAAAACCGTAACTGCTGAAGTGCCCCATCTCTGAAGTGTACAATGGTCTTGTCACGACTCTGAGGTACTGCTGACTAACCTAAGACTGCTGAAGTACTCCTCCTGTCGAGTACCGCGGGTCTGCTGCCAACTACCGGGCGCTCCGTCCGCTGAGGGTCTGCTGCCAAATACCAGGCGCTCACCCAAATAGCCTACAGAGGTACTCCTTCAGTCGAGTACCGCGGGTTTGCTTCCAACTACCAGGCGCTCCGTCCGCCGTGGGTCTGCCGCCAAATACCGGGCGTTCCGTCCACTGGGCTAGTCGACTCACTCCACGTCGAGTCGGTCGAGCAGTCTGCATGTCCCAGCCGGCTACACGGTCTCCGTACTCCATATGCTCGTCTCCAGAATCGCGGGTCTGCCGCTACAACCAAGCGCACTACCTCTATCGAGTAAAATAGAAGGTTCAGCTCACTCAGGTAAACATCTTCGGATGACGGTGAAGATGATCACTGATCCATCTAAGACGTCGGACCCACGAAGGATCGATAGGTACTAACCCCCGCAAAGACCCACACAGGATCGTAGCACTGTTCCACGTAGGATCGCTGAGTGTTGTAGTCATCGTCGAATCCACACAGGATCTCTGTACTGTCGTCGTTGCAGTCACAGTAGCCGTAGCAGTAGCACTAGGGTTCCCGCACACAGCAAGCTCGTTCGTAGGGTCCGCTCCACGAGCCAAGAGGCTGATACATCAACTGTCACAAAGTCCAAAGTTGATGTATCCAAAAGTTCCGTATCGTCAATAGGAACACAATGCAACAGACGGCGCGTCGATCAGACGCCCGGTCTGAGAGTTATTGGCATTTTCGTCTCCGGGGCCCGGTTGGTTTTTAAGGAAAAACCAACCCGACCGTACTCCACCTGAGTCCAAACCTCGGGCGGAGTATGCCAAAACATCCGTCTCACTAAGAGGAATACAACAAAGCTGACGGCACGTCAATCAGACGTCCGTAGCTCAAGATATGAGCGTTTCCGCTCCGAAGGTCCGGTTGGTTTCGTGTACGAACCAACCTGGCCGAACTCAAAGCAATCCAAAACCTTGAGTGTGATATAACGAAACGACCGTCTCGATCCAAGGATCGCATCGCCGTTGACGGTTCGTCAATCGGACGTCCAGTCTGAAAGATATCAGCCTTTCCGTCTCACACCCTCCCTGGGAAACTTCCCAGGAGGTCACCCATCCTGATCACTACTCAAAGCCAAACACGCTTAACTACGGAGTTTTAACCACGTAGGCTCCCGAAAAAGAAGGTGCGCCTTGAGTGTAGTATACTGAAATGACCGTCTCGATCCAAGGATCGCGTTGCCGCAGACGGTTCGTCGATCGGAGGTCAGTGGCTCAAGTTATGGCCAAAAGACTGATGTCGTCTCGAAAACGGGGGGGTCCAGGTCCGGGCCGACCCGGCCCGACCCCCCCTTGGTCGGCCCGAACCGGGTTGACCCGACCCGGGTCCGACCCGGCCCGGCCGGCGACGGACCGGAGCGGGGGGCTAAGCCCCCGCTTCCAGCAAGGCGGCGCGGCTTAAGAGCCGCGCCTTTTTGGAGATCGGCCCCCCCTCGTGGGGGCCTGCTTTGAAGGCAACCGGGGGGCCGCCTGCCCCCCTCAAGGAAACCGCACCCCTCTCTTAAATGAGGGAGGTTTTTGAGCTAGCCGGGGGAATTAAATTTCCCCGGCCATTGACCTTCCGGCCCGCCACCTGGCCGGCCGGTTTTTCTCCAACCGGACCGGAAAATCCGGTCCCGTTTCCGGCTTCCGACGCCGGCCGCCCGGCGTGCCGCCGGTCATCCCGTCTCGCCGCGGCCCGGAACCGACCGCGGTGTTCGTCGTCCGGTGTGGTGCGACGGCACCGCGCCCCTTCGCCGCGCCTTCCATTCCCCTTGACGCGGCGCGACGGCGTCGCGCTCTTGATGATTCTTCCACGGCGCGGCGCGATGGCGCCACGCAATATAATCGGGCGAATAACCGTGTGGTGCGACGACACCTCACCACCTTGTTTCATCCGCAATATAAATCATCAAGAACGAAGGAGGGGGTTCGGCCGTGTTCATGCGGTCCGACCCCCTCACGTTAAACAATAACACATATTTAAAAACCTCACGTTAGTCGCGCTAGAACCACGAACAAGGATAAATAAATAAACAATTAACAACCACCCCTACCTTGGGTATAAGGTTCGAAGATTTGTCAACGTCCCGGGGAAGACAACGTCGCGGAGGTCTGGCGTCACGGTAGTCGTTCGTCAAATCCGTTGACGAAGAGATACGCCCGAAGAGATACATTGTTGGCGAAACTTCGTATGCCGATGAAGGAAGTCCGAGGAGGAAGCGGTGTTCCCTTTCGGTGACACGGAAGACGAAGAAGAGAGGAGCGGCGTTCTTCGTCGGAGCTTGAGCGTTCTTCGTCAAGCTTGAGCGTTCTTCGTCAAAGTTTGAAAAAGAAAGAAAAGCTCTCAAATCCTCACAAGATGGCTAAAGAGTTCTAACCCAACAAAATAAGATAAGAGCTTATTTTATTCACAAACTTAACAAAAGAATTTCAAAGGATTGAAATTCAAAAAGGATAACTCCAAAATTAAATAACAATTGTCATGTCATTTAATGAAGGGTTATGGGATTTTGAGAGAAGATGAAATGTTTAGGGTTCGTGTGGGCCCCACCACACTTAATCCTCCCAAGGGAGGTTAAGTGGGTGTGGGTCCCACCCCTAACTTCCTTTGAGAGAAGTTAACCAACAAGTTTAAATAAAAATTTGTAATCCAAAATTTTTATTTAACTTATTCTAACCTCCCAAAAACTAACTCTCAACCCGAAATAAACGCAACCTCGGAAAAGGTCTCCTTAAGCGAATATCGGCGCTGTGAGTTCATCGGTGCCCTCGGATTTCAATTCCGAGCACTGGATCAAAAGTTAGAGATTCCCGCTCGTTCGAACACTGAACGTACCCGAGCCAAAATTCGGAAATTGATTCCGGGCACACCGGGCCTCGGAATCAGGTGCCGTCAGAAACCTTTCTCTTGTAAAATTCCAAATAAAATTAAGAAAAAATTTCCCTTGAATTTTACGGGTCTTTACATTACTCCCACCTCAGGGCTTTACGTCCCCGTAAAGATACAACAAAAACTATGAGAACAAATTAGGGTACTGAGCACGCATCTGAGCCTCCCGCTCCCATGTGCTCTCCTGGAGGTTTCTGTGCTTCCATCTGATTTGCACAAGTGGAATCGATCGCCCACGCAGGACCCGCTCCTGTCGATCCTCTATCTCCACCGGAACCTCTGTAAAAGTCGACCCATCGTCAACGTCAAGCTCCCCATGGTCAATGATGTGCGTCGGGTCGTGCACGTATCTCCTCAGCTGAGATACGTGGAAGACGTCGTGCAACCGGTGCAACTGAGGTGGCAGAGCCAGGCGATAAGCCACCTCGTCAACCCTGCTGAGGACCTGAAAGGGTCCGATGAAGCGTGGAGATAACTTGCCGCCTCGGCCAAATCTCCGAATACCACGTCGAGGTGAGACTCGCAAGAAGACGTGGTCGCCATCCTCGAACTCCAGTGGCCTCCGCCTCCTGTCAGCATAAGGCTTCTGCCGGCTCTGAGCTGTACTCATCCGCTCCTGGATGACCTGGACCTTCTCTGTCGTGGCCTGGACCATCACAGGTCCCACAAGTGCTGCAAGATTTCTTCTTTGCCGACAAGAGAAACCTGGTCTCATCCCCTGGATGAACAACATTCTTTTCCTAATACAGTCAATCATATCATGGATGATACTAATCCATACCAAGGATGACGTCGTAAGGCCTTGACGCTACTACCAAGAGATCCAACCATTACTCTCGCCTCCAAGAGTTGAGTCACACTGTCGGCATCAGTGTGTGGTAACTGGGTCTCCTCCAGTAGATGTCTCACAAGTGAGGGTCAAGTCAACAGTAAAACTGGAACCTCTTAGTAACAACACAAAAGAGGACAGGAATGAAACCATCACAATGTATGTTTCTTTTATTATTGCAGCTCATAATACAAAGACGCTACACAATAGCAACAGGGAATTAGAAGTACAAAGGACGTATCCACTAGTTCTGCTCCTGTCCATCTGCTCCCAGAGCTCCATGATCGAAGGTCTCGGCTGCCTGAAGCTGAGCTCTCGCTTGTTCACCTACTCCCTGTGGTCGGGGCGGACGTCCTGGTGGTGGTGGTGGCAGAGCCTCAAAGCGTCGCCCACCACCTGCTGCTCGGCCACCTCCTCTGCCTCGTTCGCCTCCTCCCAGCGGATCGCCACGGTCGAACTTCTTCCTGGGAGGTTCTTCACTTAACTGCTGATCATCAGCATGGCGGTTCGGACAGTCACGAGCCATGTGACCAATCTCGCCAAAGGAGTAACACTGCCCACTCTCGGCATGCCTGGCTCTGACTCCACCCCGGATCCCTCGCACAACTGAGCCTGAGTCATGCAGTCGGCCACCAGTAGGTCTGGTATGCCTGGAACCCTGAGTCATCTGTCGGCTACATGCTGCCGAAGACTCCGCTATCTTCCGCCCTACGGTAGGTCTCGCTGTGGACTCAGCTAGGAAGCTCTCGATCAAAAGAGCCCGCTCCAGTACTCCTTTCTGAGTCGGTATGATGAGGGAGATCAGCAATGCCCTGATCTCGTGTCTCAAACCCTGCTCAAAGGTCCGGGCCCGGAAGAATGGGTCTCGTACCATGTCGGTCGAGTAGTGCGAGAGATCAGTAAATCTCGCCGAGTACTGAGCGACCGTCATGCTGTCCTGCCGCAGCTGAAGAAGTTCCTGGATACGCACCGCACGAAGGGTGGCTGGGACGAACTCTGAGCGGAAGAGGCTCTCAAAGTCCGTCCAAAGTAGAGATGCCTCATTGTGCACCTGGAGCATCAAGCTCCACCATCGTCCTGCTGCTGCGTGTAGTAGGCTCACAGCGAGGATCACCATGAGGTCTTCTGGTGTCCTCACTAGCCTAAACACACGTACCACTGCCTCCAGCCAGTCCTCGGCTACCTGGGGATCCATCTCCCCGCAAAACCTGGGTGGTCGTTGGCGCTGAAACTCATGCAGGGCGCTGAGGCGACGTGCATCGTTAGCGGCTGGCGCTGGAAGCATCGGGGGCTCGGCGGGTAGTGCTACCGCCGGTGCCACTACTGACAAAGGGCCCTGCACCGAGGCCTCGTCGCTCGGTGGGCTGTCATCACACTCGACTCTCGGAACCCTAGCTGGCTGCCGTCGTGGGGCCATCCTGAATAGGAAACAGGTGCGCCACGGTCAAACAGTATACCTGGTGAGCTGATATAAAGAAATCACAAAGAAAACTTTAAAACACACACGCAATCAATTTTTTCGTGCATTTTGTCGGAAATCAGAAGTCAGGGTCCTGGTGTGCAGATACGTCAGCCACCGCACCAACACTGGACTCCCTGGACTGATAACCACACTCAATACGCTAAACATTATTGCTTCACATAGAAAAGATCAGAGTTCGCGGTAGAACCGAACTCCTCTGATACCAATTTGTCACAACCCGCCCTACGGGTCCGTGCCGTGACTACCCCAAGCCCGCCTTCCATAGGCCAGGGCTGGCGACTAGCACCAAGGCGTAATTTCCGGTAAAAAGGGAAGGCATTGCCTTTGTAAAGTATAAAAACACCACAGAGAAAGCAATCGGAAATTAAATACTAAGCAAAAGCAGAGTACAACTGGAAGTGCGGAAAAGTAAAAGGGCCAGTATACAAACCCAAACTGAAAGTAACGTACAAATCGAAAGGGAAAACAACAACTGTAAGTAAAAGCTGCTACACCGAGCTGTCCAATGAAGATCCCACCTGAAGGGTGGGTACAGATAGCTCCACTGCACCACGGGTCCCGCCGTCCGCTCCGAACACGTCCCGCCCAGTGGTCCACCTCTAGGTACCGTCCAACTCTGCAAGCCTCATCCAAGATCAACGATGTCCGTCGTCTGCAACCAACACAACGTAGTGCGGGCATAGCCCGTGCAGGGGTGAGTATAAGATACTCAGTAGGGACCCCGAGACCCCTGTAGGTCTCCCGAAATCCACAAAGGTTAAACCACAAAGAAAAATACAATCACGAAGTAACAACCGACAATGCTTAGGTATATTCCCATACATATACCTAAGTCATCAATTTCAAATACGCTCCATCCTCCGAGCCCAAGTACAACTCAGTCCACACAGGAAAGTAAACGTATTCCTCACAGGAAAGCAAAACGTAATCCACACAGGATAGCACAACACAATCCACACAGGAAAGCAATTAGGATTCAGCTCACACCAGGATTTTCATTATCAAAACCGTAACTGCTGAAGAGCCCCATCTCTGAAGTGTACAGTGGTCATGTCACGACTCCGAGGTACTGCTCACTAACCTATGACTGATGAAGTACTCCTCCTGTCGAGTACCGCGGGTCTGCTGCCAACTACTGGGCGCTCCGTCCGCTGAGGGTCTGCTGCCAAATACCGGGCGCTCACCCAAATAGCCTACAGAGGTACTCCTTCAGTCAAGTACCGCGGGTTTGCTGCCAACTACCAGGCGCTCCGTCCGCCGTGGGTCTGCCGCCAAATACCGGGCGTTCCATCCACTGGGCTAGTCGACTCACTCCAAGTCGAGTCGGTCGAGCAGTCTTCAAGTCTCAGCCGGCTACACGGTCTCCGTACTCCGTATGCTCGTCTCTAGAATCGCGGGTCTGCCGCTACAACCAAGCGCACTACCTCTATCGAGTAAAATAGAAGGTTCAGCTCACTCAGGTAAACTTCTTCGAATGACGGTGAAGATGATCACTGATCCATCTAAGTCGTCGGACCCACGAAGGATCGATAGGTACTAACCCCCGCAAAGACCCACACTGGATCGTAGCACTGTTCCATGTAGGATCGCTGAGTGCTGTAGTCGTCGTCGTCGAATCCACACAGGATCTCTGTACTGTCGTCGTCGCAGTCACAGTAGCAGTAGCAGTAGCACTAGGGTTCCCGCACACAGAAGGCTCGTTCGGAGGGTCCGCTCCACGAGCCGAGAGGCTGATACATCAACTGTCACAAAGTCCAAAGTTGATGTATCCAAAAGTTCTGTATCGTCAACAGGAACTCAACGCAACGGACGGCGCGTCGATCGGACGCCCGGTCTGAGAGTTATTGGCATTTTCGTCTCCGTGGCCCGGTTGGTTTTTAAGGCAAAACCAACCCGACCGTACTCCACCTGCGTCCAAACCTCGGGCGGAATATGCCAAAAGATCTTTCTCACTAAGAGGAATACAACAAATCTGACGGCACGTCAATCAGTCGTCTGTAGCTCAAGATATGAGTGTTTCCGCTCTGAAGGTCCGATTGGTTTCGTGTACGAACCAACCCGGCCGAACTCAATGTAATCTGAAACCTTGAGTGTGATATACCGAAACGACCGTCTCGATCCATGGATCGCATCGCCGCTGACGGTTCGTCAATCGGACGTCCAGTCTGAAAGATATCAGCCTTTCCGTCTCACACCCTCCCTGGGAAACTTCCCAGGAGGTCACCCATCCTGATCACTACTCAAAGCCAAGCACGTTTAACTATGGAGTTTTAACCACGTAGGCTCCCGAAAAAGAAGGTGCGCCTTGAGTATAGTATACTAAAATGACCGTCTCGATCCAAGGATCGTGTTGCCGCAGACGGTTCGTCGATCGGAGGTCCGTGGCTCAAGTTATGGCCAAAAGACCGAAGTCGTCTCGAAAACGGGGGGGTCCGGGTCCGGGCCGACCCGGCCCGACCCCCCCTGGGTCAGCCCGAACCGGGTCGACCCGACCCGGGTCCGACCCGGCCCGGCCGGCGACGGACCGGCGCGGCGGCGCGGACCGGCGCAGCGGCGCGGACCGGCGCGGCGGCGCGGCCCGGTCGGCGACGGAAAGACGCGGCGGCGCGGACCGGCGCGGCCCGGCCCGGCCGGCGGCGGCGCGACCTGGCGCCGCTAGGGTCACGCGCGGGGGGCTAAGCCCCCGCTTCCAGCAAGGCGGCGCGGCTTAAGAGCTGCGCCTTTTTGGAGACCGGCCCCCCCTCGTGGGGGCCTGCTTTGAAGGCAACCGGGGGGCCGCCTGCCCCCCTCAAGGAAACCGACCCCTCTCTTAAATGAGGGGGGGTTTTGAGCTGGCCGAGGGAATTAAATTTCCTCGGCCTTTGACCTTCCGGCCGGCCACCTGGCGGGCCGGTTTTTCTCCAACCGGACCTGAAAATCCGGTCCCCTTTCCGGCTTCTGACGCCGGCGGCCCGGCGTGCCACCGGTCATCCCGTCTCGCCGCGGCCTGGAACCGACCGCGGTGTTCATCGTCCGGCGCGGTGCGACGGCACCGTGCTCCTTCGCCGCGCCTTCTATTCCCCTCGACGCGGCGCGGCGGCGTCGCGTTCTTGATGATTCTTCCACGGCGCGGCGCGACGGCGCCGCGCAATATAATCGGGCGAATAACTGTGTGGTGCGACGACACCTCACCACCTTGTTTCATCCGAAATATAAAACATCAAGAACGAAGGAGGGGGTTCGGCCGTGTTCATGCGGTCCGGCCCCCTCACTTTAAACAATAACACATATTTAAAAACCTCATGTTAGTCACGCTAGAACCACGAACAAGGATAAATAAATAAACAATTAACAACCACCCCTACCTTGGGTATAAGGTTCGAAGATTTGTCAACATCCCGTGAAGACAACGTCGCGGAGGTTTGGCGTCGCGATAGTCGTTCGTCAAATCCGTTGACGAAGAGATACACCCGAAGAGATACGTTGTTGGCGAAACTTTGTATGCCGATGAAGGAAGTCCGAGGAGGAAGCGGCGTTCCCTTTCGTTGACACGGAAGACGAAGAAGAGAGGAGCGGCGTTCTTCGTCGGAGCTTGAGCGTTCTTCGTCAAGCTTGAGCGTTCTTCGTCAAAGTTTGAAAAAGAAAGAAAAGCTCTCAAATCCTCACAAGATGGATAAAGAGTTCTAACCCAACAAAATAAGATAAGATCTTATTTTATTCACAAACATAACAAAAGAATTTCAAAGGTTTGAAATTCAAAAAGGATGACTCCAAAATTTAATAACAATTGTCATGTCATTTAAAGAGGGGTTAAGGGAGTTTGAGAGAAGATGAAAAGTTTAGGGTTTGTGTGGGACCCACCACACTTAATCCTCTCAAGGGAGGTTAAGTGGGTGTGGGTCCCACCCCTAACTTCCTTTTAGAGAAGTTAACCAACAAGTTTAAATAAAAATTTGTAATCCAAAATTTTTATTTAACTTATTCTAAACTCCCAAAATCTAACTCTCAACCCGAAATAAACGCAACCTCGGAAAAGGTCTCCTTAAGCGAATATCGGCGCTGCGAGTTCATCGGTGCCCTCGGATTTCAATTCCGAGCACCGGATCAAAAGTTAGAAATTTCCGCTCGTTCGTTCACTGAACGTTCCCGAGCTAAACTTCGGAAATTGATTCCGGGCACACCGGGCCTCGGAATCAGGTGCCGTCAGAAACCGCGCTCTTGTAAAATTCCAAAGAAAATTAAGAAAAAATTTCCCTTGAATTTTACGGGTCTTTACATATGGGTTGTAATTCAAGATATCCATTGAAATCACACATTCGTGACAAAATAATGAAAAAATTGGAATTTAAAAATTGTATAATTTTTATGAAAACATTGTATCCTTTTGAAAGATGCATGACTCGGCTAGTCCAAGTAAATGGCCAAGTTGTGGACAAGAACACACACCATGAAATTAAAGATACATTCTATGTATTCCCTTATAGAAGTGGTAGGTAGATGAATGTTAGGATACACTCCATGTATGTTAGTTTAATATACAATTTAATTCCACAAACTGACCATTGACGCACAAAATTCAATGTCTATCATGGTTGGCCACCAACTGGTGAAGAAGAATGGGAATTTTCTGGATGGCCTGTGTATATGCCATGTACATTATAGTACAATAAATGTAGTTTTATTTTATATAAATATCCAGGTATCCAAATAAATTCAATTTTGGATATTTACGGAGGAGGTGTTGCAGCTCTGCCAAATCAATCCCTCCATGAATCCATTAATAGTTTTTATTTTATTTTCTTTCTATTTTATAGTAATTACTCTCCTCTCCCCTCTTACAGTCATATCTATAGAAGGGGTTGTATTTTTAATCAACCCGCATACCATGAACATGGTTATAGGAGTCTAATTTCATTATTTTGGGGTTGTAATATGTTTTGGATGAGGTTTAATGAAATTTTGGGTTTTTTCTATTTATAATGATATTTATTTATAAATAATTTAATGAATCAAATAAAAATTCATCACTAATGTTGTATTGGACCAAGAACAATGATAGTGGCACAGTGTAAGAAATTTATATTAGAAAATCTCATGACCATTTTGTGATCCTGTTAAAACTATTTTTTGGGGTATTTTTTTTAAAATTTTTTATGCAATTAATTAAAAACCCATGGAATTGATTTTTAAATGACATATTTATATGTTAACTGACCACAGAATAGTAACATGGTTGAAGCCCCATGTTAAATTATTCTATAAATGTATTTAAATACTAAATAATTATATTTTCAATTAACCCTAATCTAATATAAACTATAGCACTATAAAGACCCAACACTAGAATCTGAGAACATGTTCCTTATTTTATTACATTGGAATTACTATAAGAAATTCATATCCTAAAGGAATTAATAGTTTAGTACTTTTGGAAAATAAGATACAAACAAAAGATGAACATTATGACTAGAAATGAAACATATAATAGAAAATCCATATGACTCTAAAATTATCCTAGAAAGAAATTCATAATATTTATCTTTAAAACCTAGGGTAAATAAATCATATTAATAGTGTGCGCTCAGATTCTTAGAAAGGGTGAGTAATATATATGAATTTATGATAAAAATAAAAACTATGATGGTGAAAAAATAAAAACGCAGGCCTTTAAAAATATACTTGAGAATAATATGGATGTAATGAATGAGGATTAAATATAGCCATATAAATGATCATAATAGAATGAAACATAACTATTTATATTCAACTTTTCAAATGATAACATGATTTATCAATTACTAATACCATATTGAGGGAATGCATAATACCAGACATCTGAAACATATTATCAAGTTCTCAGCCATGATTTTAGAAAATACTATGGTATGTCCTTGGGAAAAAATATGTTGGATGATAAACATAATATATTAACCTCAATAATACATAAATTCAACATAAGTGTTGAAATAGACAGAAATACTCTTCTAAAATCATCGAGGAAATTTTGAGGGAAATACACTTTTAGATTGAAAAAAGTGTTCTTTTAGAAAAATCATTACATTAAACTAGAAACGAACAAATGTAGTTTTTTTGGGGTCAAATTAGTGATTTAAGAAAAATAAATATGGCTTCAAATAGATAATAGAGTGCACTTGAAAATAGGAAATAATTTGAGAACTTCCCTTGAATCGGGTTTGTTCATCGAGAATAATTGAAAAATATCTTTATAAGACATTTAACTACTCCTAAAATGAAAAAGGATTTTGATTGGAACAAATATATAGAACTTTAAAACTGAATTTATGAGGACTATATATGAATAATTAAAATTTTATTTGGGATTATGTGAGAAAAATTTTATCTGGAAAGAAAAAGGAGGTTCGAGTTGAAAACCCTTACCTTCTGTCTGAATGTGTTCTGCACATGAGCATAATGACTAGATTAATAAAAGTAAATATATTAATTATTTAATTCATAAAAATATTTATAAATTTTTATTCTTCATAATTTTATTAAGTTCATTTATTTCTTTTTGATGAGTAATAAGGTACAAATTTATCCCTAGGGGAGTTTACTTCCATCGTCTTCATGATCGGTATAATTATATATAAAGATGGAACTTCGTGTGAAATGCGTATAATTCTCTAGAATTTAATTTATATTATAGATTCTGGTTTAACCATAAAAATGGTTTCCTGACAATATTTGGAGAAGGAATTGAAAAATGAAATTTCATTGCCCATGAAGGTTGTAAATCTGTAACTCTCGAACGATGATTTGTTTTTTAAAATTAAAAAAGTGAGAGAGTAAGGATATTTATGATGGATCATTCATTAACATAATATAATTAAAGAATATAGAAGATATTTTAGTTACCATGATCATCTTGATAGAGGATGTGAGGAGATAATGATAAATGAAGGAACTAAAAAGAAATTAAATGGAAAAAAGGAAGAGGATTTTACCTCTTGAGTACGCATCTTTGATAACCTCCATAAGGGGAGGGGTTTTAGTCTTTTAGTATTTACAAGAGTTCCGAGTAGTGGGGAGATACCGAGGAATATTATTTGGGAAGAAATTTTATATTCTTCAGGGTTTAGAGGAGTGAAGTGAAGAGGGAGTGAGGGTTGTTTTTATAGTGGAGAGGGGTGATTTTTGAATATCTTATTCTTTATTTTATAATTTTTCTCAATAAAAACAATATAGTTTGATTTTGTGACAAAAAACAGTAACAGGTTTATGTGAATTAAAATCAATGTCCATTTACAATATATAGGTCTCAATAATTATGTAAAACATCATTTTTTTAGCTTATTTCCTAAATTATCGAATTTCACTATTCACAAAATTCAAGAATTTCATAAAAACCCTAAAATTTCACCCTAATCATTTTTTGATGTGTAGAATTTAAAAATGAACTCCATTTTATCTAAATAATTTTAGAAATAAGTTTATTTTCATTTTTAAATAAATCTATTTTTTACTTGAAAATACATATTTTAAATTAAAAAAATTATAATTGTTTCACAAATAAATCGTGGTATCATAAGAATATCGTAAAATCATAAGAATACAAAATACTTATTGAGTAATAGATTTTATAAAAATAAATTTTCGTCAAAATAAATTTATTAATTTAAAACAATAATTAAATATTTATTACTCATAATAATATCAACACATAATTATTAATTTTTAAACTATTCACTATCATTTATATGGTGCCTAAATTTTATTTATACAAACATGGGCAAGGTTTCTATTCATTAGGGTATATTACTATTCATAAGTGCATGTTACTATTCATAAGGATAAGTTACTATTCACAAAAATGTATGTTGATCGTATCGTACAATAAATATCTTATGGATCACAACCGTGTATGTCAGTTTTTCAAAATTCAAATAACCAATGTGGAAAAATTATGTTCAGCAGCTAGGTTATAACTATCTCCTATAACAAATTGTTCATTTCTCATGGGAATAGTGTTGAAATTATTCTATATTAATTTAATTTGTAAAACCTATGGGTGTTAGATTCTTCCACCCTTACGAAAATTTCATCATTGAAATTACCAAAATGATACCTCATAAAAATATTTGGGTAGGTATTCATCATAATTTCCTCACTCACCAAAATTTCCACTTTAATTTTATAATTTTTCTAAAGAAAATTTACCAGCCGAGTCATCTAATTCCTCAACACCTTTTCTTTAGTGTCTAAAATCCAGATAGGCTCTTCACAATAAGATAATTCTGGTTCTAAATCTATACCATCAAGAGTTAGTTCATCTGTTGGGTATTGAATATACATTCTCAATAATGATACATGGAACACAATGTGAACCATAGAAATTCTAAGAGGCATTTCCAAATAGTAATCCATAACTTTAATTATCTTTAGAATATCAATAGATCCAACGTACTTATATCTCAGTTTACATTTTTTCCCAAATCTTATAACACCCTTCCATGTAGATACATTTATGAAAGCATGATCTCCCAATCTAAATTCAAAATACATCCTTTTATTATTTTCATTGAGCATTTTCCTACTTTGAGATGCTTTGATATGGGTTTGAATAGTCTTTACCTTCACTATTGTTTCCTCTATAAGGTCTCAGACCACAAGCTTCCTTTCACCAACATCATCCCAACACGTTGGTGTATGATATCTCTTTCATACAAAGCTTCATATGGTGCCATTTGAATACTTTAATGGAAACTATTATTTTAGGAGAACTCCATTAAAGGTAAATACTAATCCCACATACCATGAAAATCAAGTGATCACGATCTCAACATGTCTTTAATCATTTGGATCATCCTTTCTGATTTCCCGTCAGTTTGAGGGTGATAAAAAGTACTCAATCAAATATTAGTATCCAAATATTTTTGAATATTTTTCAAGAATTTTTATTTGAATAATTTATCCAAATTAGACCTAATTAAGAGAGGTGCTCCATGAAGTATCATAACATCATTGATATAGAGTCGTGCAAGGCACTGAAGTGGAAAATACCCCCTCATAGTAAAGAAAATGTAATGATTCTACTACTGGAATGTTATTCAATACCAATGGTTTAAAACCATTGTTAAATGCTAGAAAATCATTGGTATAACTTATACCAATGGTTGTCCAAACCGCTGTCTATTGAGGCATGGGGATAGATATATACCAATGGTTATTGAATAAGAATTGGAATATGGCTTCAGAATGCACGTTATACAAATGGTTTCAATTACCTATTCGTATAAATTTTTTCTAACGGTTTAAAACTGTTGTAAAAGTTGAAATATCATGTCTACTATAATTGTCTGAGAACCGTTGGAATGTACTTTTACCAATGGTTTTAGTAAACTATTTGTAAAGATTGAGTTTAAAGGTCTATCCCAACAGTTTACAAACTGTTGGTATAGACTTTTAAAAATGGATTACATGAAACTGATGGTATAGAGTAGGTTTTAAAACATTTACCAACTGTTGTAAACCATTGGTATAGCCTTCTAGAAATTCAAGTAGCAGGCATTAGCCTTCCCCCTTTGTGCAATTATATGAAAGTATACACATATAGAATTCAGTATTTACCTACAATTATAACACCCAATGGATTTCATAATTGAATTCAAGTATAACACATAATTCAGAAGGTAATTAAATACATACAAAATTTAATTCAAAATTCAATTTAGAATTCAGAAGGAAATTACCCTATGTAATACAGAAATAAGAATTGAATTTCAAATTTAATACATACAAAATTATATTTTGAATTATGAATACAATACATACATAATTGAAAACATAATTATGTATGTGTTATATAGAATTTTGAATACATATATAATTATGAATTAGTTATAGTATATTAAATTCATAATTCAATACATAAAGAATTTAATTCAGAATTTATAAGGTAATTACCCTATTCAATTGTAATACACTATACATAATTTAGTAGTGAATGTTAGTGTTACTCATTACCACTATGATATGTGGGTGGATTTGATCAATGTAATGTTATTTTCTATGAAACTTTTATGGTAAACTAGAAAGATACATTAGGATTGGAATAGTAAATCAAGGGAATTACAAGACATCCTATGGGATAGTGTGGTTCTATAGTGGAATGTGGTATGGGGCCTTGGTGATGATTTTTTGATAGTATGGGGTAGAATAATCTTGGGATATCATGAAGTTTAGACCCAATTATAATGTTTTTGATGAATCTACGAGTATCAAATTAAAATAGTCAATGTGTAAAAATTCTTGAGTTGTAATAGACATCTATACTGGTTGATGCTCAAGTATATTTGGTGAGTGTAGTCAAATTGTGAGGATCACACCAAATACTAATAAAGTGTATGATCGATGGATTAGAATAGATGTGATGAATAATGACTTAGGCATCGATGATAAATAAAACCAAACAATTGTTGTGATTGTATTTTATTCTTTGAGTCATCATAGGTGATTCATGCCAGGTTTATAAATTTAAAATCATACTAGTTGCAAATTCTATAACTTTTATATGGATTGTGAATCGTATCAATTAGGAATGCGATGAGGATGATCATAGATTGATTTATGTTCGTAAATGAAAAATTTTGTATTTATAAATTAGATTAAGGTTTTAGGGATAGTTATCACCAGATACTTCAGGAAAGTAAATGGAATGATGATCTTCATGGGTTATCAGATATTTTAGTATGACCCTAATGTCAAATAAGTGGAGATGAATGTGTCGATTGACCTATATAGCTAACCCAACTAGTGAGTGATTGTATTTTTGATGTTGGGGATGGATGTGAGAGGATGTTTAATATCTAATTCCATGAAAATATTAAATTTTGTGATTTATTTGTCGTAATTGGAAAAGATATATGTTCTATGGTGACTAGTGAGTTATAGATTTTAATTAAGGGATCAATTATAGATCATGATTTAGATATACATGTTCCAATAAAAATAATATATAAATAGGGTCATAAATAGAGGTATTCTATAGATGTTAAAATGAATCATGATAAACCTTATATAAGGAAATCATGTTTCGGGTTTTTAATATGTGATTTTCATTTATCAGAATTGGTGATTTTAGATGAATTTTGTGTGAATGAAGATTGATTAATACTTTTCACATGTAATTAGATATGAAAATTGATAAATGACTTAAAAAATTTCATTTTAAAAATTTTTGGATTCATAATGTGTATTGAATCTTGACTTTGTGTTGAATAATTAGTGTAATGTGATTAATTTTTCTCATAGACTAATTATCCCTCATTTACAATAATGAGAAAATGATGAAATTTGATTTTATTAGATGAGATTCAGATTGAGATATTATTATACATTCTTATGAACGATTATGTGTTGTATGGTTAATATTTTTTTACAACTCACTCCCTCCACCCGAACCCCCCTCCCCACCTACAGAGCCCACCCCCTCCCCGCCAACTCATCCCCTCCCACCTCACCCCCAGCAACCTCCCCCTACACAGTCCCCCCTCCCCTCCCGCACACCGCCTACCAACCTACAAATCCCACCCACTACCCTCCTACATAACCCCCTTCCCCACCTACATAGCCCCACCTGAAAACCCCTTCACCCACCCACTTGCACACCCCCACCCCACATGCACCCCCACATGCACACCCCACCCCACCTTCACCCCCACCTTTACACCCCATCTCTAATGCACAACCCCCCTCCCAACATGCACTACCCCCCATTCTCCAACCCACCCTTAGAAGCCTCCCCTTGAAAAACCCCCTCCCCCCGCACACCCCTCCCCCACCTACACATGTCCCACCCACCTACACACCCCATCCCCAACTGCACACCCCCCTCCCCACCAGCACACCCCCCACCAACACACCCACTCCCCACCTGCACACCCCCTCCACACCTTCAAATCTCCCACTCCCTACCTCACCCATATTAGCCTCCCCCCTGCACATCCCCCATACTCCTACAGACCTTCCCACCTGTGAATCCCCCACCCACCTGCACACCCCCACCTGCACAAACCCCCTCCCCACCTGACTATGAAATTTCAAAATTCACAAACTCATTAACATTTCTAAAAAACCATGATATTTTATTTAATGAAAATATCCATTTTAATAACATTTTATAGGGTGAAGAATTCATTAAATAGAAACATGAATTCTGAAATAAAATTTTAATGTCATAGAGGAGTCATTATATTCAAAAATCATCTCCCTAAAAACATTATAAACCATTTTATAATAGAACCAAAACAAACACACATGTTTCAACCATAAAAAAGAGAGAACCACTATGTCATAATGTATTAAACTTATACAAAAGTGACATATAGTTGGATGATAGTGATGATATCATTACACTATGGGGAGATTCAAAGGATTTTATAAGGTAATTGTTGACCTCACCTGTTTTGATAATCCCAATTATGTGTTCATATATTATGCTACTCTCAGTTACTGATGATCTACATTTTAATTCTTTCAAATCACTGATCAAGTTAATAATAATGTTTAAATAATCTCTGATTTATGTTAATCTCGATTATCCCTGTTTAGCTTTGAAACAATTCTAAGTCAATTAGATGTGGTTTGCATAAGATCTACTGATAGCCAGATCTCCCGATAGCCAGAGCTACAGATAGCTAGAGCTACTGATAGCCAGAGCTACCGATAGCCAGAGCTACCGATAGCCAGAGCTACCGATAGCCAGAGCTACCGATAGCCAGAGCTACCGATAGCCAGAGCTACCGATGCACACAGAGCTACCGATAGCCAGAGCTACCGATAGCCAGAGCTACCGATGAACACAGAGCTACCGATGCACGCAGAGATACCGATGCACACAGAGCTACCGATGCACACAGAGCTACCCATGCACACAGAGCTACCGATGCACACAGAGCTACCGATTCACACAGAGCTACCGATGCACACAGAGCTACCGATGCACACAGAGCTACCGATGCACACAGAGCTACTGATGCACACAGAGCTACTGATGCACACAGAGCTACAGATGCACACGGAGCTACCGATTTGAAGAGCTACCGATGGAAGATCCCTACACCGATTCAACTGTACACGTCTACAAACAAACGACTACCTATAAGAAACTGTGGAGTCAAATCCTATATCCTCGACACTATTTGTTTATTATACTAACGGTTACATTTGTTACTTTTGATGCATTTAATGTTATTAAATGATTTATGTTGCCATTTTAGGAAACCGTACCAAGTACAATCAAAAAGCATAATCATTCCTCCTCAAAAAAATAAAAACAAAGAAGCGACATAAAAAGGACGTCGTGTATGTATCCAAACATGCGTGTGTGAAAGAAAACTCGAAGAGATCAAGCACACAGAACACACTTGTGATCAAGCTCAAAACGTGCCAAGATCAACTGGAGAAATTGCACTCACGAGACTACTACTACCAGCCTCCAGAACATAGAGAATTCATCGAGAAATCTATGATAAAGAAGAACCACACAAACTCATCATTCCTTGAGCCGATAAGCAAGGTGAACCTCGAAGTCAAGGAAGCAGATGGTACTCTGTTTTTCAGACAAAAACCAGAAGAAGACTCAGAAGGCATTCTAATCAACAAAAGGAGTCAAGAGCTGCACGAAGATCACTAGAGCCATTTCTAATCTCTAAATCTTTATCTCTCTGATTTACTTTTTACATTACGAGCAGTGTGTGTTATCTGTTGTATTTTACACACACACTCTCTCCTGAACCTTAACTGGAGGATTTGTAAATCCTCACTAATTATCTTTTCATTCTTTTTCCCACTGTGGATAGTGGTAGAGGTCGGGTGTGACCTGGACAGCTGGTTGCTGTTGTTTGGTTTCCCACGACTAACAGTGGTAGAAGTCTTGGACCTGGACAGTTGTAAACTGTTGAACCCTGATCCAGGGTGTGGATCATCTTTATATAAACTCTTGAGAGCACTAAGTCTCGGCTTGAGACTGAACCTCTTAGTTAACTCTGTGTTTTTAGTTAAAATCTATATCCATACAGTACATATTTATTTCATTTTCCGCTGCTATTACTTTGAAATATAAATTATCTTCAAATCTACTTTGATAGTTAAACTAGCAAGTGTTTATATTTATTGTAAAAAAGTAAGTTAGTTTCAAAAGTTAAATTAATCATTAGATTAAGTTAACTGAGAACTAATCAATCTTTGAGAAACTAATTGAACCTTTATAATCTGTATAAATTCACTACAGTTTAATCTGTTTTTGAAATTGGGGGATTTTAATAGAAATTGTTTTTAGCAGAAATTTTAATTGGAACTCAATTATCCCCCCCCCTCTTGAGTGTCCACTCCGACCAACAGTAATTTATAAACATATGGATCTATTTTGAAGTGAATGGACTAAGGAATAAGGGAATAATGGGGAGTAATGATATTGGTGTGGCTTTCTAGACCATGGGAATATTTTACAATGATGTAAGATATGGGATTATCTCAATGTATGGGATTTCTTGATTCCAATGAAAAACATTGATTTAAGAAAATCTATGGGTTACAGAATCTAACCTAAAGAGGTTAGAATTATTTTGAGGTGAAATGGTATATATTTCAATCTCTTCAAATAATCATGGGTGAGTTATTTTGGTGATTTAACTTTCATGATGGTGACATATAAAAAATATAATTGATGAATGAGGTCTTAGGAGAAAAATATAAAATCGTGTGCGTAGGTTTTCCTTGGGTTAATGTGATTGTTAATATGTTTGACATTTATGATTGATAAATCTGTGGTGGGGTTTTGCAGAGATTCCCAGAGTGGTGTACTGAGAAAGGGGGTAATGAATTATATAGAAACTATTATGGTAGAAATTACTAGATCAAGTAACATGATATATTTGGATACATAAAATTCTTATGTACTAGAAATTATTAAATGAATCTAGAAAATTATAGATTTCAATCAAATTGACTCATAGCCTCTCCATATGACTTCCAAATGATCTCAAAACCACATCTTAGGATTATGAAATAGTATAACATGATCTATTCAAACAAAAAAGTTCAATAATCTTCATATCTTATTATAAAATCATAATATTTTGGGTAACAAATACAACAACATGAAGCATCTAGTTCAACATGATATGTGAATGGTATTGGATAAAAAAATTTATCCCATATTGTAAATAATCAAAATACAAAGAATCAGAGAAAGATGACTATGAATATGTATAATGATAATGAATAAACTCAAGTTCTTCATCCATGAGTCTGAGTGTATGTAAAAAGAGAATTGTGAAATAACATTAATACCATGTAAAAAAGAGAACTCACAGAATCTATACATCCATATGATGTCGTGTATTATTATTCATAGATAATGTAATAAATAGAATTCGAACTACCTAAACAGACATATATTTAGTAACGAAAAATCCTCAAACATCAAATGTTAGTAATATAAGTCAAAAATGTAACAGATCAATATGTTCGTCATCACCATCACTATCAACATCGTCGCCATCATCCTCGTCATTATCCTTATCCGCATCCCCATCATCATCCCCACCCTCATCCTTAACATCATCACTATCCCCATACTCAGCCTCCACCCAACCATCCCCCTCACCATCAGCCTTAGAGTCGTCCTCCTCTTATCCCTCTTCCTCGACATCATCCTCATCCTCAGCCTCTTTCTCACCATCATCCTTACTATAAATGACATCATCATGACCACCACTTGAACTAACACTTGGTGCAGTATATATTGAACTTGTTGGTGAAATATATTTATCACAATCTATGCTAACCACTGGTGGAAGTGTTGGACCTAAAACATTCATCCGTTTCACAAATTTAGTGTTTTCCCTAGCAGACCATTCTTCCACTTGTGTGGCCCTTTTTTCAGCCTCTTATTTCTGTGCCTGAACCTGTTCAAACTCAATGGAACTAAATCTGGTACTTGAAGATACCCAATACCTTTTTAAGACTATACTCTTCCTAGGTCGACAACACACACTTCGAGGGTTATCATCTCCTTACCCCTGATGTAATTGATCATTTGGAAAAAATTTGCAGGTCCCAGTGAATAAATGGCCTCTAAAGAAACCCGTTACAAATATAAATATATTTTTAATTTACAAAATAGATATTAAAATTTTAAATCAATAAACTAAAACTTACAATCTACTTTTGTATCGGTTCATTTACCGAACTTGCATATTTTTTCCTTCTACTTGAGAAGAACATTTTTTCTCAAGGCACACATCTTTAAATATTCAGTACTTACCTCTATAATGATATTGAATGTAAGAAACAATAATTAAAAATAGGATACCAATAATTAATTTCATAACTAAAATTATATTAATACTTTATTATTTTTAAAAATTATTGTGGAAACAATAGAAAGTGAAAGTCCTAAAAAAAATTTATAAACCACTATCGTGCATTCTTCCTCTCTTGATCAAATATCATAGTTTGTACCTATGTGTGGAGGTATTTTTTAGCATCAATGTTTTATTGTTTTTTTATGATCTCTTAATACAATTTAATAATAGAAAAGATATAATTAATGAAAAATATAAAAAATTTATTTTGAATACCTCAAATGTGATTAATACCTTAATCATGGTAGTCTTACAAAGAGTAATAATTTTCAGATACTGTTATATCTGAGAGTCATCAACAAAATATACCATTTTTAACAGTTTTCCAAATCTAACACACCATCCAATATACAACTCTTGTTTATAGACTCTCTAAAGCTCACCTATCTCTTTTAGACACGAAGGTTTTTCCCCCTCACCATCGAAAAATTAAACCAAAAATGACACCAAAATATTAATTCATATAAAAAAATTAAAAAAATTAAATAAAATATTTTTTTTACCCATATCTATGCCCATGAATTATCCATGACTTCGTTTTGCAACTTTCCCCATGAGAGTGGGATGACGGGAATGTTGTCGAAGTTCTTGAAAAGAATCACTAAAAAAATCCAACATTGCTGCCTTATTTTTTTAATCATTTTATTGTATTCATTGTAGTGCACCATCAACTACATGTGACAGTTCCACATAGAACGTATGTGTGTATTCCCCTGCCCCTTCCACATATCAGTAGATGTATCTTTTATGAAACAAAAAAATTTATATCTATAAATGTTTCAAGGAAAATAAATAATGGTATAAAAATTTGTTAAGTTTTTATAAATATAAATTTGGAAGTATGATCAATGGGAATCGCTTGATATATAAAAATTTAAGGAACACCTTGTATAGGTGGACTAGGTCTGAGTGTATGCTTTCTGGCCATAGACTATGGTAGAGTAGGATTCTAGGAAGATGGAATATAAAAGCTCATAGAAAATGAAGTAAAAGTAAAAGAAGTTGGAATGGATGGATTTCCAAATTCATGATATGGATGAGGCGTCAGAATAATCATCAAATATGGTATAGTGGGGTGAGGAGGCTCAGATGTAAAGGAAGCTGAAAACATGGGAGGACTAAATATCTCTTGAGTCCCTAATGACACACAAGGATTGGAATGTGGTACAGATGGAACGTCAATGGGAGGGGTAAGGTCTAATCAAGTATACTGACTAGATCGCTTATCTATCGTACCACCCACCTCATATCACTGACATGAGTACTAGGAACACTACTAGGATGCTTGTCAAATAACTGTCACCTCAGTGGTGGATCTTGAAAAAATGTTTAATAAAATTAATCACATGAAATTATATTTTTTTTAAATTTATTTATTAGAAATAAAATACTCACAAAAATAACTAGTAGAGGAACACCCATCTCAGCAATGTAACGATTGTTGTCTGTTATCATTTTTTGTCACATCTCATCAATAGGTTTCATTTATTGCGTTTGGAAACAAATATGAAATTAATTACAAAAGGATTACTAATGTGTTACCCAAAAAAACAAAATATATGTGATCGGATAGGGGGATTCATGGGTTTTTTGGGTCAAGTAGCCATTGTCAATAAAGCATTGAAATGTAATAGGGGGTCTTAGAGTTATAATAATTTCATACATAGTCAATAAATCATTAAAATGTTCACCATGTTAGAAATTTTGGGTTTTTAGGTTTGAATACAGTTCAAGATGGATGCAACATATTTTTAATCAATATTAATTCAATTTTAATGGTACCAACCGGAAGAACCGAAGCTGGGAAAAACCAAAATAATTGAGAACATAGATGAATGATTCTATTTATTTCCCAAAAAAATATTGGGTTCGTAATTAACTCTGAAAGTTGAGCTATTGGGGTAATCATAAGTAATAAATTTATTGGTTCCAATGGAAGTAGGGATGCTGTCACTTTAATCATCACCCTCATTGAAAACTTGTGTCAAAATCACATCAATATTGACACTAAATTTAGGTCAAAGATGATCTTTGACATAATTTGTTTGTCATTGATGTGTATACATATGGTTCATCGGTAGCCAGAGTGTGATTCATGTCAATAACTCAAAGTAAAAAATCATCAATAAAGGTTACTTACCTCATCATCGAATCAAACCATTGGCATTTAATCATCGTGACTCGACCATGAGAGTAATAATCCAATATTGTTATTTTCTCAACATCTCCATAATAAGATACATTTTAAAAACAAATTATAATATCCTTTGCACAAGAATACAAATCTTTTGTGGTAGTTAGCATGACATCATCATGTTTTCTTCTCATGTTCTTTCCTCATTCAGTGATAATAAATCTGTACCCATTGAAGAAAATTGATTTACATTCATAAACCACAGTATTAGGACAAAAATCCAAAGCTATTATTTCATCAAAAATAGAGTCTATAGGAAAACATGATACCTAAAATATAGAAAAAATATTAAATTTAATTAAATATATATTTTATTTATTTCTTACAACAATATTTATACCTTAAACTTCAACGATGTAGAAAACTATTTACATTGAAAAGTCACCCTCCTTATTAATGATAAAGAATTAGGCTTTCTATTTTTCATTTATATATGTTCTAGGTAGATGAAAATATAAATAGTTTAGCATATATGAAAAATTACAAGAGATGAGATAATATATACATGTAAAATTAACTTACATGATGTAGTTATTGAAAAAAAATCACAATTGAACAACATTGTCTAATGTGTCATCTCCCTCTCTTGATGTCTTAATGTCTTCAAAGTTTATGATATGATAATTCCTCCTATTTGTGGAAGTGATGGGAAACTAGGTTCAGTTTTCTCATATTATTCTTCTTCAGTTCTCATTGGTCTATTCATTCTCATAGAAAGATCAGATAAATACATTTATCATAAATCAAACATTCTTGATCCAAGTTACCATTCACGGTAGAACATTCGGGACGATCCCTGTTCCAAACATAATATTTCAGTGTGTACATACTATTTCAGTTGGATATATCCAATGGAAATAAACAAGTCCTTTAAGATGTATTTCAGTTGGAAGATGGACAATCAGATGTAACATGCTTGTGAAAATTGACGAAAGAAATATTTTCCCTAACTCACACAAAATTAATAGTGTCTCTTCCAGCATTTTTTCCAATAAAGACTTGGAAAACCTCTTAGAACCATAGTATATAAAAAATGGAAAAACTGAATAACTGAGACCCTTACATTATTATAAAAAAGAAAACGGATTGCTATTGGAATCAACTCATATAGAAGGACATGATAATCATTAGTCTTCAGTGATCTGATATTAAATACTCTTCTAATGAACCATTTTTGAAATATTTCTTGAATATCCATCAAGAACATTATTAATCTCTAGTACATCAAGAAATTGATTTTTTATAGGTGTTATCACATAAGAAGCACATGGAACTTGAAATTTATTTTCAATAACACACAAAGGATAAAATTATGGTCTAATGCCCCAATCCACCAAGTCACTCTAAGATCGTAAATCATATTTTTTCATTCCCATGACATTTAGAAAAAAAAACATTTCACATATTTTCTTCTCAATGTTCATTACATATATGAAATGATATGACAAATTGGTTGACCATTTAGGAAACTCAAATAATATAATCCTCTTCATCCTATTTTTACAAGTATCATTAGAAAAATTCATTCTCTTTATAAATTTAATTGGACCCTTCCCAAATGAAAAACTAAAATATTTCAATTGATTAAGAACATAATCCATATACATACACTAAGGGGGATCATTTATCTCCATAGTGTTGTTGAATATTCGAAGATTGTTTCTATATGGGTGGTTAATTGGAAATAATTACCAATGTCCCTTAAAAAAACTATGATGATATTACAGTCTTCTGGATTTAGTATTCTTCATTAAATTGTAAGTAATAGTTTTCCCTTCATGCTACATCCATACATCATTGCATAAGTAATAAAATCATTCATCACCCACATAAGTGCAACATGCATATGAAATATGTCTTTCAAACATGCATCATATATGCATACACCCACATTCCAAATAAGATTCAACTCTTTTATTAACGGTTCATGTAAATGTATAAATAATTTATATGATCCAAAGGGACATATATAAGTACAATCATGAATGTGAAAGTTTTTTTCATACATAACCATAGGGTAAAGTTTTTAATATGTATGAAAACCATCCATGTGCTGTGTGAATAAATCATCTACCTAAACAGATTAAAATTGTCACATGAAATACCCAACCTCGCAATACACACAGCAACTGAAAATAGGGATATCTCGAAGTAAATGTCTACCATGAAAACCCATTTATAGGGTGAACAAACTCTTTATGGTTCTTATTTATCTCAATGTCATTCCATCACATTTTTATTTATATATCATCAGAAATGAAAATATTCTAGAGGCTAGGGATCAATAGAAATTTCTACATTAAATTCTATGGAACACATGATGTTTTTACATCAGCTTTTGGCTTTCATAAAGATGTTACACATTTGATACAATCATTTCTTTTAGCAGTTTCACCCCCAGAATAAGCTGAAATCTTTTGGGACGCATGAATTTTGTTTTTTGAAAATCAATGTTCTTCAACTAATATTTATCCCATATAGGTGTTTGAGGGAATATTTTTATCATTTGGAAGTAAGTCCTCCACAAAGGAAAGAGTGTACTCGATGGAAGTATTAGAAATACCATACATGGTTTTCCCCTAAAACAATCAAATAAAAAATTCCAGCCATTTCATTTTACCACATTACCAATATACTGTAATCGTCGCATCATCATTCAATTTTTTCACTCTTTCTACATCATCATTTTAATTGGATGCATAATGTGTTCCCATATTGAGGTCTACTTGGGTATACATCCTTTACTTCTCATGATGAAGAATAAATTGGAACCATTCATATATCAAATTCTCCAATCCAGTCCTGTCATTTGGATCATCAACATTTGGAGATTCTGTTTTCTCCCTATTAAGATACAACACATAATTGTTTTTTTGAAAGCTATATTTCTTTATATGATAGATAACATCATCATGGATCAACCAAGGTATTACAACACTATTATAACATGGTAAGTGTATGTTACCACAATCTGAAGCATTTTCAAATGAAAAATATAAAAATATATCCAATGTTTTTTGAAAATTTCTTGATATCTGACCAGTTTCATATATCCAATTTCTTACCATTCTATAAAAAAAATTTAACAAGTCATTTTGTGAAATCAATTCAATAATATTGAGGTACAATCGAAAATATTTTTATGTAAATGATAATTTTTCACTTTATATGAAACTATAAACGACACAATATGTAGATACATATTGAAACATAGAATTGGAAACTATAGTATTATATGAGCATCGATTTTAGACTTTGTAAAATAATACAAAATGACACATAGTGGAATAAAAATACAGCAGGTTTTGTTCCAATATTGAACATTGTCCTCTCTACATGATAGTAGCCTACTACATTGCACATTTATTTCAAAAAAATGAACCATAACATGTATCATGTTTTTCATGAAATAACTACACATTAGGAATTCTAGGATACAACTGGCCCTTATTGTAGTTATTTATTTGGAAAATATGTAAAAATAAGGAACTTGGAGTATTATAATAAACCCTTTTATAAAATAAGATAACTGATAAGTAAATATATAATAAACACATGCACAACTCAAATATAAAATGAACATAGAGGGTGAATAGTTTTTTGATTTTCTATGCAACTTAGTATTAGATCAACTTGGGTTGATGAATAGTTATTAAATATATACCTGAAATAAGATTAAATTATCTAATGAATCATTCTCTTAGGTGTGATAATAAATATCATAAAACAATTTCTTATGTGGAGAAGTAACATAGTACCCTCATTTGTTCCATACACCCATTTCATTTGAGGATTTATCGAATTTATACATAACTACAAAAAATTATCCACTGAGGACCAATCATAATTTATAAATCATATTTATAATCTTTTTTGAAAGTATTAAATGGTAAAATATTCATTAAACGGTAAGATATTCATTAATCATATTGAAAATATTGTGATGTAGCATGCAATGAAATCCACCAATGAATTTGAATTTATTAAATAATAATAATAATTCAATAAAACTCATGGTGTTAGAAACCCAATGAGTGTACAATCCCATATCACCTGATCACATGGCCAGGATCATTATCCAATGAGTCACATGCCATAAAAACTAGGCACATTCAACTAAAAAGTGACCATGATTATCATCCATGTCATGTTTATCAAGAAAAAAACCCTTGGTTCTTTATTCCCAATAATTATAAGGAATCGTACTCATTCCATGGATTACTAAATGATCACTAGTCACTCAGGCATTACAATAAAACCAAAAGTAATATACACATGATCTATCAATCATAGATACATCCATATCAGACCACAATCAACTGTCTCATAAATAACCACACAAAAATCCAATAGGTCTCGTTATCTAATAGATAATTCCCTCTTCATATAATCATGATTCCTAATTTACTTAAAGTAATTTAAATTAAAATGAAAGAAATAATTTAAAATTTCATCACTTTTACCATGACAAGGGTATTGAAATAATCAAGGTGAATCATTCCCATCATGAACCATCTTTTTATGATTATCTGTTATAATTTAAATATGTAAAAATTAATAGAATTTTAAATGAACCCCCAAATTGATAAAATAAATCCATTGCACCAATGGAATTTTTTTACATCAACGTAGAATATCCCAAAATAAGATCCAGATGTTCTTTCCTAAATTTGTTTTGCTTTGGGTGGGTATAATTCCACTAACAAGATATATAGGAAACCCATATAAAAATAATTATTGAAAATTTACACAACTAAAACCTATTTAATTAGAAAATTAGTCCTACATGATAATATAAATATCATGTGTGATATGATGAATGTAAACACTCCTCTTTCTTTTATAGTCCAGGTTCCAAAACATCAAATTACAATATCAAATAAGAAAATCATAAAAGTGTTGTTATAGATCCTCTTTCCACTAGTGTGGGTTCATGTAGGGATATATACATCATGTTGTTCAGAAGAAACATAGAAATTAGGTATATATTCTTTTGTTTTAAACACTCCTTTTTATTAGTTACTAGGAAGATGAATTTATTAATGGGTCTCTAGAGTAGGAGCATAGTGGATCTCTATTATTATTTTATTGATAGGTCCTTAGTGGAATCACTTGGTTTTGTAGTGGAGAATCTGTATTGGGGGTGACTAACCAATCATGGAAAGAAGTATGCATTTTAGTCTGAACCTTTTATAACATTGTACAATGGGATTTCTCTATTTATGATTCATATGAGGTGAGGATGAGTTGATTCGATATTGAAAGGATCATGAAAAAACATTATAATAAATTTAATTAAAAAAAAATCATAAAAATTGTACCACTCATTCACCCCACTCTTAGTGGTACCAACCAACATGGGCTCTACACTAGGGATCTCACAAATTAGTGAAGCAGTAAATAATTAGAACAAGGCTTTTTTCATGACATCAATTCATTTTATTGGGGACCTCAAAAATAAGTAAAAATTGTTGGCACATTAATCTAAATCTAATTATTTTTTATGAATCTTATAATAGAAATATATGAGATATAAAAATAGAGATCAGATTTAGCACATAGTTGTCTATACAAATAATATTAAATGAATCTTCTTGAAAAAAAAATTCTTCAATAAGTAGTAGTTCTCAAAATATTATTCACTATAATCTAATATTTAAGGAAAAAAACATTTACATAATGTATTTTTCAGTTATATCACAAGATTAATTCTTATATATATAATAATAAAGAATAATTATTACTACTATAGTTGGGTCCAAGAGATCAAAAAATCAAAACATAAAAATAGTACAACCATTGATGACATTAAATTGAAATAAAATTTGAAATAATCATGGTAAAAAAATATTAATAGATATGATATTTAAAAACATCTTTAAACATTCATTGAGAAACTTCACTAAAATATTTATGATAATTAGTCTAAATTAATTATATTTTAATAGTTTCTAAAAATATCCATAAACACTAGCATTCAAAATCCCACAATACTTTTAATTTAAGTTGAAATTATCACATATCTTTCAGTATCACTTTGTAGAACATCACATATAATGTAGTATTGTGATTCCCATAGTGGTTCTATATGAACAATACATAGTGATGGTATCATCATATTAAATTTAGAGTGCTATATTTCAAATACAACATTTATGGGTAGATTAATAATGCATGAGTACCTTGTCATTCCTCTTAGGATAAAAATTGTGTACATGTATTTATGTCTAACCAAAAAAATCATGTCAGTAAACCTAAAAATTAAAATATTCAATGGATAAAATAACTCATGATCATATTGACTTCTTCAATATTAATCATGATTATTCTATAATGATAAATCAAAATAAAATAACAACCTAAAAATATTTATGGCTTCTGTTCATATGGGGATCATAATACAGGAAAAACAAAGAAGATTTCAGTGATATAAAATGAAAAAAACAAAAATAATTGGATGTATAAGACATAACTCATTTACAATGTACTTATTTGAAGTGGAAGAGCACAAATTACTTTAATCAAAGATATATTGCCAGTTTGTATGTAGGGTTCTCAGCCAAGAGAAATCAAGTTTGGGGGAAAAATTTAGAGATGGGTTCCTAAGGAAGTGAACATGGGAAGTAGGATTGTAAGCCTGCATAGATAGGTTCTAGAGGAAGTTGGATCAGGAAGTAGGGTTCACAGGAGGGAGAGATCTCAAGAAAACCATCGGGGAAAGATCAGTTCTAGACGGAGGAAGGGGGCTTGACTGGTTTTGGGGATTTTCTGTCCCAACACATTTTATTATTCATTGGGATAGTGGGTATATCCCAAAGATTTCCACAAACATTTGGGATACCTTTTCCCGATTAACCCTCTCCCAATAGTTGTATAAAATAATTTGGAATTATATTCCAATCCTAATGTTTTGAGAAAACCATTGGGATAATAAACCTTACATTGTCCTATGCTAGTTGTTTCAATTAAACATTGGTATAAGTTACTTTTCCCAACAGTTTTTTCAAAACATTTGGATATATGAATTAGTATATGTGGGATTTCCACCAGTGTTCCTATGTTGATCCACAATTACCCATATTGAATCATTCTTTCCTGGTGTTTTGGGAAATTCATTGTCAAAATCCACAATAATGTGATCTCATTTCCAAGTAATAGAACGTATAGGTTTCCTGACTCCTCTAGGATTTTCCCGTTCAACCTTCACATGTTGGCAGACTAATCAACTTGATACAAAATCACTAATTTTTTTCATGTTGTCCTACCATAAATGTTCCTTCAAATCTCTCTACATTTTAGTGATACTGGGTGTCTAAAGGAACTCATGTTATGGGAATCATCCAATAAATCCATTTTAACTTATGGTAGAGAGGGGACATATTGCCTCTTCCTAAACTTTAATGTTCCATCTCCACACAAAATTTCAGCCAACTTCCTATCATCCACACCATTAATTTTCTTTTGAATATTCTCATTATGAAACTAGAATGATTTAATTCTTTTAAAAAATGACAGTTAGGAAACCAATTGAAATCATAATGATGTTTCACCTCCTTTGATAATTACTATATCCATATTTACTAGATCCATGAATACAAGATCCATTTCAATCCTCATTTTTTTAAAATATGTTGATCCTTCATGATCAATTCATCAACTACCTTATTTTCATTTTTAAGGTGGTAGTGTATAAAAAATTCACAATCATTGAGTAGTTCAATCCATCGACTTTGCTTCATGTTGAGTTCTATATATGAGTAGAAATATTTAAAACTCTTGTGATCCGTATATATCTCACACCTTTCTCTATAAAGATAGTGTCACCATATCTTTAAAGAAAAGATTACAGCTGTAAATTTAAGATAATGAATTGAATAGTTTGGTTCATGAATTTTTCACATCCTTGATGCATAGGAAATAACTCTATCATTATACATAATGAAAGATTCAATTCCTTTATTTTATGCTTCATTGTAGATAAAAAAATCCACTATTTCTTAATGGTAGAGTCGGGAATAGAGAATTCACTAATCTCCTCTTCAATTCTTCAAAAAATTCTTTAATTTTTTTTTCCATAAGAACATAACCCTTATACGAGTAATGTTGGTCAATGGGTTGGCTAAATGGGAAACGTTCTGAATGAAATCCCGATAATAACCTCCTAAACCAATAAAATGGTTTACCTCGGTTATGTACGTTGGAGTAGGCCACTTTTGGAAAGACTTTTCCTTTGTAGGATCAACTAAGATTCCATTCATAGAGACAATATGGCCATGAAAAGAAACTGAATAAAGAAAAAATTCATACATGTTTAACATCCCATATAATTAATATTATTTAGGTGTCTTGAGAATAATGTACATGTGATTTTATTGATCGACATAGCATTTGGAGTATACCGTGATATCATCAAAAAATACCACAAAAAAGTTATCAAGATATTCATGGGAAAATCTTTTGATTAGATATATAAAAATAGAGGGTTCATTAGTTAGTCCAAAAGGCGTTACTGTAAACTCATAATGCCAAAAACAAGTTCAAAATGCTATATTTGGAATATCTTCCTTCCTCACACACAACTGATGATATCCATATAGAAGGTCAATCTTAGAAAAATATTGGGATCCGTGAAGTTGATCTAATAAATCATCAATAAAATGTATGGGATACTTGTTATTTATAGGTAAAACATTTATCTATTTATATTCAATCCACAGCCACATGGATCTTTCATTCTTCTTGTAAAGAGAATAGGTGATACCCACAGAGAAACACCAGGGAAGATAAATCCTTTATCACTCAATTCCCTTAATAGTTTCTTTAGTTATACTAATTCCACTATAGACATTCTATAAGGAGTCTTAGATATGGTCCATGAACTATAAATTTAATCAATAGAAAACAAAATTTCCCACTCTTGAGGATGTCTAGGTAAATCCTCTGGAAATACATAAATGTATTCTTTCACTATAGGCACATCTTCAATTTGAATCTTTCTTTCCTCACTGATAGATATTGAGTTCTCATCCTCCCCAATAATTCCTTTAAGTAGAACAACTGGGGGTTGATCTATATTATAATCAGATGGTGATTTTTCTACTCTAAAGATAATGGATTCTACAAATTCGTCACAAATCTAAATTTCCTTCTTCATGAAATAGAATTTCACATCATATTTTGAAATCCAATCCATGCCAAGGATTATGTAAACGTTGACCATAGTTATAATGATAAAATAACCAGATAAAGCATATTTATATGCCATAATTGGGAATTTCTAACACATCATTATTACAATGGGACATTCTTGAGGGGTTTTTACTGACAACTTCCTTATTAAAGAGAATTTGAAATATTTAATTTTTAAAGAAAATTGAGAAGATATAAAGGAATATGATGATCCAGAATCAAACAAATCATTTTCCAAGTATGAGGAACTGATTATAGTACCTTCCACAACATCGTTAGGAACTTCAAATTCAGTAGCTGTGATCGCATAAGCTAGTCCTTACTCCCTTAGCCTTCTCTAGGGAATGTTTCCTTGAAACTTAGAACAATCCTTGGAATAATGTCCCATATCTTTACAGTTTTAGGATTGATTATTGGTAGTTACTTTCTTTACCTTGGAATCATGGTATTTTTGGAATCTTTCTCTGCATTTATAACAACATCCTTTTCCATTTAATCAAGCTCTTGGGTTTTTTTTCCACAAGTGTCACTTGTTGGAAAACACGCCTTTTTATTCTTCGATTTAACCATTGTTTCCTCTACCACCCTCTTCTTCTCTTTCTTTCCTTTAAAGTCATAAGACATTGAGAATTATTTCTCTGTCTTGATTTCATATGAGACTATATCATCATATAATGAGAAAGTTGGGTAAACTAGTTTCCTTTAGAGGAATGGTTTTAAACCATAACTAAACGGAAAAATCTTGATCCTTGGATTACGTATACAGTCTGAAACATTACTTTCTATCCTTGTGAGGTTAGCTTCATAATTTGAAACATTCTCATCCTCTTTCCTCCTTAGGTTCAAATGTTGCCTTCCTATATCTGCTCATTGTTCTTGAGGATAGTAATTTTGTATGTAGATTTCCTTAAAATCCCACCATTCCATATTTTCAATCTCTTTCTCCTCTATTTTTTGAATTAGTTACCACCATGATCTGCATCTCCAGATAAATGATAAACTTTCATGGAAACATTATCTATTTTAGTACATCCCAAAGCAAGAAATATCTTCTCAAAGGAACCTATACACTACTCCTCTATGAATGGGTTTGATTTCCCATTTAATGATGGAGGTTGTATTCATATAAAGAAGTATAACATTTTTCCTCCATGTTCTGGATCAAGATTCTCCATATAGGTAAGGTTATTATTTATAACTTATGTTAGCTGTCCCAATATAGTTATAAGCTACTCAATATCAGTCATATCTCTAGTAACAACATCATTATCTTGAATATGAGCATAATCCCTACATGGGATGCATGCGTTTATGAAGTTTCCATTCCTTCCAATAGGAAACAGTTATAAATGATGGCATATAATAGATAAGGCTATGATTCATATTCCATAATATCAACTAGATAAATACTTATCATAAATTGATATCATACACATAGCTAATCCCATTATTATAAACATAGTTTCTTTGAGAAAAAATATACTTTTAAATAATACATAATGGATTACAGATAAGATGTGAATTGTCCTAATCATATCCCCCAGGAGTGTCAATCCATGTTCGCATTAAGGCCCATTTTGGTGTACTAGTTTACCTCGAGTCAACCCCAAAAAACCTTGTCAGATTTATTATTCCTAGGTATATTTGTGTGAGAACCATTTCCACTTGTAGTATCCAGACATGAATTTATTTTTTTGGAAGATCCACATATTCTATTACTTACCAAAATTATAGTAAGTTATTATTTGTTTATATCCAATGTTTATCATAGGGTATTGTTCCATAAAAATCATATCCTAAATCTAATTTCAATGTTTTCTACTAAAATTCTTCAGATACCAACTGAAAAGACCCAAAAATAAAATCCCATAATCAGTTCCTTCTTTTATTACATTGGCATGATTACAAGATATTCGTATCCTGAAGGAATGAATAGTTTAGTAGTTTTTTATAACATTATATATACATATGTTCAACATAATAACTTGAAAGGAAATACATAATAGATAATCTATATGAATCCTCGATTATCCCATCAAGTCATTATTAATATTCATCATTAAAACGTTGGAAAATAAAGCATAATAAATCGGTGATCTCTGATGCTAAATAAGGGTAATTAATAAAGTATAAGTTGTCATAAAAATAAACTCCATGCATGGTGAAAAACTAAAAACACATTTCATTAAAAATATACTTTAGCATAATACGACATGAATGAAAGATGATTAAATATGGACATATAAATGATCATAAAAGAATGAAACATAACCTCTTATATTATACTAGTTGAATGTTTACATGGTTTATCAAATGCTAATATCATATTAAGGTAATGAATAATTTTGAACATCTGAAACATATTGTCAAGGCCTCGGCCAAGACGTCTAAAAATAAAAGGCTAACACCTCGGCCAAAACCCAATTCCGTTTTGTCTCATGAGACCTAACTATGCATCTAGGGGATATAGGATGAAATAGCCATCACGTTATATGTCCAATTAATTCCTCATATGAAAGGGAATAAAAATAAACCACATGAACATATGAAATAAATTTCCCCAATTTCTAGACAAAAACAATAACCACTATGAGTAGTGTGGTGACTGGTATCAATATAGCACATCTATAGTCAAACAGATCATAAAACATTTAATAAAATATTTTATATGACAATAATAAGATATTCACATCAATAATACATAAAATTAAATAGACGTGTTGAATGAGAAAAACAATTACTTCAATTAAATCACTATGGAATTTTTGAGAGAAATGCACTTTCACTTTGAAAATAAAAGAGTTATTTTAGAAACATATTTTCATAAAAATAGAAATTAATTAGTGTAGTTTTTCCAGGGTTAAATGACTTGTTTTATAAAAATAATGCTATCTTAAAAAAAATTATAGTGTTCACTTGAAAATAGGTAAGAATTTGAGAAGTTACCATAAATCGGGCTTGTTTATCTGGATAAACTGAGAAATATCTTTATAAAACATTTAAATCCAATTAAAATGAAGATAGATTATAATTGGAACAAAAATATAGAACACTAAAAATATATTTAATATTAGTACATAATAATAATTAATAATTTCATTTTTATTAAGTGAGATAAAGTGTAACTCGAAGAAAATAAAGGGTGGGGTAGAAAACCCATACCCTATGTCTGAAATTGTTATGAACATGACCTTAACATCCTATATAATCAAATTAATTCAATTAATATTTTAATTAATAAACATATATAAATATTTTTTATTCTTAATAATTTTATAAAGGTAATTTTTGGCCTTTTTTGAGTTATAAGATACAGATTTATCACTTGGGAGAGTTCATTTCCTTGGTTTTCATGATCGATATAAGTGTATATGATAGTGGAAATTTATGTGGAATGGGTATAATTATCTAGAATTGAATTTATCTGATATTTATGAACATAAATTAGTTCAAATGGTTATAAACACCATTTTTTTATATATTATATGTATGGATCATTAGATAAAATATATAGTGATAATCATTTGGATTTGTTCGGTAATTTTTCGATCACATCGAGCTAGTTTTGTTCTATTATATAATATCACATATAAATTATGGTTCCATAATATTTAAATAATATATAATACATATTATATAATATGTTTCAACCATAAAAATGGTTTCACAAACATCATTAAAGATGATATTGAAGAACAAAACTTCATCATCCATGAAGGTTGTAAATCGGCACCTCTCAGATGGTGATTTTGTTTACAAAATAAAAGGGATAGAGTAGAGAAATTGATGATGGATATTTCATTAACATGATTTAATTTCAGTATATATATGTCACTGGAGTTACCATGATCATTTTGATAGAGGAGTTGATGATATAATAATAAAAGGAGGAACTAAAAATAAATTTAAAGGAAAAAAGGAAGAGGATTTTACCTCTTCAGTACACCTCCTTGAGCACCTCGTTAAGGGAAGGGGATTTTGGTATTTTGGAATGAACAAGATCTCCTGGAATTGGGGAGACAATAGTTAAGAGTATTTTGGTATAACATTTAGAAGCTTCAAGTATTAGATAAGTGAAGATAAGAGGGAGTGAAGGGTGTTTTTTATAGTGGATGAGAGGAGTGATTTTTGAATATCTTATTAATTATTTTTTTATTTTGGTCTAGAGAATAAGGAATTTATAATTATTATGACCAAAAATAGTATTAGGTTCATTTTTTTCTAAACAATGGTAATTTATATCATCCAAGACTCGAGCATGATGTGGAAATTCATTTATTTATCATATTTTGTAAATTTTTGAATTTCCCTATTCCCCATAAAATATTGTATTTTATAAATACAACAAAAATTCATCCTAACTATTTTCAATGTGTAGAATTAAAGAATAAACTAATCGTTATCAAAATAATTTTCTAAATAAGAGAAATTTAATTATTAAATAAAGTCAGCATTTACATGAAAAATACATATTTTAAATTTAAAACTGATATTATAATACTTTCAAAAATTAACTAAGGTATCATAAAATAATCCTAAAATCATTAGACGACAAAATATTTATTGAGTAATAAATTTTATGAAAATAAATTTTATTTTAATGAAATTTGATAATTTTAAATTGTAATTATTGTTTTATTACTCACAAAAATATCAACTTTTAATTATTATTTTTTAAAATATTCACTCTCATTTATATGATGCGTAAATTTTATTTATACATACATGGGTGAGGTTTCTATTCATAATGGTATATTTCTATTCATAAGGGTATGTTACAATTTATAAGTATAAGTTATTATACACCAAAAAATGTATGTTGATCCTCTTAGACTCTAAATATCTTACTAACTGCAACTGTGTACGTAAGTTTTTCAAAATTCAAATCATAGAAGTTGAAAAATTGTGTTTAGCGACTTGGTTATAACAATGTCCTAAAACAATGTTTTTTTTTCTCAAGGGCGCAATATTTAATACATTTTACATTAAATTTATTTTTAAAACCACTGGGTCATTCAGGTACCCATGTTTTATTAGTTTTCCACTTCAATTTATGATTTTAATCATTTCTAGAAATTATTATAGTCTATTCATTTCATTATTTTCATTCATTTTTTGAGATAATTTGTTGATACATTCCAACTTTTGTGTGTAATATCTTTTATGTTCGCTCCCTATGGTATCAATCCAAACTTTCTCTAGCTACCTAGTTATCCAATTTAGCCAATTAATTTTGGCCATCTCATAATGGGCATGTCAAATATTCTAAGTAATTCATGATTCAAGTTAGTTTTTTTGTGGAATAAGTTAGTGAGATTACTAGAACACAATTTACGAGATAGAGGTTTTTTGAAAAATATTACCAAACAACGAAAAGATAATATAAAAATCATATGTATAATGTTTTTAATTTCATAAAAAATAACTGTTTTAGAAATTACGTATAAAAGAAACGTGAAAATGTACTGGAAGGAGAAACATGGAAGTTGTGCATGAACTGGTATCATATAGAATAATATTTATAAATATTCATATGGTCATCATAGAGGGGTTTTAATGTTATCAAAAAAAAATTTTAATTCTATCAAACATATTAATGTGAAGTCATCAGATATAGTATTGTGAAAAAATCAGATGGAGTTTTATAAATTCATAAGATAGAGGTATCTCATCAATGTAATTGGTCATAGGATTTTAGACATAGGTATCAGATAGAGGGTTGAAGATCTTTGTACAGAAACATTGAAAATGTAATGCATAGAGAATCCAAGAAGTTGTGAATGAAGTGGTATCAGATAGAAAAATCATGATGAATATTCATAAAGTCTTTGAACAGTGGTTTCAAAATGATCAAACATATGCTTCTAGGTCTATAAGACATAGTTATATAAATTCATTGGATGGAGTATTATGAATCAATTAGATATATTATTATGAATTCAACAGAGAGAGTCCCCTCATAGAAGTTGTTGGAAATAGTATTTTAAGACATATCAATTAGAAAGAGTATTGAGGATATTTTTACGGAACAGATTACTACCAAATAGATAATCCCTATAGAGAAATACCAAATAGAGGATTATTATGAAATGTTACAAATGAATAAGGTATAATAAATAACATGAACTTATAGTCATTGTAAAAAATACACCTTATGAGTTTATTATACCAACAAAACTAGATTAATTTTTTGAAACCATTTAAAATCGAAATCTTGTAAAGGTACTAGATAGAGTTTTTTCAGACATTAATAAAACTTTTGTGGTTATCGATCGGAGTAGTCAACATGTTTATAATATCCAAAAGAATTTAAAATTTTGAGATGTTTATTCAGTTATATAATAGTCATGAAGGAAAGATTTTGATTCTTACTGATATATTAAGAATTTTAAATAATATCGGTGCTAATTTTTGAGGAAGAGTTCATTTGATGTTTTTTTAATCCTATTTACTCATAGGATTGAAGGTGGTAAACTTAAGAATATTTTGACCAGGATATTCAATATTTGAGTGGTAATATTGAATTATAATCTTTTATTAATCCTTTTTTTAGAATCTCTTCCAATATTAATGGGGGTAAGTGCGTTTTGAAATTGTTTCTTAAGTTATTACAAATGTGATTCTTTTCTAATAAGTGAATTTATGAAGTAATATTCCATCCAGAAAGCATGATATAAATCCTATTTTGGATGAAATTCCCAGGTATATAATGTACTAGATTGATAAAAAGGTTCCATATAGAGAATAAGGTACATGATGGATCATTAAGGGCCTAGATGATGTTGTTATATATTAAATATTCTTTAAATGGAAATAGGATGGGTGAATTTCCCATTAATAAATTAAAGAAAAATAAATATGTGTTTAAAATCTTCATTATAAAATATTTATGATATAAAATAAGAATCATAGTTGAATTGATGAAATTAAATTAAATTTAAAATAATAAAAGAAATTATTTTTTAATTGAGTAAGTAATTGAAATAAAATAACAAAAGAAAGGGAGAAAGAATTATAATTATATCAGGTCAATGAGAAAAAATATTTTGTATGAAATTTTAAAAATATATCTAAAATATCCCCTACTTCTACCACCTCAATCACTTGAGCATTGAATGTATTAGTCCCTTGTATTTAATAGTAAAGAAGATACCAAAACATTCCCTTGATTTTTAGGTTACAACAAAAAACTAGAATTATAATTAACACTAAATATCCAATGGAAAATCGTGAAACTTCAATAGGATTAATCCCTTACCTTATTAATGTATTGGAAGTAAAACAAAGCTCAGTCACTTAAATTATAGTGATAAGAAAATATAAAAGAATGGGTAGGATGAGGGATTTTTAAAGAAGTGACCACAATATATCTTGGTCTCGATTCTCTAAAAGAACATGAAAAACTCTATGATTGAGTGGGAATATTAAAAGAGAGTGAATGAGTATTATATTTTTTTCACACACTCGAGAAGGATAAATTATTTTTAAGAAGAGTTAGATATGAGAGAAATTAAGAGATTGGTTATGTTTGAATTTGGATATTGGATGAGAAACTAATTTCTCATGGCCACCAAAGACATTATTTATACGATCCAATATATTTAGTAATATTTTGTAATCCTTTAAATCTCATTAATTAAAATAAATCAAATTTCATTACAAAGTTACAATGTAAATTCTGGATTGAAATAGTTGTTCTGACACCACCAGGTTCTTGGTAGCGTCCAATAGGTAGCCGATGGGGTTGCTGGAACTCTATCAACTCTGAATGCTACCACCAGTTGTCCAGTTAAACTACACTTGTTCGCTGGTGGACATTTCTTCTCAAGGATTCTAATTCCCATTAACATCAGTTATCCAGTGCTCCTCCAATTGGTAGCCTATGAAGTCATATAACCTACTACACTCTTCTAGGTGATACCGTCTTTCTAGTGTAGTCAGCTGAGCATAGCTTTAGGAAGTATCCTTTCTACTTCCTTCAATGAGCCTCAATGCTTCTTGTAACGTTATTATAAGGATAAAAATGTCCATTAATATATCATTAATAATCCTTTAATGTGTCATATCAATATTTCATCAATCCAGTTGTGCACCAATTAAATGAAAACATTAAACACTTACAAGTGTGTTTGTGGTCATTAAACACAAATAACGGTGAGAATCACAAGAATCTCACAAGTTTTGAAAATCATAAACACTTGAATAATAAGTTATTAAAAACTATAATACAATGAGATAATTTGAAAATATTACTAGGATACAGATATGTTCTCCCCCTTTGAATTTTTTTCTCCCCATCTTTCAACCACATAACAATTTATAAAACAAAAAAAAATTCCCCTCTCCCCCTAAAAGAGAAACAATAAACCTTATCCCAATAAAAAAATCTCCATAAAATTTATCCCCATATGATATTATCAAAATAATTTAATATTAGGGTTATGAAATATTGAAATAAATTTAAAACCAATGTCAATCATCATTAATGAGACTTCTAGAGAGATGCAAATAATGTATTGAAAATATTTTCAAGACATTTAAGAGATTTGAACTAGTTATTTTAAATAATCATCTATAAAAAATAAACCAAACAAATTTTCTAAAAAAATAGAGTTTAAAATTTCAATTAAAAATGAAAATTTATTTTTATGTAAATATATTTGTGAAAAATAAAGTAAAATTTTAAATTTGAATAGTGATTTTAATATAAAAATGTATGTACTAGGATCATTTTCAGATTTACAAGATTATCTACCACTCAATTAACACACCCGAAGCGTTAAAGGGATCATGTCCATTAGAAAGTCATAATATAAATAAATAAAATACTACGAAAATAAATATTTTGAGAAATTATTCCATCATTATGATTTAGTAAAGAATTTATTAATAAATCAATGAAATGTCCCTTGGAGTGGAAAACTAGGTGTGCAGTAAAGGTACACTCATCGTGACCAATATACAGAAAGGATTAGAAACCCAATAAATGCTTTTCGATATAAATACCAAGGAGAATCTACACCAAAGTGGAATCCAATTTATTTATCTAGATTAGAATTTCTTTTTGTATATTATCTTACTCAATTTATATATCTACATTTATAGATATATTTTGAAAAAAAATTATTAATTTAAATCCATTCCAGATAAAATTATTGAAATAAAATTGAAAATTACTCATGATTTTCCATGTTATTAAGAAATAAGAATCAAAAGCTAACCATACCCAACTCTCTATTGATTAAGATGAAGAGATAAAATGATGTTTAGTGAATACATATGTAATTTGAAGGTTGGAGTAAGTAAAGTTAGTAATGATATCACATTTTTGAAAGTGAACTCATAGGGAATAGTATCTTAATTCAATGTTCTTACAATGAGAGTGCTGAGTATTATTTTTATAGATAATGATCATAATAGTGTTTCCACACTTGATAGGGACAAAAGATTTTATTATCCCAAAGTCCAATTGAGTATTCTCATCCACATAACTTCGACACAACAAATTCCACCAACTATGTATTCTGCTTCATCTATAGAAATTGAAAAAAAATTTCTATTTTTAATAGTCCAAAAAATACTGTATTTTCCTTGTATATAACTAATTTATCTACATAAAAACAGGCTTCCTTAGGTTAAAATAATCCATGATTTTTTCCTTTTAAATAAATAAAAATTATTTTTAGGGCCTTTATTTGTGATTCCTTTGAATGGAATTGAAAATGAGCGCATATTTATACATTGAACAAGTTGTTTGGTAGGGTTTCAGTAAGGAAAATTAGACATCCAATTATACTTCAATAAACCTTGTAGTTGACTAATTGACCAGATTCATCCAATATTTGTTTAAAATATTTACACATGGGTGTTCTAATTTAATTAATGTGATCCAAGACAAAAATATTTAAAATTTAATTAGTGTATTTACTTTGGTTTTAAAATATTTCTTTGAAATAATTGAAATACTTAAACTAATGATGAATTTATGTTCTCCCATAAAAATCATTTAAAACTCCCCATTCATAATAAAGAAAAATTAGTTACAATGATATTATTTATTTGAGATGAAAATAACCTAATCAATATAAATTTGACCAATTAATAAATCATTTGAAAAGGTTTTTAGAAAATGGTTGGAATCATATTTTCCAATTTCAAACTAATTGGTAAAAATAAATTTTTAGAACCTTTAATACCAATCACAATTGGGATATTTTAAACCATATATATATATATATATATTTAATATGAAAATAAAATTTAGAAATTTAGGATTTTTTAAACCGGGAGGATAGTAAACAAAAATTTCAGAATTAAAACCATCAAAAAAATAGTTTACATCTATTTGAAAAAGTATAAAAAATGATTGGGGGAATTCCAATAAGATTATAATGTATTCAATTTGAATGGCGGGTGAAAAGGACTCACTATAATCAACAACTTATTATTTATTATATCCATTAGAAAACAATTGATCATTGTTATGGAAGACGTTTCCTTTTTCTTTGTGTGGGCTTCAAAAAACCCAATTGGTCCCAATAATAGAAATATTCTTGGGTTATTCAATGAGAGTCCAAATGTTGTTTATTGGAAATTATATTAACTACTATATCATGGAAGATATCCAATTTTCAATTTTTAAAGTATATTCAAGGGAATGAGATTCATTATGTGAGAGGAAATCATGATGTTTATCCTCATTTAATACTAACCTTGTAGAATGAGATCATGATTTTAATTCACTGATGACATACTCAAGAGGATTGTCTTTGGATTAAATCAATGAACTAGGGAAAAGATTAGATGGGGATTCTATAGAAAAATCAATTACCATTGAATATTGTTTTTCATGTAATGATAAACTAGGTTGGTCAACATCATCGTCAATTTGAGGACATTATTAGGGAAGATTCCATACAAATTTGATGTGAATTTATAATTCTACGGTCTTAGTCCAATTATTGAGAATATGGAAGGATTTACTTGGGTTGGATTACATAATAAAAATTCCATCATTATATTTAGTGTAAAATATTTTTATGTTGTCATTAATATTAAGGATAATGTATTTACATCCAAAGGCTTTATAGAAACAAACATTTATAATTTTACCTTCCCTAAGTTCATACATTTTTTTCTTAAGATAGGTCTTATGAGGACACTGTTAAGGATATATCTTGCGGTATTTGCCACCTCGACCCAAAATATTTGAGGAAGGGAAAAAAATTTGTTAGAGACCTGGAATTTCTTATAGGGTCTTATTTATATTTCAATAAGCCCATTTTATTGAGGTCTTAATGGAGAGTAAAATGACTAATTATAACCTTTTAAGGCACGAAACTAATCAAATTATTTGTTGTAATATTATAAACCTTACTAACATCTATGGTAAAAGGGTTTACATCCATTTTAATTTTCACCATTCCATGAAATTTTTTTAACACATAATAATCCTCATTCTTATGATATAATAAGAAAACCCATTAAGATATAGTAAATCCATCAAAAATTTCAATGTTTTAATTTTTACTTATAATACTACCAACACGAGTTGGTACAAAAAGATCATGGTGGACTATTTTTTAGGATTTAAGAAGGTAAATAAATGTTTTATGATCACAAAGACAATTATTGTCTCATTCTAGGTTTTTAAAGGTTCAGAAACTAATTTATCTTTAAAATACAATTTTTTCAAACCTTGTACAAGTCAATTATGGTTGATCCTGAAAAGAGAGTAAATATTAGGAGGACTAGTCGTTGATTCCAAATCCAAGGATAATTATTTTGTGCACTTAACCCCCTAAAATTTTTAATTTCAAAGGATTTAAAATCAATGATATTGACATTTTTAAATCAAAATGTGGTAAATAATAGTTTTTCATTAGAATAAAAAACATTACAAGAAATATTTTTCAAAAATAAATTTGAAAATGTTGACACATAATTGAATAAAAAAAAGTAAACAATTCTTCAATAAATAAACAAATAAAACTTATTTCATTAATTAAGTATTGGAGAGACCAATCATGTCAATTACGAAAATTTTTCCTTTTGAATCATCTCCAAATGTGGCATTTCCTCTATCAAAGTCTTCAAGATTTTTGAATTCAGAATGATCACCACAAAGTTTCCTCAAGAACTCAATATTCATTTATTATTTATATTCTTATGTTTTTATCTTGATGTATAAATGATTAAGATACATTAGTTTTAGTACCCATATCTTGGGTCAAAAAATGTTAGCTATAGAGATTTCATATCCAAACTTGATTGGAACAAGTTTATCCATTTGAAAAATGTTAAGTGAGATTAATTATTTTCAGTATACCATATCTATATTTTATAAAATTTCATTCATAAACAATATTACCACATTTCTAATGATAATTAATAAATTTGTATTTAGAAATTCCCTTTACAAACGTAGTAATTTTAGAATAATTGGGAAAAGTATATTTTTTGGATAACCAATCCAATTATTACATTTAATAACATTTTGAGATCTCAAAAGTTTACTCTTCAAATGGATTAAAATGATAAATGTAATTTTTGAGATATATATTTTTAAATACAAAATTCTCAACATTTTATTTGTTCTTTTAATATTAAAACCAAATCATTTTTTATATTAAAAGTATTTTTTTTCAAAAAGAACTTGATTAAAATTAAATTTATGATATATAAATTTTTAAAGAAGTTCATAAAAATCATATTTATTTTGAATTCGAAAAAAATAATATCTTTATCACATAATGAATAGGTAGAAACATTATATGAGTTTGAACTAGAATATTGAAAATTCATTTTTTATATACCTCAACATTTCACCTTAGGAACTTGAGAATTTAATCGCTTAATTATTATGTTAAAATTGAAAATTATATCACAATACAAGTTGAAAAATTTAGATATTTCTTACCTTGATTCTTATTTTTGGAGATTTTGCTGAAGGGAAAATCAGATTTGATGTACACATTCTTTTCTAAACATAATTAATGGAATTTTATTTATTGGTTTTATTTTTTAATATGTTGGGTGGATTTTTTCTTAACCATGTAGTTTCAAACAATTTTATAAATTTAAGTATTTTTAGATTCACATTCAAAGGAGATGTTATTGGACTATTTTAAAATTATATTCTTTTAGGTTTTTTTGACCTTCTTGGCTTAATTTTCGACTTTCCTTCTCATAATAATCTCATATGTTGTAACATCCAACCACTAAAATATTTTCTTGAGGAGGCGGTGAGGCATGCATGTCCTTAAGAGACGTTCCCAGGATGCCAAAGCCTGACAATGAATGTCGGGGGCTTCAAGATCAAGTTATGGAATGATTTTCCATTATGAAAAAACCAACCAAACCATCCACTAATAGCCACTAGATGATTTATGTCAATTCAATTACCCAAACACGCATTCCCAAAAGACAACCAAGTAGTTCCACAAACACAACTCAAACCAATACTACTAGACCTATCCACACAACATCAGAGAAAACTGTAGAAACTAAACCACCAAACACCACAAGCCATGAAACCACCACACCTCCATGCCATGATTCAAGATCCGAGCACCACCAAGGGATCACAATGATCCACTAAAAGAGGGTGAGGCCTTACCATTTCCCACGTCACGGTAGACGACATCTGCAAAGACACCACAGTGCCAAACTAGGGGGTGAGTACTAAAATTCAGTAGGATTTTCCCTAATGATTTCCCTACACACGCCACTAGGATGAAACCGTTAGCACATTTATATAAATAGTTTATATAAAATAACTCATGAGTGCAACCATTTTCATAAGCCAAACATTCCCTTACCAAGCCATCACACCCCTAACCAAGCAACTAAGGGAAAGCCAACCAAACATGCCAAAGCCATCTCATCATTTACACATTATCACAACCATTCCATATTGCAAAGCAATGCAAAACAAAACAACCATAATGAATAAACAACCAATGATGGAGCTTTCGTCCAACTCGTTCACCCATTCACACAATACAATCAAAACGGTGGGACTTCCACCCAACCTGTTCACCCATTCACAACTAGCGGTACTTCCCGACCACTACACATGTGGTGGTTCTTCCTACCACTATCCATCCCCTTTTAATATTGACACTTCCCGCCCACTTCCACACAACATTTCAATCAAGACAATACCAAGCATATAACCCACCAGGGTCACAACCCCATGCAATCAACCAACTCCATTGCATATCAATTCAATTCAATAAATCACCCATTTATTGAAAACCATTTTCATTCCAAACAACATTTAAATAAAAAAACCATTTTATTGAAAACCATTTCCATCAATCATTTTTACAAATCAACCATAGCATCCCATTTTAAAATCTGCAACCAGAGTATTTCACCATAAACCCCCATTTCCCCAAAAATCCCCAAAACATCACCCAAGGGATTTCTAACCAATTTTGAAATAAAAACACAATTAATTTCAATCCAAATAAATTAATTGTAACAAAAAACATTAGCTCTAACCAAGTGGTGTCGAGAGAGAAGCCACCTACCATTAGGGTTCCCAAGGAATCGACCCCCGAACAACCACGCCTCAAATCCGGTGAACGCACCACCGAATCCTCTCTAGGTCCCATTTCCTAACACTAACAAGATTTAAAAACATCATCCAAGGCAACCAAAACCCTATATCTAAACAAAAAACGTGTAGATCTAGAAAACCATAAAGGTGGAAGAGCAGATCTAGAAGAAAACACAAATAAACCATGAGAGAAGACTTACCCGGGAGAAACCACCTTCAAACCACCAAGAAACCTCTTCAAAACCCTTATAAAATTAGTGGGAAAGCTCCTCCACCCCTTGAGAACCAATGAACCCAAGTGAGCCACGAGTGTGAGGAATATTGGAGTGTTCTAGGTTACTCCCGAGGGATCATAAAACATTTAACCCTATTTTTAAGTAGCCGCACGGTTAGCCCGCACGGTTTGGGAAACCATGTGATAAACGTATGCACACTATTGCCTCAGGTTCAAGTGTCTGTATGGTTCCCTCGCACTGTGTGGAAAACCATGCACAAGACGTGTGAAGCCTACTATCTCCCATGCACAATTTCCTAGAGAATCCACATGGTTTCTACTAACCCTACTCAGACCATGCATCCCTTTAAAAGCCTCCAAACACAACCAAAACCATTCCAAACTCTCCCATCCTTTTCCTAACTCATTTCATTCACTTTAAACACATAAAAAATTCATAAAAAACGCCACATACATCAAACCAGTGGTACTACATTCTCTCCACCCTTGGAATTTCCATCCTCGGAATGTGGTGAACCCACCCTTTGCCTAAAGAGCTCGGGACACTGCTCGACCATCTCTCTCTCCTGATCTCATGTATCCTCTTGAATCTGACCATGTTTACACAAAACATGAACTAAACAGATACTTTTACCATACAAGACTTTCTATTTCCAATCCACAACCTGCACCGTCACGTGCACCAATGAAGCATCTGGTTCTAGCTCAACATGATCCCATCGAATCACATGGTCACGATCCGGCTGATACTTTTTCAACTGCGACACATGAAGCACATTGTGCACTGCACTGAACCTAGGTGGAAAATCCAAACGATAACCCACCTCACCAACCTGCACAAGAATTTCAAAATATCCAATATACCTCGAAGATAAATTTCCCTGCTTCCCAAACTGACGATGTCCCAACCTAGGAGAGATCCTCAAGAAAACATGACCACTCACCTCGAATGATAGCATCCGCCGATGATGATCCACATACGATTTCTGACATCTCTGAGCTATCTCCATTCTTTTCCTGATCAACTTGATCTTCTCTGTAGTTTCTGGGACAAGGCTCAGTCTAACCATGGAGGACTCACCCGTTTCCACCCAACGTAGTGGAGAACGACATGGCCACCCATACAACGCTTCAAATAGAGCCATCTGTATGGATTCCTGATAACATTTGTTGGACGAAAACTCAACCAACGACAAGTGCTCCTCCCAGGAACCATCAAACCCTATAACACAAGCCCGCATCATATCCTCCAGAGTTTCTATCATCTTCTCAGATTGACCATCCGTATGAGGGTGATACGTCGTGCTCATAGTCAACTGCGTCCCAAGGGCTTGTTGCAAGGATTTCTAGAAACAAGATGTAAATCTCGGATCTCTATCTGATACAATCGAAACAAGAACACCATGCCTCTTTACCACCTACTAGATATAGATTTTGGATAGATCCTCCACCGTATTGGATTCACGAATCAGGATGAAATGGTCCGACTTCGTTAGTCGATCCACTATCACCCAAATGGAATCCTGCTTCCTGACCATGCTTGGGAGTCCTGTGACAAAATCCATCGTTATCTACTCCCACATCCAAATAGGGATTGGTAAAGACTAAAACATTCCTACTATCCTATGGTGCTCTGCCTTGACCTGCTGACAAGTCAAGCATCTCGACACAAACTCAACCACTCTTCTTTTCATGCCAGCCCAGCAGAACTGTGCTTTCAACGCTTTATACATTTTCCGAATTCCAGGACAAACAACCCACCTAATATGATGATACACCCTGAGAAGATCCTCCTGAAAAGAGACTGGTATAACCATCTGATTCTAAAAACAAAAAACCGAATCTCTATTTAGTTTCCAACCTTCAATGGTCTCCCCACCATTGAGTCTCGACCCCATGGTCACACACTCAGCATCAGAGTACACTGCAGAAACTGAACCACCAAACACCACAATCCATGACACCACCACAACTCCACGCCAGGCTCCTAGCACCAAGATCCATCGAGGGATCACAATGCTCTACTAAAGGAGGGTGATGCCTTACCTTTTCCCACGTCACGGTACATGACATATGCAAAGACACCACAGTTCCAAAGTAGGGGGTGAGTACTAAAACTCAGTAGGATTTCCCCAAATGAATTCCATACACAAGCCACTAGGATAAAACCATTATCACATTTATATAAACAGTTTATATAAAATAACTCATGAGTGCTACCATTATCATAATCCAAACATTCCCTTACCAACCCATCACAGCACAAACCAAGAAACCAAGGGAATGCCAACCAAACATGCCAAATCCATCTCATCATTTACACATTAGCACAACCATTTCATCTTACAAAGCAATGCAGCACAAAAAACCCATAATGACAAAACAATAAAATGGTGGAGCTTCTGTCCAACCTGTTCACCCATTCACACCAAATAATCAAAACGGTGGGACTTCCGCCCAACCCGTTCACCCATTCACAACTAACAGTACTTCCTGACCACTACTCATGTGGTGGTTCTTCCGACCTCTATCCATCCCCTTTTTATAGTGAGACTTCCAGTCCAGTTCCCCATAACATTTCAATCAAGCCAATACCAAGAATATAACCCACAAAGGTCACAACCCCATGAAATCAACCAATTCCACTGCATATCAATTCACTTCAATAAATCGCCCATTTGTTGAAAACCATTTTCATTCCAAACAACATTTCAATAAATAAAAACTTTTATTGAAAACCATTTCCATCAATCATTTTCCCAAATCAACCATATAATCACATTTTAAAATCTCTTTTTTCAAATCCACAATAAGGGAATTTCACCATAAAACCTGCATTTCCCCAAAAATACCCAAAACATCACCCAAGGTATTTCTATCCAATTTGGCACATCAAAACACAATTAATTTCAAGCATAAAAAATTAATTGTAACCAAAACCATTAGCTCTAACCAAGTAGAGTCGAGATAGAATCCACCTACCTTTATGGTTCCCAAGGAATCGACCCACGAACAACCACACCTCAAATCCGGAGAACTCACCACCGAAACCTCTCTAGATCCCCTTCCCTAACCTTTAAAATCCTTAAAAACATCATCCAAGGAAAACAAAAACCTAGATATACACACAACAAGTGTAGATATAGAAAAACCAAGAAAGGCTGAAGAGCAGATATAGAGGAAAACACAAAGAATCTATGAGAAAAGTCTTACCCGGGAGAAACCACCTTCAAACCACCAAGAAAACCCTTCAAAACCCTTCCAAAATGGGTGGGAAATCTCCTCCACCCCCGGAGAACTGAAGAATCTGAGTGAGCCACATGTGGGAGGAAGATTGGAGTGTTTTATGTTAATCTCGATGGAGACCAAAACTTATAACCTTATTTTTAAGTAGCCGCATGGTTAGTTCGCACGGTTTGGAAAACCGTGCGCATGCTACTTCCTCGGGGGAAAGGTTCCACACGGTTCCAGTGCACGGTTTGGAAAACCATGTGCAGGCCGTGCGAAGCCTATTGTCTCCCTTGAACGGTTTCATAGAGAATCCACACGGTTTCCACTAACTGTGCTCAAACCGCTCACCACTTTAAAATCATCCTAACACATCTAAAACCATTCCAAACTCTCTAAACCTCTTCCCAACTCATCTCATGCACATTAAAAAAATAAAAAATGCATAAACAAAGGACACATACCTCAAAATAAGGGTACTACATATGTCATGAGAGGACCAGTCTATTTCTCAACTACTATGTTTTTAATGTCTTTATCTTAATTGATTGTGATAAATATCCAAGACCAATTAATTTGTGAGACCCAAAATAATTTATTCAATATTCCATTTATAGAAAGAGAATCATAAATATTTTTTACCCATTATAAATAACAGTAAATATTGTAAATACTTTAGTGATAGATTCTATACATTACATTGAGATTCTTTCAAAGTCTTTTGTAAAAATATAAAAATGGGTATCTTGAACATTGTTTATTCCTCCATGTGTAACTTCTAGAAGTTTTTGAATTTCATTTTCCATTTTTTATATAGAAATTTGATTAAATTCATTTTTATCTGACACAAAATTCAAGGAATTCAATGTTATATAATCTATTTCCAAAGCATAAATATCATTTAGGGTCCATTTATCTTCATTTCCAATTATAAGAGTATATCCATGTATAATATTCTATGAAACAAGATATACAATATATCTATTAAATGAATACTTGTATTTTTTTATAATCATAATTATTTCCATAAAAAATTGAGCATGACCTAAAGATTGTCCTCCCCGACCACTATGGTTGTTTGAATATATTTTTTAAAGAAGCATTATTTATTTAAAAAATTTATAAGAGATTTTGAAAACATAAAGCATTGAAATAATGTTAAAACAAATAAAAACCTCATTTGATACCAAATTTAGGTTGGATATGGGTAAAATGGAAAGTGGGGTGGTGAATTTCCATTTAAAAAATCAATGGACATAAATCCATGCTTAAAAAACTCCTTATAAATGATTTAATAAATAAATAAAAGAATCAATGTTATAAGAGAAACAATAATATAAAATTGAAAGAATAAAAACAAACATTTATTTAAATTTTTTTAAATATTTAATTAAAGCAATAGAAGAAATAAATAGATAATAGATATTTCAGAAATAAAATGAGGTAAAATATTTTCAAAAGAATTTTCAAAATATCCCTAAAATATCCTATATGACTTAAAACTCTATTACTTAAGGGTTTAATATATAATTCCCTTGGATTTAATGGTAGAAAAGATATCAAAAATGTCCTGCAATTTTCATATTATAGTAAGTAACTAGAATTAGAATTTAAACTATATCTTTATTGAAAAATCAACAAACCTCATTAAGAATACAATCTTTAATTATTAATGAAATAGAAGAAAAACTATGTTCCCTAACATTAAAGGTAGTGATGAAAATATATCAAAGAAAGTGGAAGAATAAGGGGATTCCAAGGAAGAAACAACACTTTATATTAGTCTTGATTATTTCAAATAATATGAAGAATTATAGAAGAGAATATAAATATTAAATGTGTGTGAAGGAATATTACAAATTTTTCACACACTAGAGAAGGATAAAAAATATGTATAAAGATGGAAATTTGAGAGAAATTGGGTAATTTTGAATGTTGTTAGTTATAGTTTAGATGATCATGTGTGTTTACAATGCCACCAAGAATCCATTTATAGGCTCGAATACCATAATTAAACATTTTTAATACTTTTGAGATATTTATGCCAAATATTTATATGATAAATTTTACTACTATATATTCTAGGTTTTTAATATCTTTTCTGATGCCTCCAGATACCTAGTAGCCTCCATCGAGTAGCTGATGGGGTTGGTGGAACTCCATAAACTATAAATACTACTATCGGCTAGCCAATGAACCTTCACTAGCTGGTCAGTGGACTCTTCTAATGAAGGGTTCTACTAACCATCCAGATTGGATATTCGATGCTCCACAATCAGGTAGTTAGTGAGGTCCTTCAATCCTGAACAATTTTTTACATGCTCTTGGCTAGCTAGTAAAACATTACTAAAAATACAGTGTTTCCTACTATTCATAGATTCATGAATTGGATTCTCAAATTCCTTCAATGTGCCACTATGGTACTTATATACTCCTTCTAATTCTTCAAAAAATCAATTCATAGTTATTGAATAATTTTTTCCTATCAAGACGTAATCAAGCTAGCTACACATCACTTAAAATGAAAACATTAAACACTTTTATGTGTGTCTATGATCATTAAAATTATGTAATGGTGAGAATCACAATAGTAGTATGTTACCGGATAAAGATTAAGATACTAGACAAAGAAGAAGATAATAAATTAATAAGAGACATAATAGGAGGAGAAGAAGGTATCAGATAAATTGGTTCTAGAAAAAATTGCATGGAATGAATGGTATCTAATAAACCAGTGAAGAATTAGATGAATGGATACATAATAGAGAAGTTTCAAATAAATATGAACTAGATGAATATGTGAATGAATGAATAGTTTCTAGATGGACGTGAGGAATTAGTTGTAGATATGTATTATAGCTAGTGCAAGGGAAGAGGAACAATAAAAGAAAAACCCTGACATCAATGAATGAAAGACAACATTATATTTTTTAGTGTTTATAGATAAAAGTTTTAATTTATTTAATTATATAAAATATAGGTAAAATGAGGATATTTTCTTTTATGATACTTTGAATATAAGAGAAGTGGTAGAATAACAATGCATCACTAGAATATTCAACAGAAGTCACATCTAGTGGAGGACATACCTAGTGTCTAAAATAATCATAAGAAGACATTTGAGACTATCTAGTATGGTAGCATAATGATCCATAATGGACATGCAGTTTGACTAACCAACTTGTTCAGGGGAATACAATAATTTTCCCCTACTAAAGTTTAGGGAAACAAACATTGGTTCAGAATTATTTCTAAAAAAACCACAGTAACTAGTATTCATTATAGTGGATATTTTATGTACCACTCTTAACTATATATATAAAAGACTATATTCTCTTAATGAGTTCTAAACCATGTAAAAAAATTATGTCCCATCATTAATTTACTTTCATCTGCTTGCATAGGAAAGGTAACACCATAGAACTATGATCCTAAAATTTCTATGAGGTAAAGGTATAAAAAAGTATTAACTAATAGAAAATGTCCCCAAAACTAATTCACCCCCACTAATTTTTAAGTATATCCCTAAGAGGACTAAACAATTTTTATGAGATTTTAAGGTACTCATCTATTGGATGTATTATATTAGAAATTGTACTATTTTGGATATTTGACTTTCAGTCCTAAAATTATAATGAAGTGTAGTTTCTTGATGATTAATTTATCTCCTAGAATAATTCAATTCCTTACATGACCATGATGAATAAGGAAATTTAAGAGAAAATTATTTTGAAGATATGTCCCTATTTTTTCAAGAGGATGGAAATTTTGTTCATCTATTGCATGATAACATAAAAGACATACAATACATGGAATGTGAAGAAAACATGGTTCAAATTATTACCAAGTAGAAGGAAAATATTCATATCTTATGGGAATGATGATCATGTAATCATGAAGTATGTGAATTTTTTTTCAGAAATTGTTTTCATGAAGAAAACATTATCCTAATTATTGATGATAATCAATCTATAGCTTCTCTTGATATATTATCTAATAGATTTAAATATATTCAACATTACATTCTTACATAAATAGATTCTTCTATTATGGAGTCATTGAATATATGTATAAATAAATGATCCATATTAAATATGATTCAAATAATATACAGAATGATTCCAAATAAAATTTTTTATAATGTATAATGATCTATAAGATTGTTGGAACCGTTGAGTAAAAAAATGTGTATATTGAAACTTATTCCTAAAAATTTGAATACTATTGGATCAATAATGTTGAAGAAAATTGTTGTTTCATGAATACTATTTAAGAAAATATCCATGAAATTGATGAAAAGTTTATGAACAACATTGATTTCATGGAATTTTAATTGTATGTGAAGTCAAATAAGATCAACGAACTATATTCATTGATACAAAAAAGTGGTAAGATTCATGGTGAAGGGGTTGATATAATAAATAAGGATTTAAAAAATTAATTTATTTTGATAGGACATCAGAAAAGAACCCTCATTTGGAGGTGTCCATAATTGGAAGTTAACTTAATTAATCTTGAAAAGGAACATATCGAGTCTTTAAAAATTAAGGGGAATATAGTTATTGCCACAAAATTTCCAATATATTATTCGGATGATAAAAGACCTATAACATGTGAAAATAATATTATGAAAATAAATAATGATCTATCTTAAGAAACTACAAAGAATGATGTATTAGCCATTTCATTTAATAATATTTCATCTAAATCTGTGTTTATGAATAATGTAGGATTATGAACAAAATGATCAGAAGTATAGATGAATAAAAGTGGTGAGGAACCTAAAAACTTATATATTATTGAGAATAAAAAGATTGGGGGAGTTGGTTCTCCATGATGAGCCTAATATTTTATGAAGAAAAAAATATCATGCCCATTTTGATAGAAATTATTTACAATATTTAGTAAATAAAAGATCATCAAGATTTCTGGGTTAATTTTAGTGATGTGAAAGGTTCAAGAATTGTGCATTTGATTTTTTGTACAATCATTAAAATTTTAAAGCATTAAGTAATCTCATGGTAAGAGGGAGAAATCCAAAGATAAAGAATAATTTTTTACATATTATGAAAAACTATATACTTCAAATGGAATTTGAATGACTGAAAAATATATGTGATATATTAAATAATGGTAGTAAAAATATTAGTGCATAAAAATATAAAAATGTATCAAAATTAGATAAGGAAGTAATACCATTGATGAATTTAAAGTAAGATGAAGCAACCTTACGAAGTAATAAGAGAAACCTTTCAAAGATGAAATCTCCCCAGAGGATATCAATTAATAGAAATTAAAGGTCATTGGATACCAGATCCAAGAAGTTAAAGAAGATGGTTATATCCAAATGAAATAAAGTGCAGAAAAGAACAAATATGGAACCATGTGGGGACTCTAAAAGGCTACAATGCCACCATTGATATATTAGTTGTTTGTCCAGTTCATCTAGAGATGGAAAGAAATCAGGTTGAAGTAAAATAATAAGAAAATACAAAAGTAAAAGATATTATTCTATATATAGATCAATAACTTCTTGAGATGTTTCCAACAAATGATAACTCTCATGTTGAATTTTTTTTGTGTTAGGAGAAACATGGTTGGATACAATCGTAGATATTTATCTATAATCATTCAGTCATAATATGGGTTATTAAAGAAAATGAGTGTTTCACCATGTGATACATGTTATTTAAATGTTCTTGAGAAGTTAAAATCCACACATTGTGAAATTAATTATCTGATAAGATCCATATCACCATAATCAAACGTACAGTTTAGATATACAATCTTGAATAATGGGGGAAACAGGGAAATGTAGTTGAAAAAATAAACTCATACTTATTATTGATATTAAGAATAATGGAAGAGACACTCTATTCTTTTAACATTTAGGTGCTATGTTTTTTTATAATGTTAGGAATTGAAGGTGAAGCATATACGCAGTGGGAGAAATAAAGGTAGTTGATGGAATACCGACATTGGATTTAATTTTCTTAAATAATTACCATCAAGAAATGATTCATATGTTGGTATAATGAAAAATATTATAAAAGGACCATCCTTGATGAATTTGATGTGGTTTTGTAAACATATGATAGAAAAATATAGAAGATACCTTCATAGTTTATCTTTCATTCATAATTCCAAAAGTAGTTATTGAATAATACAATCCATGGTGAAATTGTGAAAGGTTACAACGTTGTGAAACCATAAATAAAATAACCATTTTGTTGTATTCTTAATTTGGAAATCCTAAAGAATATATACATAAGAGATGAACAATTATAAAGATCATGAGGAATTTATCCATGAGAGGGAAGAAAGAGAATAATATAGAAAAGGATGAAAAAATCATTAACTCATATAAATTTAATTTTTTTAATTTTTTTATGGAATGTCATTGAAAAGGCATGTGTTTCATAATTTATAAACCATGGATACTAAAAATAAAAAAAATACTACAATGGGAGATAATTTTAATTATTTAGTGACATAAGAATTGTTTAGGAATAATATTGTACTAATTATAATAATCATTATATTGGAAATTAAATTCATTTAATATATTTATTGAAGTGAATACATGAGTTTCAATTTCATTTATTCTATAATTCATTTATTTCAAAATTGGTATATTTTGATCAATAATATAGGTGGAAATCCCTTGAAGAAAATATTGTGCATTATCATTTCATTTTTTATCACGTTAAATTAGAAATATATGTGTTTTTTGTATAAATAAAAGCATATTCTTTTATATATTGATCATTTATCATGTAGATTTAGAGTGAAATGAGGTAGGGAACATTTCATAAAAGATAAATTGAAAAGTGTTCCAAATTACTTTGTATTTCTTATAAATAAGGGGTAGATAAATTGAACTGAATGTTTGAAAAGAATGTTGGAGAGGAGGAATAAAAATTTCATGTATAGTCATATTCAATTTTGATGGTATTTTAAACTAATACCAATGGGAAATTGAATAGTCAACTTTGTGTGTGTTTTATTTTATTTTTTCAATAGCTATCTGGAATATTGAATAATTTCATTAATGTCATTATATTGAAGAGGATGTAATGAATATTTTTCATGGATTACTAAATGAAAATTAAAAATTCCTAACTATGAAGAAGATAAAAACATCATAATCAATATACGTGAAGAAGAAAAAAATAAAGAGAGAAATTTCCCAATTATTATTATCTTTGAATAAGATAAATGGTTTTCTTGTCTTTGGTATCTTTGGAATATATTCATTACTTGAAGGTGAATGATTATTTATAGAAATATATAACTTTTATGGATTGATGAGACCATTTCAATGTTTATAACATATAATATGATGTCTAGATAAGTATATTTTTCATCAAAAGAATGGAGAAGGATTCACCAAATAATGTTTCTAGATATAAAGTTCAAGACATAGAATGATAAGATGAATGGATAGATATGAATAGACAGAGGGTGGAACCAATTGATTGTATTCTTGTTTTCCAAGATCCACTAGACATAGTGTTTTAAAAAAACAATATTATCTTGTTATTTGGGATGTATTTTACATTTATTAAATATAATAATTCTATGTGGAAATAATTCAAGCTAACTATTGTAAGAATAAAGTCCTCTTTGATATAGAGGAAAGTCATGTGTTGCTTTATTGATCTCAAAAGTATCAGAAATAATGACTATTCCAGGGTATTCATGATTCTAGATAAATCTGGTAAATGAAATAATATTTTAAAGATTTTTGGAGCATAGTTCTCTAGGGATAGTTTTCATGACCAAGCTTAATAGATAGTGAAATTTTAATATGTCAATCTGATGAATAATGTATATAAGATCATTATACATAGAAGTGTTATGAAGGTTCTCAATAGAAGAAATTATGAAAACATATTAAATGAAAAAACATGTATGTTTTGGATGAAGTGGTGTATAACAATTAAATATGAAAATATTTATAAATTCACATGATAAGGGTTTTCAAATTATTAGACAGATGCTTCCGAGTCTATAGGATAGGGTTATACAAAGTCATCATATGTAGTATTGTAAATCCATGATGGAGAATAATGAATTCATTGAATAGTGTACTTGGATTGAAGTCATTGGATAGAGTATTTTTCATAGATATATATATGATAGATGGTTAAAGATCCATATACAAGTAAAATTATTACTAAATAAGAAATTGTTATGAAAACGAACCAAACAGAGTAATATTGTGATTGGTTACAAATAAAAATTGTTAATTAATGAAGAAAAATTTAAAGTTACCATATATAGAGATATTATGAGTTCATTAGATAGTGAAAGATAGATCATTAGAGAATGAATGATAGACAAACATTGTAAATTTAACAAAACAACTTGGGTCAACTATATAAGTAACCCATAAAGTTCTACCACAAGTTGAGGAGAAACAAAAGAAAATAAGAAGTCTTTTGAATGGAAAAAATTGATACCCAAAAAAAGTTCAACGTGGATGAAATATGTATATCAATGAGATATAGAATTTCAATAAATTAAGAAAAAACTATAATGTAAAATAATACAATCCAAAAATAGAGCCTCCATATGACCATAAGTTGCCACCAAACCATCCCACTACAATGGAAATGATGGGCAAGTGAAGTTGGTGAGCTACAAAACACCCTTCAATTTACCACAGTCCAATAAAAACACATCTACAAATAAAAATAATGATAAACTATGGGGTGTTAATATATCCCATTAGGATGTCACTAAATAATCTATAGAATGTATAATTATATTTATACATAAGCTCTAGAATTAGAAAAAAACCAGTTTATAAAGTAGATTCAAAAAAGAATAATTTTGTAAAATATCGGTTGGTTTTCATAAAATCCATTAATATTCACACAAATAAGGAATGTGATGATTAAATTTAATAAATCATGAGAGAATAAAAAAACCATCCACGAATACACCAGAATTTAAATAAATGACCAAGAAACCATGAAATATACCATCATGTGTAAACAAATATTGAAATGGTATCTAACCTATAGGAATATATACCTATAAATATAATTATAACATTAATCCAAACATCACTTGAATCTAAATAATATCACGCCCTGTCACATTTTAGTGATATAAAAACCTCTAGTGGTGATACACACACTAACGTGATATATGCCCATTTCTCGATTCACCCTAGGTTTTAAATGTTCTATGTTTACCGCAAACCATTTAAAAATGTTCTCTATATTTATAAGAAATATTTATAGAAATGAATTACCACATCCTATCATAAAAATAACATTTCAAAATCATATATTCCATTGAGGCATTTCATCGATACATAGTGTTGCTAAAACTGTTTTTAATGAAAACCCCCTTCAAAAAAAGTATTTGATGAAGAAAATCCACCTTGATATAAAATAAATATTTTCAATGAAATAAACTGACGTAATTATACAATAACCTTAAGTAATTCATAAATTATAAATTTTTTATAGAGACACGTACTTTAAGGATAGATATTATAAATGAGTAGCCCAAGTCCTTATGATACTTGAAGATATTTTCCAATAATTTAGGAAAAAACACCAAGAATTGTTCTCCCAAGGATACGGTTGAAATCCAATAAAAAGGGTCATAAATGGATATAATAAATCTCTCATGGTAATCTAGGGTTTGTGAGAAAAATTGGGGAAAAAGATTTTTGATGTGGGTTTGTGTATTTATAGGTAGTCTAGAATTTAGAATATCAAGGTGCAGCCTCATATACCATAGCGTAAAGGTGTTTTCTATGGTGTAATGGAAAGGACCACACCATAGAATGTATAATCAATGGAATTTATGTAAACTATGACATAGACCATGTTACGTATGTAAAAGTTTAGGATATGGGACAATAATGTAGCTAAGACCACTATGCCTAGAGCCAAAATACTAGCTACACCATAGCCTACTCCCCATAGTTCTGGTACCCCAAATTTGGTTGAAAAAACCAAAATTACCACTCAATGAACTAAAAAGTAGTCTACTACTCCAAACTGTATCAATCTACCTATCTATAGAATATCCTTTTTCTATGGAATATCAATTCCAAAAATGGTAGTGGCACCAAAATCTCACATCCCAGACTCTATGCCGCAACTGGTTTATCCACACCATAGCAAGCCACACAACATCATTGTTAGTCTCATCCATATTGTAGTCGCATATAAATCTTAATATTTTCTCTAAAAACAATATGAACCATGAAACAAAAAAAGGATGAACAAAACAAGGGTTTAAAGTAACTAAAATTTGGTGAAGGGATGTTATAACCTCACCACCATAAACACTTTCTACACTTAGAAAGTGGTCATGATTTTGAACTCACAAAAATTAAAGGTAACTACATCCAAATTAATAATTATTTCCCCCACATATCCTGGCTCTCCCATAATTCCTTCCATAGTAGAAAAATAAATTGAATTGTTCAGCCATGATGTACCATATCCTATTGATCCATAATTTCAATTGGATTCTCAGTTATAGAGTTGTTGTTGTCAACATCAACATCCTTTCATTCAATATAATTTGAAGGCTCCATTCTGTACCTCCATAGGTGGGAAATGTAAAATTCATCCCGAATTAACATTGAGTGATATGGGAAGTCCAATTGAAAATCCACCTTTCCATGTCAAACAATGATCTCAAAGGGCCCAATAAACCACATTTCCAACTTGTCCTGATTACCCAATGGATAATGTCCCAATAAATGAGAAACTATAATAAATATTTGATCACCAACCCCTAACTCTAATAGCCAATGATAAAAGTTTACATCGGATTTCTAAAGACATCGTGTCCTGACCAATCTCTTCGGGATCTACTTCACCTTATATTTCATCTCCTAAAATGGATATGTCCAACCAATGACCGCTCTCCCAAATCTTCCAAGTACAAGAGAGATCTACATAGACACGCTTGAAATTCTTTAGAGGGCATCATTTTAATTAAATACTAATAAATATTTTCATAAAAAATTTATATTTTCCATAAAATTTATTCATATACACTCAAAGAATATATTCAAGAATCTGAATGGCCCATTATATCTGCCCATCCTTCAATGGGTGATATTTCCTGAATAATTCCATCTAGAAACCTATCACCTCTTAAAAAACCACTTATAACATAGGTGTAAAATATGGTTTTTTGTTAGAAATAATTACGGAAAGAGCCCCATAGAGCCTCAAAAACATCTTGGACATACATGTTCACAAGCTATCTATCTCTTCCATCTCATTGAATGAAATTAAATCGCTACTACAAAACTGTTGTTTAATAGTGTTAGTATTTATTAGTGCTAGAAAAAAGTGCTGATTTATGGAATTTTTATCAGTAATAAAAATGATCTGACTAATTTAACACCATATGAGTTCTTTTTTTAGTAATGATAAAGGTCTCATTTATTAGTGCTTTATTTTTAGCACAGATAAAGGCTACCCTTTATCAGCAATTTATTTTTAGGGATTATAAGGGCTACCCATTATCAGTGCTATATTTTGAATGCTCATAAATGAGTTCTCTATCAGCACTCTTTTAGCATTGAAAATGGTGTGGATAAATAAAATGAAACAATGAAATAAAAAAAAAACTATTTTATCCAAACAAATATTTAAATTTTTTTAAATAAATATTCATTTATAAACAATTAATATATTGATTATACTCATTAAAATTATAAATACTAATAAATAGTGTGTATTAAATATATAGATATGAAAAATGAAATTTAAACAAATTAAAATAAAAAATAATTTAATTGGGAAAATATTGAAAATTTTATTAATTAGATTATTATTGATAATGATAATAAATAACATATATTAAATATATATATATATACATGTTTTATATATTTCAAAATATTTATGAACTATATTTAGAAAATAATGGTTTATAATTAAAAATTAATATGAATTGAAAATACAGACTAATTGAATAGAGTAATGGACATATAACTAAATGTTGTTTGATTTTTCAATTTAACATAGATCAAATGTCTATTATATTGATTTCACATATATGTAATTAATTCATTTTTATATACATTGTACCCACACAATACATATCTATTTTTTCTATATTATTAAAATGTACTTATTTTTAATTTATTTAAATTCACTCATTTTTAACATGCGTGCACTTTAAATTAGATATTCATTTATAATGTAAAAAAATTATTTGAAAAAAATTATTTATAAAAAATATATTTAAAATTTTAAATATTATATATTTTAAAAAATACACATATACTTATAAATAAACAAAAATATATATTTAAATAATTATATATAAATAATTATATATATTTAAATAATTATTAAATTTATAATAAATTTATTTAAATAATGAATATATTTACTATATTTATTTATATATATATTTATTATATATATATATTTATATAATTATGAAAATATATCTAATGATATAAATTTTTTTAAAAAAATATTTACATATGTATAAATAAGAAATTATATATTTAAATAATAATATAATTATAAAAAATTTATTTAAATAAGGAATATATTTACTATATTTATATTTATATATATTGATTAATGTATATATATTTAAAAAAAATTTATTTATAATTATAATTAAAAATCATTATTCAATACTAAAAAAGGCACTAATAAACATAATATTTGTCAGTACTAAAAATTAAGTGTTATAAATATGGATTTTATCAGTGCTAAAAAAACTCTAATAAAATTGTCCTGATCTAACTAAAAAAACGTACCCTGTTGTGAACCCTTTGCGATATTTGAAAAAAAAAACTATTGTGAACCCTTCAAGGGATCTAATTATTTATTCTACTGATTCTCCAAACCCAAATTTTCTCCTGCATTTCCTTTAATCGCATCACCCTATGGTCCTAGACATGTTCAATGATGATCTGAATCATTCAATATCATCCTCGGAGTACAAAAATACATCAACTATTCTTAATTTCACCTTGATTTTTTCTTTTTAAACAGTGTATCCCTTTATCGGACACCTTCAATAGTATAATATTTGATTATTTGGGGTTGCAAGATTGAGAAGAGATAGGTCTCCTAATAAAAGGAACATCATGATTCAGTTTTCTTCATAGGAATAGCTGGTTAAGGCTTAGTCTTGTGCCCCCCCCAAGTTGTAACAGCTTCTGATTCTATCTCTCCAGGTGGTGATATGGCTTCAATATGAAGCGGGACATTCCCATAACAAGTATTAGGGTTAGTTTCCCCAATCTCAATTTACATATTAAAAATCCAGTTATTATACACATGCTAGGGAATCTCATTTGTATATATTTATATTCTAATTGTATAACCCAGTTAGTTTATCACCCTATTTCTCCACACAGTTTCATAGAATTTTATGACTATAGAGTTCTTACAAATTTTATTTTGGATTAGAGTGGGGGAGTAATTTTTATGTAAGAAGGTTTTGTGGTTTGAATTGAGGGTTGATTTCTATGTTTACTATAAGAAATTGGGTCATTTTACCCCTTGCTTTAGGCGAGGTACATAAAATCATGAAGAAAATAAGGTTGAGGTTTTTGAAGATAACGACAAGGGCTTAAATCCTTGTGTTAGTGAAGGGACTCTAGGGAAGATTCAGTTGGACGTTTTTTACTAACCCATGAAATGAAATGTCTTTTCAATATAAATCATTGAAGGTTCACCTTCTCAGTGAATCGAACTCAAATCATGAAAACCCACTCAAATCATACAAACCCACTACCTCAATTTTCTCAAACACCATACAACATCTAGAATCCAGTTTTATTTATGGTTTTGGATAAAAGAATATAGATTTAGACTAAAGGTCTTGAATTTTCATTAAACAAGAGTTATAGGTATATGTTTTCCATTATTGTTTTCAATTTGTTTTATGTATTTTGCATTTCGAGATCTAGATCTGAGGGTTTTTTATTTTACATTGTATGCTCTGATTTTATTTCTATATTTTTGGTGTGGTTGTTTTATAATGTCTTTATTTATATTATGTTCCATTGTTTAATTGACTATTTTTGTCGATATCCTATTTTGGTCTTTTCAAATTATTTTTTTCAAAAAACATTATTCGTTGTCTAAATAAATTTAATAATAAAATTAATCCTCCTCCTCAAGATTAATTTTGTTGCTGATTTTAAATCTTAGTGAATCACCTCTATTTCACAGATAAACCAATTAAATAAATATTTATTCCATGGAAAAAACACCATAGTTTTTTTTGGATATCAAAACCATAAATGAACGAGAAAATTTATTTAGATGATTATGGGATAGACATTGCAAGGGTTGGTGTGTTTCACCCTTTTTTGTGATATATCTTGTTTTTGTGTACTATTGTATTATGCCTATTTTTTATTGACCTCCCTAGTATCTCAAGTATGGGTTAATTCATATTAGATGGTCCCCCTAGAATCCTTATGTTTCAACATCATTTATTCCAAAAAATAGAATGGAAGTTATTAAATTATATATAATAGAAAGTATTTCTACATATTCATCATTTTAGGTCTATATATACATTTAATTAACAGTAATATAATTTATACATAAATAACATATAATATATTGTGAACACATGTTACATTAAAAATAATAATGTTATGTAACTATATATATTTGAAATAACTAATCTTTAAAAAATTTAAATAATTATATTTTATAGACAATTACCCAGAATAATAATTATTTATATTTATTATAATTAAATTTTTTATTATTAGTTCTTATTAGTTTCATTAGAAAAAATGTAATTATATATATATATCAAATTATATATTGTATATTTAAATAAATTTAAATATGATAAATAATATACACATATATATTATTATATTCAAATAAATGTACTAATATAATACACACACACAGAGAGAGAGATATATATATATAATGTAAATATATAATATTTTGTATATTCACTTTATTTATCTATGAATCAAATGAGGATTTACCGCCATTATATATTTTTTTATGGTGGAAGTCATGATCCTCGTTAAATTTTATTTCATATCTAGGTATGTGTGAATGAAGTAAATTACTCTATCGACCTCTTTTTCAAATCATATAAAATCCTAACATTACTCTATTAAAATAAAACCTATTTAAAAACCATTTTTTATAGAAAAAAATTATAAAAAATCCTCAACCAATTATTTTAATAATTTTTTATTCGGATTCTTATAGATAATTTCGAGGATGAAAATGAATGTAATTCATCATTAACTCTGTCTCCAAGTTAAATAAAATAAATTAATTTCAATTACATACACTTATCCAATGAAATTACGTTGTAGCAACCCAAGACCCCCGAGTTTTGTAGCACTATAGTTGTGTATTCTGATTCTTCTGTCTCCACCCTCTCAATTTCATTCTCTCACTTCATTATATCACTTATTTGGGTGTGTGGAGATTTTATCTAGAAGTATTTGGTGGAAATGGAGGTATCGGGATAATAACTAGTGTCAATGGTGTAATTATAAAAAATGAGAGGCATTTCCCCATTTAGAGAACACAATGATCCACATCAGTTTCATACTCTAAATAGTTATTATTTCATTTTGTTTCCTTGAGACTCATCCCCCACGTCCTTTATATTAATTTTACCACTCTAATTATTTTCCATCCCAAGGATAGCTACTTTTTAGAGTATTTTAAGCAACATAGGTGCGTGTCCACAAGAGATGGATAATGTCTGTCAAACAAAAAAATGCAACGATAAATGTTCGAGAGATGAGATGATGATGATGAAAATTGAACTTCATTGTGTTATCTGAAATGGGAAATGTCTTTTATTTTTTTTAATTACACAATTGAAAGTAGTTATTAAATTAACTCTTCCATTGACACCAACTACTTCCAGATCAAAGCTTCACACAACAAGAGAAATGATAGAGTGAAATGTGTGAATGAAATGGAGATGGTTTAGAAGGAAGAATCAGAATACGCGACTACAGGGTTGTGTAACCCAGGGGTTTTGGGTATATATAGTGTAATATTAGCTGATGAGTCTATTTTAATGAAATTAATTTATTTTATTTAATGTTCAGGATGAGTTAATGATGAATTAGTTTAAATTTATCCTCAAAATTATCCACAAGGACCCAAATAAAACACTGAGAAAACAATTAGTTGAGGATTATTTTATGATGTTTATTTGGATAAAACATGGTTTTTCAAATAAATTTTATTTTATTAGAAAAATATGGTTTATATGATTGGAAAAAGTGGTAAATAGAGGTGTTTACATCATACACACTTACCTCAATAATCAATAACCTGAACGGGGTTCATGCCTTTCACCATCAAAACCTATAAAATGGAGGTCACTCCTCATTCAATACATAGATAAATAAATTAAATCAACCAAAATATTTATTTTTTTGTTATATATATTGTATATATGTTATATATATATGTATTATATTAGTAAATTTTTATTGAATATAATTATATATATATATGTATATTATTTATAATAATAAATTTTATTTAAATATATAATATTATATATATATATGTATATGATTTTAAAAATAGTTTTATGGAGATTTATACTTCATTTACACTTAGTGAAATGATCCATATGACATTTAAGACATTAAGGAATCAGTTGTACCACAATTCAATGCACGGTGTGGAGTTATTACTTAATTTGTCCGTTATCAGTTTAAATTTAAAAGTTTAGTTAAAAAAATGTCATTCAATATAAACAAAAAAACAAACATATATTGTCTTGATAATTTATGAAATTGATTAATATGTCATTTATGATGTGTAGGAATTAGTCTCACTCCAAACTGATAAACGATATGGTTAGTATAGTTCAAATTTCATGTTTCCAGTTTAAAATGGCATTTCAGTAAAAAAACAAGTGATGTACCCAAAAATGAGAAAACACATATTTATTTTTTTAATATTTTATTAATATGATACATAAGTCATCTGAGACATGTTGGAATCTGTCTTACCTCAAACCGACACACAATGTGACCGGTAAGACTCTAAGTATGTCGTTTTATTTAAAAATGACATCAATTTTAATAAAAAACACAACTTACCAAATCAAAACTGATAAAACACATTAATTTTATTTTTATATCTTAGGTAAATGATCCATACGTCATTTTCGATATGTAGTAATCACCCTCACCTCAATCTGACACATGATGTTCCCTATATGACTCAATGTGTCTGTTATCAGTTTAAAATCGACAATCTAGTTCAAAAAATGTCAGTCACTAAAAACTGTGAAAAAAATTTGTATTTACTTACTAATTTAAGAAAATTATTCATAAGTCAATTTTGACATGTAAGAATTGGTCTCATTTCAAACCAATACACGATGTGATCGGTATGAGTCAAAATGTGTGTTTACAGTTTTAAATTACATTTTAGTAAAAAATCATGTGACGTACATGAAACTGAGTAAGCACATTCATATTATCTTGATACTTTATGGGAACAATAAATAATCCATTTGGGACATGTAATAATTATCCACACCTCAATATGATTCATGGTGTGACATATATGACTCAATGAAAATCTTTTTATTTCAAATGGACCACAATTTTAGTGAAAAGGACAACACACCTATTCAAAACCAAGCAAATGCATTCATTTTTTCTATACATTAGTAAAATGATCTGTAATTCATTTATGAGGATCATGAATCATCATCAACTCAATATAATAAATCATGTTTCTTGTATGACTCAATGTGTCTGTTATCTGTTTAAAATCAACATTTTAATTCAAAAAGTGGAATTCCCTCAAAACATAGCAAACACACTCAGATGATCCCTAAAATTTAGGAAAACAATTTATAAGTAATTTTTAACATGTTGTAATCAGTATCACATCAAACAGAATAATGATATGACTAGTATGATTCAAGTTGAATGTTTCCATTATAAAATGAAATTTTTGTGAAAAAGACATGGGATATACTCAAAACCAGGAAAACACATTCGAATTGTTTTAAAACATTATGAAAATGATACATAATTCATTTTAGACAAGTAATAATAGGAATCAACTCAATCTGATGAATGGTGTGACTAGTATGACTCCACGTTCATTTTTTCAATATATAAGTATCATTTTACTTTACAATGTGCATCATATCGTCAAAACCGATAAAATGATCCTAGATTAATTTTCATTAATTAAATTCTATATTAATACAATCTTTCGTTGATTTTTTGGTGCATTTGGTGTGGAATTGTGCTGTTAGAATACACTGCACTGGTGGGGCAGTGTGTTGTAACAGAACACTATAGTGTGCCCCTTTATCAACACTTAAAAAAGTGTTGATAAAGGGTTCATTTATCAATGATTATAGAAGTGCTCTCAAATGAGACATGTACCAATGCTTCTATAAGCTCTTTTTAGTGATGATAAAATATTAGGAAGTTTAACATCACCCCAGTAGTATGTTCTTATCTAGTGCTGATATATTCCATTTTTTAGTGCAGCTAAAGGCCTATTTTGTTGTAGGGAATGAGATGATTTAATAATTAAATTAATGTTCTCCCAAAATGAATCTGTCCCACTAGGTTTAAAAGGTAATATAGTGAAAAATACATGGAAATCTCATTCCACATTCACATAGTAATGGGAATATTTTTTCAAAAAACCACCACTTCTCTAGTGCTCTACCTGAATTCTATGAACTAATCAACTACTCTATCCTAGACCACCAATACCAATGTTTCAAATCATGAAATATCATTGTAGTCCCAAGGTGTATGGACTAACATAACTGATTTCCTCTATCCATAAAATTATATCTCATTGATATTAGAATGGCCAACTAACCATAAATCATAAAGAGATCATGGGAGACTGAGACCAGCCACATGAGGTCCCCCACCATTAAGTATATAACTAATGTTATGGTAGTCAATGTCATGTATCTAATAAATATGAACCTACATACTAAATTATGACCTAGAATTACTGCTTTTCGTGACACCTACTCAATAGATGATTTTGTTCCCAAGCTCATCTTAGTAAACAAACTTATCAAGGATCACTCCTCCACTTATTCCTTCAAGGCATGAGTTGGTACATTCCTACTCAATGAAACAGAGGCCACATTTCCTTTCCGAGTATAATTTTAAATATCAAAATTAAAAAAAAAATTAAGAAACTCAAGCTAGAAACTCTATCAAAAATTCAGATCCCTGTGAGTAAAAATATACATCAAGATCTTATTGTTAGAATATACCATAAATCTCTCCCTAAATAGGTACTGAATCCAAGTTTTTAAAGAATACAATATAGTATCCAATTATATTTTAGGGTTAGTATAGTTATTCTCTTGAGGGTATAATTGGTGACAGAAAAAAGAAACCACATATTTTCCATAGATCTAGAAACATGCCAATATCATACAGGAAGCATCACCGAAAACATCATAACCCAAACTCTGTTGTCGAAGAATCAAAATCAGAGAAAAAATAAAACTCTCCTTTATATAGACTATATATAGATATAATTTGTTGTTTCACCAAAAATTTAGCCTCTTGTGGGTTACAAAAATAATTTAATATGCAATCATAGAGTAGTCCCTAACAAACTGCATGTAATAAACATCCAAGCCCAATAAGCTTGAAATATCAAACACATGTTTGGATTGATTCCATGACATTACCACTTGATTATTTTTAGAATCAAGTGATATTCCCTTCTCAAGTATGACATGCATTGAAATCATCACATCTTTGATTCAAAACATACACTTTTAAATTTTACTGTACATATGATGTTCTCTCAAGGCTTTAATGATGATTTTCAAATGATCCTAGATCTCATCCTTTGGCATAGAATACAGAAAAATATAATACAGAAAAATGACTCAAAAAATTACAAAAATGGATGAAATATTTGGTTCATCAACACCATATTTACCATAGGATCATTAATGAGACTGAATGTCATAATTAGAAACTCAAAATTCTCATACCAACTCTTAAACATTATATGTCATATATCCTCTTCTATAACCCTAAAATAATGGTATCCAGATCAGAGGTCAATATTAAAAAACCATTGTTCCCCTCTATGTTGATCAAAGAGATCATTAAATCATGTAAATCAATACTTTTTTTCTTAATGGACACTTGATTTAAATTTTTACAGTCAATGTAATGATTGACGCTCAAATATTCCTTTTTAGAAAAATGGATAGGTGAATCCCATGGTGAAACTCTCGGATGAATAAATCCCTTATCCTCAAGGTCTATAAGTTGAAACTTAAGTTCCTTTAACCCAATATGTTCCATAAGATACAGTGGCACATAAATACACATCATACCAAAGAGCATGTGAATAGTGAACTCATCCCTTCTCTATGGTGGTAACCTATAAATATCATAAGGAAATGCCTTAGGGCGCACACACACCACTGTAGGATGTAGTATACTGAAATGAGGGTCGACAAAATTCAAAAACATCTCTGACAACTGAAACTAGATTACTCTATTGTATGGAATAATAGGATGTACCCTTCCTGGTTTAGAGTCCTAGTCATCTTGAAAGACCTGAAAGACCACATTAAATGAAAATAACTAAACATGTTGATAATAATAGTCAATATGGGCCTTAATATTGATAATCCAATCCAATCCATTAATCAAGTTAATGATATCATGATAAATAACCATGAAATCCTACACCACTTCAATGTCATCTACTGTCACCAAACTTGTAGGATATCTAAAACCCTTAATCTGAGTGATATTGAAACTGTTATCCTGACCTATATCCCACAGGAACTGAAATACCCAACAAGAATGGTATAATCACATAACGTAATACCTACAAATCAATCAAATTTTCTGATATAAAATAACGAGTATCACTTATATTAAATAAATATAATACTATAAAGGATGAAATAAACACCATACCTCTAATATTAGATGGAATTTCCATAGATTTATTTCGTGCATACTCTACTACATAAATATGTTTGGTCTTAAATAATCCTTTATATTTATTAGCATCATAAATTTCCCCCTTAGAATAAGGATAAAAACCACCGCCCTAGGAAGCATCATAACAAACCTATAATAACTTGGTCAGTATGGATCTAACCTTACTATCATGGGACATATTTCCACCAAAATACCTGAGAAGGAAAAATATTCCTCAATAATGAAAATTTTTGTGTGCTTACATACAATTAAGCTGGGTAAGACTAGTCTATTATCATTGATAACAAACATCCTATTAACATCATGATGAATCTTCTAAGACTAGTCCAGATGAAAACTATATGCATTTATGTTTTCTTTTATATCCGAAAGTCACACCCTGGTCAAAAATTATAGAAATTGAAACTCAAATTAAAACCATTCCAATAGCTATGTATACCTAATCCATATCCTCCATTTCAAAAACCACCAGAAAGGACTAAAGGAATAATATAATCATCATTGATCAAATATCAACCCTTATAACCATCTTGAACATCTGATTCTTAAGGTATTCATTATTGACAATCTTGGGTTCTAGGTGGAAAAAATTTGTTAAATGGTTAAAATACTCAAAAACTATATATTCCCCTTGATCTAAGGATAGAAATTCCTATGTATTCTCCATGTCTATCATTTTAGTAAATAATAACTGGTTGAATATATTATTAAAATATGTTAAAGTATGATACTCTTGAAACATAGCTTACATAATGGATTCCCATAATTTTCATTCAACTCCTTTAAGCATGTCTTTAGAAAAACTCACCATAGATTCTTCGGAAGTTGTCAGTAAATATTGTATTCTTTTAATATATTCCTGACAATATTCATATTCTTAGGGTCCTTTGTGTCCATAGAAGAGAGGTGGATTATACTTAGTAAATTATGATCAATGATCCATTGTTCATCATGGGTTACGAACTCTCGCTTGACCAAGAGTTTAAATGGGGCAGATTACAAATTCCCCTATAGATGGGTCTACTTGTGTAATTTCCAACAAAACATATCTCATAAAATACTCAATCAAATTTAGAACGTCTCTTATAGGATGTAATTTATAATAAACACAAGACAATAACAAAATAACTTAAGATAAAATATCAAAAACATAAGACCAATTATGGAATCCATTATAATTCCTTTAAATTAAAAACATTTAATGAATAAATGGAATCAATTAATTAATATTAAAAAATTAACAAGTAAGAGATTGAATTATATAAACCCCAAATCTAGTTCATTTAAATAACCTCAAACTCCATGTCTCAAACACTGATAAAGTCCATAACCACCAATGGAAACTCGATTTCATACATTTAAGTGAGCTATCCAGGCACTCTCCAACACATTGTACAAAAATCCATCCTGTACTAACTCTTATCTACCAAAGTACCTGAACCAAAACAAGGAATTTTCATAACACTTTAGTATGGGTATTGGTTCTGATGTCATTTTCTAACAAACCAATCCAGGATAACTAAAAATTAACTAAAAAAGGTATTTCATAATGTGTGGAGAAAAAAAAGAAACAAATATGTTTACCAATTAATGTAATAAGATAAAAAAATATAGTATAGTGTGGATGAAAGGATAATATCAATGAGACATACAACATCAATCCAAAAATGCTAAACTAAAAGGTAAAAGATATGATCCCAAAATAAATCCTCCATGTTACCATCATTCACCAACAAACATTTTCATTATCATGGTGAAGACATCCTAGAGAAACCAGTGAGGCACAACATTTCTTTCCCTTTACCGGATTCCTAAAAAATCACATTTATAAAACCTAAAGATTAAAGTAGAGTGTGAGAACAAATTCCAGTAACATTTCACTAATGAATATATACAAAGTCCAATATAAATAAAATGTTAACTCAAGATATAAAACAAATCCAACTTATAAATAAGTTTCAAAAGAGAATCATTTGGATAAATTTTGTTTATTTTTAAGAAAATCATTTGGTATTCATATAAACAAGGAATATGATGATTAAAATTAAGAATGAAATAGAGAATAAGAAAACCCATCCATGGTTATACCATACGGTAAATATGTGATCATGTAACTATGAAATATACCATCATGGGAAAAACCAAGAATGTACTAGGCTATAGACTATGAGAATATGCGTTAAAAATGGAAAAACTTTGTTTAGAATCACATGAATCTATCTGATCTTGATTTCTATAATAGTATGTCGATATTGAAACCTCTAGTGGGGTAACACACACTAAAGTGACATACATTTATTTCCTAAAACGCCTAAAGTTCCCAATATGTTTTTTTTAACAGAAATAATTTGAAAACCACTATCACTGTTTATAGAATATTTTTCATGAAAAGAATTACTACTATAATGTTGAAGATTATCATTTTAAATCATATATTTCATTTTTGTATCTCATAAACACAGTTTAACCATTTTTTAAAAATAAAAACCACTTTAAAATATATATATTTCATTAATAAAATCTACCTTGAAATCAAATAATTATTTCAAATGAATAAAACTAATGTAATTATACAAGTTACTCAAGAAATCAATGAATTATAACCTTTTAATGGAGAAACTATCTCAAAAATGGATTTCAGAAATAAGTAGATCATGTCCTCATGAGCATTGAAGAGATCCACCAACAGTGAAGGAAAACCACCATGAATTTATCTCCAAATATTGGTGATGAAATTTAATAAAAAGGGGATAAAATGGAATTCAAAAATATCTCTTGGGTTCTTAGTTTTCAATAAATAATTGTCAAAAAATGTTGGTTTGGATGAGGTTTGGGTATTTATAATAAATCAAGAATTTAAAATACCCCGATGTAGACTCCTCTATGATAGAATAACTGTGTTCCCTACGGTGTAATGAAATGGATCATGCTGCATAATGCCAAGTTAAAGGTGCATCTAAAAACTAAGAAATAGACCATTCCAGATATCATATATTTAAATATTGGGGACTAATACAAAGATGATACCATCATTCTACAATGCCAGACTTCCAAAAGAGTGGCTATAACATATCCCACTCCCCATGGCACAGTTACCCCAATTTAGATGTAGCACCCAAATATATCCCATGAATCACTATGGTGCATCGTACTCTTCTATGACACAACACATAACCTACAGATTCCACAAACTTATTTCATGGCATAGACTTGATAAAAATGTTATTTTCCCCAAAATTCCACCTCCTAGACTGAATGTCATAGATGGAACACTCATGACATAATCGGCCTCTTCACATTAAAACAACTCCAATATATTGAAAACCCCTTATAAAAATATGGATCGATTCTAAAACTAAAACCAAATCCAAGAAAACAAAGTTAGAATCAAAAAAAATATTATAAGTACATCAAATATAGTAATGGGATGTTATTATATAACTGTTGGATGGAGGAATTTTAAAAAGGTGATAGGATATAAGATTCCAAACAGAAGTAAAACCTATGAGGTTTTCAGATAGAGTGATCAACATTTCTACAATCTTCAAAAAACTAAAAATACTGAGTCGGTCATTCAATGCTATAATAATAATGAAGGAAGAATCAATATTCTAGTTGATATATAAGAAAATATTAATAATTTTGACATTATGTTTTGAGGAAAAGCTCATATGATGATTGTTGAATCCTATTTACTCAGTGTTTTGAAGGTGGTCAACAAAAGGAATTTTTTTAGGATAATTAATGTTGGAGTAATAACATTGAATTTTGTGTTATATCTCTTCCCATATATCTTGGAGAAACACTACCTATATTAAGGGGAGAAATTCCACTATTAAATTTTTTTTCATGTTATTCTAGTTATGATTATTATTTAATAAGTGAATTTCTGAAGTATGGTGTCTCCCCTGAAGGATGATAGAAATTATATTTTGATTCTATGTACCAGTTTGATATGGTACCAAAAGTAGAAGAAGGTAACATATAGAGAAGGTTCCAAATGGAGTGGTAAGACATCAGGTGATGTAGTAAGGTACCATATTAAGAAGAATGTATAGAATCAAGAGGATAGGTATAGGGAGAAAGAGAAGGAATTGAATGAACTAGTTCTGGAGAAAATTATATTTGAAGAGTAATTTCATATGGATCCATGAAGAACTGGATGAATAGTTATTAGATAGATAATTATTATAAAAACAACTATCAAATTAATAATTTACCAGATGAATAGGTTACAGATGGAAGTGATGAAGAATTTGTATAGATGGCTTATAGGTAATGTAAGAGAAGATGAACATGATAAGAAAAAAGTATTTCACTAGTTCAATAAATGAAACATAATATTTTATTTTTATGAAGTGGAAGAAGTTTGTGTAAAGTACAATGAATATAGATAAGAATAAGAAGAGTTTATTTCATGCTATAGTGAAAGTAAGATAATAGGAAGAATAATAAATCATCATTATGCTACTCAACATACGTCACATTAGGTGGAGGACTTTATTAGTGTTGCAACGAATCTAAAAAAGAACATTCATACTATCTAGACAAGAAGTATAATGATCTAGAAAGGAGCTACCACTGGACATGGAAACTAGTTCTGAGGCATTGTATTATCCCCCTACTAATGTGTAGCGAACCACACATGTGTCCGAGATTATTTCCTATCCAATCCACTATAACTTGTATTAATTATACTGGAGAATCAATGTATTGGTCACAAACATACATAAGAAATACTAGAAACTCTTACTGAGTAGTGAACCTTGTAAAAACATCAATTTTTATCCTTTATTTGATTTTTCCACTTTAATGTAGTAATTGATTGATAATTCCCCCCAACACTAATTCATCCCCACCTAGTATTGAGAATATCCCAAAGTAATCCTAATACCTTGTTCATTTTTGGTTCCATCACTTAGATCAATATCACATTGTGAGTGTATGAGTCCTCTAAACTTATTTATCTGTTTATTTCAATGTCTTGTTAACAGTCCCACTTTTAAAATAGTACATTGTATTTTCATGAATTTTGACTATATTCTAGATTCCATTCAATTCCAGAAAAACTAGCGGCTGATATCATACACGTGTGTTCATATGGGTCTAAGGTAGGCAGTCCCATTAATTTAACCCATAGTTTTTCCCTCTTTTTAGGTGTGTCTAGAGTGAGGTCACAATGTCTCAACCATTCATTACATTAGTCTAATTTAATTGTTTGAGATTGATTATATAATAGTTAAATATCCAATTTATCGTGCCTTGAATATTATTAATTGGGTATTCCAATATTATTTCTTAGTTCTTGAATTATCCTTGAAGTGGCTAAATATCATTAAATGCCTGTTTTCAATTAAGAAGTGCTAAGAGTGATTTTTTTGGAACTAATGGTTGAGATATGGGATATCAATCCCCTTGATACTTATATGATAACACTCCCTTGAGTTGACCCTAATGAAATGGAATCCTTGAAGTGATATGTGATGAACCAAGAAATAGTTGTGTAATTTTATATAAATAGTAAAATCAAAACAATAACATAGTTAGTGGATGAAATATAGTATATAAGATTAATGAAAGGATTTTGAGTAAAATATTGAATTGAATTAGAGGTATGGAATGGTATATAATGGGGTTGGTATTTTTATGTAAATATATTATAAAGAGGACCCTATGGGTTTTTCTGTTGAATGAAGTTTTCTTTCAAATAAAAATTATTACATTGTATTGAATGTTTTTTAACCAAGTACTATTGGTATGCTAATTGTTTGGAATGCCTCAGAAGGATACCGTAGAGTCTTTATTGACCTAGACTTGTGTGGAATGTCATGAGCCTACACAAGATTCTACTATGGGTTTCACATTAATACCATAGTGTGATGATAAATTTGCATTTATGGGTGTCCAGTGCTAGGAAATTCCTTAAGTAATCCATTGGACACTCTGAATATTTGTTATCATGAATTCCTAGGGGTGAATACCCCTTTCATTCAGCTAACATCTATATTTTCATATTTCATGGATTAATCTCTGGGATTTTTGCAAGACACAATGGTGAATATTGTGGTATGATCTTGTCATATTCATCCTCATAAAATGACTGGAATGCCTCAAGTGTAATCCATGAATTACTGTTAGTCCCTACTTTTGAATGTAAAGGATAGTTCCTTTAGTTCAAACCTGTGGTTAATATCAAGGAAACGCCAAGGGTTATCCCTCCCTTGGATTCGATATGTAATTTTTTTGAGAGGGAATACTTGGTTGAACCACATGGATTCCCTTGATTAGTACAACTATAGTTTCATTTGTGGCATACCTTGGAACCAGTTGAGATATGACTCTCATTGTGAACAATGAATCACCAACTTAGGTTAATGAAATCATAAACCTATGCCAGCTGACACCGTGGAATAATACATTGGTGTTTGTTTTAATAATATTTATATAAATAATTAATTAGTTTATTTGTTAAATATATTCTAGATTACCTATATAACTCTTGCATGAACTATTTCATGGAATTTTTATTTTAGGGATTTCATTAGTGGTGGCCTACTAAGTATCATTCATACATTTTTTAGTCTTCCATGGAACTTTGGAACCCAATAAAAAGACTATATGTTGGTATGATTAGTTGTGGTTAAGTTCCCATCATTATTTGTTACTTCAATTTTGTAGGGCTTGCAAAGAGAGTGGATATGAAGACCTGTATGAACATGAATTGGTTCAGGGATGAGTTTTTGGTATATTTTATTTGTTCAATTTTATCTTTGCAAGGGATCTTCCTATGGGTAATTATTTATGGAATTAATGTAGTACTCATTCTTTTATCATTTGATAATGTAGTTATTTTTGTTAGTTATTGTTCCTTATATGTTATGTTTATATGCCCAGATTTATATTTTCATTATTTCCCATTCAATATACTCTATAATAATAAGGTAATAGTATCCATATAGTAAATTCACAGACCCTCATATCTAGTATACAACCTCTAGAATATGGGGAGTCAAGCTTGTGAACATGTGGCATGCCAGCCCCGGGCACTAGGTTAGTGGATTTTGGGTCAGGGTGTGACATAATTTTATTAGAGCCATTTTTCATTTAGTTTACTATTCTAGAATAGTATGAAGGAGACTAAATGTCTTTTGAACATGGTAATGATATCATTATTGCTAGTGATCTACACATTCCTTGGGGAATCCCCGAGTTTACAGGGAAGAGACCTTTTGTTCTTGAGATTAGCTATTATTATTGATTTTTTTTTCAACATATGTGAGGGATTTTGTTATTGATGTTATGGAATTCTGTGATTTTATCTATTTTCTATGTATGGAAGGATTGGAAGAATGTCTTGAGGTAGCATTTCTGTCCCATAGGGATTTACATGTCATGTATCATTCTTAGGACATATCATTCAGGTCTTGATTTCATGTTGTGCATGATTTATATGAGATTTAGTTTTTTTATATATTTTTTATTTATTTCTAAATGTGGTCTGAAATTTACTAGTTCCAAGTAGGTTTTTTATATAAATAATTTTTAGTTTTCTATATGGTGTTTTCCAAATAAATCTATAGAGAAATCTTACCTGACCAATTCTCACGATGATTTCATGACTTATTGGAAACTAAAAAACGATTGATAATGGTCAAGATTAAATGAGGAGTCCATAAGATTACCATAATTTGTTGATACCCTCCCACTAAAGATATTGAAATATTCATAGAGAGATGATGACCCCTGATTCCATCCTCTATAAGGCCCTAGGTTTGTAACTAGCACTGAGGGTATAAAAACATTATGTCAGGGAGGAATTACCCTCTATAATATAAATAGGATAGAGAGATATGATAAACCATGTACAATAAATACCATGATATAATATAAAAATAATCAAAAACCATACTACATGAATGTTTAAATAAAAGTTATACAGATAAAAGTCTCCCATGTAAATACTTAAATGTATAGCTAAAGCAGTGACACAATAACTATCAAGGATATAAACTATTAATGTTTCGTATGATCCACTTAATCGTCTTAGAAACCTAAAAATAGTTTATATATGTAGGTAGATCATACAAGTATACTCAGTAAGTAATCCAATGTTTCTCATGAACATGTGAAATATGCATACTAATGCACCATTGACAAAACAACATTACTAAATAGTACCTATGCAGGTATAGTAACCAAACACAACCCCACCAAGGCATGGTCACCAAATGACGCAAGACCTATAAAATAATATAATAAAAATCACATCGATAATGGTACCCACACTTCTTTCCAAATGTTATATCACTCTCACATCCCAACACTGAATGTCCTGGTGCTTCCATCTATTATGTATACCACACCACCCCACAATCACAATCACAACACACCTTTCCCAAAGACACCTAGGATCATCTCCCCTCAAGCACGACCACAACACATCTCACCAAAAAACACATGGGCCAAAAAATAACCAAAACCATAACTAGAGTAGTAGGCTATTTTGAACATTTAGGACATCAGACATATTCCATCATCTTACCATGAAATACCCACAGCAGATGCAAACCCATAAGAATGATCACTACTCACCTAAAAACACATGGGTTGTCAGATCTCGCCTGCATGCAACTGGGCTATTACAACCACCATATAATGCACTAACAAACCTATGGTCATCACATCCTATACAATACTTACATTTTCTATATACGATAATAGGAAATATCAAGTACCTAGCCATCAATCCACCTCACTGGATATTAGGAAAAACAGACATGCATGACTATGTGGGTGTCAGCATATAGTGCATTCTATAGGTGGGGTGACTATTGAAATAAAAAAGAATAAACAAGTATATATATAGTATAAAACAATCTATCCTAATGTACAGTATCATAATAAAACTATCCATTTGACCACAACATCACTTTTTCTGCCACCAATAAATTCATAACACCACACTAAAAACCACCAACCCAATTTTACATTTCATACCAATTCCCATAATCCAACCTATTCATTATTAAGAATCAACCAAATTAAACAAAACATACCATCATTTATTTTATCAATATCCATTTCCATCCCACTAGCCAAACCAACACATTCCATTTTATTCATTCTTACCCCATTATTTATTCCATCGCTACCCAATTATCTAGTGCAATGAAACTGCAACCTCACTACCCCAAAATCATGGCTAAACGTACAACTTCACTTCCCCAAAATCATGGACAAACAATCCACCTCACTGCTCTAAAATCATGGAAAAAAACCACATTGATACCCCAAAATAATGAGAAACCAAAACATCTGCCTCACAGACCCCCACCACAAATCATGATCATTGTATAGATTTAAAAAGGGGCCTTTATCACATTACAAATTATTTTTAAGGGCATTATCAAACAATCTGTATTCCTGGGATGACCTTCCTATTAAATAAATATAAGTGGTTATCCAATTTTTATTTTAAAGTGATATCACAGCAATAAAAATATGAAAACAAACACAATACATAGCACACAATGCAAAAAAAATCCCCCAATAGCCACAATTATAGAAGGGCATTAAGCTTGTACACTCCAAAATATCACAATCCTAAAAATACATAAAATCATGTGAATCATTTCCATGTACCCTTTAAATTTCGATTAAACAGGTAATATATCTTTAATTAAAGCATAAAAACTATAACCCTATGTAAATAAAGAAATCCCCTCCTACATAATACAAAATATATTGATATGAGGAATTTCTTACCTAAAGGAAGCATTGTCGACCCCTTATGCACTGCAGGGTGACAAAGAAGTTCCGAAAACCATAATCGCACTATAAAAAACTCTATATCAACCTACACCACACCCAAATACCATATAAACTAATCCCAAACACTCAAAAAAACCCTAAACACCCCTCTTCTGTGAAACCCCAATGAAGAATAGAAGGAAATCAATGATAAAGAGCGGAGAAGTCATTATAGATTAATGACGGGATGCCGGGAAGCAATACCCTCAAATGGAATATCAAAACACCAATGGGTAGCGCCACTGGTAGACTAGAATGTGACAGAGCCTGGGCTTTGGGGAAAACTAGAGTGCTCGGTAGCTTTGTAATAGCATTACTATGGGGATTTACAAGATGTGTAATACCCTTCCTCATTATGTAATCCTCAGGTTTTTGTTTTGCTAAAAAATGAATCATGTTTTTATTATTTAACCCCCTAAATCAATATGTCATGATCCAGCTGTGGAGAAGTAGTGAAAATAAATTTCATGTCATTTAGACATTACAAGATGTTCATTTCTTGCATTAGATCTGCTGCACCACTAGCCTCTACTGAAAACCCCACGAACATCCCTTAAACCCTACTATCCACCAAAACCTGCAAAGTGACATACTGGGAAGGCACAAACCAATACATCAGATACCTCTAAAATTGTTCATATTGTTGAGATTCCAAAACCCATCCAACATGGAAATGGATCCAAACAATAACCCTGTGAGATACCTCTTAAGAATCTTGTCATACCTCAAATACTACAAACAAAAATACATGCCAAACCAAATAGCCAAAAAAATCTCAAATAACCTCATTATCACACTAGCACAACCATCTAACCTACATGTGTCCGAAACCCAAAAAACCACTAAAACTAATACATGAAACCATACCAAAAATATTAATTAGTTAACTCCATCCTGTATGTCATGATAATATCCGCAATGGGTAGCACTGACTCACCTACATAGGTTTAATCACATCATTGTTAGCACATCTAAATTAAGAATCTGGTCCTCAATTTTTATATGTCAAAATTATCCCACATTATACATCACAATGTATATATACTTACTCATCATATAAAATAGAACTATCCATACATCACCTAACATGAAAAACAAAAGGTGAAAACTCAAAACAACTCTGGGTACTAGGCATGAATTTGTGTCGTGCATTCCCAAGTAATCTCCTCTAAGACACCATGCCCCCATTACACACAAACTAAAAAAAGGCACATCTACATAGTTACTTCTATTGGATATCCTAGATATTTATTGGCCACTCCAAATACATCACTTCAACCTCGATATGCCACTCTCCTCAGTCAATGAAATGAGAGTCATTGTGAAAATACTGACAAAACTGAGAGGCATGGAAGACTTCAAGGATCCTATCAAACCCTGGTTGAAATGAAAACATATTCACAACCTCACCATCTCTCACCAACACCTCAAAGGTCCCAACAATCTTCGGAGAAATCTTACTTCCTTTTCCAAACCTCCACTGCCCATGTTGAGGGTATACCTTCAAGAACACATGGTCCCCAACGTTGAACTCCAAGGGCCTCCTCCTATGATTGGAATAATACTTCTATCGATCATGTGCTACTTTTACCCTCTCATTAACAAGATAAACCTTATTTTTCAAGATCTTCACCACTTCTTATACAAGAACTTCTACCTCCCCAACCTCCATCCAACACAATAGAGAATGAAACAATCTCTCATACAAATCCTCAAATAGATCCATTCCATTAGAAGAATGATATCTATTATTATAATAAATCTCAAACAATGATAGGTGTTCTACCCAAGATCCAGCTATGTTCTATATATACTCCCACAACATATCCCCCAACATCTAGATAATCCGCTCCATTTTCCCATATTTCTGAGGGTGGAAAGTAGTGATGAGGCATAACTAATAACCAAAATCATGTTTCAATCCCCTATAGAACCATGAGTTAAAACCTGAATCTATATAAAGGTAAATGGATCGTGTAGGTCCAAGAATCTACACACATAATCCACATACCTCTCAATAAAATAATCCACAACGACTGACTCCTTGATTGTTGAGAAGTGGTCTGATTTCATCAACTAATCCTCAATCACCCAGATAGCATCACACTCTCCCTATGTTCTCGGTAACCATATGAAGAAATACATTGAGACATAACCCCATTTTCACTCAAGAACATCCAGAGGATTTAAAAATATTCCTGGAAAATGATGCTCAATCATTTCCTACAGAAAAACCAAACACTTTTCCAGAAACTCAACCACTTCCATTTTATCCATGGTAAATAAACTACATCATCAATCCATGATACATCTTGGATTCTCATTTGTGTACCACCTAATGTGAACTATGAAACTCATGAATGACTCCCATGTGCATCACCACTGGAAACAAAACCTCCCATGACATAATATCTGGTTTGGAGCTTCCTCTGAACATCCCCCCGAGCATCACCATGGCCAACAAGATCATGCATAACCTCTTCCTCTGAGTCTCCCCAATGATACACCTCCACCTACAGAATCATAGATGAATTCACCATCCTCTAAATAAATTTCCGTTAACACCGTACACCCTTTCATCTATGTTCATAGTTTCTAACTCCTCTATTTCTCTCCATGTATCCTCAGACTCCTGAACAACACCCTTCCATAACTTTTTGTTTAAATCACCAGCCACAACATTTCCTTTTACAGAGTGTTAAAGATATTAGAATGATAATACTAAAATACATCAACCCATATCCACTACTAAATATTCATATCACATTGAGAAAAGATGTACCTAAATCTCTTGTGATCTATAAAGGACACAAATCACTCCCCAATGAGGTAATTCTACCAAAACTTCATCATAAAACTAGATGCGATGGGACACAACTTTTTCTAGCTCTAGATCAAGGGTGGTATAGTTATTCTCTTTGGTGAATAACTTCCTATCCCCATAAGAGATCATTACACTCTACTAAATCTACATGATTCCCAAAACTAGAAGGGAAGAGTCACAAAAAAGCCACAAAAATAACACACTCCTTAGGAAACCAAAGCACTGAATCACTAACAATATTCCCCTTTAGCTAACCAAATGTTATAGATAACTAATAATTACACAAAAATTCTAATCATGCAATGTAAAATTTGTTAATGGGGATGAAACTCAAGATAAATAGGGTACAATCCCCCAATAATATTCCAAAAAACATAAAAAACTATGAACCTATACCATATTTTTGGGTGCAACCCAAGAAAAAATTTCTCTTCCTTTCATGGGTCCACTGCCACACCCTAATGAGACATGATAGGAAAATATAAATGAACATCTTATTTCTCAAAAAATCACTTGGAAAACCTTTCATAGGGTCAGTGATGTCAAAAAACCTGAACGGAAACTCTATGATGCTCAGAATGATCCTTCTTTGACCTCGAGTAGATCAATTTTTCATCAGTGAACATGAAATTTAACCATTCCTAGAAATCATGGACCATTCAGTTCATAAGAACCATGAACAGAGAAGGTGCATTCATAACACCAAATTGAATTCATAAAAACATGAATTTTTCATACCTACATTTGAAGGCAGTCTTCAGGATATCTCCCTCCTTCACCCTCAACAAGTGATATCTAGGCCACATATCAATATTGGAGAAAACAATCTCCCATTATTTTTTGTCTAAAAGATCATCTATCCTCGGATGATAGTGACAGATCTCGACTGTCACCTAATTCAACCACCAGTAGTCTATACAAAATATTATACCACCAAATGTATTCATTGAAAACAACACTATAGAACCCCACAACGACACACTGGGATAAAAAAACCGCTTCATTAGGAAATACCTAAAAACCATGGGAACCTCTTCCATCCCAATCTATACAGATTCCATTTAAAACTCATCCAAAAAAGAGCAATGAGGCTCCACAAGTTGACTTCCTGTCTGAAAACCCAACTTGTTGAAGAAAACCACACACCGTCCATCCACATCCAAGAACCCGACTCTCCTCCAAATAAATTCTATAATTGAATGTATGGAATAAAACCTATTGATGTTACACACAACATAATATGGCTATACATTTTGTAAGAAAATATCCCCATGGGACTGATGTGGCCCCATCATTAGTCTATATTCCTATCACACATCAAAATAGATGGTCTAACCTATGAATGATGTATCCAACACCACAGGAACAAAATTCCACTATACGTCTATTCCCATAGAATGGTATAGAGTGGGTGAAGAGAAAAAATTATGAAGCTCCTAAATAAAACAAAAAAAACAAGGGTACTAAAAAAACTTATCATTCCTCTGATAATTTATGTCCCCTATTGCACTACCACCTCCACTAAATTCAACTGACCACACCCAGCTCCACTACCTCTCTTCTAACTACCACATCCAAAAAAATGCTTGGTATGAGGTCCCTAAACATTAGGAAAATACAAAAGTCAACCTCTACCTACCCCATATCCCCTTAGTGAAAAAAACTACTTCCCCCACTTCTATAATAGTCTCAATTGTAATTACTATTGAGGATAGTGTTGAACCAATCCACCACCACCAAAATGAGCTTGGGGAATAAATGGGAACTGCTTCTGGCAATGGAAAATAATCCCCAAACCAAAACACACTAGTAAAAATTCCCTAAGAAATAAATTAAAACCACTGGACCTAAAATTCAAAAAAGTAAGCTTCTGTGATTTATTGCATGTTAGCTAAATCCTTAATGGTCCTGCTGCCTTAGACCTTACATTGAAAACTCTTCACCTAGAGGAACCCAACATGTTCCCCTTTCATGGTAAACCTCCTAATGTTTTCATATTATCTATCATATTTTCTTTTATCTAATCCTCCTGATACATTGGAAACGTAAAATGAGTAATTTTATACAAGATAAAAGGAAGAAGTTCCTCCCTAAGACATCCTGCATGAGACTCCTCATCTGAGAAAATATATGTAAGAAAACATAGATGGTCCTTGAACAAAATTCCCAACTCTTACACTGACCTGATAAATTAATGAAGAGAAAGGAGTTCTTACCACTTCACTACCTTCATTGTTAAGTAAAGGAAAACTTCCCAGAACTCTTTCTAAAAGTAAACCCACAAAAAATTTTCCTTCTTCTGCTTTCCCAGATAAAACATCCATCCATAACGCATAAATCCTCATATCTGAAAGATTTACATGTGAACTCTTTATCCCATCAGGGTCTGTATGAAACTAAATGTGATATTGAGTTCCTCCAAGTAGATCTCTACCTCAATATCTCAAACAGTTCCCGTATACTTCCACAAAACCTGCCACTGGAATGAATGAAACTCCCTCTTACAAGCCTCATTCTCTTCTGTCGGATCAACCCTTTGATAATAATCTGAATCATCCTAATGAACCTAATTTTTTTGAGCCACATGTGGATGAAAAATTTGATCTATAAATAAAATAAATACAAGGATTACCTAATCCCATGTAGTATGGATTTTTATAAAGATTCATTTTAATTCATTTTATTTATTTTAACCATCCCAAAACAACCCAATTCATAAAATAACACATGTCCTCATGATGCATGTACCTATCCTAGTTCCCTACCTTGAAAATCAGGCCACCATACTTGGTCATTCAATAAACTCAACGTCCATGCACAAGATCAAGGGGGGCTAAATTTCAGGTCTTATCCGGTCTCCCTAACCAAAGTCACATATCAATGTCAACTGATACCATTTTCATATCAACCCATTCAATCCTCACTATGAATAACTCCAAAATCCATCATATCTATCAACCATCACCTTTGACACCACTCTGTCATGACCTACATACCTCCAAATATATTTCAATGAGGGGAGATAGAAAATGGCCCTCGAGCCCCACCTCTAGTTGGCCCCAGGTTGGAAAATATAACTAAGGGTATAAAAATACCATGTTTGGGAGGAATTTCCCTCTATAATATTAATAGAAATTGGAGATAATATGAATCATCCCCAATAAAATCCATGGAATAATATAAATATATACCAAAAACATCCTATATGTATCTATAAATAAAACTAATAAAAATTAAATTTCCCAAAGTAAATACCCAAAAGTAAATCTAAAGAAGCACCGTAACAAATTTCAAGGACCTGAACTAGTATTTTCCAACATGATCCATATAATTCATCTAGAAACCAAAAAATAGATTATATATATATGGGGAAAATACAAGTATACTCTGTAGGAAAACCAATGTATCTTTTTCACAAGTTTAATAAACATACTAATTCACCCATAAAAAATATCCCAACTAAAGGGCACTTATACATGTATACTAAACAAACCCAACCTTACATAGGAATTCTCACTAAATAACACAATCCATGTAATATAAGATATCAAGAATCACATCGATAAGGGTACCGTGTACCGCTTTCCCATAGGTATTCTACTCTCACACCCCATATCATACATCTTTGTGATCCTATATCTCCTTTATATAACACTACCCTACAAACATGGTCAAAACACACCTCTCCCGAAGACACATGGGATCACCTACTCACAAGCATGGACACATCACATATCATTGTAAGACATCTGGGCCACAACACACTCAGAAACATAACCATAGTAGTAGGGTATCATGAACATGTTGGACATCAACCTCATTCCCTCCTCCTACTATGCACGACCCCCACATGAAGCCTCCCCACATGAATAGTCACATATCCCCTAAAAAAACATGTGCCATAAAATCTCACCCGAAGATACTTAAGCTATCACAACCACATTAAAATGGAATAACATACCTCCAACCATCACATACTATGAAATACCTACCTCATCTACTGGATATAGGGGGAATGTGTGGATACCCATCCATCCTTCAACCTCACCAGATGTTAGCAAGAACAAACCTCATGTGACTATGCAGGTTTCTTCACATAGAGCTGTGTGTGGGTGCAGTGAATTTTAAAATCACAAGAAATATACATGTATATATATAATATCAAACACTAAATCATTACCTATGGTTTCAAAATAAAATTAAACAACTCACCACACTGTCACTTTTGTTTCCACCTCTAGAATCATAACACCACAAATCAAACCACAATACCCATTTCAAGTTTCAAAAAAACTCCCATAATCCATCCAATTAATTTTTAAATATAAATCATAATAAAACACTCACTACATCACTTATTTTTTCATTATCAATTTCTATCCCACTAACCAAACGAACTAATTCCATTTTAATCATTATTAATGAATTATTTATTCCATCACTACACTAATATCTAGCATATATAAACTGAAACCTCACTTCCCAAAAATTATGGGCAAACAACCAACTATATGCCTCAAAATCACAGACAAACAATCCAACTCACTACCCCCAAAATCATGGTCAAATGAACCACCTTATTCCCTAAAATCATGCCCATCCAAACCATCATCCCCATAAGCCCAAACCACTCATCAAGATAATTTTATACATTAAAAAATAGGATTTTATCACATCCATATTATTTTGGGGGTCATTATCATACAATCCATAATCTTGGGGAAACCATTTTATTAACTAAATATAAGTGGTTCGCTATTTTACTTTTTTAGGTTGATTGATCACAACATTATTCATTTCATTATTTCACTCTTAAACCAATATTTTATATTGGTTTTGTATATGAAATTCCAAATTTAATAAAAAATTGAACATACCATTTAATTCAATTATTTAATATTTATCATTGTGAAACAGAGAAATTATACTTTTTGTTAGGATTTTATTGTAAGAGGAGGTGATTTTGTGGTCTGAAGATGATCCGGAAAGAAAATAGGTGAATCAGCATTGAAGCCCAAGGATATGTGTCAGTTGTTCTGCACATGGATGTAAATATATACCTCCAAATGAGGTGTTCTTTTTTGGAATGGTCCAAAATATCATGGGATATAACTCATCTCATGAAAACAGATCCAAATTCTTCGATCATCTAGCCCATCCAAGCTGATAATTCCATGGGACAAAATCTGTTCGAATATAAAAGTTAGGTTTTGTATTTTGATAATATCTACCAAAAAATGTGTCTACAGGCCTCCAAAATTTACTTGGAGACATTATAGAGGCCTTCCAACAACACTTCTCTTTCTTCCAAGTCATTATATTACTGTATACTTTCCAAATTAGAGATATAAATGGTATAAAAAAATTGAATTCCCAAAACAACTTCCCATTTTACCTATAAAAGGGATGCATGGTTACCCGATTTTCATGTTTGACCAGGGGATATACGTTTTTCCCATTTGTAGTTCCAAAGTATTCCTCTTATCCTATTCCATATTCTTGAGCCCCTATCTTCATAGAGGGATTTGAAATTAAGAATGAGATCCACCCGACTTTCCTCTTCTCGGCGTTGGGATAAATGGTGGGTGTTCATTGTGAGGGAGCAACAAATCTTGTAAGGAGAGTTATGAAACTTTTAATACTACTGGATTATTTTATTTTGGGTTTGAAAACATTTTATTTATAATTATATTACTTTGATTCTTATTTTAATTCATTGTTTGATTGAATTGAATGTAATTCTCTTTACTTTTAACTAATTTGGGTGTAGTCTTGAGTGTGTGACTTGTGTTGTTCTGATTGGACAACACATGAATAATTTTATTCACCAATGATTTAAGATTTAAATTTTATTTGGAATTTATTATAAAATGCATGATATATGTACCCTAGATATACATTTTTTATGCCAGGGTTTGGATCAATTTGAATTGTTATAGAAACATAGAATGTAATCAGGATTCTAATTAATTTGAACCAAATACGTACATCAAACTCAAATTAATCTCCAAGAAAGATGAACTTGAAATGTGTGTAGTGACTCACAGTGAACCGATTTTCTCATATTTTTCAAAATACACTTGTTTTTTCAACTATTAAACTCTTTAAATTATTACATTTTGTTAAATATATTTTCAAAACAACCCCCAATATTTTGGTAATACTTATTAAAATAGACACTTTAAACATACAATTCTTCATGAGAGATTTCCAAGGGTCTTCCATATTTTATAAATCAACCTTGAAAAAATAATAAATTTGATGATTCATGATACTGCGATCAACTTTTTTCACCATTTGTGGTGATCATTTTTTAGTACATGTTTTTTATATGTTATTTTTAATTTATGTCAATATTTATTTGATTAATTCTATACCTTTGCATAAAGTTGTGTGTTTCAATTTATTTCTTATATAGGTAATGTTCTTGACACATTCTACTCTATTAGATTTATCCCATTTCTGACCCAAACTAGATAGGATTATACTTTAGTGACACTAAGACACACTAGACAACCCTCTGATGGGGGATACACAACTAGAGACATTTCTAAACCCCTCTTCTTGTAGAACCAAATTAGAAATTGAAATTAACATGTATACCATGGATGAAGACAATCAAACAGTAAAATAATAAACCTTTTCTAATGTTGATATCCAGCCTAGTTATACTCAAATGAAAGGGGAGAGACCCAATTTTGATAAAAAATATGGTCTAATTCACTTTTTTCAAATCTTTCATGGAATTTCTAGAGAAGACCCACATAAGCACTTAAAATAATTTCATACTGTTTATTAAACTTTCAAACCTACTAACATGGATTAATAACAAGTATAGATTAGGGAATTACCTTTATCATTAGATGAAAGTAAAAATGATTGGTTGTACTATGTTAAATAACTAATTAGAGTATGGGAAGACATGAAACACATTTTTCTTAAAAAATAAACTATAGCCTCTAAGAAAATAAAAATAAAGAATGATATTTTTATAAGAAAATATCATGGGGAAACACTTTATAAATACTAGGAAATATTTAAAAGGGTTTTTTTAAGTTTCCCACCCTAACAAACAAGTGAACAATATTAATTCAATATTATTATAAGGTATTAATTATTATTGATTGAAATATGATTGATTATACTATTGGTGGTTCACTACTTAATAAAACCCCAATTGCTATAAGATCCCAAACTGAGAACATGGGGCTGAACACTCAATAATCTGGTTCAAGATCCAATGTACCCATTAGAGTTTTCCATTAGGTATAAAGCACCGAATCTAAGAAGAAGGTGGACACGAAGTTTGAAGCAGTAAGTACCCTTCTCTGAATGTTTTCCCTTTCCCATGGAAAATAATAATATCCTCCTCCCATCTATTATGATATTTTTTCTTCCAACACCCACTATTCTGACCAATTCCCTCAACTAGGAGAATCTTCTCGGAGTTGCGAGTTAATTTTTCCAGGATTCCCCTATAATAAACTCATTAAGAAATAAATTTACCATCCATACATCCCTTGGTGGAGAGAAAACCAAGCCTTTAGTTAAGGGGATATTTAACCCCACCTCATCCACAATGGAACTAATTAGGACAGAGTAGTCATGCACCACCGCTACAAAAAATACCCAACCACCACAAAGTCCATTCCAACCAACCCTAGAAAAATCAAGTATATCTTAGAGGCTATGATGAAATAGATGACTTCTAATAACAAACCATTACAAAAAACCACTCAATAATCCTTACATGACCTAAAAACCCAATATGGAAATCTTTCCACCTCCGTGAGGGAAATTCAAAGTCATGTTTCAAGGAAACTACCCTCTAAACCACTATTCACTCCAAGAGATAAGGTAAATATTAGTTCCACTACCCTTCTAAGAGGAACGAAACATAAAATCCAAATTAATTCTCTATTATATTCATCCACTCCTAAGGAAGCCACCATCCCAACCACTGAAAATGGTCCAAATGTGGAAAAACCTTATTCTGAAAGAATCCCTTCCAAAGGAAATGATGTTTCATTCGATGAGCCTCCTAGTCCAACCATTCCTCTCAAATTTCCTCAAAGGGAAACCTTACCAAGGTAAAAAAACCTAACATGATAAATAAATATTGTAAACATCCAAAAATATATATTTTAGAATCCACTTGATCGATGACATAATGAAAATTTGACAATACACAATGTTTCTCAAGGATATGTCTACACACCAAAGTAGACTCCAAGGGGATGAAAAGGAGATCTTGGGAGGGAATTCTTATCATTGATAGATCCATCACTTCCTACCATGTGAAATGATCCCGGGACATTTTTGATTCCCTGAACTATAGAGGAGTATTCCTTTTCCAATGCTTTTATTGATTTAGATTCATCTATAAATGTGATTCCTCACTCTATTTAATATTCATTGTAGGTTGTGGAACTAAACTCCACTGAACTCTTTGTGAAACTTTCAAACAAATGTACAAAAAACCACATTGGTATGTTAGAGTATGTTTTTTTGATTGTAAAAAACATAATTTTTCATTCCCACCTTGATGTACATAAAATGAAATATTATAGGATGAATATACATGCCCTAAGTATATTGGGGAGACCATTCTTGAAAACTACCAAAATCATAATTAATTTCCATAATGGTACATTATATATGGAATTTTTTGGGGACATTGTCCACTTAAACATCCTTTATCTCATGAAGCATCCTTCAAAAGAACATTCCACTCTCTATATTAATTTAATTTATGTACTCCATTCCTGTATAGAAAATTATTTTATATCCTCTAATTTCTTTTTTTGAGTTTTCATCCTTGATAGAAATGATAGGTAATGAATCATGAATTGAATTTTGTTATAGTACATAAAGATGTCATGAATGTATATTAATTGATGACTTCATGAACACTGAGGATTCCATGACCATCGATGATACTGTTAAGCTTGTAAAAGCTCATTAATAATTTTTGAATGACAACAATTAGTAGTTAGATGATATCATTGAACTCCAAATATTACAATGAATCCCATAAATCCAAAATCCACATAATTTTAAATTGAAACAAATGAATCAATATTTGAAATAATCCTATATTTGTAATGGAAACCAGATACCTATCATCATTGCTAGTTCAATATCTCCAGATCATTAATTGCAACATAATGAACTTTTGAGGGACTATAAAAAGTATTTTATATGAACACTTAATGATTCTCTTAGTATTATCCCATAAATTTTCACACATCATATATTGTTAAATGATTATGATAACCCAGTGAGGCATAAACAACGTTGAATAAACCCAGAAATCCTATTTTTTGTTAAAAATTAGGTAATAAAATTATTGGTTGTTGGAATCATTTACCCAATATCTGATATCCAATGGGTTATTCTAGTGCAATTAGTTCCTAAAAAAACTGGTCTTGCTTTAATGAAAAATGAAAAAATGAATTGGTTCGAACTCGTTTGAATAATAGATATCATGTCTGCATATACAATCACTGACTAAACAAAGATAATATAAAGGACCATTTTTCATTTCTATTCATTGATTAGATTCTACAAAGTATAGCAAGGAAGTCCCTCTTCTATTTACCTAATGGGTATTATTAATATTTTCAAATCCATATTTCCCCTGAGTTAGAAAAATATTCCATTCACTTTCCCCATTGACACATTTTACTATATGAGGATGATATTTGGTCTGTGTAATTCTATTGGTACATTCAAATGATTCATGGTTAGTATTTTTTCAGATTAAATAGAGAATATCATGGAAGTTTTGATGGATGATTTCAAAATTTACACTTCTTATTTTAATGAATACTTTGGTAGTATTTGTTCTATCCTAGATCACTTTATTGATAATAATCTCATATAAAATTATGAGAAATTTTATTTCATGGTGCGACAAGGTATTGTATTAGGGAATGACATCTATGGTGAGCGTATTTGTAAGGACCTGGCCCTAGATGCCTGAAGTCGGTGAATTATTTTATTACATGAGCCTGATTAAAATGAACAAAATCCAGAAGAACAGAGTGGTTTAGTAGTTTTTGGAAATCCAGATACATACATAGGTTCAAAATTAGAACTGGAAAATAAATTCAATATATATTTTTTATTGGGACTATAAAAAACTCTAAGATTATCCCTGCAAGGCTTTCATAATAAACTTATTTATATGCTGAGAAAATTAAACATAAGAGAGGGGTGAGCTAAAATTCTCCATAAGGGTAAGAAATATAGTGTAAGATATCATAAAAATAAATATTAAGCATGGTTAATAATTAAACACACATTCCTTTAACAATAAACATGAAAAAAATATGGAAGGAATAAGAGCTGAATAAATAATGGCATAAAAAAACATAATCATAGTTATTCTACTAGTCTAATAACCATATGAACCAATAATATTATTTTCATAATTATGGAATTCATAATGCAGGAAATCATTACCATACTATCATGGCCTCATGCCAAGACCATAAATATCCATTTTGTCAATGCATGGTGTGAAGAACATAGATTGCCTCATGAGACCTATCGATGTACCGAGGGCCTATAGTGGGCCCCACTCAACACTTACAATGTCCAATGAAATCCTCACATGATCATGGATAAACATAAAAAACATATATATTCATATTGAAACTAACATATGAAATATAAATAATTTTCCCCATAAATTAAACATAATCACTAACCATTCAATGTAAATTGGTGAATGGTGTCAGGATAGATCATCCACATTAAAACTAATCAGAAAACCTTCTACAACATATTTTAGATGGTATCAAGGGGTAATACATACACCACATGAAGATAATAAGTGGTGAACGAGGCATATATCTTATAAAAGTTAACGTGAGGTGAAAAATATCTATTTTACCTTGGAAAATAGAGTTTTTTTGGAAAATCATTTGTATTTAGAATAAATCTAGTTTTAAACATGTATATCACGTCAAAAAAAAATTGAAGGACATTGAGATTACATTTGAGGGATAAATTATTCCCCACTAAATTGAAATCATATAAAATGTTTTCTTTAATGAACCTTTAGAATTAAAACATTTTAGCGTGGTTTAAATAAATCATTAAAGAGATTTTAAAGCATAATGGAATGTATTCTTTCTTAAAAAAAGAAATTAACCAAAATATCTTGTTAAAGATAAAATGTGTGATTTCATAAAGATAAATCTACCGTAAAATAGATTATAGAGTGAACTTCACAATAGGTAAGAATTCTATAAGTTCCTTGAATCAAGCTTGCATTTCAGATGAATTTTTGAAAACGTCTTTCTAAATACTTAAATACCCCTAAAATAAAGAAGGATATGGATGGATAAACATATATAGAAAATTAAAACATAATTTATGAGGATTACATAATAATAAATAATAATTTTATATAGGTTATTAGGGAATAAAATAAACTCAAATGAAAATAGAGTTTCGGGTAGAAAATATATAAATATTTGTAATAAATTGAATAGTAAGACCCAAAATTAATAATCATAAAATGATACATTGAATGTAATTAAAATAAATATATTAATGATATGAAACATAAATGGTTAGTATTCATAAGCCACTAAAAATAAATATTTTTCAATACATAATATCTCACAAAAATGGATGTGTGATGAAAAAACCCTTAGAAACATTTTGGCATGGTAACAACTGTTCTTGTGAGGGACTAATGAGAGGTAAAGGGTTATCCGATAATTTATATATCATAAGGGAAGTCTTTAAGAGGTGAGAAAAAATACCCTATGATTAGTAATTAAAAAATAAAAGGACACAACATAGGAACGATTCTTGAATAAAAGTGAGAGAGAGGAACCCCTACCTTAAATCCGAGGGTGTTCTTCACTTGATATTAATGACACAAATAACCAAATTATCTTCATTAATTAATAATTACAGAACCATTACTTCATTTATTTTATTTATTAGGACTTTATAATGTTCATTCATTTCCTTTTATAAGGGTTAAATGATTCAATTTCATTGTTCATGAGTGCTTGTTTTCATAATATTCCTGGTCAGCTCACTTATAAATGAGTATGGTAGGTCATGTATGATAGGATTTGAAGTCCAGAAATGATTTTATGTGTTATTAATGAAAATTTTTAATTTTAAATTGATATAAAATTCATTTGGTTATTTGGAGTGATGGTGAATCAATATATAAATCCTTAATGATAAATGCTTGGATTAATTTGGTGATTTTTCTCACAATTACGTTCTTTTATATTTTTATTATACATCATGAGTGATTAAGGATTCCTTAACATTACATAAGATAAAATACATATATAATACTCTGGTTCAACCACAAAAATAGTTTCATGACCACAGTTGAAGAAGGTAAATCATATTGAAATCATTTTCATTGTTAAATGTGATCAATCAACACATCTCTGATGATGTTTCATTTTCAGCATAAATGAGGTGAAAAGGAGATATAAAGATGAACTATCCCATTAGAATGAAAAAACTTATAGTTAATGTATGGTACTAGAGTTTTCATACAATTTTTTTGAGGAGAGGTTATGAATGAAAAGAGAACAAAGGAACGTAAAAATGAAGGAAACAGAAATAAGAATTTAACCTCATGAAATAACCTTCTTTGAGAGCCTCTAAAGGGAAGAGAATTTGGTATTTTTATGATACCAAGTCCTACTGGTCATGGGGGAAGATCTTGGTAGGAGATTTTAGCAGAATTTGGAGAAGGAAAAAGTCTTGAGTGGTGTGAAGAGAGGAGGGTGGAAGAGGTGGTATTTATAGTGGAGGGGAGGAGGGTTTTCTTCATATTTTTATCATTAGTTTATTATTTTTAAATAAGAAAACATATATTGATGATTCTAGGACAAGAATTAGTAATATGTGCATGTGAGTTTGAATCATGTGTTCTTAAATTATCCATGATTCCAGAAATAGTGAATTTAACTAATAATGTATATATACGTTAAATTATCGTATTTTTCTATTAATAAAAAATTCAAGTATTTTAGAAACTTTTCAAAAATTCGCCGTTACCATTTTTTGACATGTAGAATCCAAAAATAAATTATATTCTTCAAAAACATCTTTATAAATATTATTAATTAAATTATTAATTAAAATCATAATTTACATGAAAAATACATTTTTTAAAACATTTATATAGGTATTCCAAAGAATTTGTATTTCATATATTAACATAAATCCTATATATATACTATCATATGTGAGAGTAAAATTAATAATATTATGTCACTATTCATAAGGGTAACATTTCAATTCATGAGGGTATGTTACTATTCGCCAAAAATGAAGTTGGTCGTATCGAACTCTAAATATCATATTGATCACAACTGTGTATATCATATTTTCGAAATTCAAATCATAGTTGTGGTAAAAAAATGATTACTGGATAAGTTATAAAAAAGTGGTGTTTTATAGTGACTCAGTGATTCATTCATTAAATATTAAATGTATTTGAAAAATATTGGGGAGTTATAGTATTCAAGTAGATAAATCAATAGTATATGTCATTTCTTCACTACAATTCCCCAATAATGTGTGGGATATGAAATGATTCCTAGGTAATGCGGTATTTTATGACCACTTAATTTTTGAATTTAGTAAGATTTCCCTCCCCCACTCCTACTTAATCCAAAAATAAAAATAAATTTTTTTGATAAATAATGCGAGGGAGATTTTAATAAATTGAAAAGGAGTCTCACATCATCATGGGTAATCCAGCCACCTCAGTGGGATTTACCAGTTGAGCTCATGTGTGCTGCATCTTACTATATAGTTGGGGTAGTCTTATCATAGATGGTTGAATGAGATCGATATGTAATTACCAATGCCTTACATACTTTGGACCCTACCCAATAAAACTACACCACAACTAAAAAAGAACTCATTTCAATTGTTCTTTTCTTGGATAAATTTAGGTTATACCTTTTGGGGTCCAAAGTTATTTTTTCTCAAACCATGAAGCCCTCTGGTGTCACCTTAAGAAACCAAGATCCAAACCACGAATTGTTAGCTTGATGCTCCTCCTCCAGCAATAAAATATAGAAATTGGAAATAAAAAAGAGTAGAGAATATGGTGAATGAACATATCAGTATAATCCTCCCATTATCAGACATTGACTCATTTCTAATTATTCCAAAAAATGAAATATTTTTTGATGAGAAATTTAACCAAGTAAAAGTTGTTATTTCTTTGTATTATGAAATTGTATATTATTTTGTAGCATATTTTATTCCTACTGATTTCAAAAAAAACAATGCTGACCATAAAAAACATGAGTCTTATTGGTACATTTGTGATGAACCCTACATTTGATGCATATGTAGTGATTATATCATATAGTCTCCCATAATTAACATACCTAAATTTTACATCATATTAGATGAATATTCAGTATATTTCAAAAATACAAACTCGAGGATCGAAATAGTTTAGTGTCTTTGGAAACATGGAAAACCAAATCTTATATCCTAGTGAATAATCTTAAAAATCACTTATAAATATTTCCACCTTAATTACATCTACACAAAATAATTCTTTATAACCTAGGGAAAGGAAACATAAGAAAGGGGTGAGATCGAATTCTTGGTAGGGGTAAAAAAGGGATATATGTGTGCATAATAGTTAGCATAAGAGTATGAGAAGGTGATCATGAAAATAAAATATCATAACCATTATATCAATGATCGTATACAATAATCATGGAATAAATAATTGCAGATAATAAGAGATGAATGATAATGAAATAATAAACATTAGCCACGAAATTATAACATAAGAATAAAACATGGAATTGTGGTAGACAGATAAGCCAATACTAGGATTTCCATAGTATACAAGTCATTACCTCCAATACCATACTGGTAGTATGGGTTTACTCTCCATACCATATTGGTATTCATGGTTCACTCTCATGCCCATATTAGTAACATTAGTTCACTCCTCATACCATCTTGGTAGTCATGGTTGACTCTCATGGCCATCTTATTGTTATGAGTTAAGACCTCATACTACCATGGTATTAATGGTTCACCCCCATGGCCATCTTAGTAGTCAATTTTCATTACCAACCCAATCTTATTCAATTTCATGAGATATAAATCTTTACCCAATTCATTGGAATAAGATATAGGTCCCACATGTCTCATATTGAAATGATAAATAATTGTTCAAAAAAATCATAATAAATCATATATTAACCCATTAAATTAAGATAGTATCATAAACATGTAAAAATATCATAACTTATGGTAAAAGATACAGGTTTTCTAATAACTTCAAGATATGTGCATCCTATGAAAAGAAGCATGTTTCAAAATCATATAACCAGTGAAAGAGAAACGGGTGTCAAGATTCATTATATCAAAACATATTCCATTAGAGAAATCATATGAATTGAACCATTATAAAATTTCATATAAAGCCATTAGTAATATTAATAGATGTCGTCTAAATGGAAAATAATTTTCAGATATATTTCCAAAATTTTTCTTAAGGAAAACATCATTTCTTCTTTGAGAAATTTATTTTTATTCATACAACCATTTGATAATGTTTTCTTATAAAATACCTTTAAAACTTATAAAGAATACTTAAAAAAAATTTAATATATTTTCCATTTATTCTTGTAAATTAATCATTATTTGTTTGAAAAACATCTTCCATGAAAACATATAAATAAATATTCAAAACATATTAAAAATTGATTCCTTTAAAAATACTTTTAAAACTTATAAAGGTGGATTGAAAATGTTTTGAAAACCATTTCATTCAAAATACTTTTAAACATATGAATATGTCTTGAAATATAATTGAAAGAAAAAACCTTGAAAAAAAATAAACTTGAATTTTTTTGAAGATCCATTACTCGAAAACATATAATATAATTTTGAAAAAATTTTGAATACCATTTTCCATGAAATCATAAAAAATTATAATGAAAATGTTTTGAGACACATTTTCCTTGAAAACTTATAAAATTATCTTGAAAACGTTTTAAAACCCATTTTTCATGAAAATATATCAAAGGAGCATGAAAAAGTTTTTAAAAACATTTTCCTCTATTTTTTTTAAAAAAAATTAAAAAATAGATGCTTAAACATGTTGATAACACTACAAAGGAATGATATCAGATAAATTCAAACATGTCATACAAGGTGAAAATAACATTCCTTTTCATGGTAAAAAGGTTAGAAAAATTCCTCCTTTAGAAATAGAAAATACTCATTTTAATAAAATTTTGGAATTTAAAAATGCTACAAAAAATAAATGACAATAATAGATTAGTATAATTTTATTAGAAACCCTTTTTTTGAAATCATTGATTTAAAGGAACAATGATTTCTAACTGAAGAGAGGCTAATGTCATCCTTTCATAAAAACACCTTCGTAACTTTATGATGAACTAATTAGTGGAAAATAGTACCAATACATGAATATATTATGAATAATCAGAGGATATGAAAATTTATGAATGTTCTTGAGGGTTGGATCTTAATATTTCATAAAAGGTAGAAAAAACATAAACAATCAGGAAAATTGATGACATTGTTTCAATAAACTCTTTTAATCTAGTAACTTGGGATCATATTCTCCATGTATGAAAACTAAATTACATGAAACATAATATATATTGAAATTATTTATATTTGTGATATAAAAATTAAAATAGAAGAATATAAACCTCGAAAAGAATTTACGTGAATAACAAAAGATGGGTCTCAAAGAACGAAAAGTGAGACAAAACTATTTTACTATTTCGGTATCTTTTGAGAATTAATCCCCATAAAATAAATATCATATAATAGATATGTAAATACCCATAAATTTAATTATAACATTCATCGAAAACATCCATGGTCTTTATAAGCACCACACAAAAGAAATGTGTGGTGAATAAATCATGTATCTCACGGAAATAAAACCGAGATGAAATTCTCATACCATGGGTCATGAAAATTATCTTACTCATTCTAAAACCCAATATAATAAATATAAATTTATTATAAATATTTTATAGAACCATATTATTATATATATGGTTTTATTTCAAACATATACTACCCTCTTGTTAAAAACCCTATGTTAAGGATTCACTTAGGGTAAGATTCGCTTTATTCATATCATTTTCATTAATTTGTTATATAATTTGTATTAATAAATTAGATCATGATTTCAAGAATGTAAAACATGATATAAATATCATGTATATACAGTATATTTGTATTATAATAATCTATAGAATATATAAGTATAAAACTAAAATACCATTCATGGAGACGGTAGACCGTACATATGCATGAACTCTATTTCCATTAAATTGTAATTTTTAAAGAGTTAAATATGTATTATTTATTCATTAAATCCATAATTAATAAAATCCATACAGTTTAAGAATTAATCATATCACTTTAGGGGGTTGTAGACCACACATCTTCAAAAGAAATTATCATATTAACAATAAATAGAAATTAAAAAAGATATTTGTCTTAAAAAGAATAAATAAGATTAAAGAAATAATAAATATAACATATAACATATTTAAAAATATTTTTCATCCTAATTTCCACCATGATAGTTTGTAAGGGAAATTTAACAATCATTGTTTACTCAGGCGGTAGTTCACTGTACACATAAACAATATGTTCGTTATCCATTAGATAGTGGTCTATGTATGTGTATGATGAATCATTAGAATCAAAAAAATCCTAGTATATTAAGGAAAATAGTGTTTCTATATAATAATATAATATTAAAGTGGATGGTGTGGATAAATAAAATAAAATAATGGACATGAGAGAAGATGTTACCTCTTAATCGGGAAACTCCTTTTTGTTTGTGCCAAAATGAATACTTGGATTGGCTTATTCCAAAGGGAAGGATTATAAGAGGAAGGGAGGACTTCAAGAAATTGTATTGTGAAGATCTTGTCAAAACATAATAGATTTGAGAGGTGTGAGGAAGTGGGATAGGTGGTGTCCTTTTATTGGGATGGAAAATGACTCACATAGAATTTTTTAAAACATGTTACGTGTACAGATGTAATTAACTAAAAAGTCATACCAAACAAACCAAAATCTATAATGGATGGTTTATAGCCAAATAACTGAAAAATATGGGGTTTTATCAAGTTTAATGTATATTTAGGCACCTAAGATTAAGGTTCAGTCCCCAATTAAGCCAAATTTGACCATAATCGTTGGGATTATTTTTAATCACTTTTTCTACTTGTTTTGGTCAAAAATCAACATGATTAAATTAGAATCTAAATATTAAACTGATTACAATGTTTTATTCCAGTTTTTAAAAATTAAATTCAAAGAAGTGGAAAAATTAAAATTAATGATAATCCCATAGATGGGATGAAATTACTAGTTTTTAATGTTGAAATAAGTTCAATAGTTTATTAAGTTTTTTATAATCATTTTCATAGTGAAATTGATTCTAGCGACCTAAATTTTATTAATAGATTTATAATTAATATTATTTTACCTTAAAAATAAAATATAATATAACATTAATAATTATTTTAACAAAAAAGGTAGTTGTTAACTAAAAAATAGTATTTTTTACTATTTATCAAAAAAAAAAAGTTTCTAAGAAAAATCCCAAAATTGTCCCGATGCTGATTTCAACTTTATAAATTACAAAATGATTTTTATTGTTTCAAATTAAATTTCTAAATGTGTCTGAAATTTATTTTATTACTAAAATCAGTTCGTTTGAGACAACAGTGCTTTTAAACATAAAAAGGAATTTACCAAAAATTATATATTTCAGTATTAATATGTATTATTTTTATAAAACCATTATAAAAAATTATTTAAAATTAGTTGTTAATATCCATATCACTTTTTTAATGTATAGTTTATGATTATATAATTTATAAAATAATAATAATTATAATAAAATGATTCTTCATAGAAACTCGGTGTTGCATGTAACATACACCATGTTGGTGTTACATGTATCACCTACCAAGTTGGTATTTCATTTAGCACAATCCAAGTTGGTAGTGCATGTGGATCAATTGATGTTGGTTCCATGTGAAAGGAATGTTTGACTTAATTTTTTAATATATATATATATATTGAACTATTTTTATTATCATGTGAAGTAAAAAATATCATAAAGATAAATTAATTTGAAAAAAAATAATTCAAAAAATATCATTGTGTTACATTCTACACCCCTTAAAGTGAATTTCAGCCTCAAATTTTTTTATGTTGTCAATGATTTAATACTTGAAAGATTCATTCATAGAACCCCACACTGTACAAATCAATACTAAAAATTCCCTTAAATGGGAATGTTGAGACCACGAAGGTTACCCAACATAACATATAACTTGGTTTCGATATAGAAGAACATCATTTGGGAGTGAATATTGAATATGGAGGGAAAGAGAAAATATTTATAGGGATTGATTGAGGTCATCAATCACAAACAAGTTAATGATCAAAAAAATTGAGGGCCTCAAATTCATAAATCTGTGATGATTTAAAAGGCCATCAGTTCAACAAAATTAATGTATTAGGACAAAAAAAATTATTCTCATCACTATCCTAGAATAGATTAATTGTTTTGTTGACCGAAAATATAAATAAGTATACTTATTTGAAATATCTATATTAAAAAAAATTCATTATTTAGTAGTGATTTTATGAATTTATAATTCATCCATTACGTTGTGTAATGGATGTCCAAAAATTAAATTTTATTCCTAAAGTGATAAAATAAACTTTTAGAAGATCTTACGACTCATAAAAGAATGAAATGTATAAGAATTCATAAAAATGAATATGATTAATAAATTAATCTATAAAAATCAAAATGCTACACTATTGTTTCATCATAAATAATTAGTCTTTGAAAATAATTATACATTAACTAGGACATTGTTTAGGCTAATGGTAGGCATGAAACCCTTATTGTCCATCATTCATGGGTTCAAGACATGAGACCTTTCCAGTCTTGATTAGTTGTGCCCTTTTATAAAACCAAACTTATATAATTTCCAAAATATTATGGACATCATTGAAATAAGGTTAATCACTCAATATCCTTTTAAAAAAGGATTTAAATACAATCTCAATACATAAATACTTCCTCTAAATTTTAACATAAAATTTTCCTAAATGGATAACTTTATTACCCTGTTGAAAGATGGAAATCCAAATCTGTAGAAAGAAATTCTTGAAAACATCTTAACATTGAACCCCAATATAACACAAAGTAGCTCTTGGTTATCACTTTCAAAACATCTGGATACCCTTGTGGTAAATTCTCTTAGAACATGGTAACAATATGAATTTCCATAAATACTTATGGAAAAGATTAATTATTCCTTATTCAATAGATTACTGGATATATTCCATAAATAAAATATCTTTAAAACCTTATCCATGATAGTATGAACAACTTTTCAACATGTCCTTAATTAGTTCCAAGGTAAAAAATTCATTCTAATTTACTTCATCATATCCAACATATCTTTATCCATACAACATTATCATAACATATAAAAATTATTAAGGTTTATATTTCCCTTAATAATTTGTTTTATATGGACATAACCTTTCCATTATTTCACATTTCTATTCCATCATAACCATTCAACGTATTCTTGTAAATCCCTACTAAAAAAATGAACAATCCTTATATATTTCACCTTTCATATAATATATTTTATTAAATCTAAATGCCTAAAATAATTTATTATCCCAATTCATCCTTATTCCATTATCAATGCCACATAATCCAAATACACAATACATATTTCCATTCACATTTCATTTGTAGTCTCTTCCTCATCAACAGTGCAAAAATTACTCGCACCACCTTGATGATTGTCTTCAGGAGCATTTTTCATAAGTCATTGAGTTTAATAATGACCATTTAATCCACACATAAAACATTATTTCTCATATGATGACATATGAGGAATGATATTCTCATCCATTTTATTAACCATGATCTTCCTTTTCCCCTTGCCGTAACATTATTTTTGTTCTTTTCCATTGTCAAAACATATTATTATTCCACTAAGACCTTTACTTAGGTTGTTCTTTCTATATTCTTGACAGAAAGAAAAATGAATCTTCATTCCACCATGGACTCCATTACCTGAACCCTCTATGAAATCCTTCATTCTCTTCCATGGTGAGTATCAGAGTTGGTCAATTTATATGTTTTTTTCATGTTCTATGAATACTAATTAGGAATGATCACAAAATATACCACTCTTGTGATCATCCCACATGAATGATCATTAGAAAATCTTCCATCACATTCAACATCAATCATGTTCCTTCTCGTTCCCACCATTGACTAAAACCAAAAGAATTTAGTCTTTGGAAACATGGAAACAAAATATTCTATCCTGGTGAATGATCTTTAACATCTCACATAAATATCTCCACCATATCTACATCTACCTAAAACCATTCATCAGAACATGGATAAAGTGAACATAAGAAAGTGGTTAGCTCAAATGATTCGTAAGGATAAACCAGGGAGATATCTAAACATAATAAAGATCCCAAGGGTATGAAAACAAGATCATGAAAATAGAATATCATACCCTATATATCAAAGATCATATGCATGAATCATGGAATAAATAATTTTAGTTCATTATCCATGAATCATAATGAAATAATGAACATAATCTATGAAATCATAACTTAGGAATGCAACATTGAATTAAGGAAAACACATAATCATATAATATTATTTCTGTAGTATCGAAGTCATTACATATAAGACCATCTTTGAAGTATGTGTTTACACCCCATACCATCCTCGTAGTCATGGGTTACGCCCATGAACATATTAGTAGCCTGAGTTCACTCATCATACCATCTTGGTAACCATGGTTCACTCCCATGGTCATATTAGTAGAATGAGTTCGCTCCCCATACTATCATGGTAGACATGGTTCACCCCCATGGCCATCTTAGAAGTCAAGGTTCTTTCCCAAGAACATATTAGTCTATCTAATGAGATATAAATCTTTACCCAATACAGTAGAGGTATATTAATGTCCCACCCGTCTCATAGTGAAATCATATATACAGGTGCCAATAAATAATAAACAATCATATCTTAACCATTCAAATGAAGTCGGTATCATAAACATGTAAAAATCATAACCAATAGAAACATATATAGGTATAATAATTACTTCATTATAAGAAAAACTCGTGAAAAAAGTGGGTTTTAGAAGAATATAACCCCTAAAAGAGAAACAGGTGTCATAAGAAACATTCCATCAAACCAAAAACATTCAAGAAAGAATATGAATGGAAACATTAGATCATTTTCCAATTGGCATGAGTAACATCAAAAGATGTCATTTTATATGGAAATTTTTTTGAAAAATATTTTGAAAATGATTCTTGAAGAAATATCCTTTATTATTTGAAAAACTATTTTGAATACATAAAATAAATTGAAATTTATTTTCTTTGGAAATACCTTAAAAACATATAAATAAGACTTAAAATCAATTTGAAAACATTTTTACAATTAAACTTATAAAATAAGAATGTTTGTTTTTTGAAAACCTTCTTCATTTAAAATATATAAAATATTAATCAAAACACTTTAAAAAAGATTCATTGAAAACACTTTAAAAACATATAAAGAAATCATGAAATATTTTTAAAAACTTTTTATTTGAAAATAATTTTAAAACATATAAATAAGGCATGTAATATTTTTGAAACAAAAATTTTTTGAAAAAATATATATTAAGATTGAATAATTTTTTAAAATCATTTTCCTTGAAAATTTTTAAAATATTCTTGAAATATTTTTAAAACAATTTTCCTTAAAAACTTATAAATAGATCTTGAAAATGTTTTGAAAACCATTTTCATTGAAAACTTATAAAAGGATCATGAAAAAACATTGAAACCCATTTTCCTTGAAAAATTATAAAAGGATCTTGAAAAATATTTTAAAACAATTTTCCATGAAAATACCCATAAAAAATTATCTTAATAATTATCCATTAAACATGATAATAATGATTCAATGGATTGATGTCAGATAAATCACTACATTTCAAATGAGGTAAAAAGAAAAGTCACTTTTCATGGTAAAATGGTTATAAATATTCCTAATTAGGAAAGAGACAAGAATATTCCTTTGAAAAAAATGTTAAAAAGGAAAATGGGTAAATGTTTCCTTTAATGATCACAGTTGGTTAGTATAATATTTGTGGAAATCCTTTTTTGAAAACATGGTTTTAAAGAAACACAAATTTCAAACCAAAGAAAGGATAAAAATCCTACCAATTCATGAATATATTATGAATAACCATAGTACGATATAATTAATGAATGTTCTTGGGATTTTCATTAAATGTTTCATTAAAGGAAGAATAAACATAATCAATTTTCAAATGTGATAAGATTTTTTCAATAAACTCTTATAACATGGTAATTCGGGATCATACTCTCCATGTTAGAAAATGAAATTAAATTAAGTTTTATATATCATGAAAATAAATATATTCATGATATAACATGTACAATGGAAGTATACACACCTCAAAAAAAATTAGGTAAATAAAGAAAGATTAGTCTCAAAAACGGAAAATTAAGACTAACCTATTTTACCGTTTAGTAAATTTTTAAAACATTAACCCCATGAAAAAATTTCATATAAAGGATATTTAAATACCCATAAATTTATTTATAAGAATCATTTAATACATCCATGGTTAGTAATCATATCACACAAAAGGAATGGGTTGTGAATAAATCATGTGTCTCATGGAAATAATAAGTGAGATGAAATTCCATTACATTGTCTATTGACTATATTTTTACTTGTTAAACGCACCAATATAATAAAAAAATTATTATTATACATATTTTGATGAAACATGTTATCATATATATATATATGGTTTTATAATGACCTTATACTACCTTATTGTTTACAATCTAATGTTAAGGTTTCACTTCGGGTAATATCCTCTTTATTCTTCGCATGTGTCTAAATTTTTTATATATTTTGTATTTATACTTTATATCCTGATTTATAGAATTTAAAACATGATAAAAATATCAATTATATACATAATATGTGTTTTATGATAATCAGTATAATATATAAGTTGGAAACAGAATAAACCCTTCATGGAGATAGTAGGTTATATGTATGCATGATTTCTATTTCTGTTTAATTGTCATGTTGAAAGAAATAAATTAAAAGACATATATGTATATATATATATATATATCATTATTAAATTGGATTTATGATATAATATATTTATTATATATTCACTAAATCCATCATTAATAAAATCTATGTAGTGTATGAATGAATCAAATCGCTTTGAGGGGGTGGTAGTCCACACTTCCTCAAACGAAATTATCGTATTGACAACGAATGGAAAGTAAAAAAGACATTGGTTGTAAAAGGAATAAATAATAATAAATAAATTATATGTATTATGTAAAACATATATAAATAGAGTTTTCATTATAATTACCACCATGATATGTGGTAGGGAAAATTGAAGAATCATCATTTAGTGAGGCGGTAGTTTTCCGTGCACATAAACAGTATGTTTGTTATCCATTAGAGTGAGGTGCATGTAATTTTTAGTTAAAAAATAATATTAAAAACATCCTAGTATATTTAGGATACTGTTTTTGTAATAAAATCATGGAAAAATAAAGTGGAGTGGTGGAGAAAGAAAACAAAAGAATGGATTTGAGAGAAGATGTTACCTCTTAATCAGGTAACTCCTTTTGGTTTATGACAACAGGCATCCGTGGACTGCCCTCTACCAAAGGAAATGGTTATAGGAGGAATTAAGGATATCTAGGAAGTTTATTTGTCAAATCATGTCCTAAACTAATTGGATTTATAGGTGTGAAGAAGTGGGAGAGGTGGTGACCTTTTATAAAGAAAAGTACCCACTTCGAATTATTAAAAACAAGTTAGGTGTACAGATGTTCTTACCTAAAATGTCATAAAAAACATAAATAAATAATTAAATTTTTATTAACTAATAATTTCAATAAAATGGGTTTTTACAAGTGTCTAAGTCATTTGGGATCCTCAGATTAAGTTTTAGTCCCCAATTAAGCTGAATTTGACATTAATCGTTGTGATTAATTTTAATCAATTTTACTTATCATTTTGGTCAAAAAACAACATGATATAATTAGACAATAAATACTTAAATTATTAAAATTGTTTTTGTTTTTTTTTTCTAAATTCAATTCACAGAATCTGAAAAATTAATATTAATGTTAGTCCCATAAATGGGATGAAATTACCGTTTTATAAAGTAGAAAGATGTTCAAAAGTTTTTTATGTTTTTATATTCAATTTAAAAGTAAAATTTATTTCAATGACCTAAATTGTATTATAATATTTATAATTGATATAATTTGACATTAAAACCAATTTGAAATATTATTTGACATTAATAATTATGAAAATAAAAAGGAAGATTCTAACTATAAAGCTGTATGTTTCACTATTCATTAAAAAATGATGTTTAATATAAAAATACCAAAAACTAACCCTAATATATTTTCAAAAATTTAATTAAATATGAAGTTTATTATATCAATGTCAATTTCTAAATGTGTATAAAATTAATTTTATTATTAATAGTAGTTTATTTGAGAAAATGATTTTTTTAAACATAAAAAGGACTTTACCAAAAAAAATATATCTTTCATTATCAATATGTTTTATTTATGTAAAAACAATATAAAAATTATTTGAAAATTATTTATTAATATTCATATAACTTTGTTCAGTGGATAGTTTTTACTTATATTATTTAATAAGAAGAAGAAGAAGAATAAACGTATTATTTGTAGAAACATGGTGTTGCATGTAACACACAGTAAGTCAGTGTTGTGTATAGTGCATGCCAAGTCAGTATTTCATGTACGCAATCCTTGTCATTATTTCAAGTAGTGGATTCCATGTTTGATGCATGTGAAATGAATGTTTTACTTAGTTTTTTAATATATATATATATATATATTTATATTTATAAATAAACAACAATTTCTAGTGTCATGTGAAATGAAAAATATTGAAGAGGTAAATTAATTCAAAAAAATCAGAAAATATCTAGGTGTTGCAAGACATTAGGTGTTCTTTTTGTAATAGTTAGTTTCAGTCTGTCCCTAGGTTCTGCCACACTCCTTTTGGGGGGCACTATGGCCCCCAATAAATTTCTCACAATGTCAAAGATTTTGGTCTCTTTTGTCCAACATTATTTTTAGATGCCCATGATTTCTATAAAGGATATCCTCACTGTCAAATAATTTTTATGTCTCCAAATGAAATGAAATTCCACAATAACCCTTTCTCTTTCATTGCATTTTTTATTTTTGGGGCATTGACTTTAGGTTTTAATTTCCCAATTCCTATGGAAACATGTAAATTTTTCTGGAATTTTATTTTATTTGAAAATGGGTAGAGACATGAGCCACATGAAGAGATGATTCCAAGAATGTTGTGGAATTTTTTAGAACCCAAATATTCTATCAGATTGGATTACCTAGGTTCATCATTAGTGACTAGGTTTATAATTATTTCAACATAATGATGCAATATATTTTTTTTCAGTATGGGGTCGGGCATAGAGTTTCTACTCAATATCACCCATAATACAATGGTCAACATGAGGTTCCAAATAAAGAGGTAAAGTAAATTCATGAAAAAATAGTTCATCTCGTTAGAAAAGATTTGTGTCTTAGACTCGATGACTCAGAAGTTTCCTACAATACTTATTTCTAAACTAGTATTGGAATTTCACCCTATAAGATTTTTTTTGAAAGAGATGTCACCTCCCTATTTAGATAGAGAACCAGACCTACTGGTCCATTAATCAATGCAATTATAGTCTTTTGGTGTAGGTTTTCAAAGGAAGTTATAGATTTATGAGATCGAGGAAATCCGAAGAGATTCATTTGAGAACTCCTAGATTTATTTAGAGAGATCAAAGGCTTCCCACATCCTTCTAATCATTCATCATCAGTTCCAAATTCAGAAGAACGTCCTCCTTTTCAATGAAATTATGAATTTGTATCCATGTAAGCTTATTTACCACATGCTTGTCCCATTTAATGGTACTAATGATTATCCATTTGGTGTTTTTTATGTTTAGAATTATGAAACCAAAAAAAACTGAAATGTTAATGGGTAGTGGCTGAAGCACTTTCATGAAGTCCATTCGGAGTACCTGATGGAGGAACTACACATTCAAGAAGAAATATAACAATGATACCCAACTTGTTTTATCATTCCTTACTACATTCTATTTTATTATAGTATTGACATTTACACTCTAGGGGTAGTGGATGGTTATATTCATGGGTTAGTAATGAATTTTCATCATCTTTATTCTTTTACTATTTTTGGATTTCTAGATTATATTGTCACTGGCCTCATATTTTTCCCCATCACTTTTATAACAGAATGTTAATTTTTTATTCCCACTTCATCATATAAATTGATTCCCAATTAATCATGGAAGTTATTGATAAATAAAAATGAAGTTCTCAATTTTATATAGTTTTAACACTAGAAAAATATGATTAAATGTGCATTTCCACATTGTTTTTACATGTGGTGTAACTTTATCTTGAATCATGGTTTTTTGTTTATGATATATATTTTTATGTCCTTTTTGATCCATTGAAAATAATGGTACCATTTGTGTGATTAGTTTGATAGAAAATTATGTCACTAATTTTTTCACATATCTTTATACCCAATAATGATGTGTGAAAATTTATTACATAATATATGGTAAATATAAGTTACATTAATTTTCCTCTACTTTGAAAAATTATTTTTCCATAAATTCATTCCTTATGTGATATATATCATTTCTGTACAAGTTTGATCTATGTATGTGTACCTATTATCCAACTTTTTGTCTACCCTGAAAAAAGAAAAACGAAAATCAAAAAAAGATATATATTGATGGGAGTGATGAAATTAACAAAATATTGGGATATATAGGTTCGGATATTATGGTTTTACTCTTGGGAATTAATATGTGACTTGGTCGTGAAATTTTATTAAAAAGGATATAGGGAAAGTTCGATGGAAAGGATCATTTAAGAAGATAATATTTAAAAGAACCTATATTTACTTGATAGAAAGGGTAAAGAATAGCATAAAACGGGTTTCGCAGACACATGTGGAGATTTAGTGACATGATTAACTTTTGAATAATTTTTTTAGATTGGTATCTTCCATCTATTTGAATCCCATTTTCATAAAATCTTTGAGATGACTTTTTCCATGATCAATGTGAATAACTCCTTGATCTGATTTTTTCTTTGATAAAATTTACTTCACGAATTTAACATTCATTAAATGGTAAATCTTCAAGAATTTGAGAATATCTCCAAATATAATCTTTGGATATGTGACTTTTCATAGGAGTGTAAATGTTTAGGTGTGGGGGTTTGATCACACCGTGATTCAATACCTTATTTCACTATTACACCACTATTTTGAACTGGTTTTTATTTGAAATTAAAATTTTAATAGAAAAATTACACATCTAATTTGATTAAATAATTGAATTTTTATCACAATAAAAATTAAAAATTATACTTTTTGTGATGATTTTATTGTAGGTGGAGGTGATTTGGAGGGCCAGATATGATATTGAAGGAAAATGGACAAAAATGAATTGATTCCAAAGGACACATTTCCACTATTTTTCACATGTAATGAAATAATATCCACCAAATGAGCTGAACTTTTGGGTACTTATCAAAAAATTCTTGGCATATATCTCATCTTAATATTCTAATTCCTAGTTCTTCAATCTTTTGGGCCATCTGAACTGATCTCTCCAAGAGACCGAACCTTCATGAATTCAAAATTTAGGTATGGTGTTCTGAAAATATCTCCCAATACAAGTGTCCAATGGCTGCCACATTTGATAGGGACATAGTCAAGAGGCAAGCCAATATTTCTCCATTTACTTGTCTAAAACCGAGACACAATTGGTATAACCAAAATTGGGTTCCCAAAACCCCTTCCCATTTTGGCTGTAATAGGGAACCATGTGTGCCCCATTTGAATGTTTGACCAAGAGATCGATTTATAACCATTTGTATTTATAGAGGATCCATATCATCCCTTTTGATGATCTATAAATCCATATCCTCATAATTATAACTAAAATAAATAAGAACATCCACCTGGCTTTACTCCTCTTGATGTTGGGATAAATAGTGGGAATTTATTGTGAGATGGCTAAATATATTGTTAATGGATTTCTAACACTTGTAATACAATTGGTATGATGTATTTAGGGTTTGAAAACATTAAATTTAGAATTACATTACTTTGATTCTTGTTGAATGATTTTTTTGATCGAATAAAATAAAATTCTCTTTAATTTTAATCGATTTGTGTGAATACGTGACTTGTGTTGTTCCGATTGGACCGCACAAGAATCCTTTCATTACAAACTTATTTTATATTTAAATTTTCTTTGTAATTTATTAGACCATTAATGAAATATAGACCTTGGATATAATATTGTTATGTCATGGTTTGGATCAACATGCTTCAATATAAAATCTTGGAAATTAATTGGGATTCAAATTAATTTCATCCAAATACATACATCAAACCCTAATTAATTTCCAAGAACAATGATCTTGAAATGTGTGTAGTGAAATCACAATGAAACCTGTTTCTCATATTTTTGAAAATCCACTTGGTTTCTCAAATATTAAACTATTTAAATTGTGTTATTTTCTTAAATCTATTTTCAAAACCACCACCCTCTATTGGTAATATTTATTAAATGTATATAATTTAAACATCCAAACCTCTTTGATAAATGACATAGGGTTTATACTATAATATAAATAAACATTAGAAACATAATAAATTTGATGTGTCCCAAAAACACGTCCTGTGATATCATAATAATCACAATAGGCACAACATTCACACCATATAATCTAGCACAAAAAAATCCTCAAATGGCCACAATTCTGGTAGGGCATCAATCTCGAATAATCTTTAATATCAAGTTAAAATAAAAGTTATAAAATCATGTGACACATTACCCTTTAGTGTTTAAATTTAAATTAAACAAGTTCTTTATATTTAATTATGTTATAAAAACCATAAACCATAGGTAATAAAAGCAAACCCCTACCACATGATATAAAATAATGATAAATAAGGGATCCCCTACCTCAAGGAAACTTTGTCATCTTAATGTCCACCGCAGGGTGAAGAATATGAACCTTCAACCACAACTGCACCAAAATAAACCACAGATCAACCTACATCTCAGACATGGACCATCGAAATGAATCCATAACACACAACCAAAACCAAACCACACATCAATAGAAAAAACCCAAAGAATAACTAAATGATACATATGATAATGTGAAGATAACTCACAATAAATCAAAAAGATGATATTGAGAACCAATCCTCATCAAAAAGAATCTCAAAAAACCAATGGAGGGAGCCACTGGTCTCCCAAAACAAGAGATAACATAAGGTTTCAATAAAACCCAAGCGCATTTAACATTTATAACTACAATGTACTTGATATTTACATGACGTGTAATCCAATTTCACATCTTGTAATCCTAGGGGTTCTGTTTCACAAAAAAAATGTTTCACCTTTTTATTATTTAACCCCTAAAATGTGCACATCATTAACTAGCCTTGGATAGGCCATGAGACCAACTTTCATGTCATGTAATCTTTACACGATGTTTATTTATTATAGCATATCACATTCACCTCTAGCCTCTACCAAAAACTCCCTGAACCTCCCCCGAACACCTCAAACCACCAAAACCAACAATGTAATAGACTAAGAAGGCATTAAATATTAAATATATGTTTCTCCCTCATATCTTGTTAATGAAATTTTATTTAATCAATCCTAGAAATATAAAAGCTTTTTAGAGCCTAGATACGATGAAATAGAAACATCTATAAAAATATAAATGAATTTTGAAATGATATTATTCTATAAATAGAGTTCCAGTTAATAAACTATAATGAATTTTCTATTACAGACTATTAATTGAACCATATTTAATCAATCCTTAAGAATATTGAAATCCTGATAAACCCTTGTATGATTTTATTCGTAGGGTAGTGTATGTCCATTTAAATGTGACTTCTATAGAAAACAATGGTTGGGTTACATAAAATGAATGTAACTTATTAGTATTTTTTTTAAAAAAAATTTCATTTCATTTCATTTAACCAACCCTAGAATTTCAATCTTGATTCATGGTATGTTTTTAATAATATGATCGATAAAGTGTTGAACCCTATGTGATTTAGGGTAATTAGGGGCATAGTGGTCATGGATTGACCTAGTGTGTGGGTGTTGGGGTTACTGTGAGTGCCTTATTTTTTAGGTTACCATGTTTTGGATCCAAAAATTTGTGTGGTGATGAACATGGTTAGTGTAGAAGAGGGTAAATAGAAAGTATAGTTTTTGGAGATTTCATAATGTGTGGTGTGTGGGATAGTTAATACTACACCTTTTTTAATTTCATCTTGAGTTATGTCCCTATTATATCAACCTTTTTATTTGAGATCATTTTTTTAACCCATTCTCATATAGACCATGGTTTGTTGTGTTTGTTTGTTCCTTATAGTCTTATTATGGGGTAGGTTAAAATATTTTTGATTTTTTAAACCTGATTGGATGTTTGGAACACTATATTTCAAGTGACCTTAAGAAGGAGACAAATCTTTTCTCATGAGTAGTAACTCTTTTGAGGGTTCGTGAGGTGTTTAGGTGGCTAGATTTTATGACCCTAAAGAGTGAAGCTTGTTTAGTGAGTCAATTTATTGAGTCACTTGGGGTATCATGTGAGATAGGATTCCTCAATATTCTTAGATTCTAATAGTGATGAGTTATCAAGTATGATTTAGTCAAGGTAGATCATCTATGGTGATAGGGTCATGTGTCTAAGATGCATAAAAAGGGAGGGATCATTTATATTCTTGACCCTAAAAATTATTTATATACCTAAGGTGTACGGTGGATACATAACTAATTGGCTTTGGGTAGTGTAAATGGAACCAAATAAGATGGGTGGTTGTGAGAATGGCCTTTATCCATGTATGATTTAAAGCCTATTGTAAGATATCATCTAGGATACCATTGTTGTATGGAATTGATATTCCAGTCCATGTTCTATTTTTTAATTAGAAAAGTAAGAATATGATTGTTGATACTCAACTCAGTTGATGATGACTCGAGTTTGGTAAGTTATTTATGGTTTAGTGTGTGACCCTTGGATCATGATGAGATCAGAAGGCATGTGAATGAGTTCTCATTATCAAAATGAATCACAGTGAGGTTAGGAGACTAGATTGGGTCACATGTGGTGTTACTGGGTGTGAGTTTTATGCACCATAGTGCCTTAAATTGTGTTAAATTTGTGATCACATAAGGTTTTCTATCTCAATATCAATGATGGTGGTGTAGGGTATGATTGGTTGAGTGTTTCGGGTTTTTGATATTGGAATATGATTCCAGCCACTTGGTTTGAGTGGAGGTATATTCCTGCTATTTTGGAATAATTCTAGCGGGATAGAGGTCATGTGTTGGACCTCATAACATGTGAAGTACCCAATTTTGAAAATAATTACTGAGCGTACATCCAATAAAGCAAAGTTGGACTATGTGTGGGCATATTAAGTGTTTTTTGCTGTTTTGTGCTAGTTTGGATGTACCATGAATCTTGAGAGAACGAGTCGAGCTATGTTAATGGGTGGTGTACAAGATTTTACTTTCAATTTTTTATTTGACCAATATATTGTGCAAAGGTATGTGTGGTTCGTACAATGTTATAGATTAGCGAGTGGTTGAGTGTGTACCAAGGGTCAATGACAATGATGAGTCCTTCTCATTATAATTGATCCGGGTTTTGTTTGAAAATTAAAATACGAATATTTGATATGGGTGGTCTAAGATTATATTAATATATTGTGATTTGGTTGATCCAAGAGGCAAAACCTAATTAGTTTTCAATAGGATAATAGGCGTGGATCACGGTGAGTGACATGTGTCTTAAAGACACAACCCAATAGGGGATTATGCTCAGGGTTTAGTGAAATAGAATCAATATTTTAGGGATCCACCATAATCTATGGAGGAAATTCAGGTCACTTTGGATGTGTCTCGACAAGGACTGTGGATGGTGGTCTGTAAGCTAGTAGAAGATAGTGTTTAAAAGTTTTAATGTCTCTCATATATGAGTGGGTTTAGACACATATGTCTATTATATTGAGTGATAAATTATATATGGTCCATTGAGGTAGAGGTGATGACATAGTTTGATTATTACAAGGACACTCTAGGTAGGGATAATTATGCCAGTCGTGGGAATGCGGCCCCTTGTGTTGGATATGTTGTTAGTGTGTTGGACTAGTCCTTGGATGACCGTGATAGCACTAGAGACTGCTACACTTAATATTTTAAATATATATATATTCATTGGGGAATAACATAGGTCAAGCTATGTGTGGTGCAGGTTAGGGTATGAGTGGTATTCACGGTCATATCATGGAATGGTTTGAACCAATTATAGTTCAATATTTTGTCATGTTATCATATGGGGGATGATGTTAGACATTAGTGTTCTGACATGAGAAGTCGATACCTAATATGATCAAGACATTGTGATTCAGTGGTTATTGGTGCATCAAAAGAAGGACTTATGTCTTCATGTATTGGGTTAACGAGAGAAGGTATGATTAGTTTTCTAGCTTGAGATTTGATGTGGGTGACTGGGAATCACACTGGGCGCACCTGTTATGGTGAAATGGCTGACGTTAAAGTATTGGTTGGGAATAATCGGAAAAGTATATTCATTTGGGTTGTATGCGAGAAGTGAGTCTTGTTTCATGGTCTTGGAATATGGAAATGATGAGATGAACTAGGTATGGACCAGCTTTCTCACATTCAGTTAGGTGTGAAACACTGTAAGGTTCACCAAAAACATCATTAAAACACAAGGTTTAATTTTTATTTTGTAGTTTTGGTCGTAGGGAGAACCAAGGATCGTAATTTTCCTTAACAGTCTATGAATTATATTTTGGAGTCATATATGCATAAAGACAGATTAGGTAACATCATGACCATGTTTTAGAATATATGGGATTTTGTGAGTGTCTTCTCAGTGTTTTGAAAGTGAATGGAAGAAGTGACTCGAGTTTTGATAACAAGTCATTAGTTTTTGTATATATCACTTAGGTAACACATTAAGGATTTATAAATGGAATGAGGAAATTTGATTATAGTTTATGAAATATTGTATTGGATAACATGGTTGGATAACCACTAGGACTTCTTGTGGATAATAATTATTGTAGTAAAGAGTTTGTGTTAAGCCCGGACTTTTTCCTAAATTTAAGGATCACTAATTTATTATTAAAATTACCTTAAAAATTCCTATATAAGATGTTTAATCATGTCATGGAGATCTCTAGTGTGTCTAGGGATCATTTGGAGCCTGATGCCTCAAATTGGGGAGGAATTAATGGGCTAAATGTTTATGTAAAACCATTCCACCCAGTCTTCATGGTTTCTCAGAAATCATGTCGTAGTTGAAAGTGAGAACCTGGGGGCAGAAAGTTTTTTTTGTAACCATGAGACCTGAGGTGAATGACCACAGGAGCTTGAAAAATATTTAGAGAATTTGTTTTTGCATATTTTTCCCATGGTTAGTTAGGTTGTGTTCCTAATCATGTGATGTGTCCCTTTGAAGAAGATAATGGTGAACAAGTGGAACACAATTTGGAAACTGTGTAGCCAAACCATGTGCAATGGTTTTTTTGGATGAAATTACTATATTTCCCCTCTTGAATGAGTTAAACGTAACTCTTTTTATCCCCCTCTCATTTCCAGTAGTTGGGTGGTCCTCCTCCAATAATAAGCCCACATCTCTTCAAAGATAGGGTTCAAGTTAGCCCCTCAATATGATTTCTTATTTTTTCACCATTAGATCCATTGGAATTCTGGAGGTATGATCTTAAATCCTCTCAAGTATATTTCAATATCTATATCTCATAAATATCTTTTTTTGGTTGAAATATCATTTTCCCCATTTTCATTGCATTTGGTTGTTTCATTATTCTCTTCCAAACTATTTCAAATCAGAGTTTGTGACTGGACGGGGGATGCTTTACAAGGAAAAGGTAGTTGGTCATGGAATTTCCCACCATTTGGATGTCTTCCATAAATTAATCCATTGTTCCATGGGCCGGGACCTTCCAGTTTAACTTCAATATTCTCAATACAATTTAATGGAATGTTTCTCATGCATGTATGAACTTATTTAGTAGCAGATCAACCCCATGGGATGATCACCATAGCCTATTCCGACATGTGGGCATGATATACCTTATATGACCCAATTTCCTTCTTTACTTTTTCAAATAACCTCTTGAGGTTTGTTTTCACTTGATAATTTCCTTGAGCATATTGTTTAAAATGAATTTAAGGATGAGGCATGGGTTAGACACCTATAAATATTTCCTTTTTTTTAATTTTTTAGTTAAATGAGGTGGTCAGGTGTTTATGCCTTGTGCCTTGTAGATAAATGGTTTTCCCAAATTTCATGCCTAGACCAACTTGACTATGGGAATATGATTTCTTTAATTAAAAGTAAAGTCCTTGATTTAAGACATGTTAAATGAGTTGTATTATTTTATATTCTTTCAACTTTGAGCCAAGGGTGATAACAAGGGTTTTCATTTCAGGACCCACTGTACTGACTCATATACATTTCTGTTAGAGTAGATAATTCTTAGTAAACATACCAGGAGTAATATTAGATATATATGAGATGGGTTCATCATGCATTATTTGTTTTACCCTTAATACGAGTGACACTAACTTCCTTGGGAAGACCCTTTGGATGATCTTGGTGGAATGATTGGTTTTACCATTCCATGAGAGAGACTCGAGACATTGTATCGGATAGTAGCTATGGACTCGATTGTCTATTAGATGTTGATTTCTTTCACACCATGCCAATGTGGCACTTGGGACTTCATTATTGGGTCACCATGGACAGAATCATTGGCATTGAATTTTTATCGAACCCATCAATCAGTTTTAGTCAAGTATCTTAGTATTTTCATGGAAGGAATCAAGTTGTCTCAACATGATTTATAAAAAACTGATAAACATGATTTCGAAGTTAAATAAATGTTTTAAAATGAGAATTTGATAGTTATTTGAGAAAACATTGGGAATATTCTTTTAAGACCATTCAAAATATTGGGGATAGTCTAGCTTATGGAACTTTATATTACACACGTTACAATTTCAAGATCTATCGATTCAGAAAAACTAGCTTAGGACGAAGTAGGTAGATTGGATGGATCTCCATGTGGAACCCAGTATAATGTAATTATTTATTTATCCTATATTTTATTTATATTATAAATGAGCATTACTTATTTTATATTGCACATTATGGAAATTCCTAGATATCGTGGGTGTTGGCCTACTGAGATTGTATCACACACCCTACTAGGGCGTCTTTGGAACCTAAGTAGACATTATGGTTGTAGGGTTAGAAAAAGGGAATCATCTAGATTCCAACGCTTGATTTCAAATTCAGGATGGAGTTTTTGGGTAGAGGATTGAGACTATAACTGAGATGCTAGTTGTAGTAGTTTTGGACTTTTTTTTCGACAACATGTTTTATATGATTTTATCCCCTTCCCCAAAAAAGTTGTTTTTGTATTGTTACACTACCATGACATGATAATACATTGTATAATCTATTTTTTACGCTTTCGTAATTTATTTATTATTCTTGAATGAGTATATATTTTATTTACTACTAATATCTATCTGTTATTTTATTTATTATATTTATATTTGTGTGCTATATGTTGATTAATGAGGGAATAATATCTCTATTGACACACCTAGGAACCTCGATGCCAGTTGGAAGCCTCTGGAGTTTGGGGAGGCACACATGAGGTATTGTGGCCAATAGTCTTTGGGAATTGGTGAGTGGAATCTGGTTCAGGATGCTACAATGTGGTATTATATGTATTTTCCTTTTTGACTTACTATTTGAGTTTAGACATTAGACTAGGATGATGGAATTGGGTTTGAGTATGTTCCTGGGAGTAGCTACCGCACATAAAAAGGAAAACCTAAATTACATGGGATGGTTAAATGATGTTATTTCTTATTCTTGTTATGGTTTTATTTGATTTCACAAATGGGAGATGCACTAGATTTTATTTGTTATTGCATTGATGAGATGTCAATTACATAGCAAGATGAAATCAGTGAATGTTAGACATGTAGATCAAACTAGGAATGATTTTTTTTAGACTTCCATGCATTATTCCATGATTATATAAAATCCTAGATATGTTTCCTATTTTTCCAATGATTGTTCTTTCTGATTTGTTTTCTATGATTTGAAGTGTTTTAGTACTCTCAAAGATGGTATATTTCTTTTAATTGACCAATAATTCTATATTAGTTGGTTTGTTTGGTGAGTTATATTGGTATCTTTTATGATAAAACAACTATTATGGATTTATATAACCATTTAGTAGTTTCAGGTTCAATATACAATTATTTGATGCATTGATTTCAATTTATAAGGTGTATGGGCCATTTTGAATTGTAATTGGTGACATAATTATCTAGATTGTGATATTAATAACTATTTTTAATAAAAATGAACAAGAATGAAATAAAATGAAATTTATACTTTAAAATAAAATGCTTACTTTAAAAATAAAATATGATACCTTACTCTGCCCAAACCATAGTAGTTGGATGTAGGTCATTTCTCCTATAATCCTTTACTCTCTCATTATTCTTACCCATAACATTCTCATGGAGTCGGTTAAGTGGAGTGTTTTCTTTAATATGATATCATTGTTCATTTCCTTTTTATCTATTTCCCTATATGTTATAAGTTAGAGGTATTCACTTGGGAGTTTAAGAATTATCCCAATGTGAGATCCTCGTGTCGTAATCCAAGGGACTTTTGATAAGAACAATCCTAAGGTGGTGGGCCCTAATGTAGCTGTGATACCTCCTCTAGTGCCACCTAAGTCACCTCCTCCAGACTTACCACTTGGGGTCGATTCCTAGTTCTTTGATATATTTCTCTGGTTGATGAAGTCAGTTTACGGTGCACCTCAACATGCTCCTTCTATGGTAGAGTTGGCCAATGAGTTTCAGCACCAACATCATCCCTCCTTCTTAGGGGTGGAGGGCCTTAGGATTCTGAATCCTGGTAAGAGACTATGGGATCCATATCTGAGCATATCAAGAAACCTACATAGTGTATAGTCCATCTCATGACATATCTATTATGAGACTACACCAAGCTTTGGTGGGATTTTTTGACTCAGGCTAGTTGAAAATAGGGTATAGTCTGAGAAGACATTCAGATAGCCTTTTTTGACTATTTCGTCCCTCTTACCTTGAGAATAAACCATATTTAGGAATTCATGGACCTTGAAAAAGATGGAATTTTAGTAATGGAATAATCATATCCTTTCACTAAATTGCAGCTTTTCATACTGACATTTACTAGTGAGGAGTTAACTACTATACAGTGATTTGATGATGTGTTTGTTTATGCCATTCACTTGAAGGTGAATGTCTTTTAGCAGACCACCATTTTAGAGATCATCATCTAGGCCCTCATCACTGAGTAGAACTTGTGGGAGTCAGATAATGTGAATCAGGGATGATCAACTTCGAAAAAGTGTAGTGATTTATCTATTGGTAAGAAGCAATGTTTTAAGGGTACATAAAGGGTAGTACCATATTTGGGGCATGCATAGATATCATTGTGGTGTTTAACCAATGTGGATGTCTGTGACGCCCCGACCCCGGTAGCCCGGTGCCGGTGCTTCGGTTATGGTGTGCAATTTATTTCGTACAAATGAAACAAATAAGTCACACATCATTACCCATCAGGAGGAACTTTCTGGTTTATATCCTGGAGAATCAGAGACAACAGCTTTGCTCGTTTATTTCTGAGCTAAGAAAAAACATCCAAGTCTTGGAAAGGCTCTATCAACCTGTAAAAATTTAACATAGAACATAGGGTGAGCATTGAAATACTCAGTAAGGTGTTTTCAAAAATACATAAATACAACTTTTGAAAACTACGTTGAAAAATACTTTTCCATACTTAGAAAGTTTTCTTAAAAGAAAAACTTCAAGACTAAACAAAGGTTGATACATCAGAGTTAAAGTACTTCACACTTATGCACTAGAACACTTGGTGCTAACTCATTTAGTAAACAAGATAACCATAATAATAAAAAGGCATGGGTTTCACGAAGTAAAGTGTCCATAAACAAGAAAAGTGTGTATGAACAACAAGATGAAAATGTCATCCGAGTCGCGCACAAGCGCATCATCTACACAACATATGCACATTATGACATGATAATTGAAATACAACATTTGAAATGAAGTTCTGGAAAAGAAATTGGTCATGCATCAACATTGACATATCATATGTCTTGTGTTTCTCTTTTTATCTGTTACTCATAGGTAAGGTTCTATAACCAAGGTTATTCCTCTAATCGGAATAAACACTAGGTTGGTCATAAACAAAGAAATGTATGCTGAAAGACTCATGGTCTATGTGTCAAGGCCTAGTGCCATGACCTAAGGGTAAAAACCCAATCTGACTGTCTCGAGAACTATCGATGCATCGAGAAGCTTACTTTTACTGGTCTCCGACCCGGAGGGATTACTTTAACCAGTCCCCAACCTGGAGGGTTTTCTTCTTACCGGACCCCATTCCGGGTAGTCCCATACATTTCTCACATGTTGATAGGGTCAGATATTCAAGGTGTCACATACCACTTCGAATATTTAATTTTCATTTCATATTACCCAAGGTGTCCCATACCACTTTGGGTAATACCATTTTCATTTCTCATTACCCAAGGTGTCCCATACCGCTTTGGGTAATTTTAGTTCTTAGTTCATTATCATGTTGAGTCGTATGCATGAACAATATGAATAAGCCAACAATTATATAATTGGTTTACAAATACATGTTACGGCAGAAAAAATGGAAAATATGGAATAAAAGCAGGCATGGTTAAGCTAGCATACTATGTGCATAGAACAATTATTTAAGAACATAAGATGATGAATGTGTGAGACTTGATCCCAAGGGGTATTAAATGATGAGTTTCTAAAATTCCAGTGCATGTAAAAGAACTACTTGGCATTAACTATTGTACTTCATAGGTCATAGTACTTGCAACAAATCTCCATCCGCTAATAATTACTGCCGCATTCTTGGTATAAAAAAAACACTTGCAATCTTTAAAATTCCGACACTTGGAAATAAACCACTTTAAAAATAATACCTGTCATTAATTATTAATCTTCACTGGTCATAGAATTTGCGGTTACACTCTGCTCACTTAAAATCATTGCATCGACTTCGGTATAAAAATAATAGAAGATTTCTACATATTAACATTACCCTCAAACCCCTATCCTTTTAAAAAGAGTTTAAAACAGGCATAAGCATATCCTTAAAAAAACATAATTCATTTCAAGGGAAACCTTAGACAAATTCATTGATGTACCCTTAGACACAAAATTATAAAATAGCATAGGCAAGCGCTAAAATCATACATGCATAAAAATATTAATAACCATTTCTTGAAACTAGGGTTTTCAGATATTAATCTTAAAAACACATGCATACATAGGGATATATATACACAATGTATATAAATAGGGTTTCTCATAAATTAAACATGGTTCACTTGAAATATGAAACCTCTAATAATCTATCATTTATTCAGATTTTTTTAAAAAAAGAACAAAACCTTATGGGTTTTAATTGTTCAAGAAACTGTAAATATATAAAACTTCGACTTCAACTATTACATGTTTGCACATAAAACAAAGACCTGGTTCGCATCCAATATTATTCATAGACAAAGTAAAAATCAAAAACTGATTTTCATTGAAATAAATAACTAATAAAATTATATAATTACATATATATATAAGGCTTACATAAATATTGTACACGTTAGGACTTGTTTTAAAATACCCCTTTCAAAGGTATAATTCTTATCATAAAATACTGAATTATAAGGAAATCAATGAAACATAATTTTGTATGGTTTTCATGGAATATATATATATATAAAGTTATATATATACCTTTAACCATTAGGTGTGTATATATATAAACTCATGTATATAAAAACTTGAACCGAGAACCATGGGTGGAAAAAAAACATATAAACGTGGCACCCTTACTGCTCAAGAGAGGAGCTTGCCGGAGGGAGGCTTGTTTGGTGGCCGGTGAACAAGAAGAATCTTGGTGGCCGGTGGTGGTCTGGTGAGGTCGCGACAACTTGGAGACGCTGCGAGGCGACGGCCTGGTGTCCAGAAGTGTAGCGCCGGAACTAGAGTGGTCGTGCACAGGGGTGAGGTGCGAAACTGGAGGTGGTTCGTGGTGGTGAGGCGACGGCGAGGCGGCAGCGAGGCTGGTGTCGTGGTGGCGCGGGTTGGCTCTGGAGGTCCCGTTTTCACTGGGGTTTCTCAGTTCTTAAAGGAAGATGATCCGGGGAAGGTTAGGCCGAGCCTACGGAGGTGGGTGCGCGAGGTCAACGTGAGCAGTGGGGGGAGGCGTCTCGGGCAAACCATGTCTGGTTCGCGGGTCCCCGTCGCGAGGTAGGAGAAGACGCGAATAGCGGTTTAAAAAAAACAAACAATGGTTGGGATTTCGACCACGGCGTGATCGGGCGAACGAAAAATAAAGAGATTTTTAAAACATAACAATGACCGGGATTTTCCATGGTGAGATCGGACGGTGGAGACCATCGCGCGGCCAGCAACTGCCTCTCCGGGTATAAACAGTGTGTTAATAAAAAAAGTTTAATAAATGCTAAATTAGAATTTATACTACTTCGCAATATATATATATATATATATATATATAACCGGTACATTATAATTTGGAATTTTTATAAAACATATTAAGTACTTTTAACTCATAATTTTCAAATCCAAAAATCCCATTTTAGGTTAAGTAAAAAAATGATACTATTTGATATAACTATTATTATTATTATTTTTTTTAAAAAAATATATATATATATTTTAATACCACACTTTTATAACTACTATGATCTTATAACCATTAAAATCCAATTTATAACTTGATTTACTTGTTTATTTATAAAATTATGTTTAAAAGACCCGTAGTTTTTCTCTAATTTTAAACACATAGTTTTAGAGATCCGAAAAGATACATTTTTTCAATTATTGCAGATACCGCTATAGACTTGATGTTAGACACATTTTAAAAATACCAAGTTTTCCATCATATAAATATCATCATGATCGAGATAGATTCATTCGAAAAAATATTATTTTATTTTTAATACTTGATGATATAATTCTAATATTTTGTATTAAAAAAATGAAATACCATAATATTATAAAGCGTTATAAAGAAAAAAAAATTTATAAAATGATGCACTTTATCCATTGGAACCCAACGGTCAAAAAACGATCATATTCTTTTTGGAGGTCCATTATAAAAGCAAGGGGTAGGATGTTTTATATTTTCAAAACACCGAACCCTTGGCAGATGGCTCTTCTCATACCTCTGGTGCTGAGTGCGTGTGCGGTGATTCTGGCGGTTATACTTTTCACACTGATGGACCCTGAAGATGACGACTATCTGATTGCCCGTGTTGTGGTTCTTTGTAGTCTTGTTGTGGCTTTGTTAGGTCTTGTGCAGGGTAATTTCAATTAGATGGGTATTGTTGTAATGTATCTTTTAAATATATAACAGTCTAACGTATTCTTCATGTTTGATTTCTACTCGAATTCATTATTAGCACACAAACCATAAAATAGAATAAAACAAGAGACATCATTGAAAAGCACAACATTGTTTACTTGAACCAGTTTATAAAACCTGGGGCGTCACATTATCCCCCACTTAAAAGAATTGTGTCCCCGCAATTCAATCGGTGTACATACACTGACTTAATCACACAGCTTCTCTGACACCCTTGGTGATGTCCCTTTACCTCCAAGGCCCATGCAAGAAGTTACTATTCAACTCAATCCCCAGGGCTGAACAGATCTTGTGGGTCTCCTCTTCCCAAATACATTTTTTGGCAATGTGGATCGTGGTTGAAGCCAAGCTCCTGCTTGATACAGGTAGTTTTCCAGAGATGGGAACAAGTGACATCAAGCTTCGCGACATCCGCTTGGATTTGGTTCCTAAAGATCTCTCGAACCATTTCATAATTGAAGGATTCGATGAAAGATCCAAAATCACAGAGCTCCCCAAGCATGCTGAAGCACAGGATTTGGTACATAAAGACTACGCGGAAATCCAACTTCTTTTTAGCTTCTCCAAATGCCGGGAAGGCCAACCATTTATTGTTCATGATGAAACACAGGAAAAGTCCCTCATAGTACTTTCCTTTCTTTTTATAATTCTCAAACAGCGCACTAGCCATTAGGTTTTACACAACTTCTGACCCTTGGAAGATTCTAAGGACATTCGAGATTTTCGATATTTCATAGAGGGTTTTGCACGTGAGTCGTAAGTTAACAAAAGGTTGGTAACATGTTGAGCAGGATTGTGCTACAATAGTCTCTATGATTTCCGTAGAGAGAGTCAAGAGTCTAGGGGTGGTTCGCTGTCTTTCCATCTGAGAAGTTTAAGAACAAACCTTTCTTAGTAAAATATTATTAATGTTTTTGTGTTGTCCTAATTTTCCAAGGTTTCCTAAACCATTCCTCTGATACCAACTGTGACGCCCTGACCCCGGTAGCCCGGTGCCGGTGCTTCGGTTATGGTGTGAAATTTATTTCGTACAAATAAAACAAATAAGTCACACATCATAACCCATTAGGAGGAACTTTCTGGTTTAGATCCTGGAGAATCAGAGACAACAGCTTTGCTCCATTATTTATTAGCTAAGAACAAACATCGAAATCTTGGAAAGGGTCTATCAACCTGTAAACATTTAACATAGAACATAGGGTGAGCATTGAAATACTCAGTAAGGGGTTTTCGAAAATACTTAAATACAACATTTGAAAACTACGTTGAAAAATACTTTTCCATACTTAGAAAGTTTTCTTAAAAGAAAAACTTCAAGAATAAACAAAGGTTGATACATCTGAGTTAAAGTACTTCATACTTATGCACTAGAACACTTGGTGGTAACTCACTTAGTAAACAAGATAACCATAATAATAAAAAGGCATGGGTTGCACGAAGTAAAGTGTCCATAAACAAGAAAAGTGTGTATGAACAACAAGATGAAAATGTCATCAGAGTCGCGCACAAGCGCATCATCTACACAAAATATGCACATTATGACATGATAATTGAAGTACAACATTTGAAATGAAGTTCTGGAAAAGAAATTGGTCATGCATCAACATTGCCATATCATATGTCTTGTGTTTCTCTTTTTATCAGATACTCATAGGTAAGGTTCTATAACCAAGGTTATTCCTCTAATCGGAATAAACACTAGGTTGGTCATAAACAAAGAAATGTATGCTAAAAGACTCATGGTCTCTGTGTCAAGGCCTTGTGCCATGACCTAAGGGTAAAAACCCAATCTGACTGTCTTGAGAACTATCGATGCATCGAGGAGCTTACTTTTACCGGTCTCCAACCCGGAGGGCTTACTTTAACCAGTCCCCAACCTGGAGGGTTTTCTTCTTACCGGACCCCATTCCGGGTAGTCCCATACATTTCTCACATGTTGATAGGGTCAGATATTCATGGTGTCCCATACCACTTTGAATATTTAATTTTCATTTCATATTACCCAAGGTGTCCCATACCACTTTGGGTAATACCATTTTCATTTCTCATTACCCAAGGTGTCTCATACAGCTTTGGTTAATTTTAGTTCATAGTTCATTATCATGTTGATTCATATGCATGAACAATATGAATAAGGAAACAATTATATAATTTGTTTACAAATACATGTTACGGAAGGTAAATTGGAAAATATGGAATAAAAGCAGGAATGGTTAAGCAAGCATACTATGTGCATAGAACAATTATTTAAGCACATAAGATGATGAATGTGTGAGACTTGATCCCAAGGGGTATTAAATGATGAGTTTCTAAAATTCCAGTGCATGGAAGAGAACTACTTGGCATTAACTATTGTACTTCATAGGTCATAGTACTTGCAACAAATCTCCATCCTCTAATAATTACTGTGGCATGCTAGGTATATAAAAAACACTTGCAATCTTTAAAATTCCGACACATGGAAATAAACCACTTTAAAAATAATACCTTTCATTAATTATTAATCTTCACTGGTCATAGAATTTCTGGTTACACTCTGCTCACTAAAAATCATTGCAGCAAGTTCGGTATAAAAATAATAGAAGATTTCTACATATTAACATAACCCTTAAACCCCTATCCTTTTAAAATGAGTTTAAAACAGGCACAAGTATATCCTTAAAAAAACATAATTCATTTCAAGGGAAACCTTAGACAAATTCATTGTTGTACCCTTAGACACAAAATTATAAAACAGCATAGGCAATCGCTAAAATCATACATGCATAAAAATATTAATAACCATTTCTTGAAACTAGGGTTTTCAGATATTAATCTTAAAAACACATACATACATAGGGATATATATACACAATGTATATAAATAGGGTTTCTCATAAATTAAACATGGTTCACTTGAAATCTGAAACCTCTAACAATCTATCATTTATCCAGTTTTTAAAAAAAAACAAAACCTTATGGGTTTTAAGTGTTCAAGAAACTGTAAATATATAAAACTTCAACTTCAACTATTATATGTTTGCACTTAAAACAAAGACCTGGTTCGCATCCAATATTATTCATAGACAAAGTAAAAATCAAAAACTGATTTTCATTGAAATACATAACTAATAAAATTATATAATTACATATATATAAGGCTTACATAAAGATTGTACACGTTTGGACTTGTTTTAAAATACCCCTTTCAAAGGTATAATTCTTATCATAAAATACTGAATTATAAAGAAATCTTAGAAACATAATTTTGTATGGTTTGCATGGAATAAATATATATATAATGTTATATATATACCTTTAACCATTAGGTGTATATATATATAAACTCATGTATATAAAAACTTGAACCGAGAACCATGGTTGGAAAAAAACATATAAATGTGGCACCCTTACCGCTCAAGAGAGGAGCTCGCCGGAGGGAGGCTTGCTGGGTGGCCGGTGAACCAGGAGAAGCTTGGTGGCCGGTGGTGGTCCGGTGAGGTCGCGGCCACTTGGAGACACTGCGAGGCGACGGCCTGGTGTCCAGCAGTGTAGCGCCGAAACTAGCGTGGTCGTGCACAGGGGTGAGGTGCGAAACTGGAGGTGGTTCGTGGCGACGAGGCGACGGAGAGGCGGCGGCGAGGCTGGTGTCGCGGTGGCGCGGGTTGGCTCTGGAGGTCCCGTTTTCACTAGGGTTTCTCAGTTCTTAAAGGAAGATGATCCGGGGAAGGTTAGGACGAGCCTACGGAGGTGGGTGCGCGAGGTCAACGTGAGCTGTGGGGGGAGGCGTCTCATGCAAACCATGTCTGGTTCGTGGGTCCCCATCGCGAGGTAGGAGATGACGTGAATAGCATTTTTAAAAAAACAAACAATGGTTGGGATTTCGACCTCGGCGTGATCGGACGAACCAAAAATAAAGAGATTTTTAAAGCATAACAACGGCTGGGATTTTCCATGGTGAGATCGGACGGTGGACACCATCACGCGGCCAGCAACTGCCTCTCCGGGTATAAACAGTGTGTTAATAAAAAAAGTTTAATAAATGCTAAATTAGAATTTATACTACTTCGCAATATATATATATATATAACCGGTACATTATAATTTGGAATTTTTATAAAACATATTAAGTACTTTTAACTCATTATTTTCAAATCCAAAAATCCCATTTTAGTTTAAGTAAACAAATGATACTATTTGATATAACTATTATTATTATTATTATTTTTTTTAAAAAAATATATTTTAATATCACAATTTTATAACTACTATGATCTTATAACCATTAAAATCCAATTTATAACTTTCTTTACTTGTTTATTTATAAAATTATGTTTAAAAGACCCGTAGTTTTTCTCTAATTTAAAAAACATAGTTTTAGAGATCCGAAAAGATACATTTTTTTCAATTATTGCTAATACCGTTATAGACTTAATGTTCGACACATTTTAAAAATACCAAGTTTTCCATCATATAAATATCATCATGATCAAGATAGATTCATTCGCAAAAATATTATTTTATTTTTAATACTTGAAGATATAATTCTAATATTTTATATTAAAAAAATGAAATACCATAATATTATAAAAGTGTTATAAAGACAATTTTTTTTATAAAATGATGCACTTTATCCATTGGAACCCAACGGTCAAAAAAACGGTCATATTCCTTTTATAGGTCCATTATAAAAGTAAGGGGTATGATGTTTTATATTTTCAAAACACCGAACCCTTGGCGGATGGCTCTTCTCATACCTCTGGTGCTGAGTGCGTGCGCAGTGATTCTGGCGGTTATACTTTTCACACTGATGGACCCTGAAGATGACGACTATCTGGTTGCCTGTGTTGTGGTTCTTTTTTAGTCTTGTTGTGGCCGTGTTAGGTCTTGTGTATGGTACATTCAATTAGATGGGTCTTGTTGTAATGTATCTTTTAAATATATAACAGTTTATCGTATTCTTCATGTTTGATTTCTACTCGAATTCTTTATCAGCACACAAACCGTAAAATAGAATAAAACAAGAGAAATCATTGAAAAACACAACATTGTTTACTTGAACCAGTTTATAAAACCTGGGGCGTCACAATGTCCCCACTAGAAATTGTCCCAGTGTATGAGGAACCTGATAGAGTGGTTATATTATGGGGGGATGGGTCACCAACAGCATTTCTAAAAGTCATTCCCTTCAGTGACAAGTGAATAGGGTTTTGTTCCTACACTATCTTCTTGTGCAAGATATGTGACACCCCATCAGGTAGGAAGCTAGTCTTATATAGTTCATCTAGGGTGAGCAGGTGGTCATGGCTTATGAATTATAGTTTCATAGTTCCATCATCACTAGTTGAATTGCTATGGCTGTGCAGGTAGCATTCTCGGGGTCGTATTTTAGGTCATATATGTAATTCATCCTATGCCAGAGGAGTAGTGTTCAGGTCCTTCTACAATGAGAGTAACTATCCTATTATCCTCTACTCTAGTTTCTACCTTTTTTGATTGCTTAAAAACCCTTTTATGTACTATAACTATGGAACGTTTGGGATTATTGGAAGAGTACTCTAGTGGTGTTATAACCCTTGACACGCAGTTATGAATATAAATAGAGGGTTTACGTCAGTGAAAGGAGTACCCCCTTGAGATAGGTGGGTATTGTTTTCGATGGATATTTTTTCCTTATGATAAATGGGTTCAAAATCATTCATGTTATAGACTGGATTATGCCTTATCAAACCCTGGTGGATTGCTATCACTGAATGGTATCTTTCAAATCACTTGATGAAAACCACGACATCCATAAGGGAGAATACAATATCTAATAAATTTGAGCTAGAATCAAGCATTCTGGGCTCTGTGGGATGAAAGCATAGATGGTTAGTATATTTATGATAGATAAGGGGATGAATTTAGAAGAATTACCTCTTATGGTAGATTGTTTCATGTAAACCTTCCCTAATGATTTCCCTGGTTTACCACTTGGGAAAGATATTGAGTTCACCATCGAGATTATTCTAGGTATGGAACTAGAGACCATTCATCTATATAGGATCGAACCTACAGTGCTCCAAAATCTCGGGAGTAAAATTTATTATTTTTAGGATAAGGTTTTTATCAGACCCAATACATCTCCATGGGGTTCACTAGTCCAATACACCAAAGGTTAAATAGTACCCTTAGATTATGCATGGATTATCACCTACTGAATCGGCTTCTATTGAAGAACCAGTATCCACATCCTCATATTGAAGATCTCTTCATCTATCTTTGAAGAGAAACCATTTTCTCCTAGATCAATATTAGATTAGGCTACCATTAGGTTCATGTGAGTCCACCAAGCATAACGAATATATCATTCTGGAGAAGGTATACCTTATGTGATTATTTGGTTCTTCTGTTCAGTCTGAAAAACACATAGACAATATTCATGGGTAAGACTAATTAGTTTTCCACCCATATCTTGATTTCCTTAAATTAGTCTTTTTGGATGATACTTAGGGTATTCTTGAACCATACACCACCATGTCAATCATATTGATACTGTGATGAGTAAACTATGTGAGCATCAGCTATATGTGGAGCTTCACAACTTCCCCTTTTGGATCATCAAGGTTCACTTCTAGGGACATATCATATCAAAGGTGGGTGTATCAGTTGACCTAGATATGGTGAGAGTCGTGGTCACTTTGGACCATCCCAAGATCATGTTTGATATATACATATTCTTATGGATGGATGGTTACTACAGCTGATTCGTCTAAAAACATTCATTCCTGGAATCACCGCTTATGGGCTTGACCAATAAGAGTGTGACATATTACTAGATTTAGGCTACTGAGATTGCCTTTCAAGAAGTTAAAGGGGAGACTAACTTCAATATAAATCCTAATTCTCCCATATCTGGGAAGAAGTTTTATAGTCTATTTTGATTCCTTAGGGGTCAGGAAGGGTTCATTTTTTATGTAAGGTGATCATGTTATAATATATGGATATTGTTAATTGATGCCTCATGTGCAGAACTATTATATTAATGACCTCAATCTAGAAATATTGGTTCATGATATGTTCTGTAGGATCCATTACTTATTGGGTGATCAATTATTTGTTTAAAAAGGTCATAAAAGTCTCAAATACATCTCCACACAGTGAGACTCAAATCTGAGGCGGTGCATGAAGGTGGAATATCTACAGTAGTTTGTATGGGCATAGACACCCAAAAAGTGAAATGTTGTTGCTAACACATTAAACCAGAAGAATTGAATAAAATATTTCAAGGAGACGAGCAGTGATTGGAAATTTATTGATTTTTTTGAGATGCATCTAGAGGTTTCGGAACAAGATGGGGATCCAGTTCTAGTAGCTATGGTTGTGAAATCCTCTCTTTTGGAGTAGGTCCTAATGTGGTATTTTTCCAAATCTGATGGCCTTGTTTTAAGGAATAGCATCACATGATAGAACCCACCTCGTATTTGGGTTTTATAGGTAGGTGACAACCTACTATTCTATGGACATGTAAGGGTACCATAATATATACATGAACAACTGATGAGAAAATATAATCCTTCTATATGGGAGGCTCATCCTTGGATTTGAAATATGCACAATGATATGAATCATTAGTAATGTTGTCCAGGTATGAATAGGCAGATAGTAGGGTTCATAACATGGTGATCCACCTATCAACAGTTGAAGGCTGATCCAGAAGAAATTGTAGGACTCCAAAAACCACTATCCATTCCTAAGTGGAAATGGAATATAGTAAACTTGTATTTCATGAAAGGCTTGTTGGTATCCCATTTAGGTAGAGATGCAGCATGGGTGTCCATTGTCAAGATAACCATGTTCATGATCTTTTACCAATTCCAACAAACCTTCTCAATGGACGAGTTAGTAAGGCTTTATGTGAGGCAGATATTGAAAATTCAATGTGTACAACGTTATATCATTTCAAACTGAGATGCCTGCTTCACTTCCTGGTTTTGGAAAGGGTTGTAGAAAACACTGAGTTTATATGTGATTTTGAGTATGTCATATCGCCCTTAAACTGATGGGAAACCTGATAATATGATTTGGGTGTTAGAGGATATGATGCGGGCCTATATGCATGATTTTGTTTGTTCATGGTAAAATCATTTTGTTATGGATGATTTTTCCTATAACATTAGTTACTAGTATACATTTATTATGGATGCATATGAAGATCTCTATGGTGGACTCGGTCATTCACCTCTATGCTTGATTCATTCATGTTAGGAATCTCTACTGGTTCGTTGCTTTGTTTAGGGGGCAATAGAGGAAGTCCATCTAGTTTATAATCATAAGGTTACAAATAAGTCTAGGAAGAATTCATATACCAATTGCCTCTATAGACCTCTGTAATTTGAGGTGGTACATTAGGTATTTTTATGTGTATCACCATGATTGGTTCATAGATAAATCTATCGACATGTCAAGTTATCATTGAGGTATGTCGGGCCCTTAAAGATAGTGGATAGAGTTGGTCCATTGGCCTATTGGTTGTTTTTACCTTAGATTTTTTATTCCATGAACCACATCTTCCACATATCTCATCTTTGAGAGTATCTTTTTGACCCCTCTCATTCATAATTTCCAGATTATATTGAGCTACAACGGATGTGTCCATTGAGGAGCATCCAAGATATATCGTTGAATATAGAATAAAAGATATTTGGGGTATGGCCATTCTTTTATCATGGGTTCTCTATTAGAACAGACGCATACATGATGTGATTTGGGAGCAGGAGGACAATGTAGAAGTGTAATGGAAGGAAATATTCTGAAAAGATGTTCTACTACCATCAGAAGGGAAACTTGGGGTGATTTTTCTTAAAGAGGGGATGTTTTAACATCCTTGTTTTTTCATAAAAGTAAATAACATTACTTTTTTGTTATAATTCCATTAAATGGACCTATATATGATGCCTAATCATGTTAATGAGAGATTGGTTGCATATGATCCATGTTTGGAGCCCAGATCCCTGAATTGGGAATGAATGACTAGGCCACATGGTTAATGAAAACCATGAATCCCAGCTGGTATGGTTTTTCTGAAACCGTATAGGAGATGATACTGATCACCTGGGGGCCACACGGTTTTTCATCAAACATGCTACCCATGTCACATAGTCATGTAAAATTTCACGGATTTTGGATAGTTATTTTTTGTATATTTTTTCCACATTTACTTAATCCATGTGCTTAACTATGTGATGTTCCCCTTTAAATCAGATAAAGAAACATAGTTGGAACACGGTTAAGCAACTGTGAATCCAAATAATACATAGTAGTTTTTTGGGGTGAAATTACTAAATAACCACTCTTAAAAGAATTATACCAAACTCTCTTCCCCCTCCGACCTCATTTCAAGCTAGTCCACCCATCTGATCTTTGATTCCATCACTGTCAGATACATTGGAACACTAGAGGTATGATCACAAATCATGTACAATATATTTCATCTTATTCATCACATATATTATGCTTTTGTATACAATCTCATTTTCCATATTTTTAAGGCATTTGATTTTTTATCATTTTCTTCCAAACTAGCTTGAACCACAGGCTGAGACTGGCCGAGAGGAGATATATGAGGATAAAGGAGGTTTTCTTTGAATTTTCCCATAATTTTGATGTGTTCCATAAATTATGTTGTTTTATTGTTGGATGGATCCTTTGAATTTCATTCCAATTTTGTCGATACAATTTAATTGAAGGGAAATCAAGCCATTGTGATCTATACAATGGGTAGATCAAACCCTTTGGTTGATATCCTTAGCCTATTCCACCCAAGTGGGAATGTTATACCTTAGTGGCCCAAATTTCCTTATTTAACTATGTTGAAGCACCTCTTTGAGTGTATTTTCACTTGATAATTTTTTTGAGCCTATTATTTACATTGAATTAATGGATGAACCTTGGGTTACCTTACCTTATTGAAATGGTTGAGTTAAATGAGTTGGTCATGTGCTTATTCCTTATGTCATGTAGCTAAATCGTCTTTCCCTGTGTCATGTCTTGACCAACATACCTCTGGGAATATAATTTCTTGAATTAAATGGTAATTGAATGATTTAGGACCTATTAAATGAGATGTATTATTTTAGATGATTTCACCTTAATGAAAAGGGTGATATATTGTGTTCAAATTTAAGGAGCCCTTGGGAGAACTCTTGTGCCTTTCTGTTATAGTTCTTAATTCTTGGTAAAAACATCAAGAGTTATATTAGTTATTCTTGAGATGGTTTCTCCATGTGATATAGTTTTTTACCTCTAGATAGGTGACACTTGTTCTATAGGGGACACCTTGGATAGTTCTAATGAAAAAATTTGTTGTACCAGTCCACGAGAGATACTTAGGCCCCTATGTGTTATAGTAGGTGTGGACTCAGAGGTCTAACATACGTTAATTTTTTTCACACCATACTGTAGTGACACATGGAACTTCATGCTTCGGTCACCTTAGACAAACACCTTATCACTGAACTTTTTTTGATCCCTTAGAGTGATACTATGAAATGGTCTTTGTATTTTCATGGATATGATCAAGTTGTCTCATCATGATTTATAAAAAATTGATTAAAATGTTTTCAAAGATAAGTAACTGTTCTCAAATAAAAATATGTTAGTTAGTTTAGAAAATGTTGGAATTTTTCTTTTAACCCCAACAAAAATCATGGGGAAAATCTAGCCTCTAAACTTTATCTTACTCGTATTACCATTTCAGGGTATCTTAGTTCGGACACACTACCTTAAGTCAGAGTAGGTAGATTGGACAGGTCTCCAAGTGAAACCCAGTCTAATGTTATTATTTCTTTATCCTATATTGTATTTAAATTATTAAAACACACTATATAATTTATATTTAATGTTATGAAAAGGCCTAGAATATATGGGTGGTGGTATACTGATTTTTAATCTCCCATGCTGATCAGGAACCTTTGGTACATAAGAAGATTTTTTTCTCATAGGTTTAGAAAAGGGAAGAAACCGGATTCTAATGTTTGATTTCCAACATTAGGATGGAGTTTGGGGACAGAGGACTAAGACTATGCTTGAGGATCTAGATATAATAATTTTGGCCTTTTTTATAGTATGCTGTAAATGCATGTATCCCATCCCTTTCATAGTAATTTTTGTAAATTTATATTACCATGATGTGATCATACATTGAATATTTTGATTTTTGAGCTTCCTCTATTTAATTAGTATTCATACATGATAAGGTATTTTAGTTTCCACTACTCACTATCTATTATAATGTTTCATATATTTATGCTATTTATCTCTACTCTAATCAATGAGGGCATATTCTCCCGATAGACACACCCTATCCCTTCACTACTAGTCGGCTACCACTGGAACTCGGGGAGGTGAACTTGAGGTCTTGTGGAACTGGTGAGTGCCATCAGGGGTGGGTGCTACAATTTTTAATTCCCTTGACCATATATGCATTGTATATGAAGAATTATTTGAGTTTTGAGTTTGGTGGGAGAGGTTTTTTTAAACTAAGGGTTAGATCAAGAACATTACAGTTGTAACATATTAAAGGGGTGTTTTTGAATGTTTTTCTGATACATGAGAGTTGTCTAGGGGGCTGAATATGACTTATGGCCTTGTGATTTAAAATTTTACTTTTGATGGGAGGATAACTAGGGATGCACTATTAGTGCTTGTTTAGGGATAATAATTCATCCCAACTGTCAATCTTGGTTTTATAGAAGCATTGTATTTTTAACCCATGCGAGGGGAACCATAAGACTATGAAAAGCATTGTAATAAATTATAGATCCCTTTTTGATGGTTAGTTCATGGTTGGTTAAACAATGTAGCCTATCTGTGCGAAATAGGGTATCTCATATAGTGGGATGTTCATGTTTTATTAAATCATCTAGCCTAATTGTATTCAAATTTAAAATGGTAAAATTATGACTTTTCCACTATGAAATTTTATGGTTTTAACAATATTTTTTCCTCACCATCATTAAAAACCCCACACTCTAGACCCTCCCTTCCTTCTCCCATCCCAATGGGAAGTATTTATTTTTCAAACCCATTTTTGGTGTCATCTCTTGAGATCAACATCCCATAGTGAGTTTTTGAGTTCTATTTCAATTATTCTATGTTTATATTTGTGTCCTTTTGCATCTGCCACAATTAATCTAATAATCCCTATTTTCAATGATTCTTTATAGTTTCTTGATTATTTTTTATTCAGGTTGAATGGGTGTTTGATATTGGATGTGTGTACACATATGTGGATAAGGAAGTTTCCCCATGTAATTTAACCCATATTCACTCCCCATTTATAGTTACGTTCATGGAAAGGTTTATCCATTTCCACCATGTATTATCTTAGTTTAATTTAAAATTTTTAGATTGATTTTATGAAACTCATATTTTCTATTTAACATGACTCAAATATTAGGAATGGGTAATTCCAATAGGATTTCTTAATAGTGTAATAACACTTCATGTATATAAATGTTCATAATTTCCAATTTGTGTTTCAAATGTTCTAATGTTGAAATTATGGTTCAATCCATTGGATCTAAAATGGGATTTTTCTATCATCAATAATTGTAATATAAATTCCCCTTCTATGGAAACTAGTTAAATTTTAACCTTTAAGTTATTAGTAATAACCTGAGAATGGTACATGAATGGTAAAATCCAAAATGTAACTTTATAGATGAATGATATGTGGTGGTGATATTTAATGAATGGATTTGGGGTAAAATTTAGAATAAAATGGGATGTATAGAATAAATTATCATGGGGTTTGTATTTTTCTATAAATGGTTCAGGAATTGGACCCTAGGTATTTTCTTCTTGAATATGGGTTTTTTCAAATTGAAATGGGAAATTAGTAAATGACGTTTTTTAATTGGGCTATACTAATGTGAATATGGGTTGGAATTCCTTGGTAGGATTCCTCATAAACATTATAGACATAGATTTGGGAGTAATTCTAGGATTGAGACATGGATTATACTAGGGAACTCACATGAATGACACAGTGTAATGACACCATTGGATTAATGGTGGTCAAATTATATGTAATTCCTTAATAAAGACATTATATTCTACATAGATTCATTATCTTGAATATATTGGTGTGGGTCCCCTTTGTATTTGATTGATGTTTATATTTATCGACATCTATGGATTAATTTATTATATTCCTTTGATTCCACTTGAAGAATTTCATGGTATGTTTTCCCTCGATTCGTCCTGATAACTTAAGTGTAATGACTCTACATTAAATGAAGGATTCCCGTGAGGCTATGATTTTGAATTTAATAGATGGATCATTTGATTCAAACTGGTAGTTCAAATAAGTGGAATTCCAAGATTAACCTCACCTATGGATTATCTATGGGATTTTTTGAAAGGTAATTCAAGGTGGACCCATGTGGACACCCTCGGGTTAGTATGACTATGATTTATATGGTGGCATAACTTAGAGCCATTTTGAGCCATCATTTTCACTGTGATCTAAGACTTATTGGTCTGGGACCGAGTTTTTATAAACCCGTGTTGGGTCTCACCCTAGATATTGGGTATCCGTGGTTTTTTTACTTCCTTTTATTTAAATTTTTTATTAGTAAATTTGTAGATTAATTTACTTGTTAACATTATAACTAGGTATATATATCTATTTTACACACATTGTATTATAGACTTATAATATTTGGTAAATGATTGGTGGTGGACTATTAAGTTTCACTCAAACCCACTTCATAACTCCACAGAACTCAAGTATTGAAAAAATAACACTATTTGGTTGTCGGATCATATATGGTAAAACACCAATCATTATAGGTATCTTTGGTTTGGAACTGATTACGTAGACTATGAATGTCAGAAATAGGTTTGACTCAAGACCAATAGGTGATGAGTTTTTATAATATTATTATTTGTTAAATTTTATCCTATTATGGGATCTTCCTATAATGAATCAGTTGTGGAATGTATAAAATTAATCATTATTTCATAATTTTTTATTTTAGTTTTTCTTACTATTAGTATCTTATTTATGTAGTTTATATATCAAAATTTATATTGTCATTATTTTTCTATTATAGATACACTGATAATGGTGGCATAATCCCAGATGGTAACCTCATAGGCCCCTAACACTAGTCTACAACATCTAGCTTATGGGATTTTTTGAAATATGTCAACATTCATTCTTTATGAAACGAAATTCTATTATGGATTCATAAAAGTGAATTTTTCTTTTACTGTACACTTACATCAATCCATAAATGGATCTTTGTAACATTGATTCATTTTTAGTATTATTTAGTGCCACAAACCTTAATAATTGAGTTCTATAGAAATATTCATTAAGGTTCCTTTTAAAGAAATATATTTTTACATCCATCTTTTCAAATATAATTTCCAGGGAATACTTCAATGTAAGATAGAATTCATAAGTATTATAGGATAGAATCTTTTGAAAACCCCATAATATATTATTTGGTTTTCCTTAAACCCTTTTCCAACTAGTCATCTTATAGGTACGAAATTGTATATTCATATCATGTTTCTTCTTTAATACCCACATACATCCAAAAGGATCCATGTCCATTGGAGAATCTAGAGAAATCAAAATAGAGTTTTGGTAAAATGAATCCATTTCAAAATTCATGGACTCTTTACAATCGAGATCTTCCATGAATCTTAATAAAACCATATAGGTTACATTATCATTATTATATACTCCTATGTAGTCACTATATTCGGTGATAAGAAAAACATATCATTCATGTTCTATAATCTCTTTTTTACCTATATGGTGTAGTTGTGTATCTTAAATATCCTCTTACAAGGGGATGTATAGAATATGTTCTTATGAAAGCTCATGTGTATCATCATCCATGACTTCATTGAAGTATATTTTACTCCCACTATCTCTTTTAGATATATCAACTAATTTAAGAAATGTTGGAAATATATTTACCCCATACTCCTTTTCCAATGGGTCACATGGGTCTTATCGACTATTTTTCTTTATAATTACCTATAATGATTGACTTAGTTCCTTAGGGTTTATGCTAGTCACCTAAGGATGAATTAAAAAAGACTCATAACCCCACACTCATATATGTTAAAATACAAGTTTAATTTTATACCAAATTTCATATGGAATATCAATTTCCACATTAGTTGGCACTTAATTTAGTAGGTGATTTGATTTTTATGATGGATATCCCTAAAAGGATAAAAGAAGACTTGCATGATGCATTGTTTATCTTACTATTTCATTCAATGTTTAGTTATTACATTCACTTACACCATCCCATTATGGTGTATGAGGAGTTGTGAATTGGGATAACAACTTAAACAATCATAGATAATCAAATTCATACTTTCGTTAGATATTCTCCATCATAGTTAGTGTGATATTTCGTTATATTATTTCCAAGATTGTTCTCAACTTCATTCATGATTTATTTTAATTTATCAAAGGAATATGTCCTTTTTCTCATTATGTATAAATATCCATATCAACTAAATTCATCAATAAAAGTAATGAAGTATGAGTATTCACCCCCTTCATCAACTTGAAATGGTCTTAACACATCATAATGATCTAATTCAAAAATTTCTATAGTCCTTTCACATTTTCCATGAAATAGAGATTTATCCATTTTTTCATGTAAATAACTATGATGTATACCAAGTTGTTTTGTCTTAAAGGAATATAAATATCCACATTGGTAGAATTTAGTTAATTAATTGTTATTTACATGACCTAATAAGTGATAAAAAATCAGGGCATCATATGTGTTAGGTGAACTATATTCATTATCAATTACCATTAATTGGTTTTTGTAATCCAACACATAAATACTCCTATTATGTTTTTCTTCACTATAAAAATTTTATATTTGTAAAATAATAATAATTTTTGAAAATTTTCAATATAAAACCGTCCATTTCAATATATTATATTTAAATTTTTTATTTTACTCAAGGAACTTAATAACAATATTATAAAAATAATATCATTCTAGTCAGCAATGTGAACTTGTAGTTTACAATAGCTATTATTGAATTATTGGATCCATTATCCACTCATAGATCAACCTCACCTCATAAATTTTTCTAAATATAAATGGTTCAAGAATTGATAGAAATATGAGTTCCACATCCTATATATAATTGAATTTTTTTTCAAAATGATAAATTTATTTTCATAGTAAAAACAGGTGAAACTTCCCATTAATTATATATAGTGGTGTGGTTCCTTATCTAGTGGCCTATTTTTTCATAGGTAAAATATCCAACACCATGCTCTCTTTCATTAAACTTTATTATCCTCTTCTTGGAAAGGAACTTCAATGAATCATTATGTTTTTTGTTAGTCTTGAATCTCTTATCATGGACTTTCCCCTAATTCATCATAATAATGGATGTTTTTGTGTGATTTAGGTCAATATCATCCTATATAAGTAGAATAAAGAGATCTTGGAGAGACTTTTCAATGTGATTCTTATTTAAATTTATAACAAAGACAAATAAACTATGAGGGAGTGAATTATGTAAGATATTTATGGGAAATTATATGGGAACCATAAAAACAATAACCTCTAGATGCTCAATGTAGCTAAAAACTTGACTATGTGAGGCCCAAATGGTGTACCTTCTCTATGTTTTCTCATAAATATTTACTTTTAGATATAAAGGCACTCATTAAAGTTATTTCCTATTAAATATCATATACATTCTTAACCATTCTATTTAATTCAATGCTCTTATTATATTTCGTGAGTTCTCTTGATATGGGTGAAAGTGTCAAAAACTAGACATATATCGTCCCATCCAAGTGTTTTCCATTGAAAATGAACTCTTTATCAGTCACCTCCTTTATTAGTGGATCATGATTTGTGTATTCTATCATGAAAATATTTCACTCATGGGGTAATACATTGCATAATTTCATTTAACATTCCTAAATGATAATGCCTATATGGATATTGTCATTATTTAAAATTAATTTCATGTATAACATCATTGATAAATTTTTCCTTTTACAACAACAATATAAAAACTAATTATTGGTACTTTATTTGATTAGAAAAATATTTGGGATGGAATATCCTAATTTTATAAGTCTCAATCATTTATAATTTTCTAGTATCCATTATAATTTGAATTATAATGTCTTGTTTTATTGAAATTATATTAGAAAGGGTCAATATTTCCCTTTTAGAATCAACATGGAGGTCATGGAAATTATAATAATTTAGTTGGTTGGATATTCCCACTACTGCCATGCAACTCCTTGAACTATTTAGTATACTTTAAAATATAGAAATCATAACTTAGATATCCTCAACACATGCCTCTAAATTTATTTTGAATATACTATGGTCATAATATTTGATACAAGATTAGTTAAGTCAAATCACTAAATCTTTTAAGACTTCCTGATAATTAAAATATCCCCTGATGAATGCATGAACTGGAAATTTAACATTTGGTGAATCTTAATTTAGATGAAGGAAGGATTAGTCTTAATCAATATTTTATTGAGGGATTTTTTTATTATCTTTAAATTTATTTATTTTACCATTTTACATATCTTGTTAATATTATGTGGGTTTTTATAATGTTATTAACCAAGTGTTGAGACAATATTTATTCATAAGAATTTTATTTTATTCCATCTGATCAAGATTTTTTTTATTTAGTTATTTATGTGATTGTGGTAAATCATATATAAAGTAAAAACCCATGAAAAATACTATAAAAACAGATGTCCTTATCATGATATTTTCCTACGAGTATGTTTATTGAGAGAATAAAAGAAAAACCATTGACCCTAAGGGAACAACTCCATGATCTAGTTATAGATCGAGTTATAGTATTCCACTTTTTTCTAATATATCACATGGGTTGATTTAAACACAACTTTTTCTAGAACCATATCCAATTACATAAGAAATCAATCATTATGTATTCTTTAATTGTACTATGGTGAGGGGAACTGATAGAATGGTTACTAAGTTCTCATTAATGAAATTACGGACTTATAAGTCCTTAAATATTAAGAAGATAAGATGACCCACATTCCGTAATTTTAATATAATAATAATAATTGAAAAATCTATAAAAAACAATTAAATTAAAATAAATTCAAACCGTACATAGATTGGGAAAGATCATGATCATCCATAACTGAAATAAATATTAATTTAATAAACTATAATTTATTCAAATAATTCCTAATTCAGATAAAACAAATCCAAATTGATTAAATATATTTATTAATTTTTTAAATTATTTATCTTATTTTCCATCTAAGTTGTCCTAAAGACTTCCATACATTTTAATTTAAAATAAATTAAATAAATTAATTTTATTTATAATAAATCACATACACAACATGTATTAAGAATAAAAATGGAGTCTTCCTATTCCAACAACCCTATGTGATCCTTGTCGAATACTATTTACTCACATAACATCTAAAATAAATAATTTTTTATGTAATTAAAAGGCATGCACTATCAAATAATGATGTAAATTATATGGTGTGTAATGCTTTTTACATACATGAACTACATGGTTTGTAAGGTCCATACACGGTCCATAGTTACAAATTTTAACATGTATATAATTTATACAATATATATATATCCTATACCCTGGATTGTGAAAGATAGATACACATTTGGTATATTTCATCTTATTATGTCCAAGAAAGATGCCTTGGGATAGGGAATGTATTTCAGATGTGGACAATAATGAGGTATATAGTGTGTATGGGAGACACACGACATGTAATCTGTGAGTTACATATATTCCAGTCCCACGCATCACATAATAAATATATGATGCATCTTTGACTCTATATTTTCTACTATAATAACTTGTGGCCTACATTATTTATAAGTAAGTTACATGGTGTGTAGTCAAGAAAACCATGAGACATTCTATCCTAGTCAACACACGATGTTTAATGATGCAGCCTGTGATTAAATTCATAATGCGTTAAATTAAATTTGATCTTTGTCCTGGTGCATTGAACATAAGTACACTGTGTGTACCTTCATCCTACACATCATCTAGCCCCATTTTATCATGTAAGAAATATCATCTTCATAATGTGGATTTTTATGTATATTATTTATTTATTTTTAATCTGTTCTAGGTTATATAAATGTCAATAACGAAGGATAATAATATATTTCAAAATTTAGGATTAAATAAATATTAACCTGAAATAAATGAAAACAATAATAAATTCATATAATTATAAATGATTAATAAAAAACTAAATATTTAAAAATTAACACCTTTATTTGACATGTGGGTTCCAAACATGATGGAATCACCTATTGGATCATGTCCAACTTGAATTTTCTGTGTGTCAATAAATGATTTGTAATGAACATTCCAATAAACAACATTATCTGGGAATTAAAACTGATAAAAATGGAAAAATATTTTTGGAACATAAAGGGAAGATTTTCTCACATTAAATTTATAATTAATTTAATTCAATGAATTTCCTCATCCATGGGAATTCACTCTTATTTGAATATGTTTATTCGAATATCTTTTTAGTTGTACCATTTTTGTTTTGATATGATAGAACGAAATATTTTTTTGGTGAGGATCCAGATATACTCCAATGATCTCAATGAATCATTGATTTTACTTTGGGTTCTATTTTAGTGGTTCTAGTAATCTCAAATCACTCCCTTTAATCATCACATCGTCCTTTGAATGATTGATTTGTGCTCTCTCAGTTTGGAGATGAGGAGAAATCATGATGCTCTATGTTAAAAAGAGTGTTGTAGATAATTCTCTCTCTTGGGTTGAAAGAATCTATATAATTTTTATGTTTTTTTACAAAAACCATTAACCATAAAAAATAATATAATAACTTATTAGTATATCTAGGTTATAGAATAATTAATTTCAAAAAATCCTTTTAATATTCTCTTAACCTCTATAAAACATCAAGTCAAAATTATAATAATAATATTATTATTTATTTTACATGCACTAAACAATAACATAAAATAAATATGATTTATTTTAATAAAGAAATTATTTTTTATTTAAATTATATGTAATATATCTTTCCTAGTGAACATCAAACTCGGTTTGCATTTCCTTACCAAACCTCAAAAAATAAATATTATTATTTTGATAAATAAATATATATATATTCAATATTCAGAACCTTGTGAATAAATGTTTTTTTAATTAAACTATTTTATAAATATGCTGATTTAATATTTATTTTCAATTAATATAGAATAAATATTATTATAAAATATTCAGAATAATATTTTTTAATAATTAAATTCAAAAAAAATTGAGAAAAATAAAAGAACGAACTGTCTGACCCACTAATATTCTTTCTCTATGGAATTAGACATGTTTTCCTAAATTCATATATCAATATATACCAAAATGTAATGGCATCAAATTAGGATAAATTAACACTAAAATATCAAAAACTATATACGATCACACATTGTTCAATATAATCACTTTGTTCTCGATGCCCCAACAAGTCGGTCTCACACTCATGTCATCATCCTATATGCTCAATAAATATTTCTTTGACTATCTAATATAAACATGTATATATAACATGGACATGTAATTTATAATGGTAGTTCCATTTCAATCAAATGTACAACACTTCATTGTCCATAGAGATGTGAGGGACATATACTTCCTCAAATTATTCATTAATGACATATCATTCGTGACACAGCCAATGTATCCAAATTCACCAGAATCATATGGTATAATAGTTATCAACTATTTATAAAAGTATGTGAGTCATGATATGTATCAATAATAATCATAAATTTTAATGGTAATAACACATTCTTAGTGATAATAATATCAAATGACACAAAACATGTGGAATTCCTATTAGTCGATATGCCCCCATAAATCTAGTATCAGGTATTATCTAGTATAATATTTATCAGATAAATTATTTTATTCTTGTGATTATCCAAAACATGATAATATGTATCCACTATGTCACATTATATGATATAAAATGATGATTGTAAATATATTTTAAAAAAAAATCATATAAATTTAGGGCTATCATCATAGAGGAGAACTATTATGTCCATATTGATGCAACAACACTCTAGGAAATTATAAAATTAAATTTACATCGATGAATAAAAAATATTTTTTAATATTCTTATTAATATATAAATCCATGAATATATTGGAAATATAATGTATGATTTAGTTGGTTCTAGAGAACCAACACCAATAATCCCCTAGAAAATCCATTTAAACCTCCTAATCCATTGCAACACTAAGATGACTCACTATTTTAACTTCAATATCATAAATATATACACTAAACCAATAAAGACCCATAAAACATCATTACATGAAAAATATAATTAGTATGCATTTATAAGTCATAATCCCAATTTAACTCACCAACAAATCCTATAAAATGACCCTCAAATGTTTCCTATTAAAATTTCATATTGAATCCCTTATGCCTATAATCAAGACCAATCATATGTAGTGAGTTAAAAAGTAGAGAAATTCTCTTTTTAGTGGTACTTGTATTTATAGTCATTCACATCATAGAAACGATCATGTGATCCTATTACAAGGAAACTTTTTGATGATATTCCACACCACATAGGTAATATTAAAATGAAGCAGTAGTGTATCCTATTATTATAAATATTAAAGTACCATATTTAGTTATCCATACACTAAAATTTGTTGGAGTTAATTTGATATGATATCATATATAGATTTCAACCCTTATCCATTAAATATTTGGCCGACACCATTATCCTATCAATAAGATTCTATCCCATGTTTGAAGCCCAATTCCACTGGAGTAGTAAACTAATCTAACTCAAAATGAATGTTTCACAAGGTTTTAGTTATATAATATCCACATTTATAAAATAATGAAAAGGATTACTCATATATGAGGAATGGGAGTTATAATAAAAACTAAAAAAGTACATGCAATGCACTAAATTCTACTAAACATCAATGTAATAAATGCTATCTACCTATTATTTTTAAGGAATGTAGAGGTTGATTTTTTTTGTGTTTTTTAGATATAGATATTTTATAAGGGAGAAGATTGTGTACTTGAGAGGCGGCGATGGATGAATATTATTCTTCTTCCAAAGAATGGTATTAATTATAGTATAATTTTATTTAAATATTATATATTAATCTTATTTTTAGTGTGATGTTTTAGAATATAAAAGTAGGAATGGGTAGTGTTATAAACTATTCCATGACATATAGATTACTTATTCCTTCGAAATATTTTTTTCATTCTCTTCTATTTTCTATTTCCATTATTTCTATCATATTTTTTCTCTATACAATTATATGGATGACCCCTTAATTAGTTGGACCAAGTTAGAGAACCCATATTTCCCTTCAAGTAATGTTTATAAAATATTTATATTTATATTATTTTTTCTCACTAGAAACAATATATCTGAGAGGTGGGAGGGGTAAGTGACAATAATTTTCTCTACATCCCATTTTATGTTTTCTTTCTCTTCATTACAAACATTTAAGTCTCCCACAAATGAGAAAGGTATAATAGTGGAGAAACAGTTAGTTTGTGTTGTTATTTGTGGAGGGTGTTCATGAATTGGAAAATTGGGGTTACACTTGGCTTTGGTGAAATCAAAGGGTTTGTTTATGATGAAATATGGGATATAAACCCTTCTATGGAATTATTCCCATCCTTTCCTATTATATATAAGGTTTAGTACACATTGTTCATAGGTTCTCCAAGACTAATAAAAAAATTAATGTTTGTGTTGGGGAATCATATATAACCAAAATTATAACAGTAGAATAATAATAGTTAATAGAAAAAAAATTAAATCATATATATATAATCTACCCTTGGTTAGGTCAATTTTCTACTATTTCAATTAATTTATATTTTTAAATTTTTAAAAAAAAATAATATTCAATTTTTACTATTTTCTTGAAAAATAAAAATACCAAATACATAAATAAGAGACATAAAGAAAAACTATGAAATTGGTAGCCTCATTGGAGATGATTATTTTTTCATCCAGTAGGTTTCATTCATAATGGAATTAAAAATTCTATTTTTGTGATTGAGTAACATGTCATATAAAACATTTCTTTCATTTTTAGGGAGTACCAAATTCATATTCTTAGTTATTCTTTATCCACTAATTTTTTCTTTTCTTCTTTATTAATTCCACTTACTTGGACAAAGATATTCAATAATCAATTCATATATAATATATTTTAATATTTATTCCAATTTAAAAAATATTAGATTAACTCCGAGTTGTGGCTTAGAGACTACACCAATAACTAACATCAAAAAATACACCATGTTTTAAAAGGTGTAAGAAGAAGAATATTATGCAACATAAAAAAATATTCTTATTCATAGTAGAAAAAATAATTCATTCAACACACACTAGTGGAGGTAGAAACTAAATCCACTAGTTTTTCATTACACTAAAAATTAATAGAATGATTAACTTTTATTGAGAAGTTGAATGAAAAATTTTAACAAATGATTTAAATACTACAAGAGTTATTGAGGAAACAATAACAACAATATAAATAATAAATACTTCTATTTATATTCATTTAATAATGATTAGTAGATATTAAATAATCCTTCAAAAATAATTCTTTGTTTCCCCCTCAATCAAGTTTCCTTCTTGTGACACTATTTGTATTATAAGAACTAAAAGTTAAATCATTGAAGGGAGTGGAAAAAACATTATATTCAACTTTATTTAATCTCTCTAAAATTTAATTTTATAATAAACATCGTTTTTTCATTTGAGGATTCTGAAACATTAATATTTTTTCTAGATGAAGAGAAAAAATAACACCATTGGTGGAATTATCTGGAGAAAATTTTGAATTTATATTACACTTATCATCTATAAATTACTTCATAATGAAATTATTTGAAGAAAAAGAGTTATAAAATAAAAAACTAGATATAGTTAACCATAATTTGTGTCATTTAAATTTAATTATATTCTAATGGAATTGAAATTTGGTTTCCCTTTATCTAAAAATACAAATTTAGTATATTATTATATTGATATAGAAGATATATAGGAGGATGAAAAGACATATGAATAGAATGTAATGTAAGATGTAAAATTGGATCCTCTAGAAGTGAATATACTCTCTCAAAACATATGATATGAATTTTGTGTTGGATCTGAAAAAGATAGTAGGGATACCCTTTCCTTTTATTACATCTCCTTATACAAATTAATTTATTCTTTAATTTGGGTGTGGGCTTGTTTTAGTTTATCTACGGAGTTCTCAATGTCTCGTTTTCAGCTATATGAACTGAGAAAATAACATTTGGTTCTTTCTAACACAAAAAAACCATCAATTATATAATAAGGGATAACTACTCGAATATTCCAACTTTTTATAGTATAAAAACAAACCAAATTGAGGGGCATAGAAAAAATTTATCCCCTTCCCTTTCTTTTTATTTATTTATTTTCGTTTGTGGTAGTTTTTTGAATAAATTATTTACATGTTACTAATCATATTTTTAAGAAATGTGATGGAATAGTGTTTTGAAACCTCGATTGACATCATTTGAATATTATGAAAGGACACAAATTCATTCCTCTAAATATTTATATATAGATAAAAATTCCATCCTTGTCAATTATTTTCTTATTATTCATTTTTTTTCTATACTATAATTTTTTATATTAAATGTTTTTACTAAATAAAAACATTTTTATTAATGATTAATAAAATATTATGTTTGGGGGTCATAGTGAAATAACATTTTTTATAGATTTATTTTTAATTATTTATTGTGTTTATATTATGTTTTTTCATTATAAATTTATATAAAATACTTTGTTATGTTTTTTAAAACCCCATTTGTTGTATTTTATTTTTATTTTTTTCAAACATCTTGAGAAACAAGATTGTAATAGCCCTAGTTTATGGTAATTCACTCTGTATTATTTTTTTGAGACATAAAACCTTTTGGGTTTGTTCTTGAGATGATTTTGGCTAGTTTTTGAGTTTTTACAAGTGTTTCTTTGTTTTAGTCTTGGATCACTGTTAGGGACAAATGTGTGGGATTCACATGTAACTGTGAAAAAAATATATAGAGGTTTTCTAGGAATGTACATGTTTGGAGAATTGTTTGTCAAAACCACATGGTAATCATGTGAATTTGAAATATTTTGGATAATGAAAATTTTCTTTTTTCGTATACTATTTTCCAAATTGCATGACCAGAAATCGGATGAAATTTGTTAAATCTGAAAAATTGATTTAAGGCAAAAAAACATCCCTCAAACCCCTTATTATTTCTTCATTAACCTAGGATCTTGATATATATATTTTTATTGTGATTTTTTGTTTCCCTCTTCCATTTAGAAAAATATTTTGATAAATTTTTTAGCCTTGGATCTAGGTAATTCAAGGTAAGACCCTTGTTTCCCTCTCTCCTTTTAAATCTCCCCATTTTCTCTTGAAATAAACACTAAACTAGGACTTTAATTCCAAATATTATGGTTTATATATTATTTTTATGAGATATATTTTTGATTCATTAAATTAAGGTAATGAGGAACTTGAATCCATCTAAATAATTTTGTGATTCTTGAAAATCAAATACAGTTTTGTGGTAATTGGATTCACTATATCTAAACTATTTTTATAACTTAAAGGCTTATTTTTATAATTTCATTTTTTTTTCAAAGGAACAAATCGTTTTGACTTTTTTTTTCAAAACCCACTTTGTTATGTGACCAAAATGATAGGTTTTTGGTGATTCATACAATGTATTTAATAAATTTTTAAAAAGGGAAATTAGATTATATGAATTGAATAGGTGTTATACCTTACCATAACTTTTTTTGTGAGTTCATATTGTCTTGTATGGTGATATTTAAGCTCATAAAAGGGGTGGGTGCTAGTAAGTCATGGTGGTACAGAACAAAATGAAGACCCTGACAAGAAGGATAGATCTTCTACACATGAGTTAGGATTGTTCAATGTCTAGATGCATGAATGGTTTTTTGTTCTAGAATGGTTAATCCTAGTAGAGATATTTAGTTTTTACTACTTATTATAAAATGAATATTTTTAAAAAAAAATTCATTTTATTTACATCTATTTTATATAAAACTATAAGATAAATTATTCTTGTCTTAGTGGAATGTGTGGTAAACCTAGGGTTTTCATACTGAGTTGTACACTCACCCCTTGTGTATGAAACATGGTGTGATTGGAGACTTTATTTACTATGATATAGTAAAGGGAAATGTATAATATTTTTCTATTGGATCTTGACTCTTTGGTTTTGTAAATAGAGGATAGATCTTATAGTTTTTTGTGTTTGGTGTTGAGAGTGGTGTCACATTTATATTATTGTGTCTAATTGTATTTTTAGTTGTGGTTTGATTATATACATTGTCTTATATTATTACTCTAATATTTTATAGTATATAATTTGGATATTTTGTATCATTGGTAATCTTCATGCATCATATAATTTCATTCAGTAATGGTATTATATTTTTATAAGTTGGGTGTGTGCATGTGTATGTGGGTAAGGTAAAATCATCCCCCCACATTCAATCATTCCCTTGGAATTTATTCCCATACATTGAGGTATTTTGGATTTCACATAAGGTATGTAGCACCTAAAACTCATCCCAATCCTATGGGATGGGGAGGGATGTTATAAATATTATTAGTTTGGTCGGTTTATCTATTATAATGGTAGTTTTGAGAAAATATGCATTAAAACATGAAATATAAATCATAAAAAGACTTAGATAACCTTTTATGTAGAAATTTATGTTTCCAATGTGGTAGGGTTCAAAAAGGCATTCTAAAAAACAAATATTAACATATTTTATTCATTGTCATGTGTTTGGACGATATGTGTAGAGGTTCATGCATTTGAAACAAGACTTCTTAATAGGAATACAATATCAATGTTTCTCTTGATTTCCATTTAGAATTATTGATGATGATTTTTATTATTATGATTTTAAAAATACTATGCCTTTATATAAATATTATATAGAGACATATGAAAATGTTATTTAGATATAGAAATATGTAACCAGTCTAAGGACCACATTATCACCAACAAGAGGTGTCAGAGAATGTGGTTTAGGTAGAACCACAGTTAAACTATAATCCTATATTAAGTATTATACAATAATTTCAAAACATGGAGAGTATAAATAAAAATTAAGAAACATTCTGTATTGATCATTTTTTAGAGTTTCAGATTCATAATTCACTTGTGTTTCATGGGGATTCAAGACCAGAATAAGAAAAAGAATATATGGCTCATATGAATAGAATTCTCAATTTCACTAGAACATTGATTGATAAAAATTGATTTTGTTTTGAGTAAGATGTCAAGAGGGGTGATTTTCCTTGGAAAAATTGAATCTAAAATAGGCGACAAGAAAACATGAATTAAAAAAAAATCATGTAATTGATATATATATATACATAAATTAAAAGTGGTACCAATATGAAATTAAGTGATTGTGAATGTTAAATGGGTATATATCATAGTAGTGATATATCAATTAAATGAGTAACAATTTATATGAATTAATCATATAAAATCATTAATTATTTAATAGAGATTAGAAATTAAAACATACATAAAGTAAATATAAGAGAAGGAACAAAATTTGATAAGGGGGATTGTTAATAGCTCAATAAGAGCCCATGTATCTCCTGCATCGATTACATTATGATTTATGAATTAATAGACCTTTACGTTAGTGGTAACAAAGAAAATTGAAATATAAAAAAATACATGACTTTATTCCAATACAAGAAAACTTGTAAAAGACTGTGGTTTTATATAGCAACCCATCCTTTTCATACATTACTATTGCATAATTATAATGATAAACAACTGCATATTATTACACCATGAGGATCCAGAGGTTTTGTGTCTTAGGAAAACTATGACTAAACATAACATTTACATCATCTAGAATAAAACGTTTTTTAATTCCTTCTTCTCTAGCTTCTTATTAGAAGATGACCTCTCATTATAACATGTATTCACCTGAGGATATATATCAAAAGTGGGTGAGATAAAATACTAGTAAGAGGATAGATAAGAACCATTTAGCAAGGATTGAGCATAATCATAACAATACCATCAAAATCATGGGAAGAAACATTAATAAAACACTAAAAATGTGGGAATACATAACAAATAAAACATCATGTCTTAGTGATTAACCACCACACATACTTGTAAACAAATATAGAATCTTTTTCACACATAATTTCACTTTAACCCATAATATTCATCATATTACCCAATGCGTTGGAGCCCTGTATAATTCTAGGTGCACCCATCACATTCAAACAATCATATTGCACTATATAATTCCAGGCACACCCATCACATCATAACATTATCAATATCATGAATTTCACATAGAAAATATATCAAAAATTAACATAAATAATCCATTTAAAGGAATTTGTTTCATCTCATATGAACACATTAATAAACTTTGGGTTCCCAAAATAAAGTGGGAATAACATACTTGATACAATAATCATCAACCTTGTGTGAGAAATAAAAGGTGTGATTATGAATGAAGAGTTATTTTGGAAAATATCTGTTAAACATAAAATCATTTTTAAAATTTATATCCTATAAATGTTAATATAAAGATGAAAAAATTGATTTTTAAGTATTGACCATACCAAAAATGGAGTGAAAGGGGGGAACTCGAAGAAAGAAACTTGGGTTTGGGAATTTCCCCTTACCCTGTATCCAAACGCTTCTGTCACTTTATTTTCTTCTATAATGACATTATATTAATTAATTAGAAATTCAATAACAGTTTATACATGATAATGGATTTCTGTGGATTCATGATGTTCTTTTATGGGCCATTGGATGAGCTATAGATCTTAAATTCAATGTTCTGGAGTGATAATTTTCATAGCTTTTTTGAACGGTTCACTTGTATTCATGAACGAATTTTCATTTGAAATGTGGTTGAACATAAAAAATTGTTAATATATATTATTAGTGAAATTAAAAAGATATAAATGTTCTTATAATGAATTTTTTAATGTACCATGAAGATGAATCATTAGATAAAATATAATGATGATTATTTTTGGTTCATTTGGGTGTTATTTTGATCACAATGAGATTATTCTATTTTATCACTTAGTTTCAAGTAAATAAGTAAGTTCCAGAACATAAAAACGGATAATACATATAAATTCCAATATTTTTTCAACCATTTTATGTTTTTATTGGAATCTTTGAAGGATTTGTAGTAAAAAGGATGTGTATCTCCCATGATTTTGGTAAATTAACACATCATGGGAAACGATATCATTTTATTAACAATGAGAGAGAGGGACTATTATAATGAGTAATCATCCATTAACATGATATCATATTATTATATCATTAATAATAGTGTCATCCTGAAATTTGGATAATAGAATCTGAGGATAAGAGATGAAATGAAAATAAATTTGAAAGGAAAATGAAAGAAAAGAGAGAAAGGAATTTCCTCTTGAATAATCCTCTTGAGTTCCTCCTTAAAAAGCATAGGCTTGGTCATTTAATGAGTAAAAGATTTCCTGGTCATGAGATAGGGGCTAGGGAAGATCTTTGGGTAGAGCTTAGGTAAGTCTTGAATCTTGAGAGGTGTGAGGAAATGAGTGTGTGAAGGTTGGTATTTATAGTGGAGGGGAGAGGAGTTTTCTCAATATAATATTCATAAATTTATTATATCCCCACAAGACAAGTAATAGTGAGTATTCCAAGACTAATTAATGTAATTTTTTCATGTGAATCCGAATAAATTGGGATCACATCAGCATAACTTCATACATGAATCTATAATTTCTGTATTTAGCTTATTTTGTAAATTATTGTATTTCAACATTCATTAAAAATTCAAGTATTTTAGAAAAAATACAATAGTTTAAACTAACCATTTTCCAACATGTAGAATCCAAAAATGAATTCCATTTTCCAAAAATTATTTTATAAATATAATGAATATAAATTTTAATTAACATCATAATTTAAATGAAAAATTTAGTTTTCTTAAATTAAAACTGATTTAATAATGCTTTCAAAAATTACCTAAGGTCTTATAATTTTATCTAAAAACTAGAAGACGTAGATTTTTTAATTTATGAAAATATATTAAGAAAATATATTTTCTTTTAAATTAATTACATAATTATAATTAATTATTTATGACTAACAATAATACCAATACTCTAACTCTGGTCAAATTGTCACTTAAAAGATGCCTAAATTTCATTCAATCATTTATCGGTAAGGTTACTATTATTTTGGATGGTTTAAAATTCATAATGGAAATATTACTATTCATAAGGGTAGCTTACTATTCATAAGGATATGTTACTATTCAACTAAAAATATTTTTTTTTCTATTAGGCTCCAAAAATCATCCTAAACATAGCTGTGTGTGTCAGATTTTTGAAATTCATAACATAGAATTGAAAAAATTATGTATAATGGTCACCTAATATTTAGTATCATTATATTTCATTGTTCTTCCTAATATTATTATGATATGAGGAATAATTATACTAATTAAATTTCATTGATAAAACTTTGGGTCATTACATTCTTCCCCCCTTATGAAATTTTTCCCTTGAAATTTTGTTTTATACAAACAGGTGAGGGTACTTCTCCTTCATTGCCTCCTCTGGTTCCCAACTAGCTTCTTCAAACATATGTTTCCTCCACAACACATTGACAAGTTGGGTTCTCCTGCTGCGTAGAACCCTATCTCTCTAGTCTAGAATCTTTACTGGCTTCTTCTCATAAGAGATATCATCTTCCAGCTGTACCACCTCTGATTTCATTACATGTGAGGGATATGGTATGTACTTCCTTAGGGTGATATGTCAAAAACATCATGAACATGAGACATATTAGGTTGAAGTGAAAGCCAATAGGTCATGGTTCTTATGGGGTCCAAGACCTCAAAAGGCTCCACTGTACATTTAGATTATCTTACCTTTTTTACAAAACACATGACTCTATTATTTGGTGATATTTTAAGGAAGAATTTATCTCCAACATCGAACTCCAAGTCCCTTTAATGGCTGTCATCATAGCTCTTTTTCCAACTCTCAGAAGCTCTAATGTGTTTTTGTATGACTTAAACCTTCTCTGTCATCTCATGCATAAGATTGGGTCCAAATAGTTATCTCTTTCCAAATTCATCCTAATAGGTTGGTTCCATACATCGCTTTCCATACAAAGCTTTATATGGAGCCATCTTAATACATGATTGGAAGCTATTGTTGTCTGAGAACTCAACCAATGGGAGATGCTGATCCCATCCACCTTTGAATTCTAAATAGTAGGATCTTATCATTCCTTCAAGATTCTGAATAGTACATTCAGATTTTCCATCAGTTTGAGGGTGATAGGCCACACTAAAATTTAATTCAGTACTCAAATCATGTTGAATTCTTCTCGAGAATTTAGATGTGAAACCTGGATCACGATCAAAGAAAATCAAGAGTGGGACACCGTTTAGTCTCCCCACATCTTTCACATATATCCTTGCAGTTTGTTCAAGAAAGAGATCTTCCTGAATAGAGATAAAGTATGCAATCTTGGTGAGTCAGGAAACCACATCTAGTATCACATTATTTCCCTTTGACATCTTTGGGAGATTTTTGACAAAGTCCATGGTAACATTTTCCCATTTCCTTATAGTTATAGGAAATGGCTGCATCAACCCTTTGGACTTTTGTCACTCTACTTTAACATGCTGACATACCATGGACCTTGAGATATATTTTGTGATCTCCTTTTTCATGTTATCCCACCAAAAGTGTCCTCAGGGATCTCGGTACATCTTGCTGCTTCCAGGATGGATATAGAATTTTGAGATATGTGCATTATCCAATAGCTCCTTCATTATCCTGGGTGATGAAGGCACACAAAGCTGCATTCCAAACCGAATCACACCATCATCGTCGATATTGATCTCTTGTAGTTTCCATCCATTTACTACATTCACCATTTTTTGTAACTCCAGATCATCTCGTTTTTCCTCCTTAATAATCTCTTGGATCGGTGGTTGAAAAATCATTTGGTAAAGGTAGGATGAATCCCTTTCCTTTATGATTTCTAAATCCATCCTTCACATATCCAAGAATATAGGGTCTTTCTCAATCTATCACATGGATAGAGTAACAAGTTCTTTTCTACGTAGGGCATCAGCTACCTTGTACACCTTTCTTGGATGACAGTAAATAGAGAAATTGTAATCATTGATTATATCTCAACATCTCCTTTGATTCATGTTGATCTTCTTTTGTGTGAATATAAAATTTATACTCTTATGGTCAGTGTATATGTCACACTTCTCACCATAGTTGTAGTGACACCAAATCATCAAGAAAAAAATCACGGATCCCATCTCTAGATCATTCATTGAGTTGTTCTTCTCATGGATCTTTATCTTCCATGAGGCATAGGCTATCACATTATCATTTTTCATTACTACACAACCCGATCCTTCCTTAGAAGCATCACTATATATCATAGAAAATTCTCCACTTTTAAGTAGTGTGAGTACATGTGAAGTGATTAGCCTTCAATTTAGCTCCTTGAATCTTCCATCACATTCTTTCATCCAGAAATACATTATACCTTTCCATGTTAATCTAGTTAGTGGGATTGAAAATCGTGAGAAATTTCTGACTAAACATCGGTAGTACATAGATAATCCAAGAAACCTACATATTTATGTTACACTAGAGGGGCTCATCCATTCCTCAATCACCTTTGTTTTTGAAGGGTCTACATAAGTTCCCCCAATTGTGATCACATGTCCCAAGAATGGGACTTGGTTCTTCCAAAAGACCCACTTGTTAAACTTGGTGTACAACGTATCCTTTCTCAATGTCACCAAAAAAGTATTAGATATTCTTGATGTTCCTCCTCTCTCTTAGTGTAGATGAGAATATCATCAACAAACACTACCGCAAATTTTCCATGGTAATGTCTAAAGAATATATTAATAAAATCCATGAAGATTACAGGGGCACTAGTAAGTCCAACAGGAATCACCAGAAACTCATAGTGCCCATACCTTTTACAGAGTGTAATCTTCTGAATATCTTCCTTCTTCACCTTTAGCTATTGATATCCAGAATAATGATCCACCATTGGGAATTATTGAGCTCCTCTAAACTGATCAAACAAGTCGTCAATCCTTTGAAGAAGATACTTATTCTTTATAGCGATCTTGTTGAGTTCCTAACAATCAATACAGAGCTGCATTGTTCCATCCTTCTTCTTTACAAAGAGAACTGATGCACCCCAAGGTGTTGCACTATGTCACATGAACCCTTCTTCCAGATTATCTTGCTGAAGCTTATTTAACTCTTCTAATTCAATAGGATCCATCATATAGGGACACTTTGAGGTAAGAGTAGTTCCCGGTAGAGTTCTATTGATAAACCTACCTCACGATCTGGGGGAAGTCTGAGTAACTCTTTAGTAAATACATTACTGTATTCCCTCATGATGGGAATCTCTACAAGGTTGGAACATTCCTTTGCCTCGACCACTTGGGAAAGGTATGCTTCTTCATAGGGTATGAACACCGACCCCACTGAAGGATTTTTCAAAGTAGATTCATGATCTTCCTTGTATTGGTAGATATGAATGGGATGGTTCATAATATGAAAAGTTATTTACCTTTTCCAATAGTTGATATGCGCTCTATATAATGAGAGCCAATCCATTCCCATTATAACATCTAATTCCAACGAGGGAGGTATTATTAGATTCACTAGAAGAATATTCTCACATACACAAATAGGAGAAGAGTCAAACACTTGGGCAGCAATGATTTCACCACTTGGTGTTTTTAAAGATATTTTTTACATCAAGGTTTTTAGGCTTCGATTATATAGTTCTTGAAAACATGAATGATATAATGGAATGCATAGAACCATAATCAAATAAGACTTTTCCCTTATATAGTGGATAGGATGTGTAACTTGTATGAATTCATTATCTTTCTCTACTTATGCAGTAGTGATGGAATAAACCTTCCCTTGTTCCTTTGGATTTGGTGGTTGTTGACGTTGATTACCCTCAAGGACTTGAGGTTTGGTGCACTATATTTCATAGTGCTCCTTCTCCCTACAGTTTAGCATTGAACCATGGGTGGTTATCTCATTTATTCCACAACATTATCCTTCCTTCTCATGTCTTTTCGACACTCTTGAGAGTGGTTTCCTTCTTTCCCACAATTGAAGAATTTCCTTATCCCTTTGAGGCAGTTCCCATGATGCAACTTACAACATTTTTTGCATTTCGGTTGTTGAGTTTTCTTCCCTCCTTTATCATTAAATCCTATATCTTGAAACTTCAGATTTTATTTCTTATCACCATATCCATTGGACCATTCTCCAATATCCCTATCCACTTTTAGAGCACACTTATGAAACTTTTTCATAACTCCCAATGTCTCGAATTGAAATATCCTTTCGAATGTGTGGTTTTAATCCACTAAAGAATCTATCAATTTTTATATCATTATTGTTAACTAAACCTCTCATGATCTATCCCATGGGCCTCGTACCGTGACTAACCCTAAGCCTACCTTCCATAGGCTAGGGGCTGTCCACTAGCACCAATGGGGTATTCCATAAAACTGGGAAGGAACTGCCTTTATAACATGTAAACACATGCAACCATGCAAATAGCAAGATATGAACACAAGCCAACTGTATAGAAAAAAGGGTGCAGAAAGTAAAAAGGTCCCAGAATACAAGCCCAACATTAGTAGTACAAGTACAACTAAAATACAATAAAAATGAAGAAAAAGAAAGGCAGCTACTAGGTCATCCTTTGGGTTCCTACCTGAAGGGTAGGTACAAATCACCTCCTCAGCACTCCACATCCACTCATCTCCTCTGCGTACTTAAACACCATATGATCCACCTCTGAGCACTATCCAGTCCTAGTATTCTTAGCCTAAATTAACATTGTTCATCATCTTCATCCAACAGAATGAGGTGTCGGCATATCCTGTGTAGGTGTGAGTATAATGATAGTTAGTAGGGACCATGAGACCCTCAAGGTATCACTAAATCTTTAATGGATAAACCAAAAATAAAGGAAACAACTAATATCCCAACTTAGGTATATGCCCATACAAATACCTATGTTATCAAGTAAACCCATTCCAATTATGAGGAAACATAGGGTTCAACCCAAATACCCAAAGATCAACTGTTCCAAAAAGGAAGGAAAACCACAAAGGCAAGTACCACGCAGGTACGCCACACAGAAGAATACCACCAACGTATTACCACAATGAAAAGTAACACACATGTATGAAATCATCTCACACCATTGTTAACTTAAGTACAATAGTATAGATGATTATATGTGACTACTGAATCATCATACTCAGTAAATAAGGTTACCCACACATGATCGCCAAGAGCTGACCCACTCTGGATTGTTAGGTGTTGACCCACATATGATCTCTAGGAGATGACCCACACAGGATCGCTAGGAGTATACCCACATAGGATCTCTAAGATCTAAACCACATAGAATCACAAGAAGATGGCCCACATAGGATCACCAAGAGCAGACCCACACAGGATCGCTGGGAGCTCACCCACACAGGATTAATCTTCATTCTTCTGGTCACAGCTAGCTACTGGGTTCTCAGACTAAGACATCTTGTCTTCGGGAGGATCCGCTCCAGAAGTCACTGGTCGATACTCCAACTGTTATGGAGTCCCATGAAGAAGTATCACAAAGGTCCGCCACGTCATATGGGTCTCAACGCAATAGGCGGCGCGTCAATCAGACACCTGGACTCTGAGTTATTAGCCTTTTAGTCCCGGCAGCCCGGTTGGATTCGTGCTCGATCCAACCCAACTGTACCTAAAAATTACCCAAAACTCCAGTGGGGTATAATCAAAGTGACCTAATCGCTCTATGATTTCCAGTACTGTTGACGGTTCATCAAACAAACATCTGCTGCCAATGTTATGGCCCAAGTAATGTATAGGTTCGTATAAAGTCCGGGTGTGGTCTGACCTGACCCGACCTCGCCTGGGTCGACCCGGTTTGGGTCGACCCAGCCCATTGGGCAGTCTTCCTAGATACGAGGGGCTATAGGTCGTCTTGGTCATGGGGGTGCTGCGAGGGTGCGGGGTGGCTCGACCCGACCCGGGGTGGCTCGGGCGAGAGGGTGGAGGCCGCGGGACGGCTCGACCGGGGGGTATCGCGAGGGAGAAGGGTGGCTCAGCCGGGAGGTCAGAGGCCATGGAACAGCTCGGAACGGGGGGTGTCGTGATGGCATTGGGTAGCTTGGCCCAGCCCTGGGAAACTCATCCAGGAGGGCGGAGTCCGCGGGCGGTGCAGTGTGGCCGCGGACAGCATAGGTGGCTCGGGGGGCGAGGCCACAGACGGCGGTTTGACCACGGAGGGCGGCCAAAACTCGGGTGGTGAGGTCACAGGTGGCTCAACAGTGGCTGTCCGAGCCAAGGTGTAGCAGCTGGGCAGCACGACGGGGGTGCGCATAGCGGCGGCTGATCGAACGACGGCTCGGCCATGGGGTGTGGGGCGTCGTGGCTGCGCCAGCGACTGGTTTAGCCAGCCTCTCTATTCGTTCATCGCCGTGGGTTAATCCACCTTCTTCCATCACGAAGAACACAATAAGGAAGAATGGCAGAAGGGTAGGGCCATGTTTTTTATCCCACCCCCTCTGCATTAGAGTCGTAGCAAGTGGTTTACCATTTTTGATTCAAGAACGGAAAAGGTGAAGAATTCCAAACAACCAACCTACATCTTCTTGAAAATAATCATAAACAAATAAACCCCTAATTTTAATTGTTCATAGATGCTGGTGCGAGAATGATGTCGAAAAAGGCGCAGAGAGTGCCAATGATCGTCACTTATGAAACCACGCTTCAATGATGGGCTCGCTCTTCATCCTCTTCCTTGATTTCTGAAGAACGTTCTTCGATGTCATTCTTCGTTGGAGGAGTGAAATCCTCCCAAAATTCTCCTCTACCCAAATTCACCAAAATGAAAAGTAGCCAAAAATCATATGATTCCCCAATTTAATGGTTGGCACAATTTCAAATTGTGTTAACTAATTACATAGGTTGGAATAATAAATTAAAGTGGGTGGTACCATTTATGTGTAGGATGTTTAAGAGGCTTCCCCACACTTATGAGGGAGTTCAAGGGGTTCAACGGGTTTTAAGCCATGGGTGGTCCCCACCACCATAACCTCTCATGAGAGGTTAGGCTTGGTGGTCCCCACATCCATAACCTCTGATTGGAGGTTTTAGTTCAGGTGGTCCCTACCTGTGAAATATCCACATGGGTGGTTTCAAAAAAAATAAAAAAAATGTTACACTATTTTATTTTATTTTATTCCTTCACAAAAAACCAAAATTTTTTCTTTCACTCTCGACCCACTATAGTCAAGGTGATGGTCTACTTAAGAAAATATTGGTGTTGTGAGTTCAACAGTGTCCTCAGATTTCAATTCCAAGCAACAGTTAAAAATTTTGAAAAACCTGCTCGTACGTTTACTAAATGTACCCGAGAAAAAGTTTAGAAATTTATTCCAGGAACTCTAGGCCTCAAAATCACACTCCATCAATTTTAAAAGACTCATAAAATTTCCATATTTTTAAAAAAAAATTACATGGAAATTCAGGGAATTTACAAAACCTGAAGTGTTCCTTGAAATCCTTCTGAAACCCACTATGTAGGTTGTGATAGATTGTCCTTCCTTTTTATTGATCACTATTAATTCTATCTCCATATTCATACGAAGATTTCATCGGAAATACTTATTAAGAAATAATATTTTAATGTCTTTCCATTCCATCTCTTCAATTTTCTCCCATGGATTGGTGTTCTAAATTAAAGACTACCATTGATCGGCCTCCCTATCTAGATGATAAGAGACTATTGTCACATTCTCCATATGAGAATAGTGGAGCATAGAAAAGATCTTTTCCATGGTGTTGACCCACTATTCCGCAACTAGTGGATCAGAAGATCCACTAAACACCAGTGGTAATTTCTGCATAAAACCCTTGATAAACAGTTTCTTCCTCTTTGGTGAAGGAGGACATTCCCCATTGTTCTTGTTATTGTTCATAACATAAGATAGTTTGGTAATCAGAACCGTGATGTTTTGAAATCCACCTCCCAAAGCATTGGGGATGTTGTTCAGGTAATAATTATAGTATCCCTCGCACGAGTTGTTGTCCTGGTTTCTCTTGGTTCCCAAAATTCTCTAAAATAGAAAAGGTTGGAACAAAACATAAGTCAAAAATACATGAATAACTTATTCATTTGTATGATTTATACTAAAAGCATAAATTATGGGATCCATATCTAAATCTTCTTCTGTGAATATTTTTACTTAGTCTCATGTTAGAGGTTTTCTCTACGATTCACAAATCCTAATTCCCAAATTAACTAAACCTTTCCTCTAATACAAACTATAGCAACCCCACCTTTTCTTAATATACCGTTACTTAATTATAATGATAAACAACATAATAGTATTACATCATGAGGATCTAGAGGTTTAGTGTCTTGGGAAAACTGTGACCACACATAACATTTACTTCATCAAGCATAAACATTTATTTAATTCCTACTTCTCTAGCTTCTTATTAGAATGTGACCTCTCCATAGAACATGTAGTCACCTAGGGATATACATCAAAAGGGTGTGAGCTAAAATACAAGTAAGAGGATAGATAAGAACAATATAGAATGGGGTGTGAAAAATCATAACAACGTCATCAAAACCATGGTAAGAAATATTAACAAAAGACTTGAAATGTGGTAATGTATAAAAAATGAAACATCATGTCTTAATTCTTAACTACCACACATACTTGTGAACATAGATAGAATCTTTTTCACTCACAATTTAACTTTAACTCATGATAATCATCACTTTACCCATTGCATTGGAGTGCTGTATAATTTTTGGTGCACCTGTCACATTCAAAAATTCATATAACGCTATATACTTTCGGGCACCCGCATCACCTCATAATATTATAATTATGATGCATGCCACATATAAAATATATAAAATATGATAATAAATAACCCATGGAAATGAATTTGTTTCATCTGATAAGAACACATTCATAAACATTGGGTTCCCAAAATAAAGTGAGAAAAACATACTTGATACAATAACCATCAACCTTGAGTGAGAAATAAAATGTGTGTTAATGAAAGAATAGTTCTTCTGGAAAAATATTATTTGACATAAACTCAAGTGGGAAAATTGTATATCCCAAAAAGGTAAGATAATGATGAAAAAATGATTTTTAAGGAGTGGCCATTCAAAAAATGGATTGAAAGAGGGTTAACCTGAAGAAATAATATTGGGTTCAAGAATTTCCCCATACCTTGTAACCGAACACTTATGTCACTTTAATGTCATGCATAATGACATTAAATTCATTAATTAGAAATTTAAGAACCTTTAATACATGAATTTTTTTTACTTTGGTTACATTATGTTCTTTTATGGTCCTTTGGATGAGTAATAGAGCTTAAATTCATTGTTTGGGATTGTTAATTTTCATTGCTTTTATGAACGGTTCACTTGTATTCATAAACGAATGTTCATTTGAAATGTGGTTGAACATCCAGAATTGTTAATATATATTATTATTGAAATTAAAGATATTAAAATTATCTTATGAAGAATTTGGTTATGTAACATGAGTATGAATCACTAGATAAAAATTAATAATGATCATTTTTGGTTAAGTTGGGTGGTTTTTTTATCACAATGAAATTGTTTTATTTTATTACTAAGTGTCATGTAAATAAGTTAGTTACAAAACATAAAAAATAAATAAATACAATGTACAATATTTTTTTAACCACTTTATGGATTTAATGGCAATCATGAATGATTCGAATGAAAAAGGAAGTGCTTCTCCCATGATTTAGGTAAATTTACTCATCATGGGGAACGATTTCATTTTATTATCAATGAGAGGGAGGGAGGAGTATAATGATTACTCTTCCATTAACATGATATCAAATCAGTATATCAAGAATACTGGGGTTATCATGAAATTTGGATAATATAATTTGGGGATAAGACAGGAACAGAAAATAAATTTTCCGGGAAAATGAATAAAAAGAGAGAGAGATGAATTACATCTTGAATCCTCCTCTTGGGATCCTCTTTAAGAAGCCAAGGCTGGGTCTTTTGTTGAGGAGAAGTGATCCTGGTTATGGGGGAGGGTCTAGGTAAGAGCTTTAGGTAGAGTTTTGTCATATATTGAAGATTGATAGGTGTGAGGAAATGAGGGTGTGAATGGTGGTATTTATAGTGGAGGGGAGAGGGGTTTTCTCAACATAATATTCATTAATTTATTATTTCTCCATAAGAAAATTAATTGTGAGTATTCTATGACTAATTACAGTAATTTAATAATGATAATCCGAACCAGTTTGTATTACATTGTAAGAACATCACATATGAATTAATAATTAGTGTATTTTTCTTATTTTGTAAATTATGGTATTTCACTATTCATTAAAAATTCATGTATTTCAGAAAAAGCCCAAAAATTCACACTAAACATTAAAAATGTGTAAAAAAATGAATTCCATTTTTCAAAAATAAATTTTTAAATGTTATTAATTTAATTTTTAATTAAAATAATAATTTACTAGAAAAATATATTTTTTTAAAATAAAACTGATTTTATATTGATTTCAAAAATTACATAAGGTCTTATAAAATTATTATAAAACTATATGACATAGAATTTTTAATTTATGAACCGATTTTCCTAAAGATGCCTACATTTTATTTAATCATTAATGATTAAGGTTACAATTATTTTGGATGATTTACTATTTATAAAGGTCATGTTACTATTCATAAGGTTATGTAACGATTCATAAGGATATGTTACTATTCACCAAAAATTATGTTTGTTCTATTATACTCCTAAAAAATCCCGAAAACAACCATGTATGTTAGATTTTCAAAATTCAAAACATAGGAGTGGAAAAATTTTGTTTAATGATCCCATAATATTTAGTGTAATTATATTTATTTGTGATTTTTATGTGATTATATTATATGGAATAATTTTAGGAAGTAAATTTCATTGATGAAACATTGGGTCGTTACATATTATCCCTTTCTAATCACAAAAATTGAAAGACAAGGGTTTAAGTGGTAGGAAAAATCCCAAAATAATGAAAGTTGAGGATTTCCTCAGCACAAACCCTTTGAAGAAATGTTACCAATTTTCTATAAATATTTATAATATAAAATGTAGAAAATGAGAGAGGTAAATATGAAATATCAGAGTGTTTGATGACATAACTACAAATAGATCTAATGAGGAGGAAAAATGGAAGCAATTTTGTAGTCGATTCATGTGGGATTGATTTTCATTCACTATAGATCATTTCATTTCATTGATATTTATTTATATGCCTCCCATTGGATATATTTATATGATTAGGGCATCCCTAGGTTGATTTGGTTGTGTTATTGGGTCAAATAACCTATTGGAAGTCACGTCAAGGAAAGCGGGGACATAATCATTCAATGTTTTGTCCATGTGTCTCAATGCCACCAAATGGATGGTATCTTCTATAGGCTTTCTTGTGAGATAGATATATATTTTTCGGATTATATATACCACATAATCTGAAAGGTGAGTTTCATACACTACTCTAAAGGAATCTTATTGGTTTGATTGTTCTATTTTGATCTATTGGTAGGCTAGTGGTCTTCTATTGGTTGGTCGGTACTATTTCTAAGTGAGGGCCACCAAAGTGGTGATCCATACTAATTTTTATTCCATTATTTGGTCAATTGATTACCTAGGATAATTTATATAAATAATGGCTAAAATATACAAAATTTTAATAGTTATAAACATAGTTAGAGTTTAAGACCATTAAATCATTCTAAAATATTGAGCAACAAAAATCTCTGCCTTTTTTATGATCACAAACACATGATATACAATTAGAAGAAACTGAAATATATAATTATTTATTTCATAATTTTACATAAAATAAAAATAATAAATGTTATAAAGATATCATAGTGTTATTTCCCAATTTAAAAGATTTTATCAAAATGGAAAAAAACTTCTCCCCAAAAACATAATTATAAATGATAAAATGTTATAGTAAATTTATATAAAACCAAAAATATCTCCCCATTGTGATTATAACATTCATAGGTGGGGTTAAACAGATAAATATTTATATAAAGTGACATAATGAAAACTATATTTAAAAAAATATTAATTTGGGAACTAGAAAACAATTTTAAATAAGTTAAATAAATTAAATGAATATTTATTTTTAATATAATATATTTTCTATACTTTTAAACATGAATAAACCATGAAAATTAAGGGTGAAATATTCATTCAAATATATCAAAATCATGATTAAAAATTGTTTTTATACCAGAATCTAGAATAGGGTTGGATATCCCTCAATTTGTGGATTAAAAAAATTAGGATATGTTAAATAGAGATATTCAAGATGAAAAATCATAAAATATTTATAAATAACAATGTAAAATCAAGAAATACATTTCAAAAAATGTATTGAAGAGACTCATTTAGACCATAATTAAATATCAAGATATCCTTTAAAAAATAAAAAGATATAGTAAAGAAACATATAGAAACATTAGTTATTTTAATTCCACTGTATTTTTTAAAATGAATATCAAAATCTATGATGTTTTGAAATAAATTCAAGATTTAAGTTATTTTAAAATAAATTCAAGGGATTAGCTATTTAAATAAAGGCATGCGATAATTAATGATCAAGTTATCCTTTAGAAATAAAAAATATGATAAAAAGACATATGAAAATATTAATTATTTTAATTATGATGTAATTTTGAAAACGAATATAAAAAACAAAGAAATTTTGAAAAACAATCATGATTTAATTGATTTTATAATACATTAAGGGGAATATATTTTTTTATAAACATTGAAAAATTAATTTTTTTTAAAATAAATTCAATATTAATGAAATTTTAAAATTAATTATAAAAATAGATCAATAAGTTCCTATGAATTATTTAAATAATGAACCATAGAAGTTTCAAACTAGGTGTGTAGTAAAATCTCATAAATCATTACTAGGTTAAAATTTGGTTTTTAAATCCAACCAACCCTTTTCCAGTTTAATATCCCTAGATGTGCATCAACACCAAAACCACATCAACTTATTTGTATCTAGAGATTGATTTTAAAGGGAAAAAAATTATTTTTTGGATATTTATGTTCATAAAAAATAAAAATAGGTAAATAAATATTCTCCCCTTTATGAACAACAAAAATCACTCATAAAGTATGTGAGATAAAGGTATCTCTATGGGATTTTCACTTAAGAAATGTCATGTATAATAAATCAAGAGGCTTAATATTTTAGTACATAGAATGTGGGTCCCGTAATGTTTTTAAGATATATTATTGAAACTATATTGTCATATCATATTATTTTCTATAATAATTTCTAAACAAAGAATTAGAATATAGGTGAATTGAATTAGGCCTACCATAATGAGACTTTTTACAATCACATTCACAAATAATATGCATAATTTTTCTACAATAGTTGAAAAACATTTCTGGAGAGAATCCTCTTAAAAAGTAGTAGTATTTTTTTGGTTCTTTCATGATTTTTGAATCCAAAACAAAAATTATTTTTGATTTGTGATTAAGAACTAAAAGGTTTATTTAAAACATTATCTCCATTACTAAACTCAACAACAGAATATTTAAGATACTTAATAATTTATTCTAATTTTTAATCATTTGGTATATATTTTAGTTTCATGTATTTAAAATCATTTTCTTTATAATGTTTATTCTCTTCAAAATTAATTTTATAATATTTTATTTTTAGTTGTTTGAATATTTTTGTGAGTTGAAAAAATTTAACATCTAATTCATTATAATTTAATTGTCTTAAATAACAATAATATATGAATTAATTATAAGTGTAATAATTACGGTATTAAAATTCCTCACATACCTCACATTCAGCCATGATACATTTGGAGATTCCATCAGTTGAGTTAGATAAGGAGAGGGAGTAATCACATACATTCCAAGTATATACATCGAGTTATTTCTTACCTTGTTTATTTTATTTCATCTTCTTTTTATGAATGGGTCACTACATATTTATGTGGAAATTCTTTTCAATGATAAAGGGTTAGCTGGAGTTATTTTCATTCATTCTCCTTTTTTCAAAGTTGGATGCATTTATTCCACTTCATGTAATTTTTCACTTTCTTAGAAAAGTGTGATATCTGAACTTAACTTATAAAAGAGTCAGCATAAATTTCATTAAATTAAATTTACGTTTTCTCCATTAATTATTTAGATTCCTTCTTGGCCTGTCTTTTAATGGTGATATCATAGTTCACTAGATAACCTATGTGTTCTTCAAACTAGATTTTCATGATATTTTTAATTCATATATTATTGTTACCTTAGGTTCCAAAATACTTGGAAAGAACTAAATTATTTTCATCATAAGTGTTTCTGTAGAAGATTTTTCACCAAGAGACATTATTCCATTACATATATCAATAATTTGAGTAAAATGTTATATAATTGATTCATTAGGATGCTTATTGAAATATAAAAAATCATGCCTTGACAGGTCAAGTCTTTCACATTTATCTTTATTAGTTCCATCGGGAATAACTTCTAATAATTTATAAATTTTAGAGGCATTTATAGATGTAGAAACAATAATAAATTAATTGTTATCTATACTGGAATGAAGATAAATTTTTGACTTTATATCTGGTTTAAAATTAGAAATTTCATTTGGAGTCTATCTGTCCACCAATTATTAAGTTGGTGTGTGTCCATGTTTGAAAATTTTCCAAATATAATAACTTATGCTTCAAATAAAATTATACATATGAGTTTCATAATAACTATATTATGTTTTTTAAATTAAATGGGAATTAACAATTGATTATCCATCAAGGGAACCATCGGTTTTAGAGGTAGAATCCTTTTTTTAAATATCATTCCTAAAAAATGAATAAGTTTTTTAAAAAAAATTAAAACATTTACTCCTTAAGAACCAATTATTGGATGTAGTATAATGAACAATGTGGGGGTGTTGAATTACATTAAAAATGATTCAAAAATAGTTGATACAATAATTGAATTAAATAAATAAATTAAGTATTCAATATATGTAAATATAAATATTAAAAGTGTTAGAAATATGAAATCAATCTATTGAGAAAGAATAGTAGATATATATTGAAAATGATATATAAATTTATAAAGTATAATATTTATATTAATTAATTTTAATAATGATAAATTGATTTATATACATTTAAAATTAAAATAGTCAGAAAGTAAATGTAAGGAAAGGTACGCATTCTGTTAATGGGTTTTATAAATAGCTTTATAAGAACACCTATATAACCCACCCAAATTAAATGAGGTTTTACGAATTAATAGACCTTCAATTTAGTGGTAATTAAGAAACCTAAAAATTAAACAATCACTTGGCATTAGTGGAACCCCGGAATGTTAGGAAAAAAACATTTTTACTGGTTGTTAAGTACCTAAAAATAAAGTCCTTAGTTTTTTCAGTTGATAAGTAACTAAAATGACAATAATGTTGGTTGAATAAATTCTATCAATTCCCTAGAAATATATATAATATTTAGTTTAGTGAATAAGTTAGAGAAATATGGGAAATCAAAGTGTTTTAATAAATAATAACAAAGAGATCTGAAGAGGAGGAGTAGTGCATAAATTTTTTATAAATTCTTGTTTGATGGAATTTAATTCAATGTAGATCAGTTAATATAATTGAAGTTTATTTAGTAGACTCCCATGGGATGTATTTTTATCTTCATGGGGTATCTAAGTCATTTAGGTCATGTTAATAGGTCAATTAAGTCATTTAATGTTTAGTCAATCAAATCAGGACCATATTCAATGCATGCTTTGACCACCCATATCGATGTCGCTTGCAAGCTAGAAGCCTCCACAGAGTGGTCGGTGGGCTACTGTAATATTCCAAGATACTAAAAAACCCACCAAATAACTAGTGGGAATAATAGAGGTCCAGTGTATTTATTTTTGATATACTGGTTGTCTATGGCTCTTTTATTAGCTAGTCAGTGTTATTTCTTATTGAGGGACTTCATAGTTGTCCTCCACGTTCGTTTTGATGCCTTTGTTTGGACCATTGATTCCCAATGATAATTTCTAAAAATAATGTCTTAAATATACTCAATTTAAATGGTTATAAACAAAAAATATTTCATTAAAATATTACAATAGTGTGAGGTGATATATGTGAAACAAGAAGCATACATGTTGAAGGATCTTGCAAGATAATGATTGAATTTATTCGTTAAAACTAAATCTATCAAATGAAATACTATGCATGTATTTGATGAATTGTTTAAAAAAATAAATACTAATATATTCAAGGTGTCCAAAATTTTGGATTTATTTACTCAAAATCAAGGAAACCTATCATTGTTGGATTACATAGCTTGGATTTTATACATAGTTTTGTTTGCACCAGATGTGGTAGAAAGTGAGTACCATATGGAATAAATATTTTAGGTGGAAGAATGAACATAAATTTACTCCAAGATCATAATTATATTTATTAATGATTACATATAAATTTTTATTAGAGTATCAATGGAATATGGTACCTTGTTAGGAATTATAGGGGACGAACCAATTTTGTTTATATAGGCATATATAAGAACTGTAATGTTATAAACAAGTGGAAGTGGGATATTTGTTCCTATGATATAAAGGTACCTTACAATCATTCAATAGGGTAATTTACATTTCCTTATCATCCTAAAAATAATCTAGGATGTTTCCATTGTGTTTTATTAGATCATGTCATGAAGGAATGTGTGGTACAACATCAAGAATGTTACAAATGAGATTATATAAGAAAAAATTGGTGTTATTATCATAACACTCTAAAAAACTTGCGGAAAAATTATAACGTGACATAATTATCTCATTGAATTATAGGTCTATCATATTATAATAGTTCATAAAGTCATAACTAGACATGATATGTGGACTCAAAAAATACCCAAACACACTAGAAAATGCAACCCTAGTATGGAAGTAATGATTAATCAACAGGAGGTAGGAAAAGGTTGTATGTTGCTGAGAAGGATATCTTGGAGGATCAATCATGACCCTTGAAAGCTAAATGTACCTTCCTTCTAAAATCCATTCTGAATAAAGTATTTTTTTAATAGTGTCACATCCCATTCATTCATTAATTATCATTTTTATAATCAAATGGGATTTAATGTGGAAGTAATAATAAGCATCTAAAAACTTAATTGACAATGAGTGGTTCAGGGATTTAGTTTTGTATCATATTAAATAAACAGTAATGATATGAAATTTGTTTTGAAATTTTAGGTTTTGGAAATGGACATCTTTTATTTAATCCAATGAATTGACTCGCTTGTAGAAATTGAAGATCATATTGATTTTATCTTAGAGAAGTGAGATTCACAAATCTTGATGAGTGGATAAACCTATATAAATTGGATTGAGATGTGAATAATAGGATAACATGACCTTAGTATGAATGGTTGGAAATTTCTTTTATCAATTGGTAATAGTAACCATATGTAGTATTTATGCAATTGATACTATATATTTTCCTTCCATTCTTGATCAACATATAAATAATTTTCTAGAAAAAATATCTCACATTAAAGCTGAATGAGATTTGGAAATTTTGATTCTCTTTCATAGAGAAATTAATCCTAGTTCATATTCATCATATTGGATGGAACAAATGAAATTGAGATAATTGAAGGTCTAATTTTAAGGGTTTGAAAGAAAGGGATTCATAGGACCAATTAAATTTCCTTGGGCCACTCTGATTCTCATGGAAAATAAGGAAGATGTTTTTCTTTGGATTTCTATTTATTATCAAAAAATAAATCAATTCATGATCATGAATCAATACCGTAGTCCTCAAATTGATAGTATTTTAAACCGATTAAAGGGATAAAATTTTCTCTCTTAAATAGACGTAGGATCAGGTTATCATTATCTCTGAGTCTAGATGGAGAAAATCTTGAAAACAATTTTTGGGTGTAATTAAATTTATTATGAATAAATGATCATTCCTTTTGGTCTCAAAAATTCACCAACAGTATTCATGGATTTGATTAATTACATTTATTATAGCTACCAAGATTTCTTTTTTGTGGTATTTATTGAGGACATCCTAGTGCAGTCACAAACTATAAATGATCAGGAAATTCACTTAGGGATTGAATGGAGCATCTTGTAGGAACACTAAATTTATGAAAAACTCTTTATGTATGACCTATGGATATATGAAGTATTATTCCATAGGAATTTTATCTCTAAAATGGATATATTAGTAGTCCCTGAAAATATAAATGATGTTTTCACTTCGAAATCACCAATTAATGTTTTTGATGTGTACATATTTATGGGAATGGAAGGTCATTATCACATCTTTTTTTATGATTTTTCACTTATTGTTTCTACTATAGAATAATTAAAGTTGAATGAGACACTGTTTTGATGGAGTAATGATTTTTTAGAAATATTTTTTTTGCATATGGCTAGTATCACATTATCGCTTATCCTCAACTTCTAGAAATAGGGGAATTTTATATAATCTACTATGATGCTCTAGGATTTGTTTTTGGTGTTTTCCTCATTAAAGGGGATTAAATCATAGATTATGGATCAAGAAAATTATGGATAAATGAAAAGCATTTGTTGACAAATGATCAGTTCCACAGGAAGTAGTCAATTCCTAGAAAATGTGGCATCATTGTCTCTATAATGAGATGTTCATTGTGTTTACCCACCATACAAATTTTGAATCACATATTTTCACTATTTGATTTAATACATATACAATGATTATGGGTAGATTAAGTTCAAATGTTTGAATTTATCTTTTTCTATACACGTGGAAAATTGAATTTAGTGGTTGATGTTTTAAGTGGTGATACATATATCCAATTTTCCTAATTTGTTCATGATCAGTGAAAACTGATGAGAGTAATTACTGTAATGTAATTGGATTGAACTAAGAATAATAATAATATAGTAATCTTTACAATGAAACTTTTTCATGATTTGGATAGCCAAGTCAAAAATTCTAGAAGATAAAATCCTAATTTCCTTTTCATTTGATCAAAACTCTATGTCTGGAGATTATTGAGGGATAGAAATCATATCAGAATTTGGGTTTGATATATTAAGATATTATAGTGGTTCCATCATATTGGGATGAGAATATTATTTTATATTATCACCATTATTGGAGGGTAATTCATTCAATAATCCATAATATATATAATTCCTTTTGGACATATTATTTTTTTGGTTTGGTATAAAAAGAAGAGTGGTTGAGTATTTTATTAAATGTGTCACATGATAACAATTTAATGATGAACATCAAAGATTAATCATATTATTACAATGATTTCCCATACTATTCTATAAATTAGAACATGATTATAAGGATTTTTTCACAAGGTTACTAAGAAATATTTAGAAACATGATTCCATATGGGTGATAATGGAATAACTAATAAAGGAATCACACTTCATTATGATAAATAAATCTTACATGGTGGATGAATTAGAAAATCTCTATATCTAACAAGTGGTGAAAGAATATGGTAAACCAGTTTATACTGTCTTAGATAAAGATCATAGATTTACCACATGGTGATTGAACTCCTAGAATCAAGACCTTGAAACCTAGTTGAACCTGAGAATGGTGTATCATCCTAAAATTGAAGTGAGGTTAGAACAGATGATTCAAACATTGGAATACATTCTCTGATATTGTGTGATGGATTTTAGTGGGTTATGGGAGGATTATTAACTTAAAATAGAGTTCTCATATAACAAAAAATACCATGATAATATATATATATATATGGATTCCTTTGAATCATTTTATGGACATCTATATCTATCATTACATTATTGGGTAGAGAATAAATATAATTCACTAATTAGACCAAGACTTGTCCATGAGATGAATATAATGATTTTGATGATCAAAAGTTGAATGGATATATCCAAAATCCATCTGAATTATTATTCTGATCATCATCATCACCATTTATCATTTTTTGATGGTACACATGTCTTTATCAAAGTATCTCCTCGGATTGGGAATATTCTTTTATGGAATTAAAGGATTTTATCTCCTTATTATGTCAGGAAATTTTAGGTACATTAATGTATTTAATATGTGTCTAATTTTTTGGATTTATCACTGAAATTCATCTCAGTTCATATTGTCTTTCATGTATCTCAATTGAATAACTTCCATCCTAACCATGACCATGTGATTCGATGGGATCATGACAATCTTAATCTGGACACTATATTTTTTCATGAACTTATATGTATCATAGATAGATGATATATTAACATTCATGGATAATTTATATGTTTGGTGGATGTTTATGGAATTATGACCTGGTTCAGGTGGAAATGTTTGAATAATAAAACATCATGTAGCAGTAATATCCATATATCCTTCAAATAAACTTTAATATCTAGATTTATAACACTATAGATCCTAATGGTTTGGAAAGTATAACACTCTAGTGTAAATTAATTTTCTTTTTATTTCAAATTTTGGGCCATAAAACTTTTGGGTTTGGTCTCGAGATGGTTATTATTAGTTTTTCAGTGTTTTTGATTTATTTTCACGGATTCCCATTTGAGAATTGGTAATAAAAACCATCCATGTTCCCTAGGTTGATGTCTAAAATATGTAGAGGAACTATTATAAGGACTCATCCTTAAATAGAAAATAATTGTGATTTAATTCAATAACATTAATTTATTTCACATTGTGGATATTTTCTAGTTCAGAGATCTAGAGAATTAGGCCATAATTCATAAATAACAAAATCATATAAATATAAAGTGTACACATCCAATAATATCCATTTCTTCCATAAAATTGAAAATTTTAAAATGAAATGTGGTTTCTTTTCATGTTTAATCATCATACCCTTTCCCGTATCACTTTCTTAACTCTATTGTCCCTTAAATACTTTGAAATACATTTCAAAAATTTGGATGAGCATAAAAAGATCATTAAGGTTTATAAAATAATAAATGGAATGGTTAGTCCATGAATATTTTGAAATCATTCTAACATTTTCACAAAATCATACTTCTCACCCATAAAACATAAACTCTTTTCATACCTCATGAAATCATAAGATTTCTACAAAACATCATAGAAATCAGAAAACATGCAGGCAACTTGTACCATCCATATCAGACTTACATTGGAGAATTAAAATCTACATAGGGTGTAACCTTCATGGTTACGTTTCAAATACCCATCATAGTATATCCACTAAATCTCTTAGTAGAAATTTTATTTCAAAACTGTGTCTCATTACCCAATTCCCTGGAGAGATATCATAGGCTCATCCACCCTCAGTTTATCAAGGAACCAACCATATACACAATCATTTCAAATGAACCATAACATAGTCATAACACATAAAATATGTATAAAGGAAAAATAACATTTCCACTTTGAAATCACATTTCATTTTTACAAGTTGTTCACTCATAAATGAAAACACAATATTTTAAAATAAAATGTAAAACCTTTAAATTAAAAATGAATTCATAATATTTAAATGATAGTGAGAAATTCCATTCATGGCATATATGTAAAAAAATCAATGTTATTTTAATAATCAATGCATTTTTAAAACAAAATTAATACAATTAAAAAGAATATTTTTTAATCAATGTGTCCCGTGTCACATTGAAAAATTTAAAGAAATTAACATATTAAAAATTTTATGTCCATATAAATAAATCCTTAAAACCATTTTGAAAACCTAGACATTAAATATAATTATTTATAATAATAAATCATCAAAACATTAAAACAAGGTTTTGAGTTAAAAATCCACTTACCTAGAGTTTGACTTGTCATGTACAATATTTTATAATTCTAAATAATAATATTAGGTTAATTTATAATTTATTTCTAAACTCTTTCATTTTTATTAATATTTTTATATCACATATTACAATATTATAACAATTACATATTTATTTAAGTTCAAACATGATGTTTTTTCTTTATTCAGTACTTGATTTGAAAATGAACTTGGTACAATGTAAACAGTCTATTTGATCATAATTTAATTATCTATAGAATAATATAAATTGCATAAATATAATTTTTATACATCCACTGTTCTTTTAAACAAAACCAATATTTATGGTTATGAAAAATTTACAATGTCATAATCATTGAGATGGTAGGTCATACAAACGAATGGGAAAAGTCTTTATTTTTCATTAATCATTATAGAGAGAAGGTAAGTACTATTTTATCTATCCAAAATAATCATTTCATCATAAATATAATATTAATAATTTAAATATAATTACACAAATATATATATATATATATCAGTTCTTTAGTAAATAAAAATGAATCACAATGCTTCATAGAGGTGATAGTCTAGATGTATACATGAACAACGTTATAATTAATTTGTGCATGGAAATTAATAATTTAATTGATATATTGTTATATTATAATTATTAATATGTAATAAATATAACATATTAATATTTATTAAAATATTTAACCAGTCATGGGAGATGGTTATGGAAAATGAAATAGAGCGGTTTGTGGAAGTAATTGTGTACATGTATCCATGAATGATTAATTAATTTCCCATTTAATGAAAGTGGATATGGATATAGGTGATGGTATCTACATAATAACATCTCGTTATATAGATAATTTTGGAGTTATTATTTCATCTTTTTTGGAGATGATATGAATGATTTTGAAGAAGAAATAAAATAGAAATACTTAAAAAATGATACATCTTCTTCTGTTGATCACCTTTGAAGAACACCTTAACACCTCTAAAGAGTGTGTGATGACAAATACAAAGACTGAATATCATGGGGAGGTATTATAGTAAATTGTTAGGAAATATATTGGCCAAACCAAACAGTTTTTTATGTATGATTAATAGAATGGAATGTGTGCCTTTTTATAAGAGAGGGGAGGGGAACCCTCGGAATTGTTAAAAGTATTAAATTAATTTAAATTTGATTTAGATTCAAATGATGTCAAACTAATTTATTTCAAAGATAAGATGATTTTGGATTGAATACTGATAATATAATTAAAATTATAAAAGTTTTTGATATTTTTTAATCCGTATATTATTGTTTTAACAATTATTTTACACTTTTTAATCATTCCATGATATCATGTTATTTAAACTTTGTGGGTTAATGAAATTATCATAACATATCAAATGACCAAAAAATATTAATTATTCCAAAATAGTACCTATAATAACCATTTTTATTAATATATGATTTTTTAGAATTTTATAACATTTAATAAACTATTTTATATTTCAAAATACAAATAGTGTCAATTCTGACACGATTCATCCGTTGACTATTAAAAATATATCAAAACAGCGAGTAGAGTTTGAACCAACTCCATTATATCATCACCAACATGTAAAAAATATCCATAAAATTTGTGGATGGAATAAATTATTTCAAATAATATTTATTTAAATATTTATAATTTCATTTATTTGATTCCTTCATAAATTAAGAAATTACTACATCATATTTCTATCATAATTAAATTTAATTTTTTAGTTTATAAAAATTATAAATAAATTACCATGTTGTAGTTAGTTTTTTATCTTTAAAATTAAATTTTATTGGCATAGACATCCCATTTATCAGTCTTTATTAAAATTCATTACTCTTTGATGAGCATCATGCTTTGAGTTAGCTGGAATACTTGACTGAGTTTTTTCATTGCTAATGTACTTTTAAGAATTCTGATTTCGAACTGCTTCTAAATCTGCCTTTGAGCCTGTACTGCCAATATTTCATGGACTCTGGAATTTATATACAATGAAAAAGATGTTGATTTTTTGGGATTCCTTTAAGCTCTTTTGTTTTCTCTTTTTCTGGAATGAGCTCAAGATTAGGATTCTTTTTGATGAGAAGCATGATTTAACATCTTTTTAAATCTCTCTTAGGATGTTTTCTGTCTCTGGTTCTAATGTTAAAGGTTTGAGTTAGCTGGAATGCTCGAGTTCACATTATTGCTTGACTTTTCATACATCTGTTTGGTTGCGACCTTGGCTTGATGATGTGCTGATTTGTTCTGGAATCTAAGGTAGAATAATGCTGAAGACATGTTGGGTCTAATCTCTCTCTATTGGCAGTTCGTGCAGATCTTCTTCTGGAGCCTTTTGAAGGTGCATACCCTGTTTTTGTAATGTTTAACTTTTCTTGGTAATTATATATTTTTTAGATGGTGTATGCTTTTTACACCTAGAGATTTCCTTGTAACATTTTTATTTAATAAATTCCTTCTGATATGGATTGGGAAACCAATCCATGTCACCTTCTAAAAAAACACATTACTCTTTGAAAACAAAAGTATAACAAAATGACTATTCATTGAATATAATATCACAAATTCATTAGAGTCATTGAAGTGGCTCCAAGTGGTCATAAAATAAACCTAAGTCTTATCATGGTGGGAATAAACATATAACATTATGTTATGACAAGAATTAGGGTTTAATTATAATATTATAATATTATTTATACCTCTGATTACATTATTTACCTTCAACCGTGGTAAAAATAATAATTTCAAAAGTAAATTTTCACAATGTGTAAAAAAGGGATGTATTTACATGATTTTGAACATATTATTCAAAATATGGAATCCATTTTTTCATATTCAAAACATAAAAGATTGAGTAATTAATTTAAAATTAATCTGAGTTGTCAAAATGAGAAAACACATTTTGTAAAAGTAAAAATCATCAAAAGATTTACATGCATTTATATCTAATTTCAATATAAAATTACTTAAAATGAAAAAAATTAGATTAAATGAAAAAAAATTTATTTATTTATTCATTAAAACCAATTAAAAATATAATATATTAATATAAATAAATTAGGCAAAAATTATTTTTTATTTAAAATACAGTATTTTTAACTATTCATTAAAATATTAATTTGATCAGAAAAATTACCAAAATTTAAAAGAAAGTAAATTTTGATATTACTATTCCAAATAAAAATATATTTTGATATAAAAAACATATAAAAGTGTCAAATATATATTTAAAAAGGATGTTCCATCAAAAGGAAGTAAAACTGCATTTTTATAAAAACACTCATTATATCCATAAAATTGTATTTGTTCCTATATAAAGTATATAAAATACATAAGATTAATTTTAAACATTATATTGAATTAATATTTCATTAATATAACCCATTAATATTGAAATAATTATTTTAAAAAAAATAATTATTCATAATTAAATAGTTTTTCGTAAAAATATAGTTTTCATATTCAATTTGATTGTAGATTAATTTCATGTTAATTTGGTAACCAATTAAACATTATATAAACATGTATAAACTATATTTTCATAATTTAATTAATACTTTCCATTTACTCCATTCTAATGGCATTGTAATAACTACCAAATTAATTAATAATGTAAATAATATATTATTTTTCGGTATAACTCACTCTTGTGTGCAAAGTAGGATTTCGAAGAAATCCATTGTTGCATTTTGAGTATGATATAGAACATAAGATTTAGTTTAAAGTAAAATTAATATCTAATTTATAAATATTAAATTTTTTAAAAATTATTATTCAATAGTTACTTGGGATGTTAAATCATTCTCCCCTTTTGGAAATTACTTCCACATAATTTTAAATTTGGTCTCAGTAACTAAGGTTTCTTTTTAAAAAATTATTTCATTGAAATCACACATTGAAAAAATATTCAATAAAAACTCCACTTTAAAAAAATGAAAGTGAACTAAAAAGGTCACCTGAGATAAAAAAAACATGGGTTATATGTAGGAAAATATGGATATGGAAGAGGAAACTAACCATAATGTTCAAATGGAGAGTGATAGATAAAAGTTTCAAGAGAAAGATAATAATCATAAAACCATAAAATTGCGATGGATTTAATAGTATTTGATTTAATTGTAGGAAAAGTAAACAGAAAACATTTTTTTCATAGGATCATTTTCATAGAGTTGTGGAATTATTTTACTTCATAAAATAAGAACCTAATGAAATAAACTTACTTGACAAGTAGAGTTTCATCCTTTAATCGAATTCCACCACAAACATATCTTTTTCTTCAAATATGAAGTATTTAAGATGAATTGTTTTCATCCCTCAAGCACTATAAGCATCTTTTAGAGAATGAAATACTCCACAAGAAGATTTACTATATATTCATCTTGTCTTAAACCATAAACCCAAACAAAAAATTTAGGATAAAACCATATAATTCCCCAAATAGAATAAACCATTGGAAGATGAAAAACTACTTCTAATCTCCATAATTTAAGTATAATACAAAACGTTCAACACGTACCATTACCCAAATAACTATCCTTAAATTTTCTCACAAATAATATAACTATGATTAAATCCTAGAAATTAAAAGTATATAATCAAATAATATTTCAAGACAAGTTCTAACATTTAATTTCAAATAATATCAACCACTATTAATGTATCATAACAAAACAATAATGTCCAAAATGAAATATTCTACAAGATAGGTTAATCATTTCAAAAAAATAACACAAATAGTTATAATTCCACAATAAAAACATATATTATTTCAAAATAAAATTCAACCACTACTCCTCAAATAAAATTTAACAGTATTCTTTTTTCCTTAGGCATATAGAGTTCCCAAAATAGTGAACCTCTTCATAAATAATATTTACCACTCATTCCCCAAATCATTTTACAATAATAATTATATTTATTTGATAAAACATAAGTTACCAAAATCAAAATATTCATATTCCATAAACTCATTTATCTAGTAAAATTAAGTAATACTATCCTGGGATTTCATGTATGTCAGTGGCAGGTGATGCACCCCTATCGTACTTTAGTTGTCGGTTTGATCCCCATGGCCTTACTGAATGCAACAGGTTGTCACCCATCTTGCTGGTTTTCTATTTTCTAAAACAATATCACACTTATAAAATATTTAAAATAGGAGATAAAATTATAAAAAAAATTTATATAATGTTTTAACATTGACATTTTTCTTATGCCACTCATTTTATTGACAATTAATAATGACCTAAACATCTAAATTAATTATTTCTTATTTGAATTGACATATTTTTTACCCCCAGATGAATTAATAAAACTATTCCAAAAATAAAGAACATTATACCTTGATCAGGGTGTCTACCTGGTTTCATCAATATTCTGTTCATGTATGTAGAAGGTTAATTAATTTCAACAATGATTTAGAGATTTTTTAAAATGACTTCCTTCCTTTGTCCAAATACACCTTGTATAGCTTGGGTAGAATGGGTGTTCGAAAATAAATAGTTTTGGAAAATAATATTTTCTGACATAAAATTTCAAAACATTAGATAATGGTTTTTTTTATAAAACATACTAACTGAGTTTGCATTGAAACTTTCAATCAATGCTCCTTTTAAATTACCATTAGTATGTTCTAAAAGAGCATAATTTAAATGAAAATATAAATAGGTTTCACAAGTGTCTCCTTCTTCAGAATATTTATCAAAATCATAATATTATTCATAATCATGTGATAACGTAAAATATCTAAAAATTCCTTGATAATATTTACCTTTCTTGAAAATTTGAGAATATTGAGAAAATAAAATTTGATTAAAAACAACCCATGATACATGATGGTATTAAGGTATAATGGAGGTGTTTAATATCTAAAAAAATTATTTCAAGAGAGTTGTATGTTAGAAATATTTTTAGAATCATCCGGACATGTCATTGCAATAATTATTGCACGAAAGTTATCAATAAGGGATATGTATTTTATTTGAGATAATCTTCCTTCCATTTGTATCTAAATATCCCTGATCATAAAAAGTTATAGAACAAGGATTTAACGAAAATAATAGACATAGAATATTACCATATTTTTAACTAAAACTCTTAATCTCTATTGTTTTCTTAATATTTCCTCTTATACCAACTATAAGGCCCCATCATTAAACATTACATAGTTTTTAGTTAAGTCAATAACATTAAGTTATGTCACATTGGGTATCCTTTAATGTTTACAGATATTGATAATTAGGCCACACTCAAACATTAAAAAAACCATAGAAACACAAATTGGAAACTTCCAGTGGTATCCATTTCTTTAATAAAACAGAAACTTTTAAAATGGATCGTGGTTTCTTTTCATGCATATTCATCATAATTTTTCCCTAATCACCTCCTTGAATCCATTCCCCAATAAATAATATTAAAAAAAATTCAAAAAAATGGTATGAGAAAAAAATCTCATTATGTGGAGTAAAATAAATAATGAAATCATTTGTCCATGAATATTTTAAAATCATGAAAAAAATTTCACAGAATCATACTTTTTACCCACAAAACATAAAATCATTATATTACCTCATGAAATCATAAGATCTCTATAAGAATTAATAGAAATAATAAAACCTAAAGGTAACTTGATTCATCCATATCATACTTATATTATAACTTTCATAGCCACATATGGAGTAACCTTAATTTTTACGTCTGGAATACTCATCAATGTATATTCCCTAAATCGCATAGGATAATCCTTATCATTTAACTGTGTCTCATTACTAAATGAATTGGAGAGACATAATGAGGTCACTCTACCTAACTTTTCATGTAACCACACATATTCATAAGTTATACCCATAAACTATTACATAATCATAAGACATAAAACATACATAATGTAAATAATAACATTTCCACTTTGAAATCGAATTTCATATTTACAAGCCACACACTCATAAATTAAACAAACATTATTTTAAAATAAAATGGTAAAAATATAATGTATTAATCAATACATAATAGTTACATGAAAGTTATAAATTCCATTCATGATGTATATGTAAAAAACCATTCCATGTTATCCAAATAATCAATATATTTTTATAACAAAATTAAATAATTTAAAAGAATATTTTTTAATCAAAGTGACCCATACCACTTTGAAATTTTTTAAAGGAATTAAAATTTTACAAAATTAATTTCCATATAAATAATTCCTTAATTTTTTTTTGAAAAAATGCACATTAGGTATAAATATTTATAAGAATAAATCATGAAAACATTAAAACTAGTTTTTGAGTTAAAAAATCATTTACCTTAAGTCTGACTCGTCACAAAAAATATTTATAATCCTAAATAACAAAAATTTTATAATTTATAATTTAATTATAACCTTTTTATTTTTATTTTTATCATATATCACTTATTACCATGTTGTAAGTATTATATATTGTTTTAAGTTCATATTAGCTGTTTTGTCGTTATTTAGTACTTGAGTAAAAAATGAACATAGTATGATGTCAATACACCATGTGGTCATATCTCTAGTTTCTAGAAAATAATATTAATGACATAAGGATGAATTTTATAAATCCATTATACATTTAAATCAAACAATTAACTATGGTTATGTAAAATGAAAAAAGTTATAATCATTGAGATGGTAGGTTGTATGTACGCATGAGTAACATCTTCATTTTTCATTTAACATTATGGAAAGAATATAAGTATTGTTTTATATTTCCAAGATGAAAATAAAATCATTAATATAATATTAAAAAATTTAATATACTTATATATATCATACAAGTTATGTAGTGAATAAAAATGAATCACATAACTTTGTAGAGGTGATAGTTAACATGTGCGCACGAACGACATTTTCATTTCAATGTGCTTGGAAAGTGATAATTCAATTGATATATTACTATATTATAATTATTAATATGTCATGAATATCATATATGAACATTAAATTAGTCATGATATATGGTTATGGAAAACGAGTTAGATCGGTTTGTGTAGGAGATAGTTCACATGTACACACAAACAATTAATTCTTTTCTAATATAATGGATGTAAAGATGGATTTTGGTGATGATATTAACCTAATAATATTTAAATATATTATGAATAATGTATTTATTTTTTGATCATGTTTTTTTGATATTTGAATTATGTGAAAGAAGAAATAACATAGAAATACATAAAAATGATACATCTTCCTCTTTTGATCTCTCTAAAGAAAACCTTAACACCTCTAAGAAAGGTGTTCTGCATAATATATAACCTCAAGAATTTGGGAGGGGGATTCCAGGAAGGGTTTTGGGCATATCTTGGAAGAACCAAAATGTGTTGGATGTGTGATTAATAGAGTGGATTGTGTGCCTATTTATAGAAGAGGGACATGGCACCATTGGAATTATTAAATGTATTAAATCAATATAAATTCAATTTTAATTCAAATTGGTCCCACAATAATTTATTTATATTAAAAAATAATTATTTTCTAATCCCCATCATCCAATTAAAATTATACATATTTTGAATATTTTCTAATCCTTATCTTTTTATTTTAACGCTTATTTTACCGTTTTTAATTTTACCCCGATATCATGTTGTTTAAAAAATTGTGGGTTAATGTAATTAACATAACATGTCAACTGAAAATAAAAATTTTCATTTATGAAATATTAGGACTTATCCTAACCATCTATCAGAATCTTAGAATTTTTGAAAAATTATAACTTTTAATAATCTATTTTATTTTCTAAAAAACCAATATTGTAAATTGTGACATTATTCATTAGTTGAGTTTTATTAAAATAACAAAAAATCAAGATAAGTTCAAAAAATTCCTTTAAATGATCATAAAAATGTAAAATATATCCATATAATTCGTGGATGGCATAAATTATATAAAATAATATTTATTTTAATATTTATAATATCATTTATATGATTCTATCATTAATTAAGAAATTACTATATCATCATTGTGTCATATTTTAATATAATTATTTAAATAATAAAAATTATAAATAAAATACCATGATATAGGTAATGTTTTTATATTTACAATTTAATCTAATAGTTGAAGATATCCCCTATATAACTCCATATTAAAAACATTACTTTCTAAGAACAAAATTTTATCAAAAATGACTACTCATGTAATATAATCTTGTAAATGGATTAAAGTCATCTATGTGTCTTAAAATGGACCTAAAATCGACCCAAATATGATCAAGGTCTCAATAAACTTGAAAAAATAATTTAGGAAAAGTGTTATGATAGTTTTATATTATTATAATATTATGTTTACCTTTAATTACCTGATTTACCTTCAACAATTGTAATAATAATAATTTCAAAAATTACTATTCATAATATCTCAAAATAAAAGGGAACTATTTAAATAATTTACACCTTAATACTAAAAATATGGAATCCATTTTTTCAAATTCATTACATATATTTTGAAGTAATTACTTTAAAATTAGACCCTATTGTCAAAACAAAACAAAAATAGTTTTTTTAAAAGTAAAAACCATCAAAATATTCACATGTGTTTATATCTAATTTCAATGTGAAATTACTTCCCATGAAAAATATTGGATAAAATTATAAAAAACATAATATACTTATACATTAAAAATAGTTTAAAATATAATCTAATAATATAAATAAATTAGACAAAAAATAAGATCTGAATTAAAATATTGTATTTTAACTGTTATTTAAAATATAAATTTTATCAAAAAATGAAAATATTTATAACAAAGTAAATTATGATTTCCCACTTGAAAATAAGATTTTTTTTTTCAAAATAATGTTATAAAAGTGTAATAAACTATATTTAAAATGGGTTCACCAACAAAATGCAACAAAACTAGTTTTTTAGAAAAACACTCATTTTATCCATAAAAATGTATTTATTCTTATATAATGAATAGAAATTACATTATATGAATTTTAAACATTATATAGAATTTATATTTTATTAATATGATCCCATAAGAGTGAATTTTAATTTTTTAAAAACACAATTTTTTTAATTAAATAGTTTTTTATAAAAATACACCCTTTATATTCAATTGGTTTTTAGTTTCATTTGAAGTTAATCCGGTATCCAATTAATAATTATATAAACATGTGTAAACCATAAGTTCATAATTTAGTTAAATATATCCATTCCCTCGTTTCAAATGTATAGATGATAGCTACGATATTAAATATTATTATTATTAATAAATTATTTTTTTTATAACTAAATCTTGTGTGCAATAAATGATTTTAGAGAAAACCTTTGTTTCATGTTGAGTATGATATCCCACATAGCCTAAAAATTGATGTAAAATTTATATCTTATTTAAAAATATTAATATATATGAAAAATTCTTCTTCTATAGTTATCTGGGATGTTATAATTATAGGTAGGTATATTGTTGATGCATAGTTTATCTAAGTCATATAGTAACCGCATGAATTTGAAAAGTTTAGGATAGAGAGGATTCTTACAGTTGGCACGTGGCAGGAAAAATCAGGTAACCAAATTGTGAAAAAAAATTAATTAAATCCAAAAATTGATTAAAGACCCAAAATATACACAAAAACCTCTAATTATTTTTCCACTAACCAATGATATCTTAGTTTTTTCATAGATATCTTTGGTTTTCCAATTCCCTTTGGAGATTGATTTTGATGAATAATTATGCATTTGATCTAATAAATAAAAGGTAAAAATCATATTTATATCTATCGTTATATATATCCTTATTTCCATGTAAAAATAACTCTATAATAGGTCTATCATGCCAAATATATTGTTTTAGATCACATTTTGATGAGGGGGATTTCTGATTCATTGAATGAAAGGAATAGAGAACCCGGATCTGTCTAGATCATTGTGTAATTAATGAAAATTGTTTACCATTTTGTGGAATGTGGATTCATTATCTATCCACAATCTATAGATCATGAAGTCTTGTTTTTTTAATTGTTTTTCATTTTCCTTTCTAATTGAATAGCTCATATTGAATTCTTATTGAAAACCCTCATTGCCTTATGTATCAAAATGTTGGGTTTTGGTTGATGCTAAAAACATGATTGATATATTTATAAAAATTAAATTTTTTTTAAATGAAATGAATGGGTGTGAGACCTTAGAATACAATTTTTTGGGTATGTCGAAATTTTTTTTTTTGATTCCACATTGGTTCAGATATGGGGCTAGTGGTAGATATCTAAGTTATAACTTAGATTAGATATATATCTTTGTTTTCTCATGACATAGGAATTTTTAATGGAAGGATATTTTAATTGGTGTGTGTGTGTTCTTTATTAGGAATTCCATTTAGAAATATTTTATTTTGACAACATTTTCTGAAAAGAATATTTATAAACAATGTTTTTTTCTTTCCATTTTTTATATAATGTTTTTAGCTGACTTTTTTTATCCTTATGTAATGTCTAGGATGTTTGGTGATTTCCTGCTAGGTTTTATACTCAACCAATGGATATTAAACTTGGTGTATATACAGATATTGTTTTCCTAGATACACGAAATGGGAATGTCCCTTGTTTTACTAGGGGGACTTGATTCCTTAGTCTTTGAAATTGATGATGGATCGTGGAGTATTTTGTATTGGGTGTTGAGTGTTATGTCTATTTTATGTCATTGAATCTGGTTATATTTTGAGTTATGTTATTATTATATACATTTTATTTCTCGTCGCACATTTTATCATGACTGTGGAATTTATTTCCAACCTCTGGGATCTTGGGTTTGTCACCTAGGGTTAGTATCACCTCCATCTCGTCCCAAGACAATAGATTTGGTTAAGATGTTACATAGATATAATAATCAAATATAATTTTTGAAATATAAGTCATTAGTTAAGAACAAGATCATCTGTATTAATATAAAAAATCATATGATTTTGTATATATTTTCTATTCCTCTTGATCATTATTTTTAAACATGTACATCTATTTTAACCAATTATGAATATTCAATATCACCAGTGAAGGTATCATATATTTATCCAAATCCTAAAATGTATTTTAATCCTTTTTACCATTCTCATCATAACAAACTCATTTTTTTCTAAAAACCTAATCAATATTTTATAAGTAAAAAAATCATTCTTTATCTTTCAAAACTTTTATAAGTACATTATTTGAGTTAAAACATATTTTAATCCCACTAATACCCATGAGAACAACCTTTGGATATGTCCTCCTTAAAAGTCCATAGAATCGATAAATGCCCCTATAGGTTCCACAACATATCAATATTATTTTCCCATCCAATCTTACTCTTAGAATTTTTAATAAAAATACTTCAGGATCATTTTTTGAGTGGTTTCTTTATAGAGATTATTTAGGATTTGTGACATATTTAATGATTGAATTTTTGGACTGAGTTCATTTGGTTTTGGGAATGAAAAACTAAATAAGTTATTTATCATTTTTATATTGTTTCCCATATATTATATAAATAAAAAATTATTATTTAAATGAATAAAAAATAAAACTGAATTTTTTTTATGAAAAAATAATAAAATTAAAAACCAAATTGATAATAAAGAGGATGTATTCATCATATTAGATATTGTATTAAATTATTAATCAATGATAAGGAGAAAGTGACTTATTTTAGGATATTTAGAATGTAATTTAATTTAGTAAAGAATAATCAATTGAGTGATCTTGGTTTTAATCGTGAATTGTACCTAAGAAAAAACCACTTCATTATGAATTTATTTGCAACATAATTACCAAAAAACTATTATGCCTTAGAAAAACCCTCCTATAATCTTTCATGATTGACTTATTATCTTAAATTTTGAGTAGTGAAATGAAAAATATTACCAATTTTAAATAATATTCCAAAATAAATTCATCCATATTTACCTTTTTTAAAACCACAATACACATCATATTTTACATGGACTTACTTGATGTTTTGTTAGTTTCCTTTTTATGTGGTTTTAACATATAAATAACACCGTTATAAATAAACTAAATCTATAAAATTAACTTTTGTAACATAATTAATCTGGTTGACCTATTTTAATCATAATATCATTATATTAAAGAATTTTAGTTTTTTACAAGTGGTAATTATTTCAGAAGGTATTGAAGCTAAATGTTTCATGTCTAATTTCCATATTTACTATAAATAGAATACTTGTGAGTTGAGGAATAAATTCTAGATCACACTGATGTGATACCTTTAGAGAGGTGTTTACTACTATAGTGACTTGAGACATTCTAATTGTTCGAGTTTTTAGACTGATCTTAGATATTTTTTTATTTTTTCCATTAAATCTATATCTTTTCAACTATAAAAATTTCCTTTTGATTAGGTTGTAATTAAAGTGTTTGTGTATAATAGCTGGGGATTTAGAATTTATTATTCAAAGAAGTCATAGGCATAAGTATTTGGATAATTCTAATTGACTGATCAAATATTTTAATCGGGGTAAGAGCTTATTGTTTTAGAAATATTTAGAAAATATTTTGGGATATAACATTTTATTTTGATATTTTAGATCAAATATGATTAAAGATTTAGAACCAATGTATCCTTTGAATCTCAGTATTGATCCTTCCAATTAATATTAAATAAGGAAAGTTTTTTTATAACAATTACATCATTTAATAATATATTTTTTAGAGGTATAGTGATCGTTATCTCGAACTTCTTTGAATTTATAAATTCTATATTATTATTCTTCTATTGACATTATAATATTGGGTTAAGTATTATCATTAGAAATGTTTAATTTACACTATGTTTACTATATGTTTTTAGTCTTATTATTTCAAAATTTATAACTTACATAATAAAAATTTCAAAGAGTGGGAAATGTTTTTGTTTAAAAAAACATCAATTCACCCCATTTGGGGAAACATTTTGTATTATAGCTAGTCTCTACCTTGATTTCTAATACTAACATATAGAACACAATGGATTTCATTTTCTATGGCATTATCATAACTCTTAGAACATAATAGAACCAAAATCATAGTTGGACACCCAAAATTGATGTTGCTGATTATGTGTAACACCCCGAGCTTCCACGATACGCTTCTCATTCAATAATGCAATAGCTTGCATTGTACGCAACTTCGAGTTCTAAAACATCGCGACAAATCAAAGTAGCCGTTATGAATAGTAATAACCACTTTTTAAAATTATAGAGATTTTATATTTCAAAATGGACTTCATTTTTGTATTCCTAATATTGAAATTAGCCTATGTTGAATTTTTTGTAATTTTCTGAGAACTTCAAAAATTTTATGAATAGTGAAAAATACTTAAAACAACTTTTTTAATAAAAATAATTTATAGTGATAAATTATAATATTTGGTGGTTTTAAAGTATAATTAGAATATATTTTTACCATTTTATCCAATGGTGGTCATTAGAATTAATTTAACATTGAAATTGGACATAAACAATTGCCAATCTTTTGATATAAATTGTTTCTAAAAAACACGCTATTTGTTGTGACAGCGGGAATTAATTATAAAATTAATTAATGCAACTAATATGTTTGGAATTTTGTAAAATAGACATCATTTTTGAATTCGGAATATCAATTATAGCTTAGGGTGAAATTTTGGCCTTATTCTGAAAAACTTCAATTTTTGATGAATAGTGAAACCACTAAGTGGTTGTTAAATAACTGATTTTTCATTTAAATGAAATATTACCACTTCTGTGATTTGATTTTCAAAAATCTGACATACATGGTTGTCATTAAGAAGTAAAATGTGGTTCAATGGGATAAAAATAATTTTTTGGTGAATAGTAACTTATTAAGTTCTTAATCGCGATTAGTGGTAATTAGGGTAGTTTAAGGTATAAATAATACTTTAATAATATTAAATGACCTAGACACATGTCCCAACCTCATTGGTTGTGTCATGGCCGACCAAGACAAGCCATGGCCTAACTTGGGGACCCCATGGATCCACTTTTGTTGGGAAATAACATAAATTACTTTTTATTTAATGTTAAAGTGAAAATGACACTAACATAAAGTGTTTTACTAAAACAATTTTTAAGTAGGGTTACACAAGTCCAAATTTTTATTATAAATAGTCATTGGAAAGATAAAAAGATTTCCTATATCATAGTATTTTTTTTATAATTTTTAGACATTAAATAAATTTAATTATTTATGACATAATAATGATGCAGCGATGACATCATTATTTGACGATTTAAATAAAATGGAAAGATAATATAAAATCTATGAACTACACATGGCCAAAACCAATTGGATGAGTGGATTTCGATGCCTTATCACCTTATCCACGAATTCTATCAATGTGGGACCTTTTAAAACCGAAACACATTTTCAAATAATGTAATGTTCCTTTACTTTCCAAAAGTGCCCCTCCTCTCCTCTTATAAAAGGCCCCCACCTCTACCTCATTTCACACACTCTTCAAGCCATTGGCTCGGCCAACCCCTGCCCATTTGCTCTCTCCACATCCCTCTCCTCATCCTAGAGGATTCCCTTTGGGCAGAATCCTTTCAAAGGAAGCCTTTAGGCTCAACTCAAAAGGAGTTACACTTTTTAAGGTAATTCATTCTCTCATGTTCTTTGGTTTTATTTTGCTTCTCCAACCCCCTAAACTCTTTTTATTTACTTCTTTTGTAACAACACCAGTATCTTAAATATACTAGGATGTTGTTATAAGATTTATTTGAGCTACACTTCCACACAACTACATCAAATGGTTAAAGAACATAAGGTTTCCGTGGATGGCGAAATTCTGCCTCCCGAAACGATGATTGTTCAACACTCATTTAACACCTTCAAAGGTGGCCATTATGATGTCACTATTTTTATATATGATATATAATATGTTTATGTTTTCCTTAAGCTTCTGTTTTTTTCATTTTGGGCATACCTTTATGGTTTCCATTATGGGTAAAACACGATATCTTCATTTTAGGAAGCGCGGACTACCGCCCCCTGAAAGTGATTTGATTCGTTAATACCATATGTGGGATGTGTGAAGGATAAAGTTAATGATATTATATATGTTATTATACTGAAATTATAATATAATCTCATATCATTATGATTCCATTCCAGAAAATATGAAATAGATATGGAAGTAGCGTTCATGCGTACGTACGGCTTACCGTCTCCATGAACGGTGCATTTCATTTCTTACCTCTAAATGTGATGTAATATTATAAATGAATGTATGTACTGGATATATATGACATATATGATATCTACATCATGAATACCATTCTGGATATAATGAACCTTTGACCAAATTAACAACATGTAAGTGTAAGAAGCCTATTTTTGACTTAAGAACCAAATACCGACAAAATGAACATTATTAACTTAAATAATTACATAATGTTCATATCATTGTAATAAGTGATATAATAAGGATAATGAAGTTGAAAATGGTTCTTAATAAGGTATATATTAACTCTAGTTTATTATTCAGGAGGTTAAAGAACGGTTGAGTCAAGTCGGACACAAGGTAAGGGAACTTCTTAACCCAACTTCCATTCTTTGGGTTAATCTCCTACTTTCAAATTATGTCATGATATTATTATTTTTACTTTCTTTATGTGTACCTATAGTGAATACACATAATAGATCTATTTTTTAAAAATTATCTTTTTAAGGACTTCGTCTCAATCTCCTTTTATTGAGGCATATTTCGTTTTATACACAACTTTCTTTTATACGGTGTATAAACCCCTTTGACTTTTACATTTATTCAAAAGGAATCTTTTTATACGAAGCGTTTACTAAACGACAAAAGGGAATGTTTTTGTCGTACGTATGCGGCGACAACGACTTCTCCACCGTCGTAACCGTTATTTGAGTTTCGGCTTCCTCTACAAGCCATCATTTTTTTTTAATGAAAAATAAATACAAAGTTTTAACTTTCTTTTATTTTGGTATTGAAAATGGTTTTGAAAGCATTTTTATCATATCAAAGTGTTGTATTGATATCTTGTGATTGAAATGTGGAAATGTTATGTTTCCTTTATGCATGTTTTATGTGATACGATTATGTTATGGTTTATGATATGTTTAAACCTATTCATATGAGGAATGCATTGGACTTAATAAGTGACGGGTGGAGCCCGCTATAGCTCCTCGATGCATCGGCAGGTCTCATGAGACAAACTAGTGTCTTGGCACAAGGCCTTGACAAAATCTTATTTGTAGTCTTGGCACGAGGCCTTGGCTATGTGGTTATGATAGTCTGGCATTATGCATTCCATCATTATGAAAGTGGTTATTGATATTGCATGTGATTATTCGACCAGTAGAATATCCATGTGAAGAAGTAAATGGCATTATCTCATTTTACTTTTGCCATATTATGTTGAAGTTCAAGTTTAAAAGGCTTTTGTTTTAGTTATACATTGCCTTAAATTTTAATGTTTATTTATGAAAGCTTCCGCATTATTGTTATCCTTACTGAGCATCTGAGCTCACCCCTTTCAATGTTTTAATATTTTCCAGGATGTGAAGAAGTATTTTATGAATGACCTACAGGGATAGTCGGAAGAGGATATGAGTGTGGACTATGGAGACTTTGTTATTGTAGTTTTTCACTTTTTGATGTAATGAAAGACTTATGAATGTATCTAGTGTTTCCAAGGCTACTAAACTAATCGGTCTTTCGAGACTTGATCCTTTGTGATCATGCCAATGTTACGAAGTAATGCACCGACTCTGGGTAGCTGGGGTCGGGGCGTTACAGTTGGTATCAGAGGCAGTTTAGTACTAACCTTGGAAGCTAGATTTAGATAAACTCTGATTAGAGCACATAGCCCAAAGATAGACTTTGAGGATTAGTATAGAAGAACTTCCTAGAATTTTGGTATTATAGAGATGTTATGACTTTTCCGAGCAATACATCCCTGTCTGGATACGAGCAGGTAGAGGCGGCTCTGGCACAGATGTACCTAGGGGTAAAACCCGAAAACACCGCTTTGAGCTAGACTCGAACGGGAACTGGTGCACGACAACGGGCCTTGCTGCACTCTTGGTTACGACACTCCCGGGGGATATGCTTAGGATAATTCTCATTTTACTTACAAACCACTATGAAGGGTTATGAGTACATACTTCCTCAAAGAATACATTTCTTTTTATGATTATGGATTATATCCATAAATAGTTCAATTTATGTAAAGTGTTTTACAAGTATGGAATTATGTATTTTGATTCATAAACTAACCTAGTTTATGCCGTTGTATAGAAATGGCGCCCAGTAGAAGGAATGTGAACTCCAGCGGTACGTATGATCCAAAGAGTAAGAAGGATAGTATCTTTCACGGTATTAAGCCAAAATTTCGAAGGGAAATAGTCTCCCATGTGTTCTCAACATATGAAGAAATAGTATCATGTGTTAATAGGATAAGTAAAGAATTCTCTGAGTCCTATGGCTTTGAAGCGAAGCAAGAGATGAAAGGGATGGAAGAGAGAATGATGGATAAAGGGATGAGGGGAAAGAAGAATTTTCCAATATGTGGTAATTGTGGGAAGAAACATCATGGAACTTGCCTAAAGGGAATGGGAGTTTGTTATAAGTGTAGAGAAAAAGGACACAAAGTGCGTGACTGCAAGGGTAAGAAAATGGTTTCAAATGTACAATGCTTCTTCTGCAAGGATTGGGGACACTACGCAAACCAATGTCCAAATCATCAGAGCATGCCCCAAATGATGTTATTGGATAATAATCAAGTTATGATACTACCACAGATGAGGAGTAATGATTAGAGTTCTTATGTTGTTATTAAAGATTTTTTTTAATTTGAGTGTTGTATCAATGATGTACTGGTTATAATAATTATGGAGTATATAAGGATTGTACTGCAGTACTATTTCATCAAGGACTTGAGATTGTGTGGAACCAAGAAAAGTGACTCCACAGTAGGTTAAATTTTTGGAAAATATATGGTTGAGAGAAAGATAAACCATAATATGGTTTTGATACTGAGATTGTGATTTTGGAATAAGACGTGATTGATTTGGATAAATTATATTGGATATACTTAACTTCCTTGAAACTGATTGATGTTTTGTATACATTTTTGGATAGAAGGAGTATATCTAGTATTCTATAAGGAATAAGGGATCATGGTAATTCAGTATGTTTAAAAAATATACATGATGAAGGTGCTCACATGTTGTTACGTGGGATAAAGGATCTTCATTATGTTTACCTTCCTTATAAAATTTGGACTGTGAGTTGGACAGATGTATTTTGGATAACTATTAAGGTTGGAATGGATTAAGTTGAACCATGGATAGTATTGTTTAAGGTTAAAAAATTTATGAAGATTATTTTTGGAATATTATGATACTATAGTTTTAGGAAAAGGACAACCTGCAGGGTGGGGCATAACCCGTCGCGTCGGACAAAGCTGCAGGAATCGAACCCACAATCATAGTGCGACAGGCCTTTATTTCCTACCACTAGCCTACAGGAAGTCCCCGGTTATTACAAAATAATTTTACTAATCTAAATGGTATGTGTTAACATTTGGAACCTTATACAATTAGGATAAGTATAATATTTTTGAGTTCTATTATCTTTTGAGTGAAAGATGAGTTGAAGGTTGAAACTCTAATGTCAAACACATATATATATATATACCTATCTCTTATTCAATGAATAAATTAATTCTTAAACTTTAGTAAAGGGATATTAAAACAAAAAAAAATGTGTTATCCTAATAACTTATGTTTTGTTGAACTGATGATATTTTAAATCAACATAGATTGAAGGCTTTGAGGCCCTCAATTTGACAGTTGATTGTGATTGATGACCTCAATCAATCCCTACAAATATTTACGTTTTTCCTCAAATTATATGTCTCTAATTGCCACCAATGTTCTCCTTATCGAGATCATGATTTGGTGGTGACTTTCTTATTTCCATTTCCCTCTTATTAAGACTAAATTCTATTAACCTTATTTCCGATGTGGGTTTTCCACAAAGGTATTTTCTATTTTCAACCTTTTATTTTCCAAGAAAAATTTCAAATTGCGAGGACGCAATTTATTGAAGGAGGGGAGAATGTAACACCCCGAGCTTCCACGATACGCTTCTCATTCAATAATGCAATAGCTTGCATTGTACGCAACTTCGAGTTCTAAAACATCGCGACAAATCAAAGTAGCCGTTATGAATAGTAATAACCACTTTTTAAAATTATAGAGATTTTATATTTCAAAATGGACTTCATTTTTGTATTCCTAATATTGAAATTAGCCTATGTTGAATTTTTTGTAATTTTCTGAGAACTTCAAAATTTTTATGAATAGTGAAAAATACTTAAAACAACTTTTTTAATAAAAATAATTTATAGTGATAAATTATAATATTTGGTGGTTTTAAAGTATAATTAGAATATATTTTTACCATTTTATCCAATGGTGGTCATTAGAATTAATTTAACATTGAAATTGGACATAAACAATTGCCAATCTTTTGATATAAATTGTTTCTAAAAAACACGCTATTTGTTGTGACAGCGGGAATTAATTATAAAATTAATTAATGCAACTAATATGTTTGGAATTTTGTAAAATAGACATCATTTTTGAATTTGGAATATCAATTATAGCTTAGGGTGAAATTTTGGCCTTATTCTGAAAAACTTCAATTTTTGATGAATAGTGAAACCACTAAGTGGTTGTTAAATAACTGATTTTTCATTTAAATGAAATATTACCACTTCTGTGATTTGATTTTCAAAAATCCGACATACATGGTTGTCATTAAGAAGTAAAATGTGGTTCAATGGGATAAAAATAATTTTTTGGTGAATAGTAACTTATTAAGTTCTTAATCGCGATTAGTGGTAATTAGGGTAGTTTAAGGTATAAATAATACTTTAATAATATTAAATGACCTAGACACATGTCCCAACCTCATTGGTTGTGTCATGGCCGACCAAGACAAGCCATGGCCTAACTTGGGGACCCCATGGATCCACTTTTGTTGGGAAATAACATAAATTACTTTTTATTTAATGTTAAAGTGAAAATGACACTAACATAAAGTGTTTTACTAAAACAATTTTTAAGTAGGGTTACACAAGTCCAAATTTTGATTATAAATAGTCATTGGAAAGATAAAAAGATTTCCTATATCATAGTATTTTTTTTATAATTTTTAGACATTAAATAAATTTAATTATTTATGACATAATAATGATGCAGCGATGACATCATTATTTGACGATTTAAATAAAATGGAAAGATAATATAAAATCTATGAACTACACATGGCCAAAACCAATTGGATGAGTGGATTTCGATGCCTTATCACCTTATCCACGAATTCTATCAATGTGGGACCTTTTAAAACCGAAACACATTTTCAAATAATGTAATGTTCCTTTACTTTCCAAAAGTGCCCCTCCTCTCCTCTTATAAAAGGCCCCCACCTCTACCTCATTTCACACACTCTTCAAGCCATTGGCTCGGCCAACCCCTGCCCATTTGCTCTCTCCACATCCCTCTCCTCATCCTAGAGGATTCCCTTTGGGCAGAATCCTTTCAAAGGAAGCCTTTAGGCTCAACTCAAAAGGAGTTACACTTTTTAAGATAATTCATTCTCTCATGTTCTTTGGTTTTATTTTGCTTCTCCAACCCCCTAAACTCTTTTTATTTACTTCTTTTGTAACAACACCAGTATCTTAAATATACTAGGATGTTGTTATAAGATTTATTTGAGCTACACTTCCACACAACTACATCAAATGGTTAAAGAACATAAGGTTTCCGTGGATGGCGAAATTCTGCCTCCCGAAACGATGATTGTTCAACACTCATTTAACACCTTCAAAGGTGGCCATTATGATGTCACTATTTTTATATATGATATATAATATGTTTATGTTTTCCTTAAGCTTCTGTTTTTTTTCATTTTGGGCATACCTTTATGGTTTCCATTATGGGTAAAACACGATATCTTCATTTTAGGAAGCGCGGACTACCGCCCCCTGAAAGTGATTTGATTCGTTAATACCATATGTGGGATGTGTGAAGGATAAAGTTAATGATATTATATATGTTATTATACTGGAATTATAATATACTCTCATATCATTATGATTCCATTCCAAAAAATATGAAATAGAAATGGAAGTAGCGTTCATGCGTACGTACGGCTTACCGTCTCCATGAACGGTGCATTTCATTTCTTACCTCTAAATGTGATGTAATATTATAAATGAATGTATGTACTGGATATATATGACATATATGATATCTACATCATGAATACCATTCTGGATATAATGAACCTTTGACCAAATTAACAACATGTAAGTGTAAGAAGCCTATTTTTGACTTAAGAACCAAATACCGACAAAATGAACATTATTAACTTAAATAATTACATAATGTTCATATCATTGTAATAAGTGATATAATAAGGATAATGAAGTTGAAAATGGTTCTTAATAAGGTATATATTAACTCTAGTTTATTATTCAGGAGGTTAAAGAACGGTTGAGTCAAGTCGGACACAAGGTAAGGGAACTTCTTAACCCAACTTCCATTCTTTGGGTTAATCTCCTACTTTCAAATTATGTCATGATATTATTATTTTTACTTTCTTTATATGTACCTATAGTGAATACACATAATAGATCTATTTTTTAAAAATTATCTTTTTAAGGACTTCGTCTCAATCTCCTTTTATTGAGGCATATTTCGTTTTATACACAACTTTCTTTTATACGGTGTATAAACCCCTTTGACTTTTACATTTATTCAAAAGGAATCTTTTTATACGAAGCGTTTACTAAACGACAAAAGGGAATGTTTTAGTCGTACGTATGCGGCGACAACGACTTCTCCGCCGTCGTAACCGTTATTTGAGTTTCGGCTTCCTCTACAAGCCATCATTTTTTTTTAATGAAAAATAAATACAAAGTTTTAACTTTCTTTTATTTTGGTATTGAAAATGGTTTTGAAAGCATTTTTATCATATCAAAGTGTTGTATTGATATCTTGTGATTGAAATGTGGAAATGTTATGTTTCCTTTATGCATGTTTTATGTGATACGATTATGTTATGGTTTATGATATGTTTAAACCTATTCATATGAGGAATGCATTGGACTTAATAAGTGACGGGTGGAGCCCGCTATAGCTCCTCGATGCATCGGCAGGTCTCATGAGACAAACTAGTGTCTTGGCACAAGGCCTTGACAAAATCTTATTTGTAGTCTTGGCACGAGGCCTTGGCTATGTGGTTATGATAGTCTGGCATTATGCATTCCATCATTATGAAAGTGGTTATTGATATTGCATGTGATTATTCGACCAGTAGAATATCCATGTGAAGAAGTAAATGGCATTATCTCATTTTACTTTTGCCATATTATGTTGAAGTTCAAGTTTAAAAGGCTTTTGTTTTAGTTATACATTGCCTTAAATTTTAATGTTTATTTATGAAAGATTCCGCATTATTGTTATCCTTACTGAGCATCTGAGCTCACCCCTTTCAATGTTTTAATATTTTCCAGGATGTGAAGAAGTATTTTATGAATGACCTACAGGGATAGTCGGAAGAGGATATGAGTGTGGACTATGGAGACTTTGTTATTGTAGTTTTTCACTTTTTGATGTAATGAAAGACTTATGAATGTATCTAGTGTTTCCAAGGCTACTAAACTAATCGGTCTTTCGAGACTTGATCCTTTGTGATCATGCCAATGTTACGAAGTAATGCACCGACTCTGGGTAGCTGGGGTCGGGGCGTTACATTATGAGTTCTGGAGATATGATATAAAGATATTTTTAATTAATACTGTTGTGGATAATTATCAAATGATGTTTTTAAGTCATAAGAATCTAGATAAAGACACATAGAACTTTTCATATAAATAATGAGTTATGTCTTAAGTGAAATATATGTTTTGGAATATTATGTCTTATTTTGTGACTCAAATTATCCATCAATATATATTTTTGTGATATGGATGATCGAATTTGGAAGAATTATGAGGTTACTAATTTTAGAACATACAACAAACTAGATTCTAGAATAGGGATATTTTTCGTCACATATAATGATAGTAGTAAAACTTAAAGCGGGGTGAATTGTAGTTTAAAAACAAGCTATAATTTTTCTGACCACACCAATTGTTAACTGATCAAATTTTTGAAATTTTAAGCAACACATAAGATCATAGTAGAAAACTAATACAGTTAAACTACCTGACATAAAATATCATAATACATTATGTAGGCATAGTGTATATATATTTAATACACAAAATAGTATACATGTTGAAGTAAACAAAACATAATTTAAAGGATAAAAATCCTTATACTCTTTAAAAGGATATTATTAATTCAACCCTATTAATATAATGCGTAGAATGAATAAATAAACCAAATTCAAGGTATCCTGAATCCAACATGGAAGTACCTATACTCTTAACGTGTTATAAAGTATTCTATCTTTCAAATGGATGCCCTCAACTATAGAACTATTAGACGGTACACCATCTTACACACAATGAAGCTCTTATTAAAAATGATAAGAAGTAGCCCAGTAAAATATACAAGATGATCCTAAATAAAATTACAATAAAATATGAATACATTAACAAAGTATTATCTTTACATAAAAAGCATGATAATGGATATCTTTGAAAAAAAACATATAAAATACAATCAAAATTCCTAAAAACAGGATGTTATTGTAGTATTCATTTATAATCTATTAGAGAATTAGTCAATCATCTTCCATTACATATATTTGTTACTCTATTTATATATTTCACTCTTATAGTCAGATTTGAGAATCCATTGGTACAATCATCATGAAATAGAATGTAGCAACCTTCGTCATCTAATGGATTTAGTAACACATGGATTTTTTGATTACATTAGTCTAAATTGTTATAGTTCTCGAATAGCTGATGGATAGGTTTTGCTATAAAACCACAGCCATCTAGATTTTCTCTCTCTCTATTTGTAGTCTTAATTATCCGAAATTAATATTACTTCATTTTCGACCCACAAAACATAAAATTTTTTAAAAAATGAGTAAAAATAAAAAATAAAGTTTATTATTATTTTGAAAACATAGATATTAAAGTGGAATTGTTTCCCAATAATATCCAAATTTTTGAAAATAAAAAACACCTAAGAAATTATAGGTTTTAAAAATAATATGATTAATTTTAATTTTTTATCAATTATTGAACTTACATCTATTCACATTTGATGAAAAACACATTAGATGAATCATAATTAAAACTATGTTTTTTTTAATTTCTCTCCCATATGGAATAACACTTATTGTTTCAATTTTGATCTATCATATAGAAAAGAGAGATTATAATTTTGATATTTTCACCACATTTATAGTTTTAAAAAAGAATCAAAAAAGTTAAGAAAATTTAATATGGATGTTTATATAAGTAAAAAATTTAATTCTAATAAAACATTAATATAAATATTTGAAATATAAATCCATTTGATAAAAATTTATTCACTAAATACAATCGATGTTTATATCCTCAGAAAATATCAATAGATCATTTATTTCCACCATCTAAAATTACAATCATTGTAAATTGTAATTTTTAATTTTCATTAATGCTTTTACAATCATGTATTTCAAATTTTAAATTTTGTTTTATTAAGTTGAAAACTTTTCTTCCTAGGTAACGATCATCTACTGTTTTTGTTCCACCTATTAATTCTAGAATACAACCAACTTTTTCAACTCTTTGGTCAACTTTTGATAATTTATGTGTCTAATAATCCATTGTTTTACCTACCTTTATAAAGGAATCTCATGAAACCATTTATCTCTTCAATATTTGAGGGTAAAAAATATATCATTAACAAACACATAATTTAATAAAATCTTAAAATAATTAAATGTAAATATTTTAAAATATTTTGGATTAACATATAGTAGGATTTATAAAAATTACCACAAGGATTAGAAATCCATATAAAGTAATAAAATCAAATCATCAATGATTTGTAGTATTAGAAATTAAAATATGTAATCCACTAATATTAGTCTTGAAATGATTCAAATAGATCATATTCAATCGATGATAGATCAAAAAAAATTATATCACAAAAACATAACAATCCATATAAATTTAAATGAAATTTACTTTAACAGTTATCCAATTAAAAAAAATAAACTCCTCATAATTAAATGGAGTTAATGAAAAAATTAAACGAAAAATTTAAAGTTAAATATCTAAATAATAGTATCTAAAACTAGAATATTTTCTAGGTACATGTGATATAAATTTAACATATATAATACAATAACATCATGTATTTAGAATTAATTCTCGGGAAGATAGAACTCTTTAATTCCTATAGTACTAATAAATGGAACATTTCGTACCAATTTTTGTTTAGTTAATTAATTATCATAAGAAATAAGTTCTATAGAAATAGATGCATGGGTTCTTCTGAATGATTAAATTCTATTCCAAGAATAGTTTTTCTTCCATTATCCCCATCACTAACACATAGTATAAAAGTATTCCTTGATTCGAATAAATTAATATTACTAATAAGTTGAACATCTAGTGGGTTTACTACAAAATTATTAAGTATTACTCATTTAACATTGTTTTACTTAAATATTCTCAATAAATTTTAATTCAGTGGTAAATTTTTTGAAATGAAAAGTAGAATTTCTACCAAATACTTCATCTTAAAAACTTAACCCTTATATGATGTAAATAATAATAACATTAAATCCATAATTTAATCAAAAATTGATATATCATGGAACTTTTGTTAATTGTTTTATGAAATAATGATCTTTTATTTATTTATTTTTACAAATAAACTTAGAAATCATGTCTTTTGTCTTGTATAATTCTAAAGAGAGTTTAATATTTTGATTATTGAGTTTAACTTGACCATATTCCATTGGTGTAACAAAAATAGACTTCTCTATTAACAAAGAAGTATGTTTAATAACATAAACATTATCCTTTGAAAATTTATCCTTATACTCACTTAGCTCCATTTTATTCCCAGCCACATATTCCATAAGTCCTCTATAAGTTGTGTATAAATTATTATAAGATTATTTAACATCAGAAATATAATCCTAAAAATATTTATGTGAGGGATATATATTCTTGTCATCATCATTTTCACTTTTCTCATTATCAAAAAAATAATTTTCATCTTCTGATAAAAGTGAATAATAATATCACAAAGTTAGAACAGATAATTCTTCTATACATCGAGACATTAAATATTTCTATTATTTAGATATATATGTATGAAATGTTGTTATTCCAGGAATATTATTTCTTCTATCATTATCCTTTGATTCACTATCCGAAGTAGTTTTTTCACCCAATTAACTACAAGTGTCTAAATCTCTAAATTTCTTCTTATTTTCTATCCAATTATAAGACTTATTTAATGGATTTTTTTCTCCCTTCCTCATCTCAGGAAAGTAATTTCTTATGTGACTTGAAATATTTCACTCAAAATAAAATACCATTAAAAGAATCATATTTTCTATTTTATTTTCTATTCTTTTCATTTTTATCCTTCCTATAATATCGCTAGAAATTTAGACATCTATACATATTCTTATGCATAATATAAAACACATATTCAATGAATTTTATAATTTTATTATTCAAATATATTTTTGTGGTTGTAGAATTATTTACACAACAATTTAAAAATCCATAATTTGATGTCAATGATACAAAATTTTTATTTTTCTCTTTTTTATAATCACCATTATGTTTACTTTAATATATCATTAATTTTATTTTAATATCATCTATACTCAACATTTTGATTTTATTAGTATCATCTATATCAGTTTCTTTGATTCCCACTCTTTTAGTAAAATGAATGTTACATTATTAATAAGTTAATCATCTCACAATGAGTTCGCATTAAAAGATCAAAAAAAATTAACTTTCATCATGGACCTATGATTTATTTGAGTTTCAAACTTTCGAGGCATAAAATAAAAACAACCACAATATACTCTTTCCATATCCCTTTTAGACTCCAATGAATTTGAAGTTATGAAGTTTGTAACCTCAAGATTATTCCATATTATATAAGTAGTTCAACGTAATGAAACCTGACTATACATATTTTTAATTGAAAAAAGGTAAAGTATTTCAAAATGAAAATTTTAGTTGCAACATAGCTTATTAAAATCTGGTAAAATTGGAAACTAATTTCTCTAGAACCCTATAACTTCTGTTCAATATAAGAAAATTCTCCACATCAGTATTAATGATATAAGTCCCCATATGGTCTCACCAATATCAATACTCATCACCCTCTAAACTCATATACTTATTTTGATTAATACTGTCAACAGATCCCACTGGTACTCCTTACATCATAAAAAAATCTTTTCTCTACAACATTGTTAGAATAAAGAAACTAATATATTTCCAATAAAACATTGTAAATTAAAAAATATTTTATAGATCAGTCTCAAATGTATTGACCTACTCTGAAATCAAAAGTTGTCCCAGATAAACCTGTAAATAAAACTATAAGATGGGGGGAATTGTATTTTAAAAAAAATTATATTTTTTCATCCTGTTCAACTGAAAATTGATTATACTTATGAAATTTTGGTCAACCTATAATATCAAAGTATAAAAATAATATAATAAAACTATTGAAATAACTAATAAATGAAGAGTGGATATATATCAAATATAAAAAATAGTACACACAACATAATTAATAAAACATATAGTCAAGGATAAAAATATTTATACTCCAAAAAATGATAATATTAAACCCACACATTTAATTTAAGGTTTATATAGGATATTTAAACTAAATTCAAGGAATCTGACTTGCAGAATAGAAGTCCCTATACTTGGAAAATATCAAATGGTACTATACCTTCTAAAGAGAATCCTTTAACTATACACCTATCAAAATATATTTTTCCTTCCATACAATGATTCCCCCCAACACATTTATCAATATTTATCCACATCCACATTTCAAAATCATCATGATCACAAGATCATAAACACAAAATGACTACAAAAACAAGCTAAGATCATTACATTAAAATACCCAAAAGGTAGCTCTATGAAAAAAATCAGATAGAAAATACAATAAAAACACTCAAAATAAAAAAGTAAATATGGATTTAAATCGAATGGTTTTATAGAATTAGGTAATCATCATTAATTTTATGAAGCTACAACTCTATTTATAGATTTCATACCAATGGATAGTTCCAAAAACATTGGGAGTAGTTATAATGGCATTGGAAGCCGCAAACTCCATCTTTAAATGGATTCAGAAACATAAAATATATTATTATGACATCATTCTTAACTTCTAAAGTTCCTAAACATCCAATATATTAACTCTTTTATAAAACACTAGTTCAATTAATTTTCACTCTCTCTCTAACTCAAACCAAATTATTCTGAATTAAATTTACCATATTTTTGTCCTAAATAACACAAACAACTAAAACATTCCTCAAGTTATATCAAATTAAATGAAACTTTTATTGTGATTTTCAAAAAATAGATATTAAAGCAGTATTTAGACTCAAAAATATTGTGGGAAGATTACCATGAAATTAATTTTATTCCAGTAGAATTAGTTTCTAATATTCCTCATTCATTTATGAAAATTTATAATAGCTTATAGATACATGGTCCAAAATAAATTATTTATGGTCAGTTAGTTGAGAAGATTATTGATATACTTTTATAAAGTAGAATAAGAAGGGGATAAAAATTTGTAACACCCCGACCCTTGTTACCCAGAGTCGGTTCATTATTACATAATATTGGAAAGATCACAAAAGATCACATCTCGAAAGACCAATTATGTTAGTATCCTTGGAAGTACTAGATACATATATAAGATTTACATTACATTATAAAATGAAAATAACAACAACATTGTCTCCATTTACCACAATCATATCCCATAGACTATCCTTATAGGTCAGCCATAAAATACATCTTCGAATCCTTGGAAAAATAAAACATATAAAGGGGTGGGCTCAAATGCTCAGTAAAGAAAACAATATAGAGAAAACTTTCATAAATAAGCTTAAACATTTTAAGGCAATGTATATGACTAAAACATAAGCCTTTTTTACATAAAATTCAGCATAATATAGAAAGGATACAATAAAATAATTCCATTTACTTATTCACATATATATTCTACTAGTCAAATAATCACATGAAACATCAATAGCCACTTTCATAATGATGGAATGTATATGTCACGACCCATCCTCGGGGCCCGTGCTGTGACTACCCCAAGCCTGCCTTCCATAGGCCAGGGGTTGGCGACTAGAACCAAAGGCGTGAATCCTGATAACTGAGAAGGCATTGCCTTTATAAAAGTAAACAAAACACCACAGAGTACAAGCAGAAGAAAAACACTAAGTACAAAAGAAAGTGCTGAAAAGTAAATGGGCCAGAATACAAACCCAACTAAAAGTGTAGCTACAACTGAATGAAAGTACAATAGAAAAAGGCAAACAGCTGGACGAAGGAAGAAGCTCCTGGGTCATCCTCCTCGGATCCGACCTGAAGGGTAGGTACAGATAGCCTCCTCAACACTCTCACCAGTCAACCTCCTCCGTGTGTCATCTCGCCGTGAAGTCCTCCTCCAGATACTGACTCATCATGTAGTCCACCTCCGGGTACTGACTCGTCGTGTAGTCCACCTCCAGGTACCGTCCAGTCCTCGGACACTCGGCCTCTGTCAACACTACTCGTCGTCTGCAACCAACACAACGAGGTGCAGGCATAGCCCATGCAGGGGTGAGTATAATGATACTCAGTAGGGACCCCGAGACCCTTAAGGTCTCACTAAAACCAACAAGGATAACCACAAAGAAGATCTCAACAGATAACCTCTACTTAGGTATATTCCCATACATATACCTAAGTTATCAAGTAACCCATCTCAATCATGAGGAAACACAAGGATCATGAAATCAACGGATAACCACTACTCTGGTATATGCCCATACATATACCTATGTTATCAAATGACCCATCTCAATCATGAGGAAACACAAGGATCATGAAATCAACGGATTACCACTACCCAGGTATATGCCCATACATATACCTAAGTTATCAAGTGACCCATCTCAATTATTAGGTAAACACAAAGGTCAGAAGTCTCACCTCAAACCAGGATTTTCATTATCGAAACTGTAACTACTGTAGAGCTCCATCTCTGATGTGTATAGTGGTCCTGTCACGACTCCGAGGTACTGCTCCCTAACCTAAGACTGATGAGGTACTCCTCCTATCGAGTATCGCAGGTCTGCGGCCAACTACTGGACGCTCCGTCTGCTGAGGGTCTGTCGCCAAATACCGGGTGCTTCCCCTAATAGCCTACAGAGGTACTCCTCCTGTCGAGTACCGCGGGTCTGTGGCCAACTACCGGGTGCTCTGTCCATCATGGGTCTGTCGCCAAATATCGGGAGCTCCGTCCACTGGGCTAGTCGACTCACTCCAAGTCGAGTCGGTCAAGAAGTCGTCAGGTTTCAGCCGGTTACACGGTCTCCATACTCTGTATGCTCGTCTCTGGGAGGGTCCGCTCCATGAGCTACAGGTCGATACTCCAAGTATCACAAGTCCCACGAAGAAGTATCTCAAAGGACCACCTAGTCATAGGGGTCTCAACGCAACAGACGGCGTGTCAATCTGACGCCGGGTCTGTGAGTTATTATCCTTTTCGTCCCAGGGGCCTGGTTGGTTTCGTGTACGAACCAATCCGGCCATAACTCAACTATACCCCGAACACTCATAGGGTATACTCATAGGGATCGTTTCTCAACGTGATCACCAAAGCCACTGACGGTTCATCAAACGGACGTCTGGTCTGAATGATATCAGCTTTTCCGTTCCAGGGGCCCGGTTGGATTTCAGGTACAATCCAACCCGGCCACTATCCAAGAGCAACCAATTCTCAGGCGAAGTTTGCCAAAAGTTCTGTCTCATCAAGAGGGATCCAACGATACAGACGGTGTGTCAATCAGATGCCCAGTCTGTGAGTGATTGGCTTTTTTGTTCCAAGGGCCCGGTTGGTTTCATGAGCGAACCAACCCGACCGCACTCCGACGACATCCAAACCTCAAGTGGAGTAAGCCAAAAGATCCGTCTCACTAAGATAAACTCAACAAAGTCGACGACACGTCAATCGGACGTCCGAAGCTCAAGATATGAGTGTTTCTGCTCCGAGGGCCCGGTTGGTTTTGTGTATGAACCAACCCGTACGAACTCAATGTAATCTGAAACATTGAGTGCGATATACCGAAACGACCGCCTCATTCCAAGGATCGCTACGCAACTAACGGTGCGTCGATCGGAGGTCTGTAGCCCAAGATATGGGCATTTAAACCAACTCAGTCCGAACATAGTGGGTATGGGCCTGGCCCGGCCCGACCCATTACCCCCTGGGTCGGCCGAACCGGGTCGACCCGTCCCGACCCGTAATCCCGGCCCGGCTGGCGGCGTGGCCAGTGCTGTGGCGTAGTGGCGCGGCCAGCACGGCCAGCTCGGCCAGCGTGCCGCGCGAGCGCACCCAAGGGAGGGGCTCTGCCCCTATTTAATTCAAAACGGCGGCCCCAATTAAGGGGGCCACACCTTGTAACACCGGGGGGTGTAACCCCCCGGATTTCTGCTAGAAACGGTCGGCCAGTGCGGGGTCGGCCGGTTTCTCTCCGCGGAACCCTGTGGTCCCGCATCTTCAAGTGCCGGTGGCCGGGGTTCCGGCAGCCTCCTTCGTGTTCTCCGACGGCCGGTTTTTTCGGCTGCCACTTCCAGGATGGCTGCAAATTCGTCTAGCGCGGCTTGATGACGTCGCGTTCTTCCGGCGTGGCCCGACTCCGGTCGCGGCCTCGTTTGTACCCTCGACATGGCGTGACGTCGTCGCGTTTCTTCATCGTGGCCCGCATCGTTCACGTCTCCTTTCGCTCAAGCGGGGTGCAACAATGCATTACCGTCTTCACTAATCAAAACCGAAGAATAAAAAAGGGGGGAGGGGTATCGACCGTGTTTGTGCGGACCGATCCCTTACCGTTATATCGATAGCAGTTGTCCGAAACGTAAAACGTTTAACCTTCACAATTTTTATTTTAAATAAAAATTGGAACATGGCCGTCAGATTTATTTTTCATATTCGAAGGAAAGAATCACCAACTTAAAATAGTCAAACCCCTACCTCGGTTCAGGAACGGTGCACGACAATCGACCCGTGGAAGAAGAGCGTCGCGGAGGTCGAGCGTCGCAGAAAACGAACGTCGATACTGTTGTCTTCGAGGTGCGTTCGAAGAGGAAACGTCATTGGAAGATGACATCGCGTTCTTCGGCGGAGATGATCCTCGTTGAAGAACGGTGTTCTTCGTCGGAGACTGAGGTGTTCTTCACATTCTTCATCGAGCTTGAAGAAGAAGAAGAAGACTTCACGCTTCCTAATCCTCTCAAGGTGGCAAAAACTATAACAATAATAAAATAAGACCAAGTCTTAATTTATTAACACAACCTAACCATTTGAATTTCAAGATTTTGAAATTAAGTAACTCACATTATTAATTATAACAAGTTGTCAAAAATTAATGAAAGTGAGTTAATGGGGAGTTAGGAAAGTGAAGGGTTAAGAGGAGTTAGGGAGTTAAAGAATTTGAAAAGGTGGGGGGGGGGGGGTTCGTGTGGGCCCCACTCTTTCAATTATCCACAAATGGGAAGTTGGTTGGATGTGGGCCCCACCACCATCTTCCCATGGGAGAAAATAACCACCTTGTTATGAAATAAAATTGATTCAACAATTTTATTTACGTTTTAATTAAACCTCAAAAATTATCTTCTTCACCCGCAGAAATGCAACTACGGTAAATGTCCCCTTAAGCGATTATAGGAGTTGCGAGGTCATCGGTGCCCTCGGAATTCGATTCCAAGCACCGGTTCAAAAGTTAGAAATTTCCGCTCGTTCGTTCACTGAACGTACCCGAGCCACACTTCGGAAATTGATTCCAGGCACACCGGGCCTCGGAATCAGGTGCCTTCAGAAACCACGTTCTTGTAAAATTCTAATGAAAATTAATAAAAAATCTCCCTTTAATTTTTACGGTTATTTACAGTATAGTACCGTACGTTAATTTCTGTGTCAAGGCCTCGTGCCAGGACCTAGGGGATAACTGTAACCAGACCCCAACCTGTAGAACATTTGTAATCAGACTCTAAACCAGAGTGCCTCTATAACTGAAATCCAACCTGGAGGGTCTATAGTAACTGGACCCCAACCCAGAGGGCCTACTTTTACCAGTCCACAACCAAAAACATACTATTCCAATACATTCATCTTAAGAAAAGGTTGAAATATAACATAAAAATTCGTATTAAAACTAGCATATGAAATGTTAATACTTTAACCATAAACCATTAATGAAATAAAAATAACACATCCAAAATCTTACATATCACAAATCCTTAAATACTATATGGAAGATTTGTATCATAATTAATCATCTTCAAACAAGTGTAAAATTTTTCAAAGTATGTAGACATAGATGAAATCAAAACTATTTGAGAGAAATATCTCATTCTATTTTGAAATCATTTAAGTGACACGTAATAATAATGAAAACACTTATTTTGAAAATATACTTATAATCTTGTAAGGGAAGCATCGATGATGTTATCACAGAATAAAATATCCGCCCCCGACGTATAAGTTAAAAAAACATTCTTACATTAATTTTTTCAAAAAGGTCCTAAAGTACGTTGTTTAGGAAAAGACAAAAAGATTCATTTCAAATCATATAAGGGAAAATAAGGGTATAAATGACTTTAACCCATTATCTAGTAAATGGTAATTTTTTTAAATACTTTTTTAAGGAAACACGAATGTGGATGATAACGAGGTCCCAGTAGATACTTACATAAAAACAACCTTGGATAACGAAGAGATTGTGAAATTAACCCTTAAATTGTACTTTTCCTTGGTCGATGGTAGGTTAACCTTCTGTATAATGGTTAAATAATTGTTATAAAATTATTATATAACCATATACATTAATATGATACCATATATGATCTTCTAATATTGCTTTGTTAATGATATTTTAGTGGTATCATCGTTTCAGGTGTTAACAGATTCATTTTCCATTCTATGCTCTTTTACGTAAGTAATGTTTGGTATGGATAGGATGTATCTTATTAATATTCAGAATGATATTAAGTATTTAAACATTATTTTTAATCATCAAATGAAAATTATTCTTGAATGGATATGATGGGGAATGAATCTCATCGCGTTCGTGGAGACGGTAATCTGTACGTACGCATAAGAGACAATATCATTATTTTGATATTAAAATAGCATATAATTGGACTGTATATCCTATATAAAGAATCATTAACATCTTATATTTATTATTTACATCAATTACACATCATTATTATACCCATCCAAATAGTGAAGTGTTTAATGACAAAATACACCACGACGTGGAGACTATTAGTCCAATGTACGCACATATGGTGACATTGTCATTTGTAGGATGGATGGAACAAAAAATATTGTTGTATCATTTTTATAATAACATCACAGTATATAGAGAATAATGGAGTTATTATTTTATAATGGAAACAAAAATTAAAGAGGAAGTGGAAGAAGAAAAGAACTTGAAAGAGGTGATGCAATATTTACCTCTTCTTCGGATTCTTCCTTTTGATTTGATCAAAAGGGCTCTTTAAGTTCGTTTTTTGACTAAAGGAATGCCTCTAGGATGAGGGTAGTATAGTTGGGAGGATATTGGGGTAGGGGTTGGATGATCCAAATGGTTTTTAAGGAGTTAATTTGAGAGAAGGGGAAGTTCCCTTATATAAGAGGTGTGAGAGGCACCTTAGAAAAAACATAAAATATTATTTTATAGTAAATTCATCTTCGGTTTATAATGGCTCCAAAATAATTTATTTCGAGGATAAGGTAGATATGGGTATAAATCCACTAAATAAATAGGTTTTAGACAGGTTTGGGTCACTATATTAACCGTATCTTTTAGATTTAACACTTAGTTAAATAGTTAGACATTTACCATGTCTCTTTGTATTTTTCTATTATATGGTTATTAAACATACTATAAACATCCCTAGAGAACCTTAAGTGGTTCGTTAATGATATATATAATATTATTCAACCCCTTAGGCTGATCCTTATATTTTTAGGAATAGAATATCAATTAATAATATAATATTTGTTTTAAAAACTCTTTTATGTCATTTTGGACACTATTTGGTATTTTGTTTTTTCAAAATTCATAACAGCATTATTACTTAGAAAAAATCTTATTTAATAAACCCTAATAAGTCATATTAACAAATAAAGTTAGTTCAATTCATTAAAAGTCTCAAATTATATTAATTTGGCTGTTTATAATATCAATTATTTCAAACATTCATTAATAAGGTAATTACTATATCTTGATTGCGTCATAAATAAATTTAATTGTTAAATGTATAAAAATTATAAATAAAATACCATTATGTAGTAAAAAAATTTATATTTATAATTAATATTTATAGTTGAATTTATTATATGTATAACCCTATATTGAAATTGGTTTTGTGGTTAAACATAGAATTTAACAATTTTACCTCTTCTTTAAATAAAATAATAATAAATGTCCTAATCTAATCCAAGTGGATCTAAACGATTATATTTTATTCCTCAGGTTTTTTTATCTAAATAAATCCAGTCAAATTAAGACATGTGTTAGGGTAATAATAATATCATTTTTACCTTTAATTAACCTATTTACTTTTAACTACGGTAAATAAATGTCAACATTTACTATTCACCAAAAATTAATTTCATCTCATCAAACCATATTTTATATACATATATCAAATGTGTCTCTTAGAGTTTTTAAATTAAAATTACAGAAGCAGTAAAATTATGTTTTATGCAAATTTTCAAAAGCTCTTAGGAGGTGGGTAAAAGACGGTAAAAAGTTTAATAAAATTTTATATATCTAATTTTATTATAAAAATGACTCCAATGAATTACATTGAACTAATATTGGTGTTATGTATCCATTTTTACTTAAAATAAATTTATAAATAATAAATAATTATTTAAATAAAAATTCAGTTTTAACCAATAACACAGTGTTTTTCACTACTCATCAAAAATTGAATGTTTTTAGAAAAATACAAAAATTCACCATAAGATAATTTTAATATTATGAATCCAAAAATTAAGTCCATTTTGAAAAATAATATTAATAAAATTTTAAAAAGTTGGTATTACTATTCATAATGGCTAGTTTGATTGGTCGCGGTGTGTTAGAATCTGAATGTTGCGTATGACGCAAACTATTGTATTATTTAAAGGGAAACGTACAGTGGAAACTTGGGGTGTTACATTCTCCCCTCATTCAAATAATTTCATCCTCAAAATTTCTAGAATACTACCGCATAAAAGGATTCTGATGGTTCTTTTTCATAAGTTCCTCAGGATCCCATGTTGCTTCTTACATCTTATGGTTTCTCCATAGGAATTTTACCAGAAGAGTTGTCTGGTTTCTCAACACTTGTTCTATGGTATCAAAATCTTGACAGGATCTCCACAATAATACATATCTAGTTCCAGTTCTAATTCCTCATAGGTGAGTACATGCGTTGGGTGAGGCATGTATTTTCTCAACAGTGATAAGTGGAACACATCATGAACATTGGAGAGACTCGACGGCATTGCCAAATGGTAAGCTACAACCCCAATTCGTTCTAAAAATTCGAAAGGTCCGATGTACATGAGACTCAATTTACCATTCTTACCGAATCATATAATTCCCTTATAGAGAGATACCTTCAAAAAAAACATGATCTCTTACCTGAAATTCCAAATCCTTCATTGGGTTATCGGCATAGCTCTTCTGCCTACTTTGAGCTTCATTGATGTGGGTTTGGAATACCTTCACCTTTTAAATTGTTTCCTCAATAAGTTCTAGGCCTACGAGTTTTCATTCACCAACATCATCCCAAAAATATTGTTTGCGATATCTCTTTCCATATAACGCTTCATATGGTGCCATCGAAATACTAGAATGGTAGCTATTGTTATAGAAAAATTTTATCAGAGATAATTATTGACCCCGCATACCTTGAATGTCATGTGATAAAGATCTCAACATGTCTTCTAATGATAGAATAGTATGTTCTGATTGTACATTAGTTTGAGGGTGGATGGTAGTGATCAAATGAGGTTTAGTATCCAAGGCCTTCTAAAGACTTTTCCATATTCTTGTTCTAAAACAGGGATCATGATCAGAAACAATTGATAATGGTACTCCATGAAGTCTTACAACTTCATCAATATGTAGTCTTGCTAGATATTCAAGTGGTAAATCTTCTCTTATAAAAAGAAAATGTGATGACTTGGTATGATGATCAACAATGACCCATATTGCGTCATTTCATCTAGGAGTCTTTGGTAGCCCCATGTCAAAGTCCATCATAATATTATCCCATTTCCACGCATGTGTGTGAAGGGGTTGCATGACTCCTCCAGGCTATTTCCTTCCATCTTTCACTTGTTGAAAAACCATACATCTGGCCACAAAATCTCCAATATCCCTATTCATGTAGTTCTACCAATAATGTTCCTTCAAATATCTATACATCATGGTGATACCAGGGTGTATAGAGAAATTGGAGCTGTGGGCATCGTCCAGTAATTCCCTTTTTAGACCAGGTATATCGACAACACATTGTATCTTCCCAAATTTTAAAATCACATCTTCACATACAAAGTCACTCAATCTCCCGTCATTCATATATTTAATCTTCTTTTGAAATTCCTCATCATTAGTCTAAGAATTTTTTATCATTTCTAGTAAATATATCTTGGAAATCATTTAAAAAATGTATTGATGTTTCACCTTCCATGGTTATTCTCAAATACATCTTTACTATATCCCTAAAAATAGGATCCCTTTCAACTCTCATCTTGTCCAAAACTCCATAATCTTTTCTTCTCAAAGCTTCTGCCACCTTATTTTCCTTCCCCGGGTGGTGGTGTATTTTGCAATCATAATCCTTGGGAAGTTCAAGCCATCTCCTTTACCTCATGTTGAGTTCTTTCTGTGAGAAAATATACATCCAACTCTTGTGATCAGTATATATCTCACATTTTTTTACCTTAGATATAATTTATCCATATCTTCAAAGCATATATTACAGCTTCTAACTCAAGATCATGAGTATGATAGTTTTTTTAATTAATTTTTAGATATTGTGATTCATAGGCAATAACCCTATTATTCTGTATAAGGACACAACCAAGTCCTTTCTTTGAAGCATCACAATAAATAACAAACCCATCATTCTGCGATGGTGGAGTCAAGATAAGAGAATTGACTAATATTATATTTATTTTTTCAAAACATTATTCACACTCTTTTTTCCAAAAAAATTTAACCCCTTTACGTGTGATCTTGGTTAATGGGTTAGCCAGTCGGGAAAAATTATGGATTAAATGCCGATAATAAGCTGCTAAAAAAATAAAACTGCGTACCTTAGTTATACACATTGGTGCTGGCCATTCATGGATTTCTATCATCTTAGAAGGATAAATAGAGATTCCATCCTTAGAGACAATATGGACAAGAAAAGAAATCCCCTGAAGCCAAAATTCACAATTGGTGAACTTCCCTTAAAATTAATTTCTTCTGAGGGTTTTTAGAATGGGGAAAAAGTGATTTTCATGATCTTCATATTTTTTGGAGTATACTAAGATATCATCAATAAATAAAACATCAAAGTCATAAAGATATCACTTGAAAACAATGTTCATCAGATCTATGAAAATAGAGGGTTCATTAGTCAGCCCAAAAGGCATTACTATAAACTCATAATGCCTCTACCTGGTTTGAAATGCCATTTCTGTAATGTCTTCCTTCTTCACACATAAATGATGATATCCATATCAAAGGTCAATCATTGAAAAATATTTTGCTCCATGAATTTGGTCGAATAAATCATCAATGTGAGGTAGAAGATACATGTTCTTTATTATTATAGCATTGATCTCCCTGTAGTCAATGCACAACCTCATAGACCCAACTTTCTTCAAAATAAAAAGGACAAGCGCTCCCCATGGAGAAACACTAGGGAGAATAAATGCCTTATTACTAAATTCCTCTAGTAGTTTATTCAGTTCCACTAATTCCACGGTGGCCATTTCCTTAGGGGTCTTCGATATGGGCCTTGAACCAGGAATTAAATGAATAGAAAACTCAATTTCTCATTCTAGAGGATGTCCAGTTAAATCCTCTCGAAACACATCATCATATTCTTGAACAATAGTTATGTCCTCTCTTCAAACATTCTTTTCCTCACCCCCAATTATTTCATTCTATTATTCCCATATAATTGAATTTAGTTGAGCTACTAGGGGTGGATCTAGATAATAATCAGATGGTGACATTTCTTTTCTAAAGATAAGGTACTCCTTATCATCATCGAAAATTGTAACCTCCTTCTTCTTATAATAATTTTTCTCATCATGGTTAGAAAGACAATCTATACAGAGGATTATATCAAATTAAATCATGTGTATAATGATGAGATCAGCAGATAAATAATGTTTATATTCCCTAATGGGAACTGATTCACAAAACATTGTCGCAATGACACTTCCCTTAAGATTTTTGACTGAAAACTCTCTTGTTAAATCAAATTGGAAATACCAAATTTTTTTAGCAAACTGGGAAGATATGAAACAAAGCGATGATACAGAATCATTTAAAACATTTTATAAACTTGAGGAAACCATTAAATTACCTGGAACCATGTCTTTTAGAGCTTCAACCTCAGTAGTAGTGATAGCATAAGCTTGGCCCTGACCCCTTGGCCTTTTTCGAGGTAAGTTTCCTTGGCTCTTTGGAAATTCATTTTCATAATTCCCCCTTTCTCTAAAATTATATCATTCAATGTTAACAGCCCCTTTCTTCCCCTTGCAGTCACAATCTTTGTGGCCTTTTTCACCACACCTGGAATAGATTCTCATTCCCTTCGGTCAAGTACCGAGGTGTTTCTTCCCACATGTACTGCAGGATGGATATTCGAATTTTCCCTTCTTCCCCTTATTTCCATTTACAGAGTGTTCAACAAATATCTTCTTATATTTATTTTCTTTAATGTCATAAGAGTTATAGAATTTTTTTTCTATCTTGATATCACATTATACAATATCATCGTACAACAAAAAGGATTGTGAGACAAATTCTCAGCAGAGAAATGGTTTTCCCCCATTAAAGAAATGATCAATATTACTCCTAAGGTTGCATATATAATCTGCTATATGCCTCACTGACCCTATAAAGTTAGCCTCATACTTTGTGAAATTCTCATCATCCTTTTTCCTCAAATTCAAATATTGTATTTCCATATCCACTCCATGGTCATGAGGAAATTATTTTTCTAAGAAAATATTTTTAAACTCCCTCTATTCCATATTTGATACTTCATCATCTTCCTTTGGTTTTTTAATCAATCACCACCATTGATCTACATCTTCCGTGAGGCAATAACCTACCATGACAACTTTTTACCTTTCGTTACTGCCCAAAGCAAAAAAATATTTTCTCTATGGAACTTATCCATTTCTCATCTACCAATGGATTTTTATTCCTCTTGAATGCTGGTGGTTGTTTCCTCATGAAGAGATCTAACATTGATCCTCCATGTTGTGGATCAGGGTGCTCCATATGGGTAAAGTTATTATTCATGACCTTAGTGATTTGTCCCAGTATGGTGATAAGCAGATCAGCACCAGTTGCATCACCATATCCACTTTAATTATCTTGAGAAGGAGGGAAATCTCTACATGGATATCGTGTGTTGATACAGTTTCCATTCCTTCCACTAGGCGCCATTTCTAAACAATGGCATACACTAGATTAGTTTATGTATCACAATACATAATTCCAAACTAGTAAAACACTTAACATAAATTGAGAAGTTTATGGATATAATCCATAATCATAAAAAAAATTCTTTGAGGAGGTATATACTTATAAATACTCCAAAATGGTTTGTAATGAAAATGAGAATTATACTAAGAATATCCCCTAGGAGTGTCGTAACCAAGACTGCAGCAAGGCCCTTTGTCGTGCACCAGTTCTCATTCGAGTCTAGCTCAAAGTGGTGTTTTTGGGTTTTACCCCTAGGTACATCTACGCCAGAGCCGCCTCTACCTGCTCATATCTAGACAGGGATGTATTTCTTGGAAAACACACAAATTCTCTACAATACCAAAATTATATAAAGTTATTCTATACTAATCCTCAAAATCTATCTAAGGTTAATGTGCTCTAATCATAATTTATCTAAATCTTGTTTCCATGGTTTTTACTAAACTTCCTTTGTTACCAACTGTAACACACCGACCCTAGTTACCGAGATTCGGTGCATTATTACATAACATTGGCATGATCACAAAAGATCAAATCTTAAAAGACTGATTAGTTTAGTATCCTTTTATGTACTAGATACATTCATAGGTTTTACATTACATTATAAAATTAAAAAAACAACAACATTGTCTACACTGACCACAGTCATATCCATTAGACTATCCATGTAGGTCAGCCAAAAAATAATTCTTCACATCCTTGGAAAAATAAAACCTATAAAGTGGTGATCTTAGATGCTCACTAAGGATAATAATATAGTGTAATCTTTCATAAATAAGCTTAAACATTTTAAAGACATGTATAAGACTAAAACATATTCCTTTTAAATAAAAACATAAGAATAATATGGCAAGGATAAAATCAAATAATTCCATTTACTTATTAACATGGACAGTCTACTGGTTGAATAATCACTTGCAGCATCAATAGACACTTTCCAAACGATGGAATTTATAGTACTGGCCTTTAATTTCTGTGTCAAGGCCTCGTGCCCGGACATAGGGGTTAACTACAACTGGACCCCAACAAGGAGAGCCTCTGTAACCAGACACCAACCCGGAGATCCTCTAAAACCAAACTCCAACCCGGAGGGTCAGCTGTAACTAGACCCCAACCTGGAGGGCTTTCTTTTACCAGTCTGTAGCCCTAAACATACTAGTTCAATACATTCATCTTAAGAAAAGGTTGAAATATAACATAAACATTCGTATTTAAACAGTCATGTGAAATGTCAATAATTTAACCATAAACCATGAATGGAAGAAAAATAACTCATTCATAGTCAAACATATCACAAAACCATAAATACAATATGGATTTTTTGTATCCTAATTAATCACATTAAAACAAGTTTGAAATTTATCAAAGGATGTTGACATAGATGAATTCAAAACTATTTTAGAGAAATATATCTTTCTATTTTGAAATCATTTAAGATTCCCCTAATTATAAATAAAACATTTATTTTGAAAACATTCTTATAATCTTGTAATGGAAGCTTCGACGATGTTATAACAGTAGAAAATAGGTGCACCCTTTATATAAGTTAAAAAAACATTCTTACCATAATTTTGTCGAAAGGTTATAAAGTACCTTGTCTGGAAAACAAAAAAAATATTAATTTTGAAACATATAAGCTCAAATAAGGGTATAAATGACTTTAACTCCTTTTCTAGTAAATAGTAAAATATGTTTTGAAATACAATATTAAGAAAACACGGATGTGGATGATAAGGAGGTCCCAGTAGATACTTACGTAAAAACAACATCAGATAATAAAGAGATTGTGAAATTAACCCTTACCTTGTACTTTTCCTTGGTCGAGGGTAGGTCAACCTCGTGTATAATGGTTAAATAATTGTTATTAAATTGTACAATAACGATATACATTATTATGATATCATATATGATCTTATTATATTTCTTGGTTAGTAATATTTCAATGGTATCATCGTTTCAAGTGTTAACGGAATCATTTTCCTTTATAAGATTTCTTATGTAAGTAATATTTTGTTTGGTTAGAATGTATCATATTAATATTAAAAATTATATTATATCTTTAAACATTATTTTTAATCATCAAATAAAAATTATTCTTGAATGGATACGATGGGGAATGAATCTCATCGCGTTTGTTGAGATGGTAATCTGTACGTACGCATGCGTGACAATATCATTCTTTTGATATTAAAATAGTATATAATTGGATGGTATATCATATATACATAATTATTAACATGTTATATTTATTATGTACATCAATTACACATCATTATTATACCCATTCAAACAGTGAAGTGTTGAATGACAAACTACACCACAACGTGGAGACGGTAAGTCGTACGTACGCATATATGGTGAATTTTTCATTTATAGGATGGATAGAATAAGGAATATGGTTGAACATTTTTATAATAAAATCAAAGTATATATAATACACTTGATTTATTATTTTATACTGGAAACAACAAATAAAGAGGAAGTGGAAGATGAAAAGAACATTAAAGCGGTGATGGAATATTTACCACTTCTTCGGGTTCTTACTTTGGATTTGATAAAAAGGTCTCCTTATGTTGTCTTTATGAAGAAATTAAGGACTCTAGGATGAAGGTAGGATAGTTGGAAGCATATTTGGGTAGGGGTTTCCCGAGCCAAATGGCTTGGAAGGTGATAATTTGAGAGAATACGATGTTCCCTTTTATAAGAGGGGTGAGGGGAACCTTAAGAAAAACATAAAATATTATTTTATAATAAATTAATATTTGGTTTATAATGGATCTAAAATGATTTAATTCGAGTATAGGGTGGAGAAATGTCTAAATCCACTCAACCAATAGGTTTGTGTCACTATATTAACCTTATCTTTTAGATTTAACTCATAGTTAAATAGTTTTACATTTACCATGTCTCTTTGTATTTTTATATTATATGGTTAATAAACTTACTATACACTTCAAGAGAACCTCAAGTATTTCATTAATGACATATATAATATTATTTATGCCCTTTGGTTGGACCATAAATTTATAAGAATATAATATCAATTAATAATATAATATTTGTTTTAAAAACACTTTTTTGTCAATTTGAACACTATTTGGTATTTTGTTTTTGTTAAATTCATAAAATCATTATTACATAAAATAAAATTCATTTAATTAAACTTTAAATGTCATATTAACCTAGAAATTAGCGTAATTCATTAATAGTATCAAAGTACGTTAATTTGGATATTTATATTATAATTATTTCAATCATTCATTAATATGGTAATTACTGCATCATCATTGTGTCATAAAAAAATTTAATTATTTCATGTCTAAAAATTATAAATAAAATACCATTATGTAGGAAATATTTTTATCTTACAAATTAATATTTATAGTCAAATTTTTCTTATGTATAACCCTATATTAAAAAGGGTTTAGTTATTAAACTTTGAATCTAACACTTTTAACTCTTTTTTAGATAAAATAATAATAAATGTCCTAATATAATTTATGTTGACCTAATGGATAATATTTTATTCCTAAGGTTGTTTTTGGTCGAAATAAACTTATCCAATAGAATTAGGACATGTGTTAGGGTAATAATAATATCATTTTTACCTTTAATTACACTATTTACTTTTAACCGTGGTAAATAAAAATCAAATGTTACTATTCCCCAAAAATTATTTTCATATCATTGAACCACATTTTAAATATTGATATCAAATGTGTCTCTAGGATTTTTGATATTCAGCTCACAGAAGTGGTAAAATTGAGTTTTATGCAAATCAGCAAAAGCTCCTAGGAGGTGGGTAAAAGATGGTAAAAAGTACAATAAAATTTTATATATATAATCTTATTATAAAAATGACTCCAATGAATTAAATTGAACTAATATTGGTATTATGTATGTATTTTTACTTAAAAAATTAAATTAAATAAATAATTATTTAAATAAAAAGTGGGTTTAAACCAATAATGCAGTGTTTTTCACTATTCATCAAAAATTGAAAGTTTTCGGAAAAATACAAAAAATTCACTCTAATTTAATTTCAATATTCCAAATCCAAAAATGAAGTCCATTTTAATAGAAAAAATTAATAAAATTTTAAAAAGTGGGTATTAATATTCATAACAGCAAGTTTGATTGGATGTGGTGTGTTAGAATCTCGAAGTTGTGTACGATGCAAGCTATTGAATTATTCAAAGTGAAACATACCATGGAAGCTTGGGGTGTTACAAAATTGATTATATAAATTATATTACTAAGATGAATCTTGATTAAATTATTATAACTTTAATGAAATATGTGAATAAATTGAAGTGAGATGATGAGAATGTGAAATGAAAAAATGGAGTTTCATTTTATACTACAAAATTAGATGCTACTAATTATAAATTCCAAACATTAAAGAATTATAAAAATCACATGAATGATAGTGAGAAGGATTTTACTAAAAGAGATTTTGAAAAATTAGTGAGGTGGATGTTTTTTTGGAGAACTTTCACAACAGAATTTTGAATAACATAAGTGACATAAATGATAATTATTATATATGATATAATTTGAAGGATTATTTAGATGTTTTTTTATTAATGAATTATATGAAATATAAACAAGGATTTTCCAATATATAAACCAAAATATAAAAATTATTGAAGATAAAGTATGTTAAAATAAAGAATGTTTTGATGGAAGTGGATACTTGGAGGGTAAGTGAAGAACCATCTTATTTTACCTCTTTAGAAAGAATTGATAGTTGAAATATAATTGTATTATATTATAATATAACTCAGAATTAATTATATTTCAAGGATGAGGAAAATGTGAAATATATTATGAATATGAAAATAGATTCCAATATTCTTAATTATTATTCTATGTATGATGGAGATGAGATATCTCCATTATAGGAAGAGATGATGGATTCTATTAATATAGTGGATGATATCTACAAAAATATTTTTATGAAATATAATAAGGATAAATCCAAAAATTCAAAAGTTAGTTGTGAAATTTTGAAGCATAATTCTAAATTTAAAGACATAACTATTTCATTTTCTTTACATGAAGTTTGATATGGGGTAATTGTAATTAATTATCAAATTTTAATCCTTGATAAGATGTTGTCAAATATGTCATATAAAAGGGGGAATTTAGATAATATTCTATACTTGATGAAACTACTAAAATTTTAATCAGGAGTTAGAAATTATTCTTCTCATAACTCAAATTTTATTGTAACTATTTTGTTATGAATAGTGAAACATTACATAATAAATTTTGTAGGGAGGACACTGGAGAAAAAAATATTACCTAAATAAGGTTTTGTAAATCAAAAATTATGATGCATTTATTTGTAATGAACTAGTAGTTATTAAAAATTCTAGAGTTGGGAATATGTGGGTTCAAAATGCATTATTTTTTTACAATCTAAACCCAATAAGGCTTTGGTACTACGTACGTAATTTCTTTTCAATATCGATAGATGGTTACTAGTAGCAAAAAAATCGATACTTTCCTATGTGTGATTTATGTTTATGGTTATATTATATAAAATTTGAATGTAAAGGACCTTTATATGATTATTTTTTCTATTCCTACTTTCTAAGGATTCATAATTCCTTTTAATTCTTCACAAATTGGGATGTTTATTGGGATTATTATTTTATAATAAATACATATTTTTGGATGTTTTTTATATTGAAGTTAAAGAAGATTAGAATTTTTTTAAAGCTGTATTATATAGTAAATGGTCATTTATTATTTTCGAAAATTCCTTTTTTAAGGATTTTTATTTATTTATTATATTTAGTAATGGAAAAATACATTAATATCTTTTTATTTTCTGATTATATTTTCGATTGTTAAGATTCAGATATAACAAATGTTTTTTCATGAAATTTGGAATTTATTATTTTATTACAATTTGAAAACATAGTTTTTGATATTAATTGAGTATAAATACTCATAATCTATAACATCGATGGTTTTGGATCAATGTATTTGTATATTTGAATAGAAGTTGACACTTGAATTCTCTTTTTAACCATTTGTTGTGAGGAACTTTTGTTTTTGCATCAGTTCTTCGAAATTATTTTCTATCACTTTTGATTTTTCAGGGAAACATATAGTGACATTGATTCTTGGGAAATCAAATATATAAGTATGAATGATTTATATTATTATGATAAACATGGGTCCTTATTTATGTTAGTTCTTCAATTTCAGGTGTGGGATTGTGTTATAATTATAATTAATAAATATCATTTCTTTTATCAATTGGATGTCTAGAAGTTTTATTATACTATGAATTTTGATGATTTAAATTGAGAGAAAAATGTAATTTTCATATATTATTTTACTATAAATTCATGGAATCGGTTGGTCTATAGCTTGTATGTGAGTCATTTTTTTTATAAAATACATATTTTTTATGAATTTCAAAAAATAAATGTGTATGAATAGATTATTTTATGTGAATGAGAATGTTCAAAAATGGAATACCTAGATCAAGAAAGAAGGATTGTATTTCATTGGATCCATGGTTTCTTAATACTATGGAAATAATATAATAGAATACTAAATATTTAATACATTTTTGTTATTGATTTTCTTTATGGTATGAGTAATTTTAACATTATTAAGATCATGTGGGGGATATATTGTAGCTATTTACATATGCCCAGTGAGGTTGAAGATACTTCCATAATCAAGGATCTTGAATTTGATCATTATTAAAACTATATAGAAAGTGGGATTGAATGATTTTGGATATTTAAATAGGTTAAATTTTATTACAATGAATAGTGAGGCTATATTTAGGATTAATTTAGTATATAATTTTATGGATAATATGTTTATTGAGTATTTAATTGAAGATATTGAATTTGAAGTTAAACTATTTTTCAATACTGAGAAATCAATGAAGGGTTGAATTGACAAAGGAAATTCTAGTATATTTTTTATGGGAGATAATAGAAAGAGTTAATGAGATTCATAAGGATAATGATAATTGGTTAATTGAGAATCCTAGTGATGAAATTTTAAAGAAAAGAATAAATTTGAAAAAAATGTTTCTGAATGGAAGAGTATAATATTTTTATTTGGTTTAGCCAAAGTGGAAATTAAATCACTCAAATAAAAATAGGTAAAACAGAAGGAGTATGAATATATGAATAATTTTTCTTTATTTTTAATGTTGTTACTAATATCTCAAACACCATTTAATATTAGTGAGGCTGGTAAAAAATATTTAACACCAAGGAATATGTTATATTTATTCAAAACTCCAATAAGAAAAGGGATAAGTAAGGTCATATAGGTCTAAATTCAACCATATTTCAAATACCTTTCACCACTACCACTTAAAAAAGGAGGGTAGGGAGAATTTAAACCAAATTTAAAATAGGTTGTATCTAAGATATAAATTTTTCATGAAGTATTTTTTTCAATATAAATTTTATATACTATGTTTTAAGATTCATCACAATCAAAAATTTATTTGGAAAAAAACCCAAAATACAAATTCTACTTCTAGTGGTGTGTAAATGTTAAAAATATATATATCATAAGAAATTAATGAAAATAAAAAATCAAAAGTGATTATGGAATTTAGGAAAGCAAATTATCTTATAGATGAAGACTAGAATGGAGTTAGAGTAGAATATGTGGAGGATTGGAACCAATATTATAATATCATTGATATTAAGAATATTACTTCTTAGAAGAAGAAAGATCATTATCAAGCTAGGTTGAAGGATAAAGATGTTAAATCTGAGTTATATAAAACAACAAAGTGTCAAGCCATAAATCCAGATTAATGTTATGATCATTTGATGACCAACTCTCTTTATTGATGGAACATATAGATGCAGTGTCTAATGTTTCTTAAATAATAATGGAAATTATTTCCATGTTAAAAGTTTTTTATGATCTGTTTGTGGATACCAATGTTTCATTGATATTAAAAGATATCATAGATTAGTTGTTGATGATCAAGACTGATCTCTTAAATTTCAAATATGAGTTCCATAAAAATTTCATGAACATGAATTAAATGAATAAATGTTTTTTAGTAGTGATATTTTCAAATCTATATATTAAAATATTATAATCACACCTCATATAAGGATACAGGTGAGTTCATGTGTAAATAAAATGATCACGGATAAAGACAATGATACAAGTATTAGAGGTCGAATGAACATGATAAGAACCTAAAGAATCTTGAGTAGTTGGCTGAAAAATATTTTACAAAGGAATAATTATTAAATTTTGTTGTAATTTAGTTATTTTTTAATTGAATTTAGTATCCAGTTCGTCGAAATTTAATACAAATTATTCTTATTTACCTCTCTAGCTTTTATTTTTTAAAATCAATATTCGGGGTGTTTTATAGTAAGTTTATATTACATAGTAATATAATTTTTGTGTGTGGTATTGTATTTGATTCTAATGAGATGAAAACATTTCACTTATATCAATATTCTTTGTGGTACATGAAATTTTTTTAACATCCCTGACTTGGAATCCACTAAGACAGTGCCTTGATCAAGGTCGCCACATGACCTCAAGTGTGCCTCCATGTATTTCAAAGGTTTCTGAATAACAGTGAGCGTCTAATATGATATGTGGGGATTCTATAACCTCTTTACTAGAGTAAGACATGACAAAGAAAAGTTTAAATACTGGAAACAATATGAAAAACCAATCAACATAAATTCCAAACATCTCCCAACTAGGTACAATCTATAACTCAACATTAACAATGTCAAGACATTCTAATAGTGAAAGTGAATAAAACCAAAAAATAAGACAATTGTCCAATTCCAAAATGGGTCGTGATTCCAAGTCTCGATCCTTCTCCATGTACATTCAATCCCAACTCAGCATCCTAGAGTAGGTTGTTTTCCCTTGTAATGACCTACATCCATGAAATCTAATCAGGTACCGAATTATGGCCCAAGGAAGGTGTGAGTAAAAAACTACGTATGCCACGACCAATGGTGTATAAAAATGTCTAGTCTAATAGATAGTTCATGCAAGTACCAAATAAACTGTATGTAAGAATGGGATAGTTCTGATTCCCTTAGATTACAAATTTTGTTTCATTCATGACTAGAATTTATCCCATTTCCATATTTATACCATTTTTTACACATGTTCTTTGGGTTAGGCATATAAATCTTCTCTACATGGGTCTAAGGTAATAAATCATTATGCATATCTAGAAAATAAATCAAGTCCCTATCTCACTAGGGATTGACATATCACATCCACACGTTATCCTAACCTTGAGGCCTTGGTTCGAGTGGAATGAAACCATTTGGGGAATAGAGACTTTGTCCCCTTCCCTAACCAGTGAATTTATGGGGTGGAGTTTAGAGCCTCAGTCTAACACGACCTGTGGGTGTAGAACCTCATGCCAATACACCACTATACCAAGACACGTGTGCATTATTATTTATCGAATCACCACCACAATACCATAACACAACATAACATTACCAATGCCATTGGAAATCATCAATCACGATTCATAACAATCAATGTGTGAATTTATACTATTCCATAAACTATTAACACATTTATAAATTACAATTCATAATCATTTAGCCAAATTCCCATTCCAATGCCTTTACAATTTAAGTTCATTCAAAAACCCCTATGCCTTAGTCAGTATTCTTCAATGTCCATAATTTAACCCATTTATCCCATTTATCATTTCACAAGAATTTACCCACTTGTGCATTTCATGTAAATTTCTCATATATTATAACCCAACTACTTATCACATTCAACCTTTAGGTGTTCCACAAATCATGTTTATTAACCCATTTAACATATTCATCCATTTTATTTATTACAATCCATTAACATACTCCCACTTCCCATTCTATTATCAATTATAACTTCCCCATTTAACATGCACAAATCCACTTATTCTTTTCAAACCAAATTTTGTAAAATAATTGACATAATCCCATTCGACCCATTTTTCTTATTTTCATGCCATTTCAAAAAACACCTTATGAATTATCTCCCGAGGAAAATATATTATAATTATATTTACAACTTAATAAACCATTAAAACATGTTCTACAATGGATTCACACATTTCTCAACAATCCTTCACTTAACCCTACCACTCTGTGGGTCTGAGATTTTCGATGCACCCCATGGGAGGCCCCAAAATGGTCAAGTCCAACTCTATACATCCCATGGTTATCTTGACGGTTTATATTGGTCACTAAGACACTAATTTTTTTCAAACACATCAAATGAACCAAGAACACAAAAAGTGGAAAACAAGAACATGAACTTCCCTTGACAAATCCAAAATAAAACTATGAGATAATACTTTTAGAACACCTACAATGTATCTAATGGTGAAAGGACTCTTAATTATGGCTTTGGATCTGGATTCAAATACTCCTTGAAGTCTCAACCTAAATATCACCCTAAAAAGAGGGTTTTTTAGCTCTGAATGGATATGGAAGAAACAACAAGCCCTAATCAGTAAAAGAGAAGTAAGAGGAGCGTTAGACATATGTGAGTCTTCGGTCTATAACCAACAATGCTCCAAAATTGATTGAATATAAGGAGAAACACCCTTGAAATTCTTGGTTCATCCAATAACATCATCATGGAATCAAAGGGGTGAAATGGGGGAGAAATCCAATTTCGGGTTTAAAATTCTGTAATTGAATTTTTTGAAATTATCTCAATATTTATAGGTCACACGGTTTACCCACATGGTTTACCAAACCGTGAAAAAACCATGAGAAAGCCATTGTCCAATGAATACCCCCTTCGCATGGCTTCCTGGGGATTCCCACACAGTTTCCACTAACTATGATCCGACCATGATACATGCACATGAACTCTCTTATCTCCTCTTTCATGTCTCAAACCCCCAGAACACCCCCGAGGATTCACATAAATATGGGGAAACACTTTTCTATACAAAAAAAGTGGCCAATCCAAAACATAAACAAAAAAATGCCTTAAGAAAATCTAGGATCTTACAACCTCCCCGGCTTATAATGAATTATCCTCAAGCTGCTACACTAATTATCACAAAGAATCTGCAACAAGAGGTCATTCCACTGGGCCTTCTTGTCCATTCCCATCTTCCATGTTTTTAGTTACATACCATAAACCCCACCAAACAAAAATCAATGGAATAGATATATCCCACATGTATTCCTCACCACAACCACAACACGATCCAAATACACCTCAAGGATGCATCAACATCAACCACACCCAACCTATAGAACCTCTGATAGAAATCATAGGCAACATCTCCCAACTCACTACACATGGAAACATAACACCCAGTATTATCATCATAGAGGAACCAATCAGCACCTCATCAGCCTGATCCTCTACACAACTCTTGACCCAAATCACATGGCGTCATTTTCCACTATTTTCTAACTCTAATGGTGACCAAACCCAATATCACCCATAAGAAAACACATGATCCCTCTAACCACATTTCATGAAGATTTTATTCCACAACTATACATACATATAAAACCCCAAACTCTCAACTAATTGACCAATTAAACTCATGCCAAATCTATCTATCAGTGGAAACTCACAAGAACGGTGACCACTCGAGTCCTTACAACTCGAAACTCTGATCATGTCTTCAACAAGATATTTTTTTGGTATGGTTATCTATAGAATTTTCGGTTACTTGGAACCTCCTCCGTCGACGAAGGACCACCCAAACTCAACCCAACTATCCCATCACCTGACATGTTCCAACTCACCATGCCCAAGCAACCATAGAAGAATCACACTAAATTGGAATCTAGATGCACTATTTAAACCATTTGGTAGTAGATTCTTATAATATCCATTAAAGGAATAAGATCAACTTGAATTCACTTAGGTAAAACTTCATTTACAAAGGCACATTCCATTACAACATGTACCAGGAGGTGGGTCACTCTCACCATACCCATTCTAGTTTACCATCTCAGGTTGGACCACACCCAACTTGTTTGTCCAAAAATACCCTCCTTCCACTAATGTCATGTTAACCCTTCTTCACAAGCCCAAAGTGTTTACAGACTTGAATCCTATTATTATCATCCCATGCACCCATTGTAGGAATTCATTGAATTATAGTAGAATTCCATCATCACGACATTACTGCCCTCCATACTATCATCGGTAATTACCCTTGGAATGACACCACATCACATGCCCAAGGTTCTCTCAACTTTAATATGTCCTAAAACCACATGAGTGGAAATTACATGAGTCTACCCTCAGTCTAATTTGGAGATATAGAACCTTATCTCCCTTGTCGGAACCTGTTTTCATATTCAACCACACCCTACTATGACTTCAACATAGACATCACAATCTTCACATGGAACCACCCTAAGATTTAATCCAATAATTGGCTCATCATTCACCACATCCATGTCCCACATTGTCTCTTTAAATAAGCTAACATGCACCCCATAGGTTCTTCATTTGAATCTCAGTGCCATTTCATGAACTTGATGTTCTCCTCTCCATATTCAGGATTGAATTATCACTCCCCATATCAGGAGTGTAATTACCATTTCTCTCCATCTAGTATTCCAACCACCACTTCTTACACTCAATCACAGAATGAGCCCCAAAACGTAGACATGGTTATTTAGATTTTCTGAAAAAAATAAAATAAAATTCTGGTCACCCAGTGCTCAGTCCCAGTTTATGTGAACGACACAAATGATGTTTTTCGACATCTGGTCCATCACGAGGACCTTACTAGAATCCATTGTGGTTGTACATCCAATTGATAGACTTTACACATATAGATCCCATGCATGTAAACTCCATGATGTCCCTTATCCAACCAACCACCTTCAATTCACTTGGGGTAAAGCTAGACATTTTCAATATACTGGGTTGATATCAAGATATTAGGAAGGATTGTAACTAGCTGAGGTACTCTATGAAGTTTTCGAATAACACCACCAAAAAATTATCTATTTTTTATGTTCAACAATGGGACAACATGACCTTCCAAGGATCTCAGGATTCCATGTCAAACTCATCTCATCAATACTTAACCATCACCTCTCATGTGTGATTTCCAATCAAGTATAACCATCACTTTGCGACAAAAACACCAAGCATCCTTGAAAAAATGTTTTCAGTGGCACTAATTCCCCCATGCTACTTGAATCCTTCTAATGCATACCTGGCATTTTACAACTGAAGCACAATAGTCTGCCACACCAATCAAACCAACTGTCTCTTAGAAATAATCCTTAATCTACGTATAGTCTATCGCTTTCTTACTTACATAACCATGTATCATGGTTAGTTAGCCTACTTATCCCTGAGGCGGCCTCTAAATACCACCCAACAACCAAAATAATTCATAAAACATGTTCATACATGTGACCACACTAACCATGAGTGTCACCATCGAGAGAAATCATATAACCACACTTCATCCACCCATGTCTCTTCTACTCAAAAACTACAACGAGACCTCCATTAATCATCATAAAAATATATGAGTCAGACATCCATACTATACAACCCTTCAAACATTATTTAACTACATTAAAAAACTCAAGAGTGCACTTATGAATGAACCAGGCACAACTATACTATTTACCAAAACATGGTGGTACTAAGTATGCGTTCCACCACATATGATGTATCTTCCAGACTTCATATTCCAAGGTGCATGTACCACTGGGCTAACCTTCCATGACGTAACCCTTCATTTTTATATAACTATCATCAGAGAACCAAAACATTAGTGTCACAACAACCATCAACCTTCCCACTTACCTCTCAAGGTCAATCCTACACAATGAGACACTCTTGAGTCCCACTATCAATGTCCAAAATATCTGCATGTGAAAAACACCCCCAAAATCACTAGAAACCTTGTTTGACCTCTCCCATTGGTCATAGTGATTGTTGAGTGATACTAAATCCATAAACTAGAGTCAACACCGAGAAAAGTCATTGGTACTTTCTCCATACTATTATTATCAAGACACGAACAAAACAATGCTTGTGACTGGCACTCTCACCCCAGTTCTAATGCACACTATGCATATCACATCAAACCATTATTTACTTAAGGTTACACACCATGTTGTACATATTAAAAATCACTAAGAGACCAAAAGCTTCTCTAGGATTCAAAACAAAACTCGTAAGGTCTCTAGAAACAATGTCACCAAGACTCGGGAACCATATTTAGGGTCCAACATGCACTCTGTATGGTCACGAACCACGAGAGATTCCACACTCGCATTACCAAACAATGCCTCGCAACCCAACGACCAAACCCTACCAAGGGTTCCCTAAATACACCACTAAGAACATAACATAATCGGTAAGGCCTCACAATCCAAATTTGAAGTCTAAAAATATGGCACTCTCACTTCCATACCCACACATACAAGGGTGAAACTAACAAAACAAAGGATACCCACCCTTGAACTCAATCATTATCATTTTAAACTTATTTTCCACTCGACGCATTGAATAATGACCGAATGGATTTAACCACAGATGAAAAAAAATCTCATGCTATGAACCATTAATGAACCATATGTCGTATTCTATCCCAATGGTCATCATCACACATAGAACACTACTCTCTACCATACATCCCTTGTATCATGGTAAACATGGGGTAACCAAGAGACTAAATCACATGTCCTTCATCAAAACCTCTACAAACCAATTATTCTTTTACAACATGATCCTTTCCTCTTAGGCACATTTCTAATTTCTCAATTTTTTAAAATCATCATTTTAACTCATTTAATCATTTCATTATGAAAAATTCATTAAAAATTTTACAGCCACTATCTGATATTTCTACTTTAGACACAAAATAAACCATTATAATTTATCACAAATAAAAATTTTATCATAGTCGTAACATTTCATTATACACGATATTTCTTTAACTATTAATTTTCTTTTGTTTCATTAACCAACTTTCATTACCATTCTCAGAAAAAAAAATTCTTCATATTTATCAAATAGTTAAAATGAATTCTATTATTTATTCCCCTCACACCCATCCTATGTTTTTCCCTATGATGATTCATCCCACCTATATCCTTAGGTGCCTAAAATGATTCATGAATGAACAATGTCTTGTCATCCCAACAATAAGAAAAATATAAAAAAACAGTCAAATCACACAACATGTGCATCACCCAATGGTGAAATATCATTCAACTATAACAACACACATCAATAATGTCAATTCCCACTAAGGGTGAATTGGTATTTTCCTCATACATGGGTTAGATAATCCCAAGAAAGAGCTCATTAGCATGGACAGACACATCCTACTCTCCTGTCTACCATCACCAAATAACAAGAAAGGTAAAATAACTCATTTTATACAACTTTGTAATTTCCCTGAACAAGAATCCACTAAGATGGTGCCCATATCTAGGTCACCACATGACCTCAAGAGATCCTCCCCATACAATAGAGGATACTAGCTAGCGACGAGGGAGTAATAGGATATGTGGGAAGACTATAACCTCTACTCCAGAGTAATCCACAGTAGAGAATAATTTAATTAGTGGAAAAAATATGAACAACCAATAAATATACGAGTAAAAAATCTCCCAATTGTGTACCAACCAAAACTCAACGTTAACAATGAAATGTCATACTAGTAGGGAAAGTGAATAAAACCCAAAAATAAGATAAATGGATAATTCACAAAAGCGCCCCACTCCATGTCTAGATCCTACTCCTTGTACATTCAAGACCAACTCGACATCTTAGAGTTGGGCCATTTCCCTTATCCCGACCTACAACCTAGAAATGTGCTCAGGTACCCAATGGTGGCCCCAGTAGGTTGTGGGTAAAAAACTCAGAAGTCCACCACCAACAGTGTCTAAAAAATGTCCAGTCTAATAGATAGTGCAAGCAGGTACCAAATAATTGTAATGTAAACAATGGAGAGATCAGGTGCCATTAAATAACAATGTTCATTTCATTCATGGGTAGTATTTATCCCATTTCTATATTTATACCATTTTTTTTACACATGTTCTTTGTGTTAGGTATATACATCATCTCTACATGGGTATAAGGAAATCTATCAGTATTCATAGGGGAAAATAAATAAATTCCCTATCTTATTAGGGATACACATATCACATAAAAACATTATCCTCACCTAGAAGCCTCAGTCTGGGTGGAATGAAACCCTTAGGGGAATAGAGCCTTCATCCCCTTCTGTAACCCATGCATTTATGGGGTTGAGTTTAGAGCCTCTGTCTAACTCGACCAGTGGGCATAAAACCTCAAGTCAATACCCCACTCTACTAAGCCATGTGAACTTTATTATTTATCAAATCACCACCACCATACCATAACACAACATAACATAACCAATTCCATTTCAAATCATTAATCACAATTCATTAGAAAGAAATTGGGAATTAATACCATGCCATAACCCATTTACACATTTACTAATTACAATTCATAATCATTTAGCCAACTTCCATTTATTGTTCCTTAACCATTTATAGTCACTCAAAAATCCCTATGCCTTAGTCAGTATTCTTCTGTGGCCATACATTAACACTTTTATCCCATTTATCATTTCACAAGAATTTACCCACTTATGCATTTCAGGTACATTCCTCATATCTCATAACCCAACCACATAATACATTCAAGAATTAGGTGTGCCACAATACCCATGTATTAACCCATTCAATATATTAATCCATTAACATATTATAACTCATTAACATATTCCCCCTTCAAATTCCATCATCAATTATAAGTTCACCATTTAACATGCACTAATCCTCTTAGGATTTTCTAACCAAATTTCGTCAAATAATTGACATAATCCCATTGGACCCATTTCACCCATTTTTGTGCCATGTTAAACAACCCATTATTCATTGTACCACTATGAATATCTATTATCATTCCATTTACAACTTAATAAACCATTAAATAATGTTCTACAAGGGCTTCACATTTTTCTCGGTAAATCTTCACATAACCCCACCACTCTCTAGGATCGGGATTTCCATCGCACCCCTTGAGTTCCCCCAAAATTCTCAAAACCTCAATTACGCATCCCATAGGGATCATGAGGGTTTAAATTCGTCACATTTATACCTATTTTTATCAGAAACCTCTACATAACAACCATCAATAAATGGGGAAAACACAAACACAAACTTCCATGCACAAATCCAAAATAAAACTACAGGATTATACTTGTAGACCACCTACCTTGAATACAATGATGAAAGTACTATTAATCATTATAACGACCCATACTTTACATGCATTGTTATAACTTCAGAATTGAAGTATAATAATTACAACATATAAAAAACCATGATATGACCGAATAGGTACAGTGTCTTTAGAAACTGGGAAACATAAACAATTGGTTCATAAAGCATCTACATTGCCTCTCATTTATTTCATCATATCTAGAGTCCCTTTTGGCATATCCTACTTAATACCCTTCTTCCTGACCTGGGGAAAAGAAAACATACAAATGGGTGGTCTCAAATGCTCATTAAGGGTTAACAAAGGAAGTATCAATCATATCATATCCATAAGAACATAACATAAAAAATCTTAACCTACAAAAGAGATCATAATATCATAACATGGGATAAATCATAGCAGTGAAATGTAATCCAAATAATCATAACATAAAACATGAATCATTGTGGAATAGAAACATAATCATAGAAAATCATTTAATATAAGTCAAGACTCATTTCCAAGACAACCATAGCAGACAATGTCCATTTCTGAACTGAGTTCAGTCCTCATTCAAGTCCTGTATCACTGAACCGGATTAACTTGTCGTTCCATCCATATCTATCTCATGAGATATAAATCTTTACCCAATTCATTGGAGGGAGATATAGTCCCACCCATCTCATGATGAAACCATTCTTATGTGTGCCACAAAATCATAAATCATAAATCATAGCATAACCCATTTAATAAAAATGGGATTCTTAAACATCATTCCATCATAACATAATCCATATAAGATAAAAGGACTTCATAAAAATAATTCCATAATAAAACAATCAAATGAATGAAAAAATTGGGATATAAACATAACCCTATATTATCATAGATGTAAAATTATTTTTATAAAACACTTGAACTCCATTCTTGAGGAAAATATCCTTTCTACTTCAAAAACATTTTTCATTTATTAATAAGTAATACAATTTTGAACTAAAAGAAGATAATTAAAAATAAAGATCTAAAACATGTAAAAGGAGCTTCCTGGAAATAATGTTCTGTGAAATCATAAAAATCTATTCATTCCATATAAGTTATAAAAAACATTCTTAACGTACTTTGGAAGAAAAAGTCAAAAAGTATATCGTACTGAAAGCATCAAAGGATTCTTTTCATAACTTTTACTAAAAATTCACCAATAGGTAAAATTTGAGTTAATAAAATTGTAGGAGGATAAAAATAATATTAAATATTGTGGAAACATGTATGTGGATGATAAATATTCCCTAGTAAATTCTGAAGTATAAACAATCTTGGATAAAAATGAGATTGCAGGATTTTCCCTTACCTTCGGTCTGATATGCTTTGTATGTATCTGAACCTCCTCTATAATGATTTAGATAATGTTATTGAATTAATAAAGAATCATATTCATTTTTTTGATATCATATATGGTCATATTCTTATCTTCTTATTAGTAATATTTCATTGCTACTTGTTATTCAGGTGTCCATTGCTTTATGTTATTATGCATATTTTGTCAAATAAATTCTTATTCCTCTTTTTTGGTTATAGATACCTTATTTACAGAATGATATTAGTTTAATATATATCATATTTATTCATTAAACTAATTTTTATAATCATTATTCATTGAAGATCATGTAGAACGAGTCCCATCACATCGTGGATACGGTAAGTCGTATGTACACACAAGCGATGATATCATTCCCATGATTGTGGAATTGTATTGAAGTGGATGATAGAATATCTAAGAATTATTATCATGTCATAATAACCATATATAGTTATTCTTTACACCATTATACCAATCCAATTATGGCGGTGGTGGGAAAATAGATTACACCATGGCGTGGAGACAATATTATGTACGTACGCACGCGCTGTGATTTCATTTTCTGTAGGAAGGATAGAAGGTGAAATAGGGTTGATAAATTTTTATAATAACATATCAGTATGTTAGTGATACTAATGTTATTACTTTATAATGAAAAAAATAAATAAGATGAAGTAGAAGAAGAAATAAATGTGAAATAATCAGTAAAGGATATTACTTCTTCTTCGACGCACCTCTTCTAAACATCCTCTTAGGACACTATAGTTGGACTTTGATGAAGACCAAATCCTCTAGTATGATTCTAGGGAATTGGACAAGGGAAATGGACAGGGTGTGGACGAGCTTGTAGGCTCAAAATTTTGTAAAAAGTAGAGGGAGGCGGTTCCCTTTTATAAGGGAGGATAGGGGCACCTTAGGAAAAACATAAAATATTATTTTATAATAAAGTCATATTCTGTTTATAATGGCTACAAAGTGACTTATTTCGAGACTAGGATGAGTATGGATCGAAATCCTCTCAACCAATAGGCTTTAGACAAGTTTAGGTTACCATTTTAACATTATCATTTATATTTAACTCTAAGTTAAATAATTTAACTTTTACTATGTCTTCTTTTATTCATACACTATATGGTAAATAAAATTATTATAAATTTTCAATCGACATCCAATTGGTTCATTAATGTCATATATATTATTATATAAGTATTTTGGGGGACCCTTATATTTTTATGAATATAATAACAATTTATAATATAATATTTGTTTTAAAAACTCTTTTATGTCAATTTTTGACACTATTTGGTATTTTTTTGTTAAATTCATAAAAGAATTATTACTTCAAAAATAATTCATCTAACTAACACTAATCTGTTATATTAATGTATAAAATTAAGTTTATTCCTAAAAAGTCTCAAATTACATTTATTTGGGTATTTATAACACCAATTATGTTAATATTTCATTAATAAGGTAATTACTGCAGCATCATTGTGTCATACAGAACTTAAATTATATACTGTGTAAAATTATAAATAAAATATAATTATGGAGGAAATTATTTTATCTTTCTAATTAATATTTATAGTCGAATTTATCTTATGTATAACCCAATAATAAAAATGTTTTACTTACTAAACATTGATTTTAACTCTTTTAACTATTCTTTGAATTAAATAATAATAAATGTCCTAATCTAATCCAATTGGACCTAAATGGTCATATTTTATTCCTAAGATTTTTTTGGTCGAATTACACTTATAAAATAGAATTAGTACATGTGTTAGGGTAATAATAATATCATTTTTACTCGTAAATGACCCTATTTACTTTTTACCATGGTAAATAAAAGTAAAAAAGTTATTATTCATCAAAAATTATTTTTATCTTATTGAGCCACATTTTACTTACTGATATCAACTGTTTCTCTTTTATTTTTAAAATTATACTCACAAAAGTTGTAAAATTATGTTTTATGTAAATTTGAAAATTCTCCTAGGTGGTGGGGAAAATAGGGTAAAAAGTTCAATAAAATTTTTATATATCTAAAATTATTATAAAATGACTCCAATGAATTACATTGAACTTATATAGGTATTATGTATCTATGTTTACCAAAATTAATTTAAAAATAAATAAATAATTATTTAAATAAAAATCGTTTTTCAACTATAACTCAGTGTTTTTCACAATTCATTAAAAATTGAAAGTTTTCAGAAAAATACCAAAAATTTTCCCTAATCTAATTTCGATATTCCGACTCCAAAAATAATGTTCATTTTGAAATATAAAATTTTTATTATTTCAAAAAGTGGGTATTACTATTCATAATGGCTAGTTTATATAATATTTTAATAACATATCGTCATTTAGTGAACCCTGGTATTGTGTACAACACAAGCTGTCAAGGAAGGGAGATTTTGCGTGCAACGCAAGCCAAGACAATGTTGTGTGTAGGGAAAGATTCCTTTGGTGTTGTGTATAACATAATACATAAAAAAATATTTCTCATAAAATATTAGGGTGTTACAATCATAGCCATAAATCTGGATTCAAACACACCATGAAGCCTCAACCTAAATCCCATTGAAAGAAGAGGTTTTTAGAGATTCTGATGGAGTTGGAAGAAACCGCAAACCCTAATCTACAAAAGAGAAGAAATGGGAGCGTTAGAGTTACCCAGGGCTTTGATATGAAACCAAAGATTCTCAAAATAGACAATAATTTAAGGAGAACCACATTTGGGAATCTAGGCTCTCCCATGCTCATCACATGGATTGCAGGGGTAGGAATGGGGGAGAAACCCGAGTTGGGCTTTAAAACATCGTAATGGAATTTTTGATATTTTCTCAAATTTTCTTGGTCGTATGGTTTATTCTCATGGTTTTCTAAACTATGCACAAACAGTGCATGATCCACTATCTAGAGAACACCCCCTTCTCATGATTTACTAGGGATTCCCACATGGTTTTGACTAACCATTCACAAACTGTGCAACTTGAACAAGAACTCTCTTCTCTCCATCTGTTGTGTCATGAACCCCCATAACACCCCCGAGCTATCACACAAACATGGGGAAACACTTATCTATCGAAAATAAAGAGCACAAACCAAAACATAAAAAAAACATACCTTCAAAATTTATTGGATCTAACACTATGATGGTCAAAAAAGAGTCATTATTGATTAATTATCCTAAATGTATTATTTCCTATTCCGGGTTTTTAAAATCAAAATCCACATCATGATTTACTTGTACATACATGATGTTTTTTTAGTTAAATATTTATGAAGATTTATCTTCTAATCAATTTCGTTTAGATAAACTAAATCTAATCCTTGAACACCTATAACATTATAATGTCACATGAATTTTTTTAATCAAAATATCATCTTGTTAGGTTTTTTGAGTTAGATACAACTGATAGTTATACTCAATGATCTCAAAGTTTACCATTGTGATTTTTTATGACCAAATACTGTAATAGGAAATCATTTATTTGAGGAATATATGTGATATCAAAAATAAATAATTAATTTCTACATTTTTTCACAACCATAGTGACTTAAGAGCATCCAATTTTATTCATTATGATATTACATATTTTAGTTTTTTGACATTTATTTTAAAAGAACAGTGTTTTCAATTATAGTAATTCACTTATGATAAAGAAGTGATCAATGAGTTTTGGGGATATGAACTAGTGATTTTGACCTTATAATTAAAATAATTTATAGAGATAAGTATTGGGATGATTTTGATTATTTTATCAAGGATGAGTTTTGGGGTAAGATATTTTTCTACCAATTCATATTAAAAAATTACAAGGATATAAATGTAGTACTAAATATTTTAGATTAAATAGGTTTCTCATTTCAAAAACCTGAATATCCTATGCATATATGAATTGATCCCCCTGCCACATTAGATTAAACGTGAAGAGTTCTTATTATTATAGCTATGAAATCCATTATTAATATTATCTATAGGTATATAAATTATTATTTGGAACATAATTGAATCATTTCATTTTGTATTGTACTAGTTTAATTAAGTATAAAATATTTACTTTATGCTTGTCTTTTGATTAGTTTAATTTCCACTACATTATTATTTTTTGTTTCTATAATCAGTTTGAAACGTAAAATTTCCAAAAATCACATTTCCTAAGGTAGTAAAATATGTTAGGTTTTTAAAATATTTAATTTACCCCTCACCCCATCCACTTGAGTCTATCTTTTTCAGGTAATAGTACAAATATAGAAACTCTATATTTTTCAATATTAAGTGTAACTCTGTATATAATTTTCTATTGAGTGAATACTAACTAATACGTTTTCTGTGGATAGTAGGTCACAAAAAGGGTATTTAAAACAAATAAAAAGGTTAAGAAAACCAAAATAAAATAATTAAATAACATGAATTAATTTAATAAATTAAGTATGATATATTTTAATTTAAAATAAAATTGATTGATTTCAATGATTTGAATTTGTTATCACAAATTTTTATGGGTATATATTTCCATTAAAATTATTTATTTATTTTTTTAGATTATATTTCTTTGACCTAAATTTCTCAAAATATAATGAAATCTATTTACCGCATATTATATTTTAATCAAGATTATGGAGTTATTTTTTCTATAAATTGAAATGATTATATATCTATTATGCTATTAAAATTTTCATAATATGCTAAAATTTGTTTGTTAAACAAGGAATTTTATTTTAACTAAGTTGTTTTTTTGAAATCTATAAGTATATTTTGATTGGTATTCCATTTTTTTGGAAAGTACATTTTTTGTTTCCCAACTCAATGTTACATGTATTTATAGCTATAATATGGACTGTATATTTATTTAAATTTTTAATTGTGGTTTAGACATGATTTCATTTTTGTTATTTACATTTTTCTTACTTTAGTTTAATATTAAAATGAAACTTCATATAATCTACTTTTGAGTTTTAATTTTTCTAGGAATTTGAACTCAATTAAATTTATATTTAATTATATAGTTTACAAAAAAATTTATAAATACTAATTGATTGTAATTTGAATATTTACTAGCAATTCAAAAAATCAATTTCTATTAAATTATGTTTCCTTAAATAGTTTTAATATTCATGTTATTATTGGGATAAATCATGAAATTTTCATAGGTTTGAACATGGTTTTGAATGATTATTTTAAAAATATACATTTTGGGTGGGTTATTTATTTATATTTTTAATCCCATCAATAATAATTTTCTTAATGTTATAACTTAAAATGTTTTGGAATTTATATAATGTATTTTTGATCATTTTTCATAAACATTTCCAAGAAAAAAATAACATTTTTATTATTACAATATAATTAATTTTTTAGTTGTTTGAATTTAAAGCCTTTTTTAATTTAAGAATAAATTTGAGTTATTTTTTATTTATTTAATTGGAAATGTAAATGGTATATTTATTAAGAAAACTAGAAATATATTTTTATTACTTATTAAAATGTTGAAATCCTATTTCTATTCATTATTTTTTAACATCCAACCCGCACTAAAGACCTGCCTACTTCAATGTATATTGGTCCACAACATAAGACTTATATCTGACCCAAGTGGAGCCCAATCTAACTATTTAGGACAAAGACCTCCATCACCATGATCTTTGGCATAATCAATCATAAAAACTAAATCCTAGTTCATGGGATAGAGTACCTTGTGGAGAACTCTTCCACCAACCTCCACTATTGGAAAAATGAATTATACCATTGTTTTTGAACAATTAATATCAGCTGGAAAACCATTCTTATAGTCTATACCATTGGTTTTCCAAACCATGTGGAATATGGTCTTCGGTATTGACTTATACCAATAATTTTATATAAATTTCTGGGATAGGTCACCCATATTTACACTGTACCAGTAGTTTCATGAATCTATTGTTATAGCAATCCCTTACATTGGCAGTCAACTATCCCACAGTCTAATTAAACCATTGGTATATGTATATACCCACAATATTGTAAATGCTTTAGTATAACATCACCTAAATTTGGCAACCATAAGCCCCCACCTTTTCCAAAAACTAGCCAAGAACAAACAGCTACATCAGAAAACAGAAAACCACTACCATCCAATATAAAAATTCAAGAAACTCAATAATGCATTCAACCTGCCATAACATAAATTTATAATATCAAAAATATGCATTGATATCCAATCATAAAAAATAATGTTTCATAATTAACAGTGAAAATGTCATTGATTGATCTATCTATCATCACTATTATTTTCATCATCACTATCATCATTACTGACATCCTTACCATCATCATCCCCATCATCCTCACCATCATCCTCACTATTATTCTAAGTATAACCATCATCACCACCATCACCATCACTAGGAAATTAATCATCATAAACACCACTAGTACCATAATTATGATCACCTATTTCATCATATAATTAACTCATCGTCAATATTTATATATCAAAAACCATGGTGAAATCTAGTGGATATGATGGACATAAAACATACATAACTTTTATAAATACCTAGTTGGCCTTTTCACCCTGTTCACGGTCCTACATGGATTTATTTTGCCTCTCCTGCCTCTATATGAGCATGTTCTTCCTATTCATGAGATGTTTCCAACTTGATGCTACCAGAACTGGTATATAAAGTGTGAAAATATCATGTGGGTAAAATACTCTTCCTTAGTGGAAAAAATACCCTCACATGGTTCTCATCTCCTAATACCCGGTGAAAATGATGGTTTGGCACAATTTTTCCAACATCCTACTCATCAAGGACCCCCAAAAAAAATTTAAAATATAAATGAACTATTCAATTACAAAATATGTATTAAAATTAAAAATCAATAATTTAAACCTCAAAATTTGTTGTTATGTATATATGATTATTCAACTTCCATATTTTTTTCTTTCTTCTTAATAAAATTTTTTTCAAGGAACAGGTCCTTTAATATTCAATACCTCCCTCTAAAATGAAATTTAATATTTTTTACCATCAATAGAAACATCATATTCATCAACTAGAAGTTAAATAAAATCGTACCAAACAACCCCTTGCATAATTTTATTATAAATGTAGTTGATAAATTACAACAAACTCTTTTGGTTCATGGATAAAATACTAGTATAATTTTTATTTGTACTGTAAAGACCCATAAATTTCAAGGAATTTTTTTTCTTAATTTTCTTTGGAATTTTACAAGAGCGCAGTCTCTGGCGGCACCTAATTCTGAGGCCCGGTGTGCCCGGAATCATTTTCCGAAGTTTGGCTCAGGTACGTTCAGTGAACGGACAAGCGGGTTTTTCTAACTTTTGAACCGGTACCCGGAATCGAATTCTGAGGGCACCGATGAAATCGCAGTGCCGGTATTCGCTTTGAAACGCCTCTTCCGGAGTTTCGTTTGCTCGGGTGTGGTTTTTAATTTTCGGGCTTAAAGTTAAGAAATAAAATAATTTTGCGACAACTTTATTTTATTTAACTTAAGCCACTTGGAAGCCACTTGAATCCACTTAAAGACGGCTTAAACTGAGTTGATCCGGATAGGATGCTATCCAGAAATATCCTACCCCCTTGGTAGGATATTTGTGAGGTGGGGCCCGCACGAGCCCCGCCGTTTCTTTCCACTGAGTAACTCACCCGCGAAAACCTGTCATTATGAAAGTCAACTGACGCGTTTTCTTAATTTCTTAACAGACCATTTAATTGGGCGGTTTATTTCATAAATTAAATGAGCTGTTTCTTTCGTTGAATTAATTCAACTAATTGATGGGTCGTTACTTACCCTTTTTCGTGTGTTGGCATAATAATAAAATAAGACCAACCAGTCTTTTGAAAGTTTGTGCGTTGAGAGGATTTGACAGAATCCTTATACCTTCTTTCTCCTTCGTGAAGAATGCGAAGAATGCAAAGAACGCGTAGAACGCCGTCATCCGCGGAAATCGACGACGCTCCAATCCGGGACGTTCTTCCCCGCCCCGATCTCCGATCACCAACCGTTTGAGGTGAGTGATTTCAGGATTTTACTAAAAGTTATTTTTGGTTTATAACGAAACACGGATTTAATAATTTATAATTAAAATATGTTGTTTTTTGGTCCGTCGAGTTCTTCGACGCTACGCCAGATTCTGCGATGACGCGACTTCCTTCCGTGACGACGCGATGATCTCCACCTTCCGCGACGAGCAATTCCGCGAAGAACGCTCAAGCGCGACGACAACGAAGTAGGGATTATATTTTTGGAATTACCCCTTTTTATTATTCCCGTAAATGTTTCTTTAAAAATTTAAAGAACCGGATTTGTAAACAATTTTAAATTTATTAAAATTGTTGTTTCCTGTGTGGAATAAAAATTCTCCCGTTGTTTATATCTAACGCGGAGGGTGCGGGCCAAACGAACACGGCCCGACGACCCTCTATCGTTCCTCATTCTTGTACGGATTTGACGGGCGATGACGGAACGTGACGCAATGGAGGTTTGATGATTCCGCAGTGAAGAACGAGTCCCGAGAGGAGCAATGGCGCAGACGGGAAGAAAATCGGGACACCGGAGCGACTTCGGCGGCCCGCGGAAACCGCCGGCGGCGCTGGCAGCCGGGAGCGGCGGCGCCACCGGCGCGCCGACAGACAAGCCCGCCGCGGCAGAAGCCGCAGAGGCGGCACTCGCGGACCCGCAGCCGCGCGGGTCCGGCGCGCGCGGGACGCAGCTGAAGCCGCGTCCGGGTGTCCGAGCGGCACCCCGCGGGTGCCGCGGGGGTGGCGGCTCCCCCTCGCGTTGCTCGGCTTTCCAGGAAGACACCCCGCGGGTGTGGCAGGGGTGTCACGCGGGGGAGGAGGCTCCCCCCCCTCGCGCCGCGCGGTCGAGCCGAGCCGCACCCTGGCCGAGCTAGACCGGGTCGGACCGGGTTGACCCAGTTAGGACCTGGTTGACCCGGTTAGGCCGACCCATGGGGGGTCGGGCCGGGTCGGCCCGGGCTCGGAACCCCCGTCTTCAGACAGTTTTCGTTCAAATGGCCATATCTTGAGCTACGGGACACCAAACAACTCGCCGTCAGCGGCAACGCGATCCTTGGATCGCTATGGTCGTTTCCGTATATCGCACTCCAGTTTTTGGAATACTTTGAGTTCGGCTGGGTTGGTTCGTACACGAAACCAACCGGGCCCTCGGAGCGGAAACACTCATATCTTGAGCTACGGACGTCCGATTGAAGTGCCGTCAGCTTCGTTGAATTCCTCTAATTGAGACTGATCTTTTGGCACACTCCGCCCGAGGTTTGGACGCAGGTGGAGTACGGTCGGGTTGGTTTTGCCTTAAAAACCAACCGGGCCCCTGGGACGAAAAAGCCAATAACTCTCAGTCTGTGCGTCTGATTGACGCGTCGTCTGCGACGTTGAGTTCCTGTTGACGATACGGAACTTTTGGATACCTCAACTTCGGACTTTGTGTCAGTTGATGTATCAGCCTCTCGGCTCTTGGAGCGGACCCTCCCGAACGAGCTTGATGTGTGCGGGAACCCTAGAGCTGGCTGCGCCTGCTACTTCGACAGCGACGACCGTGTAGAGATCCTCAGTGGACTGCGGCGACGACCGTGCAGAGATCCTCAGTGGACTGCGACGACGACTGTGCAGAGATCCTCAGTGGACTATGACGACTACAACACTCAGCGATCCTACGTGGATCTGTGCTACAGGTCCTGTGTGGGCCCGATCCTGTGTGGGCCCGATCCTGTGTGGGTCTGATTCTGTGTGGGTCAGCGCTCAGCGGTCCTGTGTGAGCCAGCGCCTATAGGTCCTGTGTGGGCCCGATCCTGTGTGGGTCATTACGGGGGTTAGTTACCTATCGATCCTTTGTGGGTCCGACGACTTAGATGGATCAGTGATCATCTTTATCGTCATCCGAAGAAGTATACCTGTGTGAGCTGACTCTTGTGTTACTCTCCTTTGTGGATTGTGTTGAGCTATCCTGTGTGGATTTACTGTTTACTCTCCTTTGTGGATTGTGTTGAGCTATCCTGTGTGGATTTACTGTTTACTCTCCTTTGTGGATTCTATTGAGCTATCCTGTGTGGGTATACGTTTTGCTTCCCTGTGTGGACTGGGTTGTTCTTGGGCTCGGTCGTTGGAGCCGAACGGGAATTGATGACTTAGGTATATGTACGGGCATATACCTAAGCCGTGTCAGATGTTACTTCGTGGTTTTATCTTTACTTTTTGGATTATCCTTTGTGGATTTTGGGAGACCCTCGGGGGTCTCGGGGTCCCTACTGAGTAGCTTATACTCACCCCTACACGGGCTATGCCCGCACTACGTTGTGTTTGTAGCAGACGACAGACAGCGTTGATCGTGGTGGAGGCGTGCGGAGCAGGACGGTACCTGGAGGTGGACCACTGGGCGGGACATACTCGGAGCGGTCAGGTGGACCCGAGGAGAAGTGGAGGCTATCTGTACCCCAGGTGGGACTTCCAGAGGACGGCTCGACGCTGCAGTTTTTCCTTTCAGTTGTTGTTTTTCCTTTCAGTTGTACTTTACAGTTGGGCTTGTATTTCCGGCCCCTTTTACTTTCAGCACAGCTTGTACCGTTTTTACTTAGTGTTTATTTTCTGTTTGCTTACTCTGTGGTGCTTGTTTACTTTTCAAAGGCAATGCCTTTCTTTTTTGTTGGGATTTACACCTTGGTGCTAGTCTCCAGCCCCTGGCCTATGGAAGGCGGGCTTGGGGTAGTCACGGCACGGGCCCCGAGGACGGGTCGTGACAAATTGGTATCAGAGGTGGTCAGTTGTAAAGCAGAATCTGATCTTTCTTCTATGTGAAGCAATAGTGTTTATCGTATTGGGTGTGGTTATCAGTCCAGGGATTCCAGTGTTGGTGCGGCGGCCGACGTATCCGTACACCAGGACCCTAACTTCTGATTTCCGACTTAATGCACGAAAACATTGATTGCATGTGTGTTTCAAGTTTTCTTGGTGATTACTTATGTCAGCTCACCAGGTATACTGTTCTGACCGTGGCGCACTTGTTTCCTTTCCAGGATGGCCCGACGAAAGCAGCCAGCTAGGTTTCCGAGAGTAGAGCGCGATGATAGCCCGCCGAGTGATGAGGCCTCGGTACAGGGCCCGTTGACAGCAGAGGCACCGGCGGTACCTTTACCCACCGAGCCCCCGATGCTTCCAGCGTCGATCGCTGACGATGCACGATGCCTCGGAGCTCTGCACGAGTTCCAGCGCCAGTGACCACCCAGGTTCCGTGGGGAGACGGACCCCCAGGCATCCGACGACTGGCTGGAGGCGGTCGTTCGAGTTTCAGGCTAGTGAGGACACCAGCAGACCGCATGGTGATCCTCGCGGCGAGCCTACTGTACGCAGCAGTAGGGCGATGGTGGAGCTTGATGCTCCAAGTACACGATGAGGCCTCCCTCATATAGACGGAAATTGAGAGCCTCTTCCGCTCAGAGTTCGTCCTGGCCACCTTCCGTGCAGTGCGCATTCAGAAGCTTCTTCAGCTGCGGCAGGGCAGCTTGACGGTCGCTCAGTACGCGGCGAGGTTCACCGATCTTTCTCGCTACTCGACCGACATGGAACGGGACCCCTTCTTCCAGGCCCGGACCATTGAGAAGGGATTTAGACACGAGATCAGGGTATCACTGATCTCCCTCAGCATCCCGACCCAGGCAGGAGTGCTAGAGCAAGCCCTTCTGATTGAGAGCTTCCTGGATGAGTCCACAGCGAGACCTACCACAGGGTGGCAGGTAGCATAGTCTTCGGTAGCTGGTAGCCGACTGATGACTCAGGGTTCTAGGAAGACCAGACCTTCCGGAAGGCAACCACGGGACACAGGCTCAGCAGTGCGGGGCACACAGCGCGGGGCCAGTCTTCCAAGAGCCAGGCAGTGCTACTCCTGCGGCGGGCAGGGCCACATGGCTCGTGACTGCCCGACCCGCCGTACCGAGGAGCAGCAGATGGTGGAGGGGCCACCCAGGCAGAGGCAGAGGGTCGACCGTGGCGGTCCGCAGGGAGGAGGCGGACGAGGCAGAGGAGCTGTCCGAGCAGCAGGTGGTGGGCGACGCTTTGAGGCTCTGCCACCACCACCACCAGGAGGCCCACCCCGACAACAGGGAGCTGGCGGGCAGAGACAGGCACAGCTCCAGGCAGCAGAGGCCTATGACCACGGCACGCCCGAGATGATTCGAGGTACGATATGTGTCTATTCCACCCTTGTTGTAGTTCTGATAGACACAGGAGCGAGTCACTCTTTCACAGCCACTACCCTTGTTCGGAGCTCGGATATTCCGACAGAGCCGTTGGCTCGATCCTTATAGATAGAGACTACTACGGGAGCAGACTCGATGATTACGCACTGGTGATGGCAGTGTGAGCTTACTCTAGGAAGCGAGGGCTTCGGCTGGGATCTTCTTTTAGCGGCGTCGAGGCCTTACGATGTCATCTTGGTCATGGATTGGTTATCTACAGTCCATGCTCAGATTGACTGTTTTAGGCGCAAGGTGCGATGTGTGCGCACCGACGGGCGCAGGTTCACCTTCACCGGCGAGAAGGGAGCCTTAGCAGCACAGGATGGACTCACGCAGAGGAGAGGTCATCCCATCACTCATCAGTTTGCTAGCCTCATCCTTGGAGCAGTTGACGTGTGGAGTCTTAGTTTTCCTGCAGTGGTGGATCAGTATGCGGACGTCTTCCCCGACGACGTTCCAGGGATACCTCCTCGCGGATTGATGACCTCTTCGATCAGCTCAAGGGAGCACGTTGGTTCTCGAAGATAGTCCTCAGGTCAGGCTATCATCAGCTCAGAGTTCGAGACGAGGATGTGAAGAAGACGGCCTTCAGATGACGGTATGGACACTATGAGTTCTTGGTTATGACATTCGGCGTAACCAACGCTCCAGCAGTGTTCATGAGCCTCATGAACAGGATCTTCCAACTATACCTCGTTCGATTTGTCGTGGTCTTCATCGACGACATTTTGGTGTACTCGACGACGGAGGAGGAGCACGCCTACCAACTGCGGGTTGTACTAGACACACTCTGAGAGCACCATCTTTATGGAAAGCTCTCGAAGTGCTAGTTCTGGTTACGTGAGGTCCACTTCTTGGGGCACTTCATTTCTGAGGTGTGTGTTGCAGTGGATCCTGCGAAGATCGAGGCAGTGCTAGCTTGGGAGCCACCCAAGAGAGTGACAGAGGTGCGGAGTTTCTTGGGCCTAGCCGGATACTCTCGGAGATTTGTGTCGGGCGTCTCCAGAGTTTCGGCCCCACTCTAAGCGTTGAAGAAGAAGGGGAAACCCTTCGTGTGCTCATACAGATGTCAGCAGATCTTCCAGGAGCTGAGGCAGTGGTTGAACAGTGCACCTATCTTGAGGGTGCCTGAGGAAGGAGTTGGATACGTAGTCTACTGCGGTGCATCAGGGACCGGACTCGGGGGTGTCCTGATGTAGGAGCGGGCCGTGATTTCCTACGGATCACGTCAGTTGAGGCCGCATGAGCAGAACTATGCCACCCATGACATGGAGTTGGCAGTAGTGGTCTTCGCTCTGAAGACATGGTGGCACTATCTGATGGGCGAGCGCTTTACAGTCTTTTCTGACCATCAGAGTCTCAGGTACGTCTTCTCTCAGAAGGACCTGAACCTGAGACAACGGCGATGGCTCGAGTTCCTCCAGGACTATGACTTTGAGATAGTCTATACTCTTGGGAAGGGGAACGTGGTAGTTGATGCCCTCAGCAGTAGGACGAACATCCAGCTACTTGAGGAGGCGACAGAGAAGCTAGCCGCTTTGCAGATATCCTTCGTGGATAGAGACGGAGCGTCCTTCCTTCTGTCTCTCACAGTCTCTCCTCCACTACTGCAGCGGGTCAGAGAGGCACAGTGTGGGGACACTGACTGTGAGACGCGGCGTGCACATATATCCTCAGGACAGGCACCTGATGGTTTCTCCCTTGGAGTAGATCATGACATCCTTTTCAGAGGACGTACCTTGGTACCCGTCTCTTTACGAGAGGAGGTGATGAGAGAGTTTCACACTTCTCCTTTAGCGGTACATCCAGGAGTGGCGAAGATGTACCAAGATCTCAGACGACAGCACTGGTGGCCGGGCATGAAGAAGGTTGTGGCAGAGTTCGTTTCACGGTGCCTCACCTGCCAGCAGGTGAAGGAAGAGCATCAGGTACCAGCAGGCTTGGTACAGCCCTTGGAGGTTCCGGAGTGGAAGTGGGACGGAATATCTATGGACTTCGTGACTGGACTTCCACGCTCTTCTAGAGGTCACGACTCCATTTGGGTGATTTTTGACCGACTCACCATGTCGGCACACTTCTTACCCATCCGAGAGCAGGGCTCAGTGGAGAGCTTGGGGCATCTCTACGTTGAAGAGATTGTACGGCTTCACGGTGTGCCATCGACTATCATCTCCGATCGGGACACTCTCTTTACTTCCCGGCTTTGGAAGGGGTTGCAGGAGGCGTTCGGGACGCGACTACGTCTGAGAACCACCTTTCACCCTCAGATGGATGGTCAGAGGGAGAGGACCATTCAGACTCTCAGGGACATGCTCCGCGCATGTGTCCTCAACTTTGGTCGCAGCTCGGAGGACCACCTATCCTTGGTGGAGTTCACGTACAACAACAGCTACCACTCCACCATCGGGATGGCACCCTATGAGGTGTTTTACGGTAGGCCTTGAAGATCTCCTTTGTGCTGGACAGACCCTGGGGAGTCAGCACTTGTGGGACCAGAGATGGTCCGGGCTATGACAGAGAAGGTCCAGGTCATCCAGGAGCGGATGAGGACAGCACAGAGCCGACAGAAGTCATATGCTGACAGGAGGCGGAGGCCACTAGAGTTCGAAGATGGCGACCACGTCTTCTTGTGTGTCTCACCTCGATGTGGTTTGCGGAGATTTGGCCGAGGCGGCAAGTTGTCTCCACGCTTAATCAGGCCTTTCCAGGTCCTCTGTAGGGTTGGCAAGGTGGCTTATCTCCTGGCTCTGCCACCTCAGTTGCACCGGGTGCATGACGTATTCCACGTATCCCAGCTGAGGAGATACGTGCACGACCCGAAACACATCATTGACTATGGGGAGCTAGACGTGGATGAAGGGGTGACTTTTGCGGTGGTCCCGGTGGCGATAGAGGATCGACAGGAGCGGGTCCTATGTGGGCGATCAATTCCTCTTGTGCGCATCAGATGGCAGCACGGGAACCTCCAGGAGAGCACTTGGGAGCGGGAGGCTCCGATGCGTGCTCAGTACCCACTTTTGTTTCCCTAGTTTTTGATGTATCTTTACGGGGATGTAAAGCCCTGAGGTGGGAGTAATGTAAAGACCCATAAATTTCAAGGAATTGTTTTTCTAAATTTTCTATGGAATTTTACAAGAGCGCAATCTCTGACGGAACCTGATTCCGAGGCCCGGTGTGCTCGTAATCATTTTCCAAAGTTTGGCTCGGGTACGTTCAGTGAATGGGCGAGCGGGTTTTTCTAACTTTTGAACCGATGCCCGAAATCGAATTCTGAGGGCACCAATTAAATCGCAGCGCCAGTATTCGCTTAGAAACGCCTCTTCCGGAGTTGCGTTTGCTCGGGTGTGGTTTTTAATTTTTGTTCTTAAAGTTAAGAAATAAAATAATTTTGCAACAACTTTATTTTATTTCACATAAGCCACTTGGAAGCCACTTGAAGCCACATAAAGACGGCTTAAACTGAGTTAATCCGTATAGGATGCTATCAGGAAATATCCTACCCCCTTGGAAGGATATTTGTGAGGTCGGGCCCGCATGAGCCCCGCCCTTTCTTTCCGCTAAGTAACGCACCCGTGAAAACCCGTCATTATTAAAGTCAACTGACGCGTTTTCTGAATTTCTTAACAGACCATTTAATTGGGCTGTTTATTTCGTAAATTAAATGAGCTGTTTCTTTCGTTGAATTAATTCAACGAATTGATGGGTCATTACTAACCCTTTTGGTGTGTTGGCATAATAATAAAATAAGACCAACAGTCTTTTGAAAGTTTGCGCGTTGAGAGGATTTGATAGAATTTTTGTACCTTCTTTCTCTTTCGCGAAGAACGCAAAGAATGCGAAGAACGCGAAGAATGCGAAGAACGCGAAGAACGCCGTCATCCGCGAAAATCGACGACGCTTCAATCCGAGACGTTCTTCCCTTCCCCGATCTCCGATCACCAACCGTTTGAGGTGAGTGATTTCGGGATTCTTCTAAAAGTTCTTTGTGGTTTAAAACGAAACTCGGATTTAATTATTTATAATTAAAATATGTTGTTTCTTGGTCCGTCGAGTTCTTCGACGCTACGCCGGATTCTGCGACGGCGCGACGCCCTTCCGCGACGACACGACGATCTCCACCTTCCGCGACGAGCAATTCCGCGAAGAACGCTCACACACGACGACTACGAGGTAGAGATTTTATTTTTGGAATTACCCCTTTTTATTATTCCCGTAAATGTTTCTTTAAAAAGTTAAAGAACCGGATTTGTAAAAAAATTTAAATTTATTAAAATTGGTGTTTCCTGTGTGGAATAAAAATTCTCCAGTTGTTTATATCTAACGCGGAGGGTGCAGGCCAAACGAACACGGCCCGACGACCCTCCGTCGTTCCTCGTTCTTGTGCGGATTTGATGGGCGACGACGGAACGTGCCGCAACGAAGGTTTGATGATTCCGCAGTGAAGAACGAGTCCCGAGAGGAGCAACAGTGCAGGCGGGAAGAAAATCGGGCCACCGGAGCGACTCAGGCTGCCCGCGGAGGCCGCCGGCGGCGTGGGTCGCCGGTGCGGCGGCGCCGACATCCGGGAGCGGCGGCGCCGCCGGCGCGCCGTCGGACAAGCCCGTCGCGGCAAAAGCCGCGGCAGCGGCACCCGCGGACCCGGGGCTGCGCAAGTCCGGTGCGCGCGGGACGCGGCTGAAGCCGCGTCCGAGTGTCCGACCGGCACCCCGCGGGAGCCGCGGGGTCGGCGGCTCCCCCCCCCGGCGCCGCTCGGCTTTCTAGGAAGACACCACGCGGGTGTCACGGGGGTGTCACGCGGGGGGTGGCGGCTCCCCCACGCGCCGCTCGGCCGAGCCGAGCCGGGCTGGCCGCGCCCTGTCCGGGCCGGACCGGGTCCAACCGGGTCGGACCGGGTGACCCGGTTCGGCCGACCCAGGGGGGGGTCGGCCCGGGTCGGCCCGGGCCCGGACCCCTCGTCTTCGGACGGTTTTCGTTCAAATGGCTGTATCTTGAGCTACGGGCCTCCAAACGACTCGCCGTCAGTGGAAAAACGATCCTTGGATCAAGGCGGTCGTTTCGGTATATTGCACTCTAGGTTTCAGAATACATTGAGTTTGTCTGGATTGGTTCATACACGAAACCAACCGGGCCCTCGGAGTGGAAACACTCATATCTTGAGCTACGGACGTCTGATTGACGTGCCGTCAGCTTCGTTGAATTCCTCTAAGTGAGACGGATCTTTTGGCACACTCTACCCAAAGTTTGGACGCAGGTGGAGTATGGTCGGGTTGGTTTTTCCTTAAAAACTAACCGGGCCCCTGGGACGAAAAGGCCAATAACTCTCAGACCGGGCGTCCGATTGACGCGCCGTCTGCGACGTTGAGTTCCTGTTGACGATACGGAACTTTTGGATACATAAACTTTGGACTTTGTGTCAGTTGATGTATCAGCATCTCGGCTCGTGGAGCGGACCCTCCCGAACGAGCTTGCTGTGTGCGGGAACCCTAGAGCTGGCTGCGACTGCTACTTCGACAGCGACGACCATGTAGAGATCCTCAGTGGACTGCGACGACGACCGTGCAGAGATCCTCAGTAGACTGCAACGATGACTATGCAGAGATCCTCAGTGGACTGCGACGACTACAGCACTCAGCGATCCTACGTGGATCAGTGCTACAGGTCATGTGTGGGCCCGATCATGTGTGGGTCTGATCCTGTGTGGGTCAGCGCTCAGCGGTTCTGTGTGAGCCAACGCCTACAGGTCCTGTGTGGGCCCGATCCTGTGTGGGTCATTACGGGGGTTAGTTACCTATCGATCCTTCGTGGGTCCGACGACATAGATGGATCAGTGATCATCTTTATCGTCATCCGAAGAAGTATACCTGTGTGAGCTGAATCTTGTGTTACTCTCCTTTGTGGATTGTGTTGAGCTATCCTGTGTGGATTTCCTGTTTACTCTCCTTTGTGGATTATGTTGAGCTATCCTGTGTGGATTTACTGTTTACTCTCCTTTATGGATGTTGTTGAGCTATCATGTGTGGGTATACGTTTTTCTTCCCTGTGTGGACTGGGTTGTGCTTGGGCTCGGATGTTGGAGCCGAACGGGAATTGGTGACTTAGGTATATGTATGGGCATATACCTAAGTCATGTCAGATGTTACTTCGTGATTGTATCTTTCCTTTTTGGATTATCCTTTGTGGATTTCGGGAGACCCTCGGGGGTCTCGAGGTCCCTACTGAGTATCTTATACTCACCCCTTCATGGGTTATGCCCGCACTACGTTGTGTTGGTTGCAGACGACAGACAGCGCTGATCGTGGTGGAGGCGTGCGGAGCAGGACGGTACCTGGAGGTGGACCACTGGGCGGGATGTACTCGGAGCGGTTAGGTGGACCCGAGGAGCAGTGGAGGCTATCTGTACCCAACCTTCAGGTGGGACTTCTAGAGGACGGCTTGACGCTGCAGTTTTTCCTTTCAGTTGTTGTTTTTCCTTTCAGTTGTACTTTATAGTTGGGCTTGTATTTCCGGCCCCTTTTACTTTCAGCATAGCTTGTACCATTTTTACATAGTGTTTACTTTTCTGCTTTCTTACTCTATGGTGCTTGTTTACTTTTCAAAGGCAATTCCTTCCCTTTTTGTTGGGATTTACGCCTTGGTGCTTGTCGCCAGCCCCTGGCCTATGGAAGGCGGGCTTGGGGTAGTCACGGCACGGGCCCTGAGGACGGGTCGTGACATGTACTAATTTGAAAAATCAATATAATTGATCATCATATCTTGGGAAACATTATTTAAAATTTAAAAATTATTTCTTTCATTTAATTTACACATATGATCCCAATTTAATGATTCAATCAGCAATGGTTATTAGCAAAAAAGATATAGGGATAGAATCTCCAAACATTTAAAGAGTCTAGATAAATTCAATGGTAAATACTTTCACAATACAACAAATTAAAAATTATTAATCATAAAAAACAAATAAATAAAATTACATCAAATTTATATAATCAATAATCTATGAATGTGATATTTCTTACTAAAAATCATCATAATAAAAACAAAACATTTAACATGGTTCAGAAGGTATGTAATAGGATGATTTGAAACTAAAGATAAATATCACCATAATATTTGAGGTTTTATAATTTTCATAGAAAAATATTAATGGTTTATATACCATAAATATATATGTGTGTGTTTTTAATAGTATACTAGAAGACCAAATGTCTTATACACTGTATCTTGGGTGTTTTAGAAGTGTTGGAGTGGATGATGTTGGATGTTTAAAGGAGAATGGTTGTGTCTTTTCATATTATGTTTCAAACTTCCCATTTATGTTTTTGATTATTTTATGAAGGGGTATGCCTATATAAATTTGGTGTGTTTTCCATTATTTTTTGATTTGTCATGTGAGATGTAATTATCAATGTTATTTTTAATAAATGACTCTGTAGTGAGGGTTATCTGTTCTCAAAATGTATTAGTTTTGTCATGGATGGTTCCTTGAGATTTTTAGTGGAAATTATTTCCTGGTTAAAGGGAATCAAGCAAAAAATTTAGTCCAGTTATAAGGATAAAGTGATAGTTCAAGAATACAGTATTCCATGGAAGAGGCTAACATTGATTTCAAAATTGGAAAAACAACCATAATGTTTCATGGGATATTCTATTTTAAATTCATAGAAAATTGGATATGCATTGAATGAGATAAAAAATGTCATTGTGGGGTCCTCACTATAATGTGGTGGGTGTTATTGTAATCTATATATAAATTTAATCAAAATCTTTTAACCAATCAAACCATTTTGAATTATGAAAACAAAAGCTAACTGTAATATCTATATAGTTTAATGTTTTTATTTCATTTTGGTTTTTAGGCTTGTGGTTCTTATGATTACTGAAATTGATACCTTTCAATCAAGTGGTCCATTCGTATTTATTTCATAATATAATATTTATTTCTCTATCATTTATTATTCCCACAGGTATACACATATGTATTTCCTTGGATTTTGTGAGTTTAAAAGTTTTTATGAATATAGTTTCTGTTGGAGAATTCCTTTGGTGAATCTCCTTATATTTGGTGGTGGTTCATTTTTTATACTCTATTTTTGTGAAAAATTAATTATTGAATAAAATGTAGTCATTGTATTGAATACCAAACCTCATATTTATTATTTTTCAATGTGAAATTATGATGCATATTTGAATGTTCTACTATTATCCATCGTTTTTAATATTCATAATACAATGATTGGAATTGGTTACGTGATGTTGTTTATAGTAGTAATTAATTTTAAGTTTTTTTCTTATTATCCTTACTATTATGTGAGTTTTTTTGGAAAACTATAACTATTTTTATAATTTGAATTATGATTTTTTTATTGTGATGGAAATATTTTGGCATGGTTAATGTATTAATGATGTGAGGGTGGGTGGATTTGCCTATTTTTAAGTATTTTTATCTCACTGTGGGGTGGTCTGACTTTCTAGGAAGTGATTAATTTAATGATGAAAACTAATCTAATTATAGAGATGTTTTTTGGTGCTATTGAAATAATTGTTGTTCATACTTATACTGAAGGATAATTTCATAATTTCCTGCTTGTACACTCTATTTATTTTTCTTGTTTTCTACATGCACTACTTCTATATATTTAATTTTATTTTATCAATGGAATATTTTCCTTTCACAATCCATCTAGTAAACTTATTTAGTGATGGGTTTCTCATGTGTGCTCAGTGTCTAATTACTATAAACACTATAATTTTCTCTCCCATGAAAATTATTTTGAATATGTGATCAATGACTGCACACATTTGGAGATGAAATTATGAATTTAAACATAATAATTGACTTGAATAAATAATAGAATAATAATTATGATTGTTTTTCCTACCAATGATTTTTTTTATATTCTCATTTGAATAATTCTCCAAAATTCAACCATGACCGAATGGTAGATAGCAATTCTTCATAGGGAACCTAAGTGGTTGACCATTCATAGATTTTTCCTTCTTACGAGGTGTTTCATGTTTTATATCTGTTTCTTTTAAATTATTTTTATTTTATAAAAATTAAATCATGAATACTTTCTCTCCATTCATTATCCATTACTACCAACAACTTTAAAATATAGATAACTAGTGATGAAAACTAAAGGTTTTTCTTAGGTCTTATCCGTAATTTTAATTTTTGAAAAAATGCATCTGGACTATTGCATTATTAATTTCCAAAAAAGAAATTGGATTCCCTTTGTAATAAATTTTTTTAAACAAAATCAAATAAATTTACATCTATTATATCATATGTTGAATTAGGAATTGTTCTATTATAACTATATGAAAAATTTAGATGAACATTTTATAATTTTTGATGTTTTTAATGATAGGGGATAAAATTACCATATTATATTTGAAAATTTCTACCTCATCCCAAGATTATTTTATGTTCAATTTTGGTATGTGTTCATTTATCTTTATGTTTCAGTCGACACTATAAATTTGTATTTCCATATGATTTTTCAGGATTTTTAGATTTCAAAACCTCCTTATTAATCTTGAAAAAACTTTATGATATGTTCCTTTAAAAAAATGTATAAATAATTAATCTCTATCTAGTTTCAAATGTTATAGATGAAATTCATTATGATTCTTAGAAAGTATAGATAATAGTATAAGATTAAAATGTCCAAAAAATGAATTTCAGAGAAAAAAACACTTTATACATGTAAAAATTTCAATGAAATCTCATTTAGGTTAATATTATAAATTATATCATATTTTATAGAAAACATGTTATGTAATCTGAATACAAAACCATGGAATTGTTCTTCTTATTAATAAAAATTATACCATTTGGTTTTGTTCTCTCTTTGTGACATGTTATTCATTATTGCTTCACATTACTATTTAATCATTTCAACTATGTTAGAATTGGTATTTTTAGTTTGTTGTAAATAGTTTTCATATCAATGTTTTATGAAGTTGCAGATAAAAAAAGATTCTGGTTTTTGGAATCATAGTGTAAATACAAGTATCATTTTAAGATTTAGGTACACAGAATTTTAACAAAGGCATTAATATACCTATATATTTACTGTTCATCTATGGAATACATAAGGAGAACCCTAGTGTAAATTAGATTTCAATAATATAGAAAAGTAAAATACAAACCCTACCTATATAAATAAGCTTAGATTTTAGAAATTCTATATTATTTTTTTTATCAAAATAGGGATACAATATATTGATAAAGGATACAGGAAAAAATCATGAGGATAACTATGTTTGATAGTGATGAAATAAATGTAATTGTTAATGAGATAATGAGAGGTTTGAGGTGTGACTCTATGTGTGTTTTTTATGGTAGGGGCTTATCAAGGAGTGGATTTGGGTGTTCTTCAAGGTTTGTACTACTTGGTGGTGGACTAGATGAGAGTTTTTGGGGCTACCATGTCTTGTCAAGAGTGGGAAGTCCATATATGGGTTGTTTTTATGAATTGGTGTTTCTGTTATTTTCGATTTTGATACATTATGATCACAAAAAGTTGAGTTATATTAAAAAAAACTTATAAAAAATGAGAGAGCCTTAGATAAATGTGGGTGGGTGAAACACTCTCAAGTGATTATGACCCAATTTGAAGAAGGCCATAGTGAAAAGAGTAAGTAATTAGTTTCCATTAAGGTTGAGTGAATTACCATAAAGTTTCCCATGGAAATCACCTGAAAGGATGCATGGTACTATGAGATGATAATCCCACAAGAAAACATTCATGTTATTCTAATAGGGGAAACACACACTATAAATTCATATTTGAAGGAAACATCCATTGAATAAGACCTTGATGAAGGAAACCCACATGATTCTATTTTTGGGTTATTCACTAAGGAAGAAACAATAGAATTTTTATAATGATAGCATAACTTAATGGGATAAAATCAAGTGGATGGCTCCACTGAAATTTAGGATTTGGTGTATGTTACGAATGAAGAATAAATATTTGAAGTTGAGGCTATGAATTCAGATCTAATTCCACATAACTAAAGTGAATTTCTAGATTATAAATATATAAAAAGGTTTTATAGATGATATGGATATGGGGATTTCATTAATAATTATCTAGATTAATTTTGGACCATTAATATTAAACATAAAAGATACTTAGAAGGGACTCAAAAATACTTATTTTTCATTGGAAGCATGATTTTAGCTTCAATCGAAGTTCAAACAGTAAATCATAAGGGGTTGTTGATTCCCCAATAAGTAGGATATTAATAACGTAAAACATACCCCTAAAAAGAAAGATATTCATGGATGAATGAAAAATATTTATAGGGTAAAAAAATAAAACATGTTAGGGGAAAAGATGCAGAATAATTCACTAATGTAAAAACATTTACATCTATTGAAAATAAAGAGGGTAGAAGGAAGATCAAAGATTTATACTTTATGTGTATATTCCTTAAGAAAGATTGATGAAATTCATGAATGATCTGGAATAATTGTGAATTTAATAAAAAACATTTACAAAATACGATATCAATAATAAGTCAACCTTGACTGACTCACTATTGCATAAGATGACAAGTAGTACATATTTTCAGAATTTATGCATACTTAAATGCAAGTGTCAAAGAAAAATACTTATTTCCTCTTATGTTCAATAATTACAGTATACCCCAATGTTTGGAGGTATTTACTATAATCGTTGATTTTTATTTCACTCTAATTATTCCTAAAAAAAATTAAAAAAATAAAAAATAGTGTATTGATGTAGATAATGATAATTTTCATTGAAACCCCTCATATTTGATTAATAACTTAAGATCAGTAGTCTTTAAGTGAGAAATAATTTCTAGATAATGTGTTTTTGGAAACTTATTAGTGATAGGTATGGCCTATAAATACGTCCTAGTTCTAGAAAGCTAACCATTATAAAAAAAATGCACATATTCCCTCTATATCTCACCTAATTCCATGAGTTATGAAATACTCATAGCCTGGCCATAAGAAATATTATAAAGAATATTCTACCAAAATATTAATTTGTATAAATAAAATAGTAATATAAAATAAATCTAATGAATTTTCTTACACATATTTTCACCTAATAATTTTCATTGCATCATTTTGAATTTGTCTTGAGGAAAGTAGACTAACAAGAATGATGTTAGAATATTTTGAAAGTATCTCCATAAAACTCCTACACTCTCATCTAATTTTACTAATAATTTCATTGTCCTCACTGTACTCAACCATCAATAGTGTTTTGTGGTTCTACACTTCATGCAGGCATGTATTCCCATGGATTCTAGTGAAAGATCCAACTATGATAGAAAATAAGAAACATGTTATATCAATACATCTTATAATAAAAATATGTTGTGGTTAAGAAATATTAGTAGGGTTCTATACATATATCTAATCTAGCCCAACCAATGTGTATAGCTGGATCCCTAGGCTATTAAGGAACATTGACCAATATAGTAGCATGGAGGTCTAATGTTTTAACATGTGGCTCGAAATGTGTCAATGTATAAGCTGAATGATCATGAATATAAAATTCCATAGAGGAATAATTAGAAGGAAAAGAATTTTGAATAGAAATATATGGGAAAGTATATTATTTATATGCAGGGTGAGCGTTCACAAGATAAGGAAAATGAATATGATGAGGATCAAATGTAAATAGTGGTTATAGTATAGGTGGTCTAAATGTATCAGGTTAACCAAATGACATTGTGGGGTAAGAATGTGTCCTATATTTTATATCTAAGAAAGTGACAAGGTGTTATCATGTATTAAAAGTGGTTTGAGTAGCTCTATTACCACCCCCACTCACCTCGTCTGGTTGAGAACCACTACCACTAGATTGGTTAGAGAATAATTTTTTCTAGGGTTGTGATTCCAAATTAAAATATGAAAATTATATAACTAACATAGAATTATATGTTATTGATATATATATATATATATAAACAAATATACATATATATATATATATTTGGAATAGAATACTCATAACAGTAACCAAAGGTGGAATAACAAACTCTCTCATGTGGTGATTATTGTCACACATCATCTTCCTTCATACCTCTTCAATTTTTTTCAATTTTTTCATTTCAGAAAAAATATGCATTTAATTAAAAATTCATAAGTAGTGTGTAATACAACCAAGAATAAAGATGTGATATGAATTAATTATGGAATACCAATTATTAATCTAAAAAAGAAAATATAGTTATATAAAATAATCATATTAAATTTAGTGATAAGAATTTCGAAACATAAATGTTTTTTGATTGAAAGATAAACTCAAACTAATTATAATGTTATGAATGGGTATGATATAGTTTTCTTCTTCTACTTTTAATTCAATCCAACACAGTTTTGGTTAGGTAATTTGGTTTAATTTCATCAGTTGATTAAGTCATTTATCTATTTTTTGGGTTTGTTAATTTGGATCCTATTTTGGATTAGGTCATTTTCAATTATATTGGTTAGGACATTTGTTTCATTGGTTGTTATTTTCATTTGATTTAGTTTAATATGTTTCAGTTCAAGTCATCTTATTTTTTATTCAAATTGGATTATGACATTTGTTTGGTTTATTGGGTTCAAATACAGTTCAATTCAATAATAGAAAATTCAACTCATTGAAATATTCAGCTATTTTATATTGAAAATACACCTGAAGGTCATGTTGGATACAAAATATTTTTAATCAAAAGTAATGAAATGTGAATAGTACCATCTTGAAGAACCCAAGTCGAGTTACAAAAAAAGAGTTCAGAATAGATACAGGTGACATTTAAATTACACACCATAATTTTATTTTCATAATTGAATCTGAAAATTGAACTAATTAGGTCATCATAAGTAATAAATTGATTGGAGATAATGGGGAGGTGATGAAGTGAATTTCATGCCACCATAATAAAAAAGAGGTATTCATATTACTTCAATAATGACACAAAATCTAGGACATAGAAGATTTTTCACATAAAAAACATGATTCTTTATTGATTCAAATATGTACATCTCATTAGTTGAAAGAGTGTGATTCATTCCAATAACTCAAAATCCATACTTATCACTAAAAGTGTCATGTCTCGTATTGAATCAAACCATTATAAGTTCATCATATTGAATTGACCATGAGAGTACTAATCCAATATTAGTATTTTCCCAAGGAATCCATACTAAGAAGCATTTTTGAATGGAGAACTAAAATTTGATGCAATAGAATAATATTATGTTGTGGTAGTTAGAATACATATTCATCTTGTGTTCTCATGTTCATTACTCATTCAGTGATAATAAATTTTTACACACTGATGATAATTGATTTTATTTAAAATACCATTCAATTGGCACTAAAATACTAGTATCTTTTTCCCTCAGAGACAGGGTCAGTGGGAAAACACAATACCTAAAATATAAATAAATATTAAAATTAACTAAAAATTAATTTTTTATTTTATTATAGTAATAATTATACCTTTAATTTCAACCCAGTAGAAAACTATTTGATATGAAAAGAATGCATCCTTCTAAAATATAAATAATAATGATTTTTATTTATATTTATTTTTTCCCTATAAAAAGTAGAAATATTTTAACACATATGTACATTTACATGGGAAGAGATAACATATACAGGTTCAATTTACTTACATGATGTAGTCATCCAAAAAATTTCATTTAAAAACTATGTTTTCTTCTATCTAATTCACTTCAAGTATTCATGTAGTTAGTTTATAAGATTTATGAATTCCTTATGCTTGGGGAAGTGATAAAAGACTACGTTCAATTTTCTCCTACTTTTCTTATTCATTTCTCATTGGTCAGTTTCATCTCGTGGTCATATTAGACAAATTAATTAAACATAAATCAATACATTCTTGATCTAACAAATCTTTCACAATATAACCTTTAGAATGATTCATTTTCTGGACATAATACTTATATTTTTACATATTTTATTCATTGGGATATGTCCAATTAAATGAAACTAGCCCACAAAGATGTATTTTAGTCAGAATATGAATAGTTAGATACATCATGCTTGTCAAAAATTATGGGGGAAACAATTTCTGTAATACAAAAAAATATTACTGGTGCCACTTCATGAATTTTTTCATAAAATACTTATAGAACTTTGTAGTATAATGATTACTCTAAAAAAGTAAAAATCGAATAAATGTTACCCTTACATTATTAGATAGTTGATAATGGATTTATATTAGAATAAACTCATGTTGAAGTATGTGCAAATCATGGGCCTTAAAATATTTCTACTCTAACTCTCTTATGTTAAACCATTTTGATATGTTTTGTGCATAGCCATCAAGAACCATGAAAATATCTAGTACTTAAAAATATTAATTTTTTTTCTAAATGTTTCATCCCATAAGAATCATACATAACATACTATTTATTTCCATTGATGCACACAGGATGAGATCCTAGTTTGATTCCCCAATCCACCAAATCACATCGAGAATGTAAATCATACTTTGTCTTTACCTTTACATTTAAAAGAATTTAAAGCAACATTTCACATATTTTCCAGTGTTTATTACATCAAAATAATTACATAAAAATTGGTTGACTAGTTAAGAAACTAAAAAAATATAATTTCTTTATCCAATTTAAATTGGATTTAGTGGAAACATTATTCCACTATCTATATTTCATCTTACCTTTATCAAATGAAAAACTGACATCTTGAAATTAATTAAGAACCTTAGTTATATACAGTTTTTTCGATTGATTTTTAGTATCTATTGTATTGTCAAACCATCAATGATTAATCATATTTAGGTTATCCAATATAAATAATACTCGATTGCCTATAAAAATGAAAATATGGTGATATTTAAGTCTTCTAGATAATTTATTCTTCATTAAAATAGAAATGGAATGTTTTCCCTTCACGATCCATCTAGAAAAAATTTTATAATTTGGAAAATAATTTCTCATCTACACAAGCATTATATACATCTGAAATATGTATTTTTGACAATAATAATATGTGTGTACAGCCACATTCCAAAAATTATTTAACTCGTTTATTAAATGTTGTAATTTTAAATCTATAATATTATGAGGATAAAAAATCTCAGATATGATTATACTCATGAAAGTGAAATCTGTTTTCACACACAAACATGGAAGAAGATTATAAATGTGTATGAAAAAATAACCTTTTGATGCATGAAGTCATAATTTAACCAAACAGATTAAAACTATAATATGATAGTCCCAGCCTCAAATTTTTAATGTCAAATAAAAAATCAGGATATTGACCATTAATTATCTATCATGTTAATCAATATATGGGATGAATTAACAAATCATTATCCATGTTTTTTTCATAATAATGACATCTTATATTTAATGAAATTTATTGAAAAATGTAATGATTTTAGAGTCTGAGAATCAATGGAAAGTGCCTCATTATTTTTTGGGCATGAGAGATGGTGTTTCATCATCAATTGGATTTTATCGAGATGTGACACACTTTATTTAATCATTTCAGTTAGTGTTTTTCTACCCAAATAGACTTAAATCATTTGGGAAAGCAGTAATATTTTTTTTGAAAATCCAATTTCATCAACAACCACAGAATGGTTTGAGGGGATATCTACATCATATCAATGTAATTCCTTAAAAATGGTATGAATATAATCAAAGGATGTATTTGAGATCCCATAAATGGTTCTAACATAAAATATTTTGATTAAAAATTATAGCATATTGATTTTACCATATTGCTAATGTACTGGAGTCGTGGAAGCATCGTTGAACATTATCACATTTTCGACATTATAATTTTCATTATATGAATCATGTGTGCTCGTATTAGGATCATCCTGTATAGGAATAATGTATTTTTCATGATGAGAAATAAATATAAAATTTACATATAATAAATTCTCAAATCTGATCCTCTCATTCAAATCATGAATATTTTTATTCATCTTTTCCTCTTCATTATGATACGAGACATAAAAGATTGTTTGAAAAAAAATTATTATATGTTATATTTTTTATTCATGATATAACAAAGGTATTCCAACACAATTATAATAGTGCAAATGTATAATACCTTTTTCTGGAGCATTGTTTACTGAAAAATCTAAAAACTTATCAACTTTTCATGAACCTCGAATGAGATCTGATCTGTTTCATACATCCAACTTATATATATTATGTTAAAAAAAATTGTATATCCTATTATTTAAAAAATGAACTAGGATTGAAGTCAAATTTATATATATATATATATATATATATATATATCCATAATATTCAATTCCATTATATCAATGACTAATAACTGTACATAATACCACAAAATAAAGTATATGTATTGAATAATTGAAAAACTAGTTCATATGATAATTTAAATATAGATGAAAAAAATGTATATAATACACGAACCATTGTATATATTATGTTATAAATCTAACAGGTTACCTACCAAACATGGTAGTAGTTGAGGTTGTTTAATAACTAGATTATACTAGTAGAAAACTATGTTTTTAGTATAGAGTACTTCATAAAAACTCTTACTCATAACAACTCACAAAAGGAATAATTAACAACAACAAAATAAATTTATAAATATCAAAATAATGGAAATTTTCCTTTATATAAATATGTTTTCCATAAACTTGACAATATTTATGAAAAATGATCATGTAAACAAAACACATGCATATTAATCCTTTTATGAAACCATGACCCGTATATAGATGCAAACCATATAATACATTTCAAAACCAAACATGTGTAATACATGAAATGAATAATTTCAATCATTAAAATAAAACAGTGAAATTAATATTTTCATAACACCCTATAGTTTTCCCAAAAAATATAATGTAATACAATAAATATTTATATACATTCCTCATATATATCATACAAAATAAAAGGTTCATATTATATTTATATATAAGTAGTTAAATATATATATATATATTTATATATATAATTTTATTACAATTTTTTAAAAAAATTATCCAATTATTTTAAAACAGAAATCCATTATTTAATGTTTTTTAATACTAAGAGTCCATTTTTAAGCTCTGAGGTAATCATGGTAGTATGTTCTGGTGAATATATGAGAATTGATGTTTGATTATTTTATAGTATATATGTACTATATTAAATAATATTACTTTGACATTTTATTTTGTATATTATTTTTACTAATCTTATTTTAGTTATTTTTCATTAATACCAATGACTCTAGTTGACCTTAAATCATGTAATCATGGTAGTGTTTTATATAAGATCCATTTATATAGGACTTTTATAATACATGATGAAGAGTGATGAAATAATCATTTATAAAGGTATATGATCATTGATTTATAAAAAAATATCATAATTATATGATCTTCATAGAGAGGTATGGGTTGTTTTCATATTTAATAGGTGATGCATTCAAGTAAAACTTGCATATAGGGAAGAAAGGCCATGTAATCCCTGATTTGACACACCTATTTTGGTTAGAGATGTTAAATGAATAATTTCAATTTTTAAAATAAAACACTGAAATAAATAATTTCATAACCCCCTAATATATTCACAAAACAAAAAATTACAACAATAAATAATTACAGGATTACCTCATAAATATCACATAAACTAATTGGTTCATTTTATATTTATATATAGGTAAAGAGTAAATAAATTAAAGAACACATCACTTACAATTAGATTTATCATTCAATTCAATAGAATATATAATTAAAAATAAAATGTTTTCAATGAATATAGAAGAATATAACAAAAATGATTTTTGGGTTAGTGTTTTAGTCCTTGATAATAAATGAAAATTCTAATTTACATTAGAGATAAAGAATTTGTTACTTAACAATTTGGTATTGAAGAAGAATTAAATTAAAACTGGATGGGAGGAGTGATTCCCATGATCGTGGAAGAAAACCAAAGGACACAGGGTTGTTGATCTAAATAAGAGTGAAATGGTAGGAGGGGCGGTTACAATAGGTAAATATCATAGTCTATACAAATGGTATTATAAAAACATTTTTATTGTATACCTATACCAACGGTTATTTAAAACTATTGTATATACATCCAATAAATAGGTTATACCAACGGTTTTGTCAAAAATTTTGTATAGGGGGATTAATACCAACAGTTTTACCAATCCTTGGGTATAGCCCTATTTTTATAGGTCCACTTTCCAGAAGTGGAAGGATTCATTTCCAAAGTACATATAATATCCACTTTGATGAAAAATCTACTTTCTTTAATATCTTTAGTGAAACTATATTCATGCATTGTATTCATCTCATGTTTCAAAATTTTTGCATCCTTACAAACACAAAATTATCCCTTAAATTAATCCCTTGAAGGCTCCTGAAACATTAAAGTACTATGTACTCCCCTAAATTCAAATTCATTTACAAAAGTGTATCTATGGAACAAATTTATACTTATCTATTATTTCTACATCACAATAACACTTTATATAGATCGAGAAACCATATATTGAGTTTAACAGACCAGTATCTTGAGTAAAATCACACTGAACTAATCACTATTTAGATTCAACCATACAACCCATACACCATTCTTTTAGATCCATCCTCTTTTAAAATTATTTTAATATTTTGACCTGGTTCATATCAATAATAACTAATGTTGATAGGAAAAATAACCATAATAATTTATACCCATATTCCATGTACATCCAACAAGCGATGAGGGTGAATAGGTAATGTTGGTAGATTATACCATTTATATTAGATAACCAAAAATAATTATAGAATTGATGACATAGAATCATACTAAATAAATATAAAAATATGAATATTGTGACTATGATCCTACCAAAATTTAATGATACCAAATTCCATAAGAAATAAGAAACTATTATAAATCCACATGATTCAAACATAAAGAATGGGACTACCCAATGGGTCAAATATATACAATACTATCCAAAATAATAAAGGAATTGAGAATTCTATATAAGTTACGTCTATAAAGATTCATGATCCTATTTCTTACTCTAACTATCTATCATACACACTCACCAACTATTGATCCCTTTCTCTTAAGTACATCCCTAATCATAATTTCTATATACCCACCAAGGTGTATATGCAAGGTCTAGGTATTACTCATTCGAAAACCACCAATGATATAATTAAAGAAATATAGTATATATAAATATATACTCTATGTGATATTCTAATAATCAATAATAAAAACCCAATATTATGTTACTTTTCCAATAATTGGGTGTCATACAGGTTTCCTGGTGATCAATCATAGCTTCTACGACCCATTATATTGCTAGTATAAGCGCATCACCTACAACACAAAGTGTTGATATAGTGTCCACTTATATTACCATAATCAATCATATTATACCATGAGATATTTTGATGTATATAAATAGTTTGGATGATTATTGAGACATAAATTTTTTCATGAACATAGAAATTATCTGTAGAATAATTTTTAGAGATGATTAAAGTGGATATGGTTTTAGTGTAGTTATTATAATCAATACTGGAATATTATTTAAACTAAATTGATATTTTAATATTAATTTGATTTTACGTTAATTCCAATATTTATGAATAGTTTTTACTTGATTGGAGTCATTTTTTAAGAGTTCAAAGCAAATATTGAAATATTCCATAATTTTGATTTAAGGTGAAAGTTGCCTATGTCTAAGTTCTTTAAGGGTAATTCATAACTTGAATATGAGTCAACAGACCTGTGTATGAGTCATTTTGTCCTATTTAGAAGTCATTTGATCCATTGTATGAGTCATATTCCTAATTTTATGAATTAATTCACTATGTTTATGAGTGATTTTTCTATTATTTTTGAGTGATCTAGACAAGATTTTTGGTTGAGGACTTAGTACAAATTATAGATTCCTATAGAATTAAAATGATGGATTACAAAATTATTTAAAGAAATTAATATCACTTGGGATGATTTTGATTTTTTTCAATATGGTTTTAAACACCAATGATATGCCTTACTTTTTTCTACCTTCATTTTAATAATAGTGGGTTGTATGGTCCTAGTGATATCTGAATCATTACAAGTATCAATCCTTAATTTTAAAAGGTAAAAATAATAAATCATTTATCTCTTTCAATTTTTATTCTTTCATATGTTACCAACAAGAATAATTAACATCTTAATGGGTGGAGAATGTTGTTTCAAAAAGAAAAAAAGGAATTTATAATCATTGATTCCCCCACAAATTTATTTTATAGATATTTTTCGTCATTTAAAGTGGTATCAAATCCTAATTCACATTATATATGATCATTTATTTAAATTTATTATAATTATTGTTCCATTCACAAGATTATTTTATCTAAAATGGATAATATAAATTTTTTTAACCATTACTTGATTCACAATTTTTATAGGAAGCGTTATCTTATATAAAAGGATAAATTGTTTTCCAACATATTATTGGTCAATTATATAGTATTGGAAGTTAAAAAGTATGGGATTATTCCTTGTGAATAAGGTGATTCCAGGTCAATGATAGAAAATAATAATCATGTTAATGATGGATGTGTTCAGAATTATATATTTTCTTCCTTTTCAGAGAGTGAATTTCTAGAATTTAATGGAATAAAATTTCAAAAAGGTATGTAGTAAAATATAGAGAACATTTATGAAGTCAATACATATGTTTAATAGGAAAAAATATAAATTTAGAAACTTGAATGAAAATATATGAAAATATACGATGATGGAAGTATTGATTGCTTCTTCATAAGAGAAAACGAGATTTTGATCATGATCAATGGATTTTGCCTGAATTTAGAAGGAATCAACATAATTTCTTGCTATAAATTTAAATTTATAGGATATTGGAAAGTATAATATTAAAAATAATAAGGTTACTACTTAAGAGGATATTTCTATTAAACCAACTATGAAAGAGATGTAAATAAGATGGTTAATGATGTAGAAGCTAGCTATTCAGATTTAGATTTAGATATGGATCCAAACATTAATAAAATAATCTCTCCTATAACTATAAATTTGAGAAAATAAAATAGCTATTTCATTAGAAATATTTCACTAAATCTTTTTGATTTTTCATCATTTGGATTTTTTTAATTTTTCCTAAATTTAAAAATGAGGTAGACAGTGATGATGAATAATAAAGATATATATGAATCATGAATAAGAAAAAATAAAAAATTAAAGGGTATGAATTTATAAAATTACAAAAAACAAACTTCTTCCATATGTATGAGATATATGAGGGTGATTAAGATTAAGTGGAAGTTAAAACTTCCTATGAAGAAGATACTGAAAAATTACTTATATCAAAGTGGAATTATAAAAATACAACTAATGATGAAGTCTATAGTTTTAGAAGTGAATTCAAATATACACATATTTAATTTATTCTATAACCTAAAGAGTTTCTCTCAATGATATCTATATTAGAGAATGAGATCAAATATTTAAAGATGGAAAATAAATCTTCTAGTAGTAATGGATATGGACATGAAGAATAAAAATAAAAACTACTAGAATAAATTAAAAATCTAAATTAGATTTTTGATGATGATAAAAGCATAAACATCATTATAGAATAAAAATTAAAGGATAAAAAGAAATAACTTGACCATATTCAATAGAAATTGGTTAAGTCCAAAGAAGAACTGAATAATTATAAATCAAACATATATAATTATATTTCTAAGGTTATAGAGTATTTAAAGAAGAATGAAGTTTTTAAAGACTAATAAAAGTAAGTATATATTATTGAATAAAATCCGAATAATTTTGGTGAAATTTTATTGATTGAGAATAAATTTAACAACATAAATATTGTAGAAAAATATTTTGATCGACCAAAATCTAGAAATTATGGGGAAATCAATATTAACTCAAAAACGGGAAAAACTGGTGACTCTACAGAGGATAAAAATTGGGATAATATGAAGAATAATTTGTCAAAAGATTTAGAAAAATTGGTACATAATTTGTACCCAACATTTATGACTCAAATAAAGAAGGAAGATGGGGGTCAGTTGTAAGACAACAGTCATGATATATGGTAATGTATACTTCCGAGGGGTTTTTTTGAAGGTATGAAGTATTTAAGAATTTAAAAACAATTTTATCGTTTAATTATCAACATTATTATAATTATATGAGGTTTCTAATTCATGTATTGAGTTGGATTTAGTCCTCTCAAAATAATATATTTTTGAACTAGATTATAAATTCATCAAAAAAATTTCAAAAGTGGTTTTATGTTATTGATGAAGTATATGGAAGGTAGAAAATGACCAATAACCCTAAAAATTAACGAATCATACTTATAACAACCTAGATAAATAAGAGTTTAAAATCTGAATACCCTTGGTATAAAAATAGAAAATGATAGGAGAATGATTTAGTTGTGGAAGTGGAACCTAAAGCTTTAGAGGTGGTTAATCCATTCATCATTATGAGTGGATGTTCCCCGAACATTAAATTGGATTTAAATCTTATAAATGATTTCTAAAAGTGAAAAATATATCTCAATGGCGTTTTAAATTTATGGATCATTCAAAATAAATGGTGTTAGAGCTGATGTGGTTGAAAAAATTCAACTGAAATTCAAGAAAATTTTATTTATTGAAGGAATGAAACAAAATATTCTTAGTAAGTATTGGTTATGTGATGAGTAAAATGAATTATTCTATTTAAAGTATGTATTTCTGTTGATTATCTTGAAAAAATATTTTATTTTTACAAGAGGAGAGTGGACAAGGGGTAATCTATTTCATGTTTGTAATGCGAAAAATTCTTATTTTTTAAACACAAAATAAGTAAATCGTTTCTAGCATTGAAGGATTGTATATTTTGTACAAACAAATATGTGTAAGCTTATAAGAAGATATTATATATATATGATGTCCCTATGTTTTAAAAAATTAAATTGGATATTCTCAATATCATAAATGGGTAATATTGTTAACACTTCACATTAGAATGTGGTGATTCATTCTACAAAACATTTAAAGATAATTAATTCACATGTATATGGGCTGATGAGGATGTAATCAACAAACAGAGATAGTTAATTTATCTATTTTATTTATGAATCCACACTCATTATTTTTTTATGTTCATATATAATTTGTATTTATCTAGTATAATGTTTTAATTTTTTTAAAGAAGTGATGAAAATGAGTATGGTTTTCCTCTGATATTGATCCAGAATAACAATGATTATGATTCTTAAAATTGATTTTTTGAATATAATTTATAAAAACATAAATTTTAAAATAAACTCGAGGCACTATACACACCATAAAAATTGTTTGGTTGAACGTAAAAATAGAAGCTTGTTGGAAATGGATCAGAAAATGTTAATCGAGCAAGATAGGTCTTGATATATTTTAATCCATGAAACCGAGATAGTGGTTCACCTTAAAAATGGTTTTCTTACAATTAATCTTCATATATTTCCCCATAAGAAATGAATTAGAATAATCATTCATGTTTGAAGTATATAAAGGTGTTTGGAAGCCCTTGTGTGTTCAAGGTTAAAAAAGAAAATCCTAGTAAGATTGAGAAGAAAGGTGTTGTTGGGATATTTCTTAGTTATCCTATAAATAGTTGAGGATACTATTTTTACAACAATTTCTCAAGGATTAATAAACATACTACTGATGTGAAGGTACTAGAACACACAAATAATGAAAGCACGCATAATGAATTATGTTCCAAAAGTGATGGAGATGAATTGATTTTTATTAAATATTAGGAATAATTTTTTAAAATGACGAAAATTTATAAGGATTATAGGATGGAGAAGAAGATTATACCTTTTTATATTATGAGGAACATCCTCATTCAACCTATCCAAGGATGAGAAAACATTTTCAGGTGTTGACTATCATTTGATAATAAGGATATGATGTTCAAAATATAAGAAATTTGAGGATAACTTCGCATACATCACTATTTTCTCATTTTGAACCATGATATGTGTAAGATGATTTTAGGAGTCAAGAGTGGGTTGATTATATGAATTAATTATTGGATCATATTGGGAAAAATAAAACATAGTACTCTGTACCCAATTTGGAAAATACAAATTTCATTAGAACAAAGTGATTATTCAAGAATAAATTGAATGAAAATGTTGAAAATGTGTGAAAAAATAAACACTTTAGTGTAAATGGTATTCTTATGAACACAGAATTTATTTTTAGGAAACCATTTCACTTCTAGAAACATTATAAACCATAAGGATATTTCTTAATTTTATCTCGAAGGAAATATATTATATTCCAAATGGTTTTCAATTTTTCCTTCCTCAATAGTGACCCAAAAGATGTGGTATATATTGAATAACCTTGTGGGTTATTTCTTGTAAGAGAATATAATTATGTTTTCAAGTTATATAAGGGATTATATGTGTTGAAACAACACATCAATGCATATTATTCTAATCTATACACCTCTTTCAAGAATTTTAAATTCAAAAAATAAAGAGTGGTAAACAAAAACTACATTAAATATGACAGTGAGGTAACTCTCACTATTATTGGCTATATAGATAAAAAAAATTATTTACAAGGAGGAATTTTATGAATATCTTTTAAAATATTTTAAAATGATTTTTTAAATGTATTTTCTTAGTGGGATGAGATACTTTATTATCTTACAAATTTCACATGAGAGAGAAAAAAAATTTATTTCTCAAGGAATGTATGCTTGGGAAATTTTAAAAAGCATTGGTATGGTGGATTATAATCTAGTACACACCTCAATTTCATTGGAAACCAATCCTTATATAGATAAGAAAGGAAAGGAATAAGAACCAATCAAATTGTAGAAGAATGTTTTATGTTTTATGTATTTTGAAACTTCCAAGATAAATATAGTTCATGTTGTTTAACTTTGTGCTATGTATGAAAATTTAACCAAAATAGTCCCATTTTAGTGCTATAAAATGGATTATTAGGTTCAAAATTGAATAATAGATTTTGGGTTGAGAAATAATAGTAAAGAGAAACTTTTTCTGTTACATGGATGTATATTGGGTAGGATGGGTTGATGGAAATATGTCTGCATCTAGAGGAGTTTTCTTCCTTGGGTAATGGTTTGTCTATTGGAAGACAAATAATTATAAATTTTTATCCCCAATAACTGTTAAAGTATATTAGGTTTCATCCACTCAATACACAACCATATTTATGTGTATGAAGGCTCGGTTTGATGATATCCAATTTGAAGTAGATTTTCATATACTTTTTATTGTGATAATAAAGATCCTATCAATCATTCAAATAATCAGGTTGAAAATTAAAATCTTGGAACATCGGTATAATGTAACACTTGATCATGAAGCTTTTTGAAATAAATGAACTAATGTTGGAATTTTTTCTCATATAGCTGAAAATTTCCTATGATTTCACCAATACATTTCTAAAGGATGCATTTCAAAATATTATGTTATCATCAGTACATCAAATAAACACATATCAAGGCTAAGGTATGGTAGTTAATCCACTCTCTCATATTTTAAATTTGATTCTAGTTGTAATAGGGGGAAAAAATAAAATATATATGTTGTTATTAATTTATGTATTTATAAATTTTATTTACAATGGGGACTTGAATTGTTTTAAAATGAATCCTTTGATATTTTTTTCCAAAACAGGGAATTTTCCAATATTTTGGGAGCACTTATATATAGAGATAGTTTTTAAAAGGGGTAATATTTCAATTCAACATTGTGCATTTTTTTATTGTTCTCATAATTTTGTTGATTTTTATGCATTAATTTTTATATTATATATTCTCTAGAAGTATATTTCATGTTATGGGTAAAGTTGATGTAATTATGAAGTATTTATTGAAGAATAATTGATCCATTATTAGATAATATATGTGTAGAGTTGATTTTATGATGAAGTATTGATTGAAAAATAAGTTCAACATTATCATATCCATCTTTATGTCACACTATTTCATCAAATTGAATCAACTGAATCAATAGATGTGAATGTATGAATTTAAATCACTATTTAATGGTAAAAATGACATTATCACTAATTGTTTGTGTTTTCTACATTGATTTCTCTTAATTAGACTTGGAATTATTTAATTATGATTCATTGTTTAGACGATTGAGTTTGATAGTGATTTATCTTTATGGTTTCTAATAAAATCTACATGGGGATATTGTTGAGAACAAGATATACTTAGAAATAGAAGAATAATTTTTTTTTATTTTTCATACGTGAAGTTTCCTATAGAACATGGAAATTATCCCGAGAAGAATTTTTGAAGAAGATTAAATTTTATAAGGTTCTTGTGTTGTATTTTGTTTTCAATGCATAAATCATGGTAAAAACCAAGTTATTTTTTGATGAAATATTTGAGCTAAATTTCATTATTATTTTTATCTTGTGTTTAATGTTTATTGGAATAGGTTGTGAAGAGTTTGGAACAAATTTGGATTATTTTTTATGTATTTTTGGAATTTATAGGTAATCTTAAAATTGGAAAAGTATTGAGGTGCATGTGAGTCATTCTTGACTTTTTTAATATTCAATTTAATTTATGCGCACTCCCATAGACCAAAATATGAGTCATTGTGTCATATGTAGGAGTAATTGTTTCTAGTTTATGAGTCATTTTCCTTGACAAATGAGTTAATTAACTATATGTTTGACTGATTATATTATTGGGTATGAGTGATTCAGACATGAGTATGAGTTAAATAATTGGTAAAAAATCCAAAATTCTATCGAATTAAATTGTGTGTCTCAAAAATTATTTAGTGAAAATAAAATCAATTAGAATGATTCAAAATTTATTTCATCATGGTTTAAATGTAATAAAATGGGTTTTTTATTTAATCAAAGGTAGAAGAATCATTGAAAAATAATGTAGTTGAAATGAAGATAAGTTATAGAGTAATTTTTTGTTATGTTGTAGAAAGAACTCCTTCCCTACAATGATTGGAAAAAGTTATTGAAAAAATAGTAATTGGGAAGAAGTATAAGGAGTTGGGAACCAATTTAAGGATGTTTTTTCATTGAATTTTAATTTTATTTTGAATTTCAAATTATATTTTTTTCTATTGTAATAAAAAAAAATTTTTTTACTGTTTTATAAAATATAATAATGTGGAATATAGAGGGGAAGAATAAATAATATATATTGTATAGAAAATTAAGGAATATTATTGTTTTTAAAAGAAAGAAGTGTGGGAGAGTTGTGTACTATCCAATTAATTCAAGATGAATATTCTTATGACAATATAAATGGAAGATTAAAGAATAATATCACAATTATATCCAGAATATAGTATCATCTGAGCAATGAAAATTTTGTTGTTAAACCCATTTTATTATTTTTTAATTTATGTGGTAAGAACTTATAAATTGTCAGGTGATGTATAACATGAGTACAAGGATATTACATACTCATTTGTATCAACATTTTATAACTAGTGGGTTATATAGTCTTTGTGAATACTCAATCATGATAAGAATTAAACATTACTTTTGAAAGTTAATCCATGTTCATATATTATTCCATTTTTTGTGTGTTCTTATATTTGTTTATAGAAAGGAAATAACATTTTAATAGGTGTTTAAGATTATTTCAGGAAAAAGACATAAACCAAAATTTTTAATCATTAATTAACCCCTCTCTCGGGGATTTCACTTATCTTTTTGGTCTTTACACAATAAAAAGTATGTGAAACATAATCATAAACATCCATGAACACAATTTAAAAAAGTTCAAATACCTAATAAAAATTTATCTACCTTTAAATAACCATTATTCCCAATATTATTGAGCGCAATAATTTCCAAATCACATAAAATATCAAGATTGGAGTGGGAATAGTATCCCATTCCTTGACCAATACTAAGGGAGAAAGAGATAAAATCCCATAACATTATCTATATCTAGTATGAATGGGAATAGTGTCTCACTAATGTTAATGATGAAATGAAAAAGAATCCCATCCCATAAAAATAACAATGTTGAATGGGAATAGTGTATCATATATTAAAAATTAAAAGGGAGGGATGGTCGTAATGATCCTCCCCACTTTTATTCCCTCAATGGATTTAAATAACCTAAATTCTAAATATTATAATAAGGAATTATTGGGAAAACAATAGTACTGAAATTAAATGTCTAATAGAGAGGCATGACATCTAACAACCTTTCCAAAACTGAAGATAAAAGGGAATAACATCCCAATTCCATTAAAAAAAACATATATTATAATAATATCCAATTTCAATTTATAATTACTTTTAGATTAGTTATCATACAAACAACACCGTCCCTGTTACCAAATGCAATATAAAACCATCTGGAAGCCTATATCAAATAACAGAGAAATACTTTAATCCCATTTTCTATTTTAAAATGATTATTAAAAAAATCCAAATTTTAATAAATTATACCAAAATACCATTTCAAGGATACAATGGGGATGATACCATATATAGAGGTCTAATATCATAGTCTATTATGTTATGACATATCAAAGGAACGCCACTATTAGGTTCACAGATCATGATCCATTGTACTTTCTCAAAAGTCCATTGAAGAAAAAATAGCATATAAAGGACTAATTTGCATGACCCCCTCCCCACAACATGTACCCCTCCTGGGTCGACAATGTGATAAGATAGATAATGACCGCTGAGTCCTACCTCTAGTAGGAAACATGTTGGATATTAGCTTAGATGGTATAACAAACACACAGATGGGAGGAATTACCCTCTAAGAGAAAATATGCAGAAGTGAGTGACAGGATTTACAACAAACAACTCCTTCTCAGAATAAACTATAAAAGAAATCTCAAGTACACAAATACAATGTCAATGAAAACTATATACTAAAAGGGGAAAACAACACGTACCAAAAAAATGGAAAGACGACAGCGACCATGAAGCCCAAACAGCTCCTATAACCCCCCCCCAATCTAGTTGTAACCAGCTTGATCTCCAACCTAATCCATATTACATGAAAAATAGTTTATATAACGTTTGGTGGGTATAAAAGTTTACTCTGTAGAATCCTCCCTAGATCCTCCTGTGAAAAAGTAAAGAAATCATGATAAATTATAGTGAACAATAGGTGAAACTAACTCGTCACCTAAACAAGTATATTATGTTACTATCCTCACCATGGATACTCTATCCAAGTATCATATACTAGTTTATACAATATAATAAAGAATAATAAGGGTACCTCACTACCACTTCCCCACTTTTTTGCCTCTTTTTCCCAATGTCACACATCCTGAGCATATCTCTCCAAAAAGGTTAGCCTGAAGACTCTTGGGCGATGTACCACAACCTGCACCTCGTCTAATAGACCACCACCACATCCACATAACCAAATTTAACCTGGTAGTTTCCAGTAGCCACTATAGCCCACATAACATGTATCAAATGTCAGGTATTATACCTGAAGCCACTACAGTCTATACACTAGGTTAGGATCCTCAAGACTTCACAACATAAACACGTGAAACCTATAGTTGCACATCATAATCTATATCCAGAATATGTGTGTGTGAAATAACCACAAGCCATTATAGCCATGTACAAACATATAAGGGTAAAACTAATCGTAGTGCATAGAAACACGAGAAACTACCATAAAAAGAGAGAATAGATTAAGGGGGTAGTCATCCATGCATCCCCCATAGTGATGTTAGAGAAAACACCCCCCCCCCCCGGGCTCTGAATCCCTAGGGTGTCAGTCACCATAACCGACATAGTGGAGTATCATATACAAACAAAAAGTAACATGATATAATATTCCTCACAACCAAACTGTGGATATAACCTAGTCTTAGAATCATCTAAAGATAACATCTCTCAGACTCTTGGATTCTACTACTAAGACTAGATATCCTATAAGCAAACAACCTTTTAAAGAGATATATAATGTTACTTTATCCCTTTTAATTAATTGACCTTTATGTTAATTATTTATTTAAATGTTAAATAACTATTATAAAACTCCACATTACATTTCATTATTATACCATCCAAGATCCATGCCCTCCAGGCATAACCAAATTGAGTCTACGTCTTCTCAAAGTCACAACCTCAGCATTGTATCCTAGAAAACTCCAACCCCATGGGTTAACATCACTTATTCAATCATTCATTAACATCATTATCAATTTTAAATAATTCCAACAATTTTAATAAAACATTATAAGATACCAAACACAAGGGGCTCAACATAGTGATTTGATGAACTAATATTCATGTTTATTCCACCTATAGTAGGAGTGCAGGCCCATCCATCCTCAAGAAGAAAAACCTGGAAGGCACGTGGCATACCCCCACACATCTCCATCTCTATTGGATGGAGGGTAAGAATAACCATCTTCCCCGAGTAGCATGGAAATTGAATTATATAAAAAACATCAGATTCAACAAAAACCACTTTCATATCAATCGGTAGACCCTACTTCAACCCATTCCACTAGCCCCATTTTCCTCCCTGACACCCGTATGCATAAACTGATGCATCTCACTACTCTAGGCATAAACTGATACTACCACGACCAATAGGCCTCCCTGACCCCACATACCAACATATCCTTGTAGGCTCAACCATCCTAGGCTCATACCATAATACAATCTGCATGAAACAATCAAAGTAACTAGGATCTTTGCCCCCAAACAGGGCATCTAGCCTTCAAACACAACAAGATCTCATGGTTACAAGTATAAGGAACATTGACTTTACAAGAAAGAGGGTAGTTCATACCCAAAAAGTAATTAAATTTACCACAAAACTAGTTCTTTATTACATTTGGAAATAAGAGATTCAATTAAACATGCCTAACTGAATCAATTTCATTATCATCATATAAAAAACAACATCCATATTCATTAACCATTCCTCTTTATCTTTATTCTATTAATATAAAATTAATTACATCATTAAGTTATTTACCAAATTCCATCCAGAAAGGCATTCTAAAAAAACATAGATATCAAACTATCTAGAAAAAATCAAAAGGCAATAACATCGCTATAAAATTGAAACCAATTATTTAATCCGGTTTAAAATTTTATTATGTCAATTTCATTGGGATATAGTAGGTTAAAACATGATAAATCTATGACTACACATAAATATAATAGAGAAGTTGTGATACCCCTACCACAAAAGGTTTACAACATTTTTTCACGAGAATGATCCAACACAATGGATCACGGTCACCTCTGCCATAATGACCTCATCCACCTAAGGACACCTTGAAAAAACTGAATCAATCAATACCCAAGAAAACTCCATTAGAAACATAGAGATCACATAACATAACATGGAAAGGATAATGGGAGGATACAATTCAATGAACCTAGAATAATGGGGGAATAAAACACCTTATATTGAAGATGGATTGACACTTCCTTGTTTCACTAAAACAGGGGGTGCCCATGTAGTAGGAAAACTATACAGGGAAAACGATCAAATGATACCACAATCACACAACTCCTCAGGAACAAATGTTCATGGTGCCTCACACCAAGATAATGTTGATGGAAGGAAAAGGGAAGAAGTTATCTCATCCCTTCTAAAAATATAAATTGATCAGTAGTTTAGATATGGTTTAGATTTTCCATTAAAGGCATATCTGGTAAAGATTACACAGTTTCACTATGTAATGGAACCTGGTCCATTAAGAAAAATTAATATCAGATTTATGGGATTTTAATCATAATTAAATCCCTTAAGACAAGGCTTTGAATTCAATTTACATCAAGGATAATTTCAAAGGGATGAGACTATAGGAAGTTGGAAGCACTATTCACATCTGTCTCACTATTCACATCTATCTCACTAATGACATAGTTCAAATCTAGATCACCGATGAGTTTATTCACATGTGATTAATCGATGACACTATTTACATCTACCACACTGATGAGACTATTCACATTTGTATCACTGATGACATTGCTCACATTTTTCTCACTGATGACACTGTTCACATTTGTCTAACTAATGAAAATGTTTATATCTATCTAAAAAATGAAATTTTTCACATAAGTCTCTATGATGACACTATTCACATTTGTCTCATCGGTCACACTAATCACATCTATCTCACCGAAGACACTATTGACGTCTCTCTCACCGATGGCACTATTGAAATCCATCTCACCGATGACACTATTCACATCTATCTCACTGATGACATTGTCCACATCTGTTTCACTGTTGACACTATTCACATATGTCTCACCCATGAAATTGTTCACATCTTTCTCAATGATGACACTTTTCACATCAATCTCACCAATGAATCTTTTTAAAACTGTCTTATCGATGAAATTGTTCACATCAGTCTCACTGATGGCACTATTCACATCAATCTCACCAACAAAACTATTCACATCTAACTCATCGATGAATTTTTTTACATTAGTCTCACTGATGACATTGTTTACAGAACTGTAATCACTATTAACTGAAATATAAATTTTGCGATGTGTTAGGAATAAGTCACCTTGGCCTCCCTGGACACCTCAAACACCAAATTTTGACAATGGAATTGATCTGGGAGGTCTATGACATTACATAAGATATCTCTCAAAACGTTCTCATCCTCAAGAATCCAAAACCAACCTAGAGTGGAAACAAAAAAGGGGTCATTAGAACAACCACCCCATGAGAAACCACTCAAAGATCTTGCCACCATATGAGCTCAACCGCCTCATAAAAGGGATAATGTGAAACCATATGCCAACCACAACCAGCTTCTAAACACTCTACCAAGGGAGATACCTCTCAAAAGAATGAAATCCCAAAAATGAAATAAGATAAATCCATCTCATAAATAGTAAATGTCTACCACCAAAAAATAAAAACCGTTATAAGAAAATATCTAAGCATCAAACAACTTTGGGTATTGAGCACATATCTATGGCACACATCCCTAGGTACTCTCCTCCACACCATTCTGTTACCACAATACAAGAACCAAGGGGATATCATTCCCATGAAACACCTTATATTTATGGCCATGTATCTCTATTGGTTTCTCCTTGAAGGTCTCATCATCATCAACATTGATCTCACCACAATCGAGGATGTGAGAGTCATCATGATGATATCGATGAAGTTGTGACACATGAAAAAACATCTGGTATCCTTCTCATATGTGGGGTAAGTGGTACCAAATACACTAGGAATCCAACATGATCCTACACATTGAAAGGACCAAAAATGGGGATAAATCTTAATCCCATAATCAAACCATCACTACTGATGACGAGGTGTCATCTTTAGAGACACATGATCCACAAAATAAAACTCCAAAGTTCTCCTCATATGATCGACATAGAATTTATGATGATCCTGAACTACCTTAATCATCACATGAATCACCTGGACCATATCATTCATGATATGAACCATTTTTATCCAAAGAATCCTGACTCTCCTACCCCAGTCAAGTACAGTAGAGAATGGAAAGGTCGGACATAAAAGGAATTAAATAGTTCCATACTGATGGTGGAGTGAAAACTATTGTTTCCAAGGGTAAGTTCATCATCCACAAACCTCCAAATTACAAGGCATAAGAACTCAATATGTCATCAAGACTTTGGATGATCTGTTCGGTCTAACCATCCATATATAGATGAATAGTAGTAATAAGGTATAGCTGAGAACTAAAAGCATGCCGGAGATCTCCTCACACCCTAGAAGTAAAAAAAGTATCTCGATCAGACAAGATTGTCCTTGGGACTCCATGAAGTCCCACCACATTTTCCAGATACTGACTTGAAATAACAACCACTGAGCTCAACTCCTTGATCGCTATAAAGTGGGAGGAATTCATCAAATGATCCACTACTACCCATATAAAATCATATTCTTTCTATGGTAGTGGTAAAACAATAAAAAATCTATAGACATGTCCTTCCACATCTATTGAGGAACATCTAATGGTTGGATTAACACACCAGGAACATGGTCCTCTACCTTCACCTTTTGGTATACCAAGCATCGAGGCACAAACTATACAACTTCATTCTTCAACCCAAGACACCAAAAAAAACTCCAAAATGATAGGTAAACATTTTTCATTCTAGGATGTACCGCTAAGGTTTAACTATGGATATCTGTTAGAACTATCTCATAGATCTCAAAAGGAATGAAGATCCTTCCCTAAAACAACACTTAGTGTTGTTCATCCTCATACTATCCTTAAGGTGCCTCACCACAAGCAACTCAGTCTCTCTAGACCTCCACTTAATGTTCCCCCAAATGGGATTCCACCACTCACTCCAACAAAGATTATTGCACCATCATCTCAAAAATACAACATATACCCCCATCTTCACCCATATCTAGATGTAATGATGAATTTTCTTCAATTACTCTCTTGGAATATCCTAATTCATGCACTGAATCACTATGAAACTTCATGCTCAATGCATCTGCTACAATATTCCCCTTACCAGGTGTGTATGAGATTTTGAAGTCAAAATCCTGTATGAACTCCTGCCACTGATGTCGTCAAAAGGTCAAGTCAAACTAAGATAAAACTTACCTCAGGATTTTATTATTGGTGAATTAAATGAAATTATATCTAATGATTTAATGTCTCCACAACATTAAGGAAAATTACACTACAGTCAACTCGAGATTGTGGGTGGAACAGTTAAATTTAAGGGGATGTAACTGCCGAGACCCATAAGAAATGACATATCTTTACTACATCAGAACATAGACTAACCACATCCATGAAGCATTACATAAAACCTCAAACAAAACTCCTTCTACTAGAATACAAGGATTTGGAGCATTTACCAACGTCTCCTTCAGATATTAAAAATTTTCTTGACACTGATTCGTCCACACAGATGCTTGATTCTTTATGGTCAATGAAGTAGGAGGAGTCATCTCCCAAGAGAAATTGGCTACTAACCACTTTTAATAGATAGAAAGACCAAGTAAACATCACACCTCTTCCATTATCATGGGGGATACCCAAGATACAGATGTTTCTATATTTGATGGATCCACAATTACTCCCTATTGGGATACAACATGCCCCATGAAACTGACATCTCAAGCCCAAAACTCACACTTTGAAAACATCCCAAACAAGTTCTCATAGAAAATAACTCCAAAAATATCATATAGATGCACAACATCCTCCTCCTCATAAATGGATAGCACACATATTTAATCGATAAAGACCACCACAAACTTACCTAGGAACTCATGGAACACAGTATTCATCAACCCCCTGAACATTGCTGTAGAATTCATCACACCGAACAACATCATAATGAACTCGTAATTCCCATGATGACAAAAAAACAGCAGTTTTCATGATATCCTCATCCTTCACATCCATCTAATGATATATTGAACAAAAATCAATCTTATAGAACCAACATGAACCCTTCGACTAATCAAATAAATCATCAATCCATGTATGATGATAACAGTTCTTCACTATCACTCGGTTCAAGCGACAGTAGTCCACGAACAACCGCAAACTGTTGTCAGCCTTCTTCATGAACAAAACTGGTGCACCCCACAGTGAATTCTCATCCAAACAAAACTACACTATAATAGAACATTGATATGTATATGAAACTCTTGAAACTCATAAGGAACCATCCTATACAAAGGCATTGAGATTGGAGACACGCTTGGCTTTCGCTCGATCCCGAACTCGATCTCTCGTCAAGGGGTAATGCTACAACATCTTCTCTAAATACATTTGGGTACTCTCCTATGACCCTTGAAAACACAAACTGATGAACCTCCTATGAACTTAACCTCATCTCATCCATCAAGGATGACAAAGACAGAACACACCTCTAACCCAACAGAGGGTCTCACTCACCAACAATCATTGTTGTCTCTCCATCATCATTGAAGAACACCACCCGCCTCTTGAATTAATCCATGATAGCATACACAAAATATAATAAATCTACGTTGATAATGAAATCATATGGTTTTATCTATAAACATATGAATTATGCCCAAGATCAGTGCTTCCTAGCACTAGTTAACAGTCTCTACATACTTCAAACAAGACTGCTCAACATGTAACTAGTGCAGTGAATTCCTAGGGAACTGGAAGATTATCTACCTCAATTTCCAAAGAATTTCAAAGGGAAGGTGATATGAAGGATTTATTTTCTCTCAAATGAAACAAGGTATTAAGATATGTATAAAACAAGAAAAGGGTACTACAAACGACATGTAGATCGCCTACCACTGTTAACACCAATGCATGATCCTAACCACTACTAGTTCCACGGCCTCCCTGACTATAATTTCAACCACCTCCATGGTTGTGCACTACTATTTAATGATGAGGAGAATCCCATGTATTTCATCCAACTACCTCATCTTCTCTCTACTAACCAAATGCCGGTGATCCTGTTGTTGTTTCCTCACCTAGAATTGCCTCAACTGAGGAACCCAGAGCAGAACACCTGGAACACGCTGACTAATCTGTAAGGTTGAGCACTCTCCCTAATAATGAAATCATCCTAAAAAATAAAAAAGTCACTTGATACCATGGAATAGTCCTGAGAGATGCTTCACCTAGAGAAACTAGACATTGATGGATATGACCTACCCCCAGCCGAACGAAAACTCTTCTGCCCAAAAAATTGAGAAAATCAGACAATAGCTATACATTGTGATAAATCCTAATGACTCACCTATCATGATGAACTTGTTATATATAACATCCTCTAGATGTCCTCTACCCTAGAAATCACCTCAATATACATCTTCAGCATAAAATGAGTGACCTGACCATGGATCTCTAGATGCAAAGCAGCCTCAAATTGCCTCACTCTATCCTCCTCATCTATTAAGAGGTCCCAAGAATATCATAGAATGTTCCTCAAATGGATCCCAAAATCCTGTAAACTAAATCTACCCTACTTAAGGGTACGAATCTCATGGGGATCGGATGCCTTCAAGGTCAAATAATGATACTTGACTCTAAACTACTCTTGGATATTTCTCCATAAGATCGCCGACTCCTTGCAATCTCTAAAGAATAGAAACAACCACATCTCCACTCCCCACGCAGCATCATCAAAACCAATGAGACTCAATGTTTCTCTTGAGCACGGTTCTAAATTAAGGCTATATCAACCTCCTGCAATGATTTTTTCATGACGGAATATGAAATGGATCCCTCTTACTTCTGCAGACACTAGAACTAAATTTATCCGAGTGTCCTCCTCTATGTTTCGTCATCGTTATATTTTACTCCACTGCGATCTTCTCCTACAACCTACTAAACATCATCTTCACAATCCTTATAAGGACATTGACTTGGATCCACACTTGAAAAATAATTGACATTGTGATCTCCTAAACTTGGAATATATAATACATTAACTTTAATTAATTTTTTTATTTTATTCATTTTATTCATTTTATTTATTTTATGCTAACATATCCCAAGGTCAACCCATTCCAACATAGGAGCATACAAAATGATGCATTATCAATTCCTAAGTATCTACCATGCTACTAGTATCACTTAATTTAGTAGACACTGTAAACGTAAATTTCCAGGTATTGGATCATAGGGGGGCCCTAAATACCTATGTCTCAGCCAGTCTCCAGTGTTCACAGCACTTGTTGAACATGAACGACACTATTTCCCTACCAACACAGACAACCTCACATGTGCCTAACTCCAAAATCTATCCTATCCCTCAACCAGACATTTTATTCCACTCAATCATGACCCCTCCCCACAATGTGTTCCCCTCTTAGGACGACAATGTGAGAAGAGAGATAATGACCCCCGATTACCACCTCCTGCATGCCTTGGGATGTTGACTAACACCAAGGGTATAGAAAACATTTATATAGTAGGAATTACCCTCTAAGAGAAAACATATAGAAGTGGGAGAAAAGAAATATAGAAACCAACTCCTACATAGAATATAATATAAAATAAATCTTAAGTAAAAATATGTAATTTCATTCAAAAATACTACAACAGAAAGGGGAAAAGTATAAGTACCAAAAGAAAGGGAAATACGACAGTGACCACAAAGTCTAAACAGATCCTATAAAACCCCCAATCAAGTAGTAACCAGCTTGATCTCAAACCTTCTCAAAATGAAATTAAAATAGTTTATATAAGATTAGGTGAGCATAACACTACACTCGGTAGGCTCCTACCCAGAGCCTCTCATGAAAAATTAAATATTGAAAACTAAATCACAATGAACAACGGGTGACACTAACATGTCACCTTAATTGGTATAATATGTTTTAAGCCCCATAATGGCTACTCTAACCAAGTATCGCATATAACAGTATATGTTATAATAAATAATATTAATGTTACACCACTACCACTTCCCCATTGGGTTTCTACTTTTCCCCAATGTTTCACATCTTGAGCTTCTCTCTCCAAAAAGGCTAGCCCAAAACTTCTGGGCAAAGAACTACAACCTAAACCTCATGAAACACACCCCCACAACATCCACATAACCAAAAGTGAGTAGGTAGTTTCTAAGATCCACAATTTCCCACATAATTTGTATCAAACATTGGGTATTATACCTCAGGCCACTACATCCCATACACCGAGTAAGGATCCTCAAACCATTACAACCTATACACGTTATACCTATAATAACGCATAGAAAACTATATCCATAACAGTTGTGTGTGAAATAACCACAATCCATTATATCCCTCTACACTCATATATGGGGAAAACTAACCATCGTGCATACCAGCACTAGTAAATACCAAGAGAAGAGAGTATGGCCAATGTCAGTTGTCATTCATCCCTCCTCCCACCTAGATGTTAGGGAAAACACCACCCCCCTCCCCGGGCTCAAAATCTCCGGGGTGTCTGTCCCCCTAAGAGACATGGTGGAGTATCATATAGAAACCCAAAAGTACATGATATTATATAGCTCACAATCAAACTATGGGAATAACCTAGACGAAGACTCAACTACAGCTAACGTATCCCGAAATCCAAGCTTCCACTGTTGAGACTATATTCTATATAAGCACACAACCATTTAAAAAGCTATAATAATTTACCTTATCCCTTTTTATCAATTTTACTTTACATTAATTAATTATCTAACCATTAATTAACCATTATCAAATTCCACATTATATTTCATTATCATTCCAATTAAGATCCATGCCCTCTAGGAATAACCAAACCAATTCCATAACTTCTCAATGTCACAACCTCAACATTAAATCCATGAAATCTCCAACCCCTTGGGTTAACATCAGTTACTAATAGCATTATTTGTTTTCCATAATTCTATATATTCTACGAGAACATTATATGCTATGAAACACAAGGGGATCAACATGGCGAGTAGATGAACTACCCATCAAGCCTTTTCCACCTATATATGGAGCACATGACCATCCATCTTCGAGAAGCTAATAATTATTTTTAGGACATAAACATACACCATTCATAACCCAAAAATTACACAACACATGAAACTCATATATACCAGTGGGAAGGTTGATAGACCACCAATTTTTTGGTTTTTCATTCCTGTACATTGAAGATCTTATAGTTTATTTAACTTCAATCAATGAGAATCCCTAATTCATAAGAAATCCCCCAAATTCAAGATTTATAATGGAAAGTAGTAAACAGAGTAAAGAAATCATGAATAAATGAATGAGGATGACTAGACATATCACTATAAGCTAATAAAAAACAATGTTTTTATAATTGTTCTGAATGGTTAATATCCACTCTTAGAATAAGAGATTTTAAAGAAAAAAAGTATACAGTCGTGAAACCTTTATAAAGGTGAAGGAATGTGAGATTTAATAAAAAATTGACCCTATAAATAACCAAAACCATATAAAAATAATCTATTGGGATTCATTGTACCCAAAATGGAAGGTGCAGTAGCCTCTACTTGGGCCATTAGGAATCTTTTGGCACCCCATCAGGATTGGGGTTGTAAATCAGCTCCTAGGTAGATTTCCTCCACCCCACCCCTTCCTCAAAACTCATTATCAAACTTCATTGAACCTATTAACAATAAAAAATAATCCAAAAAACAAGCTTCGATGAAAATAAAATCGATTTCAATCTTCATTAACTATGCTTCGTCACAAAATCCTCAATATATAACATCTTGTCTTTCAGATTCATCGTTGAGATTAATCCAAAAAAAATTGACGTTGCACGCACATATCCACCTTCTACTCCCATGTATCCTCTTGAATATATCAATGTGTCCACTATACCCAATCCATGACTATCATATTTCATTAATGAGTTCTCATTTTCTAATAAACTACATGAACTAGTAATTCATAAAATGACTCATAATCCTCTATGTTAACATCAATGAAGTATATCTTATAAGAAGGATCTGAAGATGAGATATATAGAATATATCGGGCATTAAAATATTTCTATGTAGAGGATCAGATTGGTATTCCACTTTCCTGACAATCCTCATGATCATAAATGGACCCATGAACCTAGGTAGAAACATTCCATGCATTTGAATCCTCATATGTCCCAACCATGGAGATATCCTTTGGAATACCCACCCAACTACCTCAAGATCCAAAGGATCGAATCACTAATTGGTATATGATTATTACCTGTTATGGGTGGTCAATAACCAAAAACAAATAAGATAAATAATCATTGAGTCCTCTTATACACGACTCAGTATGATAACTGATGACTCCCCTAACTCAATCCAATATAGAGGTTATCAAAATAGTTGACCATACATCACTTAAAATAAAGTCAAACAAATTGAAACCTGATAGAATTTTTTATATGAGAATACTTATAATTTTAGATAAATCTCCCACAAACCACCAAAATCCAAAACTCCTGAAAAAAAATCCTATAGAATTCGAATAGTACTCTTAGACTTCCCAACAATCTAAGGATGGAATGTTATTATCAAATTCACAAGAGTACCCATTTATTTTTACAATCCCTATAAAAAACAATACATGAATCAAGAATCATGATTAGATCTAATACTCCTAGTCTAACCATGAAGCATTAATATCTCCCAATCATATAACCTTATAATATTCTAAATTAAATGGGTCTGTATAATCCATATTAAAGGAGAAAATTTGGTTAATTAATCATTAATAACCCATACTAAATTATTTCCTTGAAGTTAAGTCAACAACCCCATCGTGAAACCCATTATCATGTCATCTCATTTCCACTATTGAGTGGGTAATAATCGAATAAGACTAGTGATTCATTGGTTCAAATCCTTCTCCCACTAATAGGTGCAGTACTATCTAATGGGGCCTAAAATATCCTTTTTTATCCATGGACCCCAATAATTAATATGCATTTCAAGATATAACTTTGTCAAGACTAAGTAAAAATATCTTTTCTAGGCTTGTGATTCATGCCACAACTTCTCATGAAAGCTCATTGGAACTAAAATTTGACCTCAGAGATAGAGATCTCATATTCACCCTGGGTCAAATCTAGAGGCATCCCACACAATATATATTTTACCTCATAACCTTATAATAAATTTTTTTGTATTCAACTCTCCTACACCATATAAGGGAGTGATGTGGTAATTCTTAGAGTTATGAGTGCATCCCTATCCTGATAATTCATAACATTAAAATGCAGTTTATTAATAAGCTCATGAATTTACACTAATTGTTAGACACTTACACCACATAAGTCTGAGTCTTCCAATTAAATTCATTAGCCTCATTATTCACCTTTTAAGAAGTGTATATATCAATTTCAAAGGACTAATAGTACTTACCCAGTTTCATTGTTGAATGTTCAATACAAACAATGAAAATATATACATCAAGCTACTATGGTTAGTATAGTTTATAAACAACATTATCAACAGATTGTGATGTCATCATATTAATGTGTGCACCATCGTTGTCAACTCCAAGTCAAGATTTAGGTATTTCAAGTTATATGATTTGAACTGGATCTAAAAGAAACAACTCACCCATACTATATCATCACTAATACGGATCTGACTATGGATGCATCATAATATAAATTATACACATAACCCATTTCATATAAGGACAATATTGGTATTCCCACAACCCTTCCCTTTACATTGTGGGAATCTTAATCCTGATACTGGAAATCGTTGTTTGAGATTAGTTTGAACTTATTGAAATATATATTTAGGTTCAAACATTACTGTAGCTAAATCTAGTTATTGGATTAGGGTTGATCTAGCTGTGTTAAATTACTTAATAATATGATTGTAATCATGTTCTTGGCCCGATTACTCACTTTGGATAAAAACTAAACTTAAAACTAAATTCATATATATTTAAAAATAACACCAAATTAAAATATATAATGGTGTGTTAGGATTGTGATAAACATTATTACTCTTCAATTTTAATATCTTGAGGTTTTTCTTGGATAATTGCATTGAATTCAAGTATTGTTGAGTATATGTGTGTCATTTACATCCCTAACTCATGGGTTAAGATTAAATCAATTTATATTTTAAAAAATAATAATTACTGATTAGAGATGAGTGAAAGATGGATTTTTAGGGAAGAATGAATGGCCTTTGATGGAGGTGTTAGTATGAGAGCATGGAACACCAACAATCTTGAAATGATCTAGGACATTGATCACATAGAAATTTTCCTAGAAGTCATCACACCTAGATGAGTTCACCTGAATCTAAAGAGAATACAAACACACCATCATGAAAACCAAGACATGTAGGGGACTTGTTCTCACCACTTCCATTCCCTAATGATCCATCTCTCTATATCTGCCTCACATATACAGATGGAGTATGAAAAATACTTTTCTTTTTACTATATTTTCCACACGATATTGTTTTCAAATTATCATTGATTTTCAAATCTAGTCAATATACAAGATTTAGGGATTACATGTCAGCTTATTATTTTGTTTTAAAATATAAATTATTTATTTACCTCAAACTTGATAAAGATAAACAATGGTATAACCGAAAAAGTGAGAATATATTTAGCATAAAAAAGGTAAATTGATGAAGAAAAAAAAGAAAGGCTAAATAGATTTCACACTTATGTTATATTTGTAGAATAATTTAATGCAATTTATTTCAAATAAAATAACAGTTGAATATTTTTAGAACATTGGTGTATGGATATATAATAAAATGAATTAAAAAATAAATAAATAATGAATGTGTGTGTGTGTGTTTTGGAATTATACATATATGTATGTGTTTGTTTATAATTTATTTACTTTCTTTCTGTATGTTATATTTTTTTTCTATAATATACATATGTATATGTTTTATACTACATATATATATAAATAATTATACAAATATGCCAAAAAAATTGTGTTCATAATATATGTATTAACATGTTCTTTATATTTATAGGTAATTAATAATACATATCTTCATATATTTATATGTATTTTTTTTACTGTATACATGTGTGTGTTTTATAGTGTGTGTCTTTGGGGGAACATGCATGTGTCTGCGTATAATAGTTTCTAAGGATATTTTGACACATAAACTAATCAACATAAACGATTTAGAAACCCAAACCAAGAAATCCAAGCATGAAACACTAAAACACGTTGTATTAAAATTAAATAAAAATGTTATTTCTACCTTACACTATAGAAATCACAACTAAAAATTTGGGATTTTTCATCATGCAACATGGGTGACTACCTTTGGCTATCACTAGTGGTGGAAGATAAAAACTACCTAATGTGGTCACTAAACTATTCCACTAAAAACCATATCACACCCCTCCCTCCGAAACAACACCCCCCCCCCCCCCCACACCGCCAACCCCACCTCCTCCCACCCCCAGATCACCCGACTCCTGCACCATCTACCCAACCACCATTTTTTTCTCTCACCATTGCACCTCTTGATCCTTCCATAGACCCCCCCCCCCCCAATCGCACCCCTCCCCCAATTGCATACCCTATCCCTTAAACCCCTCACCCTCTACCTACCTTCACCACTACCTTTTTCCACTCTTACTCAGAGATGTTCATAGATCATGTTGATCTCACTCACCGCCTACCGCTAATCTTGCTCCATCTTGGAATTTCCATCGATCCATGACAATCCCACCATTATGGTTGCACAAAATTTCATCATTATCCACCACCCTCATTTTATCCATGCCTAAAATAGGTAATCCTATTTATAGATCATCGTAGTGGTTTCAAATTTTGAATATCATTCATTATATTCTTCTAATTTTACTCGGTGCAATCATTTGGTGGTTATTTCCTAACATATAAAAAAATTCAATGTGTTTCAATTTATTTTATAAATATTCATATTAAATCAATTTTCGATGTTGTAATAGTTTCATGGGATGATATTTTTTAATGTTCCTTGATTTTCATCGGTAGATTCAATATAAAAAATTTTATTTCTTAATATCCCCCTAAATTTGGTGTAATTTGGAACCATTGATAACAAAATAACACGTATACCCATGAAAATTTTGTCAATTAATAGGTTTCAAGTACATATTCGATAAAAATTGAATTTGGTTTCAATTCTATCATCCAGTTTTCTTATCTTCTTATGTGATAAACAAACTCAACTCATTTTTTTGAGGAACCATCATGTAGTTAGTTCGAATCACATGAACTCTCTCAAATATGTTGTCTCATATATAAAATCCTTTTAGATCTCAACATCACACAATTTATAGTACTCATCCCGGAACATGAGTATTACAATATTTTTCATTTGATATTTAGGATTTTTAGTGAATAAAACAATGCATGATTTTTATAAATTACAAAATTATGTCATAACTAATCTCCCACATACTCTATGAAATCCTTATTATGTATCACGATCTTCACTAGTAATAATGAAGAATAACTATGCAGCATCAAAAATATAAAAATCATATAGTTTTTTAGCCACAAACTAATAAAATGAGTCTTCTTTCTGCTCGAATCTAAATGCATTAATTCCCCTTATTATTTTTCAAAAAGATAGAGTTCATCATATAATGACATCGGTATAGAAGTAACATGACAAAAACCACTATTAATTATAATTATAAATGGGTTGTTAGAATTATTTGATTAGTTCATATTATCTGATATGTCATGTTAAAAAAATACTAATTACTTTGTTATTGTATAAATGTTTATTTTTTGTTTCATATAATATTGATCCATAATATTTTTACACTAGAAGACCTTCTCACACAAATTGTGCTGGGATTAAAATAAAACACCATTAAACATCATAAAATCCATAGTTCAATGTTAATAAATTTTTTCTAATATGTTTTTAATTATCTGACACTGATAATTTGAAATATAGTTTTCACAACCAAAAACTAACTAAGGAATTGTCATTCTTAAGGCGGTTGGGGGATTTCCCAAGTGGTAAAGGATCTCAATAATTCTACATCAGACTTGGATTAAAATTTGGTTGTGGGAGAATTTATATAGGTAATGTAGCAGTAACTATAGTTGGTGATGATGCAAGCTGGCAGTGACGCATGCATGACGCATGATGCAGGCAGGTGGTGAGGCAAACATGTTGTAGGCCTGGTGACACATGAAGTATAATGCAGTAAAATTACATTGGTCTGTTAGGATGTTTAGTAGGCCTTTGGAACATGTAATGGGATTCATGGTCACTGGGACTTTAGGCCATGTACTGAATAAATAAGGCTTTATGGGTGGGCAATCCCTTGGGGGATTTATGGCCTACCTATCCAACCTGTGTGTGTGATGTATCAGTGTGTTTAATGTAATTATACCCCCTATAACACATAATATATATTTCAATTAGTAATAAAATTTCTGGCCATTAATACTCCACCCGTAATAGTAGCAAAAAATATCATATGGTAGTGGTCAACGCATCTAAACATTGACACAACATTCATTCATGTGACTTTTCCTTATTACTATAACTTTTTTCTCCTGTATTTTTGAAAAATTTGAATTGATAATTAATTATTACCATACGTAAGCCTATCCTTAATGTTTTTTTCACAGAATTTGAGGGGTGGAACATATACTACTAGCCTACAATATCCTGTCTAAATTTAAATTGTGACTCCTACCATTTGTATTACATACGGAAGACATTTAATATCAAATCAATATATTTCTTCCCTTAAAAATCAATATGTTAACCAAAATTATAATATGAAAGTCTGTCATAATATTAAAAAATTTCTATACTTAACTTACATGGATTAATTGATGGTCCAAGATATATAATTCAAAATTTCCTAGATAAAATCAAAATTTGTAACTGGGAAGGGTATCCTGCTTTGTTTATTACATTAATGTTGAAATTTATAGTGTATTTTTATACTGGTTTACTCATTTATGACTTTTTTTTATGATATCTTATTTTTTATATGGTTGATTTATTGGTGGATTATTATAGACTATTAGTAGAATCAAAATATAACATTTCACAATTGAAAAGTAGTAAAATCATTCAATGACCTCTATATAGATTTTTTTAGTCACCAATCCTTATGGATTAGGGATGTCTGTTGTTTTCAATAGTACTATGATTCATGTGTTTTACATGAATTCATGTCATAGAAACTATAAAAAAACTTCATAAAAAATAAAATATCACTAATAAAAAAACACGAGGTTAATAGTGATGACATCTATCAGTACTAGAAAAATTTGTTAGTAAACTCCATTTATCAGCACTAAACTAAGCACTAATAAAAGAATCCCTTTATCAGGTCTAAAAAAGTGCTAATAAGAGGTTCCATTTATCATCCCATTTTTTAGTGCTGATAATGGAAAATTTTATTAGTGCTTTATTTTTAGTGCTGATAAAAGGGGCCCTTTATCAGTGTGTTTTTAGTTCTTATAAAACCTTCCCTTTATCATTACTTTTTTTAGTACTAATGATGGTCCAGAAAAAAAGGTAAAATTCCACAATTAAAAATAAAATGAGTAACTTATGAAAATATGAAACATTTTATTAAATAAATAATTATTAATAAAAAGGAATTAATTATATATATATTTATATATATTATTAATAAATAGTTATATATTAAATATAGATATGTAAAATGAATAAGTATAATATATAAAAATATTAATTAAAAACATATTAATGCCTTATTCATTTTTAATATTTTTTTATTCTTCAATTTAAAATATATCAAACATCATGTGTTGAATTTATTTCACTTATATTTATGTATATGTAAATCTATTTTTAAATAAACTCACTCTTAAATATATTTATGCACTGTATTGAAACACATAAGCCTAATATTTAAGTAATTTATCCAAATTTTAGTATATTTTTGAATTTAATTATTACATGATACATTTAATATAGATAATATTTTTAATAGGTCAATTTTATTTATTTATTTTTCAATATTATATATTCATTTATAAAAAATTTTATTTTTTATTTTATTTTTGAATTTGAACATTTTCTATTATTTATTTACATATTTTTATTTATTATATTTTATTATTTTCAATACGTATTCATCCACTTCAATATATAGATATATATATATATATATATTATTTAAATAACTTATAATTAATTAATAAAACTTATCCATTTTCTGAATATTTTTAAACTATACAAATTTTGAATTATTCGATTTAAATGAATTCTAAAATGCGTGTATTTAAGATTATATATCCATTAATAATGTTAAAAATATATTTGTAAATAAATATTTACAAATAAATATTTCTAAATAGATATATCTATAAATTTTTATTTACTATATTTATGATTATTTTAAATAATTAATTATTATAAATAAATAATGATTACTTTTTAAATAATAATTTATATAATTATAAATATATATATCTATATTTATATAATTATAATTTATAATAAATTTCATTAAATATTTATAAAATTATAAAAAATTTATTTATTTTATTATAATTATATATCTTTTATCAGTACTAAAAAATTGTTGTTAAAAGATATATTTATCAGTGATAAAAGATATGTCTTATCAGTGCTTTTTAAGCATTGATAAATAATCTTTTATGAGTGCTTATAAATTTAGCGATGATAAAAGAGATCTTTATCATCACTTTTCACAAAGAGGTTTTAAAAGTGTCCTCAATCTATTTAAGAAACCATAACCACGACATAATCGATCATGATTCTCATGCTCTCAAAGAACTCCACTTCTATCGATGTGACTCCTTTTCATTCCCTTAGATTAATCAAGTCTATAATCCAATGTATGTTATTTTACACTCTTCCTCTATTGTTTTTTGATATTTTCGGTTCTTCACTTTTCATTTTTTTCACTATTTATAAACTTGAATAACCCTACATCTCTTCTCCTCAATAATGAAATATAATGAGTGTGGTTTTATTTCTTTTTCTCCTTTCATATGTTTTTGAGTGTCCAACCCATTTTTCCCTAGAGACACTCGTAGATGGTTTACTCTACTCTCGGTATTAATAATAAGACCTCCCATCCCCCTCGGTTGACTCTTCATTTAACTAAAACAGGGTTCCAAAATCTAGGTAGTTTTTCAAATTTAATTCATCTTATATACTAGATTATAGATTCTAAAGTCTTACTTATAAGTGTTTTTAAGGATTATGGGATACAAAGTTATGGACCTCATTTATGGGTCATGAACATATATGGTCCAAGGTAAGTTTAAAAATCATTAAAACATGTTTTGTGGATTTTGGATATTTATGTATATTGTCAAACCCTGAAATGGGTTATTTATCATTATGATTCTGATGAATACATTTTTATTGAATTCAAAAAGAAATATTTAATTAATTAGTCACATTCCAAAAATTATTTTATTGAATCATGGTTTGAGATTTTTTTAAATTAATTAAATATTTATAATTAATTCTAACCATGGGATGCAAAAAGGGATGCGGAATTTATTTCATGAGAAAAGTATTCTAGAATTTTTTTTTAAAATCTCATACATTGGATAGAGTTGAGAAATCATTGGTTAAATGAAATTAAAAATACAAAATAATATATAAAGAGTGTATTTCCCATAAGTAAGTGAGTTATCAATGGTTGGATAGTTGATCATGAAAAATAATAGATATGATTTATTAATAGATTTTCAAATTAAAATAGAGATATAACTAATTTATTGGATAAAAAATTAATAATCTATCTAACATTGTGAATAATCATATAGAGAAAAAAAAATTATAAAAATATACTTTTTATGGTTTGTATCTTTGTGTCTTGTAAGTCATGTAATTTGTTATCCTTGTCCTAAATGCCCAAAATTGATATATGTTCCCCCTATTATAATTAACCCTTTGTTTCATTCCATATCTAAACATATCTTCTTCTTTGGTAATTTTTTATCACAAGGTTATGGTGCTAACACTCCTTCGATGATCATATGATGATACCCTAAAACTCATAGGTGGTATCAAATACTTGTTCTTCGAGGACAAATGTATTAATCAATTTGTTATTCAAATAAATAAATGTCATATTTTATTATGTTGATATCATATATTGTGATATAAAGTTTTTATTTTTTCATCCGTGGGATATGGTTATTATATATAATATGTTATGACATATATAAAGTCTATGGATTTGAACTATGTTTTATCATAAAATTTATGATATCATAACATTTGACACTATCCATGGTTTCTATGAAAATAGAGGATCAAAGGAAAAATAAAATATCACCTCAATTGTAAAATATGATAAAAGAAATATGATTTCTTATATAATATTTGATGAGAGGAGTCATGGCATATGATTAAAGTTTCATCATAGAATATGATTGAGTTGTTGTAATACCTCTCTCCAATGTTGTATTTTACAATTGATAATATCATTATTAGTCGTAAAGTAGGGAATTCATAGAGATAATTTTAGATCTAATTCAAGCTATTTGGTATAGTTTTCAATGATGGGATGTATATGTGGTTCATCTACCATATTATGGTAATATATCATGATAATAAATTTATAATTCCATTAAATAGATTCATTTCATTTATAAGTGTAAAAAAATTATAGATCAATACTAAGCATCAGTTGAAAAATTCACCCTTTAAAGGGATATATGTTATTGGAGGGATCTTTTGGTGGATTAAAAAAATACAAAATTGGAAGGTGAGGAATTATTGAGTAGAAATAAGTGATGTCCAATTTAGGGGGTGAGATTCATTTCTTCAAGACCATTATAGTATAGGTATTTCAATTCCTCTTTAATTGAGGATAATTTTCGAGTTATTCCACTACTATTGGTTCCTAGGATACATTAATCCTTATATGCTTTATTATCTTCCATCTCTTGAAGATGGATTAGAATCCCTCTTTCAAACTATCCTTCCACCCATTATCCATAGGTGAAAGGAAATCCAGCATCTCCAGATGGATGAAATAAAGGGAGTGAAGGTTAGTTATATTGCATTATTGAAGTATTATATCTTTGTTCAAGATAATATCAATTTTCATTCATGATGGCTGCAGTTGTGAAATTTTAGGCATCGAGAGTATTAAATTTATGTGATTAAATACAAATTAAATATTTGACTACTCATGCAGACAATGTATTCTGAACATGATGATGATTCCAATACAAAGGAAGAACATACTATTAATTATGAAACTGTGGAATTATTAGGGTATCAAGAACATGTTGATGAAAAAAAACAATAATAGCATAGCATCATATTTTTTGAAAAAATTATAATTGAAATAATATAGGTTATAAAATTTAAGGTTGTTTGGAATCAATGTGTCCAACCTATTGACCCCAAAAATTCAACTTTCATTAGTTATCATGGGGTCACAGTGAGTGTGGATGTGCCAATTGATACTGACTCGTGGTGTCATGTCCAACCTATAACAAATGAAACCCTTTGGAAATATATAATAGTAATGTTACAATATATTTTCTCTATTTTATGAAAAATGTATATGTGGAAATTTTGATTTAGTTTTCATTATCCCTAGAATACTTATTTAATTTTACATAAATTTCATAAGAAATTTATCTCAATGGCTGCTAGAAAATACCATAGAGGCTTCTGGACTCTTTCCATAAAGTCACATCTTAGGGTTGCTGAGGGGAAAATAAATCCTCACCCACCACTTAGTAATGCACACATTGTAAAGTAGGAAACATGGAATTATTTCTACAATCATCACACTGAGAAATAATTTCCTGTGAATTACGATCGATATTTTATTATTTTACATTATTTATGCTATCCTAGTTAATTTGAAATTTTAATTTACGAAACATCAAAATAGTTATGAAAATAAAGAAAATGCATCGAAACCAACATACCCCTATCACAATGGAAGGATGGGGTATTCATTGTTAGAGAAGAAATTAGAATATATTTTAAATCAAAAATTAAAGATTAATTATGTCATATGAAACAACAAATGTTCCTTTTTGTATATGTATATTGATGACTTGAAATCTAATTCCACTTCCACCCACATCATGTGCAATGGAAGGAGGATCATGTAAATAAGGATGGTGTATTTGTTAATGAAAATAGAAAAGAAATATGGGAATATTGTATAAGTATGAAATAATTGTAATAAATTAAAATTTACAAAAAAATTAAATAAAAATAAATATGTTCCTATTTTTTATAAGGTTTAGACACAAGAATCATCAAATTCTGTATTAGAAGAAAAGTGAATATCAGTAGCATTGAAGTGGCAAGAACAATACAGTCATGTTAGAGACATAGGTTTTGGAGTCTCTCCTCAAACATATTTTGAGAAGATAAAATCACATGAAGATACATATAATATAGTGATATGAATAAAAACAAAAATATACTCACTATAAGATAATATTTTTCCGTCTAGTTTGGTAGACCAATGTATAAGAAAGGATCAAAGCGAACTGGTGGTGTAGCAAAAATCATTATATAAACAAAATGACCCCACTAGATTTGAGGCTAGGAATTCCCCCGAACCACATACCTTACCAATGGTAATCAATTTTTTCATTACTCTTTCTTATACATGTGAATCAAACAACTTCTAATAACTTTATATTACTAAAATTCTACCGAGTAAAGTTGTATGTGATTTTTATCAATCAACACCCATGTACCTCAGTCTTGACGTGGGTGTAGTGTATAATATCCCATGAGACTAGCTAGAAAATCAACCCCTCCAAAAAATGACATGTGATTGGGGATTGAGGTAGCTTATAATCCAGCTGCTGAGTTGCTAGTTCCACTCAATGGTCCAAATTTTAGAACGGTCGAAGCTGCTGTTGGAACTTCCATAACATGGTCATCTAATATAATAATGATATGTGAGATATGCCTTAACAAAATCATATGAAAAATATGCAACAGTTGATGATAAATGGTTTGAAGTAAGGTGTGTTATTATATATGAATAAAGTGGTGGAGAAACAAAAAGTCTCGTAAAGAAAATCTAGATAATCACCCAATAAAAAAACAACATTCCTAGAGTATATTCTCCCTATCTGTTCCAAAGAAATATTTATTATCACTACAACATCATGAGGAGACCAAATTTAAAGATAAAACTATTTATTAAATTGAATATGAAGAAAACATATAGAGAGAATCCTTCAAATATGTAATTGATTTTGAGATTGATATTCTCAAGAATGAATGGTTGGGTGTCACAGTTGTGAGAACATACATAAGGTACATTTTCATAATACATCTATCTAAATAGTGAGATAAATATGTTTATTAATGTTAATAACTATTCATATTTTGTATATAAGTTTATATTATAACTATATAAAGGTAATATTGTGTGAAGCATGATTTGGATTCATTAATCCTTGTATCATTTCTATGCCAAAAAATTACTTTGGATAAACACGAAATAAAGACGAAAAAAATGAGTTAGTCAAAGAATTTAATAACAAAGTATCATACAACAGACTCTTTTTGATACAAAAAATGGAAAGGTTAACTCTATGATCTTATCACATAAAATATAATATTAATTTTGTCATTACTTAGTAGTTTTCGTTTTTTAAGAAAAATTGTATGGTGATAGAATTCAACATAGACACCCTGAATCATTATTTTTTTATTGAATGCATGGATTTCGAACCAAACAACCACAAATGATGTTTTTTGTGAATATGTAATACATTAGAATCAATATATTATAGATAAAAATCAAATTATATGTTAGTTCTATGTTTTAATGAGAATTTTCATATGATAGGATGCTCCCTCAATACAGGCAAGATCATGTCAAGAAGTCGGTGTCTGAAAAGATATAGCCTATGGATTACAGTAACTAGAAAAAAATTATGTTATATATAAAAATATTTAAATATAAAAACACTTCAAAACAATTTACTTGTTTTTCTCAATGTTCCTGCAGTTGAAACAAGATAATGATATAGATTTCGGATATTATGGTTGCAAATTTATGAGAGAGATAATGAATCATGAAAAGGCCAATATCCACCAACTGGTATTTTCTAAAGGTATTTAAAATTTAATTTAATATATTTAACAATAACTTTTTCTATATTTTTTCCCAGTACAATAATGATTGTTGACTACATAGTAACTCAACATAATAAATCAATTTGTTTAGAGATGAGTGGGTAGTGTAATTTTATTCAAAATGTATGGAAAAAACAAATTTTGGTCATTACCTGATATGATTGTGATCTAGTATGAGTTATGACCTTGGAAAGATATTTGGGTTGTGAAGAATTAGATTTATAATACATATATATTATTTTTGATCTATTTATCAAGGAAGAAACTAGTGGAGGGGATCAATTTGTTTAGAAGCGTTGACCTAGAATTAATAAAATTGTTGGGAAATTGCGGAGGTAGAGGTGGAGGCATAGTCTTGGGGGAGGTGAAGGCAGAGGTAGAGACAAAGGAAGAGGCAGAGTCGAAGTTAGGGACTGACGTTGAGGATGAGTTAGAGGCAAAGACCGAGGTGGAGATCGAGGCGAAGGAGGACAAGAAGTACTGAATTAAAAATAATAAAATTGTTGGTCAATGAAGTAGAATAAGGATCATACCATGATTGTATTTGAGAAAATTTTTATAAAAGTGTAGACAACACTTTTCAGATAAGATAAGATTAATTGTGGGTCTTTCTATTTTAAAATCACATTTTATTAAAAAAAACATCGCATAATCAAAACATAAAAATGAATTATGATGGATTTGGTACTATAGAACAATGATCTATACATCATTTGTTACATCTAGGGATAAACTACAGATCAATATGACACATTGTGTGACCGATATGACTCCAAGTGTCTATTATCATATTAAAATTGACATTTTAATAAAAAAAAATCAATCACTAAAAACCATGAAAAAATGTTTGGATTGCCTTGGTAATTTGGGACAATGGTTCATAATTAATTTCTGACATGTATGAATCAGTATCATGTCATACCTACATAGAATTCTATATGTATGGCTGAAAGTGTGTGTTTTAAATTTAAAATGACATTTTAGTAAAAAAACACGCAACGTACTCAAAAATGAGAAAACACATTCATATTGTTTTGGTAGTTTACGAAAAAAAATCCTAATGTCACTTGTCACATGTAGGGATTAGATTCACCTTAATCTGATGCATGGTGTGACTAGTATGACTATGTGTACATCTTTTTATTAAAAACAGACATTAATTATAATCAAAAAACAACTGACATAATCAAAACAAATAAAACACATTACGATTGTCTTGGTACATTATGAAATTGTTCGATTAGTCATATTCAAAATTTTGGAATTAGTCACACCTCAATTCGACACACGGTGTGACTGGTATGACTCCACGTGTTCATTTTTATTCAAAATTTACATTAATATTATAAAAAACAACCTATATACTCTATAATATTGTTTTCATTTTCTTTTATTTGTGATAGAAATTTTATTTCATTTAAATTCATTATTTATATCTTATTTTGGTCATTTTTATTTCTGATTATGTTCGTGCAGTGTGTTGTTGTAGCACACTGCACCTGTTTCTGGTGATGTTGTGTGTTACAGTAATGTACTATAGTTTTCGCATTTATCAACACTAATAAATGTGCTGATAAATGTATGATTTATCAGCATTTTTTTAAGTTCTTATAAAGCTTAAAATTTTTCATGATTTAGAAAGAGATAATAAATAGAACTTTTATCAAAAAAAATAGATGTGCTTACAAATAAATATTTTATCAGTGCTTTGTAAAGTACTCAGAAATTGTATATTTATTATTTCTAAATAAAAGCATTGATAAATGGTGTATTTTATCTGTACTTTTAAAAGAACTTATAAAACTATGATTTATAAGCACTTTTAAAAGTGTTGATGAATCTACCCTTTAGCAGTACATTTTTAGCACTGATAAAATCCATGGTCTTTTAGTTGTGATAAAGTATTTAGTGCTTTTCTAGAACTGATAACGGTCAATTACTGTGTTTTTAAAGGCATGTTTTTTAATAGTGTTTTCTTGATCATAGATTTAATAAAATCATACATTGAATAGTAAATGATCCCACCATAGTATCAAACTACTCAAAATATTCTTTGATCAAAACATTTGGTGTTTCATTTCTAATCCCTTTACACTCCCCCATGGGTTCTTCACCAAGATATATTTTCTCTACCAAAAAACATATGTGATTATTTCATTTTATTGGATTCCCCTACACTATTCTTTTGAGATAGAAAAATCAATAGCAATTATTTTAAATGAATCTTCACTGAACATTCATAAAAAGTTCATTATGTATTAATGAAATCAACCTTTAAATGAGACATCCTTCTATATTGATATAATATAAATTCCAAGCCCCACTTAAATGAACATTAATTATTATGTTAATATTTTATTCAAAAATCATCCTACTTCCACTTATGACTAAAAAGCAACACACCCATCCACAAGATTAAGGATGAAAAATATTTTCACTATACCTATCTAGTATATTTTCTTCCATATATGTTATACTATATACTACCACCAAGTAAGTTTTTAATTTTATTAACATTATCCATGATCATATATTTAGTCACAATAACAACAAAAACCTTCTTTCATTTAGGTTTTTTTCACCAATCCAATTTTATACAATCAATCTTTTTGAATGTCGATTTATACTACCACATGAACATAATATCATGCTAATATTATATATATATTACTTAGATTTAGGTAATTACAACTCCTCAATTAAATATTGGTTAGTAAATATCTTCTAGAAACCCTTCATGTTAAAATTATTATGCAATCCTAATTAAATCATAATCAACCACTATTTACCAGTTAGTCCTTTAAGATAATAAGACTAAAACTGAAATATAAAAAATAAAAATATATAGTTTATCCTCATAAATAATTCATGTGTATTTTATTGTAAAAAATATAATCTATATAGTGGATGATTTTTATGAAACTCTATGTCTACAACCATTTCTCTTTAGTTATCTTGGTTGTATTCCCTACCAATTCACATGATGTCTTATATAATGGGGCCAATACCAAGAAGACACATGTGTATTATCATGAAATCAAGGGTGAATAATCACAAAGTCATTTTTGATCTTCATGAATAAATACCACATCCATTGGATTCTCCCGTCAAATGATATGATGAAAAATGATGAGTAAAGTTGTATTGTATTTTTAAAATTACATATCAACCATCAAGGTTCAAAATTGAATAAACTAATTCTAATTGACATAAAATTTTAGGAGAACATTTCTAGAATAATTTGTGATCGATTTCAATCAACAGTGCATTAATTTGATTCTTGAATATGTCATTATGGATTAAGGAGTAATTTTATATTATTATGATTCTTTTAAAAATGGTAAAATCATGCGTATAGGGGTCAAAATTGACTAAAAGGGTACAATACCATTAAAAAGAGTCTATATTGACATGAAATCAAGGGATAAAAATGACATAGTTGTTTTTTATTTGTGGGAATCAACACCACATCCATGAATGTTCGTATCTCCTAGTATGATTCAAAATAACGGATAACGTTGTCTTGTGTAATTAAAATGAAATGAATCCCATCAAGGGGTTGGAAATGAGAAAATGAATTCTGATTAACATGAAAATATAGTATAAAATTCATCAAATCAAATGTGTTATATTGGAATCAAACATGAATTAATTTGATGCATTTATTAGTTGGTACGATTAAAAGTTCAATTTCAAATTTATTATCATTTTTGTAGTAATGGGGAAATCATTTGTGTAGAGGTCAAAATTGACCAAATGAGTTACTATTGACATGATATCTCAGAAAAATAATACTTAATTAATTCATAATTTGTAGAAATCATTGACACATGGATCCAAAAATCGAATTTCATGGTATAATCAAAAGTGGCATTTTTCCCTCTTATTTGTAGTTAAGTTGAAAATAATATGAAAAGGTCCAATACTAAGAAAATGAACATAGATATACATGAAATCAAGATATAATGATCATTGTTATATTTTGTATCTTTAGGAATCAACTCGACATCCGTCAGATGTTCGTGTCAACTGGTGTGATGAATATTTATTGATAGTGTTGTCTATGTTATTAAAATGTCAAATCTCTTAACAAGTGGTCAGAATTAGAAAAAAAAACATCCAATTAATATACACATCTAGGATAAAGTTCTATAAATCATATGTGATCTATTGTAATCAAATACATGTAAATCCAGTACTTGCATTGGTCAGTACAATTAAAAGTTCATTTTTACATTTATTATCATATTTGTAATAATGGGAAAACTAAGTGTGTAGGGGTCAAAACCAACCAAATGGGATCTGATTGAAATGAAATCCTAGTAAAAAGTTCATTAATTCATTTAAAAGATATTAAGAGAATCTAAAAATAGATAAGGTACCTAAATTACTCAATATGATCGAAAATGTCATTTTCCCCTCTAATTTGGAGTTAAGTGACAAATCTCATAAAAGGATAAATACCATGAAAACAAAATGAGATTGATGTTCAAATTTAGGTGAACATTCCATGAATCACATGTGTTCTATTGGAATCCCACATGTGTTAATCTTATCCTCTGATTTGTTTGTACAATTAAAAGTGAATTTTTACATATTTTTATCATTTTTTTAATAATGGGAAAATCATGTATGTAAGGGTCAAAAATAACCAAACGTGATATTATTAACATTAAATATTAGGAAATTGATATTTAATTTATTTAAAATATGTAATAAGAATCAGCACATAGATCAAATACTTGAATTTCTTGATATATTGGAATGTTGAAATTTTCCCTTAGATTTGGAGTTATGTGAAAAATCAGCCAGAATGGGTATATATTAAGAAAAACTAGATCTATTTAAATTAAATAATGGGAGATCAATCACTATTCCATTTTTATCTATAGGAATCAACAACACATCCATCGGATTCTTGTGTCACCTGGTATGATATAAAATGAGGAATAAAGTTATTTAGTGTTATTAAAATATCATATATCCCATCAGGGGTCCAAAAAAGTGAAATAAAAAAATCTGATTGATGTGAAAATTTAGGAGAAAATTCTTCTAATAATATTAAATCTATTGGAATCAATCATATGTCAATCCAAGGTTGGGATTGGCCGGTGTAATTAAATGTTCATTTTCACAGTTATTATCAATTTTCTAATAATGGTAAAATCATTCTTTTAGGGGTCAAAACCAACCAAACAATACTTTATTGGCATTAAATATTAGGACAATGATATTTATATCATTTAGATATTTTTGGAAGTATCAGAATGTGGATCAGATACCTAAATTTCTTAGTATGATCAAAAGTATTGTTTGTATCATGGATTTGTAGTTTAGTAAAAAAATCATGTATAAGGGGAAAATACCAATATGAAACACTTTTATTGATATTAAATCATGGAAGAATTATCAATGATCCATTTTTTATATATTGTAATTAGCACCACATCCATCGGATGCTCATGTTTCCTGGTATGAAGGAAAATGATAGATATTGTTATCAAGTGTTATTTATATGATATATCTCCCATCAAAGGTCCAAAATCAAAAAAACAAATATCTAATTTATAAGAAAAATTAGTTAAAAATTCATTGAATCATATGTGATCTATTTGAATCAAACACGAATCAATATGATCCCTAGATTGGTCGGTACAATTAAAAGTTCATTTTCACATTTATAATCATTTTAGTAATAATTGAAAATTCATGTTTGTAGGGGTCAAAACCCACAAAAATAGATTTTATTTTCATGAAATCTTAGGAAAATTGTATTTAAGTAAATTAAAATCTTTATAAATCATTAAAATGTTGATTATATACTTGAATTTCCCGGTTTGATCAAAAGTGAGGTTTGTCCCTCCAATTTGGAGTTATGTGAAAAATCACATAAAATGAGACAATCCTAATAAAATTCACTCGAATTAACATGAAATCATGTGATAATTATCACTGAGACATTTTTTATCTATGGTAATCAACACTTCATCCATTGAGTTTTCATGTTTCCCGATATGATGGAAAATGATGGGTAGCATTCTCTAGTGTTACTAAAATGACCTGTCTCCCATCAGGGGGTGAAAACCAATAAAAATAATTCTTATTGACATGAAAATATCTATAAAAATTCCTAAGAAAATATTTTATCTATTAGAATTAGACTCCCATCAGTCCGACACTCTGAATGATTGGTATATGGTAATCTTGGTTTTCAACTTTAATTGTCATTGCTTAATTGAAAAATAAATTAATAAGAAATTTCAAATTTTCTTTCCATTATTTATATATTTATGATACTTTATTCATGTAACACTATATATTAAGATTTTTATTATTAAACATATATATATATATATATTAACTGAATAAATTTTATTAAAGTTAAATATATTAATTTTTATTTGTTTTTTAAATTGTTTTTTGTATCATATCAGTAGGTTGACTACTGATTTCTAGCTATATGGATTTATAGTTTTATCTTTATTATAATATTTTATATTCAATTTTTATTCTATTTTAGTAATTTTTTATTTTGGTTATTTTGGTATAGTATAAATGCAAAATTTTAGAAAAAATCCTCATGTTAGAGACCGCCTATGGAAGTCACTAATGCTTTAGTTTTTGGGAAGCATTTGTGACCGCCTTGGGAGATCACTATATATTTACATTTTTTTAATATTATTGGTTGTTTCTAATTATCCTTCTAGTGAATGGTTACATGGTTTTTTGGGGATACACTATTATGACGTCCATTGGTGGTCGTTGTTGGCCTTTAGGTATGGTCAAACCGCAACCCCCAAAAGCGTTCGGCTGGCAGTCGCAAAAGACCATTAGTGACCAATTTATGTTCTAGATATATTTAAAATTATAGTAGTGAATCAACATCAATTTTACGTACTGTTATGTTCTTGATGAAAATCACAAGTGGTGGTCAAAAATTCATCCCTCCACTATGGAGTATCCACATGTCATACCAAATCAATCAACACAAGAACAAGACCCTCCCGTCACTCTTGGAATGTTAGTGCCTCATGAAAGCTAAGGGTGTAGGATAATTAGATCTTCACGATGTATAGATTCTGTCAATTATTAAGAAGTATCAAATGATGATTATTCCATTGTGATGGCCTTTTTATATATAATTCACGGACACTCCCAGCGCGCACATATATCTACTCATTATTTACACCACCTGTGTAACTGGCATTTAACCCATCTATCCACATCACATGAATGCATCTCTCATGTATTTCATAATGTGAAATATTAATACTTAATGATATCTTATGTAAAATGTTAGGTTTGGGAGAATAACATCAATTTCTGGATGTTACATCTTCTGATCGATACAACCCCCAGGGTTTAATATCCCAAACAGGGAAGTCAATTTACCCGACCACTGATTTCATCTATCCCTCATTCTGGTTCCTATCACCAAATGGTTCTTCAACAAGAGATCTCATCCAAAGACAAAAAATAATCATTATATAACACATGAAATAAATGGAATGATCACAACACAAAAAAATTTGTGGTTCCATCATTAATCCTACTCCATGGAGGAACACGCTATATTTTCAATTGAGGTAAGAAAATTGAGTTAAATGGGAAACAATAACATCCAATAACCCTACCAAGTCCAATTAATAGAGAAACCTTCTTGAAAAATCATTTCAAACATTTTACTCAATAAACCACCCACTACAATCACTCCTTGGGAATATCCCCAATAGTAATGGACACAATTATGTCCTCCTCATATCCATCTACATGCATTATTAACAATACACTCTTCAGTTACACATCTATATCAAAAGTCATAAACCCTTTTTAAAGAAGAGAACTATAATAATTGGTCAGTATCTCTCTATTCCAACACCTTTTATTTTGGATGTGCACTAAAATATGAATTCTTGAAATACCTATACACCTTCATATAATGCATGATATATATACATACATACATTTATTTATTTATTATATGTTATTATTTATAGTCTACATTTAATATATACATATAATATATGTATGTTTCATGAATGAGATTCATGAATATAATATATATATATATATTATTCATTTATCCTAGATGATTTATTCATCAGTTAAACTAAATTATGAATATATATGCCTCAAGATTCAGTTATATAAGAGGATGGGATCCTCTCCTTTTGGTGTATGATGTGTATAATCCTCTTTCAAATCTCTCTTCTTCTTGGTCATTTTTCATCTCACCTAAGAATGAACTAGAACAACATTAGTTTCTCAATAATCCTCACAATATGATCATTGATCCATTGGATGATGTATCTCCTCTAAAGTTAGGTGATTCTATTAACTATCCTTGTGATATCATTTAATAACACTCTATCAAAGGATTAAGAATATAACATCAAGACGTTTTATTTTAGGAACAATATTTTGTACTGGTTGTTTTCCTTTTCTTCCTCTTTATTTTGACTAGATTTTTATTTTTGTAAAGTCCTTTGGGATTCCAAAATCATTAGGAAGCATAAAGGAACATTGTTGGAATGTTCCTGCCAAAATATGCGGTACCACAAAACAACACCCAAGAACACACCCCAAAAGATATGATTTCCCTATGGAGTTAGTGGATATGTTGTATAAATATGGGGTGTTGAGGCCATAGTTCAGAGGGAATGGTTGTGACATAGTGACAAGGACTCATGTATGAGACAAAGACATTGTTAAAAAATCTTAATTTATACAAAATTAAAATTTGTGTCTCCAAAATTCATTGGAGAAACTAAAATCAATTGGAATGATTCAAATTTTAATTTTTCATTTTTTAAACATTATAAAATGGTGTTTATGTTGAATAAAATAGAGAATAAGGTTTGAAAATTGATGAAGAGTAGTTATTGATTAATTTACTTATCATGTTGTAGGAACTACTGGTTCACAATAATGACTAGGAATATGTTTTAAAAAAATAATCTGGAAGAATGAGAATGAGTTGATAATCTATTTAATGATTTTATTTTCTTAGAATATGAATTTTAATTTCAAATTCAAATGATATCTATTTTTATAGGAATAAAAATATTTCTTTTTGTGTTTTAACAAATATAGATAATATGGAATATAGAGTGAATTAATAATAAATCTATGTTGTATAGAAAATAGTAGAATATAATTAGTAATGAAATTAGTGTGGGATAGTTTTTTTTAGTCCAAACCATGAAAGAAGAATAATTTTGTGATAGTGAAAAAATAATAATAATGAATAGCATCATACTTATAGAATTAAGACATTATAATTAAAGAAAATATAATCCTGCTATTAAACCCATTTTCATAATGTTTAATTTTGTGGGAATAACTTAAAAAATATCATGATATCTATAAAATTAGAACAATGATATTTCAAACTCATTTTTATCAACATGTTATATGTAGTCGGTCGTACGGTCTCCATGAAATGTGGATCATGCTAAGGATTAATGTTTTATTTTTAATGGTAAACCTTTTAAATAAGTTTCCCCTTATTTGTTTGTGTTCTTTGATGTGTTGATAGGAAAAAAATAAAAATTTTAATAGATTGAAAAGGTTTTTACAAGAATAAATTTTAAAAAATTAAAATCATTTATTTTTCCCTATCACGGTGACTTCACTGATCTTGTGGGTCTTTCAGAAATTCAAATTATGAGACACTTTTTCGTAAGAATCAATCAATGAAATTCTAAAAGGTTTAAATTTCTAGAAAACATTTAATATAACTTCACATAACCTAGATTCCTAATATTCTTGAGTGGAATAGTGTCTAACACACATACAATATCATGTGTGGAGTGTGAATAGTTTCCCATTCCATGACCAATACTAAGGGAGAAAGTGATGACATCACATACCATTATAGTCATCAAGAATAAATGGAAATATTATCCCATTACTATTAATCGTGAACGGTAACAACATCCCATAACCATAAAAATACCAATGATGAATTGGAATAGTGTCTCATAGGTTAAAAAGGACAAGAGACATGTGTTTATAATGATCCTCCCCACTTTTATTCCCTCAATGGATTGAAATAACCTTGATCTTAAAAATAATTATAAGTAATGAGTGGGAAAAGTTTTCTACTCAACATCTAAGTCTAAAGGAAAATAATTTCATCTAACAACCTTTCCAAAACTCAATATAAATGGGCATAACATCCCAATTCCATTTCAAAATAGAATATATTAGAATCACATCAAATTTAAATTCAGAATTACTATTAGGTTAGTTTTCTTACACACAACCCTTTCTCTATTAAAAAATAAAAATGTAAAACCATTATCAAGTCTATTTCAATTAACGGTGAAACACTTTTATCACTTTTAAGTATTAAAATTCCTATTAAGTCAATCTAAATGATAACCCATTGCACAGAAATCCCATTTCAAGGATACACATTGTTTCATCTCTAACATAACAGTCATCTATCATGGTCTATTATGTTATAAAATATCAAAGTAACACCACTATTGAGTTCCAAGAACATTATCCATCGTACTTTCCAACAAGGCTACTAAACAAGAAAATATCCTGTAAAGGCCTACACATCATCTTAATGATCCTTACGACACTCTCAAAGTTATATAAAACAGAATTTTATTTCCTTTCATGACATTCACATACTCCATTCATAACCCTACCATTACACAACACAAGAAACTTTTATAAACTAATGAGAATAATGATAGACCACCAACTTTGTAATTTGTGGATCCTAGACATAGAAGATGTTTTTTATTTGGATTTAATCAATGATAATCCAAATTTTATATGAAATCCCTAGATTCAAGATTTAAATTACATAATAGTAAACATGATAAAGAAATCATTAATAGATGTAAGTGTATGGTTATATATATCACTATAATCTAATGAAAAAAATAGAGTTTTTGTTAAATTTTGTAAGAGTTAAAATCTTTCATTGGAACATGAGAGTTCAAAGATGTAAATTAGAGGGTTGTGCAACCATCAAAAAGGAGGAGGAAAATGATATTTAATAAAAAATTGACCCCATAATTACCCAATAACCCTTATAAAAAAATAATGGATTGGTCTTCCACCATACCCCAAATTGTAGGGGTAGTAGCCTCTGATTTTTCCACTAGGAATCTGGTGGCATCCTATCGAGCTTTGGGTAGGAAACCAACTCCTTGGTAGATTTCTACCACATGAACAATTTCCTTGAAAAATAATCTAAAACATCATTGAAACCATTAAAATAAAAAATAATTCAAACAACACGTGGTTTGATGAAAATTAAATTGATTATGCACATTTATAAATGTGGGTCATCACAAAATTTCAACCATATTACAGCTAGTCTTTCAGGCGCTTCATTGAGATTCATCAAAAAAAATATTATGTCATTGCACACACACATTCACCTTCTACTCCCTTGTATCCTCTTGAAAATGTCTATGTGGTCACTATACACAAACCATGAGTAGCATCTTCCAATGAATAATTTTATTTCACTAATGAACTATATGAATTGGTAATTCTTCATATGACTCATCTGCTTATATCTTAACATAATTTATGGTGATCTTGTGAGTATGATTTGAAGTTGACATATATGGAATACAACGTACATAAAACTATGTCTATGGGGTGGTTCAGATTGGTATTCCACTTTATTGATGCTCTCCATAATATTAAATTGACCCATGAACCTAGGTGGAAACCTTCTAGGAATATAAATCCCCATATGTCCCAACCATGGAGTGACCCCTAGGAATACCTGGTCAACTACCTTGAGCTCTAAAGGATATAATCACAAATTAATATCGGATTATTACCTATTTTGGGTGGTCGATAACCAACTAAAAATAAGTTGAATACTCTCTGAGGCCTCCTATACGAGATATAGTCTTGTAATAGAAGACTCCCCTACGTTTATCTAATATAGGGGTTATCAAAATGGTCTACCAGAAAAGACTTCAAATAGAATGAAGTTAATTGATACCTAATAGCCTTTTTATATATAAACTTTTCTAACACTATAAAACTCACCAAATAAACACCCAAATCTTTTAATCAATAAAAATCATATCCAATAGAATATGAGTAGTAATCTTTAACTTCCCATCAGTCCAAGGATGATATGTTGTGCTCAAACTCACTAGAGTATATAATGATTTTTATAATACCAATAAAAAACAAGATATGAAAAAAGAATCTTGATTAGATATGATACTCCTAATCTCACCATATAGCATTACTATCTCCAAAACATATATCCTTCCTATATCATTAACTAATTTGGTCTCTATATTTAATATGAAATGATCATATTTGGTTAATTAATCAATAAAACTTCATAGTTCATTGATTACATGGAGATACATCAGCAAACCCATCATGAAATCCATTTTCATGAAATCTCAGGTCCAATCTAAAACGGGTAACGATTGTTGAGTACCAGTGAGTCTATAGTGCTCATATTTCTCCCATTAATGGGTGTAATACTAATAAATGGACCTTGAAATGTCCTTTTTTATCCCCAGACACCAATAATCCATGAAAATTTCTTGATAAATGTTTTTCAAAATTTTGTAAAAGATTATTTCTATGCTTGTGACTCATTCCTCAACCCCTCATAAAATTTCATCAAAACTGAAATTTGACCTCGAACATAAAAATACAATTATCATATTAGGTCCAATCAATTAGTAGCGCACAAAAATTTTTTAACCTCATAACCCAGTAATCAAATTCTGGGATTCGACTATACTTCACCGTATCAAGGAGTGATGTGTAAATGATTAATGCTTTTAGAATAACCCTATCCTGATTCTTCTTGACATCAAAATGCACTTTTTTTAAGAGACTCGTCAATTTACACTCACCATTAGCCTCTTTTACCACCTAGCCTTGATTCTTCCTATAGAATTCATTATTTGTATCATTCACCTTTTAAGGAGTGTACATATCAATTCCAAAAGAGAAAATATTTCTCTAGTCAGCACAAGTTAAATCGAGGAAAAATAAAACCTAACACAATTTCCCACATAATCTATATTTGGATAAACATTTAATGAAATAAAATTCAAATAAATTAACATTATGTTTTTTAGAATATTGGTCTATGTTTATATATATTAAATTTATTAATTAAATAATGTTATGTTTGTGTAGTTTTTAATTATACTTGTGTGTATAAATATATTTATTATATTAACATTATTTATATGTCATATATATATATTTTATAATATACATGTATATGTTTTATAGTATTTACATATATATATATATATATGTTTATATATTTGTGAAAAAAATTTATTGTGTTCATAATATATATATTAATATTTATTTTATAATTATTAATAATTGATATTTCTTATCTTCATATATTTTTATATAATATTTTCTAGTGTGTGTGTGTGTGTGTTTAATAGAGTGTATGAGTGCATGTATAAGTGTTTCTTAGGGTATTTGGACACATAATATAATTATAATAAATAATTTAGAAACCCAAACAAAGTACTCTATGCTGGACACCCGAAAACATGTTGAACACAAAATGAATCCACCACCACAAATTACCCATTTAACAACGTGAAAAATAGGCTTTAATGGAACTAAAAAATTATTGTGGTCCTAAGAACAATTAAAAGGAGGAACCATTTATCCACACTAAAAAATGGTGATAAGTGGAGGAACTTTAGCAACACTACAAAAAATATCGATAATGGGAACCCTTTATTAGTGCTTTCATTAGCAAGGATAAAGATGTGCCTTTATCAGTGCTAGAAATAGTGTTGATAAAAAACCTACTACTATAGTGTGTTTTTTGAATAACAACACACCCAAATTTATAATTTAATTGAAATAAAAATTACAATACAAATACATAAAAATGTTATTTTATAGATATTTCCTACAATTTTTTATACAATTACATTAGCAAGTACTGTCACAAAAATTTAAATAAATTATTATTTCATTGTCTTTGGCAGCCGACCCCCTCTCAAAAAGGCATGATCAGGGTATCTATTTCCAAAAAACCTCCCCAACTTGAAACAAATAATCCACTTATATAGGAAAAAAATTCTTATGTATGTAAAAATATAATTAAATAAAGTAAACATATTATGAAACAATACATGAATAAAATGTTGATTTCAAATAAAAGGACCCACTTAGAGTTATTCTAGTCACACCATTCATCAAATTGAGGTGGGGCTATTTATTATACATAAAAAATGACTTATGGTTCATTTTTCTAAATTATAAGAACAATTAAAACACATTTGATCTATTTTGAGTTTATCACTTGTCTTTTTTTACTAAAATGAATTTTTAAACTGAAAAAAAAAACACATTGAGTCATACCATACACTACATGTGTTAGTTTAAATGATAATAGTTACAAAGAGTCCAAAACTATTTATGAATCATTATCCTAATGTATTAAGATAATATGAGAACATTTTCTCAATTATCTATGATTGACACTCGTTTTGAACTAAAATATCAATTTTAGAATCATAATAGACACATTGAGTCCTATCATGCACACTGTGTATCATATTGAGGTGTAAATTATTTATACACCTCACAAATGGCTTATGAATCATTTTATTAATGTATCAAAACAATCCACATGGTTTTTATCAGTTTGGAGTATGTTAATTGTCTTTTTTACTAAAATAATAATTTCGAATAAAAAGACACACTTGGAGTCATAATGGTCATACCTTTCATCGAACTGAGGTTTGGAAGATTCCATCATAGCACAAATGAATTATGGATTTTTTTTCCAATATTATTAAAGCAATATGAATGTGTTTTCTCAGTTTTGAGTACGTCACTAGTTTTTTTAATAAAAATAAATTTTAAAATAAAAACACACAATTGGATTCATACCAGTCACATCATGTGTCGATTTGATCTGAGCCTAATTCTTACACATCAAAAATTACTTGCGAATCATTTTAATAAATTATGAAGATAATTGGAGAACCGTTTCATAGTTATTAGTGAGTGACATATGTTTTGAGATAAATTTCAATTTTAAATTGATAATAGACACTTGGAGTTATATAGGGAACACAGTTTATCAAACATAGGTGTGGTTGATTCCTTCACATAAAAAATCACTCACTGATCATTTTCCAAAAGTATCAAAATTATCTAAATGTGTTTTCATAGTTTTGATTATATCAATTTTCTTTTTTTCTGAAAGCTCAATTTTAAATATAAAGATAAACATGGAGTCATAACAGTCACATTATCATAACAATTCAAACACATTTGATCTATTTTGACTATATCAATGGTCTTGTTTTTACTAAAATTAATTTTTAAACTGAAAAAAAACACTTTGTGTCATACAATACACTACTTGTGTTTGTTTAAATGATAATGATTCCAACTTGTCCAAAACAATTTATGAATCATTATCAAAAAGTATCAAGACAATATCAGAACATTTTCATAGTTGTCTATGATTGACACTCGTTTTGAACTAAAATATCAAATTTAGAATGATAATAGACACATTAAGTCCTATTGAGAACACTGTGTATCATATTGAGGTGTAAATTATTTATACACATCACAAATGGCTTATGAATCATTTTTTTAATGTATCAAAACAATCCACATGGTTTTTAACGGTTTGGATTATGTTAATTGTCTTTTTTACTAAAATAATAATTATAAATAAAAATATACACTTGGAGTCATAATGGTCACACCTTGCATCGAACAGAGGTTTGGAAGATTCCATCATGTCAAAAAAATGACTTATGGATCATTTTTCTAAACTATCAAAATAATTCAAACATATTGGATCTATTTTGAGTATATCACTTGTATTTTTTTTACTAAAATGAATTTTTAAACTAAAAAACACTTTGAGTCATACCATACACTACTTCTGTTAGTTTAAATGATACTAATTCAATCATGTCTAAAACTATTTATGAATCATTATCCTAAAGTATCAAGACAATATGAGAACATTTTCTTAGTTATCTATGATTGACACTCGTTTTGAACTAAAATATCAATTTTAGAATGATAATGGACACATTGAGTACAATAGTGCACGCTGTGTATCATATTGAGGTGTAAATGATTTTTACACATCAAAAATTTATTATGAATCATTTTCTTAATGTATCAAAACAATCCACATGGTTTTTATCAGTTTGGAGTATGTTATTTTTATTTTTTACTAAAATAATAATTATAAATAAAATGACACACTTAGAGTCATAATTGTCACACCTTGCATCGACCTGAGATTTGGATGATTACATCATGTCACAAATGAATTATGGATATTTTCCATATTATTAAAACAATATGAATTTTTTTATTAGTTTTGAGTATGTCACTTGATTTTTTTTAATAAAATTTCATTTTAAACTAAAAACAAACATTTGGAGTCATACCAGTCACATCTTGTATCAGTTTGATGTGAGCCTAATTATTAGACATCAATAATTACTTGTGAATCATTTTACTAAATTATCAAGATAATTGGAGAACTATTTATTAGTTATTAGTTAGTGAAATATGTTTTGAGATAAATTGTCAATTTTAAATTGATAACGGACACTTGGAGTCTTATAGGGCACACTTTTTATCAAACATAGCTGTGGTTGATTCCTTCACATAAAAAATCACTCGCTGATCATTTTCCAAAAGTATCAAAACTATCTGAATGTGTTTTCATAGTTTTGATTATGTCAATTTTATTTTTTACTGAAAGCTCAATTTAAAATATAAAGATACACTTGGAGTCATACCAGTCACATCATGCATCGGATTGAGGTGGGGTTGATTCCTAAACATCACATGTGACAAATGTGTCATTTTACAAAATTATGGAAACAATTTAATTGTATTTGTTTAATTTTGGGCATGTAAATTTTATTTTTTACTATAATTTCATTTTAAACTAAAAATGCATAAATTGAGTCATACTAGTAACATGATGTGTTTTTTATATGATATTCATTCCTATACATCACAAATAAATTATGAATCATTTTAATAATGTATTAAGATAATTTTAGTCTATTTTCTTATTTCTTAGTGAGTGACACTCCATTTGAACCGATATGTCAATTTTAGACTAATAGTGGACACTTTGATTCATACCACGCACATCATGTTTCATATTTAGCTGAGGATGACGTTTACACATCAAAAATGACTTATGGATAGTTTTACTAATGTAACAAAACATTGTTGTTGGGTTTTATCATTTTTTTGTCACCAGTCTATTTTAATGAAAATTCATCTTTAAATAAAAGGACACACTTGGAGTCATAATGGTCCACTGTATGTCGGATTGAGTTGTGTATTATTTCTACATGTCACAAATAAATTATGAATTATTTTCCAGATTTATCAAAAAAATCAGAATTCATTTTCTCCGTTTTGAGTATGTCACTTTTTTTACTGAAATGACATTTAAAACTAAAAACACGCACTATGAGTCATACAAGTATCATCTGGAGTTGGTTTGATGTGATAATAATTCCAACATATAACAAATTAATTTTGAATCATTTTCCTAAATTATCAAGATAGTTAGAGCATTTTTTATTAGTTTCCACTGAGTGACACACATTTTTTACTAAAATGGAAACTTTAAATAGATAACATGCACATTGAGTCACATAGATTGAGATGCGGTTGATTCTTTCATATCAAAAATGACATATGGATCATTTTCCTAAAGTATCGAAAAAATATTAATGAGTTTTATAGTTTTCAAGTGACTCAATTTTCTTTTTTATGAAAATTTTAATTTTAAATAAAAAGATAAACTTGGAGTCATACTGTTCACACTGTACATCGGGTTGAGGTAGGTCTGATTGATACAGATCACAAAATACATATGCATCATTTTCCTTAAGTATCAAAATTATCTAAATGTGTTTTCTCATTTTTTTATATGTCACTTGACTATTTTTTATACTAAAATTTCATTTCAATCTGAAAATAAGTATTTTGATTTATACCAATCACATTGTGCATTGGTTTTGTGTGGGGCTAGTTCCTACACATCAAAAATGAATTATCAATATTTTTTGTAAAATATCAAGACAATGAAAGTGTGTTTTCTTGGTTATTATTTTGTGACACGCATTTTGAACTAAAATTTCAATTTTATACTGATAATATATATTGTAGAGACCCTGTTTTATTCTAATTTGTCTTTAAAATGTTTTTAAATATATTTTAAAAGTTAGGTGTTGATTCAGTATGTGATTCTAAGGCCTGGTGTGACTATAATTAATTATATACAAATATTAAATATATTTTATATTACATGCATATAGTTTCTTAAATAAAATTAGAAAACCCTAAAAAATAATATTAGATAATTAATATAATTCCATGGTTGAGTCTTAAACATGATTTTTAACCTAAAAGTGACGTAATATTGGTCTGCATGGGGTGTTCAAATATCTCACCCAATGGTGGTTCTTTATTTGGATAATTAATTTGATTAATTTAATTTTTTTTGTTAAATTATCCTAAAAATAATTTCTATAAGATCGTATCTATAGGGAATCCTCTAGGGTTATCCACATAAACCCCAGGTGGATTCCAAAGTGTTCTTTCTCCATTCATTAGAAAAAAAATCTAATGAATATTAATCTATGGATCAGAGAATATTGAAGCATAGTGAACACAAAAAAATATTCCATTTGTTGGAAAGCACATACTTCGATGATGAATGATCTAATTTATAGGTAGGACTCCACAATTCATGGTTTAAACCCTTGGTGATTAAATTGATTGAGAGGCACTATTCCATTTATGATATGCACCAATAGCGGGACCTTAGCATGCTCATATATACCAATTTAAATCCCTTTTAATTTCTTTATAACACCAGATATACCCTTTCTTGATTTCTAGAAAATAACTTTTCCAAAATATGGTTAAACCTATTTTTTATGCCTTTCGACAACAATTTCTTCATGTTCATCAATAATTGGACTCTGTAGTCCTGGTTCGACATTATCGGGTAGTATCAAACCCAATTGAACCCCCGAAATCATGACAAATACACATGTGAATGATGAATTAAAATTTTTGTTGTTTTTGGTTGGATTATAGGTTGTGATTAATCATTTTGATGATTCAAAATCAAATAATGAATATAGGAAAAACCGAAAAATATGTGAGTTGTGTGGGTTATGTGCGGATGAAATTAGAATCTGATTTCCAAGAAGTGATATCTAGAAAAAAAAATTAATCGATGGCTTACCCTTCATTATTGGGAGGCGTGTAGGTGATATCATAAGCATTGGTGTGTGGAGCTAGAATCCTGTAAAGAGATCTGACAATTAGGGAAAACATGACTATACTCCATGTATCATGATGAACACACTACGTGTAGCCCTATGATTCGATAGCTATGGTTTTGTAAATTTATAAGGATGGAATGGCGTGTACACTCCCTACACATAGTGTGCCCCATTCATAGGTGGTCAAGGCATTTAGAAGAGTACACGGGGAGGAACCCACAAGGATGTACATAGCCAGGCAACTAGTCATGTACAAAATAACACATACATGACCAAGGTACATGGGAAGGGACCCCGAGTAGAAGGAAACACCATATAGACCCTCTTCACATCATGCATTTTTACATGGTTGGTGCTCTGTGCACCTCTAGGGACACGAACAACTGATGGAGAGGGACCACATGTCATGTGGGTCCCCTCGAACATCTTGTACCAGTTGGTTCCTTTTGAGGAGACATCAAACTCTTATATATCCTTCTATTGGACTCAAATTTTGGAAAGAAAGTAACCTATCTTGAGTTTTTTCATGTAGAATGTGAAGGTTCCCACCATTGTAGATTTTGAGATAAGATAAAAGATATTTTTGTAATGGATCTTATTTAGGTTATTCTTCAAGATGGAGGCGATCCCACAGCATCACTAGAGGCTTTTAGAGTAGAACCCTCCAGCTGGGTTGGGCATGGGTCCTCTATTGGATATCAGAGTGTAACCCTCTGGTTGGGTTGGGAATGGGTCCTTCAGTATCATTGATGGGATCTATCCTATTTCATAGGGAATGGGTCATAAATCTACCTATCTAAGTATAAACATCATATTTTATAATGTCATGGATCTTCCATACTTCAAAGTGGAACCCTCCAATTGGGATGGACATGGGTTCTCTTTCGGCTTTCAAAGTGGATCCCTTTAGTGGAATTGCGGCATTGGTCCTCTAACATCACAGTGGAACCCTCCTGGTGGGTAGGGCATAGTTTCTCTGTCTACAATTAGAGTGGAGACCTCCAATTGGAACAAGGAATGGTTCCTCTATATATCCACTAAGTTGAAACATGTTTTCATACTAGGTAATGAGTCCTCTACATAGAGATTGTGGATACTCGACTATACAAAATAGTTATAAGGCATGGATTAACTAAAAAAATTATTAGGAAGATGTGAGAGATGTCGGAAATCATTAATAGACTTTTGGAAATGTTGGTGACCCTTTTCTTGAGCTGGGATGTGAGATCTAAATCCTTATTCTCTCTTATTTGGGATACTTGGTTTTGAGTATGTATATATATACACACACACATTTAGATCCATGTTTTTGGACTCAGTTACTCCCTATCCATTGGTTATGAAGATGCAAAAAGTATTCCATGTGCTTTTTATGTTTAGCTTCTCATGGTTGGATCAAGTTAATCACCTAGTATGGATATCAAATACTCTATGTGTAGTCTATCTACATGTTGTGTTGTTCACATTGTTTTTGGATGTGGTTACTCTTTTACATACTTTGGGTTGAGTTGTATCCAATTTACTATCTAATTTATTTCTATTCCAATTATGTCCCTTACTACTCCACATTTCATCTTTTGGATGGTATCTATATACTCACGCCTACATGGGATTTTCTTGAACTTGCCGTATCTTATGCAGATGACGGACTGGTTTGTGGTGACTACATGGGATCTTTGGGTTACTTAGTGCTTTAGACTACATACGATGGTCATAGCATAGAGATCAAGAGCTGGGTAATATTAATAGTTTAAATCTATGTTTTTTCAAGTTGATACATATTTCTAGTTTTGCATGTGTTTTTCCCCTTTACATTTCAGTTTTCACTATCGTACTCTTATACTCCCTAGAGGTTTTGAATTCTTGTTTTACATTCCAGTTGTTGGGTCTTTTTATTCTTATTCATCATCACTTCTTCTTTGGGATGGACAGGGGAATTCATATAGATATATATGGTAAATGACTCGGTATGTTAGTTATGAATTTAGATGCTTATCTCGAACCCCAAGCCTATGGAGGCAGGTTTGAGTTAGTTGTGGCTTGAGCTCCAATTAGGGTCAGGTCGTGATAGACACATTGAGACATATTGGGAACACAGTTTATCAGATTGGGGGGTGACAAATTCCTACATGTTAAAAATAAAATATGAATCATTTTCCTAATGTATCAAAATAAACCAAATGGGTTTTGTTCTTTTTAAGTACATCACATTTCATTTGTAATAAAATATCAATTTTATATAAAAAGACACATTAAGAGTCATACCATTTACACCACACATCAGATTGAGGTATTATTGATTCATACCAATTAAAAATTAATTATGGATCATTTTATTCAATTATAAATATAATATTATTTTTTTTCATATTTCTGAGTAAATCACTTCTGTTTTTTACTAAAATTACCTTATAAACTGAAAACACAAATTTTGAGTCATACCGATCACATTGTTTCATTATTTAATGTGAGACTAATTAATAAAAATAAAGAATTAATTATTAATGAATTACTTTAATTATAATGAAAATAAATTCATTTTTGATGGTTTTTCATTATTGACATGCATTTTAAACTAAAATGTCAATTTTAAAATGATAACAGACAGTTTGAATCATACCAAATACACCATCTATCATAGTGATATGATGTTGATTACTAAACATAAAAAATGAATTTTGTATAATTTTATTAATTTTTAAAAATAATAAAAATTAATTTTATTAGTTCTGAGTTTGTTAATTTGCATTTTTACTAAATTTTACTTTTTAAATAAAAAGAAACACTTGGATTCATATCGGTTACACCATGCATCAGACTAATATGTGGATGATTCATACACATAAAAATGAATTATGGATAATTTTCCTAATATATTGGAAAAATATTAAGGATTTTACTTAGTATGGAGTATACCACATTTTTTAACTAAAGTGTCATTTTAAACTAGAAACATGAACTTTGAGTCATTCTGGCCACATCATGTTTTGATTTTATGTGAGATTAATTCTTACATGTCACAAATGATTAATGAATAATTTTACTAAATTCTCAACACACTATGAGTGTGATTTCTCAATTTTTATTGAGCGATACATATTTTGACCTAAAATTTAAATTTTAGACTGATAACAAACACTTTGATTCATATCAGGAACACCGTATATCAGATTGAATGAGGTTGATTAATACACATCAAAAATGACCTATGGATCATAGTCCAATTTATATCAGAACAATAAAAATGGGTTTTCTCAATTTTTAGTATGTCACTTTTCTTTTTTACTAAAATGTAAAATTTAAATAAAATGACACACTTGGAGTCATATAGATCACATTGTGCATCAGATTGATGTGAAAAAAATTCCTACAAGTCAGAAATGAATTAATGATAATATTTATAAAGTATCAAAATAATAAAAATGGTTTTCTTTTTTTGGAGTATGTAACTTTTGTTTTTAACAAAAATTTCATTTTAAATTATAAACACACACTTTGAGTCATAACAGTCACATCTTGTGTCAGTTTGTCCTGAGAATAATTCCTATACCTAAAAAAATAAGTATGAATCATTTTCTTAAATTTTTAGGAAAATTGAAGTGTGTTTTATTGGTTTTTAGTGAGTGATATTTTTTTAACTAAAATGTCAACATTAAACTGATAGAAGATACATTGAGTCATACCAAACACCGTGTATCAGATTAAGGTGATACTGATTCCTACACAACACAAATTATTTATAGATTATTGTACTAATGTTTCAAAATAGGATAAAACTGTTTTCTTGGTTTTGAGTATGTAACTTGTCTTATTTACTAAAATGTAAATTTTAAATAAAAATACACACTTGGAGTCATACTAGTCACACCATGTGTCAGATTGAGGTGAGTCTGATTCATATATGTCACAAATGATTTATATATTATTTTCTTGAGGTATCAAAACAAAAGAAATGTGTTATATTTGTTTCAAGTACATGATGTGTGTTTTTAACTAAATATAAATTGTAAAATAAAAACATATAGATCGAATCATACCAATAATAATGTGTATTGGAAAAAGGCTAAAATGATTGAGTATATAATGTGTGTTTTACTTTCAACTATTTACAACAATCTAGAAAAGAGAAAACTTGTTCCATTTGGATTGAAGAGAAACTCCTATGCTACCTAAAATAATTCACAATTTAGGTAGCATGGGGTTTTATCTTCCATCAAAAATTAATGTGATCTCTCTTTTCTGGCTTGTTTAATATAGTTGAATAAAAAATATGAATTCCAAAAAGATCTAAGAATAAAATAAATAAGGATTAGATAAATATTATAAGGAAGTTAACATAAAAATATTATATTAAAAGATGACAAAATTAACTAAATTGGTTGTTGGAAATCACTTATTCATGATGTATGTATACATTCTTAATCCATTTCCTTGTTTCCATTATCTCAATTGTAGACTTGAAGTTCAATATCTCAAAAGAATGAGTTGCTTCAAACAAACGACCCCAATTCAAGAAAATGATTCCACCTGTATTAGAAAATAACTCTTATGTTAATAATATTATAAAGAAATAAAGTAAAAAAAAGGAAACAATAAATTAGTAAATATCAATATAAAACTATTAATGGACACATTGAGTCATAATGTACACACCTTATATTGAATTAACGTGCGGTCAATACCTATAAATTACAAATGACTTTTTGAACATTTTTATAAATTATCAAAACAATATGAACGGGTTTTATTGGTTTCTAGTGTGTCAGTTTTCTTTTTTATATAAGTTAAAATTTAAAATTAAAGGACATATTTAGAGTCACACCATTCATAATGTGTGTTATATTTAGTTGTTGTTGATTACTACAGGTCACAAATGACTTATGGATAATTTTCCAAAATTATAAAGAAAATATGAATGTGTTTTCTTGGTTTTGAGTATGTGACTTTTTTTTACTGGAATTCCATTTTAAATTTTAAAAACTCACTTTGAGTCATATTGGTCACATCATTTTTCGGTTTGACATGAGACTGATTACTACAAATCAAAAATGGCTTATGAATCATGGTCTAAAATTATCAAGACAGACTGAGTTTATTTTCTCAGTTTTAAGTGAGTGACACATGTTTTGAACTAAAATTTCAATTCTAAACTGATAACAAACACAGTGAGATATACCGGAAATACCATGTGTGATATTGTGTTTTAGATGATTCATATAAGCCATTAATAACATCTAGATCATTATCCTAATGTATATAAAAAACTGCTTTCTTTTTCTCAATTTTTAGAATGTTACTTGTGTTTTTTACTAAAATGATATTTTTAAACTAAATACATAATCTTCTTGTCATACTCAGTATAAAATTATGATAATATAAACTAAATAAGCAGTAGGAAGTATCATATTCATGATATCTCTATAAATTCTGACAACCGGTATACTTCCCACTCATTTTTGAATAAATATATTTCCTCTTGTGAATATGTGGACTATTGAAAATCCTTGTATTACTAGAAAAATATAAATAAAAAAGTATTAATAAATATTTTAAATGATATTGTTTTAATCTTAAAAAAATACCTATTTGATCATGATAGTTTGTTCATTATTCGATATCATTCAAAAAATTACAAACATAATAATCGTAGTATTTTTCATTAGTTTATTTCAGAAACTGCAGAAATATTGAGAAAAATTACTAAATTGTTTTGATATATATTTTGATATTGAACTATTATTATATATTACCTAATAATTTTCCACTTAGAATCTAATAGGCTTCTTATAACCATGGAATGTCCTCGTGACATGATTTTGATAATATTTTAACACCTCTGTATAATAATATATTTTTTATTAGAACATAATATAAAATTTATAACATGAATTTTAGTTGTAAAAAGTGGCATGATGTTTTTTAAAAATTGATAAACATCTTTTTGTGTGATCATTTTTTGGATATCCATGCATTGAATCCAAAAAATTTATATTTTGAATATCCAAATTAACTACAATGATTATCCAATACTACTTAAAAAGAATGAAAAAGTAATTAAATGATTTAAAATATATTCGATATTATTAAATTATTGAATGTTAACCCAACATAGTTGGTATTATGAAGATTCTATAATCTGTATGTTTTCCTTCAAACATTGAGACTATATTGTCCATTATTATACCAATTTTCTTTAATTCCAATTTGAATACTTATATAGAATTGACGTGAGGGATAGTGAGTCCAAACTTTTATTCAATGGGCTTTCCCTTTAGTTGGTATACATATATATTCCTATAAAAATATGAATAGTATTTAGTCATTATTAACATAGAATATCACCTATTGTAAAAAAATCATGAAAACACACCTCATGTATACAATTACAAATGAGACTCCAAGCCATTCATCTGTGAGTATTTAATTTACATTCTCAATACCAATGTAGTACATAATGGCCTCTCTATAAAACTATTCTTAATAATCAACTACGGTCCTGGTACTATTCTCTAACATTGTATCAACCTGAACATTGGATGTTAGAAAATATGTAATTTGAACGGGTGGGGTAAATGTGCTTTGTTAATATCTTTTTGATTGGTTGGTTGATCATTTTGGTCATTTTGATTCAACCATTTGTTTCACACCTTCCCTTTTTCCATCTACAATAAAATTAATATTTTCATTACTTTTTTCATAATCTGCTATTGGTTTTTCTTGAAAAATAAATTGGAAATGAATACCACCTTATCGACATATATTTTTAGAAGATTAAATGAACATGCTATGAATGATATAATAGATTTCTCGACCATATAAATATATACAGTATCATGTGGAACATCTACAACCGCACTCATCATAGGATTTATGTTAATCCTCACTCTCACATGACCTATTGAATGTTTTTTATTATGTATAATATAATACTACATATTGAACATTGTATCCCTCAAAACAAAAGATGGGTGGATGTTGATATATATAAATCACAATAATTTTCACCCTGTAGAATATGAGTACGGGAAAGGGATCAGTGTCTTCTTGATTCACATTTCATAGAAAAAATTATGAGAATATTTATTACAATATCTAAGATGACTCTCTTAGTGGAATGGATCACCTCAAAGCTATTGGGCGTAGGGATGAGATATTCCTGTAGTGGTTTTTCAGGGGTTGCTTCTTCTATTTTTTTTTACCAATAAAATTTTATAAAAACCATGAATACCAATTGAATTTTTTTTCAAGGTAATCCAATCATGCCTATAACTCTTCTATTTTGTTATATTTAACCACCTATTTAGTTTTTTCACAAAATATGTTTGAGGTGACACCCCAAAACCCGCACCTATGACATGGCCATACATTTCAAGACACATAAAGGTCATTGATAGTATAGGTTCATTGGATACAGGCGATGATGATTATTATCTCTAAGTCATATTACCAATATATGGTAAAATAATTAATCATTATTATGTAATGTTTATTTAAAGAAAAACAAAAAAAATTAGGCCATACTTACACATACATCCCACACTTTTTGTGTGTTTCATATATTAATATCCCTTGTATATTTACACATGACTAATTCTATAGTAAATGATGTGGGAAGGAATTATATTTTGATTTAGATTCATTAATCGGTATATAAACATTGGAACCTAATTATTTTTTTGTTTCATGTTGCATAAAATTATTATGGTGGATTTAAAATATATACCACTTTTATTTACAAGTGAAGCAGACCACATCCCTTCCTTACAGTAAAAGTATATTGGTATTGATACCTGTATCTTATTTTTATCAATAATTTTATGTTTTATAAATTAAAAATTATTAATTAAATTGATTAGTACATGTATTTCTGAACAATGTATTACCGATCATAGTGTAACAGAAAAAATGACTCCTTAGGAAAAATATTAAACGCGTCCCATGATTCTTGGTCTATTAGGTGTGTATACATCAATGGTGTTTTCATGTTTATTTTCCCTTTATTATATTTCAAATGGATGTTTTAATAATTTTGTGAAATCCACTATGATCCTATATAGTGATAATTAATACAAATTTAATTCACGATTTATCTACTATAATTGTACTCTATAGGGGATAATAAAAATTAAGTCAAAGTTTTATTATTTTTATAAATAAAATAAGGAAATTATATCATAATATTACCTTAATATCATACAAAATTAATTTATTAAGCACGAAGACAACATTATTCCAGGAATCTATATCAATCATCATGCGCTTCTGAGTGGTGACCCTAATGTAATTACTAAACATGGCCTTGTTGGGGTTATCAACCTGGCCCTATGCATTCCATCCAACCTCAAATTTGATTCCTTTAGTTCTCACCATAATATTGTTTTTTAACACTGTCACTCTATAACACTAATGTTTATTATGGGGCACTGGTTTTTCATCATATACCATTTCCTTAAGTTTAATATCATCAATATATTGTTATTTTATATTGGTAGGACAAACATGTGCATAAGGATCTTGTTACTCTATATTGGGAGCAACATCAGGTTGAGAAACCTATTATTCCTTTGGATTGCGAGCATCAACACATGCATAAGGGTTTATCTCCAAATGTCATTAAACATTTAATTTGGATTATGTAAATGGAGCTGTGAACATATAATAATATGTGGTAACAAATTATATATTTTAAAAATATATATATAACATGTTTATTAAACACACTTTTTTTAATGTTTTAAGGGATTTGACACCTCTATCAAGTATCCAAATTCCTTCATTGTTGTATAATTTGACATAAAAGACCCTATATACATTGGGACCACAATGAAATGATTTTTACATCTTAATGAAAGGTATATCCATAGTTGAATTTTTATCTAACCCTTCAGTGGTTTTGGTCTATAGAAGAAAAATTAACCACATTCAGTTTGTGGGATTCGAAACATGAAATACATGTACTATATGTGATTGATTATAAATGGTTTATCTTTGTACCCTTCATTTTGAAATCCACTTTCATGAATCCCAATTAATCTATTTAAACAACTCTCCTATTATCAAAACACATAAATTAAAAAATCATCACTTGGATTGTTGTGTAATCCAACTCCCATATTTGTTTTATGATGATAAAGTATGACATATTCTCATAAATTGTATGTATATCCTTTGTAACAGGTACATGAATCGATTCAACCAAATGTGTAACTCTACTCTATTTTTATGGTACCTAATTAATCATGTTAATTTTTAGAGAACATATAACCAATAATTACAGAACCATTATAACATAATACATGCACACTTAGTCCTCTAGTAATCCATAAAAGTTATTATAAAATTTAATATAAATTTGTTGATGAATTTTTAAAAGTATGGCCACGAAATCATCCCATAAACTATTGGTTATGTGTATTTGATATCCTGATTTTATCCCTTGATTGATTCAAATGCCTAATAATTATTTTTTTGTTTCAAAATATGGGAGGAACTCGAAACTATTATTTAAAACATAAAGGTGGTCCGACTACCGATATATAATAGTTATTGCGAAAACATCTATTATAATGACCCAAAGTTTTTTCAATGAAATTTCGTTCTAATAATTATTTCTTATAGTGTAATCATATTAGGAAGCAAAATAAAATATAATGATACAAAATTTTATGTGGCCATTGAACATAATTTTTCCACTTCTATGTTTTGAATTTCACAAATCTGACATATGCGGTTGTGTTTAGGATGATTTTTGGAGTCTAATAGAACAAACATAATTTTTGGTAAACAGTAACATACCCATATGAATAGTAACCTACCCTTATGAATAGTAATATAATCCTTATTAATATAAAATATTCTAAAATAATATTAACCTTACCCAGGAATGATTAAATAAAATTTTGGCATCTTATATGTGACAATTTGACCATAGTAAAAGTATTGGTATTTTTGAAGGTCATAAATAATTAATTAATTAAATTAAGGGAAAAATTATTTTCTTAGAATGTTTTCATAAATTAACAATTACATGTCTTCTAGTTTTAGGATATTTTTATAAGTCCTTATGTAATATTTGAAAGAATTATAAAATCAGTTTTAATTTTACAAAAAACTATATTTTTCATGTAAATTATGATTTTTATTAAAAATAAAATTAATCATATTTAGAAAATTATTTGTAAAAAATGTACTTCATTTTTGAATTCTAGTCGTCTAATAATGGTTACTATGAGGTTGTTGAATTTTCCTGAAATACTTGAATTTTTATGAATAGTGAAATACTTAAATTTAGAAAGAAAATTAAATACACTAATTATAGAGTCATGTATGATTTTTTGGCGATGTAAGCCCAATTTTTTCGGATTCACATGATAAAATTTCTTCAATTATTCATGGAAGACTCATTATTACTTTTCTTGAGGAAAAATAATAAATTAATGAATATTATATTGAGAAAACCACTCTCCCCTCCACTATTAATACCACCCTTCACACGCTCATTTCCTCACACCTCTAAAGCTTCAAGACATTCCTAAACTATTCCAATGCTCTTAATTATGCAGTCCCCCACAACAAGGATCTATTTTCCACATAAAAATAAAATTCTTGTTTTTCATAAGGAGGATCTCCAGAGGAGGATTCAAGAGGTAATTCATCTCTCTCTTTTCTTTCATTTTCCTTTCAAATTTCATTTCTTTTCTGCGCTTATCATCCTCTTTTATTTCCAAAATTTCTTGATAAATCCATTATTCATAATATACTAGTATGATATATTATTAATGGAATATTACTCATTCTTCTCCTCCCTCCCTTTCTTTGTTAATAAAATGAAATCGTTGCCCATGATCTGTTAATTTACATAAATCTTGGGTGATGTGCTTCCTTTTTTCTATCAAATCCTTTAATATTTCCAATAAATCCATAAACGTTTTAAAAATACATTGTAAATTGAATGTAGTATTTCATTTTATGTTTTGGAACTAACTTATTTACATGACAGTAAGTGATAAAATAAAATAATGTTCATTGTGATAAAAAAAACCACACAAATTAACCAAAAATGATCATCATTAAATTTTATCTACTGATTCATCCTCATGTTACAAAACCATATTCATTATAAGATCATTTAAATCGATTTAATTTCAATAATATTATATATTAACAATTCTGGATGTACAACCACATTTCAAATGAACATTCGTTCATGAGTACAAGTGAACTCTTCATAAATTCTATGAAAATTACCACTCATGAATAAAGAATTTGAGCTCTATAACTCATCCAAAGGCCCATAAAAACATAATGAAACCAAATTAAACCATTTTCATGTATAAAAGGTTTTGTAATTTATATCTAATTTATATAGTGTCATTATATTGGACATTAAAGCGAATATGGCATTCGAATACAAGGTAAGTGGAAATTTTCTAACCCATCTTTCTTTCTCCAGGTTCTCCCACTATCACTCCATTTTTTGGTATGGTCAACCCTTAAAAATAATTTTTTCATCATTATCATAACTTTTCTAGGATATCCATGTTTTCCACTAGAGTTTCTATCGAAAAAATGTTTTCCAAAAGAACATTTCTTTCATAAACACACCTTTTATTTCTCACTCATGGTTGATGGTTATTGTATCAACTATGTTATTACCACTCTCTTATGATAACACAAGGTTTATGAATATGTTATTATGAGATGAAACCCATTTATTTTCATGGGTCAATTATGTTAATTTGTTATAAATATTCTATGTGTCATTCATGATAATGATATTGTTATGATTTGACAGGTGCACCCAGAATTATTTACTGTAATATGAATGTTTGAATGTGATGGGTGCGCCCGAAATTATACAGCTCTCCAATTCATTGGGTAATGTAATGAATATCAAGAGTTAAAGTGAAATGATTTCTGGACAAGATTCTATCTTTTTTCATAATTATGTGTGGTATTTAACCACTAATACATGATGTTTCATTTTTTATGCATTCTCACATTTCATGTCTTTTATTAATGTTTTATCCCATGATTTTGATGATGTTGTTGTGATTAAGATCACCCCATGATATATTGTTCTTATCTATCCTCTTAATGAGATTTTATCTCACCCCATTTTGATGTATATCCTCAGGGGACTACATGTTCTAAGGAGAGTTCAAGTGCCTATAAAAAGCTAGAAAAGAAGGAATTAAATAAATTTTTATACATCATGATGTAAATGTTATGTTTGGTCCTAGTTTCCCCAAGACTCTAAACCTAAATATCATTATGGTGTAATAATATTATGTTGTTTATCTTTATAATGATGTAATATTAATGTAAGAAAAGTCTAGGTCACTATAGTTGGTATCTGAGGCAAGGTTTAGTTAATTAGGTAATTAGGATTAGTGAACCGTAGATAGAACCTCTTACATGAGACTAGGTACAAATATGAACACAAGAATATTTAGATAGGGATCCCATAATTTTTTATTTTAGTATAATTCATAAAAATAAATATGTTATTCATGAATTGTTGAGTTATGTGTTGTTCTAACCTTTCCTATTTTAGAGAATGGTGGGAACTATGAGAATCCAGGCCAACAAATCATTTGAGGGCCAATGCAACGATTTCCCGAACGACATCCCCAATGCTTTGGGGGTGGATTTCAAAACATCATGGTGGTGTTTACCCAACTATCATAGGATATGACAATAACTAGAATAATGGGGAAATTACTCCTTCACCAAAGAGATAGAAACTGGATATCGAGTATTTTATGTGGTAATGACCACCAACATTTAGTTGATCTTCTATCCACTAGTTGCGGGACAGTGGTTCAACTACATAGAGAAGATCATTTTTATGCTCTACTATTCTGAGAAGGAGAAGGTGACACTAGCTATTTATCGTCTAGATAGAGAGGCCGATAAATGGTGGGATTTGATTAAGAACACCAAGCTAAGTGATGAAATTGAAGAGATATAATGGGAAGACATTAAGATCATGTTTCTTAATTAGTATTTCCCACAAAATCTTCGGACAAAGATGGAGAGATAATTCATAGAGCTTAAGAAAAATGAAATAGAATATGTCACAACCTGCTAAGTGAGTTTCATAAGGCTTTCAAGGTACTCTTCAGGTTTTTTATCAACAATTATAGAAAAATTGATAGATTCTTTAGTGGATTAAATGCACACCTTCGAAAGGCTCTTGCAATTAGATACGTTAGGAGTTATGAAGAAGTTGTTAGATTTGATCTAAAAGTGCAGATGGGGTTTAGAGAATGGTCCCATGGATATGGTGATATAAAACGAAAGTTGGAGTATCAAGATGTAGAGTCTAATGATAATGGTGGGAAGAAAACTCAAAGACCTACATACTAAAAATTTGGGAATTTGCATCATGGGAACTACCTCAGAAGGAAGCGGAAATGCTTCAACTGTGGGAAAGAAGGACATCGTGCTAAAGAGTGTCAAAAAGACATGAGACGAAAGGATAATGTAGTGGAATAAATGAGAGAACCAACCATGGTTGAATTCTACAACTATAAGGAGAAAGGGAACTATGCAAGCCAGTGCACTAAACCTCGATTCCTTGAGGGTAATTAGCATAGTAGCCACCAAATCCAAAGGAACAATGAAAGGCTTCTTCCAACACTACTGCAGAAGAAGAGAAATATAATGAAGTTGTACGAGGTACACATCCTATTCACTCAAGAATGTAAAAAGTATTATTTGATTTTGGTTTTATGCATTCCTTTATTTCTTTCAAGTTTACAAAAAATATAGAATCGAAGCCTCCAAACCTTGAAGTATATATATCTATAAAAACACCATGTGGTGAAATCATTGCAACCTAAGTGTTTGAAACTTCTCATGTTGGTGTATGTAGGAATATTCTTATAGCGAATCTCATAATACTTCTCTTGGTATAATTCGACGCTATAATGGGAATGGATTAGCTCTCATTATATAGATCACATTTCAACTATCGGGAAAATGAAATATATTTTCATATTCTAAACCATATCATGCAACTATAAAAATGAAAGGAATATCATGAATCTAAATTGAAAAATCCTTCAATGGTGTGGGAGTTAATACCCTAGGAAGAATCATACATTGCCAAAATGGTTGAGTCAAAGAAAAGTTCCAACCATATAGAAATTCCCATTGTAATGGAATATAGTGATTTATTTCTCAAAGTGTTATCTAGACTTCCCTCAAATTGTCAGTTAAGGTTCTCAATATAACTCATACAAAGAGATACTCCTATCTTAAAAGTGACCCTATAGGATGTATCCAATTGAAGAGGATGAGTTAAAGAAGAAACTGCAAGAGCATTTGGACAAAGGGTTCATACGCCCTAGTGCATCACATTAGGGGGCACCAATGTTATTTATGAAGAAGAAGGATGAAACAATTTGGGTTTTTATCAATTATCAGTAAATCAACAAGATCGTTATAAAGAACAAGTATCCTATTCCAAAGATTGAAGACTTTTTTGATCAGTTAATAGGATCTCAATACTTCTCAAAGGTGGGTCTTCGTTCTGGATATCATCAGCTAAAGGTGAAGAAGGAAGATATTCATAAAAATACCATTCATACAAGGGATGGGCATTATTAGTTTCTGGTGATTCCCTTCAGACATACTAATTTCCCTTTAATATTGATGGATTTGATGAATAGAGTCTGTAGGAATTACCTTGAATTTTTTTTGGTAGTGTTTATTGATGATATTCTCATTTAATCCAAGAAAAAAGAGGAACATGAAGAGCATATAAGTTATGTGTTGGAGACATCGAGAAAGGATAAGTTGTATGCCAATTACAGAAGGTGTGGATTTTGGATAATGAAAGTCACATTCTTGTGACATGTGATCACAAGTGAGGGAGTTTCTATGGACCATTAAAAACAAAAAAGATTCAGAAATGGCCCAGTCCCTATAGTGTAACAAAAATATGTAGTTTTCATGGATCACCTGGGTAATACTGATGTTTTGTGAGAAATTTTTCATGATTGTCAATCCCACTAACTAAGTTGACAAGGAAATGGGTAAAGTATGTATGGATGTAGGAATGTGAGGGAAGCTTCAAGGATCTAAGGAGAAGGCTGATCACTGCACCAGTACACACACTTCTGAAAAGTGGAGAATGTTTTCTGATATACAATGATACTTAAAATAACGTCTTGGGTTGTGTACTCATGAAAAATGACAATGTGATAGCCTAAGACTCCCGACTGTTGAAGATCCATGAGAATAACTACCCAAAAAATGATCTAGAGTGGGCAACTAGGATTTTTTCCATGAAAATATAGAGGCACTACCTTTATGGTGAGAAGTGTGACATATACACCAACCATAATATTATAAAGTATATATTCACACAAAATGAGCTCGACATGCTTCAATTTAGATGGTTAGAGCTAATCAAATATTAAGATTTCTCTTTTCACTATCATCCTAGAAAGGCAAACAAGATAGGTGATGCTCAAAGCATAAAAGAACCTGATACTCTATCCATACTTCAGATTGAGAAAGACCCTATCTTCTTGGATATGAAAATAATGGATTTGGAAATCATGAGGGAAGGGGATACATCTTAACATGCCCATATGATTGGGCAATCATCAGCTTAATAGATGATTAAGGAGGCACAAAGGGAAGATCTGGAGTTACAGAAGAATGAGAATGCAGTAAGAGAAGGGAAGCTTCATGAGTTCCATATCGACGATGATGGAGTGATTCTTTTTGGAAAACGTCTTTGTGTGCCTTCATAACCTAGGATAAAGAATGATTTATTAGAAAATGCACATATCTCAGCATTCTCTATCCATCCTGGTAGCATCAAGATGTACTGTGATCTCTAAGAATAGTTCTGGTGGGAAAACCTGAAAAAGGAGATCACAGAATATATCTCAAGGAGCATGGTATGTCTGCAAGTTAAAAGAAGAGTGATGAAAGTCCAAAGGGTTAATGTTGTCATTGCATATATCCATGTGGAAATGGGATAATGTTACTATGGACTTTGACATGGTTCTCCCGAAGATGTCAAAGGGAAATAATGAAATATGGGTTTTAGTTGACTGACTCACCAAGACATCCCATTTTATCACTATTCAGGATGTTCTCTCGCTTGAACAACTTGAAATGATATATGTGAAGGATGTGGTGATACCGCATGGTGTTTCACTCTATATTTCTCTAATTTTAATAAAAGGTTCACATCTAAATTATAGGTAACTATTCAACATGCTTTGAGTTCTAAATTAAATTTTAGACTGACCAATCACCCCCAAACCGATAGCCAATCTAAAAGGAATATTCAGATGCTTGAAGATATTCTAAGAGCCTGCTCTCTAGAATCCAAATGTGGATGGGATCGTCATCTACCATTAGTCGAGTTCTCATAAAAAAATAGCTTCCACTCGAGTATTCAGATGTCTCCATATGAATCTTTTTAAGGAAAGCGATGTGGAACTCCAACCTGTTGGGATGAATTTGGAGAAAGAAAACTACATGGCCCTGATCTTGTGCAAGAGATGAAAAAGAAGATTCAAGTCATCTTGAAACAAATTAGAGCTTCTCAGATTCATAAAAAGAGAAATGATGTCAACCGTATAAGAGACTTAGAGTTCGATATTGGAAATAATGTATTCCTTAGAATATCACATTGGAATAGAGCCATGGAGTTTGGAATGAAATGAAATCAATTCCCATGGTACATTAGCCCTTTTGAGATACTTGACCTCATAGGAGCCGTGTCATATCGTCTTTCACTTCCACTAAATTTGGCTCAAGTTCATGATGTGTTTCACATATCACTCATGAGGAAGTAAATACTAGATCCCTCACATGTGCTAAACTCATAGGTGGTAGAACTAGAATATGATATCTCCTATGAGGAGCATCTAGTAAGGATTCTATACTTAAGATATAAGGTTCTATGCAACAATACAACCCACCTTGTCAAAGTGTTGTGGAAGATCCATAAGTTTAGAAAGGATACATGGGAATTGGAAGAGGTGATGAAGGAGAATTTCCCTTAACAGTTTATGTAAAATGAAATTTCAAGGGTGAAATTTCCTAAGGGGGGGATGTAAAAATCCAATGTTTTATAAATGAAATTTCCTTCTTATAATTATTCCATATAGAATAATCACATTAATAACCACAATGAAATATAATTATACTAAATATTATGTTACCATTAAACATAATTTTTCCACTTCTATGTTTTGAATTTCGAAAATTTGACATACACAATTGTGTTCTAGATGATTTTCGGAGTCTAATAGAACAAACATAATTTTTTCTGAATAGTAACATACACTTATGAATTGTAACCTACCCTTATAAATAATACTGCAACACATATGAAAAGTAAATTATCCAAAATAATAATAACCTTACCCATGAATGATTAAATAAAATTTAGGCATCTTATAAGTGTCAATTTGACTATAGTAAAAGTATTGGTAATTTTTAAAGTTAAAAATAATTTATTATAATTAATAAATTAATTTTAGAGAAAATTTATTTTCGTAAAATTTGTTCAAAAATGAACAATTTATGTTTTCTAGTTTTAATATAATTTAATAAGACCTTATGTAATTTTTGAAATCATTATAAAATCAGTTTTAATTTTAAAAAACTATAATTTTCAAGTAAATTATGATTTTAATTAAAAATTAAATTAATCATATTTAGAAAATTAATTTTAAAAAATGAACTACATTTTTTGGATTCTACACATAAAAAAATGGTTCGGGATATTTATTTGGATTTTTCCGAAATATATGAATTTTTTGATGAATAGTGAAATACAATAGTTTACAAAATAAGTTAAATACACTAATTATAGAGTCATGTATGAGGTTATGCTGATTTAAGACCAATTGGTTTTGATTCACATGATAAAATTACTATAATTAATCATAGAAGAATCACTATTACTAGTCTTATGGAGAAATAATAAATTATTGAATATTGTATTGAGAAAACCCCTCTCCCCTCCACTATAAATACCACCCTTCACACCCTCATTTCCTCACACCTATAAAGCTTCAAGACCTTCCATAACTATTCCAAAATCTCTTACATAGACCCTAACACATGACTAGAATCTCTTTTCCTCATTAGAAGACCTAGCCTAGTCTTCATAAGGAGGATGTCAATAGGAGGATTCAAGAGGTAATTCCTCTCCCTCTTTTCTTTCATTTTCCATTCAAATTTCTTTTATTTTCTTCTCTTATCCCCATATTCTCTTATAATAATTTCATTATAACTCAACTATTCTTGATATAATGTTATGATATCATGTTAATGGATGATTACTCATTATACACCTCCCTCCCACTCTTTTTTAATAAAATGAAATCGTTGACAATGATGTGTTCATTTACCTAAATCATGGGTGATGCAATACCTTTTCCCTTCAAATACTACAAGGATTAATATAAAATCATAAAATGGTTAAAAATATATTTTAAATTTGATATATTATCCCCATTTATGTTCTGTAACAACCTTATTTACATGAAACTATGTGATAAAATAAAAAAAAGTTCTTTGTGATCAAAAAACCCCCCAAATTAACCAAAAATGATCATCATTAAATTTTATCTAATCATTCATCCTAATGATACATAAAAAATTTATAATAAGATCATTTAAATCTCTATAATTTCTCTAATAATATATATAAACAATTCTGTATGTTAATTCACATTTCAAATGAACATTCGTTCATGAATACAAGTTAACCATTCATAAAAGCTAAGAAAACTTCCAGTCACGAACAATGAATTTAAGCTCTATAACTCATCCAAAGGCCCATAAAAGAACATAATGAAACCATAGTAAACCATGTTAATGTATAAAATTTTATGTAATTTATAATTAATGAATATAATGTCATTATACACGACATTAACGTGAAGAATGCATTCAGATACAAGGTAAGGGGAAATTCTCGAACACAGCTTTCTTTCTTCAGGTTCTCCATATTTCAATTCATTTTTCATATGGTCACCCCTTAAAATAATTTTTTCATCATTATGTTACCTTTTCTAGGATTTTAATTTTTTTTCACTAGAGTTTATGTTAAACAAATTTCTTCCCAAAGAATGCCTCTTTAATAGACACACCTTTTATTTCTCACTCAAGGTTTATGGTTATTGTATCAAGTATGTTATTACAACATTCTTTTGGGAACCCAAATTTTATGAATGTGTTATTATGATATGAAACCCATTACATTCCATGGGTTATTTTTTTCATTTTTTATATATGTTCTATGTTTCATGCATGATAATCAAAATGTTCTGATGTGACGGGTGCACCTAGAATTATATAGTGCAATATTAATGTTTGAATATGACGGGTGCACCTAGAATTATACAGTGCTCCAATGCATTGGGTAAAGTGATGAATCTCATGATTTAAAGTGAAATGATGTAGGAACAAGATGATATCTTTGTTCACAATTATGTGTGGTAGTTAACCACTAAGACAAGATGTTTCATTTTTTATGAATTTTCACATTTCAAGTCTTTTATTAATGTTTCCTCCCATGATTTTGATGATGTTATTATGATTATACTCACCCCATGATATATTGTTCATATATATCCTTTTACTGGGAATTTTTTTCACCCCCTATTGATGTATATCCTTAGGTGACTACATGTTCTAAGGAGGGTTCAAGTTCCAATAAGAAGCTCGAGAAGAAGAAATTAAATAAATGTTTATGCTTGATGACGTAAATTTTCTGTTTGGTCCTAGATTCCCCAAGACACAAAACCTATAGATACTCATGGTGTAATACTATTATGTTTTTTTATGTTTATAATTATTTAATATTAATGTAAAAAAAGGCTGGGTCAGTATATTTATTCTATAGATTCCTTCACCCACAAGACACCCAATGTAATGAGATTTTGGTAGACCAATGATTTCCACATCAGGATGGTATTCAGAAGAGAATTCAATGGTTTACTCAATAATATGTTTCTCTATAAAAAAACTTCAGGAAGACATCAAATTTTGACATAACCTTTAAAAATCATCATATACCTTTGAATAGGGTATATCCATTTATAATGTCAGGACAACATATTCAAATCTATCTTACCATATGAACCATCAATTAAACCATAATATCAAATAACACATAAGGGGATAACATTTCCAATTCACATAATATAATGATAATTTCATTTAAATAGTCTTAAATTTCACTGGGTCTATAACTTTGGTGTGTATATCATTGAAAAAGAGACCAATCATGGTTAATGTAGGAAAGAAATTCTTCTGAAAACGAAATGTAAAGATAAATGTCTTATATATCACATCAAAACATGACAGTCATGTGATTTTAGACCTCTTAACATTATATCAGTCATTGAAATTATATTATTGATATTTGATGAATACCCATCTTGAACCATTACATCATTCCATATGTTTCAAAATTGATATCTCCCCTACCTAGAAAGTGTTTAAGTAGTAGGATGGATAAAATTTTGTTTTCCACCTTTCATTAGAGCCAAATCTTCCAATATTTACATGTTAATCATGTCAAACAAAGCCTTAATTCCATCATTTTTAGGTGAATTTTTTAACGTTTCAATGAATCCATCACATACATTTTTTTCCACATGCATAAAATCAATAATATTACATACATACAAAAAATTCAATTATGGTAATTAAAAAAATAATATCTTTTTTCCAATAGTTTTTTTAATATTTTTTAATAAAAGGTTTACCAAAATCAGTGTCCATATCTATTACTTTCTCAATTAATTGGTCCCCAGTTAGTCTAGATGGTGTTGTATATTCTTATGAACTCCCATTGACTGATTCCATTTAAGATCTGTACTTATGTCATTGGGGTAGAAATCTATAATTTCATAGAAATACAGTCTTTGATAAATGTTTCGACCTTACTAATTTTGTACCTTTCTCACAAATGCAAAAACATTGAGTTCCTTTAATGTTATATCTTGAAAATTTTCTATAATAAAAAAAGTCATTTATCTCCCCGTAAAACATGGATCTCAATGTGAAATCTTCATTTTTGTAATAATCAAACAATGTAACACTTGATTCTTGAAATAATTTGAAATCATCCATCAATAGATCCAAATAGAAATAAATATAATTACTCGATTATTTTGGACATGATATAAGAATATATTCCATAATTAGTTTTAATTTCACGCATAACCATAGTATAAAGTTATAGTTTACCAACATAATCACCCATGTACTATGAGTTATGATTGGAAAACCAAAAGGATTCACTGCATCTATAGATAGCCCAAGAATAAGGTTACTCAGATTGTTTACAAATTCATGATACTCATAATAAATTCTTATCCACTGAAAGGAGTCTACTGGGTGATGAGTTTTCCAATTATTTTATCTAGTGTTTTTGTGCAACATAAATTTCTTTATAGTGTCCTCACTTATATATAAGCACATAAACCTTGGAATTATTGGAATGTACAATAAAATTTTCATAGGACCTTATTCAACATTCTTGTATCAAGAAGCACCACACATTGGGAATTATCAATGTTATTTTTGTTCCTTGTGAAATAGTATACAATCATTTGGAAAGTTATGTATTCTTATAGAGATCATACCAACTGAACATATAATTCATTTAGCATCTTATTTTTTTCTTGGAATCTTATTATCATTAGAGACCATATCATTCAAGAGAGAAAGTTGTTCAAAACGAATAGTTCCACTCCATTCGTTTCTATATTTTCAATTATACAGCTTCAGAATGGTTGGAAATGTTTTATATTTTGTATATCCATCTTACAATAATGTCATTTCACAACTCTTTAGCTTCTCAAACAATTTTAGACAATCCCAAAGATCATCTTCAAATTTCATTTAAATTTCTTAAATACAATCTTAATCATCATTAACACATGAAATAAAATCATTGATATGGTTTTGTTTATTTTCCACACTTGTAATAATATCATATGATTGATAAAACACAATGTTATCTCAATCACTAGAAACATTTACTTTTCCTATGGTTTAGTACAACATTTATAACTTTGATATATTCTTCGATAGATCAAGTGTTCTTCTGACTCCTCTGGACTAAGCATTCTTAAATAAAAATAGTGTAAACAAGAAAAAATGTTTTGGTAAGGGTTATATTCATGATATTTTTAAAACATGATAAACACTTTCACTCCATCGTCAAACTCTTTTCTTAAATTATTGGCATCCATCCATTTGTTATTCATATCTATCCTATTTGATTTGGTAATATTAAAATTTAAAAAAAAATACACCAAAAGAGGCCTTTCAAATAAGGGGAACTCAAAATTTTAATTATTCAAATTATTTCAACATATTTTAAAGGAAATGGGTAATTAAATTTTAGAAAGGAATTACTCCGCTGGGGGTAGTTGTTATCATCTGAATTTATCTATAATGATCACTCGTACCTGGAATGGGATGACTACTTATAAAAGTAGTTCAATAAACATAGGTTCATGTACATAAGATATGGAGGTTGAGTCTTAGGAAACAATATTAAATAATAACTATTCAGGATATAAAGGTGATGAGGATTACACTTGTCTCCATAAATAAAAATATTCGCAGAATATGGAGTTTTCAAAGAACCATAAAACATTTCATAGTTTTCCGTCTAATTTTTAAAAAATAAATAGTATTTTTAAAATCCATACAAGGGTTTCTTTGATTAGTGTGACCATGAGATGGCTCAGCTGGATGGTCTTACACGCACTCATACTAAGACAGAAGTTGCAGTTTCAACATTCAAATAAATCCTTCAATTAATCTATGAAAAGGAAAAGGATTTTCATATGAGGACTGAATTTTAGTAGCACTTAACTTCTTTTAAGGATAATGTTGTAGCAGTGGGGTAATGAAGGATGTAATATGGGTTGGATAGAGTTATTTACAATTACTTTTAATGGTGTTATTATAAATATTTATTATATAGGAGGTGGGATTCTATGTATCTATGAGGTTTTGAAAGTTAATATGATTATATTAATTTAGATACCACCCTTTATCTTTACACATGTATGCATGTATAAATATAGATATCAGTCATCTCATTGCATTTATAAGTATAGATACCACTCAACATTTTGACTTATATTATAATGAGAGTTCAAAAAGGAAAATGAAATTTTTATGTGAGTGGATCAAGACATTAATCAGTAACCTCAGTTAATTTATGAAGAGTAATTATAAAAGAAAAAGTGTATCACTTTTTTATCTCCCCTTCTTAGTAATAAATTTCTAGTACCCTAGAATCAAGAATAAAGGTTATTCCCTAGATAGGTAATCTTATATAATCTCTTATAATATTCATCTTCAACTTTTTATTTTTTATAGTATCTCTATTCATACTATGGTAATGTATTTTTTCCCTTTTCTAGATTCATTCATCATTTAAAAAGAAAAAATTCCTTAATTTTTTATTATTTATTGGTTCGTTTATATCTTAAAGTGGTTGTTTAATTAACTTCTATTGAATCCAATGTGCTTCTATGTAATCCTTTTGGTAAGAACACCCCTCTTACCTCTCACATTACCTTATAGATAGGCTGAAATCCATATATAGTTCAGTGGATTTAAGTAAAATTGAACAATTTTTTTGTTAGGAATGAGTTATAAATTTATCTCTTATGCAGTTTAAGGGTTATTTTGAATCCATTTTTTCATTATGATGAGTTATAAGCATGTATTTGGTATTTTTATGTTTCTATTCTATTATAGTAACATTTTACTTCATCACGCCTTGGAATTCCGTATTAGTTGTAAAACAAAATATTTGAGAAGACTAATCCTTTTTCCATTCCTGAGGCTTGTGGTTCTTGGAGGAAGCTTGAAGTAGTCTGGAGGATCATGGATATGAAATTATGGAAGCAAGGTGAATACATGTCATGTAATTCCTACACACCGTATATGTGTGGTTCATGACTTGTGTTGGGCCAGTTCGTGATATGTATATTTTAGGGTCAAATAATATAAAGGCAATACATTTTTGGGAACAAAATGACCCCCACTATTTACACACCATTTAAATGTACTACACACTATGAAAATATCCTAAGAAACATTTTTATAAATGTTTTCATCAACATTATTTTCTTAAACCCAATGGATTCCCACATTTTCCAATAGCCAGTGGCTCTTCCCTTTGGAATTTTGAGATCCATTCAATGGGGATCGATCCTTGGGATTCCATCATCAATCTGTGGTGGTCCATGGTAATCCAAGGTGTTTTTTTTCTTCATTTTCTAGTAGTTTCTCTAGGTTTTTTCTCATTTACTCATGTATATTATCCCCTTTCTATATCGGATAATCTCTGTTGTTTATAATTGGGTTTTCTGGGTTTTTTGTGAAATTGTGCACAAATTCTTCATATGGATGCATTTCTTGCGAGAGAGGTGATTATATATTTGTGGCATGGTCTATTCATGTGAAAATTGAATTTATGGGTTTTGAGTTATGGGACTCATTTATTTTATCTTTTATTTATTTATAATCATAAATTAATCCTAGTTTATCCCCATGGATGATGATGTAATTGACCTAAAAAATATTTACCTATATTAAAGAAATTGGATAGTGATCGTTTGAAATTTATTGATGTCATGATAGTAGTTTGCCTCTTGGTTTTATAGATAGTATGATATCTATGATGTATTCTTTTTTAGTATATTATTCTTGAAGGATATTTGTAAAGAACATAAAGTTGAAATTAATTGATAATTAATTTGATAAATAAGATAACATGTAGAACCCCTTAACTAAAGTCTTATATAAGACATGTGAAGTTGCAGTAAGCAATGTAAATTTTTTAGAGAACGTGGTGGACCCCTTGACTAAAATCCAATCTCAGTAGATGCATGAGTATAATTTTAGAGCCAAAAGACTGAAGACTGTTAGTACTTCGCTATAGTGCAAGTGGGAGTCTGTGGAGGTGATGCCCTAAAACCTACGTCTATGTACTTTATGATAACCATTATTTATATTTTTCAGTATTAATATGATTTTTATCATGTTTTGATTGTTATTCTATGTAACATAGTGTGTGATAATATCCCAACAATAGTTGTCGCACTAAAAGGTCATAGCAGTTCCCAGCTATGATAAGAAACCAGAAGTGATACAAAACTATTCTTAAATATATGTTATATTTCTATATAATACCATTTGAGGGAGACAAATGACACATGCTATCATGGGTGGATACTCCTAGTACATTGAGGGACAATCTGATGGTGTATGCCCTTGGTAATATCCATTGTAGGATATATGAGAAATAGACTCAGTAGTAGGAAAACCACATTTATATGTTTCATTGGAAGTTATTATATATAGACGTGTGTGTTGATCCATAAAATTTAAGATTATTATTAATTATTTTTATGAGTCATGTTCTTTGATCTATTGAAAAAACCTATGATGACATATGTTTATGGCATGTTTGGATACATTGGGTGTGTCATGAGAAATATTTCATTAAAAAATAATGCGAGAAAATAAATATACCTTTTTTCATTAATGAAAGATGGTATCTAAGTCCCTTTGATGGAAATGATATTTCCTAATTAAATCCTTGTCCATTGTTTTATATAGGAATTTTTAATTTTTATGAATTTAAAAAAAGAGACATCGATCACATAGGTTTATGACACCAATATGAAACCTTCTTGATTATAAATATCATGATAAAAGGATCATATTATATAGAAAGCATCGATACGAGGTATTATTTCATTGCAGCATTAACTTATTTCTCTAAAGGATCCTTGGAGTGTTTCTTGATACTAATGTTGTACTTTTGGATGCTTCACCTAATGCCACTGAGAAAGTGGCATATAGGGTCACACACTAAGTGTCTCCAAAATCAATGTTAAATAATAATATTATTATTTATTATTTAACAAGTTGAATAAATACTATTCCCATGTGTGGTTTAATAATTATTCATGTTATATTGATCACATATATCTCATCACCATTTATTCAAAAGAATATAATGTTTGTGGGATATGTAATTGTTTCAGGTCGGTTTCGAAATGCCCAATGGTTTCGTATCCGACGATGCACGGACCTACTTTCCAAAGGTAGGCGTTCCCTAGGTGGTTTGACCAGTGACCCTTAAGAACTATCATTGGTCGAGAGGATGAGAATTCAAGCTCATCGCACCCTTTGGGGGGGGAATTATTTCTTGTTCCAGGACTCTCTTATAGATTTAAGACGTATTCATATGTTCGCAAATCTTTGCTTTATACCCAAGCATAGTATCCACGGATTTCTCCTGGTTGGAAATGGTCAGTTGGACGTAGGGGTTCGGAATCATTAATGCCCGAGGTTTACCATCCCTCATTGGATTAATGACCCAAAGGAGTCTGGACTCATTGAGGCGGCACTAGGAGCGGTGCGGTGAACTGATGTAAAAATAGTTGGATCAACCAGTTTTTGGGCATGAACCTCAGGGAGGCTTCCTACGTACCCTGTATAGGAGACAATGATCAAAGTCCACATAGTTCGAATGATACTTTCAGATGACCGATGTGAATGTGGACCCAGGGTGTCCTATGGTGATCGTGATTGAACCACTTGGAGGATTCCTATATATCCCCGAGGTGGGGAATCAAAGTCCACGTATTTCGAATAGATTGGGTCTTACACTCTGATGAGGCACACGGTGATGGATTTGGGCTTACACTCTAAGGAGGCCTACAGGATGTCATGGTCGATGCCTACTCTAAGACCACGTGATTCATTCTCGATGTGAGAAACAAGAGGCAGTAGGTACCAGACGATCATGTCGCGAAAGGTGCTTCCGTGGGAAGTGGAGTGGGGATTACGCATAGGGGCGGCCCTTAAAAGTCAGGGATTACACCAAGGTGGATGTCCATGGTGAAAAAGCGCAGCAGGAGAGGGACTCCACCCTAAAGAAGGAAGGAGAAACACCCTTCCCCACTACTCCCTTCCTTGGCCATGGCCGTGGGGAAGTACCGAGGTGCATGGGGGCATCCTTATGATGGGTATCCCGCCATTCCCTAGGGAGGGGAGAAGTGCTCTGGTCCTCAAAAGTGGAGGGGTAGAAAGGGGACTCCCAGGCTTGGACTCCGCATTTCCATGAGAATGTGAACCCAAGAATGCTTCAGACATCCACTCAAGGGCCGCAGAAATCCCTTCTCCCTCGCTTACTGTGGGTATGTGAACTCAAAACGGCGTGCTGATGTGCCTAAAAGTTACATAACACGGGTTCGGTGGCATAGGTGGATGCCTCGGCTCAGGGCCGATGAATGGGCCAATGAGGGGGTTGTAGAGGATCAGGCTGGATTGGAAGGATATTAGATGGCTTGGGGAATGGGAACTCGGAAGGATTTGGCATGCCACATAGGTGTATGAGTGGTGGCGCCCTTCGTGTAGGGAGGTGCTACATGGATGAGGAAGCCATCCACGGACCAGGGTGGTCCACAAACTGATGGGCATTCCGTGAACCAAGATGGTTCACGGCTTGGTTGGCATCCCGCGAACCAGGATGGTTCACGGCTACGGGTTCGGCCTGCACACCAGGTTGGTACATGGAGGGGTCCACGTGAGCGGCAGCGGCCAAGGTCGGCGCCTGAAGGGGGTTCATCAGTCAGGGCTTCGCCTGCGTAAGAGGGTGATACGTGGTGCGACGAATCGAAAAAGAGTCATAAACTCCCAGGTCTATAGGGAGTGCATCTGCGGAGGGGCCATGGTTCGCGGTCTTCTTTTCTTTGTTATTTTAAGTTCGTGGTTTACCACGTTGTTATGCATTTTCGATTCCTTATTAATTCTCTCCCAGTTTCATACATGTTCTAGTTTGAGAACTAGAACTTTGTTGTTTGAAAAATCCTGAGCTCCTTCCTTAAAAATCCTTCCACATGAATTTGGTCGATCTCTCCAATATCTTCTTCACTTCCCCTCGATCTCCTTTTATAGAGTGGGGAAAATGATGTATCTATGGTCATGCGTCACCTTTTTCTGAGGCCCATGATCGGAAACCTGATTCACGGATGACTTGGTCAATCCGAAACTCACAGGGGGCATCGAGCGCATCTCCCCCGTGAACCAAACGATCCCGGGGAGTGCTTCATGGCCGCAAAGGGTTCCGCCTCAATTCCATGAACGACAGTGGATACGGATGAGGCCAGTTGATGCGATCTATGGATGGGGTGGTTCGTATCGGTGAACCCAGTTCAACGCCCGTCCTGCCTCGCGTTCGCGGGGGTTCTCCACCTTCGTTCCGCAAACGACAGCGGTCCGCGGAGGAGGTTCTTCATAGAACCGGCCGTGTGGCATCATCATTTAGACCGGTCTGCAGACCGGTTCATCTTTCTGTATCCTTTGAATTTTCTCCATTCTTCCCCTCAATTCTTTGGGGGACATGGGTAGAATCTCATTTGCGGATTTTTTCAGGACCCTACAAATGCCCCCCATCGCAATGGGGTCCGATCGGAATGAATAAGAGGCCATTTTGATGCAGATTGGTCCTGAAAATTGATGCTTTGTGGTAGGGGAGTGGACTCAGTAGGGGACCACTCCTATAAATATGAGGGACCTTCCTTTGTCTTTTACCAGATTCTTCGTGAAACAAGATCTCTCTTGCATTTTTTCTCTCGGTGTTTGTTCCTTCGCGAAATGTCTCGTCTGCGAACTAGATCCTACCTCCGCGAACCATTCCTCGTTCGTGGTTTCCTTCACCCATGGACTAATTTCCCAACCACGAACCAATAATTTTAATTAATTAAAAAGTAAATCACGACATGCCGCGTAGGAACTCGCTCCGGGGTTTCGATGTTCCGTGTTCTAAAACCTTCCAGACTTTGAAAATTTCTGGAGTCTTCCGAACCTAATTGTTTAAGTCTGGGATTAAAATTCCATGGAGCAACCTGGTTCGCGGTTTCATGGCCAACACCCCGTAGGACAGGATACCACTGACCTCTTTTGCATAGAGTTGCTTCATGGGATGCCGTCATCGCGAACAACATTATGAGGCCTTCTCACGAAGGCTTCTCGATTCCTTTGCCACACAGCTGATATTTTTGTCCATATTTTATTATTACAAACTAACCATTAATCTAGTTTTCATGATTCAGAGAGAAAACATGGTTCCCCCTCTCCCTGAACCCAGGCCTACTGCCGAGCCCCTCCTAATTGGTTCAGGGAGACGTTTAGCTATGATTCGCAGAGTGGAAAGCATCAAAGAGGACCCTAGCTGGCCCATCATTCCTGATGGCAGTGACTTGAAGGACCTCCTCTCTCTTGAGATTCTGGTTTATCCACTATCAAATCTACTTCCTCTTTACGGCTTCGGTCTTCAAGACGACGTCCCTATCCCCCCTACTTTCTCAAGTGTTCCGTCACCTTTCATGGAAGCGTCGCCGAAGTGTATTCAGGCGAACCTCACCCAATCGGGGGAAATAATATCAGATCCTGACCTGAAAGATACCTTCATTTTGAGAGGATTTGTTTGAACCCAAAGAGATTAGTACACACAAGACTTCTCTCAAGAGGATGTCCTCAAGAGCTACTCCTCCATAATCAACCTCGCTCGAGTGGATCCTGACGCGGGGTGGATTCCCAGGTGGGATCTTCGGTTTGGCGGGATTTTATCAAATGACTGGGTCTGGGACATCTGGGTCCATTATCATTGTTGGGTATCTCCCAAGTCACTATAAGTAGTCAATTTGTACACCACAATGTGGGCATACCAATTTTTTTTTTACCCACCATCTCTGGTCCTACCTGGCCTGCTCAGTCGCTGGTGTTCAAGCACTAATACATTCCACCTTGCCCATGGCGAAGTTGGCATTAGTTTGTGGGACATCTATCAATTGGGAGGGATCCAAATTATTGGTGAGATGTACGAAGAGTTTCTACCCACTTGTGGTGTATGGGACGACGTCGAACAAGTGCCTTAGTTGGTGAGGGATCTGCTGGTTATGGAGAAGCAATCATTGGGTCAGGCCTTGTGTGCCCGCTCTCTTATTCCCTATAGCACCTGGATGGGGTTATTTCTAAACACCAATAGTTTTGTGCTGAAGATCAAGCGCCCCAGGACTCATCCTTCTCAATAGTCACGAACAATCCCAGGTTCCTACTGGGTGGTTCTGGAGACGGGTGATTACCTGTCATGGGGTTACGAGGTGCGCCTAGGTGGGCCGCCTATGCTCTGGTTGGCAGGTCTGTTTGCTAGGTTTTTGATCGGGTGTCTATTCCCTTCTATGGATATCAACCTAGGTGTCAGGGATTTCTCCTTGATGATGGTAGTTGAATTGGCAGAGAGTCGTCCAGTGAATTTGGACGTGCCCACTTTGGCTCGTATTTACGATCTGCTGAGCCACATGCAGAAGGGCGGGTCACCCCACCATCTAAGTGGGAAATTTCAATTCTTATACATCTGGGTAGAAAATCATTTTCACTGTTATCAATATCGTCACAACACAGTCATCAGGCTTCCTACCTTTTGGCCAACCCTGCTCAATATAGCTGGAGTTTTATTGAAGTCCCTTAGTTCCGATGAAGTCATCAAACATCTGAGTGACTTTTCCCAGTTTACATTCATTCCATACCCCACCCATTCGGGTGTCATGGTTGAAAACCACAGGGGGATCCTGGAGGAGCGTTCTTACATGATCTCTCTACGGGATGGTTTCCTACCTGCGTGGATTGATGGGGTTTCTCTGTGCAAGTTGTATGCCCCTCATCATTTTTCTTGCCAGTTTGGGTGTATGCAACTCTAAGTTTCCCTTCCCCCTCATCAGGCTTGAGGACTGCACCCGGCCACTCTCCATCAATAGTGGTTGATGCTAATACGGGAGGGTTCCGAAACAATCAGTTCCTTTCCTGGAATAGGAGTGGCTGCCAGCCTATCATTGGAGTATGCAAGAATGTGGGTAAAACATTATCCCGATGGGATCCTGGGGAAGGTTGTCCAGAAGGTTCCCAAATCATGAGTCATTGCAGCTGTTTTCCCTATCTTATCATCTCAAGAGGCCCTGAGGGAGGACCGACATATGGATTGTCGGTCAAAATGACTCAGGGTATTTTCTTCTCCCAGCCCTTCTGCGGCCGATGTTCAGATGGACCCCACCCTCTTGGACATGGATGAGGATGACCCTGTGACTTTGGGTCTCAGGGAGACAATTCCTGGAGTCTTGCCGGCCGAGACTGTACTTAGAAACTTAATTCCCAAGCTCGAACCGGGGTTAGAAGCTTCATAGCTTCCAACTTCAGAACCATCTTCCGGCGTGCACATATCTGCACTGATCACACTGCCAGACTCCGTTCCTGTGCTTTCTAGCGAGGATACCAAAGATCCTCATGTCATGGAGGACCACCAGGTAGTGTGTAGGTGGTCTTGGCCCTAGATTTGTGATATTTTCATCGAAAATCCTTTGGCCAAGATGGAAACTAAGACTAAATATATTTGACAACTCTTCCTAGGCCTGGGTTCAGGTGGCTTTAACTATCGACAGTTTCATTTTCCCGCTTTCCTGGTTGTCACAACCTTTGAGGAGGTTTCCACTAATGAGCGCAAACTTGATCACTTATTTTCCTCTCATTGCCAGACCCGATCCTTGGAGGAAGCCATGATAATGCTCCATCAGATAAAAGCACAAGAGGCGATCTCTCTAGATTCGGCACCCTCCCTTTCCACTGAATTTCAGGAGTGTGAAGTACGGGAAGAAATGCTGAGGGATCAGTTTTCAACCATGACTGGTAACCTTGAAGTCACCTGGAATGGAATCAATGATCTCAAAACAACAGTAGGGAACACTCATTCGATGGACGAGGTTGAGGCTTGGGAGAAGGCCGTGTTGGATCAGACTTGCAACTACCTCTATCGCACGGTTGCTGATCTAATAGAGAGAGTGAGATAGGATCATTTTTATTGACCAGAGCCATTCTTATATACTCTGTTTTGATTACCCCTTCCCCCCCCCCCCACTCCTTTTTTTGTTGTTGTGATGAAGAGGCCCCAGCTTGTGGACATCCTCCCTTTTTGTTCAAACGGAATAGAATCTTTGTCAATCTTTCCCTGCTATACAATTGAATATTACTGGAGTAATAATTGTGTAAATAACAACTTACTGAACCCAAATAAATCATAATTTAGAGAAGATAGAGAAAAACTCGATCTTTTTCCTGCATCATGGGATCCAGCGAGCATAGTTTGACTATTTCTAGGGTTTTATAGAAAAACCCCACAAACTTTTTTTATTTTTTTTATAACCTGATTTTCCTAGGCCCATTTGGTGTGGGACCTGCAGGTATGGACCGACTTTTGCTTATGTCTCCCTTTTCGGGTTCTCGGCCTAACAGACTTTTCACCTCTTTTTTGTGAGCGGTTTAAAGTCCCGGTGATAAGACTATCATTACTGATGTTTTAGGTCGAACAGCTTTGACCATATATGGTGGGGAAAGGGCCCCAATGAGGCTTGGTTGATTAAAAGGTGTCTCAATATCCTTCAGACGCATGTGGGGGAGCATGATTAAATTTGAACGACATGCAGGGCATGTCTCAAGGTGTGGGAGTCGTATCGGCGTACAGAGGTAGGAAGAGCATCGCCTAAGGAAATATTTCCTTTGGTATACAGGCCAGAGACAATCAATATGCAGAGCCACTGAGGGCATGGTATGCATAGTCATGCAAACATTTCCTTAAGTCAATGACCGTCCATTTCTAATGGCCTAAGGAATTTATGGAAGTCCAGCTTATGGAAACCACCATGGGTGGCTTGGAGAGTCATGAAAACCACTAGGGGTGGCTAGAAAAGGTCATGTGATATCTAAAAGGGTTTGAGAACATATGTATTAATCAGGAATGTGGACACAAGGTCCATATCCTATGCATTTATCTGGCATAAAGAACAGTTGGAGCTTGGCGTAGTTTAAAGTCATGTAACCTAGACATTCTTCAAAAATTGAATGGCTTCTCCTGGTTCTCGGTGATCTTTTTAGAGACATTCCACCATATTCAGGCAGGGTTATGAAAGAGGATGGTAAACTGTTGCTCAGAAGGTTTCCGAATCCCGGGATAGATATGGGGGCTTAAAGGCCAAGAGGCGTATGGAGAGAAGTATTGCCTAAGGAAATATTGCTTTTGGTAGACAGGACATGGGTGATAAATATGCAGAGCCACTGAGATAATGGTATGCATAGTCATGCAAAGGTGTCCTTAGGTCAATGATTTTATTCTCCTGATAGCCAGGCAACTTCAAGGAAGTTTGGGATTTAGGACCACTAGGGGTGGTTCACAAGGATTTGGCTCTTTCTGGGTATAGAGTGTGATTTGTGATAATAGGGTACCTGAATACAGGAGAAATATCTAGGCTAAGTTTCCCGAGAATGGGTGTAGTCATTACATCTCACACTGGTGTGAGATGGTAGTTTTTACAGGTCTGACCCATGCACTGAGTGATAGAGAAAAGCCTCTGTTCCTTACTAAACCTGTGATAGGTTTGACCGTGTAGTTTAACGTCATGTGTCAAGTACAACATCCATGTAGTTTTAATGCCATGTGGTATGGATGAAGAGAATTATTTAAAGGATGCAAGGATGTTGTGCATTTTTCATCATGCATAATGGACGGGAGGAATTTTTAAATTCTGTGTAGTTTAACGTCATGCGGTAAGGATGGAAAGAATTATTTAAAGGATGTTGTGCAGTTTAACGTCTTTCAGTGAGGACGGGGGAGCATTTTTAAATCCGTGAATATTCATACAATTGGATGCATTTCTATAGATATTTAATGTTGGGTTTTTTACAATTTCTCATCAAATGGGAAAGATGTTACATGCAGTTTAACATCATGTGGTGAGGACGCAGTTGCAAAATCAGCTCTTGGTCAGAATGAAACTGGGCTTGAGCATCTCGGAATACCCTAGATTTGGAAGAGGGGTTGATGGTGTAAATCTTGGTTCTGGGGCTTCTTGGATCAGGAGACATGATATGGGGGCTCTGAGGCTAGTAACCATACGGAGCTAGGAAAAGTACCACCTGTGGAAATCTTGCCTTTGGTAGATGGGCCAAGGGCTATCAATATGCAGAGCTGCTAAGGGCATGGTATGGATAGTCATGAAAAGGTGTCCCTGGGTCGATGACCTTCTACTTCTTATGGCCATGAATGGTTATGAGGATCCACGATTATCTGGGCCATGAAGTCAGTCATTTGGTAAGAAAATATCTGGACATGTTGGGCATATTCAGCCCTAGTTGCAGTTAAAGCTTAGAGATATCCTTGCGCTGATTTATCTTGCACGCGGGGGTGTACCTTCACTCCATGCAGTTTAAGGTCGTGAGGTAAGGACCAGATACTCATAGTTTATCAGTCATAGAGCTTGGACCATTGGGTGACTATTGCTGCAGTTGCTTGAAGGATAACTGAGTTAACATGATCTGATATACTCTAAATAGGTGTGAGGGGATGGAGGTTTTAAACTACATCTTTGAGGTTTCCCGGATCAGGAGATGTGGTGTGGGGGCTCTGAGGCCGGTAAGCATACGGAGCTAGGAAGAGTACCACCCGAGGAAATCTTGCTTTTGGTAGACGATCCAAGGGCTATCAATATGCAGAGACTCTGAGGGAATGGTATGCATATTCATGAAAATGTCCCCGAGTCGATGACTTTCCACTTCCGATGGCCAAGAATGATTATGAAATCCATATATTGCTCGCAGTACATAGTTTGACATGCGTGGATAATTGTGTCCGAGCATACAAGAAACATCTTCACTACAATTATTCGTTGAGTCAAAGTAGCTTAGCCCTGGCTTGATATTCATAGATTCAGGTCTTCATGTAAACCACAGGCGGATACATAGGCCAAACGGGTAGGGATACCCTGGAAAAATTTGGATGTGAAAACGGAATAAACTTGTAAACCACTGCTCCATAAATTTCTGGATCGGGAGATATGATATGGGGGCTCTGAGGCCGGTAGGCGTACAGGGCTAGGAAGAGTATCGCCTGAGTAAATATTTCCTTTGGTAGACGGTCCAGGGGCTATCAATATGCAGAGCCTCTGAGCTCATGGTATGCATAGTCATGAAAAGGTGGCCATTGGTTGATAACTTTCCACTTCTGATGGCCATGAATGGTTATGAAGATCCACAATTGTCCGAGTCATGGAGTCTGATGTATGTGAGGGGATGCATCCAAATACGCAAGGAGTATTTCCATCTCGTTTCACCATATATCTTAGGTGGGACACGACGAAGTCAGTGCAGTTTAAACATCATGCGGTGAAGAGTAAGTCCATGCAGTTTAACGTCATGTGGTGAGGACGAAGTCCGTGCAGTTTAACATCGTGCGGTGAGGACGAAGTCCGTGCAGTTTAATGTCATGCGGTGAGGAAAAAGAATACACCCCGTGCCATTCTGCTCCATGCATGGGGGAAGGGGGGTATTTCTGGATTCATATGAGGTGGTTGGGCCAGAGTGTGGAATTATGGCATCGCTACGTATCCTACGAGGGCAGGAATCAAGCCTCACGTAGTTCTTTGAAATACAATACACCTTGTACGGGCTCAATCCGTTTAGGGGGAGAGAAGGTGCATTTTTCGATATTTCTCATTTTTGTAGTTTAACGTCGTGCGGTAAGGACGAGGAATGCACCCCGTGCAGGGCTAGTCCATACACAGGGGATGGGGACACATTTTTGTATTCCATTTGGGAGTGGTTGTCCCAGGATAGGGGATCCCGATGTCGCTACGTATCCTACTAGGGCCGGAATCAAGCCCCACATAGTTCTCTTAAAGAGTACACCCCGTGCAGGGCTGATCCGTACACAGGGGAAAGGGGAATTTTCAAATCTTCTCATATGTGCAGTTTAGCATCATGCGGTAAGGACGATGAATAAGCCTCATGCAGAGCTAGACCATACACGGGGGAAAGGGAATTTTTAACTTCTTCTTGGAGATGGCTAGGCCAGGATGGGGGATCCTGGTGCCACTACGTATACTACAAAGGAAGGAATCAAACCTCATGTAGTTTTCTGAAAGACAGTACACCCAGTGGTGGTCTGGTCCGCACACGTGGGAAGAGGGAATTCTTTGATCTTTCTTATCTGTGCTGTTTAACGTCGTGCGGTACGGACGAGGAATGCACCCCATGTCGGGCTGGTCCGTACATGGGGGGAAGGGAATTTTTATCTTTTTCTCATCTGGGGGTGGCTGGGCCAGGATGGGGAGCCCTGGCATCGCTACGTATCCTGCGAGGGTAGGAATCAAGCCATACATAGTTCTCTAAAATCCTTGCAGTTTAAGGTCGTGTAGTGAGGACAAAATACTCTTAGTTTAGGGTCATAGATTCTGGACTGTTCGGTGCTTGGCATTTTAACGTCATGCGGCATGGACAATAACTGCCTTTAGTTATTTTTATGCGAAATACTTCTTCATGAATCTTGTATTTGTAGGAGCTGTGGTGAATTGCACATCCATAGAGATCAAGGCGTATGCTCCGTTGGAGTAGACCTTGTGTATGACATATGGTCCCTCCCACTTGGGCTCCAACTTTGGAGGTTTTTTTTCAGGTATCATTGGTGTATAGAGGACCAACACCAATTTTCCTTCCAAGAAAGACCGAAGATGGACCTTTTTATTGAAGGCTCGTGCAATCCGGTTCTGATATACTTCCAGATAGTGAAAAGTACAGAACCAATTCTCGTCCAGCTATTCCAATTCACCTAGCCACTTTTCGGACTACTCATCGTTGGATAATTGGTCACAGATGGAAACACGGAGCGAGGGAAATTGGGGCTCAATGGGCAGAACCGCTTCTGTTCTATACACTAATGAAAATAGGGAATCTCGAGTAGCAGTGCGAATCGTGGTTCGATAAGCCCACAGTGCATGGAGGAGTTTATCAGGACATGAATTCTTGTCTTTGTCCACTATTTTCTGGAGAATGTTGGGCAGGGTCTTGTTTAGAGCCTCTATCTGTCCATTGGCCACTACATGGTAGCAGGATGAGTGATTACCCTTGATACCGTATTCCTAGTATAGCTTCTCCAATTTAGCAGAGCAGACGTTGGTGTCGTTATCCATCAGTATGGTATGAGGGACACCAAATCTGTTGACAATATCGGTTTTCACAAAGCTAACGATGTTTCTCACCCCGACTTCCTTAAGGGGTACAGCTTCTGCCCATTTGGAAAAGAAGTCGGTTTCCATGAGGATATACTTCATCTGTTTGGCTGTGGCAGGAGTATGTGGTCCTATGACATCCATTCCCTAGATGGAAAATGGCCAGGAGTACTTGTCCTGATGAAGTAACTTGGGGGGTTGGTGTATAAAGTTGGCATGAATTTGGTATGAGTGGAACTTTGCGGTAAAGTGATCGCAATCTCATGCCACTATGGGCCAATAGTAGCCAAGTATTCAAACTTGGTTTGAATTATTGGACCCTGGTTGATGAGCTCCACACACTCTGGAATGTACCTCAGCCATGATGGCAGTGGTTTCTTCTCCATCAATGCATCTAAGGAGGATTTTGTTGAGGCCTCTTCTGTAGAGGACCTCTTGGTGACTCGCGCCACCATATAGGTTATATTTGATTTCCCTTCTCCATATTTTCTCTCATTCATCCCTTTCTAATGGAAGTTCTCCCTGTTGAAGGTATTTTGCAATGGGGGTCATCCAGCCGATGGCACGGGAATATGGCTTAGGGATAGGACTGAATTCATTGATTTCTTCCATCTTGGTATGAACAAATAGCAAGACCATTTGACGATGAGAAATGCTAATCACCATTTCATCCAGGTCTGGGTCGGCCAGGGTTGTGGCTGCGTTGGATAACGCATCAGCCTAGACATTCTAAGACTGGGGAATATAAGTCAATGTCGGCTCTATGGATAATTCAACCATTAACCCTCAGACGTGGTCAAATAGGGGAATCATCTCCTCCTTTTTAATAGCATAGTCACCATTAACTTGCTTGATGACCAGTTCTGAGTCACCATTGAACTTAAGGTGGTGTACTTGTTCTTGTAGTACGAGCTCCAGGCCAGCTATGAGGGCTTGATATTCCGCTTCATTGTGCATACATCCTTCTGACATGAGGAAAGAGTATGGAAAGACTACCTTTTCTAGGGACATGAGTATTACCCCCAGACCCACCTTCTCATGTTTGGGATCTTCCAACCTCTTCCCAGTTGGGCTTCAGGAGGCACCGTCGAAGTACATTTCCCATGCTAGGATTTCCTCTTGAACCGAGAAGATGTCTTCATCAGGTAGCTCGGCGTCCGATGCAGCAGTCCCTGTTGAAGGGTGCTCTACCAAAAAATCTGCTAATTCCTGGCCCTTTATGGCCTTCTGAGGCACAAACTAGATGTTAAACTGTTGTAGGATGACTTCCCATCGGGATAGGCGCCTAGTCAGCATTGGCCGACTGAGGATGTACATGAGTGGGTTACTACGTGAGACCAAATGGACTTCATGATGCTGCAGATAATGTCGCCGTTTTTGAACTACAAAGACCATGGCCAAACAACTCTTCTCGATGTTTGAGTATCGAGTCTCAACATCAATCATGGTTCAACTGAGGTAATAGAGACTGTTTTCACAGTTGACATCATTTTTCTGCGCGAGGATGGATCCCAGTGACTGCTCTAGGGTCGTCACGTATCGGATGAGAGGTCTTCCTTCAACCGGGGGAATGACCACCAGTGGGCTTAAGAGGTGCCTTTTTAGGTGATCGAATTCCTCTTAGAAATCCTATTTCCATTAGTAGGTAACCCCTTTCTTCATTCACCTAGTAAAGGGAAAACATTTTCCTACCAGGTTGGATATGAACCACCTAATATAGGCCAGGTGTCCTTGGAATGCTCTCAACTTGGTGAGATTGCGGGGGGTGGAAGACTAAGGATAGCCTTTGTCTTTTCAGGATTGACTTCGATGCCAAGATGGTGTACGATGAATCCAAGGAATTTCCCTGAGGTAACCCCGAAGGCGCACTTCAAGGGATTCATCTTCAAGCTAGGCAGTCAAAGTTTGTTGAAGAAGGTCTCAAGATCCAACACGTGATCTGAGTGTTGCATGCACTTAACCACCAAGTCATACAAGTAGCATTCAACGAATCTTCCCATTAATGGTTTAAAGATACGATGCATGGCACGCTGATATGTGGCGCCAGTATTCTTGAGACCAAAGGGCATAACCCTATAACAAATATTCCTTGAGGGGCCCGGAAGGCAGTGGCTTCTTCATCATCTCAGGCCATCCTGATTTGATTATATCCAGAATAGAATTCCATGAATGATATAGCTTCATAACTGGTCATTACATCAACTAATAGCTCGGTGACCGGGACCAGGAAGCCATCTTTCGGGAAATGCCGATTGAGATCTCTAAAATCAATGAAGACGCGGATTTTTCCATTATTTTTCTTGACGAGGAAAATGTTGGCCAACCAGATGGGGTACTGGAAATCGCGAATGAAGCCTGATTTGATAAGATTATCGACTTCAGCCTCTATTTTGGCAGCATGTGAGTGGTGTGTCATTCTGGCAGCCTGTTTATAGCCCCGGTGGTCTTCTGGAAGAACTAAGTGATGCATCGCCACTTCGGGATTGAGTCCAGGCATTTCTGGGCAATTCTAGGATAAAACATCCCGGTGTTTCCTTAGGAAGGTGGTATATACCTCATGCTCCTCGGGGTACATGGCTGCACTAATGAGAGTGGGCCTTGGGTCTTCATTGGTACCCAAGTTTATTTCCCTGAGCTCATCCATAGTAGTGGAAATATCATCCTCAAATGTGGGAGGTGCATCCTTGAGATCTACCTCCTCTTCTTCTCCCAAATCCTCATCTTCTTGTTCTGGAAAGAGGAGAGTTCTTGACTCAGGATCCTGGGAGTCCGGAGGCGAGGCTTTGTTGGTGTCCTCACTCAAGTATCTGCCCCCAAATATAGGGTTATCGGACGTTCCCGCATTGTCAATATCGGTCGTTATGGCTGAAGTCATTAGGATAGCAAAGTGTGTGTCTCGACATGAACCCCTGCTCTCAATATGGTTGATGGGCAGTATGTAGTCTCTACCAAGATTCCTGAGGGGGTCATCAGGAACTATTTCTAGGACATTTGGAGTGGGGACCCAGTCAATACCATCGGGCGAAGGCTTCTTCTTCTTTTTCTCATAGAACCCAGCATCAATGTAATGTGACTCAGAGAGTTCGAAAGGGGCCTTGTCGGCATGCAATGTCCCACTTTTCCCATTGACGCAGAACTTGATACACTCTGGTAGGATGAAGTAATGGCCCTGTGCTTATGGAGACACAACCTCCCAAGAAGGGCATTGAATGTCTTGTTTTTTCGGACCAAAATGAATTTTAAGTAGGCCACAAGGTCGCCAAAATGGGTCTTTAGCTTGATTTCTCCCATCGGCTTCTGTTCACTCTTGTCGTAACCTAACAGAGTTGTGGTCGAGGGTATTAAATCACCCTCACTGTATCCCAACTTACGGAGTGTCCATAGTGGGAGGAGGTTAACTCCAGAACTGTTGTCAATGAAGACTTTGCGGATCTCAACAGCATATGTCATAACAGACACATACAGTGGTTTGATGTGTCCTTGCATGATGGTATCTTCATCCAGATCGGTGAATGAAATAACTGCATAGCATTCAGTCGAGCTAGTCTTTTTCTGGTAGATCTCAGCGGTAGCTACCTCGGCTTGAAACTCATGGGGACTGAGCAAGGATTCTATAAGTGCCTCCCTGAGGTCTGCCGACAAACTCAAGGCGTCTAGGATCGATAGCTTGGCTGGTACTGACACCATCTTCTTAAGGATGTCTGTTAGGTCAACAAGGTTGAATACCCTGAGAGGGGGGTGAATCAGGGTATGACTAATTGAAAAATAAAGCCCGTTCTGATATTGTTCCGCTATTAAGCAGAACACTCTTCTCTCCCTTTCCTGTTTCACAATATAAACAAAAAGTAAAGCAAGAACAGGACACATAAATTTTACATGGTTCACTGCTAAGGGCTCTACCCAAGGAGCATACGCCGACAGGTTTCCGGTCGTACCAAGTCCACTAAACTTCACTAGTTGTGGATTACAATGTTTGGGCTAGATCACTTATATGCCCAGGCTCACTGCCTTTACAAAGTTTAGGGTCATCTCACTACTTTCCCAAGGGTCACTCCCTGTTTCTCTCTCTCTGGCTCACTGGTGGTGGAGAGGATCACCTTCTTCCTCTTCCTAATCGCACTACTCTGGAATGGATTCATAGACAGTTTATAGACCTGTAGGTCTCTTCATTTGCATGAAATAATGCATCTTCGACTGTTGATAAATTCTCTATTGAAGTCCAAATTTCATCCACTGATTAATACCACTTTTCCTCTGACCACTGGGCAACTACCTTTGGAAAGTACCATCACAAAGCAAACTACTTCGCGAAGCTCCCAATTTCGCGAAGCTCAAACAAGCCTTCATGATGCTCCTACCTTTTCGCGAAGCACATTCGCGAAGAAATCTCGTGAAGCTCAATTCGTCACAAAACAACGTCCCTCGCGATGCTTACTAAGCCAAAGTGGAGCTCACAGGTTTCGCGGAGCTACAATAGTCATCGTGAAGTTCCTCTTTCATGAAGTACACTAGCTCCGTGAACCACCTTCGCAATACGAGAGAAAAATATTTTCTCTGAAAATCCTCTCTTTTCCTCTCGAGGGTGTCGTCCTCTATTTATAGGATATTCCACCAACCCGCGAACATTCTGCGCGAAGTCAACGCCACGTCATCTCAAATCGCGATGCTCTGAAGTTTCCTTAGGAATTCTGTCAAAATCGTGAAGCACCGCGGAACTTTCCCGATCGCAGAGCTCAACGTAATCATGGAGCATCACCATCAACATTTCTTTGCGCCTTCTCCGCGAAGCACCCTCATAAATCCCTTCACCGCCGCGATGCGTTTCAAATCTGTCGTTCGCAAAGCTTTGACGTAATCGCGACGCATCACAGCCTCCATTTTTCCAGTCTTCGTGAAATCCAATCCATGCATCCCATCTCCGCGAAACTCATGCCTTTTCCATATAAAAATATGATCTTCATTGAAATCTTATTTTCGCGATTCTCACCAAACTCCAAATTTTGGACCCCAAAAATTTGGCAAACACTGGAAAATGGCGCCACCTTGTACTGCTCTTTTTGTACCGCCTCCAGAGCGTTCTTTCCTTTTTCATCGTTCTTTTGTCAACATGGATTATCAACAACTTCTTTGGAACTCGACAATTTCTTCATGGAAACCTGCTTTTTCAATAAACAAAATCAACCCAAAAATACTGCAATGTTACCTTGAGGGATATTTTCCCAACATTCTCCCCCTTTGGGTTTGTTGACAACTCTTCACATCTCTGCTCAGAATAATTTTCTGCACTTTGATACCTCACTGAGTCTTCTTCCAGCTGCTACCACCATTCGCCTTTTGCGATTCTGATAGCGTTCAAGGAATCACTTAACACGTAATCTAATCCCACATGAGCAATGCTCGGCGTGAGAAACAAGAGTGGTATGAAAAGTTCATCAATGAATCACTTCATGAAAAACACCAATTGTCGATTCCAACCTGATACCAATTCTTAAATTGATACCAATTGCTGAACCACAATGATATCAATTGGCGATAGATAAAAACCTTCTCTCACCATTCCAACATCACTGTTCTGCTTCTATCATGATCTTCAGCTATCGTGATTTCTATGCTTTGACTGACCACTTCTAGCATCGTCAGATTTAATGCGCTCCCCCTTTCTCATTGCTCCCCCTTTCTGGATGCTCCACCTGTCATCTTCTCCTCATATCATTCATTATTTATCAAATTTCTACATTGTATCCCCCTTGAACAATCAATATTTTCTCCCCCTTTGTCAACGAACCCAAAAGTCACCCCTTTTCAATCTGTAACAGAGTAGAGAACACATATCAGCACATTAGGGAAACACATCATGCCTCAGGGAGAGGGGGGGTTCACATCCACACTATTTCAAGTGTGGGGAGTCGACTGAACTCCCAGAGCCAGTCGATGCCTTTCAAATGCTTCCTTGGGTAAGGATTTTGTGATATGTTCTGCAACCTGTAGCTCTATAGGCACATAATCCAACTTCATGATTCCCTGCTCAACTTTATCCTTGATAAAATGATACTTTATCTCAATGTGTTTTGTCCTTGAGTGATGGATGGGATTTTTGCTAAGATTTATAGAACTTGAGTTATCACACTAGATTCCGATCATAGACTTCACTTCAACTCCCATATCTTCAACTTGCTGCTTTATCCACAATAACTGTGTGCATGCTTGAGTGGCCGCAATATACTCAAATTATGCGGTTCTCAATGACATGTAATCTTTCTTCTTTCTAAGCCAAGAAATACACAATCCAACAAGATAGAATGCACCACCTAATGTTGATTTTCTATCATCTGCTGATCTGGCCCAGTCTGCATTAGTATATCCCAATAACTCTGTCTGAGATTTGTCAGTATTTGTAAAGCTGAAATCCATTGTGCCCTGGATATACCGAAGAATTCTTTTCACTGCAAGCATGTGGCTTTCCTTAGGATTACTCTGATATCTTGATGCTTGGAATGTGGCGAAAACAATATCAGGCCTTTTCGCGGTCAAGTACAAAAAACATCCAATAATTTTCCTGTATTCTGTGATATTAACTGCCCAGCCATCCTCGTATTTTCATAATTTCATCCGGGTAGCAACCGGAGTCTTCATCTCCTTGGAATTTTCCATTCCAAATATTCTTAGAACCTCCTTAGAATACTTTCATTGAGAGATGAATGTTCCATTCCTTCCTTGTGTCACCTGAAGTCCAAGGAAAAACGTTTACTCTCTAATCATTGACATTTCAAACTCATTTTTCAGGAATTCGGAAAATTGTCTGCACTGAGCTTCATCCGATCCACCAAATATTATGTCATCGACATAAACCAGGACCATCAACCTTTGATTACTATTGTTGTTGAAATAGAGATTGTAATCAACTCCCCCACGCTGGAAACCAAGTTTCTTCAAGTACTGATCAAGCCTTGAGTACCATGCTCTTTGTGCTTGTCTCAGCCCATACAATGCCTTCTTCAGCCTGCAAACTTTTTTCTCATCCTCATGAATGAGAAAACCATCCGACTTCTCAATATATACCTCCTCTTCTAGAACACCACTCAAGAATGTGGATTTGACGTCCATCTGGAACACTTTGAACTTCATTTGCACTGTGATGGCTAGGAATAATCTGATTGTCTCTAGCCTTGCAAGTGGTGCAAATGTCTCATCAACATCTATTCCCTCGATCTGGCAGTACCCCTTGCACACTAGTCGTTCTTTTTTCCGAATCAATGTTCCATCATCATTCATATTGTTTAGATAGTCCAATTTAGTCCCAATGACATTCTTATCTGTTGGCCTCGAAACAATCTCCCATGTTTGATTCTTCTCAATCTGATCTAGCTCTTAATTCATAGCCTGGACCCGATTTTCAGCTTCAGCTGCATCGGAAAAACATTTCGGCTCCACCTGAGATAAAAATGATATTTGTTGTAATGACTTCATTCTTCGAGTCTGAACTGGAGCTGTCTGATAACCAATGATATTCTGCCTATCAATTTCAGCTCGACTCTTTGGCTTCCTTGCAGACACAGACTTGGAACATTCTTGTTCATCATCAGTGTCTTCTAATGATTCTGCCTCTTCCACTTCTGCTCTCCCTGTGTTGCTTACCTCATCATCACTTCCATCCAGGAACTGTTCACTGGGTCATTGAGTATTCTGTTCATTTTTAACTATAGTGACATCATTGCTCTCAACAATTTTTCCCAGCCTTTTGTTGAAACATTTATATGCTTTCCTTTTCCCTGAGTAGCCCAGGAATATACCCTCATCTCCTCATGCCTCACACTTCCTGATATTTTCTTTATTTAAGATGAAACACTTACTTCCAAAAATTTGAATGTATATCAAAGTTGGATTCATTCCATAACACATTTCATACGGAGTCTTTCATTGCTTCGGACACAATAGAGACCTATTCAAAACATAGTCCGATGTCAAAACTGCTTCCTTCCAAAATTTATCTGGTAGGTCCTTATCAATAAGCATCGTTCTGGCCATGTTGTTGATGATCCGATTTATTCTTTCAACCACTCGATTCTGTTGGGGAGTTCTTACTGATGAAACTTGATGCCTTATCCCATGTTTCTCGAGATAGTTTTCAATCTGGCTGTTTGTGAATTCCGTACCGTTATTAGTACGAAACATCAAAATTTTCTGCCCAAGCATCTTTTCAGAATCCCTCCTATACTGCTTTATGCAACTGAACACCTATGTCTTATTGGTAATGATGCATAGCCAGGACATTCTGCTATAGTCATCAATGAAAAAGTCATAGTACCTTTTCTCATTTATAACTCGTGGTGAAATAGGTCCACATACATCAGCATGTACCAGTTCGAGCACTCCAGTTGATTTCTATTCCTTTGGCCTGTATGTTTTTCTAATTATTTTCCCTTGTTGGAAAGCATCACACGTATGAGTGCGATCACGTGATAGTTTGGGAAGGTCTCTAGTAGCGTCACACTTCACCATATCTTCCTTGGATGGTTTGAATAGATGACCAAGTCGCTTATGCCATAGTTGGTTTTCTTCCTCTCGAGATAAAAGGTATGTATCTTCTTCCCCACCTACAAGATAAATATTTACCTTTGTCCTTTTTTCCTATAGAACAACTGCTCTATCTTTTCCTTTCACAACACACATATTCTTGGTAAATCGGATAGAATGCCCAGAGTCACACAGTTGACTGACACTGAGCAAGTTATGACTAAGACTCTGTACTACCAAGACATCAGCATGTTTCATTTCTTTTCCCCCAAACTTGGCTTTTCTTGAGCCAACAATCTTCAGGCCTTCATCGTTCCCAAATTTGACAACTCCTTCTTTGTCATATTTAATTCATGTAACAAGATCCTTATTGCCCGTCATGTGTGATGTGAAACCACTGTCAAGGATCCATACACCAGAACGATCTGATGCTTTAAGGGAAATCTCCCCCACCACGGCCTTCTCATTTTTCTTCTTCTTGGTCCATACTTTTTCTTTCACACTGGGCATAGATTGAGACTTCTGTTCTTTCTCAGAGTATGATGGACCAGCCTCATCTTCCAAAGTAGCAAATCTATTCTGCATTTTTAACTCACCTGTCAGTTTATTGATCTGCTGCTTGTGAATGTTTTGATTCTATTTTGGCACATTTCTCTGAATGGTCGAAGTACAGTACCTAGCCATGTGCCCAAATCCTTCGCACCCAAAACAGTTTCCTTCAAAATATGTTCTGCAAAACCGTTCTTTGTTCATCTTCCACCACTGTTCTTGTTCCCTTTGATTTCTCTTGGCTATGGAACACACATACTGTGAATGTCTCATCATCCCACAACAATAACATCTTATATATGGTTCATTCCTTCATGACACTTCATCACTCTGAGTTTCCCCATGGTATCTCTTAATATTCTGATTATGCTTTGTGCCCAAATCAATCTTTAATCTCGGGATAGGTGCTTGCGGTCTGACTTCAATTACCACAGATTTTTCTTTATGATCAAGCCATGAATTAGCCTTAACAATTGAGCTCAATATCTACTTATTTCCTGCTGAACTACTGGGATCCACATTCATCTTTTCAGTATTTGGAATGATCTACTTTCCCAAGAATGTATTGGGAATCAAAGGCTTTTCTTGGACTTTAACTTTTCTCCGTAGACTGACAACTTCTTCTTCAAGTTCCTCGAGATGCTTGACGTGAACTTTCACTTTTCTGTTCAAGCCATCGATCTCCCTTTTCTATTCTTCAATCTTGATCTTATACTCACAAACTGATTTTGAGTTCTCTGGTGTTGATAACTTGAGTTTTTCAATTTCTTCCATCAACTCAGACTTTTCATCATCCTTTTGCTGCATATAGAGTTTGGCATCATGAACAACTTTTTTGGATTTCTTCATTTTTGCTCTCCAAACATCTATCTCCTCAAGAGCCGCTTCCAATTCAGCTTCCATATCAACTCTTCCTTCAACTTATTCTTCCTCTTCTCCAACGTCAGTTTATTCCTTTTCCTAAGAACTGCTGACAACCGCTACCATAGCATTTTGTCTATGATCTTTACAATTTTCAAACTCCTCAACCTCTTCATCCTCAAACTCATCTGAACTGTCTATTTCTTGTGAAAGATGATTCTTCTTCTTGAAGAAATTTCTCTTGAACTGCTTCTTCCCTTTCACAGAGGCTAAATATTTCCTCTTGGGATTTTAAACATAATCTTCATCATTTTCTTCTTGAAACTTTTTGGGGCATCTTGCAGTAAGATGACCAGCCTTTCCACATCGAGTGAATGCTAGTGGAAGTTTCCTTTAAACATTTCTTTTCCTCTTTGTAGATTTGAAGAAAGGAATGACATCACCTCATCTGTCTCTTCTTCCTCCTGAGAATCTGCAATAGTGAGCTTCTTCATGGCCTTAAATTCCACCTCTTTGGATTTCCCCTTTTCCACAGCGTTTTTATCATCATTTATCATTTCATACGCAACAAGAGTGTTGTGCAGGTTATCCAATATCATCTCTTTTGAATCTTTATCTTCCAAAACAAAAATTTTAAATTGAACCGAGGTGGATGTTTTCTCAAGATACGCTTTACAATTTTAATGTCTTCGATAATCTCACCAAGACCTCGCATGTCTTCAACCACAGCATTTACCCTGTCAAAGAATGCATCAACAGACTCATTCAGGTTCATTCTCAGATCTTCATACTTGTTCCCCAATACTTGCAGCTTTTCCTCTCTACCTTTTGTATCCCCTTCATAAATATTCAAAATCTTTTCCCACATGGCATGTGACGTTTTGCATGACATCACCTTTGTATATATGGGATTGGAAAGGGCTCCCCCTAAGGCATTTATTTCATTGGCATCCGCATCCAACTCTTTATGCTCAGCTTCTGATAATGCACCGCTAGTAATATTAGCTGTGATACCATGCATAGCTGCTGAAAACACATCCATTCCCAAAGATCGGAAATAGTGTTGCATTCGATTCTTCCATATCTGAAAATTACATCCGTCGAAGATCGGAATCCCTCTATGATCAGTGACCTCCATTGAGAGAAGAACAAATATCAACCCTTCCCTCTAATACTAATTGTTAGGTCCACAAGGCTGAATACCCTGAGAGGGGGGTGAATCAGGGTATGACTAATTGAAAAATAAAGCCCGTTCTGATCTTGTTCCGCTGTTAAGCAGAACACTCTTCTCTCCCTTTCCTGTTGCACAATATAAACAGAAAGTAAAGAAAGCACAGGACACAACAATTTTACTTGGTTCACCGCTAAGGGCTACGTCCAAGGATCATACGCCGACAGGTTTCCGGTCGTACCATGTCCACTAAACTTCACTAGTTGTGGATTACAATGTTCGGGCTAGATCAATTCTATGCCCAGTCTCACTGCCTTTAAAAAGTTTAGGGTCAGCTCACTGCTTTTCCAAGGGTCACTCCATGTTTCCCTCTCTCTGGCTCACTGTTGGTGGAGAGTATCACCTTCTTCCTCTTCCTAAGCTCACTGCACTGGAATGTATTCACACACAGTTTATAGACCTGTAGGTCTCTTCATTTGCATGAAATAATCCATCTTCAACTGTTGATAGATGCTCTGTTGAAGTCCAACTTTCATCCACTGATGAATACCACTTTTCCTCTAACCACTGGGAAACTACATTTGGAAAGTACCTTTGCAAATCACCCTACTTCGCGAAGCTCCCAATTTCGCGAATCTCAAACAAGCCTTCACAAAGCTCTTGACTTTTCGCGAAGAACTTTCGCAGAGCACTCTCGCAAAGATCAAGTCGTCGCAAAGCAATGTCCCTCGCGAAGCTCACTAAGCCGATGCGGAGCTCGCAGGTTTCGCGGAGCTACAATAGCCACCGTGCAGTTCCTCTTTCGCTAAGAAAACTGGCTCCGCGAACCACCTTCGCAATACGAGAGAAAAATATTTTCTCTGAAAATTATCTCTTTTCCTCTCGAGGGGGTCGTTTTCTATTTATTAGAGATTCCACCGACCCTCTAACTTTCCACGCGAAGTCAACGCCATGTCATCTCAAATCGCGAAGCGCCAAAGCTTCCTCCGGAATTCTATCAAAATAGTGAAGCACGATGGAAATTTTCCGATCGTGGAGCTCAAGGTAATCGCGGAGCATCACCATCAACATTCCTTCGCGCCTTTTCCGCATAGCTCCCTCGTAAAGCCCTTCACCACCGCAATGCGCTTCAACTCTTCCGTTCGTGAAGCTTTGACGTAATCGTTAAGCATCACCACCTCCATTTTTCTAGTCTTTGTGAAATCCAATCCATGCATCCCATCTTCGCGAAACTCATTCCTTTTCTATATAAAAATATGATCTTCATGGAAATCTTATTTTCGCGATGCTCACCAAACTCCAAATTTTGGACCCCAAAAATTTGGCAAACACTGGAAAACGGCGCCACCTTGTACTGCTCTTTTTGTACCACCTCCAGATCATTCTTTCCTTTGTCATCGTTCTTTTATCAACATGGATTATCAACAACTTCTTTGGAACTCGACAATTTCTTCATGGAAACCTGCTTTGTCAACATACACAATCAACCCAAAAATACTGCAATGTTACCTTGAGGGATTTTTCCCCAACAATCTCCCCCTTTGGGTTTGTTGACAACTCTTCACAGCTCTGCTCAGAATAATTTTCTGCACTTTGATACCTCACTGAGTCTTCTTCCAGCCGCTACCACCATTTTCCTCTTGCGATTCTGATAGCGTTCAAGGAATCACTTAACACGTACTCTAATCCCACATGAGCAATGCTCGGCGTGAGAAACAAGAGTAGTATGAAAAGTTCATTAATGAATCACTTCATGTCAAACACCAATTGTCGATTCCAACCTGATACCAATTCTTAAATTCATACCAATTGCTGAATCACACTGATACTAATTGGCGATAGCTGGAAACCATCTCTCACCATTCCAACATCATTGTTCTGCTTTTATCACAATCCTCAGTTGTCGTGATTTCTATGCTTTGACCGATCACTTATAGCATTGTAAGATTTCATGCGCTCCCCCTTTCTCATTGCTCCCCCTTTCTGGATGCTCCACCTGTCAGCTTCTCCCCATATCATTCATGATTTATCAAATTTCCACACTGTCTCCCCCTTGAAAAATCACTATTTTCTCCCCCTTTGTCAACGAACCCAAAGGTCACCCCTTTGCAGTCTGTAAGAGAGTAGAGAACACATATCAGCACATTAGGAAAACACATCATTCCTTGGGGAGAGGGGGGGTTCCACATCCACACTATTTCAAGTGCGGGGTGTCGACTGAACTCCCATAGCCAGTCGATGCCTTTCAAATGCTTCCTTGGGTAAGGCTTTTGTGAGAATGTCTGTAACCTGTAGCTCTGTAGGCACATACTCCAACTTCATGATTCCCTGCTCAACTTTCTCCATGATAAAATGATACTTTATCTCAATGTGTTTTTTCCTTGAGTGATGGATGGGATTTTTGCTGAGAATTATAGAACTTGAGTTATCACAGGGGATTCCGATTGGAGACTTCACTTCAACTCCCATATCGTCAAGCTGCTTCTTCATCCACAATAACTGTGTGCATGCTTGAGTGGCCACAATATACACAGCTTCTGTAGTGCTCAATGAAATGAAATCTTGCTTCTTGCTATGTCAAGAAATACACAGTCCACCAAGATAGAATGCACCACCTAACATTGGTTTTCTATCATCTGCTGATCTGGCCCAGTCTGCATCAGTATATCCTAATAATTGTGTATGATATTTGTTAGTATTTTTCGAGCTGAAATCCACTGTGCCCTGGATATACCGAAGTATTCTTTTCACTACAAGCATGTGTATTTCCTTGGGAATACTCTGATATCTTGCTTCTTGGCATGTGGCAAATACAATATGACGCCTTTTCGCAGTCAAGTACAACAAACTTCAAATAATTTGCCTGTATTCTGTGATATTAACAGCCTTGTCAGCCTCATCTTTTGATAATTTCATCCAGGTAGCAACCGAAGTCTTGATCTCCTTGAAATTTTCCAATCCAAATATTTTCGGAACCTCCTTAGCATACATTGATTGAGAGATGAATGTTCCATTCCTTCCTTGTGTCACTTGAAGGCCAAGGAAAAATGTTAGCTCTCCAATCATTGACATTTCAAACTCATTTTTCATAAATTCGGAAAATTGGCTGCATTGAGCTTCATCTGATCTACCAAATATTATGTCATCGACATAAACCAGCACCATCATCCTTTGATTACTATTGTTGTTGAAATAGAGATTGTAATCAACTCCCCCATGCTGGAAACCGAGATTTTTCAAGTACTGATCAAGCCTTGAGTACCATTCTCTTGGTTCTTGTTTCTGCCCACACAATGCCTTCTTCAGCCTGCAAGCTTTGTTCTCATCCTCATTAATGAGAAAACCATATGGCTGCTCAATATACACCTCCTCTTCTAGAACAAAATTCAATAATGTGTATTTGAAATCTATCTAGAACACATTGAACTCCCATTGCACTACGATGGCTAGGAATAATCAAATTGTCTCCAGCCTTGCAACTGGTGCAAATGTCTCATCAACATCTATTCCCTCAATCTGGGAGTACCCCTTGCACACTATTCGTTCTTTCTTCTTAATCATTGTGCCATCTACATTCATCTTTTTGTGATAGACCCATTTATTCCCGATGACATTCTTATCTATTGGCCTCAAAACAATCTCACATGTTTGATTCTTCTCAATCTGATCTATCTCTTCATTCATAGCCTGACCCCAGTTTTCATCTTCAGCTGCATCGGAAAAACATTTCGGCTCCACCTGAGATAAAAATTATATTTTTTGTAATGACATCATTTTTCGAGTCTAAACTGGAGCTGTCTGATCACCAATGATATTCTTCCTATCAATTTCATCTCGACACTTTGGCTTCCTTGCAGACACAGACTTGACACTTTCTTCTTCATCATCAGTATCTTCTTCTGATTCTGCCTCTGCCACTTCTGCTCCCCCTATGTTTCTTACCTAATCATCACTTCCATCCAGGAATTGTTCACTGGGTCATTGAGTATTGTGTTCATTTTCAACTATAGTGACATCATTGCTCTCAACAGTTTTTCCCAGTCTTTTGCTGAAACATTTATATGTTTTTCTTTTCCCATAGTAGCCAAAGAATATCCCCTCATCTCCTCGTGCCTCAAAATTTCTGTGATTTTCTGTATTGAGGATGAAACACTTACTTCCAAAAATTATAAAGTATTTCAACGTTGTCTTCTTTCCATACCATATTTCATATGGAATCTTTCCTTGCTTCAGACACAATAGAGACCTGTTCGAAACATAGACCGATGTCAAAACTGCTTCCTTCCAAAATTTCTCTGGTAGGTCCTTATCAATAAGCATCGTTCTGGACATGTTGTTGATGATCCGATTTATTCTTTCAACCACTCGATTCTGTTGGGGAGTTCTTACTGATGAAACTTGATGCCTTATCCCATGTTTCTCGAGATAGTTTTCAACCTGACTGTTTGTAAATTCCGTACCATTATCGGTACGAAAATTCAAAATTTTCTGCCCAAGCATATTTTCTGATTCCCTCCTATACTGCTTTATGCAACTGAACACCTCTGTCTTATGGGTAATGATGAATACCCAGTCCATTCTGCTATAGTAATCAATGAAAAGGACATAGTACCTTTTCCCATTTATAGCTCATGGTGAAATACGTCAACATACATCAGCATGTACCAGTTCGTGCACTCTTGTTGATTTCTGTTCCTTTGTCCTGTATATTTTTCTAATGATTTTACCTTGTTGTAAAGCATCACAAGTATGAGTGCGATCACGTGATAGTTTGGGAAGGTCTCTAGCAACATCACACTTCACCATATCTTCAATGGATGGTTGGCATAGATGACCATGTTGCTTATGTCGTAGCTGGTTTTCTTCCTCTCTGGATAAAAGGCACGTATCTTCTTCCCCACCTACAAGATAAAGATTTCACTTTGTCATTTTTCCCTGTAGAACAACTGCTCTATATTTTCCTTTCACAACACACATATTCTTGGTAAATCGGATAGAATGCCCAGAGTCACACACTTGACTGACAGTGAGAAAGTTATGACTAAGACCCTCTACTACCAAGACATCGGCATGTTTCATTTATTTTCCCCAAAACATGGCTTTTCCTAAGCCAAAAATCTTCAGGACTTCATCGTTTTCAAATTTGAAAACGTCTTCTTTGTCATATTTTATGTCTGTAACAAGATCCTTGTTGCCTGTCATGTGTGATGTACAACCACTGTCAAGGATCCATACACCAGAAAGATCTGATGCTTTAAGGGAATTATCCACCACCACAGCCTTCTCATTTTTCTTCTTCTTGGTCCATACTTTTTCTTTCACACTGGGCATAAATTGAGACTTTTGTTCTTTCTCAGAGTATGATGGACCAGCCTCATCTTGAAAAACAACAAATCTATTCTGCATTTTTAAATCACTTGTCGGTTTATTGATCTTCTGCTTGCGAACATTTTGATTCTGTTTTGTCACATTTCTATGAATGGTCGAAGTATAGTACCTAGCCATGTGCCGAAATCCTCCGCACCAAAAATAGTGTCCTTCAAAATATGTTCTGCAAAACCATTCTCTGTTTGGATGCCACCACTGTTCTTGTTCCCTTTGATTTCTCTTGGCTATGGAACACACATAATGTGAATGTCCCATATTCCCACAACAATAACATTTGATATATGGTGAATTCCTTCGTGACACTTCAACACTCCGAGTTTCCCCTTGGGATCTCTGAATATTCTGATTATGCTTTGTGCCTAAATCAATCTTTAATATCAGGACATGTGCTTGCGTTCTGACTTCAATTGCCACAGATTTTTCTTTATGATCAAGCCACGAATATTCCTTAACAATTGAGCTCAATAGCTGCTTCTTTCCTGCTGAACTACTGGGCTACTCTTTCATCTTTTCAGTCTTTGGAATGATCTTCTTTCCCAAGAATGTATTGGGAATCAAAGGCTTTTCCTAGTCTTTAACTTTTCTCCGTAGACTGACAACTTCGTCTTCAAGCCCTTCGATATGCTTGACGTGATCTTTCACTTTTCTGTTCAATCCATCGATCTCCCTTTTCTATTCTTCAATATTGAGATTATACTCACAAACTGATTTTGAGTTCTCTAGTGTTGATAACATGAGTTTTTCAATTTCATCCATCAAATCAGACTTCTCATCGTTCATCTACTTCATATAGAGTTTGGCATCATGAACAACTTTAATGGATTTCTTTGTTTTTTCTCTCCAAACACATTTCTCCTCAAGAGCTGCTTCCAATTCAGCTTCCATATCAACTCTTCCTTCAACTTCTCCATCCTCTTCTCCAATGTGAGTTTCTTCCTTTTCCTGAGAACTTCCGATGACCACTACCATAGAATTTTGTCTATGATCTTTATAATTTTCAAACTCCTCAAGCTCTTCATCCTCAGACTCATCTGAACTATTTATTTCTTGTGAAAGAAGATTATTCTTCTTGAATAAATTTCTCTTGAATTGCTTCTTCCCTTTCACATAGGCTAAAGATTTCTTCTTGGGATTTTAAACATCATCTTCATCATTTTCTTCTTCAAACATTTTGGGGAATCATGCAGTAAGATGAACAACCTTTCCACATCGAATGAATGATAGTGAAAGTTTCCCTTTAATCATTCCTTTTCCTCTTTGCAGATTTGAAGAAATTAATGACATCACCTCATCTGTCTCTTCTTCCTCCTGAGAATCTTCAATAGTGAGCTTCTTCATGACCTTAAATGCCACCCCTTTGGATTTCCCCTTTTCCATATCGTCGTTATCATCATTTCTCATTTCATACGCAACAAGAGTGTTGTATAGGTTATCCAATGTCAGCTCTTTTGGATCATTATCTTCCAAAATAGAAGCTTTCGAATTGAACAGAGGTGGAAGTTTTCTCAAGATACGCTTTACAATTTTAATGTCTTTGATAATGTCACCAAGACCTCGCATGTCTTCAACCACAGCATTTACCCTGTCAAATAACGCATCAACAGACTCATTCGGGCTCATTTTTTGATCTCCATACTTGTTCCACAATACTTGTAGCTTTTCCACTCTGACATTTGTATCCCCTTCTTAAATATTCAAAAACTTTTCCCACACGGCATGTGACGTTTTGCATGACATCACCTTTGTATAGATGGGATTGGAAGGGGATCCCCCTAAGGCATTGATTGCTTTGGCATCAGCATCCAACTCTTTATGCTCAGCTTCTGATAATGCACCGATAGTAATATCAGATGTGATACCATGCATAGCTGCTGAAAAGACATCCATTCCCAAAGATCAGAAATAGTGTTGAATTAGATTCTTCCATATCTGAAAATTACATCCGTCAAAGATCGTAATCCCTCTATGATTTGTGACTTCCATTGATAGAAGAACAAATATCAACCCTTCCCTCTGATACCAATTGTTAGGTCCACAAGGCTGAATATCCTGAGAGGGGGGGGGGTGAATTATGGTATGACTAGTTGAAAAATAAATCCCATTCTGATCTTGTTTTGCTGTTAAGTAGAACACTCTTCTCTCCCTTTCCTATTGCACAATATAAACAGAAAGTAAAGCAAGCACATGACACAACAATTTTACTTGGTTCGCCACTAAGGGCTACGTTTAAGGAGCATATGCCGATAAGTTTCCGGTCGTACCATGTCCACTAAACTTAACTAGCTGTGGATTACAATGTTCGGGCTAGATCACTTCTATGCCCAGGCTCACTGCCTTTATATTGTTTAGGGTCAGCTCACTGCTTTCCCAAGGGTCACTTCCTATTTCTCTCTCTCTGGCTCATTACCGGTGGAGAGGATCACCTTCTTCTCTTCCTAAGCTCACTGCTCTGGAAGGGATTCACAAACAGTTTATAGACCTGTAGGTATCTTCATTTTCATGAAATAATGCATCTTCAACTGTTGATAGATTCTATTTTGAAGTCCAACTTTCATCCACTGATGAATACCACTTTGCCTCTGACCACTGGGCAACTACCTTTGGAAAGTACCTTTGCAAAGCACCCTACTTCGCGAAGCTCAAACAATCCTTCGTGAGGATCCTGCCTTTTCACGAAGCACTTTCGCGAAGAACTATCGCAAAGCTCAAGCCGTCGCAAAGCAACGTCCCTCGCGAAGCTTACTATGCCAATGCGGAGCTCGCAGGTTTCACGGAGCTACAATAGCCGTCGCGAATCTCCTCTTTCACGAATCACACTGGCTCTGCGAACCACCTTCGAAATACAAGAGAAAAATATTTTCTCTGAAAATTCTCCCTTTTTCTCTCGAGGGGGTCGGCCTCTATTTATAGGCGATTCCACCGACCCTCAAACTTTCCACATGAAGTCAATGCGACGTCATCTCAAATCGCGATGTTCTGATGTTTCCGCCGGAATTCTGTCAAAATCACGAAGCACCACTGCAATTTTCCCATCGTGGAGCTCATCGTAATCGCGGAGCATCACCGTCAACATTCCTTCTCACCTTCACTGCGAAGCTCTCTCGCAAATCCCTTCACCGCCGCGATGCGCTTCAACTCTTCCCTTCGTGAAGCTTTGACATAATCGCGAAGCATCACCGCCGCCATTTTTCTGGTCTTCGCGAAATCCAATCCATGCATCCCATCTTCGCTAAACTCATTCATTTTCCATATAAAAATATGATCTTCATGGAAATCCTATTTTTGTGATGCTCACCAAACTCCAAATTTTGGACCCCAAAAATTTGGCAAACACTGGGAAACAGATACACCTTGTACTGCTCTTTTTGTATCGTCTCCAGATCATTCTTTCCTTTGTCATCGTTTTTTTGTCAACATGGATTATCAACAACTTTTTTGGAACTCGACAATTTCTTCATGGAAACCTTCTTTATAAACAAACACAATCAACCCAAAAATACTGCAATGTTACATTGAGGGATTTTTCCCAACAATGTCGTATTTCTGTTCCAGCAGCTGACGCTTCTCTATTTGTGGGAGAGTTTTAGCAAGAAATTTGGGAGATGGAATACGTGATGAGGGACCGGCCAGGGGGCCAGATGTCAATGGTGTCCCCACATTTTTGGGATTCTGCCCGACCGGTCTGTTCGTGCGCACTGGGCGGCTAGGTGCTTGTTCCTACTCTGGTGGGTACCACGGGATGATAGGGGCATAATGGCTACCTGTGGAGGTGGAGGGATATTTTTTCTCCTGATGAGTCCGTTGAAGGGCTCTCCCACGGGATTTCGTGATATTGACGGTTTAGGCCGAGGTCCAACCGTAGGGTTGATTTCGGCATCGACTGTGCCTTCCTCGATATCCCCTGCCTTTGCGATTCCTCGTCCCGACCCCTTGTGTCGGGAACTCAGGTTCATAACCATACCCTTCATCAGGGTATGATTCCATTAGATGGATGATGTTTATGGAACCAAAAATTGGTTCCTCATCCCCTTATAGGCCAACCTGGTCGGTTGTCCCAGATGGTGTCGTTTGGTGGGTCGGTGCCTGTGGTTCCAAGTTTTGGGGCATAAAATATGACATCGTCGGGGCTAACTTTGGCCTCATTGCATACTGCTCCTCTTGCACTTGTCTCCTACCTTCTCTATTAATCCTGGATGACCAGCTCGAGGAGGGTTGTGAGGCTACAATTGTCGGTTGTGCGGCATTAGGGGCTGTTGGCGGCAGCACTGGCTACTGTAGTTGAGCTCGGAGTATGCCCAGGGATCGATTGATAGTCTTCTAAGTCATCCAGTTATCAAATTTCTACCCCTTCTTACTGGAGACTTTCTTCCACCCCTCCCCTTTGTCGGAGTCAGTGGTAGAAATATATGTCACATGTTCTGAGGGTGGTCCCAGGTCGACCTGTCCGAAGTCTACCATCCTTTGCAGGAGGTCATTTAAGACAAATCATTCCTGAATATTATGCCCCAACATTCGATGGATGGGATAGTAATATGTCCTATCGTCACGGCCGACCTCTTCGGGTTTCCTTCGCTCCTGGAGGCGGAGCAGGTTGCAATTCATGGCGGCGATGAAGTAGCTGTGGACTTGGTCCTCTCGGAACGAGTATACTTTGTGTTTTCATTCCTTAAACGGGTTCTGCTTTGGTCCCCATTGATTTTCACGCTTGGGCGGAGGCGGCCGCTGATATACAGGGGTCCCTTGACGGTTTGGCAGAGTCTTGAGCGGTAGAGCAGGTACAAGGGCTGGCTTGAGCATGACAAAGGACGCTTCAGCTCAGGCTGCTCTCTTTGTGGGAGCCTACGAGGCTATTCGGGACTTCAAATTTGTCTGCTGTTGGGAGTCTTCAATTTTCTGGACAATGGCCGAGAGTTGGCGGAAGCCAGTGGTGCACTCCACTGGTATGAGCAGTGTTTGTAACTCACCTCGAAGATTATCAATGCAAATAGAAAGAAGCTCATATTGGGGCATCGGCATGTTCAGGGAGTAGGTCAGACCTTTCCATTTGACGATGAAATATGAGACCCTCTCGTTCTCCCTCTGCTTGCAGTTCATGAGGCTGCTAACCGTTGTCTTAGGCAACATTGAGCTGAAGTAGAACCGGAAATGCTGCCGAAGGTCTTCCTAGCTTTTTACTAACTGGGATGGTAGGCTCGTATACTAGATGAAAGCGGATACCTGCAGGGTCCATACAAAGCATCTGAGTTTAACTGCTTCTTGTTGTTTCAATGTTACCATCATAGGGTCACAATAAGACTCATAGTGCATCAAATGTTGTTCTGGATCGCCCGATCCATTGAATATAGGGAATACATGGCTCCCAAAATTGGGTGGAGGTGGTGTGTTTCTCACCCAATTTTGGTAAGGTTTCTGCTCTGGCTGTATCAGAGCACATCGGCCCTCCATCGCTTCTAATCGAGATGTCTGTTCCTCGATGGTGTTGGTGAGACCCTGGTTTACATCTTGTTGGGCCCGGTCCTGGGCAGTTGTAGCCCAAGGAATTTCATGAGGATCCAACTTTGTTGGAACCAAGGGCACATGTTCCGTTTTTGGCACCTTCGGAGGGTTCAGACGTACTTGCTCTGATTGCTTTCTGAGTGGAGGGAAGTCTTGGTATTCATCTGGATCCACGTTTAGGTAGTTGGATGGGTCGGGCGCCTCGTTGGGCTGGAGCCCTGACCGTGCTTCGTTTGTCAGGGAAAACCATAGTCTTTGAGATGCGCTTACTGAGAGTACTTGATGTTGACCCTCTTGGGAAATGCTTTCAATAAGACGGTTTCTTTGGAGTAGCTCGGTGTTAAGCTTCCTCAATTCTTTCATTTCCTCTTCCTATCGAGCGAACCTCTCTTTGAGTGTAAGTGGCTCATTTTTAACGAGAGAAGGAGATGGGATGAGGGTAACCGATCCTTTATTATTATCCTTATTGGGAGCTCATAGGGTGAGCGAAAAAAGGTTAGATGAAGGGGCGGCCTTATTTAGGGCAGCCCTATGGTTCCGGGTGTGCACACCTGGTGGTTCATTGTGAGTGAAAGGCTGACTGAAACCATCGTCTCCCGACCCATCCAGATTTGCATCATCTCCGGTGTCACCCATGGGGTTAACTTCTTTGGCATTGATGGATGCATATCGTAGGGAGGAGAAAATTTCATCTTCCAAATATGAATAGGATCTCCCGCATCTTTTAATGGCCTTCCCTTTCATGTGTCGTGATTTCCTTCGGACTTCTTGATGAAGGGTGACTCGGAGATTTCTTTGATGCGATCTTATGGTGCACCTTCCTCTTGGAGGGGATGATGATTCAAATGAAGGGATAGGACGAGACCCTCCTCTTCTTACTATCCTCCCTAGTTGAGATAATACTGACTCTCATGGGGGAGGTTGTTGTTGAGGGGGTTATAATGCCCCCAACCCTGAGGGATAGGGTTGGCTCTGTTCCCTGGATGATGGGTCTCTTTTTGTTTTTATTGGTCTTATGGGGGAATTTTTTGTTAAAAATTCCCCCAGCCCTGCAGGCTAGGGTTGACCCTGGATTGCGGCAGTGGCTTCGGATATCAATACCTTCTTGATCTTGTGTGACCCTACTCGGGGGTGAACTGGGTTTGGTGCCGAGTTCTTCTATGAATCGAACTCTTTTGTGGAGGTCGGCAATGACCGTTGATTGGCCTTCCTTAGGTGAGAGGCATGTGGTATGCTCTTGGTGGCCTGATTCAGGAGTTCTTGAATGGATTCTTCCCGTCTGGCCTGATGCTTTTGGGAATTACTCAAGGCCTAACTCTACTGGGTGTGTTTCCTTTCACGAATATGGAGACCACTCGATTGTTGTCTTGACGTGATGACATTTCAAGACACCATGCTTAATGGGTTCTTCTGGGAAAGGAGCGGAGTGAAATTCAGAGCAAGATGTTCTCCCCATCCTCTGATATGGACTCCCGTCAGAGTGTCATTGATGAGGCGGCGTAGCTGGTGCAACGCATGGAGGCAGGAAATCTCTATGTTTCCTTTACCCCTCTCGGGTCACTTTTGTCACGCCGAAGGAAGAGCTTCTAGGTCAATGTGACACAAGAGGTATTATATTGTCTTGATGTGGTCTACATACCCATCGTTGGGCAGGAAACTTGATTTCAGTCGGCGGAGGGTTGTCCATATATTGTAGCAGATGTCGTGCATGCATTCTTCCGATAATTCTCTAGGTATGTCGAATTGAGAGGTGCTCATGGGCCAAAATATAACTGGGATATCATCCTTGGTCAGTAATTTCCTCAGATGCAGCATGTCGGCATACTCCTCCTCTAGCGATTCCTCTACCTGGTCAGCCCAACTGAGACGCTCAATGATAGTGTGGTTGGAGGTGTTGGGACAACTAGGTATTTAATTTTCATGTGGGCGATTCCGAGGTGGTTCAGAAGATGAACATGGCCTCAGAACATATCCTGATCGAAGAAGGGTGTCGTTGGTGACTAGCTGGGAATCTGAAATGCTTGATCCTGTCCTTCTGAGTGCCTCGGTATATGAGGGCTTTTCTATGTTTGATTCGGCAGGGGGAGGAACTTCCTATTGACATGATGTGTCGCTGTGGGGAGGACCATTGCAGTGGCTGTCGTGAGGGAAAGGGCTACCATCATAGCTTTTGCAGGGAGAGAACCTACAGGGTACACCATGGGGAGGGCCTTCAGAGTGTACCACAACGAGGGGAGAAACTTCTCGTTCCTTGATGTCTCTACGAGGAGGACCTCCGTTATTTGTGTTGTAATGGAGAGGAATACCATTACTGCTTGACGCCTTACAACATATAGGACTTTTTTAGTGCATACCCTGGGGAGGACCTCCAAGGCGTGTCACAATAAGGGGAGGACCTTCTGGCTGCATAGCCTTGTTACGGGGAGGACCTTCACAATAACTACCATCATGGTGAGGATGACTGTCATGGTTTGAAGTTCGATGTGCATCCTGGGGAGGAATTTCAAGACACACTGCGACAAGGGTAGGACCTTCTTGTCGCTTGGGGCCACTGCGGGGAGGACCTTCGCAATGGCAGCTGTGGAGGCGAGGACTACCATCACAGCTACTGCAATGGTGAGGACTAACATTACAGCTGCTGTAGGGATAATGTCTGTGGGGTACACCCTGGGGAGGGACTTCAGTAAATACTGCAATGAGGGGTGGACCTTCTCATTTCTTGAAGTCTCTACGAGGAGGGCCTCCATTATCCAGGTGGTGAGGACTACCACCATGATCTAATTCCCGTCTGCACTGAGTTTTTTTGCAGCATAAACCCTGGGGAGGACCTTCAGGGCATTCCACGACAAGTGGAGGGACTTCTTGTCGTGATGAGACATCACTGCGGGGAGGGCCTTTTTCAGTTATGACTATGATAGCGAGTACTACTATCATAATCTGTGGTGCCACTACATGGAGATTGATTGCAGTGTATACCCCGGGGAGGACCATCAGGGTGGACAGCAGCAAGTGGAGGGCCTTCTTGCTGCTCGATCTTCTGGTCACGTGGAGGGTTTTCGAGACTCACATCAAAAGAGGAGCTCTCGTGATCGATCAATATATGCCCACGGGGGAGGCCCCCACAGATGCTCTGGGGAGGACCATCAGATCTGTTGGTAGCGACATTGTGGGGAGGACCTTCGCAACTGCTACTGCCACTCCCATAATATGGTAATGGGTGGGCAGGGTTCTGAGCCTTTGATATGCGCTTAGTGGCATCGGTAACCCCAGCTTCCAGCATAGCGGAGTTATGATCCTGCTCTTTATTTTCAGGCTGCCTTCGGCGCATTCGGGGTGCTTTCTTGCGGGCAGCGGGGACCGTTTTCTATTGATAACGGCCTTCACCATTGGGTCCTTATCTAATTAGGTCCCTTGATGATGTCGGGATATGCCAAAGAACATCTTGACTTTTAGCAGGGATATATGCCTGCTCTGGGGCATCCACTGTGATGGACGAGTGTCCCCCAGTTGAAACGAGTGAAGCTACTCGATATGGTTTCCCTTGCATCATGGAATATGGTCGGAGATCCTTCTGGGCTGAAGTAGGGATGCAGATCTGCTCTGAGGCGGCTGCCTCCTCTTTTAGATAAGTCACCTCAACTGGGGAGACGGGCTCACGGGCCTGAGTCCTTGCTGTTGTCGCTGATGCAATTACATTCCGGCAAGTTTGGAGGATATGATCTGGGATCGATACCTGCTCCTCCATCATTTCCAGGATATGCAAAGAGACATCTTTGGCTGGAACGGGTATGAAGGCCCATTCCGGTATCTGGGTAGGAATATCCTGCTCTAGTCCTCCAATGGTTAGTGGATACTGACAATTCTCTTATGTCAGGGTAGGTGAATGAATCTTCCCCTAGGTCAGGATATGCCAGTTTATCTCTCCATTTTCCACCACATAGGGGTGGAAGACTTTACTTGAATCCACAGGGAGCTGGCCCTGCATATATTGGTTTCCCACCGTATCGAGTCGGTGGCCTTTGTTGGCAGGGAGACACGCTCGCCTATTAATTACTGCAACATCTAGAGGGTGGCATTTTTTTATCACCACCATGTCGGGAATGTGGGAATCAAGAACATCTTCTAGGATCTAGTCCTACAGGCGTTGGGTCGCCACCACGTTGGGTTGGTGGGATTCATGACCCTGGGCAGGGAGAGGTGCCTACCGGGTAGGTGTCGTCCTGTGTAAGTGATGGGATTGATGGAGATCGACGTGGATGCGCGCATGCTCATATGATTCCGCCATGTCTGGATGGAAGGCTTTGGAGGAGTGAACTGGTGTATGTGCATGTTCGTGATACATCTATGGGACTGGGCAGCAGAGCTCCTCCTTAGGGACAAGGGTGATGACCGGTCTCTGGTTGTATGTTTTCCTCCCTCGTCAGGCGGTCCGAGGGGCCGAATCTTGGGGTGCGTGGGCCTGGATCCTCGGGAAGACATCCTCATTGTTGTGAGGATGTTGAGTAGCGGCATGAATGTAATAACATCTTCCGGTGGGGGACTTATAGCAGAACCCCCATTCAGTAGGGATAAATTCCTCGGCGTCGACCTCATCTGCCTCCCTAAGATAAGGGAGGTATGTGCTATCTCATTCTGGGGATAGACTCTCGAAATGGTTGGAGACAGCAACAAGGTCTGTCTAGATCTGCTTTTGTGACCGCTGTTGGGTAGGCGACCAGAGAGTCCTAGCGGATTGGAGGGAATGCATGGCTGCCTCCACCATTAGGATAGTACTGTTCACGTGGTCCTCTCGGATCAACGCATCTGAGACCCAGCGTTGAAGACGCTGGGTAGGTGACGGGGTCCTCCGTTGGCGAAGAAGTTCGGTCATTATGTTGTTGGTAGCACGCACCTGTGAGTTCCTTCGTGATGCCATTGGATAGAAGGGAGTTCTGTGTAGTACTTGTAAAAAATATTTTAACAAATACAAACAGAAAACCCGTCAAAGCAGCATCTCATGATCCCATGTATAATTAATGACCCTACATGGCCATCCTTATGTGTATAAGGGGGCACAAAGTGATATTAGGATAAATCTGTCATGCTTGGTTAAAGATTCACGTCAGGTTCACCATTTTTGTTTCAGGTCGGTTTCGAAATTCCCAACTATTCCTTATCTGACGGTGCGCAGACCTACTTTCCAAAGGTAGGCGTTCACTGGGTGGTTTGACCAGTGGCCCTTAAGAAATCTCATTGGTTGAGAGGATGGGAAGTCAGGATCATCGCACCCTTTTGGGGGGGGGGAATTATTGCCTGTTCTGGGACTCTCTTATAGATTAAAGACGTATTCATATGTTAGCGAATCTTTGGTTTATACACAAGCATAGTATCCACAGATTTCTCTTGTTTGGAAATGGTTAGTTGGATGCAGGGGCTCAGAATCATTTATGTCTGAGGTTTACCATCCCTCGTTGGATTAATGACCCTAAGGAGTCTGCACTCATTGAGGTGGCACTAGGAGTGGTGTGGGGAATCGGCGTAAAAATAGTCAGATCGACTGGTTGTTGGTCTTGAAACATAGGGAGGCTTCATATGTACCCTATCTAGGAAACAGGGAGCAAAGTCCATGTAGTTCAGATGAGACTGTCAGAGGACCGACGTGAATGTGGACCCGGGGGTCCAATGGTGATCGGGCTTGAACCTCCTAGAGGCTTCCTATGTATCCTAGTGGAGGGTAATTAAAGTCCACGTAGTTTTAATAGATAGGGGCTTACACTCTGAGGAGGCCCATGTCAATAGATTGGGGATTACACTCTGAGGAGGCCCAGAGGATTTCATGGTCGATTCTTACTCTAAGCCCACGTGAGTCATGCTCGGTGTGAGAAACAAGAGGCAGTATGGACCAGACGATCATTTTGCGAAAGGTGCGTCTGTGGGAAGTGGAGTGGGGATTACACATAGGGGTGTCCCTTAAAAGTCAGGGCTCACTCCAATGTGGATGCACATGGAGGCAAAGCGCAGCGGGAGAGGGACTCGACCCCAAGAAGGAAAGAGCAACAACCTTCCCCACTACTCCCTTCCTTGGCCATGGTCGTGGGTAAGTACCAAGGTGCATGAGGGATTCCTTGTGATGGGTATCCCACCACGCCCTGGGGAGGGGAGAAGTGATCTGGTCCTCACAAGTGGAGGGGATGAAACGAGACTCCCAGGCTTGGACTCCGCACTACCGTTGGAATGTGAACCCAGGAATGCTTCAGACATCTACAAACGGGCTGGAGAAACCCCCACTCCCTCTCTTATCGTGGGTATGTGAACTCAAAACGGCGTGCTGATGCACCTAAAATTGACATCACACGGGTCTGGTGGCTTCGGTGGAGGACTCGGCTCAGGGCCGATGAATGGGCCAATGAGGGTGTTGTAGAGGATCAGGCCAGATTGGAAGGATTTTAGCTGGCTCAGGGAATGGGAACTATGAAGTATTTGGTGGGCCACACAGGATTATGAGTGGTGGCGCCCTTCACGTAGGGATGTGCTACGCGGCTAAAGAACCCATCCGTGGACCAGGGTTGTCCGCGGACTGATGGGAATTCCGCGAACCATGATGGTTTGCGGCTTGGTGGGCATCCTACGAACCAGGGTGGTTCACAGCTTCGAGTTCGGACTGCGTACTACGTTGGTACGTGGAGGGGTCCACGCGAGTGGTGGGGGCCAAGGGCGGCACCAGATGGGGGTTCGTCGGTTAGGGCTTTGCCCGCGTAGGAGGGTGCTACACGGTACAACGGATCGGAAAAGAGGAATAAACTCCTTGGTCCGTGGGGAGTGCATCCGCGGAGGGTCCATGGTTCTCGGTCTTATTTTCTTTTTTATTATAAGTTCGTGGTTTACCAAGTTGTTTTGCGTTTTCGGTTCCTTATTAATTCGCTCCCAGTTTCATACCTGTTCTGGTTTGAGAACTGAAACTTTTCTATTTGCGAAATCCTAAGCTCCTTCCTTCGAAATCCTTCCACCCAAATCTCGTCAATCTGTCCAATCTCATCTTCTTTTCCCCTCGATATCCTTTTATAGAGTGGGTAAAAGGATGTATCTATGGTCGTGCGGCACCTTTTGTGGAGGCCCACGACCAGAAACCTGATTCACGGATGACTTGGTCAATCCGCAACTCGCGGGGGGCATCAAGTGCATCTCCCCCGCGAACCAAACGAGCTCGGTGAGTGCTTTGCGACCGCGAAGGGTTCCGCCTCCATTGCACGAATGACAGCGAATGCGGACCGGGCCGGTTGACACGGTCTATGACTATGGCGGTTCGTATCGGTGAACCAGGTTCGACGCCCGTCCTGCCTTGCGCTCGCGAGGTATCTCCGCCTTCATTCTGCGAACGACAGCTATCCATGGAGGGGGTTCTTCGTAGAACTGGTTGCATGGCGTCATCATTTAGACTGGTATGCGGACCAGTTCAACTTTGTGCATCCTTTAAATTTTCTCCATTATTCCCCCCAATTCTTTGGGGGACTTGGGTATAATCTCCTTTGTGGATTTTTTCAGGACCCTACTGTAATAAATATTTATTTTCTATTTAGTGAAGATAATAATTATTTATTTATTGGAGAATAATGTAGTGATATTTATTTAATAAACGGTAAATATTATGGAGGAATCTTACACCAAGTTCAAATGGTCTAGTGATAAATAATATATATTGAATGTTTTTTGATTGAATAATATTTAATTTAATTCACAAGTTAATATCTTGTGAAGAAAATAATAATAAAATTATTATTTTAGACATGGGATTATTCAATGGATAAAATAAATAAACAGGTTAAATCCTAAATTTATTTCTATCTAACCCTAGTGATATATGAAATGAATTATTTTATTTTCAAAGTGATCTAATTCAATTGTTTGGCTGTGGAAAAAATATTGGAGAACCCTCTCAAGCCCTAGAGAGATCCTTTCATCATGAAAAATCTCAATAATGTTGAGAGATCTTCCTCCACCTCACAATATCAAGTCAAGAGAGACCAATTAGATCACTTTGGATGTGATTATCATGGCGATCAAATGTTAATAGCATAAGAGATATGATCTATCGTACTAGAACCTGGATATTCCTACATCACTATTTAATGATTTTTTGAACTTTTTTGGATCACCGCTATAGGGATTCTGATCTTGATACCAACAATAAAACAATGGTAATTGTCATATCTATTCTCGGATCCATTAATTTATTAAGAATAAACACGTGTTAATTCTTTAATTAAATAAATTAATTATAAATAATATGTGATGATCTTGTTCTTGGTTCAAATTTTATATCCCTTGTCGAGTTTTCTTTGATTCAATTCCATATATCACATAATTTATCTTCTTGTAAATCATGGATTAAACATCAATCATAACAAAAAAAAACAATTTTGGGCATGACCCATCACAAGTTTCCACTACACCCAGAACCTTCAGTTGGATGATGATGGAATGAAAATGCTTAAAAGAAGTTAATCTTGACAAACCATGGACTTGGTTTGGATTATTCCTGGAGGGAATAGAATTTACTCTAATGATTAATGTAATGAAATGTAAGGTAATGGGGAATAAAATTAATGGTTAATTAATGTGTAATGAAAAAATTAACAAAAGTAAATGAAATAAAGAATATAATTAATTTATTGTAGATCTTTTATACACTTTTGTTCTTTTAAGATATCTGGTCTTAGCAGTGGTAGCTAGAAGTATGACAACCCTTATTTTATTACAAACTTAAACATGATTTATTAAATAAAATAATCACCTGATACAACATGGAAGATCGAGAGGTCTAGTGTCTTTGGGGCTTAGGATCATTACATAACAACTTAAAACATGAAATAAAACATCTTTATTGAAAACTTTCTTTACATGACCTCTACATTCCCTCGTACTTAGAATTTCATATGATAACCTAGGGACATGCATATGAAAAGGGGTGAGCTATAAAGACCATTAAGGGAATAAACATTGAATACATGAGGATTACAATACATGTTAGACAATAGGCATATCAATATAGAATAAGAGAAACATGAACATAAAAGAATGATAAATCATGTTAATAAAAACATGTAAGAGTGGCAACAAAACTTAACATGGAATTAACATGAGCCAATGCTCATAGCACATGGAGCATGAGAAAATCCTCATTGCACATAAAGCACAAGTAAACCCTCATTGCACTTGAATTAGCATGATTCAACACTCACTACACATGACGTATCATGATACTATAATTTAACCAATGCATTGGAGTGCTATAAGGTCGCACCCTTCTTAAACATTTCATTTCATGCATAACTGTGCAACATGGATCATAAAACATGGATTCATAAAACATAATCATTTATTCCATGATAAGGGAATGTGGAATTAATAAATGAAACATTATACTCAACAATTAAATGTTCATAAAGGCTAATACCCTTGATGGAGAAATGGGCATGGTATTCAATACACAATGGCATTGGCTTAGAAAATCGGTGCGATTTCGGCAGCGTAACGGCATGACATAAGAATCCAAAAAAAAATGGTTGATGAGAGAGAAAGGGGTTCCTCATCATATTTACATGTAATGGACAGTAAAAAGGTAATATATATACATGTCCCAACAATTTTAATAGATTTTAGATCCATGATACAAAAGTATTTCTTGATTGTAAAAGACGAGAGAGAAGTTCCTTTCAGAATTTCGGCATAGTAACGGGTGTACATGGGAGGAATTTAATGAGAGAGAAAGGGGTCTCCCATCATTCAAAAATAAAGAGGGTAGTTTTAGGGAGGTGATAAACCATACCCCAACATTCATAATTGAAATTATAAGGGCAAAACAATTTAATGAAAATTGGACAAAAATGAGAAAGGAAGAAAAAACCCTTATTTGGAAGTGTGCTTCCAAAGGCTTGAGAGAGGCTTGAGAGAGGATTCTTGGGGGCTTGGGGAACCTTGGGAGGATTATAGAGACAGTAGAGCAGATGTTGGATGAACTCCAAAGGCTTTGAGTGAGAATTAAGTGGGAGCTTGGGTGGGTTTATATAGGAAAGGTGAAGGAAATCTTTATTATTTAGGTTTGGGACCCCTTACATTAAACTAATCCAAACCACAAACCAAACCATGGTTTTTGATAATATTTTTTGGAAAAGGGAAGAGGAAAAAAAATATTTTATAAGGAAAATGTCCAAACATCTTAAAATAATGGGTTTTCTTATGTTGAGATGAGTCACACTCCCATGGAAAACAATTTAAAAAGACAAGATGTTTAATAAGTCTTGAGGGGTCCATTAATGCTTTGAAAAGTAAGTAAAACAAACCCAAAATCAAATTTTTTTAATGTTAAAACATATATTGGCCGAACATAAATCTTATAGTATTTTATTATGTCACTATTGGGTCATTATGATGTCATAAATCACATTATATATTAAAACGGTATGTAATTTTTACCCAAAAATTTGATTGTCTCAGAAAATTATGAAAAATTCACCACTGGATAATTTTGACATCCTGAATCCAGAAATAAAATTTATTTAATCAAAATAATTTTCTAAATATGTTAATTTTCACTTTTAAAAAAACTGAAATTTATCAAAAATTCATGGGTTTTGACAAAAATGGCTTTCAAACCTTAATAAAAATTACAATTGCATTCATAAAATTATAAGATCGTTTATATTTAATAAAAACTATTTTAATAATAATAATAATATTTTATTAAAATATTATTTAATTCAAAAATCCCTTTATTTAATAAAATATAATTCTGAATCAAATAATAACTAAATACACTATTTGTACTTTAAAAAATATTTACAATGTATCAATGATGACAAGAAAGTATATTCATTATTATATACAAAAAATAATGTACATAAACATAGTACTAGTGATTTGTTACATAACCCCTTAAAACAGCCGCATAAGACCTAAGGGTAAGGTGTGCGATGGAGACAGTCTCTTGAGGTGGCTCAGATAACATCGCTCGAGTGGTAATCTCTATCAACTTCCACTTTTCCCGTAGACGGTCTCGTTCGAGCTTGACAAGATGAAGCCCAGCTTGGGCTTGGTCAAGAGCGAAGCCCAAAGATGCCACCTCTTTTCTGAGCTCCGACAAATGGGTTTTGTATGGAGCAATTCTGCTGGATGAGGCCATCACTTCCTTTGTCTGAGTAAATTGGGTTTGTTAAAACCCTATATTTATACTAATCGTGTGATCAATGTTCAATGGCTATAAAATTAACGGTCACAATTCATAACATAAAACCAAAGGAGTTGACATTTTATATAAACATTTTACATAAAAAGACATTTAACTATATCAAGAGGGATTTCCATTAATGAAACTTTGGGTCGTTACAATATTCCCCCCTTAAGAAATTTCTCCCTTGAAATTTCTTTTTCCCACTCTAAAACAGATGTGTGTAACTTAGCTTCATCATTTCCTCTGATTCCCAAGTCGCTTCTTCAAACTTCTGGTTTTACCACAACACCTCAACAAGGGGCATTGTCTTATTTTGTAGAAATTTTTCTCTACGATATAAGATCTTCAGTGGTTTCTCTTCATAAGAAATATCATCCTCCAACTGTACCACCTCATAAGAGAGTACATGTGAAGGGTCCGGTATGTACTTCCTTAAGAGGGATACATGAAAGACAACATGTACTTTGGCCATGGTTGGTGGAAGTGCTAGTCGATAGGCCATAGCCCCGACACGATAAATAATCTCGAAGGGGCCAATTTACCTTGGACTTAACTTCCCTTTATTTACAAACCTCATGACCCTCTTCCACGGAGATATGCGTAAAAAAACCATGTATCCAACATTAAACTCATGGTCTCATCGACGATTATCTGCATAACTCTTCTGTAAACTCTGGGCTACCTTGATATTCTGCTGAATGGTTTTCACCTTCTCCACCATTTCCTCGACCATTTCTGGTCCAAGAAACTAACGTTCACTGACCTCATCCCAACATGCCGGTGTTCTACACCTTTTACCATATAGGGCTTCATATGGTGCCATTTGGATGATCGAGTGGAAACTATTATTATAAGAGAACTCAACCAGAGTAAGATGTTGATCCCATCCTCCTTTAAATTCCATTGAGCATGCATTCAACATTTCCTCAAGTGTTTGTATAGTCCGCTCAGATTGGACATCAGTTTGAGGATGATAGGTCGTACTGAAGTTCATTTCATTATTCAGAGCATGTTAAAGACGCTTCTAAAACTTAGAGGTGAATCTTGGATCTCAGTCAGACACAATAGATAGTGGTACTCTATGCAGCCTTACCACGTCCCTAATATATATTAGTGCCAGTTGATCCAATGAGAAATCCTCCCGAATAGCAATGAAGTGTGCAGTCTTTGTAAGACGATCCACAACAACCCAGATTGCATTGTTGCCTTTGGATGTCCTTGGAAGTCCGGTGACAAAGTCCATGGTGATGTTCTCCCATTTCCGTTATGGTATGGCCAATGGGTGTATCATCCCCTTAGACTTCTTCCTCTCTGCCTTCACATGATGGCACACTAGGTACTTTGATGTTTATTCAGCGATATACTTTTTCATATTATCCCACCAAATGTTTTCTCAAAGATCTCAATACATCTTTCTGCTCCCTGGGTGAATATATAAATTTGAACTATGTGTGTCATCCAAAAGTTCCTTCTTCAGCTCCAGATATAATGGAACACATAGCATCTTCCAAAATCTCAAAATTCCTTCATCATTAACATTAAACTCTGAGGATTTCCCTTTTTTTATAGCTTCCACTATTTCCTGAATTCCCACATCATCCTTTTGAGAATCCATTAACCTTTCCAAATGAGACGGTTGATAAATCATTTGTGAAAGGATTGATGATGTCGCCTTCTTTATGATTCCCATTTCCATCTTCATCAAGTGTAAGAAGATTGGATCCTTCATAATTCTCATCATTGATTGAATCTATGGATCCTTTCTCCTTAGGGCATCTGCCACCTTGTTTGCTTTTCCAGGGTGGTAATGTATTGAACAGTAATAATCGTTGATCAGATCTATCCATCTTCTCTGGCGCATATTAAGCTCTTTCTATGTGAATATATATTTAAGACTCTTGTGGTCAGTATATATCTAAAATTTCCCCCCATATAGGTAATGCCGCCATATTTTAAAGGAAAAGATCACCGCCGCCAACTCCAGATCATGCGTTGGATAGTTTTGCTCATGGATTTTCAACTGCCTTGAGGCATATGATATCACTTTTTCATTCTGAATCATCACACAACCTAATCCCTTCTTCAAAGCATCACGGAATACCACAAAAACATCCCCACTTGTGGGTAAAGTGAGCACAGGTGTAGTGATTAGCCTCCTTTTCAACTCCTTGAAGCCTTCTTCGCATTCATCACTCCAAGGAAACTTTACTCCCTTTCAAGTTATCTTGGTAAGAGTGTTGGAAAATAGTGAGAAATTTCTCACAAATCGTTGATAATAACCATTTAACCCCAAGAAGCTATGAATATCCATTACCGATGTTGGCTTCCGCCATCCCTCAATTGCATTTTTTTTGGAGGGATCCACAGATATCCCATTGCTTGTGATGATATGGCCTAAGAATGAGACCTCCTTCATCCAGAACTCACACTAGATCTAATTTTCATAGAGCTTCTCCTTTCGCAAAGTCTCTAGTACAGTTCTTAAATGCTCCTCATGATCCTACTTGGTTTTGGAGTAAATTAGAATATCATCTATCAAGACTACCAAAAATTTGTCTAGGTAATCTCTGAAGACTCTATTCACCATGTCCATGAATATTGTTGTAGCATTGGTGAGTCTGAAAGGCATTACTATGAATTCATAGTGCCCATATCTTGTACGAAAAGCAGTCTTGGGGACATCTTCCTTCTCCACCCTTACATGATAATATCCCGACCGCATATCTACCTTGGAGAATTTTTGTGCTCCACACAGCTGATCGAACAAGTCATTGATCCATGGAATAGGATAATTGTTCTTTATCGTGATTTTGTTATGTTCCCGATAATCTATGGAAAGCAGCATTGACCCATCCTTCTTCTTGATGAAGAAGAGTGGTGCACCCCATGGTGAAGCACATGGGCGTATAAACCCTTTATCCAGATTCTCTTGTAGTTGTTTCTTCATATCTTCAAGCTCCACAACATCCAGTCTATATGGAGTCTTGGATATTTCTAGCCCCTCTGGTATAAGTTCATTTGAGAATTCAACATCTCTTATAGGAGGAAGACCAGGCTGTCCCTCGGGAAACACTTCAGCAAATTCCATCACAATTGGCATTTCCTCAAGGCGGTTTCTTCCTTGGACTCAATCATCTGAGCCAGATACGTGTGCTCATAGGGAAGTAATATCCATGCTTAAGATGATGGAGCTAAAGGAGATTCATCTTCCTCCTTACACTTGTAAAGAGTCGGGGGACGATTCTCCATATGGAGTGTGATTTCCCTCTCCCGACAATTTATTTTGGCTCTATATAAAGAATTCCAATCCATGCCAAGAATTGCATCAAATTCCACCAGAGGGAGTATGAAGAGGTGCGCCGGGAAATTCAATCCACAGATAATAACAGGGGAGGACTTATATTCATCGGATGGAATGATTTCCCCATTTTCCGTAATCACCGAAATCATAACTTCCATGACATTTGGGGATGCTAGGATTGTTCTACTAAACTTTTGAGATATAAAAGAATGCGTACAACCTGAATCAAAAAGTAAGTTTTCTATTATCGAATGAATAACTAGCGTACCTGTCACCACTTCATTGTCTGGGATCACTTCGGCAGAAGTGATGGAAAAAGCTCTTCCTTGCTGCCTTGGAGGTTGTCGGTTGCCTCCGAAAACACCTGGTTTAGGGAAATTATTTGAAAAGTTCCCCGGTTCTTTACAGTTGTAGCAATGATCAAAACATTGAGGTTCTAATGGAGTATTCCTCTCCTCTATCATAGCTGTGGGTCTTTATTTCCGATAGTTAAAAGCTAGGTGCCCTTCTCTTCCACACCTAAAGCATTTCCTCGTCCCCTTGAGGAAATTTCCAGGGTGCTTCTTTCCGCACTTTTGGCAAGTGGGGTGCTGGATCTTCTTAGCACCGTGGTATTTATCCATCGGACCACCAGCATTGAAGTCCACATTACGCTTCTTGTCCCCATGACACCCTTGTGATTCCCTGATCTCCATTTCGTCCTTGAGGGCACATTGGACAATTTCCTCATAGTTTTCAAAGTCACGGATCACTAATGCTTTCCACAGGCTAGGCTTCAGCCCACAAAAGAAGCGGTCAACCTTGCATTCAGGGGTAATGACAAAGCAAGATGCGTATCGTGAAAGTCTTGTGAAGTTTTCCTCGTACGCTCCAATAGATTCTTCTTCTTTTTTGCTTGAGGGAAAGACGTCCCTTTATATCTTAAGCCAGTGGGTGCATGGAAAATATTTATTAAAAAACATCTTCCGGAAGTCCTTCTATTCCAATGCCTTGATCTCCTCCTCAGGCTTCGTATTTTTTATCAACGTCCACCATTGATTAGCTTCACACTCCATACGATAAGGCACAAGTAGAACCTTCTCTTGTTCAAAACATTGAAGTATGGAGACGATTTTTTCAATGGAGTTGATCCATTGTTCAGCGATTGTGGGATCGGATGATCCACTAAAAGTAGAAGGCCTTTGTTTCATGAATCTCTAAATAGTGACTTGTTCCTTATTAGGGGGGGTTTGGAAGTTCCTCTTGACCTGCGTTTCTATTCAAAACATGAGTTAGCTAAGAGAGAAGCATGACAAAGTTCGCGATTCCCACTCCCATTGGATTGGGCATCTCATTAGTACAGTCATCACATTGATCATCACATCAGTTGTCAGCCAGAGTCCCCCTATTACTAGACATTGGCTAGAAAAAAAATAAAAAGTAGGGGTAACACATAAAGGGTAATCCAAAAAAAAAGTTGATGACTTACAAATAAACTTTTATTTCCTTAACTCATGAGCCTATAGGCTTCAATCTGGGCTTTGCATGATCTACTTTCTATCATATATTCTTAGGGGAATTTTTTTAATTCCCTTAAAAAGGGTTCATTATAAGCTTGTGAATTTATCAAAACATATCCCACAAGAGTTTCATAACCAAGAGTGTAGCAAGGCCCGTTGTCGTGCACCAGTTATCGTTAGAGTTTATCTCAAAGTGGTGTTTTCGGGTTTTAAGCCTAGGATACATCTCTGCCAGAGCCGCCTCTACCTGCTCATATCCAAACAGGGATGTATTTGTTTGATAAACCACTAACTTAGTACATACCAAAACTTAGGGATGTTCTTATTATACTCAGTCTTATATATAAGGCTTTACTAGGGTTTTCTAATCCTAATCCCAAATATAACTAAACCTATCCTATGATACCAACTATGGAAACCCTGCTTTTATTACAAACATAAACATGATTTATTACATAAACTATTCACTTGATACAACATGTAACATCAAGAGTTCTAGTGTCTCTGGGGCATAGGATCATTACATAACAACATAAAACATTAAATACAACAACTTTATTGAAAACTTCCTTTACATGACCACTACATTCCGTCATACATAGCATTTCATGGTATAACCTGAGGACATGCATAAGAAAAGGGTTGAGCTATAAAGAACAGTAAGGGAATAAACATGTAATAAATGAGGAGTACAATGCATGTTAGTCAATAGGGATATCAATAGAGCATAATATAAACATGAACATACAGGAATGATAAAGCATGATAATCATAACATGGAAAAGTGGCAACAATACTTAACATGGAATTAACATGAGCCAAGGCTCATTGCACATGGAGCATGAGTAAATTCTCATTACACATGAATCACGAGTAAACCCACATTGCACTTTGATTATCATGAGTCAACACTCATTTCACATGATTTTTCATGATACTATACTTTACCCAATTCATTGGAGCGCTATAAGGGCGCACCCTTCTTAAACATTTCATTTCATTCTTAAGTGTGCCACATGGATCATAAAACATGGATTCATAAAACATAATCATTTATTCCACGATAAAGGAATGTGTAATTCATACATGAAACTGTATAATCAACAAGTAAATGTGCATAAAGTTGAATACCCTTGATGGAGAAAGGGGCATGGTATTCACAACACAATGGCATTGTCTTAGAAAATCGGTGCGATTTCGGCAGTGTAACAGCGTGACATAAGAATTCATAAAAATGCTTGATGAGAGAGAAAGGGGTTACTCATCATATTTACATGTAATGGACAGTAATGAGGTCATATAGATACATTTCCCCACAATTGTAATCGAATTTAGATTCATGATACAAAAGTATTGCTTGAATGTAAAAGAGGAGAGAGAAGTTCCTTTCAGAATTTCAGCATAGTAACGGGTGTACATGGGAGGCATTTAATGAGAGAGAAAGGGGTCTCTAATCATTCATACATAAAGAGAGAAGTTTGAGGTAGGTTAGAAACAATACCCCAAAATTCATAATTGTAATTAAAAGTGCAAAACAACTTAAAGAAAATTGGACAAAATGAGAAAGGAAGAAAAACCCCTTACATGGATGTGTGCTTCCAAAGGCTTGAGAGAGGCTTCATAGAGGCTTCTTGGGGACATGGGGCACCTTTGGAGGATTCTAGAGATAGTAGGGAAGAGGTTGAACGAACTCAAAAGGATTTTAGTGAGGAGGAAGTGGGAGATTGGGTGGGTTTATATAGGAAAGATGAAGGATTTATTTATTATTTAGGTTTGGGACCCCTTACAATAAACTAATCCAAACAACGAACCAAACCACATTTTTTTTTCATGGTTTTTGGCAAATGGAAGAGAAAAAAAAAATTTATAATGCCAAAGTATCAACTTCTTAAAATAATGGGTTTGCTTATGTGGAGGTGAGTCACACTTCCATGGAAAACAATTTAAATAGACAAGATGTTTAATAAGTCTTGAGGGGTCTATTAATGCCTTGAAAATAAGTCAAACAAACCCAAAATCACATTTTTTAAGGGTAAAACACATATTGGCCGAACATAAAGCTTATAGTATTTTATTACATCACTATTGGGTCATTATGATATCATAAAACACATTATATATTTAAATAGTATTTAATTTTTACCCAAAAATTTGACTGTCTCAGAAAATTATGAAAAATTCACCATTGGATAATTTTGACATCCTGAATCTAGAAATAACATTTTTTTAATCTAAATAATTTTATAAATATGTTAATTTTCACTCTTAAAATAAAAACCGATATTTATCAAAAGTTCATGGGTTTTAACAAAAATGGCTTTCAAACCTTAATAAAAATTACAATTTCATTCATAAAATTAAAAGTTCATTTATATTTAACAAAAATTAATTATATAATAATTATAATTTTTTATTAAAATATTATTTAATTCAAAAATCCGTTAATTTAATAAAATAACATTTTAAATTAAATAATAACTAAAAACACTATTTGTTCTTTAAAAACTATTTACAATGTATCAATAATGACAATAAAGTATAATCATTATTATATACAAAAAATAATGTAAATGAACATAGTACTAGAGATTTGTTACATAACCCCTTAAAACAGCTGCATATTACCTAAGGGTAAGGTGTGCGATGGTGACAGACTCTTGGGGTGTCTTGGATAACATCGCTCGAGTGGAAATCTCTATCAACTTCCACTTTTCCTGTAGAGAGTTTTGTTCGAGCTTGACATGATGAATCTCAGCTTGGGATTGGTCAAGAGCGAAGCCCAAAGATGCCACCTATTTTCTGAGCTCCGACAAATGGGCTTCGTATGGAGCAGTTCTACTGGATGAGTCCATCACTTCCTTTGTCTGAGTAAATTGGGTTTGTTAAAGCCCTATATTTATAATAATCATGTGATCACTATTCAACATCTATAAATGTAATGGTCAAAATTCATAACCTAAAACCAAAGAAGTTGACATTTTATATAAACATTTTACATAAAGAGACATTTAACTAGATCAAGAGGGATTTCCTTTAATGACACATTGGGCCGTTACAAGAAGTCTGAGTGACGTTAGCTGCAGTTGATTGGAATACTAGTTTATTCCCATGGTGTGGTTGTAATATATACAATATCAGGTATATGATGTGATTTAATAAACTACCCTTCACTTTTCTGTTAGGGAAACTGACACCTTGTGGACTCTATAATGATTTTCCCCAACATCCCAATTGGAGGAAGTATGGATGACTACCCCCTCTGGCTCTGCTATCTTCTATTAGTAGTCACCTGTGATGGTATGTACAGTTGTTAGTTTCACATATATGTGTGAAGAGGCATGTGATGGATTTTGGTCATTTTTACACACATGTATTACCATATATTGTATCCAAATGATTATTATTGATATGGAATGTATAGGTTGTGATGGCTTGTGGTACTTATTCATTGTATGGGATGTAATGGCTTGAGGTACAATACTTGATGTTTGATTACATCATACAGGCTATGATGGCTCTAAAAAACTACTTGGTTACTATACATGGTAATGTGTATTGGATGGTTTGTTTATTTTATGAGTGAGGTGAATATGGTGGTGCGTTTCCCAGATGTCATTGTTCAGGCTTAATTTTGTAGAGAGATTCTCAAGACGTGCGATGTTGGGGCATAACTGTTAACTAGTGCGGAAGTGGGAGTGGGGTACCCTTGATGTTCTGTTACTTTATTATACTCTCTCTTCTATGTGTTACTTGTTGAGAGTATCCCATGGTGAGTCTGAGAACATATTATACATGTTTAGGTGATGAGTTAGTTTCACTATTGTTCACTATTAATTAGTACGCTTCCTTTATCTTTTGCATGAGAGGCTCCAGGAGGATACTTGTGAGTTTTCTATTATGATTACCTTACGTATATATAAAAAAATTCAGTTCAATTGGACTAGGTAGTAAATAATGGTGGATATTACTAATAAGGATTTTAGTAGGATCTGTTTAGGCTTCATGATCGCTGTCATATTTTCGTTTTTGGGTACTTTTAGTTGTCCTCTATATTGCTTAAAATTGTATAACATTTCATGTTTACTGTTATTTTTTCTTTATATATTTAAATGTATGATATGGTGTTGGTTTTTGTATCCTTCTTATATCTATCTTCCATATTTTTCTCATGGTGTAATGCCTCCCATTTTCATGTTTATTATAACCTTAGTGCAAGTCACCAACCAGGGGCATACTGGAGGTGGTACTAAAGATGTCAAATTCTCTCTCCCCTAATTGTAGTATATTGGTGGCTAGAGGGTCCTGAAAGAGTGGAATCTAATGTTCAGGTTTAGGGACAGGTTAGAGTTTGGAGTTAGGCACTAGTATGGTTACACGGGTTGGTAGGGTAACGGTGTCATCTAAATCAAGTAAGTTCCGTTAGAACAGGAGATCAACTGAGATAGGGGTATTTAAGGCACCGTATGGTCTGATGAACATACCTTTATGTTTAATAATCCTAATAAATAAATTTATATTGCTTCTAGGTTGTACACCTAGGAAATGATCATACATTTTTCTTCTCTACTGATGAATTTGAAATGGGTAGACCTTGGTATATGTTAAAAACATAACAATTTAATATAATTAATTAATTAATTAATATCAAATATTATATATTACAGGTTTATGATCTCTCAATGTTTGTTCTTCTTGAATTTATAGATCCAATTCAACATTTTCATCATGTTTTCATTTAATATGTTTAATTGTATTTTCTATAAGATCATTGTAGATTAGAGGTTGACAATGATGACACTTAGAGGAGCACATTTGGGAGTTTCAAAGCCAATGTATGTATATGTAAATGGGATCTATTTCAGCTTATTTCCTGGAATATTGGTTGGAGGAGGTTGAGATACCTTTTAGTTTGATCTATACTATGAGGGAGCACTATATTTTGTTTGTTGTAATGATGATTTGTAGACTATACAGTTATTATTGGGTTTTCTTCCTCAGGGATCGTAAGGATTTGGCAATCACATGAGAGATGTTTTGAGACCATTTTATATAAGAGTTTCTTTCTGACCACAAAGGTGGCCTGTCTCCTAGAGATTCTTACCCTTAAGTAGGGGAGCTCCAGTATGTGAGAGTTTTTGATCTGCCTCAGGACACTTATGTGATATGCTTTAGAGCTATTACCAGATGAGGAGGCCGGGAAAAGACATTTTCAAGAAGCTTTGCTTCTAGATATCCAGTGCCAGGTCACCTCGTTTTTTATGTATCTCAATGTGCTGGATAGAGAAATATTTATAGAGAGGATGATGTAAAGAACTAGATCATCAAGACAGGGGAGTCATAATAATTCCTAATGAATTAGATCTGTGGTTCAAGTTTCATAGTTCTCAGGATATAAGAGTTTTCAGTCAGCTAGGGGTAGTTCCCATCAATCATAATTCTTTTTCTACAAGTGAATTGACTCTCAAACTTCTTCAAATGGATCATATGCATTTTTTCATTATGGAGACCAAATTTAGTAGTGGAAAAAGTGCCTGAACGTTCTGAGTAGTTAGCATGTGTCAGATGTTTCACTCCATGTTCCTCAATTGAGGTAGTTTTTGCTGAGGCAATAGAAGTAGGGTCCTCAAGTTTTGTTTCAGTAGATTAGAGATGTGGGGGGTAGAGGATAGCCTCAAGATTCTCCTCAAACTCAGAGAGAATAGTGAGACTATAGAGGTGGTATTAAGTGGGTTCAAAGTGGTTGTGGATAATATCGGGGTCATCTTCATGCTTTAGCGTTTCAAGCGCCATGAGATCCAAATGATGTTTGAGGCACCCTTTTCATATTTTCTACAATGGTTTATACATTGTTTGATTGAAGAGTTTCACACTAATTTATATCACATTTCCTCATCCATGCTTTGGGACGTGTGGTATAGAGGCTTCTATTTCCCTTAGCATTGACTTCACCAATTAGAGTTTCAGCTGACTTGGTTGAAGAATATAGATACTATGAGTTAGTGTTGGGGAAACATCACTCCTGAGAAGATTTCTTATGTTTACATATATATCCATATGACATAATCCTCATCATGTATTCGTTTTATTCAGAGAAAGATATCATAAATTTTTTCAAGATATAGGTTATGTTTTATGATGCCGATTAAGGGAAAACCGTAGTTGTTGGAGAGAGAGACCCTTAGATAGGTTAGAGGTGTGTTCCATCTGTTTCATCTGTGATGGATGAGTTGATGTTGAGTTAATCTTGGGTCCATTAGTTTGTGCTTCCTATGGTTTTGGAGGAGTAACCTTATGTCTTTATATAAAAGGTTATAACATTACCCCCTTGACGAGATATTGAATTTTGGATGAAGATATATCCAGACATGTATCATGTCTCAATTTCTCCTTATAGGATGGTTCCATTTGAGTTGAAAGAGCTATGAGAATAGCTTGATGATCTACTATATCATGGTTTTGTTCGACTGATTGTTTCATCTCGGGGTGAAAAAAAATTCACGAAGAATGTTGATGGAAGTTTGTGGATTTTCATTGATGATCATCATTTTGAACTAGTTAAAGTGAAAAATTGATGTCCTATTCCATAGATTGATGATTTATTTGATCAATTAAAAGGATAAACATGGTTATGGAAGATCTATTTGTGGTCTTCATATCATCATATGCGGGTTTAGGATGAGGATGTGTAGAAGACCACTATTTATTATCATCCTGGGAATTATGAGTTCATTGCAATGTTTTTTAGTGTGAAAAATAATCTAGCATTGTTATTGGGATTGAAGAATGCAGTGTTTAGATTTTTCTTGAATAATTTCACCATAGTCTTCACGACTGACATCCTAGGGTCCATTTCATTTGAGGATTATCATGTATAGCATATACATGCCTTTTGGGAGTTCTTCATCATGGACATCTATTTGGAAAGATACTGAAGTGTGAGCTCTACGATATTGAAGTCTATTTCTTGGGGCTTGTGGTATCCTGATAGGGATTAGTTATGGATTCTTCAATGATATAAGATGTTTTTTTAGGAATCACCCAAGACAGAGGAAGATATAAAAATTTTACTTGGTCTTAGAGGATATTACAAGAGATTCCTAGTCAACTTCTCTTAGGTTTTGAATCCTCCAACATCATTGACCATAAAGAATCAGGAATTCTTATGGATTTAGCAGTGTGAGAGATATTTTGAGTACCTAAAGGAGAAGCTGTTTATCACTCTATTACATTATTTTCTAGATGAGGGAGTTCAGTTTGATGTTATCTGTTATACTTTGTGTCTTGTCAAGGGTTGTGTTATGATGTGGTAGAGATTAGTTGTTTCTTATACGTATCAGTAGTTTTGTCCCCATGATGTAACTATGCCACCTATGATCTTTAGTTAGTGGAATTGGTGTTTACATCAAAGTTATGGAAACGTTACATTATTGGAAAGTGTTTTTTTGTTTTTACTGACAATTAGTGCTTGAGGTATGTCTTCTTTGAGCATGACTTGAATCTTCTTCAGCATCGGTGGATGGAATTCTTGTAGGATTATGACTTTGAAATCTCATATATTTTAGGAAATGGTAATTTTATAGCTAATGTTCTAAGAAGTAATTCTTGTAGAGATGTCATGAGTGACTATTGGGATTCTAGGAAAGATATGGAGGAACTCTCAGTGATTCATATTTACATGGGAGAGGTTGGAGGTAGATATTGCATTTTTTAGATGGTTGTGTAGTCATCATTGGTGTAATAGGTGTATGATTCCCAATTAATGGGATTATGAAGTGGAGGTCTGGAGAGATTGAGTTGTTTTGGGAGATGCCCCAAATGATTGGTCTGAGGATGGACATCACTATGTTTTCTTTTCTGGCAATACATTTTGTTCCTTTGGTGATGTGTGAGATGGTTCTCTATGAGTTCCATAGTTCACCTTTAGTGGTACATCATGGCATGATAAAGATGTATCGAACATTGAGATTTAATTTTTTGGAGGACTTTATTAAATCATGTATTTGTAGATTTTGTATCCTGATTTTTGGTCTGTCGGAAGGTGAAGGTCGAGCACCATGTTCCTGGTGGTTTTCTCTAGCCATTAGATGATCCTCATTGGAAGTGGGAGGACGTCTTGGTGGACGTTTTGACCAATTTACCTTGATATCAGGGTGTCTATGATGTTATATGTGTGATAGTATATCGTTTGAAAAAAAATCATCCCACTTTGTAGCGATTAGGGAGACATGACCATTTGATTTTTTGTTGAGGAAGTATTTGGAAGAGGTTGCGTGACTCCATAGAGCCTTGAGGATGAACATTTCTGAATGATATCCTAGTTTTACCATCAGTTTCTAGAGAGGCCTCAACCATGATTTTGGTGCTCAGATATACCTTATCACTACATCTCATCGACAGATGAATGGTCAGATAGAGCAGACCATCTAGACTCTTGAAGATTTTTTGTGATCTTAAATCCTATATTTTGGATGTTTGGGGATAAGACACCATACCTTGGTTGAGTTTTCATGTAACACCTCGAGATTTTATGATATATATTCTTTCTAATTTAGTTGATATCTTTTGTTTTATGCTACACCAAGATTAGCTTGCTCAATACACAACACCATATTAGCTTTTAGTATACGCAACGCTATTCTTGGCTTGTGTTTCACGCAAGAGTGACCTTCCTCAATAGCATGTGTTGTATGCCATACCAAGTTTCACAAAACAATGATATATTATTATAAAAAAATTATAAACTAGTCATTTTGATTAGTATTAACCGAATTTTTAATTTTATAACATTATAATTCATCTTACATATTTTCTAGAATGATGTATGTGAACAAAATCAATTTTTCGGGTAAAATAGGTATTTTTCAAAAAATGTAGTTTTGTCGCCTTTTAACGGCGCACCCATTTTAAATATACTTTTTCACATTTTTATAAGTTCAATTTGACAAATGAAAATTCTTCTTTGGAATTATGATATAAAAATCTACTTTGGATAAATTTTTGATATTTTTCTGAAAAGTTTCTTATTTTGATGAATAGTAAAAATATGCAAAATTTTAATTGAAAACAACTTTTTCCATCAAAATAATTTATATGATAAAAATATATTATATAATGGTACTAAAATATAAATAGAATATATTTTTACCATTTAATATAATGTATGTCATTAGCATTAATTTTATATTGAATTCATAGTTAAAAACCTTTCAATCTTTTACAATGTTTTAACTTTTGAAAGCCATTTTGTCAACAACAGGATTAATCTTAAATTAATTACTACAACTTCTGTGTTTTAAATTTTGAAAAATGTTTTCCACATTTGGAATCATTAGGTCCAAATTATTTTAATAGGCTACAATTAATTTTGGGCATTATGAATAGTATCTACGGTAAATTTTATTTACCATAGTAAAAAGTAAATCTGGTAATTAAGTGTAAATATAATAAAATTACCCTAACACTTGTCTAAATATAATTGGATGATTATATTTCTCCCTAAAGCATACTTGGGTAGAAATGGAATCTATAGGAACCCACTTAGATGAGATTAATACCATTAGTTTATTTTATTTAAATGAAAGTGAAATATGTCTCACTCAAAATTTTATAATTAAATTATTTTTAATATAAGGTTATACAGAATATAAATTCGATTATAAATAATAATTTGAAATATAAAATGTTTTTATTTATTATTGTAATTTATTTGTAATTTTAAATAAATATTTAACTACCATAATAGCTTATACATTAATGATGCATAAATTATTTATTTAGTGAAAAATCAATAATATAGTTTTTATTAAAACAATAACACAGATAAAAAGGCCAAAACACTTTCCCAAAATATATATTTCGAGTATATATACACCATAAGAATCCAACTGTCGTCTTTTGGACCATGTGGAGCCTTATAAAACAGATTATGACACTTATATTATTTTATTTTAAATGATGTCCAAGTTGTCACCTTCATAATTTAGTAAATATAACAATTTAAATATTGTGATTTTATGATGATAAATTAGAGTAAAAGTATAATTATGAAATCCATGAGATTTTTCTTTATCATAATAATTTATTTTTAATTTTTATGAAACAAATAAGTATATTAAATAAATATACAAAAATTATGTAGTAATTATTTTATTAAGATAAATATCAAATAAATGGTTTTAAAAATATTAAAATAAATATTATTTGAACTAATTAATGTTCTCCAAAAATTTTCTAGATTAATATGACATTGTAGAAATATATTAAATATTTTTTTTCGAATATATCCTCAGTTTGGATTTTATTTAAATTCAAATAAATGAATAGCGTCAAAATTGACACTATTGATAGTTTATAAAAATAAAATATTATTAAATTGTCTAAAAATCGCATAAATATTTAAATTTTATAAATTGAAATTTATATAGTAGAAAATGTCCTAATGTATCCAATTATATACAATTAACAACACATAAGTAATTATTTATAATAATTTAAAATTCAGAATATTATTACCACAAATAAAATTAAAGAGATTAAATAAGGAAAAATCAAATTGATAATGTTTAAAATAAATTCCAAACATGTATAAATTTTATTGGATGATTAGATTACAACCCTATATCATCTCATCTTGGAATTTTATCCTTTTTTGAGGTTGTTAGGTGTGTTTTGAGTTTATTATAAATTAATATTTTGGAGGTTTCCAAAAGTGCCCCTCTCCTCTCTTATAAAAGGGAACCTCTTCCCGCTTATATACACTCGATTTTGATGTTTTAAACTCGGCCAATCCCTGTCCAATTCCCTTATGAACTTCCCTATAGACATTCTAGAGGTCCGTGTCTTCTTCAAAGTCCAACTTTAGTTCCCTAACAGGAGGTTTAGAAGAGGCACGTCGAAGAAGAGGTAACATCCATTACCGATTCTTTCAAACTTATTTCTTCTTCTACTTCCTCTATACGAGCTGTTTAATTATTAAGTAATAACTCAAGTATATATTGTATAATGATATGTTATTATGAATATGAAACAATCATATTCCATCTTCTATCCATCCTATGAAAAATAAAATCACCACACGTGCGTACGTACGGTCTACCATCTCTACGCAGTGGTGTAATGTTTTTTTCATCACAAACATACTTGGATGGGTATAATGATGGAAGAAATAACTATATATGATTATTGAAAAGTTATATTGATTCAGATATATTATAAACCATACAATTCAATTCAATTCCACAATCATGGGAATGATATCATCGCTCGTGTGTACGTACGGTCTACCGTCACCCGATGTGATGCGACTCGTTCTACATGATATACATTGAATAAGGATTATATAAATGAATTGAATAAATAAATATGATATATATTATACTAATACCATTATTTAAATAATATATCTAGAAACTAAAATGAGGAATAAGAATTTATTCGACAAAACATGCATAAGCACATAAAGCAGTGAACACCCAAATAACGAGTAATAATGAAATATTACTAATAAGAATATATAAATATGACCATATATGATTTCATAAAAAATGAATGTGATTCTGGAATAAGTCAATGACAATATTTAATTCATTATTCAGGAGTTTTGGATACGTACAAAGTATATCAAACCTAAGGTAAGAGAAAATATCGAAATCTCATTTTTATCTGAGATTGTTTATAATTCAGAATTTACTGGGGAATATTTATCATCCACATACATGTTTCCTCAATATTTAATATTAATTCTATACTCGTAAAATTTTTTAAATCTGATTTTACTTATTGGGGAATTTTTAGTAAAAGATATGAAAGGAATCATTTCTCGTTTTCAGTACGAGATACTTTTTGACTTTTCCGGTAAAAGTACTATGAGAATGTTTTTTTAACTTATACAGAGAGAACGGATTTTTACGATTTCATAACACCTTATTTTTACAAAGATTCTTGTACAATATTTCATGATTATTTTAAAAAAAATTAATTTTTTTGAAAATTAAATGTCATTTTGAGAAAAGAAAATGATTTGAAAAAAGAAAGGATATTTTCCTCAAGAATTCATTTCAGGTGTTTTATCAAAACTATTTTCCATCAATGATGACATTATTTAATATAGTTATGTTTCAAGTATAGTGTCTATATTATTTACATGGTTTGATTTTGTTTATGATGAAATTATATCCTTTGTTTTATATAGATTACGTTATGATGGGATGATATTTATGAAACCCATTTTATTTGTTGGGTTATGATGAATGATTTATGTTTATATTATATCACACGTATGAATGATTTCATTATGAGATGGGTGGGAACTATTTCTCCCTCCAATGCACATGGTAATGATTTATATCTCATGAGATAGACATGGATGGAATAGAAAGTAAATCTGGTTCAATAATACAGGGTTGGAACGGCAAGTAATCTCGGTTCAGTTATGGTCTTTGTACACTATGATGGTCTTGGTAGCAATGAATTGGCTAATATGGAAATCATATCGTACACTTAATGGTTTTCCACAATTAAATGTTATATTACCATGCTAATTTATCATGATAAATGTTCCTTTATGGTCTATGCCTTATGTACTGCTAAGAATTATGTCATGTTCATGTTTTTACGTTCAAATGTTTATGGATTGTTTTATGTTCTCCATGTTTACCCTTAATGAGCATTTGAGCTAACCCTTTTCGATGTTTTCTTTTCCCTAGGATATAAAGAATGGTTTTAGGTAAGAAAACAATAGGTGAAGATCTTTATGGGAGATGTTTAAGATCATTCACCATGATTAGAAGTGTAGGTTTCGATTTTCCAAAGACACTAAACTAATACGGTCATTGGGTATCTGTTTTTGTTTTTTTTAAGTATTCCACAAAAGTAATGTAATGTCCATGTACGTTAAGCTTTGCGTCTTCATAGTTGTTATCAGAGTGAATTTTTAGTTTACCTTTTGAAACTAGGATGTGAACATTTTAGTAAGATCCCTAGAGATACTTCTAAGTTATGTCTAGGTATGTCCATAAGGATAATTATAAGTATAGGTTACTATCCTCGAATTATGATAACGATCATGGATAAACTATGATTAAGCCTAAGATATTATATATTGAAGGTACTCCCCCTTTATTGTGTTGTTTTCCTAGTATGACTTTTTCCTCTCACACTATTCTTCTTAGGTTTTAGAAAATGGATGGAAACATGAAGATTCATGTTAATAGAGAATACAATAGACAATGGAATGATATTATTCCTGATAAACCAAATAAAACAGGATTTGGAAGGAAAAAAATTGTTATTATTCCTAATCATCAATCTCATAATATGATCAATAATATCAACTTTGGTAAGTTTCCTAACTCATCTAATAAGAGAAAGATGTAGTTTCATGATGACCATAGAGGAAAGAAAGTTCAATTTCCCTCATGTAAATCATGTGGGAAGAGTAATCATGGAGAATGTTTCAAAGGAACTGGAAGACATTTTGGGTGCGGAAAAGAAGGAAAAAAATCTAGTAATTGCAAAGTAAAATGTTCTGTTAACACAATAGACAAAGATAATGGTATTGGTAAGACATAAATAAAAGGTTATATTTTTTAATTGTGGAATGTACGAGCATTATGCAAACCAATTCATTAAGGGAAAATCTCATGAAGAGAAACAACATGGTCATATGGGTAGTATTTATGTAGATGATGATGAAGAGACTACAAATTATATATGAGATGAAGTAAGTGTTGATTAATAAAATGATGAAGCTCGGTCAATGGTTTAAGAAGGTAGTGGAATGATTTCATGTTAATCAAGAATAATGTATGGTACTATGAAATATAGATAAATCTAAGGATTTTTATACTATTGTTTTTTCTTGTGTATTTGAATGTATTTGTTGAATGGTACTGGTAACCATGAACATTTATTGAAATATTTCTGGAAGGCAGATGGTATGCGCATAATGAACGGATAAGGAGAAAATAATATGTTTGATAGTATTAATGTGCTCATGATTGATATAAGTACAATGTGATATCATGGTTTTTGAGTATATAGAATTTTTGGGATTTTGGTATGTGGAAAGAGTTAACTTTTGACTGCATTTGTGTTTTTACTAAGTTTCTATGGAAATTCATGTTTCAAGAGAATACATGATTAAGGTATTAACATGTTTGGAATGTTACTAAAAAGATATATCTTATGATATTTTGGGGATAAATGATGGCATTCACATGCTTGTCATTTGACCTTTATGGTAATTGTTTTCTTGGTACTGTGAACTTGGACAAATGTATTTTGGATAAGACTAAAGGCAGCAATGGATTATGTTGGATATCAGATAGTATTGTTTAAGGCTTGAATTGTTTTTCGACATTATTTATGGAAGTTTATAATAGTTTAGTTTTAGAAAAAGGACAACCTGCAGGACGGGCGACAACCCGTTGCGTCGAACAAGGCTGCAGGAATCGAACCGACAGCCAAAGTGCGACAGGCCTTTATCGCCTACCACTGGACTATAGGAAGACCCTGGTTAGTAGAAATTTGTTTTATTTTATTAAGAAATATGATAAATGAAGTGTAAGTCCATTTTAGGAACCATATATGATTAATCTCACCAAAAATGGACTTATGTATATTTAATAACATGTGCTAACCATTTTGTGACAGAGACAGGTGGAATGACCTATCATTATATTTCATGATCTACTAATACTTCAAGAATGAAAAATTCAAATTCATTTCTTAAAATATGAGATGAAGTGGGAATTGTTCATGGGATGACCAACGATGATATTACACTAAAATCAAGTAAGTATTTATTCTCATGAAAAATTCCTCAAATTTAGGGAAATGATATTGAATACCAAAAATGTTGACCTAGTACCCTCATATCTGATGAATTAGATGGTACTTTAGATCATCAAAAATTTATGGCTTTGTGATTTTTGGTCTTTTTCATAGCCATGTTATCTACCACTCTACATCAAAACTTGATGGTTATATTTCTCTTCCATATCCATGTTTTCTTAATATACTTTTTAAAATTAAGTTTTAGTATTCCTTTTGTGATGCGGTATTCTAGGAAAGGAACGTTCATGTATAAAACCATTTATAACTCTGACGAATTTTGAGGGCGAAATTCATTTTAAGGGGGTAATGTAACACCCCGAGATTCTATGAGATATATTCTTTTTAATTTCATTGATATCTTCTGTTGTACTCTATACCAAGATTAGTTTGCACTATATGCAACACTGTATTATCTTGTCATATACGCAACACTATTCTTTTCTTGTGTTGCATGTAAGAGTGACCTTCCTGAATAGCGTGTGTTGTACGCAATACCGAGTTTCACTAAATAATGATATATTACTATTATAATATTATGAACTAGTCGTTATGAATAGTATTAACCGCATTTTAAGTTTTATAACATTATAATTCATCTTACATGTTTTCTATAATGAGTTATGAGAACAGAAGCAATTTTTTGGTTAAAATAAGTATTTCTCAAAAAATGCAGTTTTGCCGCCTTTTGATGGGGAACCCATTTTAAATATTGTTTTTGATATGTTTATAAGTTAAATTTGGAAAATTAAACTTCTAACTTGTAATCATGATATAAAAATTTACTTCTGATAAATTTTTTATATTTTTCTGATAAGTTTCTTATTCTGATGAAATGTAAAAATACGGTAAATTTTAATTGAAACCAAATTTTTTCATCAAAATAATTTATATGGTTAAAATAAATTATTGAATGGTTTTAAAATATAAATATAATTTATTTTTTAGAATTAAATATAATCTATGTAATTAGCATTAATTTTACATTGAATTCATAGGAAAAAACATTTCAATCTTTTGTAATGTTTTAACTTTTAAAACCTATTTTCTCAACAATGGGATTAATCTTAAATTAATTACTAAAACTTCTATGTTTTAAGTTTTAAAAAATGGAATCAATATTTGGAATCCGTAGGTCCAAATTATGTTAATAGGTTACTTTTATTTTTGGGAATTATGAATAGTAATTATAGTAAATTTTATTTACCATAGTTATAGGTAAATCAGGTAATTAAGGGTAAATATAATATTATAAAATTACCCTAACACTTGTCTTAATATAATTGGATGATTATAATTATCTCTAAATCATACTTGGGTCAAAATGGAATCTATTGTAACCCACTTGGGTGAGATTAATAACATTAATTTATTTTATTTATAGGAAAGTGAAATATGTCTCACTCAAACATTAATAATTAAATTATTTTAAATATAACGTTATACAAAATAGAAATTCGATTATAAATACTCATTTAAAATATAAATTTTTATAATTTATTATGGTAATTTATTTCTGATTTTTATTAAATATTAATGTACCTTAATAGCTTATAAATTAATGATGCAGAAATTATTTATTTAGTGAAGAATCAATAATATAGTTTTTATTAAAATACTAATACCCATAAAAAAGCACAAAAACAGGACCAAAACATATTTTTCTAGTATATATACACCATAATCATCCAATTGACTAATTTTGGACCATTTGGATCCTTATAAAATAGATTATGACACTAATATTATTTTATTTTAAATGATTTTAAAGTTTCCCCCTTCATAATTTAAAAAATATAACAATTTAAATGTTGTAATTTTAAGATGAAATAATTGAGTAAAACTATTATTAGGAAATATATGTTATTTATATGTATCACAGTGTTTTATTTTTAATTTTTATGCAACAAATAAGCATATTATATAATTATACAAAAATGTTGTAGTAATTATTTTATTAAGAGAAATATCAAATAAATGTTATTAAAAATATTAAAATAAATATTATATGAACTATTTAATGTGATCCAAAAATTTTCTAGATGAATATTAAATTTTATGAATCTATAAATATTTTGGTTCTAATATATCGTCTGTTTGGATTTTATTTAAATTAAAATAATTGAATTGCGTCAAAATTGACACTATTGATATTTTATAAAAATAACATATTATTAATTTGTTTAAAAAGCACAAAAATATTTAAAAATTATAAATTTAAATTTATATGGTCTAAAATGTTATAAAGTATCCAATTATGGATAGTTCACAACACATAAGTAATTATTTATAACAATTTAAATTTTAGAATATTATTACCACAAATAAAATTAAACATATTAAATAAGGATAAATCAAATTGATAAGGTTTAAAATAAATTCCAAAAATGTCTAAATTTTATTGTCTGATGATATTACATACCTATATCATCTAATATTTGAATTTTATCCATTTTTTATGTTTTTATGTGGGGTTTGAGTGTATTATAAATTAATATTTTGGAGGTTTTCAAAAGTGTCCCTCTCCTCTCTTATAAAAGGGCACCTCCTCCCTCTTCTCTTCACTCCATTTTGAGATTTAAAACTCAAAAAAGCCTACCCATTTCCCTTCTCAACTTCCCTAGAAACATACTAGAGGTCCCGGTCCTCTTCAAACAACAACTTTACTGCCCTAAGATGAGGTTTATAAGAGGCACGTCGAAGAAGAGGTAATATCCTTTACCGATTCATTCAGACTTATTTATTCTTCTACTTCCTCTATACGAGTTTCTTATTTATTAAGTAATAAATCCATTATCACTTGTATACTGATATCTTTTTATGAATATGAAACAACCATATTCCTTCTTCTATCCATCCAATGAAAAATGAAATCACCACGCGTGTGTACGTACGACCTACCGTCTCCACGCCATGGTGTAATCTTTTTTTCATCAATAACATAATTGGATGGGAATAATGATGGAAGAAATAACTATATATTATTATTATAATGTGATATTGATTCTTAAATATTATACACCATTCACTTCAATACAATTTCACAATCATGGGAATGATATCATCGCTCGTGCGTACATACGGCATACCGTCTCTACGATGTGATGTGACTCGTTCTACATGATATTCATTGAATAATTATTATATAAAGAAATTTAATGAATAAATATAAAATATATTATACTAATACCATTATGTAAATGATATATTTATAACCTAAAAAGAGAAATAAGAATTTATTTTCCAAATCACGCATAAGAACATAAAGGAGTGAACACCCGAATAACGAGTAACAAGGAAATATTACGAATAAGAAGATAAGAATGTGACCATATATGATTTAATAAAAATTAATATGATTCTGGAATAAGTCAATGAAATTATTTAAATCATTATACATGAGGTTTATATATGTACAAAGCATATCAGACCTAAGGTAAGGGAAAATCTCACAATCTCATTTTTATCTGAGATTGTTTATACATCAGAATTTACTGGGGAATATTTATCATCCACATCCATGATTCATAAATATTTAATATTAATTCTATACTCCTAAAAAAAATTTAATCTATTTTTTCTTATTGGTGAATTTTTAGTAAAATATATGAAAGGAATCTTTTGTCGTTTTCAGTACGTGATACTTTTTGACTTTTTCAGCAAAAGTACTAGAAGAATGTTTTTTTAACTTATACGGCTTGAATGGATTTTTATGATTTCATAAATACTTATTTATACAAATCATCCTCTACAGTATTTCATGATTATTTTCAAAAAAATTATTTTCTTTTAAAATTGCATATCATTTTGAGAAAAGAAAATGATTTGAAAGAAGAAAGGATATTTTCCTCAAGAATTCAATTCAGGTGTTTTATCAAAACTATTTTCCATCAATGATGATATTCATTAATATGGTTATTTTTCAAGTATAATGTCCCAATTATTTACATGGTTTGATTTTGTTTATGATTAAATTATATCCATTGTTTTATATGGATTATGTTATGATGGAATGATATTTATGAAACCCATTTTATTTGTTGGGTTATGATGAATGATTTATGTTTATATTGTGGTACACGTAAGAATGATTTCATTATGAGATGTGTGGGACCTATATCACCCTCCAATGAATTGGGTAATGATTTATATCTCATGAGATAGACATGGCTGAAACAGAAAGTAAATCTAGTTCTGTAATATAGGACTGGAACGACAAGTAAACCCGGTTCAGTAATGGACATTGTCCACTATGATGGTCTTGGCAGCAATTCCTTGTCTACTATGAAAATCATATCATACAATTAATGGTTTTCCACAATTACATGTTTTATTCCCATGCTATTTTATCATGATTAATATTCCTTCATGATCTATGTCTTAGGTACTACTAAGATTTATTTCATGCTCATGTTTTTATATTCAAATGTTTATGGATTGTTTTATGTTCTCCATGTTTACCCTTACTGATAATTTTATCTCACCCTTCTCTATGTTTTCTTTCCCCAAGATATAATGAATGTTTTTAGGTAAGAAATCAAAATGTGAAGATCTTTATGGGAGATGTTGAAGATCTTTCACCATGATTAGAAGGTTATGTTTCGAGTTTCCAAAGACACTAAACTAATATGGTCATTGGGCATATGTTTTTGTTATGTTTTAAGTATTCCGAAAAAGTAATTTAATGTCTATGTACGTCAATATTTGGGTCATCATATTTCATAAACTAATAGTTTCCACTCCACTATTGGTATGGAATCATTTTATGTTTTGTACGTCTATCCTTGTTGTTCTCTATTGTGATGGGATATGGTCAAATAGGTACCAATTATAAAGTTGTAACTATTACATAATACGATATATATGGTTTTAGTAATTAATGAGAGGATAAAGGAATCACAATATCATTATAAATCCTATGATGGTTATAAGAGGAGGCCTCTAGAGTTCAATATGGGAGATTAGTTCTTTTTGAAGGTGACACTATATCATGGGTAGTGATGGTTTGTTCATGGCATTAATATTTCTCCTTAGTTTGTTTGTCCTTTTGAGTTGATGGTTTATGTTCTAGTTTTGGAATATCAGGTAGAACATCCACTCTGATGAGTCAGATACATGATGCTTTTCACATGTTGCAGCTCTGTTGTTATCTTCATGACAACTCTCATTACATCTATTAGGGAGAAATTGATGTTTATGATGTTGAAAACTTTGAGGAGTGTCCTGTGGAGTTCTATTACTACTAGGAGTAGGTGTTTCATGAGCAATATATTCCATTGGTTTGTGTCTTGTGGTGGAACTGGGGTATGGAGGAGTGTACCGGGGAACATGAGTCATATATTCAAACATAGTATTATGAGATTTTTTGTTGTTTATCTATTTTCTTGTAATATTTAAATTTTTGGATGTGATCCTTTCTAGATTAGGAGATGGTTTTATATCATTTATTATTCAATATTTACTCTCGTTTGAATTCTATATACCCTGGAAGAGTTTTTAGGATATAATTGTGGTGGTTTCGTTATTTTTACATTGTTTTATTTTGAGTGAGGTGGTTGATCTCCTATGGTAGCGAGACCTTTGATAGGTATCTCGCGGTGTGGTGGTGTGGACGACCACTTTTCATTTAGTCTCTTGGTTTGGTTTGAATTTTCTAGGACATGAATGTTTTGAGAGTTATATAATGTAAAGGACCATAACCTAGAAGACCAATCCTTTATGTGTTCCTAAGGCTTGTGGTGGTTTGATGAAGATTGGAAGTGGTCTGGAGGAGTTTGGCTGTGAAATTATAGATTGCTGGGTGAATACATGTTGTGTAATCCATAAATGACTTGTATGTTTTGTTCACAAATTGTTCAAGGCCATTTCACGATGTGTATAGTTCATGGTTTAATAATAAAAAATCACTGCGTTTTTTTGTGAAAACCAAACCCCAGCATTTACATGTCGGGTAAATGTATTACACACAGTGTAAATATCCTATGCATCGTTTTTATAAATGTTTATAGATACTCGGGTTTCTCAAACCTTGTGGCTTCTCTCGTGTTCCAGCAGCTAGTGGATCCTCCCTTTCAAATTTTTTTATCGCATCTATAGGGATTAATCGTGGTGTTTTCATCTTTGATCTGTGGCAGTTTTTAGTGATCCATGGTGTGTTCCTTATTCATTTTCAAATGGTTTCTCACAGTTTGATTTTTTTCCTCCCATATCTTCTCACAATTATATATATAATGATCTATATTATTTTTGTGGGGTTTTCTGGTTTTTTTGTGTGGTTGTGATGAAATATCCTTTTATGGATGAAATGTTTTTTGGGAGAGGTGATCATAGATCAATGACATGGTCTATTCTTGTACGAAGGATGTTGACATGATTTAATATAGGGGTTAAATTTATTCTTTCTCATATTTATGTAAAAAAATTAATTAATCATATCTTATCCCCTTGGATTATAATTGAATTATCCTAATAAATATTTAATACGATTAAAGAAATTAGATAAAGATTGCATGTTGTTGCTTGATACCATGATAGCGGTTTGCCTCATGATTTTTGGGAAATTGTGATATCTATGTTGTATTATTTGTTAGTATTTTTTAAGGAAATTATTAATGAATTTAAAGCTATAATTAATTGTCAATTTATTGGATAAATAATAATTAGTAAGGTTTAACGAATTCGATTGTGGTTGTAATTTGATTATAATCAAATTGATGAAAGTATGCCTATGTAATTGAAATGGTTATTCTATGAGAATATGGAATTTATTAATGTACATAAAGCATGATAATTATTGATGTTATTAATTGAAAAGGATTGTTATTTGAGAATGGTACTTCTCTAGGTTTTTCTGTAACCATAATAAATGCTAAGAGAATGTTTGTCTCTGATCACTTATTGTATTTTGATGCCATGGGATTACCATAGTTAGAACCTATTAATAAATGAATAAGTTAATTCAATATGGGATTATAAATTTTCATGGTACAAATATGTTTTCTAGTTAATGAGTTTCCTATTTTCTTAAGAAGGTTGAGTGCCTTATTTTGGAGTCATTCGATCTCATTTTCCTGAGAAGGTTGAATGCGTTGTTTTGATGGCATAGTTTCCATGTTTTTCACTAGTTTATATTCCAACTAATTTGTGAGGATCTCTAGATATGATGCAAGTGGTATGAACCAAGTATGTGTGATCCTAGAAGTATGATGTGTGATATGATTTGGGAAGGATTGGATGTGATGTGAGTCTGGGATGGTTCTTGTGGTGTGTAGGGTAGGGAATCCAAGATTTTGTGGCATTAGATGAGACCTATGATAGAGAGACGATTAGTATATGCATGTGGGGTCAAGATGGAACCAAAGCTTATAGAAAGAGTTAAAGCTGGGCTTACCTATTGATGAGATGTTGAGAGCTGGTATGCTTGCTTTAATATGTTTAATGGTAAATTGTTAGGTTTTTTGTTTATCTTATTATCTTCTCCCAACTATACGAAGTATCTTAAGGTTCTTGGTTGCATGATTTATCTTGGTGGTATCTTAGTATGGTTTTCCCAGAGTAACTGGATATTGAATTATTCTAGTAATGAATTAATAAAAGTTTATCCAATGGGTTTTGTTAATGAAAGAATGAAAATTCTTAAAAGAAGTTAATATTGAAAAACCATTAACATGGTTTGGATTATTTTTGGAGGGAATTAACTATACTATCATTATTCATTTAATGAAATTTATTGTAATGTAGAATAATGATAATGGTTAATTAATGTATAATGAATTTATTATTGAAAAGAAATGAAATAAATTAAAGAATGAATTTAATGTATCTCTTTTATATGCTTGTGTTCTTATAGGATATTTGGTCTTATCAGCGGTAGTCGAGAGTCTAAGAAACATTAGAAAATGTTGATTCTATGACTAGGTTATTCTCAAGTTGTGGTTGTGATCGAATTTATATCAGCTATATTATGTGAATTCATACACTTCCCCACCCATGTTAGATAGGGAAACTTACACCCAGTAGACTATAGAAGGGTGTTTTCCTCAACATCCAAGTGGGAGGATAGATGGCTAACTACCCCCTCTGGCCTTTCTCTCTTCTCTTGGTAGTTACATGTGATGGTATAGATGATGGTTCGTTTCCCATATATGTATGTAGATGATTGTGATGTATTTTGGTTATTTCACACACACGTACTGCTGTTTATAGTATTTAAAGGATTATTATAGGTGTGATGTGAATAGGCTATAATGGATTGAGGTACATACTCTGTGTATGAGTTATAATAGATTGTTGTATAATACCTATTATTTGATATATTTTATACGAGTTATGTTGGATCTTGAAAACTACATGGTTACTATATTTGGTTATATGGATGGGGATTTTGTGGTTAGGTGATGCACGCTGTGCATGTGGTGGTGCCTTTCCCAAGTGTCTTCAAACCAGCATACTTTTGGAGAGAGATTCTTAGGACGTGCGATGTTAGGGAAGAGTAACAAACCAGTGGGGAAGAGGGAGCATGTCACCACCCTTTATGTTTTATCATTATATTATATCCTCTATTTTATGCATTACATGGTGAGAGTTAGCCATGGTGAGGCTAGGAACTTATTATACATATTTATGTGATGATTTAGTTTCATTATTGTTCACTTTGCTTTAGTATGTTCTCTTTATCATTTTCATGAGAGGCTCTGGGGAGGATCCTACTGAGTATACTATTATTCTCACCTTACATATATATAAACTATTTTTTAGGATTGTTGGAATAGATTAGAGATTGAGCTTGATATTAATAGTTTATGGTGTAGTAGGATTTGTTTTGGATTTATGGTCACATCACCTTTACCTTTTTGGGTACGTGTAGTTTTCCTCTTAGTTGTTTATTATTGTATGACATTTCATGTATGGAATTTGGTTTTATCTCTATATGTAAATGTCTAAAAAAGTGTTTGTTGTTGTATCCTTATTATCTCTCACTTCCTCATATTTCTCTTAGAGGGTAATGCATCCCATTTTCATGTTTATTATACCCTTGGTTCTATTCAGCAACCCATGGGGTATTGGTGGTATGACTCAGGCAGTCACCATCTCTATCTTCTCATAGAGGTATATTACTGGGGAGGGGGTTGTGACATTGTTACTATTATTTAGTTAAAATATTTCCCTAATAATGTCTTCTGTTATGTTCATTAAATTTTTAGGAACACATATCTAGATATTACATGTGTTGGTTTTTATTTTTTTTGTATATGCTAGGTAATTTTTAGTGAGTACAAAGTAAGGGGTATATGTTATTTAATTTATGATAAATTATTCGTTTTTCTAAATAGTTTATAGAATTTATTTTTTTCTCATTTATTATGAAAAAAAATATTATTAATCATTGAAAAATAAACTGATTTGAATATGTTATAGGTAAATTTAGTTTAAAAATGGGATCAAGTATTGAACCATTTGAAGGAAAATTGTTAAGAAAATAAATCTAACTATAATTATAAAATTATAAAACGAAACAAATCCAACTATATGTTGATGAAGAAATAATAGAAATTTATTCATGCATTTGTATCATAATTTCAAATCCATATGATAAATTTTTTAATGTTTTCATGAGAGAGTAAAAATTCCACCAAATTACTCACATTGAGGTCAATGAAAAATTATAAATTTGAATAATTGGAAACAAACCCAAATTAACTGAAGGATAATATCAACAATACAAACCAATTTTAGTGTAGAAGGATGGAGCAAAAAAAGTTGAGGAGATGAGCATCACAACTCTCATTGTGTTCGATTGATTTTGTTAGCTACGTTGGCATTGGAAGAGCTTGATGATGATGTTAAATGATCACTGAAATGGATGAGAAAATAGTTCTATGTTATAGTGAGATGCATGGATGGGATTTATGAAGAATGAAATACTTAGAGATTTAGTGTAGGAGGATGGATTGTGGCTCACATGTAAAGTGAAAACTCTATGAACATGGTGTGATGCTGATGTGGAAAACGCCCATTATCATTCCCATAGTGAGTTGAGCTAGCCATATTAATAAATATTTCACTGGATCAGGGGTTTTCCTATGCTATGTGGAGAAGGGAATTTTTTTGGACATACTAGCATGAAGAAAGAAGATAAAATTCCCAAGAAAACACTCAATCCTACACCATGGTTCCGGTAAATCTATGGAAATATTCTGATTTGAATATCTCTATCCTAGTGATAGTTCTGAGGAATTAACTTTCGGTAGATACATGGGAGTTTGGTGTCTAGATTTCCTAACTTATCAATGAGGGTTTAAATTTCAAATTCAAAATTCTAATGATTTGGAGATTCAAGTGTAGATATAGATGGATTGTTGACTATAAATAATGGAGGATCCTATAGTGCTCAAATATATCAATAAAAAGTGAATATCTAATCCAACATTAAATCATAAAAACTAGGTATATGAAGTGTAACTATAGTAGGAGAAGCTCAAATGACATGAAATAGGTGAAACTATAGTGATGGGTTGGCTAACTGAGGTTCGATTAGTTGTTTTCTGTGTGATGAGATATAGTGAGATAGGAATCAGATCAAGTGTATAGATTGGATCATGATTAAAAAGGAGAATAAATAATCATATACCTTAAAATTTGAGGGAATCGATTTGTCAAGAAGCTTGATGAAGAGGAATGGTGAGGGTTCAGTTCCACGAAAGCTTGAGGGTGCGAGGGTTGAAGACTCTATTAAGGTTCTATTGAAAACATTGGGTAAGGCTTTTATCATTACATCAAAAATGCTTATAAAGATAAGTTTTATCTGTTCTAAAAAATTCATCACTTATAAAACGAATCTTTATCGGTGCTAAAAAGTGGTAAAAAAATTATCTTAACCCGCACTATAATTCTAGTTCTAATAAAGACACACATTTAATAATATAATAAATATAATTAAAAAATTAAACTAATATAATTATAAATAAATATTATTAAAAATATTAGTATATAATTATACGTATTTGTTTATAATTGTATATATATATATTATTATATAAATATATATTATTATAAATATATATTATTATAAATATAATAAATATATCTATTATTTATTGGGAATGTTCAGGACCGAGTATGGTTGGGCCTAAAAATATATTAAATAAGAATTAAAAGTACAACAAGGAAAAATGATGTGGCATATGAAATGTCACCAACTCATGAGTGAGTCTAGCCCCCACCCAAAACCAGAAAAGTCCAGAGACCCATTACGAAAACCCACATAAACTGATCAAAGGCCCAAAAACATGGAAACCATAAGATAGCCTAAGAAAACACATAAAAAAAATGTCAAAGTAAAAACCTACGAAAAAACTTAACACCGACAGTATGCATGTTTTGCAGCCTGTGGTCACCATCAGGCCTACACCCGACCATCCAGTCTACAGCCGATCAATCATGCCTTCTAGACTCTTTCTGCACGTCCTCTCTACGCATCCTGAGGTAGCCTTCAGCCTGCGTGTGTGCTTCGTGAGGTCGCCCCAGAGACCCAAGATCCCTTCCCGCAAGGCCCTGTGTCGGTGGCATGAACAATTGATTCGTCACCGCTCTATCCCCATTGCTGCTTTGTCATCATCATGCGCACTTGACGTGCTTATCCATTCTAATTTGTCACTTCGCCACATCAATACCCCGCTTTTCCTCACCAGTAGTGACTAGATCCAAGATCGCCATCGACCGAGGAGGTCACAGTCTGAAACTGAAACCCCCCCACCCTGTTGCCATACTCGAGAACGCTTTGTTGTTAGATCCCATCTGCAGAGATAGATCACTGACCAAACCGGATCCTAATATATAATAAATATATTTATTGTTTAAATATAGTTAATTTAATTTTATAGTAGTTTTAATATAAATATTTGTATATATTTATAACTATATTTATATAATTACAGATATATTAATTATTATATATGTATATATAATTATAAATATAATAAATAAATTTATTATTTAATTATATTTATTATAATTTTATAACTACTTAAATATATATTTATTTATTTAGAATTTTATAAATACCTTTTTAAACATTATATATATTTATATTTTTATAATTAACTAAATACATGTCATGCAATTATACATGTACACATGGAATATATAAGTACATCCCACATACACATGCACATATATATATACACACATACATACATTTGTACACATAGAAAATATATATATTCACATACACAAAACACGCACACACAACATAATTATTGCACATATATGCACATAGAAATTGATATAAATATATAAGTTCAAATATCACATAATAACAACACTTTATTTATATTTATATAATTTCCATAATTATTAAAACATATATATCGATATATAATATTTATGTTAATTATATGCAGACATTTTGTAATTAATATATATAAATAAACTATTAGGCATTTTGACTAATATAAATTTGGGAATTTTTTATATAAAATTATAAAAATAAGAATCATTTTTTATTAAAAGATATATAAAACATATTTATATATGATATTTACATATATACACTTATTGTAATGTAAATATTATTTAAAAATATATAAATATATATATATTTATTTACAATTATAAATATAAATAAGTATATTTATAAATATTTGTATATAATTATTAATATATTTATATAATTATATATATTTATATATTTATAATTATATATATTTCTACTGTTATATATATTTGTATAATTATATGAATTTATTAACATATAAGAATATATAATTATAAAAATAATAAATATATTTATTATTTGAATATATTTATTATAATTGTATAATTATTTAAATAAATATTTATTTATTTATATTTATAATTATAAATATATATATTAAATATTTTTATATAATTATAAATATATTTATATATTATGGATGCGTTTTGATGGGAGCTCGTGGTGGTGATCCTCATGGCGACTAAACTCTACTATGCTCGATGTATTGTCTGCACGATTCCCTGCTCGATCTTGAGCAACTACTCGCATGATGAAGTTGGATCAATTTATCATGTAAGGATGGCGCTCCTGAGGAATGAGATTTAGATGCAAATTGTGAAAAATCATCTGAGGGATCTTGACCTTTCGTATCTTATTGAGACTCAAGCAGTGAGATAATTTTTAGAATGGGTTCGACAACCCACGTTGAAGTGAACTTCAGTGCAGTCTCCAAAAGATTGTCAATATAAAAAAAATTCAATAATTGTAATACATGCTCTTTGTAAAGGTGAAAATTCATGGTTCCAAGAAGACTTAATAAGTATGATGTCTACTATTTGTCATTTTCCATCTTGAATTGTGTCTAACTAAGCCATGGTTTATGTCACTGCCACTTTTCTTCGAAGATTTTCAATCAAAATTCCAAGAGACTTAGATACCTATATCTAAAGATAGGGATGGTCCTATTCTATGATAGGCCAATACATTTTAATCAATCCAATGTCAATAATACATTACACAAATTTAGATTCGGATATATGGTCTCAATTGGAATCTTGGGCACACGAAAATTCTTCATGACATTGCATTATCTGTTGTTGTCCCTATTCATTTGGACAAAGATATAGAGATAATGATATTTGGGAATTATGAAAGGATAATGGTAGAGATTGATCTCAAAAAAACTACTTTGATCATGTTGTTCTCTCAATGTGTGATGATGAGATTAAACATAGAGTGGAAAATGAAAAAGTTCCTTATCTTTAGGAGAAATGTATCTTAGTGGGACACCTAAAAGATACCTATCGTATATTGTTCGTTTTCATAAAATGTAGATTGTGAGAGCACCAAGAAAATAACTACAAGGAGAGTGTGGTGAATATAATACCAAGGAGCCTATGCAACATGATGGATGGGATAAACTACCTAGTAATTCAACCCCAATGGTGAAGGATGTTAAACTAAATAGAATTAGTTAATTTTCCCAAGACATAAAGCATTGACTGGGCATGATCGCTTCTAATGGAAGTTTTCATAGTCCTTAGGAATGTACGGAACCTAGGAGATGTAAACTCTATATTAAGAAATTGTTATGGAGAATCAGGGGAGTTTATCTTAGGTTAGGGTGCTAGGGATCTCTCCTCACACCTAGCGGTAGACTCAAACATGGGATGATGTTGTTGATAATTTCTTATAGGGGTGCTGAGAGGATGCCTTAAGTCATCAAGACATTGAGCAAGATACTCAATACTCTATTGATTTACAGCTAATCCAAGAGAGGCACTAGCTTGTATCCAGTATATGAAAGGAGAAACAAGAAGTGAATTACCCACCTGCTCTGCAGACCAAGAGTGTAATGAATTCTCAGATTTGATGTGCTACTCCAAAAACATTCATGAATTCTGCTACAACTCCAACTCCAAGTCCTAAAGAAGTGGTTAAACATTTTGAATCCACCCTTGGATATGAGAGGGTGAAAGGTGGTGAAATTTATGGCCATGGTAGAGATTTGACTCTGCTGGAATCTGGTAATGAATGTCTTAATTTTCTTGACATCATAAATAGATCATACAGTAAGGAGGTATTACATGATGAATTCAGTAGTGATCATGGAGTTATTAGAGTTTAAGACCAATCCCCAAGCACAGAGATTGTAAAGAAAAAATGTATTTCTGATTTGAAGGCTTTATTAAAGGGCTCAAGTATGAATGGTGAATAAGTTCCTCAACACTTTAAGGATACCACCCCACCGTATGACACTATTGCTCCTCATGAGGATGATGAGGCATAAAAACAGCCCCAAACCAGGAGGATGATACAACATCCAATATGTGGGGGTGGTGGTCGATCCCATACATGATTTTATTCATCTACTTTTCAGCCGGTTCTGATCTTGATCTTCGTGGCAGTTGTATGCCATTGGATTTTTCTTTATATTATCCTCTTGTTTCTTATTCAATCATTATTTTCAGTAAATTTCCTGACAATGGATTATAACCCATGGCTCACACTGTTTGTATACCAGAATAGAGCACACCATGGAGAAACTCCATGACCCTAGAAAATTATTATATAAATATATAAATATATTTTTTATAATTTTAACATTATTTAAATATATAATTATTTATTTGTATTTTTAATTAAAATATATTTTTTGTAATTTTTTTTATAATAGCATATATATTTATATAATTATATATATATATATATATTAATATACAAATATATATAATTATAAATATAATAAATTTATTTATTATTTAAATATATGTGTTATGGTATTATAGTTATTTAATTATATACTTATTTATTTATAATTATATAAATAGTTTTTAAAAAAATTGTGGGTTTATTTAAATTATTAATATATATATATTAATATATCATATTTATATAAATTATATACATGCATTTCTTAATTAATGTTTATAAATAAACCATACTTTTTGAATAGAAATATGATAGTTTAAATGGGTTTTTCACTTTTATGTGTGTTTGGGACCCATTTCTCTTTTTGTTCATGGGGGTTTTTACTCTCTTTTATTTTGGGTGGTGTTGTTTTCCACTTTTATGTTTGGTGGTTCTCCATGTGAAAAATTTATTTTTTCCATGATCTGTACATATGTTTTTTCAATAAATTTTAGGACCAAGTAGTCGCTCAAATCTTGAACCTTCCGAGTAAAAGAAAAGAATCAAAATTTTGAACTACCATAAATATTTTAAGGGTAAATATATTTTTTTAATTTGGGTTTTATTATTATTATTATTGTTTTTGTTTTTATGTTTATTATTATACCCTATGTTGGTGTGACTTGTTCTAGTGGGGTGGTGTTTGGGTTTATGTCTCAAGATCAAACTTGGATTTGAGTTTTTTTACATTGCATGCATTGTAAACCAACAAATATTATTATTATTATTATTAAGGGTTTCATGTGTTTTAATATATTCTAGTTCTTGTGCCCAAGTGTATTTTTATCATATTTCACTCTTCCCTAACTAAAACAAATTAAGATTAAAAATAATTATAAGGAGATTAAGGAATAAATCCAAAAAATAACTAATAAGTTGGAATGGTAAAACAAAAAATTAGCATCGATGGAAAATTAAAAATTTTCAAATACCTCTATCATGGATCCAAAATTCATGTTTCATAATAAATATAAAATTACAATTCAATAAATAACAAGAAAATATTATTTTTTTAATTTATTTATTAAATAAGTATTGATTTAATTTATCAAATAAAATTTATGAAGTGATTTTTTTTAATCTATCGAATCAAATATATTAATTATATTAATAATCGAGAAATTTCCTACCCTTCTCAGTTTATTGTATCATGTTTTATTAATTTTTATAGAAGATTTTACTTTCTTTTGTTTATATAAAACATATATTCACACTATTACAACTTCATTCAAATAAATTAACATAGAATTATGGCCCAAAAAATTTAACATTTTAGACACTATTAATGGGTTTTAACGACATCAAGGATGTTAAAAAACAAGGAAAATTAAAACCCACTAAAACACTATCGTTGAGATGATATTATATTTATTACATATTCTACTGTGCAACACAATGTGATAAAATCATAATAAATTGCAGGCTCATGGACTTGACCCTGCAACATGTTTGTCTCCCCCAAAACATTACCACCCCAGCAAAAATAGTGAGGTCACTCTTATTTAGAAGATAAGAGCAAAGAATAATAGTGATATAAATATAAAAACATAAAATTGTCTTGTATCTTTATGATATCCATCTTATGAAAACCACAAATATAAAATCCACCAAATCTTAACTCTTATGGTGATGCACCATATATATAATCCTTAATGAATTTTGGAAGAATTTTATTTATCTAACATAGAAATTAAATTATCCCCTCTCAATTAGAAACATAGAATGTATGGAGATTTATATATACCGATAAAGTCTTATTTCTTATAAATGAAATGTAAGAAAAGAAAATATTATACTTAATAATTAATCACTATTTAACTATAAACCTATTGCGTACTGGGTAATTTTCCTTATCACACCCATCCTATAATTCCCTTCTTCCGTATACTATATCCATGGACTTCAAAACTAGAAAATCATAACCAACCAACTTATGGACCACAACCTATAGAAAAAGGAACCTAGAAGGTTGCAAAGTTCCATGACACACTCTTATGAATTCAATGTCTAGAACAAGGAACACCATGCACCCTAGACAAAATGTTGATCCTCCCTATACTCTGATTTTAGTAACTTCAAGGTCTTCTCCCTAATCTTAAATAAAATAAAAACACAAAAGAACAAATACATGTAAAAATGGAACATGCCCAATAAACTATCATGTTTTTTAAATTTACACACACTACACCTACCCACCAAGAGGTTAAAGAAAAAAATATAAAAAATATTTCATAAGATGGAAATTAAATACATTTCATCCCCATAAATAATTTATTTATGAAATTATTTAAAAATATAACAATTAACCTTGTAGGATTGTTCCCCAAACTCCACACCCATATTATTGTAAATAAAAGTCTAAAAATTTGAAAACATAAGTTAGTATCATAAAAATAAACAAAAAAACTAATCATTAGAACCCTATATATTAGTTAATGTAAAATTTATCATAATAACAAAAATATAATGTAATTGTTTCTTTTTAAACATATTACTTGTTTCTAATCATTTTTATATTGAATTTTTTTTAATTCATTCCTCATACATAGCGCACAAGATTTTTATGGTGTCTATTCATACATATGAAAAATAATTCAATAATCATTGTGAGTAAGTTTCATATTAATTTATGTTCATTTGGTATTTTTTTAACCGCTACACACAAGTTTTAGAGGTGTAAAACAATAAAATTGCATTATCGGTCATCCTATGAAAACTATAACTTAGAGTAACTTTGTGTCAGTTATAAAATTTCACAAATTAATTTTTTTTCATTTACCTAAGATTTAAAATAAATACAATTTATTATTGTTTTTAACTCCCTCAAACAAATTTTTAGAGTCTTTAATATCTTAAAAATTTGGTTTTTCACTAATTATAAGCCACACTGTGAGTCAGATTAATGATCCATCTATTTTTACATGTCACAAATAATTCATCAATATTTTTATTATGATTTAAGATAAATTCATGTTTTTATCTAGGTTTTAACCATTACCCTCATGTTTTAGGGTTTTAAAACACTACACCATTGTTTTCGACCATCTTGAGAAAAGTATAGTACGGATTGATGTGACTTCTATTCCAAAATTATAAAAACTAATTATTTTTCATTTTCAAAATATTTTGTACCATTCCAAGGTTTTTTCCATGGTTTTGACCCTATTACACTTGTTTTTAAAGACATTAATATATTTAAAATCTTATTTTTCATTCATTTCGAGGTTACTAAATTTCATATGGACATTCCAACTATTTAAAAATGTTATGAATAATTTATCAATAATTTTAATAATATTCCTCATCAATTCATGCTTTTTTCAATTTTTTTTAACCTTAGACACATGTTTTAGGGGTTCAAAACACTAAAACTATGTTTTTAGTCGTCCCAAGAAAACCAAAACTTGAACATATGTGGAATATATTACAAGATTTCAAAAACTAATAATTAGTCATTATATAATTTTTTTATCAATTCAATATTGTTTCCGTGGTTTGGACCCTCTATCACAGGTTTCTAAAGACATTAATATCTTATAAAACTTGTTTTTTAGTAATTCCTAGAAAAGTTAATGATTAATTGACATTATATATATTTTTACACGTCCAATATAATTTGAATATAATTTTTCTCTGATTTCACATCAATTAATTGACACTTTTCTAGGTTTTAGTTGTCATTAATGTGCTATAGTGTATTAAATTACTAAAACAACATTTATGATCATCCCAGGAAAACCATGACTCAAATTGATATGGAATCACATTTCAAAAAATAGTCATTAGTCATTTTTCTTATACTTTAGATCATCTTTTTTAGTATTTATTGGTTTTTATAATCTAGTTCATGATTTTAAAGACTTTAGTACTTAAAATATATTTTTTTGTCCTTCTAAGAACACAACATGTCAGATTGACATGATTCAAATTTCTACATGTGAAAAATAATTCAATGATAACTTTCCTAAAATTTCATGTGAATTAATTATCATTTTCTAGGTATTGATCACTACGTGCACATTTTAGGCTTTTAATTCACTAAAACAAGGTTTTGGTCCCCCTAATAAACCCAATACTTATATTGGTGTGGATTCTGATCCCAAATTTAATAAATTAATCAATGGAAATTTTTATAAGATTTCACACCATTCAGAGGTCCTTTTATAGTTTTGTACCCTCTAATTCACATTTATAAATCCACTAATATCTTTATACTCTATTTTTAGTCATTTCGATCACACCACATATCATATTGATGTATTGTCCATTTATATAAGTCAAAAATTATCCATATATCATTATCCTTAGTTTTGATATTATTTCATGATTATTTTATATATTTTTGTCATTATACATTCATTTTGTAGTTTTAAATCATTCAAATATATATTTTTTCATTCATCCAATGAAAACTGGAACTCAGGTTTATTTCATGTATATTCCAACATTCCAAATAATAATTAGGGGTAATTATTGTATTTTATAACACCAATATGAGTTTTTTTACTTTATTTATACCCTCTACTATTTTGGGTTTCATAGGATAGATTGAAACTTAATCTAAGGTGAAAACCCAAAAAATTAGTATCCATGATATATGATGGATTAATCTAAAACCATTCATTTAAAAATGAAGAGGATGTTTTGTGTACTTAAAATCATGGAATATTATTTCTACTATTATCTCCAATCACATAGTTAATGATAAATAAAGACAGGATAGAGTGGGACTCACTCCTCCATGGTTTATCCATTAGATAATGTGATCCACCAATCATATGGGTGAGACTCTCCTTCACTCCCGAACATTCTAGTACCACTCATGTGAAAAAGGAAGATGAAGAGAGATGTGTAGAGATAGAGAATAGATAGTGTCTTAGGGAGGAATGAACCAAAACATATCCATGGTGTCTACATACTTATATATCACCGGGACACTCCCAATAATTAAATCACATGTTTATAACATATAGGTTAAGGCCATGACCAACCATGCATTTATTGCATGAATGTGTCACTCATCCCAAGAGTTTTCTCTTATAAAATGTCTAATTTAATTATAGAAAATATAAACTAATAATCTTAATGATAATATCTTAATATTTAACTACAAAAAAGGATGACTAGATTACACTATTATGGATATTTAGATTCATTTGAACATAAAACACTTGGGGTAATCCAATCTTTTTTTCAAGGAAAAATGACCAAATACACATTTATTGAAACATGGTAAAAGGGAGATATAGATTTTTCAATTGTTACATACAGATGTAGGCATACCATTTTTTATTTATTTTAGGGGGATACTCCTACTTTATAACTTTTTCTGATGACTATATTAGATATAAATATGTCTACTTATTGGGTTATAAGTTTTTTTTATTTTGATAAATTCCTTGAATATAATAATGAATTTGATAATCAACATGGTAAGAATAAAAAATATCTAATAAAATTGAGGTGATGAATATATTAACAATATATTAATTTATTATCTATGGAAATTTTATAATTTATCCCAACTCACTAATATATATACACCATGATGGAATAGTGTAAGTTACTAGAGGAAAAACTTCTTTCTTTACATGGTGAGATCCAAGATGAGTCATGCCTGTATTATATTATCCTTTTGAGTATATTCATTACAGACATGTACACACATACTAAACAAAGTTCCAACTAAAGAGAGATATGGTGTTTTATATGAATATGGGTGTGGAATGAAATACATGTCATTGAACCTATGAATGTTGGTTATAAATCATTTTTAGGGCATCAACAGGTAAAAACCATTCACCCTAAAGAACAATGTGTATCTTAGTAGGATCTCCTTAGTAAACTAGATGATATTACACATTCAACCCTTAAAATAAGAATGTTTGGGTTAACATATTTCTCACATTTATTGTGTGGGGTCATATCTCTAATAGAGATATTATTTGTGACATATACATTGATGAAGTTAAATGTCACGATATAGAAGAGTTGGAGAATGAATAGAGTCCATAATTCCCTATGGAAGAGAACGTCTCATAGACATAAGTACTATGTAGGAGTATAATAGAGGTTGGAGAACATGAATGATATAGTTTTATAGACACTGAGGATATTTACTAGTTGTTAGTAAATAATAATAATCTTGTAACCTACAAGGAAGTAGTATGTTGTAAAAAATATACTAAATATAATGATACCATGTATTTTCAAATGGATTCTACATACCAAAATCAACAATGTGTTTTTTTATATCCTCTAATGGATGTAAATATAATTTATTGAAAATGGTAACTCAAGAATAAACTAGACATAGATGTATAATATAGTACCTATAAAGCATGAATTATTACAAAAGGTTTTAAACTATGTTAAGGAACAGACTATAATGAATTTTTTTAATAGTTTCCATGCTAAAATTCCTATGAATTATACATTATAAAATTGAATTCTCTGATTATGAAATTTGGTATATGGATATTAAAATATACTTCCATAATGGGAACCTTCAAGGAGATTTCTATATGACACAACCAAAAGGGTTTCTGACCCTAAAGGATTCAAACTAAGAATGAAACTTGTTGAGATACATTTATGGAATATTGTGACAAACTTGGTCATGGATCATCCTATTTGATGAAACCATAACATAATTTTGTTTCATAAATAATGAATTTGATCCTTTTATCTATACGATGTTTAGGGGGAGTGATATTATTTCTGTTATAGTGTATGTAGATGGCATAATACTTGTTAGAAATGAAATACCAGTCTTACAGTCTGTTAGGGATGGGTTGGACACTTTCTTCTCCATGAAAGAACAATCCCATAAATAATTACTTCCAATGTAATGAGGAATTAATCTATGTAATAAAATTTTCCCTTAGTTACATGATAGTGGAAGGAGGATGGAAACGATTCCATATGAGTTAGTTATTTGGCTAGTCATGCATGTTATGTAACGTACTATACTATAATTCTAATTTGAAATAATCATGGTATGATGATATAATTCTACCACGGGTGACATCCAATGGATGGAAGTCAATAATATCCTTAAGTTTCTGAGGCATACTGAGGATATGTTACTGAGAAATGTAGGAGTAGAATAAATAGTATTATGGGGATATGCAAATTCTAGTTTCTAGACAAATCAGGATGATATTAAATCATAGTTAGGATACATATCCCCTCTCAATAAATCTTTTGTGAGCACGAAGTACTCAAAAAAAGTTATGGTCACTAATTATATAGTAGAGTATGAGTTTATTATGACTTTTGAGGAAACTAAATAAGCAATTTTAATTTGAAAATTTATTCAATAAATTGAAATATTTTTGAACAACAATGACCCTATCACACTATATTATAATAATACCATTATGTTGGATCCTCCAAAGGAACCAAGGTCACATTAACAGATAATGCACATACATTGTAAATATAATCTCCTGAGGGATTTTTTATAGGTAGTATATATCATAGTGAGAAGATTTTCCCATAAATACAACATATAATACACCTAAACTAAAGATTTATCTTATAAGATGCACGAATATCAATTGTAGTCTTGTGGACATTTAGTTGTTAGTAGTTGGATTTATTCGATGTGGGAATCTGCTAGAGTTTCTACCTTAGAAAAAACTGATTTTCACATGTGACTACCTATATATTCATTATTTTGAATAAAAAATTACTTATCAAATATTTATTACTCTCTATATTACTTAGATGTGATATTTTCCTAGAATATATATCTCACTGGTAAATTCAGAGATGTTCCCTTATATAATGAGAACTTTGAGGTGGTATGATGATATTATTAATTTTTTGTATGGTTGAATAACATTGTATGATGGGGAAAATAGTATATTTATAGTCAATTTTAATTACTCATAATCAGATGAGACTTGTTCACATAAAGTTCACACTAGGTTATCTTCAATATGGAATATTATGGGAACATACGAGGCAGTTGTAATTCTACATGTTTTTGTGTCATTTGATATTTTTATTTTTGAACATGTGTAATGACCCATAACCATTAATATTATTATTAATGCATGTAATGAATTCCACACTAAGATGTATTGATTTAAACTATGATGAAATATGTTCAAAAAAACATAGTTACATTGGTTGCATCATAAATGATATGTTATTAATGAATAAGTCGAGGAAGAATTTGTACCTTTCATCTTTATGTCATTTGATATCTTATCCCTTTGATAAAAAGGCATCTATAATGTTTAATTATATAGCCATGGCTTATATAAGAGTTCATTTTAGAAATTAAATGAAATATTTATGAAGCATATTGGTTGATGACATGGGTGTGAAACATGAATAATGAGATATTGTGACAAAGTAATGTTGTTACGTTGTGATTGTTCTTACGAGGTTGTCGCTGTTGTGACATATCTTCTTACACTGTGGTCACCTTAACCCAATATTATATAGTAATATTAGACTTTAGGCAAGCCCATCTATAACCACTAAGGATATGGTCTAGAGTGCCGCACACAAAGGGTTTCGATGGATCTAAGTAAAATATTATTTATTTTTAACAGAGGGAATAAATATTATTCTCCAATCTGAGAAGTAATATTTATTAAATATTTATTGATCACAAATATTAAATGATTACTAATTTTCAAGGTACCAATTAATAATGTGAATATAAAATATTTATTTATATATTATTATTCAAAAGGCAATAAATAATTATTAATTAAATAAAAAATTTTCATTACATGAATTGTAAATAAATATATATTCAATAAATCATGAATAGAATATTTATTTAATAATTTATTTAAAAATACATATTATAGAATTCAATTAATAATGATGATGAGCGTACTATATTTTTTCAACGATAAAAATTTATTTATCAGATTGTAAAAATAATATCTATCCCTGTGCAGGATAGTGAACATCATGAAATAAAATAATTTTAATATTATTTTACATGGAATGGGTATGAAATTTTTTTAATATATTATTAAGGTTTTTTGAGAGATTAATACAAATTAACCCTTATCGTTTTCGATATATTTAAATAGTTATGAGAAATGAGAGAGGTTGGATATTATGAAAAACATTCTCTTCCCAAGATAATTTTCATTAAATAAAGAAGTGCTCAAGGGTTATGTCATATGTTTAGTAGTTTATATTCCTACTTCCACGTATCAAGTTTTATAGATCAAGATATTATCCTTCTAAATAGAATGGGTTTTTTAGTGATCAAGTGATTGATGCAAGAAGATCAGTACCATTGTGTTAGCATCCAGAGTACCATTAGTGACATTTATAGATCAAAGTATAATGTGTGGATAACCACTTGAGGGGCCCTACATTGTTCCCTAATCAACCCAGTTAAGGTGAAACTCGAACTAGTTTTAGACTATCAACACCTACAATGATGAAAGGATCCAAGAATGGTGTAATTATTCTTGCTATTTAATTGATTATAAATTTAATGTGAAAAATATATCATCTCAGTTATGAATTTAATTTCCAATATTCCTAAAAAAATCATTATTCATGATGTTAAACTTCATGTGCATTATATATTATACATTAAATTAAAGAAATCATAGTTGGCTATTTACCAATTATCTCTTCCAATACATTTCAGACCTTCATTACTTTGTATGATTCCAGTAGAAATGAAGATTTCATGTTTTGCGTCATGTTGTATGAAATGATAAATGACTCTATTATTTATAGACGTTTATTAGGATACTGAAGTAATGGAATTACAGGGTTTCCCATAATTATAGAAGGTATACACTCAGTTTGTCTGAAACATTCCGTGTAGAATCTGTTTATAAGATATCACCAATTTTTATCCCAACGACATAAATACTGATCCTAGAAGACATCATTCTATTGGAATTAAAATGAATGTATAACACCTTCTTCATTAATATGTGGTCCACATTTTGAGAAAATAAAATATGTTTTTAGAATATTTATTAAACTATTTTAAAAAAATGATGAAAATGTGTAGGAAAAGAGATTGATGTCTCTTGAATTTCCATATAGTATTTTTTTTAACATTACAAATTTTCTTGATATCATGTACAAAGAAAAAAATATATTATAGTGGATTTGGAACATTAATAAATGTTCTAAGAATAACAAAATATGTAATTTAGTCTTGGTTGGACAAGATTGGCATGGAGTTAAGGGGTG